>JAHKQU010000004.1:5000000-7500000 GCA_020383195.1 Neomicropteryx cornuta | reverse complement strand
TAAATATTTACATTTCTCTAAACCCTAGTCCTTGATTTTATCGCCCCCCTCCTCTCATTTGATGTTGCCGGGTTAGTCTAAAAAGCATTATTAGGTAATAGGTAGATAATATGCAATGCCTGATTATTTTTTGAAACTAACACAGCATGTTTTGGTGGTTTGATTTCTCTTTCAGAGAAACTTATTCAAATTGGGTAGAGGAAGGCATTGTGATAAACGCCCTGGCAGTGACGCTGGTTGCCCTAGCCATTCTGGTGTCCTTCGCCGTTCGCCGGTCTGGTGGACCGAGGGCCGCCAAAGTCTACTCCGATGTCAACGCTAGTTAAATCTACTTACTCTATATTGCCAAAACTTCAAAGTAAAAAAAACAGACAATGGTCCACCATTCAATGGCGGCATTTGATTCTATTACTAAGTCGAAATAACAAGTTCTATACCAAACTATTAATTTTATTTATATCATAACTATGTTCAATTTTATACTGTTACTTTTACCTTTGTATATACTAATCGAGTCATCATTGATGTCGAGTCATCATTGTTTGCGAGAAAATAAAAACACATTGGTTGTGGTTTGTTCGTCTTCTTTTAAATCTGAAGACTTAGTTATAAAATGTCCATCGTATTAATCGCATTATTTGTAGTTATAGAAAATGTCTCTAGTTATAACAATAATTTTACCTATTTATTGAGTGCTTCCGGTTATTTGTGTGAAGATTGGCCTAATGTATGTATTTATATTTAAATGCGAATGTTTGTGTATGTGTTTGTGGATGTAATAATTCACAAGATTGCTTTCAATTTTTGAACAAATTATGCAAACATTTATATATTCTTCTATTATGGTTTACATATACAGCCTTTACACCAAGATAAATTAAGCACAATAGGGTGGGGAAATAATCCACACAAGGAATATAAGTACCCTAACCTTCCGTTCGTGCCGATTTTTGCAAAATGTGTACTATAAAAAATACAAAAACTATTAGTGAAATACAAAAAAGTGTCAATCATTAAAATAGTGGAATGGTTATTGATCGGCTGACACTTTAAACCTTTCACCAAAACCTTTGTTTTTAAAGTGAACTTAAGATTTTTTGTCAATAAAATTCATTTTAGCTGCTTAATTACTTAATTTCGCATTACTCATTTACATTTTGTTTTATTGAATTATTAACCTTTGAAAAGTACTATGTAATAAAAACAAAACTTAATTAACAGGTAGATATCATCGCTTAGACACCTGTCACAGATGACGTTTATCCCCATTCCACTGCGACGAGCAGCGTCATTTGTTATTTATGAAGTAGCATCGGTAATGAAATCGTAATGATAATCGGGATTATAAATAACTAAAGGTTTTTGATTAGAATAATTTAGTAAATATATTACAAATATTGGTAATTACAGCTAACAAAAACGTGTAGATAGTTTAATTTGTGGCCCACTTATGATAATACTTTTAGTAAAATGTCTACACTACACTGTAATATATGTACTAAGTGTTTCCGACTGCATATCCAGAATCGAAGCACATTTATAATGAAGTATTGGTGTATATGCGACTTTATATAGTCTTCAATAGAATTTTTACAAACATACTTTTAATAATTATTGTAATGATTTTTTTTTAAGTAAATATTTTGTTATTTGTGTTGTTTAACCGCAATCAGCATGAGGATTGTGAGAGACGTTAATTGTAAACTAATCATCAAATTATTAAACTCATTATGCAATATATATATATTTGCACTTCTTTGCCATCTTTATTTTGATGACATTTTCAAGTGTATAAACATTCCCTTGCTTGCTTTTTCACAAACATTTGTTACAATCATACCTTATAATTAATAAGAGTTATTGTGTTCGTTTTATTTGTGCAAGATGTGTGTATGCACTTGAAATAGACTCAAGTTGGTACAGTCAACTGCATGTTCACATATGTGAAAAGCTCACAAAATAAATATGATTTTAAATATTTGTTAACATAAAAAACAATATTACCTCATAATCAACTGGCATTTTGTAAAATTAAATACTTTTGATAATCAATATGAGATGATGGAATATTCAACCTTATAACATTCTTTGTCAATATGGAGGCCCAATACCTATTGGCGGACCTCTTGCACAGATAATCGGAATATAAGGTGAATGATCTATTTAATGTTTGTTTGATGAGGCACTCAATTTCTAATAAGCCTTTTCCTATTGATGATACTGTAGATAAAATTTATGTATATATACATAGATCGTGCTTGTGTAACGACGGGATCGTTAATAATTTATTTTAGGAATATGGTTAATTTGAACAAAATATTGTATGATCAATTACTGCTACAATTACAATTTTAGATAAAGCTTCATGTTTTTAATAAAACCAGTCCTGCTATATTAAATTTGCTTTTATCATTGTAAAAAGGCGTCATTTCATTAGATTTAATTTCAATTGCAATCATAATGAGCACTGCTGAGCGCTGAACAGCATTATATTCCGTTATGTGGTATTTATCTATGCTAGATTGATTATTAACAATTTTAATAAAATAAATATTTTTAAGTCGCTCAATGTAGATTCAGATTTTAATTCCATTGAAATATTCCAATAATTTTACTATAATTACTTATGGGTTCTTTCTAGTTTTTCGTGACAAAGTAAGCACTTTCGGATTATAACATATTGTATTATTTCAGATGTTAAAATCACTGATGTGTTCTATTTTATATGGGTCCAAAAAACGTTGTTTTCAGAAATCCATTTTTACAACATATTTAGAAGTACAAATTACCATTTTTGAATATGTACTCTTTCTCATACCTATTTTTCGTCAATTATTATACAAAAGCATTACATTAATTTTATATTAATAAACTACTTACGAAAGGAAGGAAATTCATAAAAAAGATGTTTTTTTAATAACATACAAATGTTAATTATGTAATATTTTCAACGGATTATGATAGAATAAAATGAAATATAATTATTATTAGAGGGTAGACCGTTTATAATTACGAGACGAGATTTGAGAGGCTTTGGCTATGACGACATGATTTTAGTAATAGTAATTTTAAGATTTAAGCATTTTAATCAATATAATAATTAGATGTTTTAGGTGTTTATACTATTTATCATTAACCTTTTCTGTGTGTAGTGAAACATCAAGATTCTACTTAAGTCGTGTATGTGTATTGTATTTTGAAAACATTTTATTTCTTACTTTATTGAACCTTCAATGCGTTGGCTGTATGACTGTACTTTTATTGTTCATGGATTTTATCACTGTTTTACAATTTTGAATATTTATACGACAAAAATAAGTAATGAAAATGTGAATGTAAAAAGTTGTTTTATTTATTATTCATTTTTTAAAAATAGCCAAGAAAAATTAATGAATGAAGCAACGGGGAAACTCTACATTAAATTTTTTTTTTTTTTTTACATATTTTATTAGATAGCAGCCAACAGGTGAATTTACAATTGGTTGCTTCTAACAACAACTCTTTCAACACAATCACAACAACAATCTAACAACTTTTTTCAAGTCTAATAGCAACAAAACATGTTTAAAAAATTGACAATTTTTTATCTAGGTACTTTGTCGAGCGATATTTATGAAATTGGAATAGTGTAATATTTTCATATAAATGTGGAAATTAATAGTGGATCAAATAGATCGAATAAGTTTAGTTATCTTATTCGATTTAATATATTTATATTAATTAAACTGTCTAGCATCGGTGTCGAGACCTCTCGACACAAAAATAGTATCCGTGGTGTGTCCGTGTCGTGACCTGTCGACATTAAGCAGCGGCCATTAGTATATTTTTTTATGCTGGCAGCAGCATCGGTCTTCATTTTTGCCAAATCCGTAAATATCTACATTTTTTAAAAATACATTTAGTATAACTATACTAAATGTATTTTTAAAAAATGTACTAACTAGTACTAACTAGTACTAGTACTAGTACTAACTAGTACTTAATGAAACCATATTCTAGGGAATTTCATACGATATTCAAAATAGTGTAGGTTATCAAGCTAACATATATAGTTTTTCTATAATAAGCATTTTTAGTGAGTGCCTGTAATTATGCCATTTTTAAAATACTCACCGGGTAATCGGCCTTCATTTTGCATAAAAGCGCTTGGACGCTAGACTTTATATTTATTTATTTTTATTATTATTTCAATATGAAGGACTAGGCGTTACTGTGTTTGGGTGGAGTTGGTTTCCCGTTGCAACCTACTTTTAAATAACATTTTTTTTACCAGCAAAGGGAATAAAAACTGACCTACGTAGTAGGGGATTCCATTCGCCAACTGTACTATAAAAAAAGAATGGAAACCAAAATTCTTATTTCAGAATAATACTTTTATTTCAGCAGGGTGGTCATTCTGACCAAGGTGAGTTGGCTTAATAAGGTGGGAGCTAATTTTATACCAGGTAGGTTCATCTGTTGCAGCCTTAAGTAATTTTGGAAGACGAAACATAGCACACCTCACATAAAGTGATAAAAACATTGTATATGTATATGTTACGGTCAAAGCCCGCAGGGTGTGCAGAGTCAGCATTGCCCGAGCAATGTCAGCATAACACGCAGCTGCTTGGCAAAGTCTGCAAAAATGGTTGATTTGCAAACATGGCCCGGTTTAATATTGACAATCTTAACACTGCCCATTCAGTAATAGGCCAAGTCAGTCACTATTATTTCAAGGGCACCTAAATTTAATAAATTCAAGAATCTAAAAAAAAAATTTGTTATTCCTCTAAATATTCTAAACCACTTATATTATGACATATTTTCTTGTACGAGTTCTATTTAAAATGTTATTTAATATTTATATTTTCTTAGTATGGAAAACAATATATTTTATTCAATTTGTCAGGATTTCCACAAGTTTGCTTCTGGTTTCTAAAATTAGATTCTCTAAATTATTTCTCTAAATTTAGAGAATCTAAAAGATGGCATCACTGTTACCCTACTCCAAAGTACTCGATGCCACCTAGGTCTGCCCTTCCGAGATAAACCATAAATTGTATTTATTGATTTTTTATTATTGAAAGCAATATATTTTATTCTCGTGTATGGACATTTATTGCATTGTTTGGCGGAGTGTCTTTTCATAAATGCTTCAATTGCTCTGGACTGTACCCACTCGTAGGTGATGTATAGTATACAAATCTTAGGTAAATAAAAAAAGTAAGTAAACCGTCAAAAAGTAGGTTCGAATGGCTTGGAATCAATTGAAACCAATGATCTTTTATTGAAACAATAATAGTAAATGCAAATTCATGCTTGATGCTTAGCAAAGGTATGGTTGCCACATGATAATTTGAAATAGAGAGGACTGACGGGTCTAAAAGGAGGACTTTCACAATTAAACAAGATTTTTTATATAAATTACTTTATTTTAATCATATAGACGGGAGGACATGTCCTTTAGGATACCATCTGGCAACCCTAGGCGAAGGTACGTAAAATGTTTTAGGCGCCTAATGTTTTGGCCTAAAACACTGGCAAGAACCAAAAATCACAAAGGCACCCATTGAAAGTGAAGTGATATTTATTAAAAATAACATGTCAAATGATTTCTTTTTATTATTTGTATATTTACTATACACAATGTATTAAGAAAAAAAATATATAAAGTCAAAATTTAATGCCAAGATTGAAAAATATGAAACCAACAAATTAATAATCTTTTTGCAATACAATTTGACTTTACACGAACCTCTTGTAAATGCTACTCATTTATGTGATATTAATTATACTTTACTTATTGCTGTGACATTTGAACTGTGTCTAATTTAATTCCGGTTCACTAATTACGCTATTCAAATGAATAGTAATAAGTGTCAAAGAAAGTAATTAGTTGTAATAGGCGCTAGTGACCAAAAAAAAATATCTATAGCTAGAAAATACCCACGACACTTCTTTCTTAAATAAGTTTAACCAATATTACATATATTAAAAAATAACCAAAAGTAGTAACAAACGTGGTTTCTAAAGTTTTTGTGTACTACACTTAAATCATAGACTACATATATATGATATATCCAAGAATCACTTGTATTTTAGCATAAAAAACTATTAAACTGATTTACCTAATTTAAAATTAGTTTAGGAGTGCATCTCAGTGAGTGAATTAAGTGCATTTGACGTGAAATGTGTACTCAATGTTAATCAAGTCTCTAATGTTTGCTCAAAAATCGCATTAGAAATTTATTTTGTTACTGCAGTTTGATATATTTTTAGATAGATTTTGTTCAGCTACAAAAAGTTTTTATCTTTATTCTCCCAATAAAGTGGAAAACGTAATTTATTGAAAATTGTGCAACTTCGAGGTTCAAAAGTATCTGTGTATCTGAAGGAAATATATGTTATATTCATAATGTATATTATGTAACTACATAGATTTTTTTTGTACATTTAGATCTAAACGAATCGGATTTTTATCGAACACACAAAATATTTATATGCAAAGATAATACCAAACCAACCAAAATCATATAAAAAAAACAACAATTTCACAGTCGTCATTTTTCGTTTACCTGATCTAGCATTATTAATAAAAATAAAATGCAATAAAAATATATGCCATTTATCGATGATGCCATTCAATTCAGTAAGGTACTACTTGGTGAAGAGCGCTCATTCTGTTTTGAGAAAAAGAAATCGATGGATACCGCTAAAGAAGTGACGAGTCGTCGTCTAAAAGATATTGCATACATACATGTTAGAGTGAGTACATGAATCTTATTACAAAGTACAAACATTAAAGTGTCATATTTTACTCCTTAACTTTATTTCTTTTCTCTGCTATAGTTGTTATTGAATGTGTCAATTCGCATTATGACCAATGTTGATTAGCGAGAATGCACAAAATGTTTGTAAATAAAAAGTCGTTTGATAATAATTACTACTGCATTGTACTGCGTTGTTGCCAATTAGATAGATAGACTACACGAGTTGATTGTAGATGTTAGAATTATTCTAATTCCTAAAGAATATCATTGATTTGTATGGGCGGGGCTAAAATTGATAAAGTTCTCTACTGTGCCTCAGTTGCCTTTGTAATTTTTACAATTAGGTTTTCACCCGTTACTCGCAATTAAAAAATAATGACAGAGATAAGTAAGTATAGAATTTGCGGTGATTTAAAACATTTAAATAGTTTCCGCATCCATATATTTATTGTTTTCCAGATAGTGAAATGTTGAAAGCCCTCTATGATTTCAAAGCTACTTTCGCAAAAACATTAAGTTTCTCTGAAGGAGATTTATTCATTTTACATCAAGGGAACAATAAGCAAAGAAATTGGTGGCAAGTCATTAATTCTCAGGGACACTTGGGTTTTGTTCCTTCGAACTATGTGGAAGCTGTAAAGGTGAGCAATTATCAACAGTAACAAAAAACGAATTTGATTAACGTCCGGTAGGTTTATCTCCACTCTATCAAGCATTAAACTTCAGTCACATTACCAAAGAGCTAGTAACACAGTAGTAATGGTAAAATTAAGTAGCTTTAGCACAATGGTCTCAGGTTACAAGAAAAAGTGTTTGTTTTTCATTTTTATAAAATACTCTACGTTTATGAGTCAACTGTTCTAATATACTCGTCCAAAAAAAAATTTTTGATGCAGTAAAAATGATTTACTAAGATCGTCTGTTCAGATGTGCTGGTGCATCAAACCTATGATGCGCCAGCACATATTCAAAATTATGAAGCTATAAAGCACTAGAGCATAATAAAAATGAGAATCTGCTGCTAAGTCAATTTTGTGCATAAATGATGCATTTGCCCAGTCAATGGCAATTCGATAATAATTCAATGTTTTTCGAATATCAATTTAATTTCTGACAAATACTATACTGACCACACTATAGGTATATTTTTAATTTTTGACAAAACACTGCTACTAGGTATAGCAATGGCGTTTATTTTGTAATAAACATAGTCATTTGTGTTTGTATTTACCTCTCATTTGAATTTTAATATAATTTGTCCTAATGTGTAGATAAAACCAGAAATATGTGCGCAGTTTCTTGATAAGGCCATAAATATTCTGAACAAAGATCCGTCCTCTGATAAGCAGGATATAATTGCAAGATTGTATGAAAAGAAAAACCAAGTTATTCCAGAATTGAAGGTAAGGACACATACCTACTAACCTTTATTCAGTATAGTATACCTGCTAACCTTTATTTTTATTGGGTAAGTATACTCATCTATCTATTTGTGAAATAAAAGAGTCAGAGTAATGTATCATCAAAAAGTGCAAATACAATTGAAGCGTTAAGTGGATGGAAGGGGTTAACTGCAAAATTTTGAAAATACGTTTTTTTTTATAGATGAAGAAGTTATGTGCGTATGAACCATATTTCACAGTCTCAAAGCATACAAATGGATAATAAAGAAATTTAAAACGAGTAAGAAAAAAGTATTATTTACAGAGTTTTCTACTTTTAATAATGGATGAAAGGGTTTTAATTGCAAATATTTCCTAAATGTCTTTTTATGGGATAACCCTTTCATTCACTAAAACGCTTCAATTATTTTGCGGTAATCCTGTTCACAATTCTTATGTTACCAGTAAAAGAGACAATATATCAACAAAACTGTCTTTTATTTAAAATTATAATCAAAAGATGCAACACTGTCTTTTCCGAATTGTTTTCTGCTTATGAAAAGTTGCCGTTTTGATGATACACTACTCTGGCTCTCAGCCCTCGAAATGTTGGTACATTTTAAGGTATCTACCCTATTTAATTATCTAAAGTTTTGTGCGGGCCTCTGCATGCTACCGAGATGTTCAAAGGCCGTGCATATGGACTAGCACACACTCCGCATTTATGCTTACACCACCGGAGGATCATCGCTCATAGCACGAGGTAAACTTACCTGAGTCCAGAGTACAATGTTCGACGTAACTCTGTTCAGAAACATCCCAGCTGAGGCGGGGTTCGTCCCGCCGCTGTGCCTCTATGGGAATAAAAGCCCATAGAGGCATATTGGGGGTCTTAGCCGTTTACCTGAGTTCGCCCCACCTGCAACATCTCAACTACATTACATCATGCAAGCTCTATGCGAGATACATCTCATCGCGCAATTTGCCCACCTGCCAACGGGGTTCAGGAGAACATCAAGAGAAGGAGTCTTTTGTCTCACCGACCAGTGAAACAAAAGACCGGTGTTTCTTTGCCGGTATTGTACCGAGTAATTTATGTAACATGTTACATGTGTAACAGGTGTGGAGCATCTCTACAATAAAGCGTCTACAAACTCTTCCCGCATTATTAACCACAATCCCATACTCCTGGTCATTACAGTTCTATTTTTTACAATGACAATTTTTACTCTTTATGACAATGAAATCACAAGCCCTGTTTTCATTTTACTTTTAACATTTTTTATTTTGCTGTGTACCTGTGTTGAATTTTTCTAAAAACTGTTCTGATAAACAATTGACTATAAATGATGATCAGTGTTGTCATTAGCATCCCTCTTCAAGCAGGGTTACTAATGTCAAAGTGTTAATCTGATTTAAGTAGCCTTCGCTACCTATGTGGTTTTTTGAGTAATTTGGCGAGTGAAGAGTTTTTCTCTTATAATGAGACTTTAAAGCAAAGGTTTATAAATATCTTTGCATCACCTTTCCTCTTGTTTATTTCAGGAGATAATCTTTCATTATTAGGTACCACCTTTTTATTTAGGTCTCCCACAACCCAATCATGTCTTACTTTTGGATACCTTTATTTACATAAAAGCATATGAGTAAATATTCTAAAATAGTAAAGTTTTGTGATTTAGTTTTAAAATGGGTGGTTATTATTCACCGTTCACTTAAAGTTGGATTTATATTTTATCAAAACATTTTTTAGTTATGAGAAAGTTACTAAAATATACCTCATCTTGTTTTTGCTTAGGTTCCCACCTTAACACACTGAATCAAATCAATTATTCCAGCCCAGTTGCAAGAAACACCCAGCTCCGCCGCCGCCTTCAGGAGGGGATTTCCTACCCTCTCCCACAAATGGACCGGATCCCCCCCTTGACCTGCGGCCCCTCGGCGTCCAGCATATTGAACCGTTGGTCAAAAGCACACAGTGGAATGGAAATGTGTCACCTACCGGTCACAGAAGACATTCCTCCAGTCAAGACAGTGGGGGTGATTCAATTCTTTCGTCGAATGGACAAGGTGCCCTTTTTTGTTTTGTCAGTTTTAATGTTGAGGGGTTGTTTTAATGATCAGCTGCTTTATGAATCAGCAGGAATCATGGAGTAAAAAATAAGACAGCTAAATTAACTGATTATACATTCTAGCCCAGATATTTAGTCTACATTATAAATCCAGCTTATTCAAAAACCATTTCAAGTTATTGCATCATACCTAGTCTACTATGGCACTCATGAAATACTGGCTGAGTCTTACAATGCAGTTTGCTATTTTCTAGCGAGAGTTCTTATTGGTATTTTTTTTAACGAGAATGCAAAAATCACTTACAAACTGTGTAAGCGTAATCTGCCCTAACTTACCAATAATAATTTCTTCCATCCAGCAGACATTGTTCATAATATTGTTGCTTTCACTTTAACATTATATAATAAATAAATAAGTAATAGAGCTTTATATTATACTATTACTTTCTAAAAATACGTGTCTTGATCGGTAATGCTACAACATTAATACAATATATTATACGCGCTTCTGTCGCTATTGCAAAACAGGTTTTCCTAGTGCAATAGCACAGTACTCGTTGCCTGGCATCTAGCGGGCTCACACACACACACACACACTGGCACGCTATGAATAAAAAGTCCGCTTAGTACTGTTAACCTTAGTGTACCTACGATAATTGAAGGTAGATTACTTTAAACAATTATTGTAAAATGTATATTTATGTAAAATGTATAAAATGTAAAATTGTAACTTGAACATATTTGTAAGGCTTGTATTCAGAAAAGAATAAAGAAATATTATTATTATTATTGTATGACTATACTAGGCGTAAACTCTATATTAGTGTTTGTATTTATTAAGGTTGTATGCAAAGTGCTGGACCCAGGAGTCAATTAAATTCGGTCAGTTCGACAAAGTCTTGTGATGAAGGTGTTTATGAAATGGTACAACGAGTTAGGAAGGAAACACAGCTCAGCCATGAGATGTCCCGAGTGGCAGTTGAATCGGTACTTCTCTCGCTCAAGGTAATTTTATTGTTTCAAGATAGGCGTACATATAACTCTACCTGGATTATTTCTACCGACAGATAAAATGCTTTAATTTTCATTTACATTTGCTGTCAGGTAGAGTTGACTTTTGTTAGTGAAGTACTCTGGTAGGTCTGGATTGTGGTAGCTTAGTCCGACGGTAGAAATATCCCGGGCAGAGTTATATGTTTGCCGAAAAATGTATTGCTTAATGGTAATTTTTTAAGAGCTTCTTCTTAAGATATATTTTTTTAAATATTAGGAGCATCATAATATTCTCAAATTAACAAGGCAAAGTCGAGTGACAATCGCAAAGTGCTTATAAGTTATTGCACATATAAATTAAACTATCTATTCCCTTCGATTTTTTTACATCTTTGCTATTTAGATCCCCAGTTACCTAAATTAGGTATTGTAAATTTATAAATATTGACAGGTCTAGGAAGACTTTGAAAGACTTTCTTATAACTTTGTTGTTTTTAAAATTCCTTACCACAATGGTAAAATAGGAATACTTATAGTGAAAATTAGAGGCCTGTTTTGTAATTTTCAATTTTTGCCCTAAAGGAAATGTTGGCTGACGATCCTGCTATTGAAAAGTTGGACGCTCTCCTGAGAGTGATAACAACGAAGGCAGTCTCTTGCCCCACTGCAAATATATCGGAATCCCCTGATGCACTGAGATTGAGGACATCTCTTCAGGCTCTTCGTGAAGCAGCAAATGATGCTCAACAGAGAGGCTGGGCATTGCACGATGATGAGAATGATATCCAGACACATCTCGGGGAAGTTATTTCAGTCATGGTACGTTCCTTTGTGTGCTTATTTATGGTAATAATAACATGATACATATTTTATACAGTTGTTAATAGCATACCTCCTATTTTGTAAAATAGATTGTACTACTATAATGGAAGAGATATTTGTGTAAATTTGTGAATAGTTGTTTGTGTAAATATTTATAATCATCCAGGGGTGCATAATGCTTTGTGGTATCTAATCACTGAATAATGTTTCCCTCATTATTATTCTGTACATACACAAAATCTCGACTGAGTTGTATCCGGCACACCCCTATTTCTTAGCTTGGCCTCCAATAATTTCTTATTGGAGGCCAAGCTATATAATATATAAAATTATGACTAATTCATAAATTAACATTCACGAGTGTTATAAACACTTACTTTTGATCCAGAGATCCCAGGTTTAAAATACAGCTCCACTAAGAATATTCAATGGCACTTTTCTTAACACTCGATTGAGTAGGTAAGTAACAAGACAAAGATACATACATTTAATTACAAACTTGAAGATAGCAACAAAGAAGCTAAAACTGCAAACTACCCGTCAATTCAATCCATATAATAAAATAATATTTAATTAATTATTAATATTTTTCAGTCAAATGCTGACATCAAGATCCCTCGCCACATACTTAGCACAGACCATTATGTTTTTGTTACAACTTTGGTTAAATATTATCAAATGGAGACTCGCTGGTCAATAAGGCAATTAATACTGCAGGTAATTTTTCTGTTTATTATCACTCTAATAGTTTAAGTTTGCAAAAAAATATTGAAATTTAAAATATTAACTCAGAAGTTGCTGTTTCGAATCTAGACCTGTTCATAAAGGTTTTAATCTTTGTCAGTGTAGTAAGTACTGGAATACAGAGTAGTTTAAGGCAATATATTATATTTTAATAAAATCATATCTACTTGAAATAAACTCGAAGACGCTGAGTTAATTTTTTCCCATACAGAATTGAAACCATCCCATCTGACATGAAAATTTGCAACGTTTACGACTCTCAAATACAAAATTTTTGAATACCGATATATAGTTGGTTGTTAGTCCTCTGTAAAAAAAATTTACTTCATTTTGCTATAAAAATTGGGTGCAATTTGATTTTATGCTAAAATATCGCATACTATTATAAATTTGAAATAGTTGCGTTGTTATTGTGGTTTATTAAATTTATTTAAATTGAGACATTAATTACACCCAATAATATTGATACATTATTACAACCTGAAAATCATTGGAAATGTAATCTGTTCTATGAGTCTAATAATAAATAAACGTGGGATTGTTAAGAAATATTGGTTTTCTAAAATGTAAAAATCTCTTGGAAAAAATAAATATAATACCCGATTTGCCGCCCTTTTATAATTAAGGATTATTATTATTTAGTTTACAAAATAATTACATTCGAGCCATCTACTGATTTTACGTTGCATCACAACATATAGAATTCTTTACTCTATTGAAATATAATTAATTTATTTCCCAGATTACCAATATAGTGTAGCATTTTTTCACTGAATGATTGTCCAAAACCACCGAAGGTCTGAAGGTGGAAGGAATTTTATTGTAACCTATCAAGGTTACAATAAAATATAAACATAGGTATATTGGGTGACCCGCTTGCAGCAGAGAAGTCATAATGAAATCTTTAACACGATACACCACTTGATAAATGGCTTTATAAATTTGCTACACAAAAAAACTGGTATGATAAGTTTTGCGGATGTAGGGATTTTTTAACCTTATATGTTATTGTGATATGTGCATTTATTTAGGAATAACTTTTATAGGCTTTTGGAGTGATGTGTGGACTGGATCGCACAGCTCTATTAACCCTCGCAATATCCGACCTTCCCGCGGAAGTAGTACGTGACATGGGAGACAACTCTCGATGCGTTCCGCGCATCGCCCACTCGGCTCTTCTCATGACCATGATCTTATCTATGGCCGATAAGCTTCCTGTCACCCATTATGGTTAGTAGAATATCAATAGAATATTTTATATGTGTGCGCTTGTCATTCTAAAAAATCTACCTTAATACGGGCCCTATCTAGTTAGACTTTTGTGGAATTACATCTTTTTCTAAAGTTTAAATAAATTAATATTATTGTTATTATTCTTGGGTTATAAATATTTTATTTGACATACAATTGATTGATATGACAAGCTTATTAAATCATGTCAATCTCTTATAGATTATCCAAAGAGGCTATGCAATTTAAATTGTTGTATAAGCAAATATATTAAAATTTTCAACAAAATCTTTCATCTTTTACAAGACTGGAAGCCCATTAATAATGGGCCAGACTGAAATAGATATAAAACGTATCACCAATTACAGAGTAAACACAGAGTATTACAGAGTAACACCGTAGAATTACAGAAAAATGAGTAGGTACATTAACAAATTACCACACATAAATAACTTTTATTAAGACTGGAAACCTTGTAAAACAATATTGTCAGAGTAGATTAAAATTAAAATACTTTTGTATTATGCCATGAGAATCTTTTCATAAATTTATATGCAAAGGCACTCCAAATTTATTTACCATAAATAAATTTGATGCCCAAAATTAAACTTAGGTACCTACTTACAAAGATTATGATAAAAACTTGACAATAAGAAATACTATCTAGAGATCACAACATATGCCTTAAAATTTAAACCACAGAACATAAACAATTACATTTAAAACTCGAAACCATAGGAATATTGACCAGAATGCAATAAATAATTAAGCGTGAAATAAAGAAAGGCACGATAATAATAATAATCAGAAACTATGCACTATAAACATTCCTCACAATTAAAAAAAAATACACAAGTAATATTAAATAATTCTCAATAATTACTCCTAATTGCTATTGCTAATATCATATATTTTTGTGTTTCAGAACAACTGGGTGTGAAATTTACAATTTTCTTGTTGGAGATGATCGAATCGCCTCCGGATACAGACATTGACGAACAAATTCCAGATCTTTTCCTATCAGTGGTGCTTGCTTATAATCTTCAGTTTGAATCTCACCCCGATAACCTTGTTCTTGATGCACTTGAATCCAGAGAAATAGCAAAGACATTCACTGAAAAAATGCTTTTGCTTCTCAATAGAGAAGGTATTCTTTTATTTAATTTAATAGGCAATTAATCGTCCTTCTTCCTCATTTGCTGACAATTTAAACTCCTTACTAGAGGTCCTAAGCAGTGCTTCCAGCTCTTTCAGATGGTTGAGTCCTTCTATGTCTGTTCTCAATGCCTCAAAATTAAACCATTTTTGGTCACCTTTTATAACCTAATTAGGTTATAAAAGGTGACCGTCAATAATTATAATTATAATTATTGACGGCTACCCAATCGACACCCTTAACTTTAAAAAGTTTCGAAGGAAATGTCATTTAAATATTTTATGTTTTGTTTATTTTTATCTTTAATTGTAAAATTTTGATTTTGTAGAAGACCCTGTGAGGATGTTTGATCACCTTCCTCAGCCTCCGCATTCTGTATTGAAGCTGACCATAGATTTGTTCTCGAGAAAGTCCACGGCAGATTTGTTTTATACTAATGATATCAAAGTATTGATAGATATTATCATTAGGCAACTGGCTGACCTGTCTGCCGGGGATCAGGTGAGCACTTTTTAAAAATATTTTAAAAATAGTATGCTGTTTAATTGAATGATTTAAACCTTTTAATCGATAATGACATTTACTCCCCTTAAAAGTAACGTTAGTTTTGATCAATTACCACAAAGATAGTAAAAGGCAATGAGCTTCTTTGATTTAACCTACTTAGGATGTTAGGAGTACGTTGAAACAATTTAGAAGTTGATGTTATCATAAGTAGACAATTACTCAAAGTGGTGCTATGGAGGTAGGTCTTTTGTTCCTGTGGGTTAACGGAAAAGGCGATTGTGATTGTGATCTGGCGGGTTAGATTCCTTTGCATAAACTATATAGACCAACAATTGCATGGCTGACCTCCGAATACTGCAAGTAAACTAGTATATAAGTTTGACTATTTCTCTATCAGATTATATAAATATGTTCTGCATTTTTTATTTCTTGTTTCAATTATTACTTACAACAAAAAATTAATTTATCAATGATGGGTTATTTTCATATTTAGATATATTTTTTTTTAAATTACTGTAATGTTATGTTCCTTGTAAAAAATACTTTATTTTCATATTTAAATATTTTTTTAAAATTACAGTAATGTAATGTAAGAGTAATGTAATTTACTGTACTGTACAGTAATGTACAGTACAGTAATTACAAAATTACAGTAATTTACTGTTTTGTTAGAAATTGAATTACAATAATTAATTACTTTAATGGTATCGTCCATTCCCTCGAGATTATATGGCAAGAAAAAATAAATAAAAATCCAAATTATTTACGAATTAACAAGTAACCTCAATTTCTTTCATTTGCATGTTAATACTGCGAATGTTTTGAACTTCTTTCGTACTTTTATTGATAGTATTGTTATTTTTACAGCGCCGTCTACTCTATCTTCGACTATGTGAAGGTGTCCTGGCGAATGCTGAATATGCCGCTCATGAACACCGACGTCAAGACTTACTCAAGTGCTTCAGGAGGATATTTTCTGAAGAGGGATCTGTGAGCCGAGCCGATCAGGCTCTGCTTCAAGAAATTACCAGTTCTTACCCTCAATACTTTGAATTTTAATAATATTATTTATATAGGGTGATGATTTTAGAGGCGTGGTTTTCAAAAAGAGATAAAACGCATATAATTTGATGCTATGGCTAAGAATTTAGTTTTATTATAAAGATAAGGGTTTGCCATTATGTTTTAAAAATGATTTCGGGTAAGTGGCCGCCGCGGCTGACTCGAACAAATTCCAGCCGAGAGGCCCAATTTTCAACCACTTTTTGCAGCAAGTTGGGCCAAGCAAGTATGTCAGCAATAACGCGCCGAATATTCTCTTCCAAGGCGTTAATCGTGTCCGGCTTATCTGCGTAGACAAGCGACTTCACATAACCCCACAAAAAATAGTCCAGCGGTGTTAAATCGCACGATCTTGGAGGCCACGCCACAGGCCCACGACGCGATTTTTACTTTATTTTAGAGTGATTTTTTATAAATTTGCACTATTTGCAAACGTTGTTCAGGAGTAAGTCTATTCATTATGAAATGGCAAACCAAACTGAGCATAAATCAAGTGACAGCTGTCAAAAACACCAACTACGAAAAAAGTAGTGCCAGATTGAAAACCACGCCTCTAAAAAAAACATCCTATATTTAATACTGTACCAAATTGATATTACTAATCAAATATTTTGAGCTGAGATCTCGCAGTTGGCACATTCCATCTTTTAAAAAAATTCTGATATATTAAAATCACTTTATTAAAATTATTAAAATTTATTATTAATTATTAAAATGCTGTTAGGTATTTATTCACTTTAGCTTCTTAAAATGGTTTAAAAAAATCTTAAATATCCTGTCTATTGGTTATGTGGTATTTTTTCGAAGAATATAGTTTTTAACTTAACCCGATATGTGGGGCGGCTACTTTTACATAAATATAGTAAACTGGCGTGATGGGTTATTAAAAAATGGCCTAATTTTAATGCTTATTTAAAAAAAAAACTATGTATGTTATGTTGATAAACTGCACTATTTTAAATAGCTTATGAAAATCTCTAGAATATGGTTTTAGTACTAGTTATACAAAATGTAAAAAAAAAGTAACGTTAAAAAAAAAATGTCAATATTTTATTTTTGTTGCTCAATAAAAGAAAATTTAGATCAATGACACCCGTTTTTTATTTTACCATGAACAGAAAATTGAAAAAAAAATATATATTCATAGATAAGTTATAGGGGATCATCACTGGTGCTGTAATATATTTTTTTTTAATAATTTTCATAATGAAGGACATATTTTTTAAAACATAAAAGTTTTAAGAATTAAAGAGTATCAGAAAAAAATACATATTTTTTTTCATAAAGTAATATAAAATGGAATAAATATTTCTCCTATTTATGTTAATAAGCGATTAAATACATTTAGATTTATGTAAATACATTTAATTATTAACATTAAGTTTTCGCGTCGCGTTTATGTGCTCCTCGTAGCCAATTTTAAACGAGTCTACTATTGTGTTTTTATGGAATTATATAAACTTTATATTTAATTAGGCTAGGTTAGTCTCTGATGGGCGGCTTTGATGGCGCCTTCGGCACCCGACAACTCGAAGCCTTAATTTCTACACAGGTGCCCCAATATTTCTGTGACAAAAAGTAGCCCAGATTAATCTGAAAAGTCTCGTTAAAATCGGTTCAGCCATTTGGGAGATTAGCCCGGTCAAACAGACAGACAAAACAAAGTTTAGGTTTTAGTTGCTTGCGAACAATCATACGAATCACAGGCAAACAATAAAATTTTATCAATATGTATGAATGTATAGAAAAAACTAAATTTTATTATGATTTATAATTTCTAATTACTCTTTATGTACTCCTGAAAAAATACATTTAATTTATATTAAAATGGCATATCTCTTCGCGTAGCGTCTTATTGCTTTTGTGCTCCTGGTAGCCAGTTCTAAATGATAGACTTCAATTGTCGTTATTCGTGTTATAACTCTATATTTACTATATATTTATAGTATTTGATACATAATACTAGATCACACATGAACTGTACATGATATGACGTATTGTAGTGTTTAATTATTTATGATTTGTGTTTTAATTAGCCTCATATTTATCAAAAATACAGTCAAAACCCACTGACTACGTAGGGGGAATCGGTGTCAAAAAAGGCAAAGGCTGTTCCTTCCCTACGGCTGAGAAAGTCATGGCAGGCAGTTATTTTAAACGATTATCATTAAAAAAGAAAAAATATTCCTAGACAAGTTGAATGCAGAAATTGCAGGAAAACGACCACATTTGCAGAAAAAAATGATTCACCGTCTCACACCTTAGTGGTTGCCGCGGTGAAAATCCACGAATTACTGTTTGAACTGCTTGATCGTTGCTCCTTATCACCAGATCTTAGGAGCGAATTTTTTGAGGACCGAGATTTTCATCCAATAAGGCCATTGAAAAAATAAAATTATAGAAGCATAGTTTATTTCATAAATATACTAGCTAATTCAACTAGGTTTTTAGACATTCTGTTTTTTTATAATTAACCAACAACGTTTAAAGTGTAATGCGTAGATCAGATTTACAAGCATACACAATTTATAAGACCACGTGCACATATTGCTCCACTCTCCACATTTTACTTGACTGTAGCCAGGTCATATTTGTTTGTTTTAATTTTCTCTACACCAAGATTCAACCAACTTAAAAGTTTTGAATAAAAAAGAAAAGCATGCCATAACTCTAGTCAAATATTTGCTACCCTGACGACAATATTGAAAATTTCTAACCAATCACAGAGTTCCAACGATCTTTTAAAATACATAGATAGGGTAACTGAGGGTGAAAAACGTGCCACGCTAAGTACACTACTTTGCGCATGTATGCGTGTGAGACACGTATGGCGCGTGCGGAACGGCGGGGGAAATCGTCGATGTCGCGCGCTTTCACAAGGACGATTTGTATAACACAACGTATCTATATTTTAAAAAATCGTTGCCTTCGACGATAACATGCGACAGCTGATAGAAACCTTATTTTTTTACAATTTTATTTTTATTTTTTTTACAAATTTAACAATTTTCGCTTTGTTTTGTTGTCAGACACCACTATTCATTTAGGTGAGTCCGAAAATAACTTTGTATGCATGTGGGCATAATTTGGGTTGACCTCTGTATGTTAATTTACAAGCTTCTATGCAGGAGATAATTGAAATCAACCTCTGTTGAATGATAGTATCAGCTTAAATAAAATAAATATATTAAAAAAAATAAAACTTAGTATATAGACATCAGATACCATAAGATTTAACCATCTTCCTCATGTAAGCCTGTAACCACTCACTATTGGTAAAATTCAAGTTTTAACCTTTTCACCGCCTTATTCCTGCCAGTATCATGAAGGTTTTTTTAATGATTTTTCCAATAGCAACGCTGGAAATAAGGAACGGCTGCTCATCAAACTGACCAAAAACTTGATTCAAATTATTGCAATATGAACTTGATATGATTGGTTTAAAATTTCAGAGGGACTATTGATTTTTATTTTATTAAAAAAAAAAAAAATGGTTTTGATTTATAATATAATAACGGCTATATTTCTTGTTAATTGTTAATAAAGTAGAATATTACGCACCACATAAAAAAATGCAATTGTCTGTTTCAAAGAATAAATAATTATATTTTATGAACTTGTTTTTCATTTTCAGTTCATCTCAATATCTGTCTTAGACAGCCTGTCTACCTCCCTCCTCACTTGGGTGTTTGTTTAGTTATTACACTTCACGGATCTATATAGCAGATTATGCATGATTGTTTGTGAACACATCATTGCGTTGTTGCCTAACCTTAACACATTAAGTATTGATACTTAATACCTCCATTTTACTCCTGGATTTTTCCAGCATCAGTTGTAATATTTTTAGGGCATTGAGGATATCAGTAAAGAAGATAATAAAATGTTGCCCCAAGGCTTTATTAACAATTTTATTATACAAAACAATAATACATTTAATGTATAGGTATATATTATAATTTACTTTCATGGATTGGATAAACTTTAACCAAAATTTCATTTTGGCCTGATGTAGTTTCTCCGATTTCAGCAAAGCGTCTGTCGGGATGCAACAACACAGATACTATTACTTGTTATTTTTAATTTAAATTTTCACAATAATTAACGTAAGTCAGACATCACTTTAGGATTCTAATCCTATTAACATTAATACCATAGTAACAAAATATACAAGACAACCCAACAGACATCGTGCAAATCAACAATATCCTTTAAAAGTAATCTTTCACTAACATTTTATTTACATTAAATATTTTTCATTTATTCTACCACTGGCGTGTTTCACCAGGTGTTTTGAGTTTGTCCTCTCACAATCACTCGGGGGGTACGATGGCACGATTCGACCTCACCTCACGCCGGTTGCATATGCATACATGCCACCGAGTCCTCACAACACTGCTTTTGATTCTTAATTAACTTCTTAATTAACAAATTAAAAGACTATTCAGCGTCTGCTTTGTTAGCTGTGAACTTGACTTCAGCTCTTATTTGTTAATTTGAAAGAAAAGTAAATTTAGAAAGAAGAATTAATGCCAATGCGTAAGAAATAAGAAAAATAAGCAGTTATAAAAGCGGTAGAATGGAAAGGCAGCGTTGAAGTTTACCACTTGTCAATGACGACATCGCCAACTGCAAAAGTAATACAAGCGGTTAAGTACATACACGAGTATAGAGAAGAGAGATTCTAAATGTAAAACAGACAGAGAGATCATTGAACCCGGGTAAGAGAGTAGTAGAATGGTTAGTCACGGGCGGCAACAAAAGGCAGACTTGGAATAGAACTATGCTAAGTGTCATCATTCACACGGCTTTTTGATGAAGGCCTCTCGGCACCAATGATTCGCCATCTCAGATCTTCATATTCGGCGTCACTGTGTAAAAATACATACGGAAATATTAATTTAGTTTTCACTCTCGGTTACTCGAAGCAAATATTATGATTATGTTTGGAGAGCATTTCAAAAAATTTTATATTTTAAATGAAATCACAACATAATAGATTGTTGATTACGGGCGGAATATTGAATTACTGTGTTTGTGACATTCACTGTATATATAACATGTAAAATCATTTTGCATATTCAGGAAAAACCCCTAATAATGCAAAATCTAATTTAAATATAAATCAGTCAGTATTATAGTAACGTTTCTAGCAATATTAAAAAGAAGGAATCACTATAGCTTAGCCGCAATTTATAACCTACAAGGTGGATTACTGATTAGAAACACCGATTGCCTGATACACCGTCACAGGCATCGGATGACCATAATAATAATTAGGAAGTGATGCGAAGTAGCTGTTATTTTGATGTTAATTAAGTTATTTTAAATAAAGCCACTTTGTTAAAATAATGTGTACCTAAAATTCAATAAAATAGATCATCATTTTAGGTGGGTACATTGCAAAAATAAGGAATAGTAAAAATGTACTTTCAATTATACCGCTATGCCGATTTCATTACTTTTAGCTTCTATACATTTATGTATAAGAAAGCTACTATCCCCGTCATTTAGCTGTCTGTCTGTTCGTATGTCCGTCTGTCTGTGGCAACTTTCAACTCGAGAAGTTGATTTTTTGTATATAAATTGTACACAATCCAATCCAGGTGATGACGTAAAGACGATATAAATTGAAGTACTTATACATTCCGAAACTAGACTAGCCCAACTAACTAATATTTAGTGGTAAATAAATATTTTAAACGAATTTAAATAAGATAAAATAAAAAAAAACAATTTTCACATACCAAAGTTCAAAAAAAAGAACATGAAAAATACTAACTTAAACTTTATTTATATAAGCTATAATTTAAGTTTCTATATATATAGAAACAAAAAAAAACTGATTAATTACAAACTAAACTACGAATTTTGTCTGTGCATTGTTATAGTATTTTAAGTCAGCATTGCGAAACTTTTGCAGTTATTAAAAATAGATCAGTTCGGTGGAAGTTAGTATTAAATAAATCATAAATTCAGTAAATAGGGAGGGGGTTGATTTATTACTAGCCAAAAACCGCATCAAAATTTAAAAAAAAATAAGTAAAATTTAAGATGAATTGAAAGAATGTCATCTAATGTCAGGTACTACAGGAAAGATGCCTGTAAGACGCCCGGTTCTAGTTAAATAATTTACTACTACTGAACAATGTATAGAAGCAGTTGATATTAATATGATAGCTTCAGGTTATCATAGCTATATGCCACATTCACTAGATATACCTTTCCTTTGATTAAATAGTAACCATGTTATTGCTGAAAATCTTTATTGGCTTTAAACATGAGGGAGAAATGGCTTTTTCTCATTCGAATACGAGCATTGATAGATTTGATTGTTACGCATACTAAGTTTATATTATAATATACGTAATATACTTTATATTATTAAGTGTATAAAATCAATTCCCCACATTTTCCTAGAGGAGTATAGTCTTACAACAGGCGGATACAAAACAATTCTGGTAACGAGGTTATAAGCATTCCACCAAATCATAATAAGTTGTTTATCAGTGGTCCTGTCATAGTTTGTGGAGTAGACCTGTGCAGTAGGGAATAATGGAGGGTAAGGTACATTGTAATATATATTTTTTTAAGTCTTTCAGAGATTTAAAATTCATAGCTTTAACTTACTTATACTTCTGAAAGCTAAATTTTAGATGGAGTAAGTTTTTAATTCAAATTCTCTTACAAGCGAATATTTAAAAAAAATCAAAACATTAAACAAACAAAACTTCAGTCACATTCGTTATAAAAAAATGTCAATTCATGCAGACAAGACGCACGCCTTGTAGTGCAGGATATTAAGGTAAAAAAAAAGGTTATTAATGAGGGGAAAAAAACACATGAAGGGTAAAGTTTTACACATTTGACCGATTTTATTAAAAACGAACATTTAGATTATTATTACACCAAACACATTATTTTGTGGTATTAGTAATGCAATTTTCACATTCAACAGCATAATAATGCTGAGAGATAAATCGTCATGCATAGATAAGTTTTACTGTATCAAAACAATACAAAAGTTTTATGTTGGTGACAAAAATCATATTTTTATTGTCCAATTGGTTCAATTATCAAACAATTTGTTTTATTTACCTACTTCATCACATTGCAATATCATCAATAAAATGATTTACCTAGATAATACGCTGATCAGAGATTGCTCTCTTAGTAATAAATTGATTCTAAAAAGAATTTGTCCTCAATTTAACCTAATTATAGAAAGTTAGACCTGATCATAAAATCTGCTAATTTTGGAAATTACTATAAAATAACTAAGGTATTTAAATAAAAATTTAGATAAGCCCAATATGTCAAAAAATGCAATCTTAATATCCAAATATAAATAAGCGAATGTAGTCTAACGGATATACAAAACACAAGGGATTTTACATTTTACAAATAAAAGAAATTATATATACATTACATAATATATAACCAATAAGCTATCAATGCAGCTTAAAAACATTATCAAGATTTTCATTGAAAAAAGAAACAAATGCAAAAACGGACCATTGAAAATGCATTTTGTATGTGCGAGTTGAGGAGTATCACAGAGAAACTTGAATTTCTTAAAATACAACATTTGTAGTTGGGTGACACTACACTGAAACTTACAAGCGGATTTTGGTGACAATAGGAATATGTATCATAATTTATTAATTGTTGTGGAATTTATTTTACAATTGCGGGTAATTATTTGGGCTATGCAAAATTACATAATATACTATGTAAGTATATTTTTATTTACCCAAATGTATGATATAATTCTTTGCTAATGTATAAAAATGTGAAATTATCTAATTATTTTCTATCCGAGACGGCATAAATGCATGTAGTATCAACGGGCTCGAGACGCATTTCACTTGGTTTTAATTATTTTGCATAGGATGTTACTATTAAAATCACTCCACTTTTCTCCGTTAATAATTACTCAAACATAATAAATACATTTGATAGACGTTATTAATAGCAATGTTAGTGTTAATTTGGTAAAGTTAACAAGGAGTTATTGCACAAAATGCACAAACAAGGATTATCAAAAGTGAATTCCACATATATTATAGAACAAAATATCCTCAGCTCAAAGGTTTGCATATTAATAACTAATATTAAAATATCCTCGTGAATATATTCTTAAATCACAAAATTTAAGTCTATCTCAATACATCTTCGAAGATCACATTACTGAAGACTGTATTTTCTGCAATGCCTTACATAGCAATGAATGATGATGTCACAATGTAGTAAAATATTTATATCATACCTAACTATACCATATTTAAGTATACTATCTTTGACGTATTAAAATTATGCAGAAAGACCCGATAAAAACAAGAGAAAATATCATTAGTGAAAAAGGAAACAATTAGTATTAAATACAGGTCAATTAATTAGTAGATGCTTTGAAGGCACTTGCATATGAAAGGAAAGTATATTAAATTAGACATTCGATAAAACATGACGTAAAGTAATAAAATACATAAGTAAATTAATATTAGAAACTATGACAACCACTAAAAGTAAAAATACAATAAGTTAACACTGTCTCATTAAGAGGATACTATTCTGTGTCAATTTGAGCTAAGTTTTAATATATTCTAAGTTATATAAAAAAATATGAGAAAGGGAAAAGGACAGATGATGCAACAGTTTAAAAAAAAGCGCTTTTATGAGACTTATTTAATGGTAAAAAATAGTCTTTATTGAAAAACTGCCCTTTTCCCCAGAAACAATATTGGGGTAGGACCTAATGAATGGTTTGGTAAGTCCTTAACAAGATCGGTTTGTAGCACCGTTTCAAGTCACTTGTGTCATTTTATTGTTCATCACATGAGCAGGGTGGGAGAAAAAAAACACAAGCGACACACACACACCGACGGGTCAGTACTATACAGGTGTAAACATGTTAACAAGTGCACTTGAAAAACATTGGCCTTGTTCTGGGAGAAGTTGGATTGTCATTTGAAAGGATTCTGATGCTATCGGATATTCAGAAAGTACCGCTTAAACGCTGAAAACTCTCGACTCACCTTAAGACAAATTCGATATCAATTGATTAGAAGATGATGCCAAAAGGTAAATTAGTAGCTGAGAGAATTAGACAATATCGGTTTACTATTAAAAAATAATTTTTGAACTGATATTAAAAAAAAAAGAATTGTTTATCAAATTGATTGCTTATATTATTGGTTTATTAAAAACATATTGCTTTAAGAAATTAGTAATTAGTTAAATCAATATTAAATATTTAAATGAATAGCGATAGCTCGTTGGAAAGTAAAATTGGCAGGTTACGGAGAATTGATCTATAGACGGACTATGCATGGAAATAATCTTTCTTTACTACAAGGAAGCGGATGCATGTGGATGGATTATAGAAAGGCAAGTGAGGGGTTTCTCATTGTACAAGCAATTCGATGTTGTTTTGTCTGCAATCAATCCTTTGCAGACCGGAAAGTACCACGTTATGCAAAACGTCAGCTCTGGGCTCACGATAGGATTTGTCAGCGTGGAGGGTGAATTTTTAATAGTTCCGATAGCTGAACAATAATTCAATGTTTTTTTTAGCCACCGATGCAGGATGGAGACAATCAATAGGATGGATTCACACATTGGGCACTGATAGGAAGCGTTCACAGGTGTGTTTGGATGTTATGCAGGTCTCACAACGCAGGCAGGGCGCCCGTGCGGGGTCGGGCACAATATGCACTGTTCACTATATTAGGACACTCAGTGAGTCGGGGCGTTATATGGGCCCGTAGAGGAGCAGGCCAAAGAAGACGGCCCACATGAGCACGATCCAATGCAAGCCGTTGAGGAAGCTCTCACCATCGGCGTATTTGCGTGCAGCGAATTTCAGCACTTCATCCAGCAGTACGACTGGAATCGAGAACTTCATCACCGTCACCCACTCGTCCACGGACAGCGGCGTCACTTGGAATACGGCCTAAAACATATAAGACGCATCGGACCATTATTTATGCATAAGCGGATATTATATTTATATTTTTAGTATGCTTTACTATGCTTTTGGAAAATATACTAATTTTTACGTTCCCACGTACTGAAATGCAGTTAAACGGTATATTCAACAATTTATTTTCTTGGAGTATAGTTAGCTGCTTTTCTGTGTGTTCACATCATACGATAAAAGTGAAAGCTAAGCAACAAATTATAAAATAATAAACCCAAAAGACATCATATTTATGAATTAAGTCGCATTAGTCATCAAAAACAATCAACTTCAAATCTTACTGTATGTGATCGAGGTAGAAAGTGGTGATCTCCCGGTCAAAACTATTCGCCAACTTCAAATAGTTCTTCGAAACACATTAATTGAAAATGTTTGAAAAAATCCCTGGCAGTAGGCTGCCAGGGATTTTTCGAATTTTCGAATTAGGATTCGAAACTTGGAAAAAGCTAGATTAACAGTAGGTGAACATATGAATACTTAAACCCTTTTGGATGGTATATCCTTCAGTTATTTTTCAGTCACTGCCAATTTAATGAATTGAGAAGCAAGTTCCGTGGTGCAGATTATACAGGTAGTATCCTGTGTTCTTCACTCACTAAGCTCATTTCTGAGATGAAAGGAAGCAGTAGATCCGTCTTCTTTAAGTTGCAGCCGTTCCAGGATTGTCGAGATGTCTGTTTGTTGTTTTTTTGGAAAATGTCGGAACAAAGTAATGAAATCCATCCTAGCTTGTTGCAACACCTAACTATCTATGATCAGAACAAACAGTTTAAGGGCAAATATCCTAACTTTAGGAGTTGTGTGACTAGAGAAATGAGGGGGTTTTTAATGTTTATTATGCAAAGGCGGAGACATAACTTACCGACAGCACTTCAACGTAGAGGATGACAAAGTGGAGTGTGAAGGAGAGGGCCATAGAACCCACCAGCCACATGTTTGACCACGGTGGCATAGTGACCAGGGACTGGTTCTCAGATAAACTGAAAATAAATTAATAATATGTGCATATAGTTGTACTAGTTATTAGATATCTTACATTTTAGTTCAATAAAATATATAAATATAAAGTGTAATTTCAAAAACTGACACATAGGCATTGCTTTATTATATAGAAATCTAATTTCAAGAGGTTGATCCATCCCGATAATCAAACATTAACCAGCATAAAAGTTTCCCAAATATTTTAGTATGTTTTTTTTCTCTTGTGAGACCGGTTTAGTTGTCGACATAGTTTGACCCCCTGAAATAAGTAAAATGCATAAAAACATCCTGTATACTAGCAGGTTCAATCCAGCTTTAAAGCTGTCATTGCTACGCTGCGGATGGCGTTTGGCACCTGATGTGTTATATGGAAATGATATTATAGGTAAACTATTACTTTTAGAGACATGCTACCAAAATAAGCTCTTTTAACTTCCCCATTACATATATTGTGCCTTTAATGATCAGCATTTTGCTTGAAATTGTGAAACGCTAACTTGGTTCGTATATTCGTCTACTACTAAACTGGTAATGTCAGTGTAATGATACATGGCCTATGTTCATACCGGTTGAAGCAGCTATGTATAGCAATGAGTTTTATCTAAATTGATTTTTTTTTGGTTCTCAAGTTTATCATGTACAAAAAATATGTATCCAGATCTTTAATTAAATCATAAATCATTATCTGTTATTTCAGACTTTTTAAAAATTTTATTAAATGTGTATATGAATGACAATCAAGAGTGTATAAAATCCAGCAATTAAAGTTTATTCAAAGGGACTTCAAGTTCCATCAGAAATTAATTATTTCTGATACTGAAATTAGAAATCAAAATATTTACTGATAAAATATTCAATAAATATAATTGATTTCAAAACAGTGCAGACTATTTCGTACTCACTCTCACTGAGTAAATTTGTGTAAAAAGACACAAGTCACAAGACACAATGAAAAATGAAGTTATCCTACTTAAGAGTTATGTGGCAAAAGTGTCTCATCCTTAAAAATTATAAATATGTCCGTGCATCAAAAGCGATTACCTGTTCATGGCGTTCAACATCTCAATGGTTACAAGAACAGACAATGCCATAGTCATGGGATGGGGATCGGTGAAGATCTTGCAATCGACGCCCTTGAAATCGTCTCCGCCTCCGATGCAGGACAAGTGATGCGTCAGTTGCCAGTAGGTCATCTGGGGGCCAAATGGCGAATACATGAACCACCAGGAAGCGGCTCCAACAGTTGCAGCGCCTACATATCCACCAATTGCCATGTACCTGTTAAAAACATAATTGTATTGGTACAGTAGCGTTTGTTAGGTGTATGAAATAAATTGGCATCGCCGACCATTGTAGTCTTCTGCCCAGGGCTGTAACGGATTAAAACAGGTACGGAGTATTTGCATATTTTTATACATCCCGATTAATGGGCAAAAATTCTAATTTAAATGCTTTCGAATTGATAATTAGAAATATTTATTTCCTTTTCCATAAAAGCAAGCAAAGCAATTTTTTTTTGTTTTGTTTTTATTAAGTGCTTGCGTAACAATTCGTTTTTATTATTTTAAGTACTAGATGATCAACCCTGGGTTGGCAACTAAGTATTGCAGATGGCTTTAATGACGCCTCTGGTGGACGACAACTCGTGCCTACGGCACTCTGGATACATATTTTTTTTCGGAATACCGACAACTCTTACCTGCGGAACTCGGGTGAACTGAAAATAGTTGGTTTGGCTTAGAAATTCAGAGAGATTTCCAAAATGTCCAAAGACACCTTCCTAGAACGTTACCTAAACAATTCTCATACAATATGCGATTCATTTGTGATTAAATTTTGAAAGATGAAAATAGTTACTGTGGGTATCGTTAAAAGATAGACATTTGCTATTGTGGACTGTTCTGTAGGCTTTTTAAGACCTACAATTCTGTAGTTATTAATTTGATTTACCTTTAATGTTTTAGTCAGCGTAAGCCATGCAAGTGCCCTAAAAGCGTAGTTTTATGGCTTGATTACAAAACATAGAGATTTCTTTACTATTTTTAAATTTGTTTCATAGTTTGGCAGTAGATGTATTCTTAAAGATATTTTAATCATACCGACTGAATAGTCATAAATACTTTATTAAAGATATAGATTTCCTAGAAATGGTGAAAAATAGAGGATAAAAAATGCTAAGCATTTTGAAAAACCAAGAATACGAAGAAAGACTTACCTAAACATGTAAGCATTTTTACTTGAGCAAAATATTTTGGATATTTCTGTAAATTTATAAGTTAAGTATAAATAAATAAATATTGAGTTTAACAATATGAAAGCAAATTGAATATACCTAATAGGACCTTCCTAATTTACATGCACAATATTAGTGATTAAATATTTATCACATTTTACTCTAAGAAACAAATTCTTAAAGACTAGACATTTTATATAAGAGATTTTTCAAATGCAAGAGCAGATTAAAGGTTATCGAAATCGATAAGTTTGCAAACTCTAGCAGTTTTGCAATATTAATTAAAATACCTGAAGAACAACCATCCAGAGATAAGACCTTCATCAGCTTTTCTTGGGGGTTTGTCCATGATGTCAAGATCGGGGGGATTGAAACCAAGAGCTGTGGCTGGGAGACCGTCTGTGACCAGATTGACCCACAGAAGTTGAACAGGAATGAGGGCCTCCGGGAGACCGAGGGCGGCAGTCAAGAAAATGGACACCACCTCACCAACGTTTGAGGAAATCAGGTAACGGATAAACTGCTTCATGTTGTTGTAGATAGCACGACCTGTAAATAAACAAGTCACAAGGATGCATTACAAACAAGTGCTGTTTATTGGCTTGTTAGCTAAGTGGTAAAGTGAAAATAGAATTCTTGCACTGTTGTATACAAAGGTAATTGGAATCCTCTCATATTTAAAACCGATATTTAACAAGAACGGTCAATTGTTAAAAAAAATATCTGCCTATTGACGAATGAGTCTGCCTGGTCTGCTTTAAGATCCCAACTCTCTAAGCCTCCTTATATTGGCCGTAATGACCATCCTTCCAAGAACAAAACCTATCTTGAGAAAACGGAACATTGGGTTCAATTCGTTTCTTTCCAGAACAATTCGGCAGTGGAATACTCTGCATAGGTCAGTATTTGATCCCTTTCCTTCTTCCAAGGCTGTTTTTAAGCGTAGACTGCGAGTTGTTAAGCATTAATTTTTTTTTCCTTACCTACTAAACTCAACAGTATCACCGGAGCTAGCTCCTAAATATTGTAATTACTTAATAATAATATGAGTATGTGCGGCAAATCATTGCCATCGATGTACAACAGTGTAAATGCCTAATTATATAAGAGCCGCACAGACAGGCAAAATTAAGATCATTTAAAACGTTGATTGCCATGGCAATTTTCAGAAATCTGGCCTAAAATGACAATTTAATCACATTATATTATTAAAAACTAATTCTAGTGCATAGTTTGTTTTTTAATCAATTTTCTGTTATGCAAGCTAGCATTGATTTTTTGTTCTTTTCGCAGAAGCCATCTATCAATATTAGCACTGATATATTTCGAGTTTAATCGTAGCTGCACAAAAATGGCAAATAAACACAGGACGAGATAACTCGTAGTTGGCATCCTAGAAAAGAACGCAATCTACGAGTTATCTCATAGTTGGCAGTCAATGTGTAAAGTACAGCTACTGTTAGCCAGTTAGATCCCAAATTTTCTAATACATGTTTCAAATTCAGTCTCTAAGAAAGACGAATTTTGGTTACATTATAAGGTTTTCAAATTAAATTAATTAATATACATCTATAAAGCAAATTCAAATTATTTATATAAAAAAGGTGACATAATTACAGCCAATGGCCTAATATAATATTAGATATATGGTATAAAAATGTTTTTTAATTATGAGAAAAACTATTTTAAAATTTAATCAAACGCTAACCGAAGTATCGATCTGTAACAGATCTGACCTAGGTCAACTCACGTTCAGTTGAGTGCTATGCGTCATGGAAGCAGAGGAGTTGCGCGATTTTAAACTAATTTCAGAATTGATTTAAAAACTTATGAACATTGTTTTTCGTTCAAAATCGGTTCCTTTGTTGATATAGATGGGACAGTAATGATTTAAAATAGCCCTGTATAATCAGATTACACCGAGCTTTCATTGTGTTGATTTTCCTGTCATAAAACAAGTTATAAATGATCTTACCCTCTTCCACAGCAGAGACAATGGATGAGAAGTTATCGTCGGCCAAGACCATCTCAGCGGCAGATTTGGCTACGGCTGTTCCAGAACCCATGGCAATACCAATTTCAGCCTTCTTTAAAGCGGGAGCGTCATTCACACCATCACCAGTCTGAGAATAAACAAAATATAAAATTCAATCACCAAAAAAATGTTTTTTTCTTCATAATTTAGAAGACTAAATATACTTGTACTCAATCTAGGCAGGCGCACCAAGATGACCAGTTAGTGTTAGGATGTAAGTAAGTGGGGAGATGAATCTTATCATCCTACTTAGTTCGCATTGCAATTTATCGCAGAAAAATAAAATAAAACCTTACTGATAGATTTATGTTATGCTAGTTGTTTGTTAACGTTAATTTGTTAAATATGTCACTTAATGATATATTTACATTTGATAAGAGGATCTTTTTAAAAATGAATGTCAAGATACTTAACTTTCACAAGACAAAGAATCTATTATCTCATAATTTAATATTGATTACATTTTTGATTGCAAATGACTTTGCTAGTTTGTATAGTAATGTGTTTATTTTAATTTAGACACAAATGATAACTTGAGTAATGATAGACACAGCTTTCATTTTATAGTCTTTCTTCTTTATAAATTGCGATCTTTGCAAGCCTAATATGAGCAAACAGCTAAGTAAAAAACAAGACAAAGCCGAGGAATGCTAAGGAACTTTCCACACTAACAAAATATTTAATTCTAATTTTATTTAATAACTAGCTGTTCAACCCCAGGGCTTCGCCCCGGGTTGGCAGCTTCTCTAGGTCCTGCAAGCGTTAATGACAGCGCCTTCGACGCCCGACAAATCGTGCCTGCGGCACTCGGGATGGGACTTGACGGTTTGTAAGTTCCATACAAACTTCAAACCCCCATTAAATTACCTTAATGGTTGAATTTCTCAAAATCCACTGTTAGTGCGTGCCTATATTACGTCAAGAAGCTATTTGTAAAATTTCAAATCTCCAGATCTAAGTACATATTTTTTGCACAAAAATGTTCACCCCCCATAATCTCCCTTATTGGATGAATATAAAAAAATGTTTTATAAAGAAGCTATATGCCCATTTTTGAGATTCTATAACTGACGGTTTGAAGGTTCCATACAAACTTCAAACCTCCATTACCCCCCCTTAATGGTTGAATTTCATGTTTTTTTTAATACACAAACCTAATCGGGTGGTGTGCTCACGATAGCTTCTCAAACTCGTCATCGCAATCGGACCGACGGTTTAGGAATGCATAAGGGACAAAGAACAAAGAAAGAAAGAAACAGTCATTTTTATATATAAGAGTATATATATAGATAAATAGAAGATGTATGTATTATAAAACTATTTTGTTTTATGTCAGCAATGTAAAAATCAGGGCGATATAAAATGATATACCACGCTGACTATATATAAATATGTATCCAAGTTTGTGTCGATTATCGTAAGTGCAAAATACTACATAGTGGTGGTACTATAAAAGGTAGTTTGTGTATGTAACTTGCAATGTTTTAGAAAGACTTATTTCGAAGACGTTGTTGCTAATGGCTGATACAACAAAATTGCGTATGCTGCTATATCTCTGTTAATTTGACAATTACATTTTGTTTTGTGACAATATATATACACAGCCCAAGTTAAAAAAAAGAAAGGAATTGAGGATTTAGGGTTGATTATTAAAATATTTTTTTTTCCTTTGCAAAGGGTTATGATGGTGATAAATTAAAAAACTGTAAGACCACCCTTACATACCATAGCGGAGATTTCGTTCATGCTCTGCAAGTACTCAACGATCTTGGACTTGTGGGCTGGCTCCACTCGGGAGAAGAGACGCGCTCGGGCGCAGGCGGACTTCTGTTCCGAGGTTGAGAGGTCATCAAATTCACGGCCCGAGTACGATTTTCCTGTTGTGTCTTCTTCTTCGGTGAACACGCCAATCCGCCTAAAATCCAAGACATACCAACATTATTTTAAATCCTCTGCATAATAACTACTCCTTTTACTTCCACAATGGACGAATGGAGTATTCGCTCCAAAGACAGGAATAAATAATTTACAATACAAAAATTCTGTTCTTTTCACTAATTTTACTATAATCCTTGATGTATTAAAAATATGATCTGATGTAATTTTCCCCACAAAAAAATGCATATGAAACGACGTGCCTATTTTCTTTGAAAATTTTATACTTAATACTTTCGGTGATGGGGGGGGGGGGGGGTGAGTCAGGGTGAAAAAAATATATTTTTGGTTTCTTAACCTGCACAAAACACAATATTAATATGTATGTACAAATATATTTTGTCTATCTTTAACTCGAAACTCTATCTGCATGTCAAATTAAAACTTCCTACGAAATACCATTTAGACCTTAAAATGGTGCACGTTTTTCAAATAACTTTGTTTTTTATGTTTATTGGTACGGAACCCTCGGCGTGTGAATTGCCTTCGCGCCCATCAATTTATTAAACGAAGCAAAATTTTCAAAATGCGATTGTATATTTATTTTACATCCCTGCGAGTTTTCTCGTTTTGACGAAAAAAAAAACGCAAACTAGTGCGCGTTAACACCTATGATAATAGTGTTTGCGCGCGAATGCAAAAAGGTATAGGTATTGGGTGCGCGCGCATATCACGTGCATTTATTTACTATACGCGCCGCGTCTCGAGCAACAAAACGAACGAAAAAGCGATAAGAACTGCTGAGATTTCGCCAGGTAATTTTCAGCTTCAACCGCTGAGTAGCGAAAATAAAAGCCCGCGAGACGACGAAATGCAAGGATGTTGATTAGGAAACCATGGAACTGGTTTAATGGGCATTCCGTTCGCCGACTCCTGCCTAATGACATCCGGAGTAACGTAGGCTGTTTGTATTAGACGCTATCACACCCTAACATGTTGGGCAAATGGTAGAAAAAGTAGTCGTATTACAAAGACGAAACAATGCTTTAAATGCTCGAGGTGCGCCCCCGACTGTACGCTGGCTAATCTGTTTGGTAAAAAGTTTTTTTTTTATGAAATAATCGTATTTAATTAGTCCTACCGGAAATCACAAAACATATAAAAAATAACTGAGATTAGGTTTGAATATGGGAGCGAAGCGAACCTTCGTGTCGCAGGTATGAATCATCCGGGCGCCGAAGGCGGCTCTTAGCGCTATCCGCGGGGCCTATTTACTGACCCGGGGCACATACGAAATGACTTCCCAGGTCACAATGGTTTGCGGGTTTTTTTAGGAAAATAATCAAAGTTTCTGTACATTCGACACTTTACATTATGGTCAAATAGCGCCCTAATTAAAATAGATATAAAATCAACATCGCTACAATGCAAACAAATTAAAAAAAAAGAAACTTTTAAAGATCAGTCCCAACAGGAGAGTATATGAAAAAAGAAAAAAATATTTCGGTTCATCCGTTTAGGATTTACGATGCGACAGACAGACACATATACTATTATATAAATGATTCAATTTATAACACCCCTCTGTTTGCGTCGGGGTTAAAAATAAAAAACGTTAACTACTTCGAATTGTATATGCATAGTTTTAGTTTTCTTAATTACAACAACATAATAAATACATATGTGTACAAATACATATATGCACATATGTATTACGTGTATTACTGCGAGAAACGTACAGGTAACCGTTGGAAATGAGGAACACAGGGCTACATACCTTTATTTTTTTCTAATGCGAAAATCAATTTAATATAAAAATAAAATTTACTAGGCCCTAGTATTTGGAAAGATCTGCATTTTGTTTAGTTTTACATATTAATAAAATTGTATTAGATGTTAAATTGTAAAAAATATAATTGACAGTATAATAAATACTGTGTAATTTGTAATAATTTAACTTTTTAGAGTAGTAATAGTTTTGTAAGTATAACGTAAATAGTATTTGTAAACTACATGAAAATTTAGATTTATTTGTTAAACCTTTAAAGGAAATAAATATTCGCCAACAAAACAATTGCGCAAAAGAAATCTAAGATACGCAGGTCTAAAAAAAATAGTATAATAGGAGGGTTGTATTTACCTGCAGATAGCTTCAGCTGTAGCCTTGTTGTCACCGGTGATGACAATGACTCTGATACCGGCCGCACGACACCTAACAATAGAGTCGAAGACTTCCTTGCGGGGAGGGTCCAACATTCCTACAACTCCCACAAAGGTAAGGTTCACTTCATAAGTAAAGAATTTAGTAGAGTCGCCGAGGTCCATTTCGTCAGGTTTCAGAGGGTTATCAGCGGTAGCAAGCGCCAAGCAGCGGAGGGTATCGCGACCAGTTCCGTATTGGCGAGTAAGTTCCAAAATTTTGTTTTTGAGGGAGCTGGTCAGGGGTACCTTGGCAGTGCCGACGCGGGCGTGGCTGCATCTGTCAAGCACGCCTTCGGGTGCGCCCTTAACGAACAGCTTGGGTCCGGTTCCGAGGCGAGAGGGCTTGAGGGGCACGCAGTACGAAGACATGGATTTCCTGTCACGAGAGAACTCAAGGGTGAACTCTTTCCTCCATTTCGTTTCAATCTCCTGGCGGACGACGATGGCAGCCGAGCGGCGGTCGAGTCCAGTCTTAGGGACGCTGAAGGGATTCATTTTCTCGGCTAGGACAATGAGCGCAGTTTCGGTAGCTTCGCCTACCTTCTCAAAAGCTTGTTTGAATTCGTTAAAGTCAATGGCGGAATCGTTGCACATTATGCAGATTGTTCCGAGTTCATGAAGGGTGTCGAAGTCGGAGGCCTTAACTTTGGAGTTCTTCAAGTAGACGTCGCCGATGGGTTCGTAGGTGGAGCCGGTGATTTCGAATTCCAAGAAGCTACTGTCGCTACCTTCGACCTTCTCGAAGACAAACATACGCGAGACGGACATCTGGTTGGTGGTGAGTGTGCCGGTCTTATCTGAGCAAATGACGGACGTGCATCCGAGAGTTTCTACCGAAGGAAGTGACCTGACGATGGCGTTCTTCTTGGCCATGCGCCTCGTGCCGAGGGCTAGGCAAGTGGTGATGACAGCGGGGAGACCTTCGGGAATGGCGGCGACGGCGAGGGCGACGGCAATCTTGAAATAGTAGACGGCACCTTTGATCCAGCTGCCTCCGTGGGCAGGGTCGTTGAAGTGGCCGATGTTGATGGCCCATACGGCTACGCAGATAACCGAGATCACTTTGGATAATTGTTCGCCGAACTCGTCGAGCTTCTGTTGCAGAGGAGTCTTGATTTCCTCAGTTTCCGACATTTCGGTACGGATTTTGCCGATGGCCGTGTTGAGGCCGGTGCCGATAACCACACCTCGCGCCTTGCCGGCGGCGACATTCGTGCCGGAGAAGAGGATGTTCTTCTTGTCTTGGTTGACCGCTCGCGGGTCGGGAATGGCGTCCGTGTGCTTTATGACCGAAACTGACTCACCGGTCAGAATGGACTGGTCAATTCGAATAGTAGTGGAGTAAATTTTAATAAGTCTAATGTCCGCTGGAATTTTGTCGCCGACGGAAACCTCGACGACGTCTCCGGGGACAATTTCTTTGGCTCGGATTTTCTGGACGCCAGATTTGTCGCCCCTGACTACTTTACCCATCTCGGGTTCATATTCTTTTAAGGCTTCAATAGCTGATTCTGCGTTTCTTTCCTGCAAACGTATTTAATCTGTAATAAGGTCATTTATGGTGTTTCAAACGCATTTTTTGTTTAATATGAAAACTCACCTGCCACACGCCCACAATGGCGTTCGCAATGAGGATAAGCAGAATAACGAAAGGTTCAACGAAGGCTGTGAAAGCATCTTCATGCTCTTCAAATAAAGCTAATACCTAAAATAAAACAAACATATTGTAAAATCGAAGTTTATGCTGATGAGTTAAAGGAATGCGTGAGAAATAAATACTTACAAATGAAATTATAGCGGCTAATAGCAAAATCTTGACTAATAAATCATCGAATTGTTCCAAAACTAATTGCCATATAGTTTTACCTAAGAAAAAAAAGTTGTTTTAATAATAGAAGGCTGATGGCAGCGAAGAAGATCTGTAGTCACCGACCCAAAATAGAAATTATACAAGGAAGATTTTTAAAATAATGCATTTTTTATGTTTTAAGGCTGACAGGGCTAGACATATTTTATGGATTAAAAGAAAGAAGCAAGATCGTATCAAATAGTAGTATTTAAAAAAAAATATTAATTTATGCGTTAAAAATAACTGTGATTGGCTTTAAATTACAATCACTATGGATCGGTTGTTTGAAGAATATTTTACTAAATATTGTTGAGATCGGTCCACACGAGTTAATTGTAAACTCAAAAGGCATTTTGAAAAGATCCAGCCAAAAAATATAAAAAAAAACAGTATCAAATTAGTAATACCTACTATTTATAGTAGGACAGTCAGATAGGCAAAAGAGCAAACATTGGCAGTTTTGCTGCCCAATAAAATACAAATAACGTTATTAGTACGTTTATACCTTTGGCAAATGTAATCCTTAGGCCGACTTCCTGGTTGGTATTTCGGTGTAAAAAATTAACATTGTTTAATATGTGACTATTTAATTATGTGGTTGTTAATATAGCAAAGTCGGATTGGCAAATAGCAGGAGCAAAATAAGGAATGTTCATTGTGCGAGAGCAACTTTAGGTAGTTCTGAAAGATATAACGTTTAGGTGCATCGAGTGCATCATTTATGCAGGCTCAAATAAATAAGGAATCAAAGACCCTAGTTCAAATAAAAAATAAAAATATTACATACTCAGCGAAAACGTATTTGCTCACCTTCTTCCGTGGGTAATTCTGTAACAAAGAGAAAAAATATTTATTAAAACATTTGTGCCGTTGACTACCGAATCAGAAGTTAAACATCTATAAAGTATTGACTACGATAATAAATACTTAAAACTATAGTTTATGCAAATCATAAATGATAAGAGCTAAAACAATCTTATCTCGGTCTAGTACCGTCTCGTTTTATGCAGATGCCCAAATCACAAATTAACTTTATCATTTCATTCAACTAAGTGCATAATAAAAACACATGGCGTAGATAAAGTTAATATAGTTAACATTAAAAAAAATAACGTTAGCAGAAATGTGGACTAAGTACGAAGGTTATTTGATCAGCGCAAACACGGAAACAGAAGGAGACCAGATAACAAATAACATTGCAAGTAAGTAGGTAACACGGTATAGTAGTAGTGATTAGCAAACCTTCTACTAGATAATTAATATTTATTTAAAACTTATTTAAATGTTTAAAAAATCATAGACTTTCTGCTCTTTAAAATAAGAAATTTGAAGTGTATCTAAAAGTATTATTGTAAAGACTAAACTAAAAATATTACTACAAAACGTGTAATTTAAAAATAACATAGTACGGATATGCATTCACATATCCATACTCCGCATCTGATGTATGCACACTCAGTTGTTGCTTGTTACAGAATTATGTTGAAAAAATACATTTTGTATAAAATAATACGCGTAAAAGTATTATTTTTTAAATATTTATTACGCAATTGGATAATCGGTCTTTAAAAGTAGAAGTCGAAAATCCTGTAATAGGTAAATTTTATGTGCCAATTTCTAGTCGCCATTTCATTACACTAATTTTTACAATTTTTGTCTTTTTTAAAAAAAATAATTGCCCATTATTTTGGGATATATTTGTCTGATCGCCCAATAGGATTAAAAATCTGCTTTCTATTACACCTTTGTGAGATTAACATGAAATATGTATTTGTTATACTCGGAGCGTTATTTTTAATTATAGGTAGTTACTGTATGGTGGCTGTGCGTGTTAGGTAGTTTATACTGATTAGTTCTGGTTATTTCTTGTTTTTAATGTTATTGTTTTTTAATGTTGTTTTTTTCATTAATTATTATAATTGTTTTGCTTGTAAGTATGTCACGAATTGAAATATGTAACATAGGAAAACCTGTTCAATAAATAAATAAACAAACTAAATTCGCTTGTGCTAGAGTCCGAGGAGATATCTGGTGATGGTATAGCGTTAAAAATGGTATGACTATAATGAGCAGATTCGATCCTGCGACAACTGCGTCAATAATCAAACGTCGTAACTAGTCTACCACGACGATCACGTGTTACAACTATCGTATGGATTTACGCATACCAAAAAGAAATAACGTTTATAACTTACAGCCATACAGGTTAGGTTAGGTTAGGTTTAGTAGATCGCAAAATAAATGCAAGTCCAAATGAAGAATTTTCGAAAACACAAAATAGTTTAAGCAGTTTTTTCCTCTAATCTAATAATTCCTCATTAGTTACAGAACGATTGAGCACGTTTGATGAGGCTGACATAGCAGCATATTCAATACATTATTTTTAAGAGTATTTTCAACAGATCTAAGATTAATGACAAATTAATGTTAATATGTTATTGTATTTCAATATTTTGTTCGACTACTACCTACAAACAAATAAATAAATGAATAGTAAAATACAAATAAAGATTTGTATACATTTTGCAACAAAAAATATAATATTTTAAAGCAGTCACTTAAAACAACGTAAATTTTGATTATTTGCTCTGTAACAATAAATATAAGTGTAGAAACCTTGCAATAAAAAAATCTTCAGAGTTACATGAATATTTCTACGTTGCTGCAAAAAAAAAATCTACTACAACAAGCTACCCGAGCAGCTTAAAGAAATACGTGCAATTAGTGAATTCAAGAAGGCTATTCAATTTAAAATAGTTTTTCATTATCTTGTTCTAATATAGTTCCTACTACATTGTAAAAATTGTTATGGAAATAAATATCTTGTATCTTGTTATCTTGGCCGATCTAAACTAGATGCCCCCCCCCCCCCCCCGGTACCCAGCCTCATGATCACGCGAGGAACTGACGGCACGTCATCGGCCGGTGGCCTTTGCGGACGTCATCAGCGATGACGCGGCAATGCTGATAGCGACACGTGGCGGTCGACGGTAAGTACGCGTGTTATCGAAGTTAAACAGTGTTTCACAAGCATTTTGCAAAAAAAAAAACATTTCATTAATTTAAATACTTCTGATTTTTTATGTAACTGCCGAGGGAATTAAGGAATATTGTGAAACCATTTAATAGTTTTTTGACCCACGAACAAACCATTTGTGCATCCAGGTGTCTTATAATCGATGTAGACAACAATTTATGATTATGGTAGCACCACCGCGCCAGCTACAACGATTTGTACTGTATTTGAGATTAGGCCTAATACATAGATGTTTTATTTGTAACGATTTTGTTTGAAAGCAATTATTGATATGTCAAATTTAAATGTTTCAACTAAAATGCCGGAGGTTCAGGTTCAGGTGTCAGGTTCTTGATAGTATGGGACGCAGGGGTATCATAATATTATGCATGTATTCCAGCCTCAGCAATATTTTTCTAGTTTCATATTACGTTGTTGTTTTCCTGGAATTTTCCAGGGAGACACAATTTTATTTTAAATCTTTTAACACTTCACAGTGGTATGCATATATATTTTTAAAATATTTTTATTATTTTAACATCCTCTTGCTCTTCACTGAACTCCTTTTGTTTTTATTTAGAAGTCCTTCTTTCCTATACAACATTTTAACAAAACTGATGTTGAAATGTTGATGTTTTGTTGCATTCGAAATAGGGACTTTTTTATTTTCATTGATACTGCAATACATGGTAGGCCAGAAATCCGTAACATTGTAACAACTATTAAAAAATAACTTACTGCTGAGGTTTTTTTGCTGAATTCTCCAGCAATTCAAGTTTACTAAATGTATATTTTTGATTGAGTATGATATTAATAATTTTATGTATGAATTTAATTATGGTTATATATTTAAAATAACGAATGTGTTACCATTACACAACTTATTGTGCATTATTGGGGTATATGCCATTTTGCAGGGTTGTTGGAAACAAAGCTTATTCTGACTAAACATATTGCAATATCAAGGATAATACTCTTTTCGTTATAATTTATTCAATATGTCTTTATTTAGGCCATTTCTTTCTTAGTGTTGATCTATGGTATGTTTTTAAAATAATTTACTGGAAATGTCAAGAGACAAATGTATATGTGCTACTAGTAATACTATATTAAATTATTTATCCATTATAAAGTCTTTGATTGGAGAGTAGTTTTATTCAATTTTAGTATGAGTTTTGTAATGACATTTGAAATTGTGGTAACGCAAAGCCTCGCCAAATTGGTGATGAAATTAATTATGAGAATTTTACTTTCAGTGGAAATGGCCAAGGCCGTTTCACAGCATTTTTTGTTGGTTTATAAAACATTTTGTTTGATTTTGTTGAATTTTGATTGGTAAAATGTAATGTTATGTTTGTTCCTGATAACTATATTTTATTTTCTGATTCCATGGGTTGCTAATGAAGTCGGTTTGCGGCTGTGCATATATTATTTAATAAGAATTTAAGTAGTATGAGTACTTTGTTTCTTGTAAATATTTCTTGGTTATATGAAAAATTGTGAAACAAATCAACGGAAATGCAAAGTATAGCTGAAATATATTTTTACATGATGCTGTTGAAAAATTTAGCATTTCCCTGCCATCTGTATTCCATATGTAGTTTTTGCGGATACAATTGTCACAATTTGTGTCCCTTGCAGTTGACTCACATTGAGAAGTCAACAAAAAAAAAACTGCAGAATATTTACTTACATACTTCATTCCCATTAGTGTTAGTTTTATATTTAATTTGTTATAAAGTCATATAACCTGTTTGGTGTGTTGTATTTTTTCATATTTTTCCGTTTTTACTTGACAATCATTGCAGATCAAAGAAACAAATTGCCGAATTGCCATTCTGTTTGCAATCATGTGAGGAACAGACATCTCCAGATAAGAGACTAAATGTGGTCTCATAGGCATCCTTACATCTGCGGTTCTAAATTTCCGTGGGGTAAGCGTGCTAGAGTAGGACTGATTTCATTCCCGTTTCATATGAAATTCAAGCAAGTTTCATTTGAAGCATTACGTCGTCGGTTTAGGTCAAATATTGCAAGCTGAATTAGAACGACTTTATGGCGCAATATTTCTAAACGATTTTTCGGACGAAATGGGAATAGGTACATAGAACAACCCAGCTCTGCGATTGGCAGACGTATGGTACACCTAACCTATGTTATCGTGGTGTAGAAAGAGGAATGGAGCATTGGTGTGATTCATCTCTTGGCTGCACGCGATAAAAATATCATCCGATTTACTCGTGAAAGTAGTCATTTTGTAACGTACTAAAATACTATACCATAGTTATATTAATTTAAATCATTATAATATCTCGGCATCTATAGGAAACATGAAAAAAGTTTTGTCTTTGTCTATTGTATTTATTTCTATAAAATTAGGAATTCTTATTCAGTGATCTTTTCAGAATTTTCTCCCATTATTATTGTCGACTTTCCTATTTCGGACTCCATTACCACCGTCGCTCGTCTAGCATCGACCTACTGCTAACCGACTAACTAAAAGCCGAATCTGTCTAAATTATAAATTAAAAAAAAATATATATAACCGTAAAGCAAAATTATATGATATAAAGTCGAACACGCTATTATACTATAACGCTGCAACAATTTCTCAGACTATGTTTTTTTTAAAATATCAAGGCCGTAGAACTCGTGCATACTTGTCAAAGAACTCGCCTGGTAATAAATTAACGGAGCTGGTTTGTGGCTTGTTTAATCTGTCCGAGAGAACTAGAGATGATGATGGCGTTGTCTTTCTTGCTTACCAACAGAACCGTTAATTACTATATGAGGTTAATAACTATCAGTTTGGTATCAGTTTGAAAGCGTCCTCGAGTAGGCAAGAAAGGACAAGGTAAGCGAGAAATGTTTGTTTTACATATTAAGACGCCTACATACCTGAATACTACAAAAATGCGAATTTTACAGGTTTTCAAAGGCTTTAGGAGAGATATCCACAAAAGATACGAGTAATCTAGTTTATTTACATCAAAGATAATTTATTATACTAAGGAATTACGCAAAATGAAAAACCCGATGTTTTTCAAACGGGATTGCTTAAAGTTCATAAAAAAAAACTAAATGCTATCAATATTTCATTCAAAATGGTTGGCCATAGTTTGTTTTATAAGCGCGCCGTTTATGCCCGTCATAGAGTTTACACTTTTCCGGTCATTGTACGAGGTCAGAATTATTCAAAGGTGTTTTTCGTTCACGTGTGTGAAGTTACCTTAATTAGTGGTTCTGGGTTTTAATCCAGTTTGCGTCATGGCACTGTTAGTACACAGATTACTTGCGTTTACTTTGGATATGAAAATTTAAGGGAAAAATAATGGAATGTTAATCTTAGAATATACATCGGTAGCAACTGTTATAAAATATACATTTCATATGATGATTTTACCAATTTTACTTGGACGTTTGAAGATTATCGTATTTGCTGAGTAACTTATTCTACGCAATTTCTACAGATTATTATCATTGAATATCCAATACAGCGTGACGATCAGGAAATGTTGAACTTTTAAACTATATCCGGGTCAAGGAAAAATATTTTTATTATGACGTTTGCATACCGTATGAACGCGCGCCTTCTAAACATTGGCTATTTCCTAAGTTGACGACACGAAAGTCGACATCTGCTTATGACCTGTACATGCCTCTGCTCGAATTAACGCTCTCATTGCAATTCTAAACAAAGCGGGTGAATGGATGGAGTGCATCCGCGATCCGCGCTGCGTCAATTGATTGTGACGTAATATCATTGTCCAGCAGGCGTTTTTTTTGTAGGGACATTACGAGACCATTTTATTTAAGAAAAGAAAACTTACTTTTGTAAATAATCATACTGACAATTCCATTTACAAAATCTGACTTATCTAACAGGCATTAGGATTTTTTTCGTTTTACTTTTTGTCAAAATATCTATACAACTATAGATAGGTAGGTTGTAAGAACGGATTTTTTTTATATTATAGAACAGTGAAGATAGAAGGAAAAAAAAATGTTAAGCGTGACCATTGTTACGTGATCAAGCACCTCTTAATAAAAAAAAAGAAATGTATTTAAAAACAAACGTCAACAACATGGGGTGGTCTACTTATTATAAAAATTAAAGGCAATTTTAACTGTTCAAGAAGAGTGGTTCTGGTTCGTGGTGCGGTGGTGTAGTTACAAGTTTCCAATTTTTCTATTCATCAACTAACCGATAAATTAAGTAATTTGCCACTTTGGCGTGTATCAGTAAACATAGTACATATGACCTAATCTGATAGCCTTTTTACCTTTCTGGTTCCTTTAGGTTACCTTCACGTTTTAATTAGAATCAAGTAGATCTTTGTACTTCGTACGTCATTGAACTGACTGGCGGTCGCGGTTGCGTGATTCGTATTTCGTTTCGCAGACAATCGTCATCAACGTCATCAGGCCGCGTTGACGTCGCGCGCCGCGAGAAGGTCAACGACGCAAGATGTTATCTTAAGCATATCATAGTGTAAAGTAGTTGGCAAACGTAGCCACCAGAGGCTTAGTGGAATATAAACACAATCCACAAATCCGTTATCACACCTCCCTCCTCCCTTACCACCAACTAAAGCACCAGTCAGCTTCTAACGAATAACCTCATAGTGTCAAGTGTGATATTTTCCAGTGACACCATTTTACGCTCTTGCCATGGGGATCTCATACATTGTCATTAAAACTCCCAAATTTCGGAAACGGTTCTTTAAACTTTCTCTTAGTGGGCGAGGAATAAATTACAAATAGATTTGGCCCTACCCTCCCTCGATGCATAAAGTAAAGCTCGTTCGAGGTACATTAACCTGCAAATCATCTAGATTATGCGTTTTCAATTAATGCAAGATGTTTACACGCAACACTGGCGGTTTTAATATGTTTCAAAGATCACTGAGAAGAGACGCAATTTATACCAAATTACGTTGACACGACAAATGCGCCAAGATACCGCAAAAAAACACATCAAATTCCAAAATCAAACAATTATTACGGAATGGAGGTAATGGTTCCCCAAATTTTTGTTACTACACTAGAATTTAAAAACCTATCTAAATCTAAAATTAAAATGACCTAATCCTCGTTAATTAGATTTCTTATGAGTTTTTTCCTATTTAATATTGTTATTTCATCGTTTATTGTTAAACGTGAAATATAATTGATATAATAGCTTTGTATATATTTAAGATACATATAAGATAGAGTATTACTTTAAAGTAATGTTAAATATACTCGCCGCAAAGCGAAAACCCTAAAAGTTGATAAATGTTTTATAAAATTTCACGTTAAATAAACGAAAAAAATATGTTGTCAACGAGACTTATCATAAAAAGTCCATATTATTAAATCCCTCCTTTTACTTTCATATTCACATACCCGCCATCAGGTACACGCACGCATTCACACAAATATAGCACTCTCACCCTCTCTTTATCTACAACATACATTTATGTATATTTTTTTTCTTATACTATTGACACAAAGGTAATGTTTAGTTTTTATATCTTGTATACTGTAATATAAAAAACGTGTTGATTTTATTAACACGGTAAGCGCCTCTCCGACAACACAAGCCATACGATAAATAAATCAACTGCCAGCTGCAGCCGATGAAACATCTCAAGCGTCGGCGGGCCAACTTGAATTCGTCGACGCCTCGCCTTCACTCTTCAGGCGCGCGAATGATCGCTCCGAGGGCGAAGGCGGCTGCTTCAAGCCTGTCTTTTCAAGGCGGGCGGCGCTTTCTTCGTCTTTATAAACAAAGCAGGGCGTCGCGGTAGCGTTGTTACAAATGCCAGTTGATTTCTGCCAGGTTTTGGCCAAATTGCGGTATGAACTAAAGGAAGCATTTCTCCATACAAACGCTGTAGTGTTGCGACTCTCCTATTTGTAGATGTAGAAGAAAAATAATACTAGGTATCGTTTTAACTAGGCTTCTATTGAAACGATAAGAATAAAAAGTTTAAACGTAAATATCTTATTGTCTGAATACAAGAATCCAGAAAATACAACTACCGACTCCTCGACTCCCCGGACACGACAGCACATTATGCCTAAACAGATGATTTGAAAAATAAGTCAAGTGCAAAAGAATCACTCGCTCCGAAGGCGATAGCACGTGTGTCGCTTATGGTATTTTCGCCGTTCGAGCCATTGAAGTTTTACGGCGCAGTGCGACGCGATTCCATATCGGTTTATGAGTGGTTGTTATGCACTCGACTGTATATGTGTATGCAATAGTACCTATGCTTATTATGTGTACATTTTTTATTTTCAAAGAGTGTAGATATTGTAAATACATCACTCGTTCGTAGAACATGTTACAAAAGTAACTTATTTCAAACATGACTTTTTAAGTAAAATTTGGCATTGTGATCTTGCATAATAAAGTTTTTGAATTTTTCTCCTATTGTTAGAGACACGTGAAATGTGTGCGATGGACAGCGCAGGCAGCTAGTCTACTCGTTTTTACCGTGTTGGTACGGAGTCCTCAAAACGAATAATGCACAAAAAAGTTTAGAAAATTGTATTTAATATTAGGTATATTATTCCGTAGTCTGTAACAGAATACTTAGAGCGATAAAGAATAGATCAAGGAGTCGTGTCGATACACTTTTTACCCGGATAATATTAGCACACACCGCTCAACGATCAATCAAAACACGAATGTACGGTTTCCGTGCGCAACAAGATAAATCTAGCTCTTCTTATATTTAACCCTACCTGTTGAAGGATTAGGTTGGATGCTGGATCGCAAACTACAGATTTTTCAGTCTGTAGACAAAGAGCCTGCGACATTTTTTTTCCGTAAGGTCGCGTAATTCCACCAAGTCTAAGAGCGTCGATTATTAACATCCAAAACGTTTCAAAACGAATATATTAACCATTCGAGAAAACTGAAAATACTTGCGTTGATATAGAAATTCCGAAAACTTTCCAAAAACACATTCGTAGCACGTGTGTTGATTTAAAAAAAAGTATATTTATATTTATTTATATATATATATTTAAAAGTATGATTTAAAAAAAAAATTCTTAAAAAATTGGTTCAGCGGTTTAGTCGCGAAAACAGACATGCATTTATAATATTATTAATATCCTAGCCTATATCTTATTTAGTATCAAAATTGTTATTATTTTTCCTTATATTTTTTTTTTAATGTTCAACTAGGCTGTTTTTAAATTGGTTGATTGTCTATGATTCTATTACACTTTTTGGCAATTCATTCCATACTTCCACGACTCTGTTACTGAAAAGTTCTTCCTGGGGTTGCTTGAAAAGGATGTCCCATGTAACTTCATACAGTGCCCACGTAGTTGGGTGTTTTTATCAAGGTGAATCTTTCTCTCAATTCTGCAGTTATAGTGAGGCTTTAATATTTTGTATGTCTCACAACGAGGTCCTCTCTATCTCGTCTCTCTTTTAATGTCTGGAGATTGAGATTTTTTAGTCTCTCCTCATAGGCTTATATTAGGATGGATTGCTGGGAGATAATAATTTAGAAGTTAATATTTTCATCACCTTATCTTTATCGTCTTTCCCAAAAACGCATTTTTTTGCAGATTTAATTTTGATAAACGAAGTAAGTAGCCAAAATTGGCCATTATTAAATTTAGTCTAAATATAGTTATGAATAACTATTAAATGGCAATCATACAAGTCAGATAGAATAACTGACGAATATATTAAAATCAATCTGATAAAAAATATTACTAATTAAATTAATGATTTACATATTACCGAAGCCGCTGGCTCTTTCCGGTTTATGCAATCGACAGCGTGGCCTATAAATACGCCCGAGCTGATCAAAGAACTTGGATCGCGGCTGACGCAGGGAATTCAAAGTGGACTGATAGCCGGTGGAGTTGCGTCGGCGATGGCGAACCGTGGACATGAAAAACTGGGTTGGGGTACTTAATATTATATTTTATGTCTTTATTTTACAGCTTTAGGTTGCTCTACCGTAAGACTGATTGGCGCTTATATTTCCTTAAAAATCTTTAAAAAAAAATTGTGTTGTCAATGTGAACAATCTAACCTGGACTTCACTCTAAAACCTATAAATTAAGCATATTTTTACAGATATAGTGAATTTTACATATTATATTATCCCACAATATTATAATCAGTAATTGAATAAAATGGGTAATGTGAACCCAAAACAAAATTCGAGCAAACGATATTAAAACGCCTTTCGAGCTATTTTTGAGTCCATTGTAAGCTAATTAAAATTTAGTAACAGACCTAAACTTGCTAAAATAAAATCTTAACTATAATAGGTATATAGCGCAGAAAATGAGTCAGAAATTAATCGTAGTCTTAAATTTACATAATAAAAGATGCAAGATGGCTGATTTAATTAAAAACGTAGCTAAACACGCGATGTATTCACCCCCCCCCCCTCTTCTTCCACCTATACAATTCGATATCTCATAAAATAAAACTATGATGCTTCAGGAACAAGTCAATATTCTCGTTTTCTATTGAATGCCTATCAAATACACGTGTAAACAATTTTCTTAAAGACCACCACATTTGGCGAAATAAAATACATCTACACGCATGAGATAAAATATGAACCAGTTGTTAAAACGATTAAGAAACAGTCTACGAGACGTCAATTATATTATTTCACTCAGCCGCAGCTGACATTTAATTCATTGCTGAATCCAATACTCAAGTAAACGTCCTCTTAACTCTAATTTTTATCTCGATTAAAGCAGACCTTTCTAAAAAAAAAATGTCATGGGTCAAGATGTGGGTGTTCTGTAGCCTATAGTTTAGAACTCTATTTTAGAAACCATCCTATAGGATTATAATCCTCCACCTCACTGAATTCTGAGCACAACTTAAGGAGTTGCTTTTTCTTCGTGACGCTGAATTTATTAATCAATTGACTAAAGACCGTACTAATTTTATAACATTGCGTTAGTTAGCTGCTCAAGTGACACCGCATGTATTTTAGCGTGGTTATTGGTCACTTTTCTTAAGGTATAAGCAGCGATAACGCGAATATACAGATCACCGTTCCACAGCATCCTTCCTTAAGCTGTAAGCCTTAGACGTCCATCGTCTGCTGCATGTTATGTTTCATTCGCACAAATGATTTAATAACACCCTCTCCCAAATAAAAGAACCACGGACAAAAATCTTAGTTTAGTTCTATGTATTATATCGGTTTTATATAATCAAAGATAAAATTAGTTATGGTTTTTTTTGATTACAATTTGGTTTCGTTTCTCTCGTTTAAATTCGTTCAATATATTTTAGTATTATTCTTCGCATTAACCTCTATTTATAATCGGGATACCCTATTTTTAGGAATGTACACTTCAATTAGATTGTCTATGAGTCATTGCATATTGTATACAATTTCTGTTGGATAACATTATAAATAATAAATAATACCCATAGGACCGTTACAAACGTATCCCAAGGAATACCCATATAGGTTGAAATAAATAAATAAATAATGAATGTATAGTTGCGCAGTTAAGAAGGAATTACAAAATATTGGATGTCTTTATGCTAGAATAATTCTACAGAGTAAACACACAATGGAAAATGTAATAATAAACCTGTAGGAAGCTCGAGTATTTTGAGGGTGATATATGATTTTAAGGACAATATCTCAGCAGCAAGGAATAAAATAGTAAGGCGACGGATACCTTAGTAGCCTCCAGCCTCTTGTTTCTACAAACTAGAAGCGGTGCTTATAGAAAAGCTCTCGAAACACTGATAAGATATGTACAAATAGATTAGTAATTGTTAGCGAATTTAGCGTAAGGTCGCGGAAATGCTGATTAACTTTTGCATTAATTACCTATAAACAAAGAGCAAGTTTTCAATAATTAAGTGGGTACTAATGTACTTCGGATAGGTTTAGGTTGATTTTTAGTCTAACAGAGAACGATTAGTTAGGATAAGTACGTACCTACAATATTAAATAAACACATTAATATAATATAAAATATTTTTACGATAAAAACACTTAATTACATTTAATCATTTTAGAGGAATCTATTAAAAAAACTGCATAGTAACAGTTTCAAGATTTGTACAATAGAAAAAACTACGCTTCAGTTGTAATAATAAATTATGACTGTATTCTTACAATTTAACGATAACTTTACACAATGCGATAATACATCTAATTTATGTATTTTTATTTAATACAATGTGTTATCCAAGGTTCTACTAGTTCCATTAGTACGACATGATTGTTTTAGGTATGGTACGTTAGGTAGATTTAAGTACAAAAATGCAAACCTGTTGTTATTTCTAGACAGATTAATAAATTTCTTTAAATGAATTAACGTAAAAATTATTTATTACACCATCAGCAATTGGAAGATAAAATCATAATCCGTCCGAATAAAACGGTCCTGTCCATACTCCAATCAATATGCAGCAAGCGAGACCGTTCTTCATTACCAAACAGCAGAGCAGATCGAACGGAGCGGCTTATCTCTGGATTAGGCAAGATTACGTCAGAGGAGCAATTTCTCCGGCGCTCGCAATGCAGTTTCCAAACCCACGTTCAATTCGACGAGCGACTTCGGGTGCGATATCAACACCTCTACAGGTAGGAAAACTCCTTTCGCGGCTGGTGGAGCAATCATTATTCGATGGTTGGTTACTACGAGGTTAAACAGTGGAATGCTATTATAATTGATCCACAATACGCATTGAATATCTTCAATAATTGTTTCATACGGGAAAAATATTAACTACTTCCACGTAAGTAAATCGGAGCTATGTGGTCAAAACTGACTCCTTGAATCCATTAAAGCCCCTCCACTTACAAGTGGAAAAAGAGGTAATGGCGGGTATGATGCGAGCAAACACGTCCAATGGTTCAAAGAAATGGCTCTCCGCGAGTACATCTAGCAAACTTAAGACCAAACAATGCTCAATCAAGTAATGGGATTGATCACAGACGCAACCGAATACAACTTCGTCAGAACATACACAACGGTAATACCAGATATAAGTAGGTGGGTCAATGATTTACCAAACTCTTCAGCCTAGGGAAGCACTCTATGCACCATATCCCAAGCAGAGATATTAACCATTATCGAAACTGCATAAAAGTGTCAAATGATCCTATAGAAACAAAAATATTTACATACTTTCAGACAGCCAAGCAGCTCTGAAGGCCAACGACTCTTAACGCTTTCCATTCAAAATATTCAAAACTCCAGTTATAACAATTCTTTAAAATACATACCAATTCGACATAATTAATTATTTAAAAAAAAAATCTCCGGAATGGTCGAATCGACTGTAAAGGAAGTAGATTCTGGTAACTAAAAATAGACGATCTTCTGTTTTTGTTGTGTGCCGAACGTACCGACATACGTATGTATCTGTATGTGTACAATCATAATTCAAATAAGGACACTTACAAAACCTTATTGAAACTCTAAATTTTAGTACAACTTACTTAGCTGTGCGCTGAATAGTTTAGGGTTCTTGTAAATACGCGTCAGGCTCGGAAAAGACGGAAAATCCTCGCCCGAGGTCGAATTCAACATGAGGTCAAGCAAGTGCGGGTCTCCAATGAGGTCGTTTTTTCACAATCTATCGCTAGATGTAAACCGACTTTTATAAATAAACCATGAAACTTCGAAATCGAAGTATGTAACGGTGGCATCTTAAACATTTATTATATATATATACATTATATTTTTTTTAACGGAAGGTTAGAAACGCTGTTACGTATAAGTAGGTTGGTCTTCATAACTAATAATATATAGTCATGCTTATTTTAATGGTTAAACGGACGTTAAATTTCAGATGTCGAGTACTCATTTTAAAAAACTCATTTATTAGTACTTTTATACAACTCCCCTACCATGTACTTTGTATGAAAATACTACCAATTTATCTTATACAAAAAATATGAATTCCTGGAAATGTAGTAAACAGTAATAACAGATCTAGAAGACAAAATGAAGCAGCTTTAAATTAATTTCAATATATAATTTTGAATATATATATATATTAATTTTAATATATAATTTTGAGATATTAATATAAAGCTGCTGAGTTGTATGAAAGTACTAACAAATGAGTCTTTGTTAAATTTAAAATTATCTAGAAAGGGGTGATGTTGCAATTTATAGACGACCTGTTTGTAAAAAATGAGGCTACGTTAGGTTAGAGACCCAGGTGGTCGAAAAAGTAAGTTGGGAAATGAAAAACGATCACTGATTCACTGCTTATATATCGTATTCGGTCACCCATTCGCGCATGCAGTGTAGATAATTATTAGTGCAACTAGTAAGCATACTCGCATAGTATGAATTAGCACAGCTGCAGATGCACAGCGAACTGGCGCGGCTCTTTGCATCGCTGCTATATTTAGATTTCGGAATATCCACTGCTTCCATTGACCCAAGCAAATGCATGGTAATCGATTATCCTTGCTTATCGAGCGTAGGTACGTGAGCAGTATAGGAACGATGGAAATCTGCTCACTTGAGTGCTCCTCGATTAACAGAGTGGAAATAGCGAATAGAAAAGGGGAAATATTTATGATGCAATTAGCAAGCACTTAACCAAAGTAATGATCTTATTATTTATTTTTGTATATACATACATAAAATATTATAATATTCCCAAATGTATCAAATGTTAGAGTATTTTTTACTGGAATTTTCAATAATTATGATACTTGTCCTGAAAATGTATAACGATCAATCTAAGGTCGGTAATAGAAATGGATCACAAGACGAACGCGAAGTTAAACCTGATGAAAAACCAATCGAAATCACCTCGCAACAAACCACAATAAATTAAACCACAAAAAAGAAAATAGAGCATTTTCTAATAATAAATGTGGCCAATCAGCGTTAAGCTCGCAGGCAAGTTAGCTTATCAGAAAATTGACGGTTATAATCGAGTACCTAATTATTCGTCGAGAATTTATTTTGCTAGAATCGTACGCATCATACCAGATGTAATATTTTTGTAGACGAAATGACAATACCAAAGTTTGTAATTTTTAGCGTAATATAAGTGCAAAGTAAATTAAATTGGTAAATTGAGAAATTTTTAAAAACTCGGACAACCATATACCTAACACGAGATGTAATGTAATGTTTTCAAAGAGCCCTCGCCATGTTGTTCCAAACTGAGCAGTTCGAAATATCATTATGACTATAGTATACATATAGATCACATATGAGAAGGAAAGTATGAAAATTTGTTCAATCAACGCATATCCAGAGAGGAATCAGTCAAAAACAAAATCCTCCTTTTTTAATCACTGGCAAATGTGCCAGCCAATTGAATAATATGCATAATTCTATCAGAAATACACAGTTGAAAACAAAAATGAAAGCGTCTTGCATTACGACAAATGTATGAGAAAACATTCCCGATGAGGGAATACAATTAGAAGCGTGTTTCACTCCAATTACGCGTTAAATGTGTTAATAAAAGTGAGGCAATGGACTCAAAACACAATACAATTTTGTAAACATACGAAAATTGTCACGTAGTGCAATTTACGAAACGGCCCGTTATGCTAGGAAATATGCGCGCGCTCGTATACACAGCACTCAAAGTTATTGCTAATATAAATACACCATATTATACTTAGGCTGAGTTATTTCGATAACGCCGCGAAGCACATGACTTGGTCGTGTTTTAGTCGAATATTGAGTTGACAACAATGTGCCGCTGCAATCGAGTCAAGCTTTACAGAGTCTAGGGTAGGGATTCCCCAAGTGGTCGATATCGACCCTTTGGGGTCGAAATCGGTTATCCAGGGGTCGACATAAACGAAAACTGATTTTGGGGGTCGACGAGGTCTAAAAATCGACCCCTATTAATAACACAAGTTCTTATTTGAAACTTTCAAGATGTACTTTCAAATGTATAAGTTGTGTTACGTGTACCAACGTGTTGTAAGAATGACTAATATATTAAGGTAGGTAATATATTAAGTGTATTTATTTTGTTAAATTTTGATGAAAAAATGATGTCAAGTTTACTCACTTAACCAACCGGAAAGTTTTTAATTGGTAAGTATTTTGTATCAATAGGAAAAAAACTAGACATAGGATTTTAAAAGTAATTTTGCTATGGGGGTCTGAGGTATCAGTTCATTTTGGAAAAGGGGTCTCTTGCCCAAAATAGTTTGGGAATCCCTGGTCTAGGGGTGCTATATATTTATATATTACATACGTGTAATACATAAGACCACCTCACCCCGATACTTTTAGTACTAAATTTAGTTATTGGAATTAAATAACAAATAGTGTGTTATTTATTAGTATCAAACACCCTGAGAGTTTTTTGCCGGAATTAAAATATAATTTTGTAAATGTCGGTATTAAAAGTTTAAAGTAATTTAAAACCGTGTTTGTCCATAATTAACGTCGTTATTTAATTATTGTAATAGTTCAATAATGTCAAATTACAGTTCTAAAACAAATCAGTCTTAGTAACTGTTGGGAATCACATAAAATAGCATAATTTACAATGAATTTATATTATGTAGAAACACTTTAGTGGTGAGCATATTGACTATTTTGTGAGGCCATAGCGATTACATATTACTTTACTTATTTCAACAAAGTTATCTTAAAATCATCTTTATTTTCACTAGTTTAGTAATTTCAAAATGTAACCGCAACCAATTGGTTTTAGTAAATGCTAAGAATTACACAAATTAGCAATAACTACAGTGCATTTGTGTTACAAACTAACTCACTAATTTCAAGTTATTAGTAATTATTACAAAACACGAGTAGTAAATCCCATTGACTTTAATATTTATTACAAATACAACAACGACGCTACAACGTTTATAGTATAGTAGTTGGTTGTGGTCTGTTCACTGTTGAGTTCATCGTGTCTCGACGAGTTCTTGTATTAGTTGTTTGGATCAACTTATATAGTATCAAATTTATATAGTATCCCTGGGTAAATCCACCTCTTAATCCTCAATAGAATTTTATCGTTATTTCAGATGCTCAGGACACTAAGATCCTCTAATAAAGGGAAATAGGGCAAACTAGAAATAAGATTTTTCTCAAAAATTCGTTCGATAAGATTTATCATTTGTAAATTTAAGAAGTTCCTTTTTGTAATTCAGTGGGTTGGCAGCACTTGTGTAATAACAACTCTTTCTGCTTGTATTTAATTTGTATCTATTATGTTGCTTAACTTAGGAGCAATCATTTTTTATTGTCATTCTTACAACATAAACACCCTTACCAAACGCTGCCTTTATAATATGACGTAAACATAAATAATAAAGCAAATCCCAAGAACTTTTATCTTGCTGTGTTACCACCTTTTTTTAGGTCACAAAAAATAATAGGTTGTTACAAATCGTTATCCTCGGGGACAGCAAGTTAACTTGTTGAGCTGCCGTTGATTTGTTTGACGGTTCTGTGGAAACCGGCAGTTATTTGGTTGTAACCTGTTTCCTCGTTTCTGATCCACGTCCTTTTTCAACGTCGCGTCCAGGCATTTTTTAATAAAATTGCATTTTCACATTTTTACAGGGACACATTATGGGTGGCCATTTGTAAATATTTATAAATATATTGTCTGGTCCTTGTTATTTCGTTTAAGAAAAGATATGTGTGCAAATATTTACAAATGGCCTTCTTTGCGCACATGTCTGGGACCGGCTTTAGAGCCGCTGGCTACCTTCAGCTATTTAAAACAAATATGAAACGAGATGAGCCAAAACAAAAATGATATTATCATCTCAGTGATCTGTTTCGTGTAGGTATTCGTCAATTTCCGAGCCGAGCACACAATAGCATGCAGGACAGGCGCCTGGAGTCGGGCCAATGGCCAACTCGGACCTGGACCTGTCCCGGGTCCAGGAGACCTTCGCGCGCCGCGCTCGCCTCGCCACAGCCGCGGCGACAAGCGGCCGCGCGTGGGCACGACCTGAAATAACTTCCGCCTCGTTCTGCGCGGATTCGAGCGCGTTTCGCCTGAAAACATTTTTGCTTTCGTCCCTGTGATCAGTTCGCAATTTGTCATTTCGTTTAATATTTTGACAGGCCAAGAGGGCATTTGTGACGTGGATGAGAGCTGATAATTAAACTTGAGAAACTCTCATAAAGAACAATCACTGTTATCAGCAGATCGACACACTTTAATGAAATAAACAGTTTTATCTGGTAAAATGTCACCGCGTACCTAGGCAGGTGCAAATTTGGGAATAAATCAACGAAAAAAAAATATTATCAATGAATTTAAATAATAGTATTTACTTATTGAGAGTGTAGAGTAAGTACCCTAATGAGAGTACTTTTGTTTGCTATAAAACTGTACGGAAATGTTTTTTTTTTAGAAATATATTACTTTATTTGTATAAAATAGCACGGTTTACAATCTCCCACAAAGACTACAGATTTTTTTGCGGGGTAATTAATTTACAGTTATATATATTTTTAGAAAGATCTTTTATTTGGCTATAAAAATACCTACGTATTTTGTTTTATTAACTTTATCATCACATAAAATGTATGTTTCAAGAAAAAAGTAGAAAGCGTCAATTACAGAAAATTGTGAATCGTTGAGACACAAAATCAAAATAAAAAAAAATAAATACAATATATTTTTGCATTTAATTTTTGTTTCTTAAAAAAAGTATGTTGGATTTTTTTTTAATACCTCAATTACCAAAACCAATTTTAGCAAACGTATTTTTTTAAATGTTAAATGTTTTATAGAGAATCCCAAAATAATAAGCAATAGTTTGTATTTTTTGAAAATTGTTGATAACAACATAATCTTTTTTTTTACTTTATTTTTTGCGAATTCTAGAAATATGCTGAAACATCAAAACGCCAAGTTTTGATGTTTCGGTGAATGCGTTCAGTTTTAGATTCGCAGTGGTGTCATTCATACTAACTAGTTTAGGAGTTGAGTAGATATTAAAATCGGTTTTCGATATACGAATTTTCAGGTAGTTCTTTGCATTGAAGAAATTGAAGAATTGAAGGCGGAAGAAATGGTTTTTCGCATTGAATAATATAGCATGAATTGGACGAAACTTCATGATGATACCGGATGGAAGACGGACCGCTGGAAGTGGGCAAATTCATCAAGGCATACAATCAAGGGGTCATAAGTTAAACAGAACAAGAAGATATAGCTTTCTCGCGACGGCTCGTTTGTTTATAGGTACAACACAAAAATAATACTCAAAAAACAGGGTCGCTAATGCGTCGGCGATGAAAATAGTTCCGACGCACGCGCACAGCGATTATAACATTAACGGGCACGAGATCACGCATTTTCCGGCTGCGTAACTCCGAAACCAAAGCCAACAATCTAAATGTACTCCGAGAAATTTATAAAATTATTGTTAAATAAACAGAAATTATTAAAAATTTAAAACAACCCTGCACATACAAACTGCTGAACAAAATTTTCTTAAAACATAGCTAAGAACACTCTCAATGCGATGTGTCTCACTCGTACGTCATTTTCGTCATCTTAAACTTTAAATTTAAACCTATAGGTCTTCTCGGATATTTATCGGACATGGTCAATAATTATTATATGAACAAATAAGTTTATATTTTAGGTAATGTTCACAAACAAAAAATTCATATATGTATATAAGCCTATAAGCAGTTGTCTGACATTTTTTTTAGATAAAATATATATGATGGCTAATCAAATACGGCATATTTAAAAAATAATAAAAATAACGTATCTTTTGCCTAGTTCTTCGCAAAGTTTTTTTTTTAAATAATAGACAATTCGTTACATTTATTCATATTTATCAAGTGCTTATCAAGTATTTATCAAATATTTATATATTTATCAAGCTAAAAACAAGAATGGCTATGACATATTTATCATATAATATAAACTGCTTCTCTACATTGTTTAATAGTAGTTAATTATTTAATCTGGTAATGAAACATCACGGATATAATATTTCAATTAATAATAACTATAATGTGGCACTGAACATTCTTTTACATGTTTTTATTTCAACACTTAGACTTAATACTTCAGAAATTCGAATATGTTCGTTTTGCGCTTTCTATCAAACTGTCAATATTTCATCTATTAGTCCTAAACATTTGTTGATTAATTTTATATAGCTATATTATTCGACCAGCCTCCGATGTGATCTAAACGGCTATGGTTGTTTTTCAAGAGATTCAATCCACACACAAACATTCAACTCCTACGCATTTGTACTTTTCGAGTTGAAAGATGGACAGACGGACGAACGGATGGGGATATTAGCTTCTTATAAATGTATGTCAAGAAGCTAAAAGGCAGTTAACCTACATAATATGTCAAATTATATACCTAATTGCTAGATTGTTGTTAGAAACTACCTAAAATTTAAACTTTTTTAAGATACGTCCTTCGTGCATCATGTTGTAAATAAAAAATAGGCTGCAGTAAATGAGGGAACACAATTGAAAATACTTGTCATAGAAATGGCGCGGGAAACACAAAGCGGTCAAATGCATTGAAAGCAAGTAGTGGTTAGGCATTAATTGCTGATAAGAGGATTAAACGATTAGCAGATTATGAAACGAACGGTTTTGGGCTAGTAGTGGTGACAAAAGTAAACAAACTTGATGGGCAATATCATGGGCAATAGCACGCGTTGTCGACAACTCAGCAGGTCGACTATTGTCGAAACAAAAGCTCAGGAGTTCAAAGTGGCCACAGCGAGACAAGACGATTTATTGCACGGCGTGATGATTGACTCGAAACTACAATTAGATTGAAACATCTAAACAACGCGAGTGTTTACGAGTGTTTTACCATTAAAAAGGTTACAGGGTTGAGAACAAAGACAAAATTAAACAAAAACACAAATCGGATACTGAAAACGCAATACAATAAAAGTGTAGCAAATATTTTACTATGGCTAAGTACTAAAGTATGACGCTAAAAAAAGTTGTAAAACAAATACTAAGTGCTTAATGTAAGATGTTAAATTTTAGTTTTATTAAAGCGCAAGTATAAATACACAAATTTATAAATCGCAAAAAAAACGCAACTAGTACTTATATTTAATTATATCAAAGATCAAAAATTCAGTTACACATTTTTTGTTTATGTCTGAATGTATCTTCAACCATGGCTGAAGACAGCCAACAAATTTTGATCAAATTTGATTCAGCCTCATCGATGGCGATCCCTGGAGTTGATAATAGATAATAGTTGGAGTAAATAAGTAGGTAAAGTACTATACGCCCAGATTCAGAAAGACCGTTTGGAGACAATCTAAAGAGAAGAAAGTAAGACATGTCCTGAAATGTTTCAGTCAATAATAATTCCCTGAATACAGAGAGTCGCATTTTTCATGGCTGTAGCTAATAGAGAGGCTTCGTCTGTTTTGCGCGTATATGCACAATATCGGATGAACACTCTGTAGGTAGAGTTGTTGGTTAATTATGAAAAACAGAATCAATGTATGTCTAAAAACTTAGTTAAATTTGCATCTTTATGAAATAGACTATACTTCCGTAGTTTTACGATTATAGTATTTATCGATTTTTGTATTCAGTCAATATATTTAAATTTTTGATAAAAAATAAGAAGCTTTTCAAACTTTTAGACAAAGTAGAAATAATCTCTTTAATTTCATAGAAACCTAAATATTTAGAAGTTAAAACGAAACCTACTATTTTTTTTTTCTACATCTATATACTACAGAGTGACAACACTACAGCGTTTGTATGGAGAAATGACCAGGTTGAGTCCTCTTAAGCTCTTTCGTTTAAAAGGTGGCAATGATATTCTTCTGAAATAAAAGTAATGTTGAGGAAAAGGAAAACTGAGTTCAATTCTTTCTTTCCCAGGACGATTCGCGAATAGAAAAAAAAACCGGAAAATCTATTTCTGTGTTCCAAGGCTGTTTCGTAGACCTTACCTACTTAAAGCCATTAAGTATCACCGAAGCTAGTCCCTAAATATTGTATTATCTACCGAACGAAAGTTTTTGAATACGATTTAAACCGAAAAAACACTACCCTTAGTTAAATAAAATTATACTTAATTTTTAATTCAAAGCAATTAAACGCTAATAATTGTGACCACATTCCCCGATGGACGTGGCACTGACATAATAAGATTGTTGAATCGAGCGTGCAATGAATAATTTATTCACCTTAGCCACACAGTAAGGTGACATCTCGCGTCGAATCGCATATCTTAGAAATATCGTTCCCAGTAATCAAATAAATAAAAAGGATTCTTCGATTCGCTTCCAAAGGAATGCGTTATCTTATTTTATTTCAATGGCCTCTTCGATTTAATAAAATAGGCTACGGTAAGACAAACGATTTCGTTAAATTGAGGTTTTTACAAATATATTATTATTAAATGTGTAGATCTACCGCCGCGATACGAAACATGATCGAATTATAACAAATCAAAATACCTACTAGGTACGGTACCGAGTTCATTGTAAAAGTAAGGCCGTGTGACGTGACGTGACGTCTAAGGCAAATCTAGTTACTCAAAGAAATCCGGGCTCGCTTGATAGCGGCGTCCAACACCAATCACTAACATGCTGTTTGTTGGAAAGTGCCACAAAGATTGTAGAACAGTTTATTGAGGGTTGATAGAAAAATAACTCACAGTTTGTAGTTAAGATACATAGCTAACATACCTAATTTCTGGCAAGACAGAATTGTCTGCATATTTTATGGAAAAAATAAGCTTTAAATGCGTTATGATAACAACAAAAAGTAACGGAATTTTAATTTATTTATCGTTGGACGTCTTTGCTCAATGATCAGTCAAAAAAACGACGTGGCCATTTTACAACATTTTTCCACAAAGAAAAGTTTGACGATCTAAAATGACGCATTTACTAATTTTAGGGTCAGTCAGTTTACTATTGCGTTTTACCACCACTTATTCTGTTATTTTCATTTAGTGTTTTGGTTTGGACGTCAGACACCAACGAACGTTGTTTAATTCGTATATTAAAAATAAAAATTATTGCAGTTAAGCTATTTTAGACTTATATATGTAATCAACTTATGTTAAATCCGGTAAAGCTAACAAGTTGGTTAGACGTGTAGACATTATTTCATGCAAACACGATTGGTTTGTTTAGTAGTTCTGCTAATCGCATGTAGATGGCGATTTAATTTAAATTATTTTTCGAAGGCATATAATTTTAAAACAGCCCAAATAAGTTCGAAAACTAGGCTCAACAAAAAATAATTATTCATTTAAGTATTTTAAAATATTGTATATTATATAGAATGCCATTCTAAGCAAGAAACTAAAGAGTATTTAAACGACATTGTACTATGAGCTGGTAATCTCAATAAAGAAAAAATAATGGTCAAAGGTTCAACTACATGACATGAGAACCTTAAGATGAGTTAGTAGACCGGTCCAAAAAGGGAAGGTTTGATGGTTAGGTTTCCATAGAACCTAGACTTGCAAGGCTGTACTTGCTAACCCAATAATTACTAATAGATATTAGCAAAATTAAAATAACCATTGTGCAGTATAATCGTACTTAGTTTACCATCGGTACGGTTATAAGATTTCATGGCATAAAGTGTGAGACACAAATTCAAAATTTACGAGAAACAAAAAAACTTCAACCTTGCCAGGGTGAGTTGATGTGACTTAGGACATTTTATTTTTCCACATCGAAAGTAAAGAAACACAATTAAAATGAGGTTTATATTTGCATAGTCCACTACTTTTTTTTCAAATGACCAAAATCTAATTTTGAGGACTTGTTACAGTTACACATTCGTTTACTTAAATTTCTGATTAAATTTAAACATTGACCTAACCTAACTCTCTCACAATTAACAATTTTGAATAATCTAGATTTATGTTAGGGCAGCTTCAACGAATTATAAAGTTTCTCAATGTTTAATCAAGATCAAGATGATATATATGTATCCGAAAGTTTGACTGGGTTGGGACAATATACTACCCAGAATACTACCACAAATAAGAATATAGAGCATAATCTACATTTAATGATATATCAGTATTGTGATCTGTTACATTGCCAATAGGGCAACATTATTTTCCAACACGCATAGAATTGAATATGACTAAAATATTTGCAATATATAACCACATACTATAAAAAGGTAGCAGACAGCTAAGTGGGTATGTAACTACTATTTAATATTTTACACTATTGTACTGGCAAAGCTGAAAGCATATTGGACCCAGCTACGCTACTCTTAGAAAATTCCAAAATAGTAGCGCGGTTTAACTGCCAAATCTTGAAATTTTGCAAAATTGACGATTGCAAGATTTGACGGGTAAACAATATTTCATTTTAGAATGGTTTCGTTTATTATTTGTTTAGATACCTTCCCATTCATCATTATTGAATGAAAATTACCTGTTAGAATCAGTTCTACCTATATTGTAGATTGACATGACACGGGAACTTTAAGTTTTACTTCATTTGGTTTATGAAATCGGGTATTCCGAATAACATCACAATCTACAAGGAGACTAGGTTTTTCAATGAAACTAGTAATCGCCAATGCAACTCTTAGTTTAAGGAGTATATTACCTAATATTTAAGTATTATTGAACAGTAATACAGTTACTTATATGCAATAATAACAAGGACTAGTGTAATAGTCCTTTATTTATCAACCTGATATTTCACCTATATTAGAGAATGATACAACCGATATTAACTAAATTTCTTATCCGGTAAGTAGGTTGGGAATTAATATACATATGCTTGAGCATAAAATAAATCAACTATTTTTTGATTCCAAAATAATTATAAGTAAACACACAATGACGTAAGCTAGACACACTTTTAAACTGAATCAGGTGTAGATGTCAGTTTTATATACCAATTGATAATTAGGGGAGTTAGGTAGTTGTAAAATTGAAAACGTTATGACTAAAACTGTGTGAATAAAGCACCACGATCTCAACGGTGAACAACGAAAATGTGGTATAAAATACAAATTACTCACCGTTTGGGCCATATTTTTCTTGATGTCTTTTTACTTGGTCTGGCGATAGACCCTTGTCCGAATCGGTGCCGAAGTAACCTAGTACTTCGTCCACGGATTGCGAGTGAGCGTCGTCCATGGTTGGAAATCTACGTTGAAGTCAGTTCTAAAAGTGAAAAGAGATATAGGTTAGGGAAAAACACTATTATTCCAACGAATATGTAGTTAGTACATCTAATCATAAAATTATAGTGCCGAGACGGTCATTCTGAGTGTATGTAAAGTTTTAAATTACAATTAGTAACACATAGAAACACACACGTAGTCAAAAGTCCTCAAATAAAGTTATTTAGATTTTTTGAAATAACACATGTTTTTCATCATATAATCACTAATTCGACGTATTTGAACTGAAATTAGGTTAGTTCACACATGAACAGCGGTCGGTGACAAGCAAAAAAGAATCACTTTGTTCCTGGTCTCGCAACTCACCCAGTTATGGCCTTTCATGAGAAATATATTTTGTTTAATGGTTAAAGGTTTAAACCAATACTTAAGGGCTACGCACTAACAATTATCACTACTTTTGATAAAAATAATTGTAAATATTATAAACCACGCGCACACGTAACCAAACGAGCCGTCATTTTTCGCAAGACTGATTCGGTCGCCGATTGGACAACAGAGCATAGAGGCGAACGGTGTATGTACTATGTAGCGACTAGTGACGCGATCTTGTGGGAGATTGTCGAACTCAGATAGGTCAGTTGAAGAACTGATTATTTTTATCTCAAATTTGGTTGCTCAAATTTGGTAATAAATATTGCACGCATTAAGCAAAGTCTGCGTTGAACAAATATTTATAATGAACAAAAACTGTAAACTAAATGCGCCATTTAGCGATTTTACAGTTTCGAGTTCGGTGGCAGAATGTGTACGAAGGCGATTGGTCGATCGTCCCACGTGACTGCGCGGTTATTTCGAGAGCGTACAGCACTGCTTGAAATGCGGTATTTTTAAATTGGGTTTTTGAGGTGAGCTTATTTTTTTTCTATTATGAATTTTCCAAAGCAGTTATGTAACCGGCGCTCAGGGAGAAAACGTTATAGCTAAATCAAATACACACAATTTAACATTAGAATTACACTTTATCACTTGCATCTACTAATTTTAAAGGATTTTTCGAAAAATTAATTAAACGGAAGCATAGCACGAAGTAGGACACTGTTTTAAATAAACATCACTTTATGATTTGATCATTGCGTTGGTTATATAATGAATGTGTTAATTAACTTACTCGATGATTATATTATTCGGCAGTGTCGGAAGAAAAGACGAAATAAATCGCGGCGGTTGCGAGAACGTGGCGTCCTCAACGCGGCCCGCCGGTCGACTCGCGGGTCCGGCGGCCGCTCGTCGCCCCGCGCCGCCGCCAGCGGACACATTTAGCGCGAGAGACTTTCTTAATTATTTTGGCAAGGATTTGCGATGGCATAACTGAACCTGTCCAGGGCTGCGCCAGGCCAGGCCAGGCCAGGCCAGGAGACGCTGGTGACGTTCTCTAAGCGCTGCTAATCTTTTTATAACTGCGCCGGCCGTGGACGGCGCGCCGCGTACGAAGCTTTGCCACCGACCATTTGGCAGAGTAATTAATATTTCGCAATGCGTCCATCGGTTTATTCGTTAGTTATGCAGCTTCGTTCCAATTTCTTTATCACTGCACTTCGACTCTACGATCCATGCAAGTAGAACTCTGGCATTTTTAGACAACTAACAAATGCAGTTCATACGTTTTAGGCAGGTACTACAAAAACGAATTAAATTTAATAAATGATGGCCTCGTTCGGGCAGATATAAAGATTTTAATCTTTTTAACTGCCCGCAGCAGCGGCTAGTCTTACTACAAAAACTAATAGTTTTGCAGATTAAAAAATGTAAAGGATTTTTTAAAAATATGTCTAATAATTTGTTTGTTAATCCGAACAAAACGCATATGTTAACGCTGAAAGCATTCTAAATATTTTAACATAAATTCGTTTACCATTAAGTACGATAATTTCTAAATCTATATAATTTACACATAATAGTGCTTTACGTATTAAAATCATTTAATGTAATAAAATTAAAAATAGTAAAATCAAGAAAATAAAATAATCACTTTCACTGGAAGAGCAATATTTAACCTATAATTAAACCCTACTAGATATCGTTTTTGGTACATCTAAATATATGCTTAGAAACTTTAATGTGATTTAGCTTGTATTTTTATTTATTTCATGATTCATTTTTGATGTATTTATAAAATAAAATGGAAAACCTCTTTTTTTAGTACTTATATCAATCAGCACAACAATGTAATATGTACAATGGTATTGTAATATTTCCCACCCATTCTAAAAACGCACCCAAGAAGTCAATGTCAGCGATAGAATGCCCCTGAGGTTACCTAAATTTATTCGGAGGTCTGGATGTGTCAAATGGATGTCTAGCGCTGAGCTGACGTCTCGTAGCCTCGTTCAGTGGTCACAACACGCACGCGAAATACATATCTTACCGACTAAAATAGATTTAGAAATTACATATAAATCTCCCACGATTTTATGTGCTCGAAAACCGTTAACATTGCACGTCTACTTTATGTGGATTTGAAATATTTTGTTATTTTAAGAGAAGAGCACAGATAATTTACACGGAAATTATTAATATTTTGTATAAATCGGCCATTCCAAGAAGCTACATTTGTTTCAATGTAAAAATGGCGATTGGTCTTTATTTAGTAATGGGCCTTGATGTAAGGAAATGGTCAAAACCTAATATATTTAAAATGAAACCATTACAAATACTCTGCTACGAATCCAATACATAAATGCTCTGCTTTCAAAGGGTTGAAACGAAACCGTCGCGTCGGCCAGAAGAGGTTAAGTCATAAACTTTCTCGTTTTTTGATCCGAATTTGTTTCACCAAATCTTTTGGTACTCCTGATCCAAAGGTTGCGGAATCAAATCAAATTACCATCTATCCTGACTTCTAGCACAAACAAATAAAATACACACGAACTAGGTCATTGCAATTATTTAAAAAAAAACACAAAAATTATCGTGTTCATCCACCATTCGAATGCGTAAATAATTCTAATACGATACGGCTAGAAATTGATTAGCATAATTAATAATCTAAAATAAAACAAATTTTTCTAATGTGGTGGGATTTAGCGTATCTACCCCTCGCCCCTTCTTGTGAAACTGATAACAGCGTAGGTACATTGCTTTGCAGTAATAACGAGCGTCCAGTAACTAGTTTCGGCAATTATCGCACACCCCGTCATCAGGATGGAGAGTTCAACACGTCCGTGCGATGCGAGCTTTTGTGGAGCGTAATATTACGTGGACTCTAAATAATCTTAGATACATTTTGGGTAATCATCATAAGTTTTGTTTTAGATTTTCAGCCTTTCAACCGTTTTGCACGCATTGGGGCGTCCTATAATTTTGGACAAAATTAAAATGATAATGTTGCTAAGACAGAAACAGTTTAAGAACATAATTTATAATTTAATTTGACGTAGTGGGATTGTGGTGTACTAACCTCATTTTCAAAATAGCAAGAGTTTATATTGAGTAATTTCGATGGAATCTAAAACGTCTAGTTAAATTTTAATTAAACGCCCTAACAATGAGACTAGCACCATCCGGACCAAGATTTGTATAATATTTTGTTTTCACATAGCCTATTGTTTTTTCACGATTTTTATCCTACTCGGTTATGCAGTGAGCTATTTTTCAGACAATAATGATTCTCTTCTGTTTCTATATCACATATAATATTTTTCGAATGGTTTATATAAAGCAAATTCGTCCCGTCCCACTCTCAGCCTCGCAAGAGATCATTTATCGAGCAGCAGGTGGGAGTTGTATGTTACTGACGAGATACACTTCATACTCATAAATCAGCAGCTACCGTTATACACATTCTAGCAATATGGGCCTGAGAGAATGAAATCACACAAAGCAGTTGCTTTTCACATACGAGAAGTTCGCTAGCACCACTGAATAATCTTCAAAAAATCACAATCCAGTCCTCGGACGTATATTACAAAGGATAAGGGTTGTTTACACTTCACTTTTAAACTCAACTTACCGATCAATCACTTGTTTTGTGGTCCCAGTGTTTCAAATAAATAAAAAAATAAAACTATATCGCGAGTATCGATTGTGCGTATCGCTACGGCCCCATGGGCAAACGGATGTTTGGTTATTCGAAATGAAAAAAACGTGGAACACGCTTGGGGAGTGATGCCTCCTCACCAGACGGACACCATGCCGCGCGGACGTGGTCCTTATATAAGTTTCGACGATGGAAGAGGGACAGGTCTGCCGGGCAGGATGCCAGCTCAGTTCGTCACCGCTCGCCGGGCCGACTGACATTTGGGGAAAATAATACTCTTGGTAAAAATGACACGCCGCCCTCTTGTGATTGAATTTACTTTACTTCGAGTTCCTTAGGTGTGTTTTCGTCGTGAGACGTTTCGGCATCGTATGGTCTGTCAAACGCTTCGCAAACCTATCCTACTATTCAAGATGTTTACGTTCGTTTTAGACGTATGTATCTACTCTAATGTGAGAGTATATTTAAAGCTGGATTTTAGGCATATTGGTCGAATAATAAAGTCGAAATATGCAGAGCACATTTAATCGGTGACCTTGCAGCTACTTGGAGTTCGCCCAAGGAGCTTGGAAAAGCTAGCATTCCAATACAACAAGCAAAAGCACAAACATGTGTGACACTTTTAAAAATATTAATTCAATTTTCTACCAAAACTAATGTGGGTTTCAAGTTTTTTTCTGTAAAAAACAGATTGTTCTTTTCGCGACGTGTCTCCCATGGATCAACTCTAATAGCAAAATGTTTGTGATTTTAGAATTTTAAAGTTTTAATCGAATCTACATGAAAAATACTATGTCGTGACGGAGCTGGGCGTTTAAAATTCAAAATAATAGAAATGTTTAAAAATATTTTCTCAATGATAATTTTTTCGCGCGCTTTTTGTTTAGAAATTTTAGAAAAGGATTTTTTTATTTAAAGTTTGCATTTCTCCGCTCCAATATTCTGCTAGCATATTTTTCACCACTGCGACTGCCGTTACCTAGTTTTACAATAATAGAATTCGATAATCTGAATTTTTTTTTTTACTTCTATATTCATGCAGAGACAAAACATGGAAAGAGGATTACCAAGAAATCAAGCGGAATTTAAAAATCAGGTGATGTCCAATATGTTAAAAATTCCGACAGTGTAAAATAGGATTGAGAAAAGAGACGATGAGTTTTAAACTATAGTATGGTAAAACTGGAAAACTGCCAGGGCCCCAGGCTCGACAGGTCCCCGAGAAACTGTATAGTATTACAAAAATGCACATATTAAACAAAAAAAAATAATATTTAACGAATTCATAAGAGAAATAAAATTTAACTCTCATCGCAGGGAAATCCCCGTTCCGCGGGTAGGGATAAAAGCTCCTCGCCTACGGCACTCCATTCCATTCCATGCCATTCCAGAGATGTGTTTTTTTTTATATATACTTTATTATTTTTTTAACCTTTACATTTCCCCACATAGACGGTGCCTTTCTGTGGGTACCGAAATCAGTTCTGTTGATCTATTTCCGAGTTACAGTTAAAACAAAAACATTAAAAAACAGTCTGAGGAAAAAAACATTTATTTTTTTAAGTTTTAACGTGTTTTTTGTTGTTTTTGTTTCATTTGTAACTCGGAATGACAAGGAAGAAAAACATTTATATTGGCTTTGGAATTGGGGTGTCCATTTTGTTATATAAATGTTGAATTGTTGACGTTTGTAGTGCAGAGTTCATTGCCATAGTTGTATTTTCATTTTGACAGTAGTTTCATTTAGAAGTAAGGTTTTATTTTGTTTGTCGTGACGGTACCCATTAGTTTGTATACCCAAACGACGTTTTTGTACTATTCGATTTATTTATATTAAAAGAATTAAAAGTTAAATGATTTAATATCTTTATGTTTGTAAAAAACCTAACGAAAATTGTAAAAATCAGGAAATTTGTGGATATGTAGTTGTAACATGTCCGCATGGGTTGTATTATTAAAAATGATTTATTTGCACTCGGATCAATAATAAAAATATTCTAAAAAATGTATTTAATTTATTTCGTACTTATATCGTTATAAAGACATCTCTTACAAAAATATTTTAATTTTAAGGATACTTAATATAGGTTATTCTAATAAAAGTTACCAAATAGCATTATTTCTTACCCTTTATTTTTGTATTACGTTCGTTCGTTCGTTCAATGCCAAAATAAGTGACGTTTATTGTTCATCAGATCGTATTAGGTATAAAATTTAGCTTATTTATAAAAATAATCGATAACTTTTTGTTTAATAGCCTAAAGGAAATCCTCAAACCTCGCTCGAGATTGTTAACTTTTCAAAACAATTGTTTTGATTTCAGGCGTTGAATTTCAATAAAAAATAAGAATCGCTACGACACCCGTTTAGCTCTATAATATCAACTGCTTTATACATCGCTTAGTAGTAGTAAATTATTTAACCAAAATCTGACGTCTTGCCATGCCCTACAGGAGTCATCTTCCCCCCCAGACTATTCGTGCCTGTCTGTGGTTCCAACTTGTGATGGGAAACTTCATTTTTATCTCCACTTGTAGCTGCGGCACTTTTAGCCCATTCGATGTGCGTTTTGGAGGATGGGCATAGAGGCGAAAGTGAGTTATTTTTTAGGTCTGAGTATACTAAAATAATAAAAACATATGTATGATGGTATTATTTCATTCTTTCAATTCATCATAAATTTTATCACTGTTTCAGTTTCTTTGTAATATTTGATGCGCGGTTAGTAAGAAGCAACCTTCTACAATGAGTATTCTTAAAATACCTAATCTCTCTACTACCTAATTCTATACTAATGCACAAAACTTAAATTTAAATTTATATATATATATAAATAAACAAAGCTTAAATTGGTGGATTTTATGTTTTTTTTTATTTTTAAAATCTTTTATTATTTATTTTACCTTATTTAAATTTGTTTAATATATTTTAATATTATTCTTGTTTAGGTCATAATTGTCTTTACATCATTACCTGTTTTGTGTACAATTTCTGTTAGGTAACCAGTGGCTAACAATAATAAATAAATAAACAAACACGGACACAATTTAAATTTATAAGTAATTATAACGTGGCATTGATCATTCTTTCACATGTTTCCATTTGCGCTCATAGATGACTTTATATTAATTGTAACTGGCCACTGTAATAAGTAAAACGTTTCCACAGTCAGGATGTCATATTTTTAAAATTCGAGTATGATATAGCAGCCACTATTGAAGTGACAATATTAAACTATTTAGTACTTAAAAAAATGTTGACTTTATGTTAAATATCTATATTAGCCGACCAGGTTTCGGTGTGATCTAAATGGCTATGGTTGTTTCTCGAGAGCAACAGACAAATGGCCAAAGTACCTTTTTATACGCTACAAACATGCAAAAATTCCATTGGAAAATGTGATTCTTTCATAAAAACTATTGTTACATTGAAGTCTGAGCGTATTTTGAGAAGTAAAATAACTGTTAATCCGATTCTGAATTCTGACAAATTAAGGATAGATTCAGTATAATAACTAATAATAACAGTATAATAAGTAATAACTTTTCTTTGTCTTTTATATTTCACAATAAAATGAAATATCGTTATTTTATATAATAAATATATAAAATACGGACAGCTAACTTCCTTCATAAAAATATTTTGTCTCAGCTTTGATACACGGGCGTAGATAACGTTTGCAAGCCTGCCATTACGGAATTTACCTGACCTTAATGGTTCGCCACTGCTACCAACGGCGCGCTTTTTAAAGAAATATAATATTAAAATGGCGAGCCGCGCACCGATAATAAATACAACGGGCTTCGAACAGAAATAGACGCGAGCCTTGAAAGCACTTAACCTGAAGACAAAGAAAGATCGCGCTGCTGGGATCATTAATTGCATTCTTGAGTTCGCCATTGGACGCCGCAGCATCCTCATGGGCCAAGTGTTGACGAGGACGTTTGATGCCGATCTGTGGAGGCTTAATTTCAATACTTTATCGGGTAATAAAGATAGCTAGGCTAGACACGCCGGCCAGGATGTCCCTAGATAGTTTGCGCTCGGATGTGTGCCTTTCAAAAAAAAAAAAACTATTCTTTGACGGAGTTTCTTAAGAGGAACTCCGTTATAGTCTGTGGTCTGTGGTCATCATAAGTGATGGTTACACCCACAGACCACAAACTCAGGCGCGGATACAGAATTTCGTTCAGGGGACGCCAATTTATGTGCGATTTTCACAATCTTTTAGAAAATTATATAATTATTTTTAGTAAAATATCCATAAGTAATACTTATCTTTAAGGCTTTGAAACAAGCGAAAATAGGCTAATTATTTTGAAAAACCCAAAAAGAATCATAGTGTGGTTTTATCTTCCCTATTACGAGTAAGAACTTATATAAAAAAATGCGAAAAGAATTCACCACCAAATTTATTTATTTTATTAAATCGCTAGTATAAATTATTGTCTTTGGCGTGCCGACACGCGTTCGACATACGTAGCCTTGACCGGCGTCACGAATAGACGATCAGCAGGCGCACGTATCACAAGAACGGTTTAATATTATCACGAAAGTTTTTTTTTTCTCTCAGAAACTGTGATGATTTTTTAATAGAAATTTACAAATCATGTTTGCAAGGAAAATTAGCTGGATATTTTATTGGGAATGGTCTCGGGACACACTGCATTTATAGATAATTTAAATATTTGTTTTGCAATCGAGAATACAATTCAGCGTATCTTTCTATATGTATTTAACTACTATTGGACATTCGGGGCAATGGTAAAAAAATAAAGCGTTTATTTTTGGAACTGTCCTTGGTGAACACACGTTGATGATGTACGCTTAGTGAAAAGGGCTGACAGACAACTTATATTTGAAATGCGTACTCTTCAAGGTCCTGATTCCAAAGCACGAGCACGTCAATGCCTTCGAACTCATCCTTACATCTGATGTTTAGACAACTCCTCAACTACACCAGAGGAGTGCAAAGGATAGTGCTACAGATTGTTGTCCACTTCATCGGTGTTATCTTTTCAGATTTTTTTATTTGTTAAATGTATATTTTACACGTTTACCTATTAAATTTTGAAATTTCATTGTTTAAATTTGGCTTTGTCTGTCATGATGGTACCCGTAACTTCATATTATATATTAAACGGGTGTTAGACTATGTATTATTACTTTTAAATTAATATAAAAGTACATATAAAAATAATTCTACGCATACCCCAATATGTATATTATTATTTTATATCTTTATTTGTATGTATAACTATATTATGCACGTATGTATAAGAACTATCTATTTAAATAAGAAATATGCATACAGACGGTTGATAAAACATTATTTGTCTTTAGTACAATGGTACAACCTTCCTTAGGCTTGTACTAAGAAAGGCTAGTGAACAAAACACAGAGTTTATATTAGAGCAGTGCTAATTGTCCATATTTATAAAATATCCGTACGAATTACATTATAATATGCTGTTAAAGGATTGTCAATTTGGCAATACGTATTATATATGTATAAATAAATAAATAATAAAATGAATAAAAATAGATTTATACGTAGATAGGACAAATAGACGCTCAGCAAATGTGCTTTAGGTGCAAAGGTCATTTGAGTTTATGTAGATACCTCGGCGATTCAATTTTGTAGTTTTACTGTTGTCATCATGACGTCATACTAACTCTGATGGCAGTTCTATGAGGATTGCCATGAAACTTATGTACTTACTACATGATTGTCGTGTGATGGTGATCTGTTCGCTCGGTTCTCTAAGTTGTGATCGTGTTTGGCATATTTTACTGGCAGGCGGAGTTAGTACGAAACTGAAATTGTGTCAATGTCCAGGTCCATACAGATGTGGAATGTGGAACGATGGCGCTCGGCATGGGTCGCTTCGCTTCTCATCCTCACCTCATCCCACCACCTTTGGTACGTGACACGTGTCTCATTTAAGGCGATTATGGGGGTTTAATTAGCATAAGAAACTATTTATACCTCCCTCAATCGTTATTTTTAGGATTCCGGATCAAAATGGTTAAAAACTGAAAATTTTATGGTAAAATTTGTTTTTTTTTAAATAACGAAACCCTAAAAATAAGTTATGTCATGAGACCTGTCAATTTTTAGTATACCTTCTGTTCTAAATTTTTTCTTTTGAAAATTATAGGATTGCCTGAACATTGGGTGTTTTAATATTACGTTAGGAAAATTACTTTATAATAAATAGTTAGGGCTTAGGTTTTTTTAAACAGTATATTTTATGAAATAGACACTTGGACCTTGATAGTAATTTTGAGCACCTTGGAAGATGATTGCTAAATATTACTCAAAGACGTTCACACGCGTAATTTATCTATATATTATCTGCAATAAAAACTGGTATGAATTTTGATTTTTTTATAAAATTTTCTAATAAAACTTGTCAAAAACAAGTTTTATATTTCGTGCGGCGTAGCTGTCAATATATGAAAAATGTTTTGAAAATGTATAATTTGGGTAGGTGACATTTGTCCGTATGTTTTTGATTTGGCGATTGGCTTAAAACGGATTCGATACAATCTTCGAAAGGCGTAATTTCTTCGACGTGTGTCTTCGAAGAAGTCAATATTTTTATAGCAAAAATGGGGTTGCAGAATTATACATTATAATTCAGATATTAGACCTTAATTCAACGTGAATTGAATAGAAAAAACGAACCATAGACAGATAAATGCAACTTCTTGACAGGCGAATGGGACAAAGACCAGAATTCGTATACTAGGTTAATCTGTACTTTCGCCTAGGCAACTTTACATTATGACGTTATTCATATATACCTGTTAAATGTTAAATATTTGCAAGCCTAAACCTAAGCTTATTTTGCTTGTTAAACGAAACTACTGAAAAACTAACAGACAATCTGCCGCGAATTAATTTTCGAAAAGCTAATTTAGTTTTTAAATTTATTTTTACTATTGTACCAGACGCAGCTATTAGCAAAGCGTATCGCATACCTTTGTAATTTTATCATGACTGATTTTCTCGAGAACAAATAAACACGTGCGTCCCTTCTCCGGGCCGACGTTTGCGGGCGGGCGGACGCCCCGACAGTTTTCAGAGAAAAATAATACATTTCAATACTGGCAGAGATTCGAAACACGCAGGGCTCCCATTTTATTATACCACGAGTATTTAGTGGTTTTAGAATAATATAAATTTATTTTTATATTATTTAATTCAGCAATATTATTGGCAACACTAAGTACCTACCGTAATACTGTATAAATACTAAATAATATTATGAAAGTATGTAGTTTACACACAGTATTTTAAATAAAATTATACGAGAGCTTTACTAAAAATTGATAGTTAGTTTGGCAAGATCTATCATAATATTTTATATAAAAATAAATAAATAATGATAACTGAAATATACATATGACGTTAAAGTATCGTGACAGTGTTACTCAATCTGCAGTGTAACCATCAGTTATGCATGAATTTCGCGAATAGCGTAGGTGAGGTATTTTTTTTATTTAGGGAAATATAGTTCATTAAGGTCATTCTTATATTATTCGGCGCATGTGGCACTCTCATACTCGATCTGTTTTTTGTTTTGTTTTATTGTAGGAATAATTTTTAATGAAAAAAAAAAATATTTTCGTTACACGCAGCACAAACGAATACAATTTGCGCAGTTTTTTGGGAAGAGAAATGAGTATCCATAGACATAGATGGGTTACCAGGGAATTTAAGAACAGTATTCGATATTGCTAACCCTTAGCCGTTGAGATGGATCTCTCCGCTTGTATGCTGTCACGTGAGCTGCTGCCTGGCCCGCCGCGTTCGGGTCTGACTCTCGTTGACCAAAATATATCCTATATCTTCGATCGTCTTTACATTACGTAATTTTTCATCATCTATAAATTCGGGGTTTACAGCACTGCGTCGAACCGATATTAGAGAAATTCAAAAAACGTCTGCCGCGTGGTGTCAGTCAACCTTCGAAGTCGAGGAACTCCGATTGATCAGCTGATAATATTGTAAACCTTTGTTATAATTTCGAATGAATTTTATCTGTTTTGGTTTGCATTTAGGCATTGTTTTGATTGCACTGAACCTAACATTCAACCTTACAAAATAATGGAAATTTTTGTGTACGGTACAGTAATAATAACCCACAAAACACTAGCTCAGTAGTCAGCCATGGATGACGTTAAGGTCCCAGTCCTACCGTCTCGGCAATTAACGTGAATATGATGGATATTAAAGTAGGTAATTGTGGACACAAAACATTTGTCCTCCACCTCTTAGATAGTAAATACAAGATGAACATTTGATGAGGAGACATTGAAGTGACAGCGAGGTACTTACTTTCATAAAATACAGTATCGATAGTATATTAATCTTAAAACAGTCATTACGACTTCTACGATGATAATTGCTATAATTCCTTGTTTATTGAAAAGTTGACAATATGTTTATTTTAATTTAAGTACGAGTATATAGGTACTGTCATAGTATAATTTTCTTGACGAGCTTTTCCTACATTAAGATTAGATTCTAGGTTAAAGTAATTAGATAACTATGCAATCATTTTCCCATAAATATAATATATATGTATTTAAACACGCAGATGAGTCCGAGCTGCATAAAATCATAATTTCTATAATAATTTTATCTCGAGAAATCGAAAATTGTCGATGTCCCTTTAATGAACTTCAAAGAAATGCTTGTTTATTTTTTGCGCCTTAGCGCGCGCGGCTTGAGATTGTAAGCGCTATGAATAATGAGCAAAAACGGGAAAAATCAACATTAGAGATGGTCGATGGCGGGAAAATTATCAGAGATGACAGACACCAGAGACTAATTTAAAATGGTATTTGTTGGTCTTATATCTGACAGCTTAAAGATCAAAATTTAATATAAACATTGGAAAATGCCATTTCATTGGGATGGATTTGTAAACCGCGATTTTAATGTTTGTGGTTGGGCGGAAGCGGAGATATTCGCGAAACGCTGATAAAAGAAGCTTTCAATGAAACACGCCGTATAAACAATTAGTAGCGTGGGCCGGTGTTTTAGTGTGGAAACAGAAGTGTGCAGAAAAGTTTTAATAATATTCGCAGGGCTAATTATGTAATTAAATATAGGAAATTGGAAAAATTGTTCAGGCTCAGATCCATAATACAAATGTTTCTTTGTAGATTTTTAAATTTAGAGTGACCATCTTAAAATGGTTCTTTCGCAGGGATTTTTATTTCTTTTAACAAGTACGAATGGAATATATTTTCGTTCATCGTTTTGGGGTCAGGGGCGAGCTGGTGCGCCGGAACGTTGGGAGACCGGGGGCTCCTAAGAGACCCGTCCCAGTGTATGTCGTCACGCGTCAATGCAGAGGAATATCCTGTCGTGCAACATCGTGAAGTCCTTATTGATATCCAGTCAGAATGCCCTCTTTGAATCAAGACCAAGCGTCTAAAGATACGTCATATTGGGTAAAGGACAGACGTTGGTACCTGTGGGAAATAAAGCAATTATGTAGGGGCTTAGGTGTGGGATGTGGGGTAAACATAAATCGTAGGGAGAAAGGACGGGGAGGGGGGCTATCATTTTCATACATTTTCTATGGCCATACTCATTTACCCAAGGACCACCTTCGTAGAGTTAGTTTACTTACTTCACCGTAACATATAAATTGATTGAAATTGTATGTCAAGAACGTTACGTTACGTTTTATATACGTTACCTATCTTTTTACTTAACCGTTGGTATATATTTATGTATGATACTTTCAGTCTTAGAATTAACTTTTTGCGAGGCATATTTGTCGTCTGAAATGCATTCAAGTCTTCGCCGTTAAATGTGCTCGTCGTACTAGAGTCAGGGAGATGGTAATAATGAGTAAAAAAAAATATGAGTATGTGCTGATTCAAACCAGCAATCGCTGGGTTCATAGTAAACACCTTAACCATTAGATTAACACGATGTCTAACTTTTTTGAAGCTCTTAGTATTAAAAAGAACTTTTCCCAATAATGTTGAAGAGACAAAAAAAAAACAATCAGGTTAGTGTGCTTAATTTTGAAAAACTATAAGTTTAAAAAAATGTAAGCTACTCGTAACGCTTATAATTTTTCCTTATTTGTATGTAGTCCAATTCATGGTTAATATTTTTTTTTATTCTTGATGGGAATTACATTTTCTTCTAATTCATTATTTCTTTTACATAGTTTTTTATTTTAAATGATAAAAATACATATTAAAAGACATGGGTGTAGTTCAGGTAAAGACGATGTGTTAACACCAATGAAGCTTCCATCATCAATTGTCCATTATTAATATTCTTCATACAGAAATAGGTGCGCGTACAGGAACTCGCAATATGCTTATTTTTAAATCGAGAGTGAAAAATATTTCACGTCATTGAGTCATTTTGACGCATCCGAAAAGCTGTTGCCAAGGACGCATTGGTGAGATTTGGTTGAGTTTTGGCGTCCTTGCGAGCGTCATTTTTGGATGAAAGCCAATTGCGATTATAGTCCCCGCAGCTAGACATTGAAAATATATATACTCTGTGCCAGGATATGCCGGATATATCTAGTTTGGTACACTCTGTACCTATAATGGCCTACTTTCCGCGTATCTTTTTTTTTATCCGTGAAAATGTTTTTAAAAATCAGTAAAAAGTTTTTCAAAGTCAATTATCCTAATATCCAATAGTTTAGTACCTAATTTTTATTCTTCGCTGTCGCGCTGACGCGATTTTTCGCGCTTGTCAAATTCAATCAGTAAAGTTAATCTATAAGCAGGTATATTTGTGATACAATATTCAAAAGCAATAACTTTTCAATTTAAAATAAAATTGTAAAAAATATATGCTACCAAAACTGCCTCATCCCCTGATTTTTGAAAGAATTAAAAAAGCATAATGAAATATGTGAATATGATGAAAAATTATTTGTAGCTAGTTAGAACTTACTTTCGATTTTTTTCCATTTTAAAAAAGGGTTCAACTATTTTCTTACGAATTTACTTTCACTTAACTAAACTAAACCATTTATAATCGATAACAAGATGATTTAAATAGTTTTTTTTATCTGTGTGATAGAGTCAAATTTTGTTGGTTGGTAATGTTGGTCGTGTTTGTTTTTGACTTTTAAGTGTTTTAATAAACTGAATGATGCCTTATCGCCTGACGTGTGAGAATATTATAATCTGACATTTTTGAGATTAATCAAGTACGTTTCACTCAAAAATATTTCGTCTCAAAGCTACTTTCAATGTTTTCGCTCGGATTAACTGGTTCATATGACTCTAAGAAGTTCCAACTTTAAGTTTTTTTTTTATAAATGTCCACAAGAAACATAATATAACATAACATGAATGAAATAATTTTATATGTAAAAACTTGCAAGACTAGCCAAGATAATATGTTTATTTAAGATTTCTTTTCACCTCTTGTACCCGTTGTTTTATTATCTTAATTAAATAAATAAACACGCTAATAAAAAAGTACAAAGGTAATTTACAAGAAAAATTAAATTCACTCTTATAAGTGGTTAAATTCAGGTACAAAATAGAATTATTATGAAACTTTAAAACAAAATGTGTGTTTTATTAAAATATTATGGAAAAGGTAAAAAAAGAAATTAAAACGTAAAACTAAATGCACAAATTAATTAAAATAAAAAAAGAGTATGCAAGGTTTTTTGGTTAGGTTACTACGACACCATTTGAGTGAGCTGTTCTTACAAACAGCTGATCTGAATCGAGATGGACAAAGAGAGAGTAAGAAAAATCACGTGCACCATAGAGCATTAAATACTTACATAATATTGTCAAGCTACCGGATATTTCAGCGAGGAAGCAAGCGAGTCAAAATTCGACAATAATAGAATTACTAAACGTTGCGTATCTAAATAACAAGATGGCCCGGCCGGATGTCATACCCAAATTAAATTTGGCCGTAGTTTGAGGGATAAAAATAAGACGCGATAAAATCCTCTCTGACACTAACCTATCTCACAAAAATGTCGCAGACCTCATGTCGTGGAAATGTGCCGTAATGGTCATAAATCAACGGCGATAACTCTCATCTCGTCTTTGTTTGAAATTTTCGGTCGGCCATAACAACAAATATGCTTTACGTCTCAAAATATTTAACATGTGCAACGATAACTTTGGGACGTTTTTTCAAGAGCAGTGACCTAAGTATGTGTTTAAAATTTGGTCATGGCAAATAAACTTAAATAATTAAAATTTGTCCAAAAGATTTAAGGGTGTCACTAAAAAACAAAAATCTTTGTGTACTAAACATGTAAAATTCGTGTAATCTTCGTGTGTTAACTCATAAAGAATATAAAGTGAAACGAAAGTAAAATAATATAAAAATATGTAAAAAATAACAAACTTACACTTTGGCTTTTAAAAGGAAACAAAAAATCATGCTTTGGTAATGAATACATTCAGGATAAAGCATTTATCAAGAAAACACTATTATAATACATGAAAAAATAGTAATATACTTACAAAAAAAAAATGCTTTAGAAGACTTGTTTATTGATTTCTTATTATTTTCCTACAAGAAAATCCTACAAGAAACTACTGTATAGTTAAAAGTTACTTTCAGAAAACTGTTTCAAAAGTTCTTACGACCCTTTTCTACAATAGTACTTCTCCATTCTCAACGCGGTATCTTATTTCCTCTTTTATCTTACAAAAATACGCACCTTCTATAATAATCAAAACACACGCTTTTATAAGCGTTTATTTAGCTTGGAATGTTTGTATGTCGGTTTAGAACAAATCTTGCAAGCTGAATTAGAACCACTTCCTCTTATCCTACGGAGTTGAAATTTGACATGTTGCTATCCGATGACAATGCATTTTTATGGTAAGCATGACCTGATTCTACATCTAGAAATGGCTCCAGACGAAGGAACTCCTGAACGGTCAACAGCAAAGGCATGAAATTCTGTATACGCATTCAAGCGCTTAAATAAAAGATTATTTTAAAAATATATTTATACCATTAATTTATTTAAAGGGTAGTTTAACAAAATATGCAACTTAATCAAAACCCAATAGCAGATATTTACAATATGTATTTAGGCTAATTCTCTTACCAGAGCCTACAAAGATTACAAAGGTTACTAAAGTATAAGTGTTTTGAACCACCTATTGAACCGTTTCGGCCTAGAAATAAATTTACGATAGGAATTATTTTCTCAGTCATGTTAGAGTAGCTCGGTGTAGAATTTACAAAAAAAATAGTCTTACAGAAAAATGCTTAAGATTGGGGTTGGTGTACTATTGGAAATGCGTGTCGGTTAGGCCATTTCAAAACGTTTCGCTCAACTTCTTGCAATTTTTGTACCGAGGAATCGCGAGATTTGACAGTTTAACGAACAGTCTCGGTAGGGGTTCAATTTCGCATATTACAGTCATACCATTTTAAAGGTTCTATACCAACATCACCCCTGACTCAACAGTACAAGAAAATTTAATTTAGTTATGTAGACACTAAAATAATTGTGTATAATATAGATTGTAGCAATTCTTCAAAACAAAAATAGACTCTTGTGGAATGCACTTTGAAAGTCTATGATGATCTAAGTTCGTGATGATCTATGTTTAAGAGTCCTGTAACAAGTAAGTTGATGCTAAACTTATTATTAAACACGTTTATGAAATAACCAGGTATAAAGATTTCTTTGTTGTGTGGTGTTGTGTTGATTGATAATTCAAACTCGAACAAATAAACATATTAGTATTAAGTATACTAAATTATTTATAATATGTTTATATATTATTTCTTGAAACATCTGACAAATCATCGGAAAGAAATATTAGAATTAAAGTTTAATATTATCTTTGTTAAAAAACAGTGATTTTTAACCACTGGTTAACGCTCCTGTAGATAATGAAATTAGTCATAAAAGGTTTCTATATTTATTTTGAACTGCATACGGAATGGTGGCCATGTGTTTCCGACATTAAAATGTTTACTTGACATTTGCTTTCATCCCGACTTAGAACTGCTGGTGCAGATGCGAAGGGGGAAGCTGCTAATGCAAACGCACTTTCAACACAAACGAGCGTTACAGAACAAACATTGCAACTAAGTATTAAATTCGAGGACAGAATAATTGCTAGCCGTGACGAGAAAATGATGTTGACTGATGTCCGACGCGTGACAAATTTTCAACATGTTAAGAGTAAACGGATATATATAGTCCGAATACCTACTTCAACCAATCTTTTGGCAGAAGATGATCCTTTCAACAGTTATATTACCATAAGTTAAACTTGTTAAATGCAAAATTGATGTATATGGTGCCGTGGTGAAATCAGTCTATTGGCCAAAAGCCACATATCCCACTAGTCAAAATATTAAATAGCTAGTTCCGGTAATGCTAATGGGTTTGTCAGATAATACAAAAATAACAGAATCCACAATCATTTTTACTAAAGTTATAAAAACTAATAAGAAATTTAAGGGCTTTTTTCTGTATGTTATTCGGCCAAAAACAAACCTTCAAGTAAAGGGTTCTGTATAGCAATCTTAAAAACCTAAGTAGTAATCGAGGCTACTACTTAGTTGGGGATCAGTCTCAGGACTCTCAATAAGGAAATTCGAAGTCGTATCTAGGTCACGTATATCTTACGACGAATCGTCAGCCAGAAATGGCGCTGGGCGGGTCACGTGGCAAGACAAGGTGGTCGAAGAAGATCTTCCAGTAGAGACCAAGGACAACCAAGCGGAAAGTCGAAAGATCACACACAGCTGAGGGGAATGGATGAGATCCATATGACTGCAGAGGGAAACAGCAACATATAGAAATACCCGAAAGGAGAGGCCTTCATCCGGAAGTGGATGGCGACAGGCTGAGGAAGAAGAAGAAGGAGGATCACTCCCAATTTAGTTATATAGAGTGGAAATCTTCACCGTTAAAACTAAGAAATGTTAAAGAATATATAAGATATGAAGTGCCTTTAAAATGTAGTGTTGGAGGGCTTGTTGCTCATATCGTGGAGTAGCTATTCTATCCTACTAGAAGTTCTTTCTTAACTAGACCTGTAGCTTATTCTGAAATTCTTAGGGCATACAAGATGGACATGGCGTAAAAAACGATAGTTGTAGGATATGTAGAAACAACATGTGGCTGTAGGATGTTCTCTAGCATGATGGGTGATGACTTTATTTCAGTTACTAAAATTAAACCTATATTGAATATAATTACACAGGACCGAACTCAAATAAGCTAAATTTACTTTTGTGTTTTCCTATAGTCGATGCTTTTCCGACAGATTTCCATGGTGCATAGGTACATCGAAGGTAGAGGTAGTTGGAAGACCCATTAAAACTAAGTCACATTCTTCAAGACTCATGAGCGGTCCGTTTTTAATAGAAAGAAAATAAAGAATGGTATAGTTGAAATACTGTGAAGTTGAAGAATCATTTACATGTCTGAAAAGCAAAGTAATAAGAAAGGCAGCTTCGTCTTTGAAATTACTATCAAGGTCAAACTAATGCCACAGAGCAATCTGAAAGATGCGTAAGAAGCGACCCATCCTGAATGCCGCAGGCGCGAGTTGTCTGCGCGTTGAAGTTGACTGTTAATTTGGCCGCAGCCAAATAGTTTGCAACACCCATTTCCGGAGACATCTCGAGTTAGAAGCTAGATACTTTATATTAGAAAAATCAGTTCAGTTTTCATATAAAATGTATATATTTTGTGTTAATGTAACTAACCCGTGTAAAATGTAATACGATGCTAATGTTCATGAAAGTAATAACACAAACTGGCATTTTTACTTGTTTTTCATGCGGTGAGTTTTATTCGAGGCATTTACGCTCAATAAAAAGAGCAATTATATTCCCGACCCAATTCTCGTAAACTTTTTCTACCGAAACGATTAAATATTTACTACAAAAAAGTGAAAACGTTTGCTGCCAGATAAACTTCGCCTTCAGCACAAGGACGGACATGTTTATCGAAAGCTACTTAAAAGTAAAAGTGTCTGTACGTCAGCAGTAATTTTACCTCAAAATGATATTTGATCATTCTCATTTTCTTATCGATCAATCTTTCAATGACAATCTTTCGGGTTTGGTAAATATCAGTTGCAGAAGATATATATCAATCACATCAAGCATGGTTAAAAATATTGGTTTCACGATTTATACAGCAATCGTTTAATAATTTGTGTGGCTTATGAATATAATGATTTAAAAACGTGAAGTCAATAAAAAACCACATCAAAATTACACTCATGTCAAAATTATAAATTATAACTTTATTATTATTATTTTATTTTTTTTGTTTTTTTGTTAATTATTACTTATGCTGTAACGCTGTTGTTTATGTTGTTGTCTTATTATGTATGTTTATTATATTGAGTGACTACTCAACGTCTCTAGTATACACTTACATTACATTATATTGTATAAAGGAAGGATTACTCGGGATTGGTGTCAGCGCGCAGTGTTTTAGTTTTAATTTTATTTTAAATTTAATTAAGGTGTTGTGTAATTATATTGTTGAATTGTAAGCTAAGATACCCACGGAAAAGGCACCAGCCTTCGTGGGGTTGTACATGGTGCATTACTGTAATAAAATAAAATAAAAAAAAAAAAAAAAAAAAAACATCATGTAATCACAACACAATTATAATTAGAAAATAATACCGAGAGGTAAAGATTGTTTTTAAACTTACTGTAGCTCTCCGAAACAATGCATTTGTATGTACACCCTCTAGCTACTTTTTATTCATATTCTGAGTCATAGATTTAGCCTTATTATTTACGAACAACATATGTACTTTATGTTTTTCAATGTCGCAGAAAGACCTTTATTTCATAAAACAATACATTTTATTATATGCCAGCACATAATGAAAAACCACAATAGAAAAAATCTCTTTTTGATGCTTTTTGGCATGAACATCAGGTGTAAGGAAGTATTTTAATAACTGTGTTTTAACCGTATTAGGTGTTCCCAGCGAAACAAGCTGTTAAACTTTCGTTTACAAATCGATTACAGACAAACGCGTAACAGTCTAGTGAGAAGCTCGGATAAATAGTTAAATATGAGAGTAATAATGAAGTCAAAAAATATAGGTCCTTAGATCGCTGTTTTAAATCAGATTGTGAAATTTCATGTTGATAGATTATTACACGCATTTATCCGTAGCCCGGACACAAAACACACACATCTAAAAATGATTTTAAATAATTCATACGTATGGGCTGAAAAATGAAAAAAATCTTGATTTTGACTCGATCCCAAAACATTGGTGTATTAGCTACGAAAAGGAGGAAATTATTTTGAAAATATCAAATTAGACGATGCTTTTCGTATTACTGATCAACTACTTGAATTTTTATTTTGAAATAATTGCCTTTGAGATAAATTGGTATCAAAAATGACATAATACTGTAAAAAATATTTATTGTGTGGTTAAGAAGTTTATAGTGAAAGAATATAAAACAAAAAGTTATTTCCAATTTGCATGTTTTCTGATTTTATTTTATTTACGTCAGTTTTATTCTATCATCTTTCTATTATTACAAAATTAGCTGTGGAGCCAGTAACATTATGGGGCACTAAAAACATAAAGATGCGAATTACATAATATGTTGTTGTATAAGGTAAGCCAAAGTTTATTGTTAACAGCTATCTTCACTACATTAAAATAGAGGTCCATCTACACCTACCGTCGCTCGCAAATCAAACCAGAGCACCAACTATCGCATTATAAACACGCGGAAAGAGAGAAAGAGAAAAGTGAGAGAAGAAAACAATGATACATTCAATTATTTGAACAAAAAATTACAAATAATAATGAATAAATAAACAGCAAAACACGGTTCAACCGAAACCTGTCTATGTATTTAATCTATAAAACCCAGTCAGCCTTATGAATAGTTGAAAACATAGTTTAAGCATAGATTTTTACTTTATGTCAGTTTGCTGAGTAAATGATAGCCCATTACTTAAAATTTAGTGGCTAAGCAGCGTCGCTTGTCTTCATCGAATTTGATTAGTAAAGCATCCGTTGAGCTATCTAAACTTCGTTTATTATCTTTTAATAATTTGACCTGAGGTTATATGAAAGTACTAGCTGTTCGCCCCGGGTTGGAAGCTAGGACTTACGGGCAGTTTTAGGACTACGGGCATGGTTCGCTTCGCTCCCCAACGTGTTTCATACGTGCCTACTGTGCTATTACATTATTATTAGGCCCTGGTACTTTTATTTATGAGATGTAGGTAACCTCTACAAATAATCATTACCCCTCCTTTAACTGAATTTTCGGAAAATGGTGATACACTTGTTTGTTTATTTTTAAGAAGTATCTAAATAAAATATTCCTTTAAAAAGTCACCCCCTCTTTTCACTTCCTTTAACTGGATTTCCGAAAAATGGCGAAGCACGTGTTTGTTTATTTTTTAAGAAGTATCTTAATCTTAATTTCAATTTTCTAGCATCTCCGCGGTTTCCCAGATTTTGTAGCTATGGCTGAGAATGAAGATGATTTCGTTAGCGCTATGAGCCAACTTCAGCAACGATTTATTGTGTCGCCTTATAACGCGCAGGTCTAAATTGCGTCAGTCGGTTTGTTCATTGTTCATGTAATTGTGCATTCGCTACCAATCAACAAAATCAATGTAAATTTATCGAGGCTTCTATGCAATGAAGTAAATCGCGGTTCAGCTAGCATTATAGGGTTGGTTGGCCATGAGCACTAACTTCATTCAAATCAGATCAGCTGAGTCAATTTTATAATTAATCGACTTTTAACCAGATGTCCGTCAGGTGCAGGTTTTGTTTATTTCTGTTATTAATCTGTTCTGTATAATTTATTGAAGTAGAATGTCTTGATTAAACATTTTGCTATTAATAATTGATACAACGAATTGCAATATAGATAGTTTTAAATGCATTCAAAAACTACTTAATGAAAACAAGTTTAGTGCTCTACCTTTTACAACAAAAAAAATGTTAATTAAAAGCAATCGGTTAATACTGGACTCGAATATATAGCTAAGGTAAATTCCAATAGAACGAGAATTTTTTAATCGTCTATTTGTAAAACAAAATGGATATTAGGTAGCTTACATATCTATAAATAATTTATTTTGTTGGTACTGCGTTTTATTTTCAACAGATCAGAATTCGGGGACTTCTACTGGTTATTCTGATTTGAACAATATTTATACTGCAATAAAACGGTACGTGTTTTGGTTCGCTTTTTGGAAACAGCAACTAATTGAAACGTCTTTTTAGATCAATTGTCTTGAAGGCATTATTAGACAATTTTTAAGTAGATCAAGACCGCAGTATTTTACAGAGACTTATTGATTTAGTATTTACACCATTGGATGTAGCTTTCTGTGGTTATGATTAGAGTGTTAAATCTTTAAACAGGGGATTTTTTTGGACGATTCTGTTATGAAAACACATTTGGAACAACCTTTAACTAGTTATTTATCTTAACAGAATTCAAAATGATCTTATAGATTGTATTGGCGCTGTAATATTGAAAAGAATTGTTTTTGTAATAAATGACTCCTTTTATTTCTGTCATGATAGGCCTGCGATGTCAACGTTTAAAAGCGTTGACCATGGAGAAGGCGCATTTAATTTTGGGTTATTAAAAAAAAATGAAAATTAGACTAATCCATTTTGACTCCAAACAAGAATGACTATGACATCTGTAGCTATCATTTAATATCAACTGCTTCTATACGTTGTTTAGTAGTAGTAAATTATTTAACTAGACGTTCATTACTAAATTATGTAACATACCTGACGCCTTATAGCTATGTCCTACAGGCATCCCCCAGACCACTCGTGCTTGTCTGTGGTTTCAACTTTTGTACTTTTGTGTTGAGTAGATTAAAATAAAAAAAAACTGCTACAATAACATTCTTTCAATACAGAATTTTTTATAAATTTTGAGGCGCGGCTAGTAATAAGACAACTCGCCCCCCCCCTCCTTTTCTATTTACTGTATTTGTAATTTATTCAATAGTAACTCCTCCCAAATAGACCTTTTTTCAATAGTCCGGCAAAAGTTTCGCAACTCTGTCTACTATACCAACACCAATACAAATACTATACGAATGCACAAACCCACGAACAAAATTCCTAGTTTAGTTCCGTGTTAAATCAGTTTTTTTTTATTTTTTTTCAACATATATAAATAATCAATGTTTAAATTGGTGTATCATGTCATTTTTGATTTATTTTTTATTTAAAATAGTTTTTTCTATTTATTTAAATTAGTTTAATATATTTTCATTTTATTCTTTTTTACGTAATTGTCTTTATGTCATAACCTGTATTGTGTACAATTTCTGTTGTGTAAATACATTAAATATATAAATAAATGACACGAAATAACTAAATTTAAAAATCAACCTATAGCCTATCAAACCTTTAAGCTGGTTTTTTAAATAAATAATCCTATGTTTACATAAAAAAATATTGAAATTGGTAAGTTTTATTTTTTAAAATTCTCATAAACCAAACTACCTATGTGACGTAAGCCTAATTTATACATAGAAATGTCCGTAATAAAATTCTACAGAAAACCATAAACTTTTTTTTTTTTTAAATTGCCTTATATTTTTAATATAAATAAAAAACTGTGAAATGTTTATTCTTTGATGTTGTCGACGGATGCTCGGACTGCACGTGGCCGACACAATTTGCAAAGCCCGAACTTCAAGGTCACCTCACGACATACTGGCTCTTAATATTTTGCACAATATGAAATGGGATAATGTCGTATGTAGCTATGTAGAGTATTGTAAGTCCACATTACAACCCTGCTTCGTCGATGGGAGTTGGAAAATTAAATTAGATCGAAGACACGCGTGTAATTAATGAGCTGAACTGCCTTGCAATTAAGAGTCCGCCTTGGCCCGTCGCGCCAGGTATTTTTATTGCTCTGCGCATAACCGCGATTATAGGAGTACATAGAAGCTTCGAGAAGAACTACACCGGTAATGCTCGATATCTTTATTCGTTTCTGTAGAAAATGTAATTTTTCTCGTTTCGAAATGGAACGGATATCGCGTATAAAATATTTAGCTTTCTACTCTTTAAAGGGTATCCTGAGTCCATTCATGCTACTTAGACCTAAATCCAAGATAGTGATAAATCAATATATTCAATTTCCGTTCAAATTGCTTTCATATTAAAGCATGTTCTCTGACTATTTAGGTTATATGTATATTTCGTATTTTTTTCAAATCATTTTTATATTTTTTAAGTGTTTTTAATATAACATTTATCACACTAAATATAATCAAAATACCTTGCATACGCAACGATGTGATTAATTAATTAATTAAAGCGAGTCGTTACTTAATCAGTATTTACTTAAAATATAGCGTAATATGTTAATATTTATTTAAGCGTAACATAGCATTTGGTTATTAATTACCTTACGTGTATATAAAAAACAGTTACATTTAAAGACTAATAATTATTAATGGTATATTATTTAAATATTTTTTATAAAATATGTAAGCGTTTCAAGTAGCTGCTATAAATGAAAAATAAAAAGGGGGATATAAGCAGCTCCAAATAAAATTATTACATGCCTTATTGTCATTATACTCCCTGTTTTCTGAAGCAAAATATATTAAAAATTAATTTATTTGTATCTGTGAAGTATTAGTAAAAATTTAAAGTATGCATTAATAAATAATAATTTATTTTTCGGAAGGAAAGCCGAGCCCAGAGTTGAATATATTTTCGCCAATACACGAGCCTATAAATTATGTTATTTAAACTAAAACGATTATTTATTATGATGAAAAACGGTTTGATATATTTTTTTTTTTAAAACAATCGTTTTGGTTCAATAAAGTCTTCGTCGATATAACGCGTTAATTTTACGAAAGAGAGGAGTTGCGGAATTGTTTTTTAATGACGCGTTTACAAGAAAAAGAGTTTGTTCAGCGGAGCGCGCTTAAAATATGTGACTGATCAAATCGGCGTCGCGACAGGATTTTTCAATGTTCTAATCTAAAGATTAATGTATGAAAAATCCGTCTATTGAAGGACGCCTGAAAGACGAAATAAAAATTGGAGTTTCGAAAAAGTGGCGGAAGAAAGTGGTCCCACACACTTGCCCATCTAGTTTCAACTTATTTGTTGAATAGTTTTTTAGACATTTTTGATACAAGTTTAGATTTTGAAACCTAGATAATCGTGAATATCTTGCAATTAGAAACGTTCGAAAAATGATCTGCGAGTTTACCTTTTTTAAATATGACAAATTTGCTTTCTTTTTCATGCGCCAGTTTTAAAGGGGTAATTCCGCGTTTCTCTGGGATTGTTTTTCAATAAAAGCTGAAACGCTTTCTAAACACATTACTGAGTACGTATGCTATGCTCGTAAACGACGAGTGATCCGTACGTCGACGTTTATTTAAAGTGACACTTAAAAGTAACGTAACAAATAATAAACCTAACCTAACCTAAGGTCGATTGGTTAATTATTTTATTTTATGTTATTTCAACAATCACTAAATTATAGTGCATAGATAGATTTATTTCATATTTGATATTAGTTTATTATATGATTTATACGTTTACAACATATGTCATATCTAATCTATAACAATAATATCTATTTATGAGTATGAGTGAATGTATATGTATTATTACTATATTATTATTATATGATAAATTCAAATTATGTACCTACACTATTTTAAGTGTGTTTTAATTCAACAATATAATTGTTCGTTCTTCGAGCTGAAACATTTAATAATCTATAACAATTAAAGCCTACCTTAGTACAGGCGCTGCCTAGTTAAGTAGAGTTTTAAAAATATATTTTTGTGTAATTTAAAAACCGATAAATAAATAATAATGATTATTATAGTTCCTGCCGAATTGCAACACAATTTGTTGGCTCCCGTTTTGGTAAAATAGTTAAAAAAAAAATAATTTAAAATACAATTTCAAAAGTATTAAGTAGCTACAATGTGAAAAACTCAACTAGCTCAATTATTGTTTAGGTAGTGTTTTCTTAGTATATTTTTTAATGCTAACAGTTTCCTCCCTAATCTCTTTCGGTAAGATTAAACAACTTTGGTATTAAACACCTTTTTGTCCAGTCACATTAAAAATTGGTAGAATTAGGTATTTGCAGTCTGTTTAGAGGCTTGCCGCGTCGAATAGCTATGACTTCTCTTTCAAAAGCTTATATCATAAACTCTTCAGACCAAAACTCTTCCACAAAACCAGGTTATATTTTGAGGTGAATCAATTATTCATCGATTAGTACAACTTTAGTTAAGAATATGATTAGATCGTTCGATGCCTTAGCATCAAACGTGATTTAGTGTCGACACATGACTAGACCCTAATCAGTAGACGTCATTTTAATTTTTTGCAGAAACGTCCCTATACGTTACATTAAAGTTCTGTAATCCAGCGTCTGACACATTTTTTTTCGCTTCCTTCCTACTCTGCGAAAGAACAACTGTTTATTCTGTCAAATATTCGGAAAAGGTGCTGAGTGCAAATGGAACCCATGCAGTGAGTTCAGTGCATGAAATTGAGAGTCCACAAGACCACGGATGCTTCTCAAGATTATTCTTTGGATCTGCAGAAAATCTTGAGTCTGTACCCTCCTAAATATCCGACATATTATTTTGTCCAAGCAACAATTTTACAGGTTAGCTATTGAGAATTTGTGTTGGGTATTTTACCCATGCTTAAACAAGTATAATAAATTCTACCATCTAAATATTATTATGATTATTTATAAATTTATGAAAAATATTAAATATGTGCGTGCTTTTTATTTATTAGGAAAACTTATAGCGCAACAATATAATATTTTAAATAGTACTATAATCAAAAATATTTTTTTTCTTTTAGTTTCCAAATAGTCAATTAATCAATTTAAACAGTTGTATGTCAGAGTATGAGTGTGAAAAATGCAATAAGATAATTTGTATGACATTTTTATGTCGGTGTAGAATTTCCTTTAATTCAAATCAAGGTATAGCTAAGTATAATAACATTGGCCTACTTATTAATTAGATTGATAAAACATTTGGTTGCATTGGAGCAAGTGTTGTAATGTTGTTTGCGTCGACAATAGACCAAACGGCGATTGCCAAAAATGATGCAGCGCTGAGCTCGTCGTCGGGTTACCTATTCCTAGCTTTAGGCCGCTCCTTGGCCGTCGTCTGGGCAGAAAATGGGTCATGGTGCTGGCCATCCAGGTAACGGAGTCGGGCTGGTCTTAGAAAATGGTCACTCAAAAGTGGCGCATCGGAAAATTGCCACCATTTGACAACAGTTTGTACACGATAAATTACAGACGACACAACTTATCGGAATCAACCACCAACAAAACCGATAAATAGTAATTGTAAATTGTCCAACCTAACTATTATTATTACTTAATGTTTACTTAATAATTTGAAGTTGACCCATTCGTCCGATAAATTGTAACGTGTGGAGCATTTTCCTGGTATCCTTAATTTATTACAGGTGTGAGAATGGGTATGAGATAAAAGCATTTTTTTTAACGTTTCAAAAGAATAGACATAGTGAAGACTATCTATAGGATTTCTCCAATTTGTTGGACGCAATAAATCGTAGCCATATGTCTCGACAGATTGTGTAAGGGCCATTAGTTTTTCTTAAGGTAGCCTAAAATGTTATTGCATATTTTCGTTTTTAAGCCTTTTCCCTTTTAATCTTAACCTTCCAGATTCAATTGATTTAGATTGAAATTGTATTGTAAACAATTTTTTATTACGTAGTAGGATAACGTTGTTTAAATTATATAACTTTTAAATTATATATATATAACTTTTATATAACTGGCTGTAACTGCATTGTCTTTTTGAAATGAAGAATTTGAATTTGTTCTCATTCGAGTAAACTAACGCATTAGGCCACGTGTGTGTCTATAAACCTTTCTATTACACCTTTTTTTTTTTTTGTTATGGAATATAAATTGGCCGATGAGTATAAGTCTATAACCTTCCTAACTAGGTAATAGTTACCTGTTCTAAGGAAGGTTATATATGAAGTGATACAGTGCATAGCAGAGACCAGCGCAAAACCCTGAGAAAAATATAAAAATAATAAGGCACAAATATACACACCCACACACACATACACACATGAATACAATTTAAATGTTTACTCAAGAATACTTAATATATTAAAAAATAAAATAAATAAATGAAACAATTAAAAAATAACAAATAAATGAATAAACAATTATTAAATATATAGGTAAATAAATATTCGATATAAATAAATAAATATTCAATATAAAAATAGTGTTATACTACATATAGTATAGAAACATATCTTATAGTGATATATATATACATTGGGCATAAACATATTGGTATGACATATCTAAGTAAGCATATCTTTTTTTTTATTTTTTTTTTTAACATTCTAGGTAACTAAAATAATATTTTTTACTTAGTAGCTAAAGTCGCATAAATTACAGTCTTATTAAATTTTATCTAAACAACTATTTCAGAAATTAATTTCTCAGCAGCATCTCTACCCAAAGAGATTAACCATTTTAAGATAGATTTAGCGAGGCAAGCTTTAGTTTTAGCATCCCTAATTTCATCGCTTATCTGGTTATATATTTTTGGGCCCAGAAAAATGAGATGTCTCTGTCCAAAAGATGTTTTCATTATTGGTGCCACTAAGTGACCTCTATCGTTCGATCTTGTCTTCATAGCTTTAGTGCACTGTATATTACTCATTTTATTTTGCCAAACATGTATGACTACTTTTTTAATAAAAGTTTGTCTAATATCTAGCACCCTGTAACTTGAGAAAAGGATTTCCGAACTAAACCTAAAAGGCTTTTTATTGATCACACGAAGAACTAATTTTTGAACTTTGATTAATGGTTCAAGGGCTTTTCGAGTTGCACCGCCCCACACAATTAACGCATAGGTGATTAAAGAGTTAGTTAAGCAATTGTAAACCATTTTTAAAGTATGGGAAGATAAACAGTTTCTAAGATTTTTATAAACTACAATTTGCGAACGAACTTTTTTAGCAATTGAATCAATGTGATGGTTCCAGTGAAGGTGCCTGTCTATTTCAAGTCCTAAGTATCTAATATGGTCAACATTCTCCAGAGGAAGACAATCACATTTTATTTGGTTCTGACAGTCATGGATGCGAAGATGAAAGTCCGTATCAACTAAACCGGCAGAAGTAATACTGAAAGTAACATATTTAGTTTTGCTAATGTTTAGAGTTAAAAGATTATTGTCCAGCCAATTGGTAATAGTTTCCAAATTATGATGCATCTTACATTGTAACTCAGTCCACGTGTCACTAGAACATAAAATCATAGTATCGTCTGATAAACTTATAATTTTTCCTTTAAGTTGCAAGTTACATAATGCATTAATGTAAATTAAAAACAAAAGAGGCCCTAAAACACTACCCTGTGGCACACCAAATGTTGTTATTTCAGTATCGCTCTCCTGCTCATTAATCCTGACTACCTTTATGAGTCCTGTATGAATCCTTTATGAGATCGGCGTGAATTATTTGGTTATTTTGAATCAGTTGTTATCTTAGCTTTTATACATACATTCGTTTAGCCGTCCGTTGCAACTTTCAACTAGAAAAGTACAAATGGAAAAGAGTTGAATTTTTGTGTAAATTGATGCTCAATTCCAACTACCATAGTCGTTGAGATCACATCGAATGCTGGTCGGATAATATAGATATTTAACATTAAAATCAACAAATTTTTAGTACGAAACTGACAGCGCTTATTATTAGTGTCCTCAAATTTCAAATATTTGACAACGCGGTTAATGGTACGTTTTATTTATTTCTGGCCAGTTAGAATTAATAATACAAACTAATCTATGAGTGCAAATAGAAACATGTAAAAGAATGTTCAGTGCCACGTTATAAAATTTTATTATTATGTCCGTGGTTATTTATTTATTTATTGTAATTACACAATAGAAATTGTACGCAATACAGGTAATGTCGTAAATACAATATAAATTGAAGTACCTAAGTGAGAGTGAAAAGCTGTCATAAAATACAGGCCTGTATTTAAACCAGCGTGCATTACCTCAAGCGATACAACTATCTGTACGTTATTAATATTTTTTTAACATTCTGGATATAATTTGTTTGAAAAAAATTCAATCCTTAAAATATTAAAAAGAATTTTCCAAATGTCAATTATACTGTCAGACTTTCATATAAGGTAAGCTTACGCTGTTAGTTTAGATTACTTATATAAAAGTCTGACAGTATTGACATTTGGAAAATTCGAATGCTTTTTTCGATCGATTTCGATCGATTTCTCGAGTCTGGGTATCGTCCCACATATCCTGATCATATATTGTTTCCGTTCTTGGAGCCATCGGTAAACCATACAGTCGCTTCATTTTCGAAGTTGGCTCCTTCATTGTCCCATTTGGTTCTATCTGATATTTCCGTGGTGTATTTGGTGTCAGATTGTCTGTGATCATTTCTATTACTGGGTTGAGCATTTTAATAAGCCGAATGAATCAGTTCAGACTTATTTCTAAGTTTATTATCAGAATTATTTTAAAAAATTGAGCAAAAGGAATTTCTTGCTAAACAGAAAGTATTTAAATTCACTGCACAAAGAGGCATGCACATCGGGGCATTACATTTAAACTGGTAAAATACAATATAAACACTCATATTTTCCGTTATACGTACACGTACCTACCATATGTTCATGTTTAGATTTAATTAATGTGAATTTAAAAGTCTTTTTTAGCATTGTAGTTTGTAGGAAAGCCATCATCTGTTTTATTAGTCCAAACTGTTATAATTTAAAATTTGATACGGCATTGTATGTATCCCTAAAAAAATTGATATAATATTTATCCTCTTTATCTAACTTTTTCTTTTTCTGAAAAGTGTTAATTTGAGAATAAAATTGGGATTACAATATTATTTATAGCCCAACGTATACCAGTAAAAAAGAAACTGTTGCTGTAAAATGCTTCAATTCCGGCACGAGTGATTTGACAATGCGCAGTCATCACATATCGTAAATATAGACGTTACTCGTTAGCTAAATCTTTCGCCTACGCTGTTTTAAAATATTGTAAAACCGGACGTGATAATCCGTCTTGGATAGATTGGATTGGATAGAGTCTTTCGGGGGGTTTAAGATCTGTTTTTATAGTACGGCTAACCTGAACATGGCTTGGGGATTTTTGAATTGAAAAACTTGTTAATTGCACCATTACATTCCCGACTGTAAGAGTTCGGTCGACTTGTGCATATGACACTCTTGGTCGGGACGCAGCTGTTAATTGACTTATGCATATTATGGCACACGATGGAGTCCTTATTTACATACCCATTTGTCCTACCGGACGGATCACTTCGTAGATATGGCTGCTGCTTAGGATATTTTTGGGTTAAAACGATGCACGCATCGGTCGGTAATTGTGGGACGAACATTTAGATTTTTAGTCAAAATTATCACGCCTGAGCCGTGCTGTGCTGTGACAGTACAGAGTAACTGCTAATGCAGCGATCGAAAACGACTCATCGAAAATTCACAATCTGAACAAAATCTACGTCAAATGATCAATCATTCTAAAAATTATCTCAAATGATTCGCTTGGTCTATTTAATTTTAGAAAACAAAAGAAACATCTTTTTTCTCTTACTCTTCTCTCTCTCTCTCTCATTCTTGTGAGCACGACCCCATAAATTCTCGATCTTTCAAATATATACCCTTAAACTTTTAAAACACAAATACTATTATATATTTACTTTATTATTATTACTACTTAATGAAGCTATCAGTTTTTTTAACGTCTTAATAATTAAAATTCATTTATATAATAGGTATATGCTTTATATTAATTTAAAAGAAATTTATACTTTATATTATTTAGAAACTTTACATAACTGTCATTGACGCCCTGGTACTTCACAATCACATACATTTTCAACGTTAACAGAATGATCTCCCATTTTAGGACAGGTGTTTAAACACCTAATTAGATGAACTCAGTGCATTATCCGACACGTCACTAAATGGCGAATTTAAAACAATTACTTTTACTAATTAAATTAAAAAACAAAACCGCGACGTAGTTCTGAGAACCAAAATTGTATTAATGTCGAATTGAGTATTAAGGCCACGATAAATAATAAGTTGTTATTTAACATTTACATAAAGGAAAAATCATAACTCTTTAGAGTAATGGATTTCGGTACCACACTTTTTTATATAAGTAGCAAATTTACATATGTTTCAGCTAGGGTTGCCATAGACTCTCAAGGTAAAATACGGACTCCAAACATACCGGGGGGTCTGGGGGTCCTCCCCCGGATTTTTTTTATAACCTATACTTGTAATGATGCATTTTTAGGTCACTTTTTAGGGAAAATAAAATGTAAAAACCTGTATAAATTCTATACAATAATTTGAACTATCAAAAAGTCATATCACGAAAAGTGAGTACGGTAAATTATTATTACCGTATTCAAATCTTAGCGATATAACATGAAATTGTATTTCTATGACATGTAACTGCTGCACTGAAATGACTGACAGCGCGCCGCACCGCGCCAGGCCACTGGCCAGGCGAGCCCATTTCCGAGGCGACTGGGGGCTAAGCTAAGTAACTTACACGGTACACCACTCTCGCACTCAGGACTGTGCGTACAAGAGCATTATGTAAAATGGTATGTTAATTTAATGGCATAAAGCTTTTCATTATTTCTTTTTATGGAAATAAATTGCCAATAAAATAGACTAATTAGCTAGACCACTAACGATACCGCGTACTGAGCGAACGACGAAATAAAATGAAACGGCGTGTACATTTCACATCATAAAGCTCGCTTGGGGCGGTTAGTCTCGTGCATTGTAAATATTGGCTTAGGATTGTATTTTCAATTTGCAAACGTGAATACTTCTGCGAATTTACGATGTTTGGGCGGGCGGCTCGTAAATGCAACAAAACGTTACCCGGCGGACTTTCGCAGCGCGGAAGGCGACAGCAACTGCTTTGTCGTTAGGGTAAATGTTGCAAGATTTTCATAAACCTGTTTTAGAATCGTCAAAACAAAATAAAACTTGACATTATGCGCTATATTTTCATATAGCACTTAATTTTATCAATTGATTGTTCTACCATCAAGAACTACGCCCATCGTATCACCGTTTTATATGATCGATAAAGCGTTTTAAGCTCTTCCCATATTCTTTTGCCAAACTGCTGGTGCAATTTTAGATCGAGCTTATGGCCACCTTGTGCTAAACTAAATGCTGGAAGGTATGCACTCTCAACATCCTGATCATCCATTGCCATGCGAAAGTTTGCTTGGCTAATATTAAGTGTACAAAGTAATCTATCAATAGTCATTTGTGCGAAATTATTTTAAATGTAGTCCTCATTCAAGAAATATTTGTTTGACCTGTTGTTTGTTTGTTTGTTTGGTTGACCTTATAATATGCGCAGTCCTATTCTATATTTTCTAATTTCGTACTCGGCTTTCTATTTTAATGCGAACGGTACTCTTCTTGTGGAAACAAGAAAAGTAGTAATTAATATATTATAATTATATTCAATAATGACCAAGTATTAAAGATATTTGTAAATGAAAAAAATGTATTTAATCTCAATCACTTTATTTAAGTTGAAGTTAAAGGCGAAAAAGCAAGAACGATTTATCTCATAGATGTAGTGGGTTTTTTGTTCTCATAATTTTTTTTTTTTTTTATTAGTCATTGGACAAGGCAGGCAAAATTTTTGCACTTCATACTTATCAACATCGATATCTCAATCTGCGTACGCCATTGCATTCCATTAAAATACATAAAACGCGTATCTCTACCCAGCCCACGATCTGGCGACATTTATAAATGATCAAGATCTTATTGCCTGCTGTGCGGCGTATGCGGGAATTTCAGCTTAGCGCGAGACTCCACAGCGATAAATTGTGTCGATGCGTTCTTATATAAAAGTTTTCAACATTGTCGAAAATTATGTAGTTGCTTTTGTAAGTCCATTTGCCGTAACTAAATACACAGATTCAATATAAAGATCAAAATGCCTGCGGCACTCGGGTGGCACTGAAAATAGTTACGTTCCTAGAAATTCCGAAAGATTTCCAAAATGTCCAAAAACACCTTCCTAGCATATTACGTAAAAAATACTCAATCCTGATCAAACTGAAAGATAAAATTAGTTTGTCCTATCCTAAAAAGTTTGACATATGCTATTGCGGAATTTTCGGTAGACCTTTTTAAGACCTACAATTCTGTAGTGCATTATTTTTATTTATCTCCAATGGTTTAGTCAGCGTAAGCCATATAGTATATAAGCGCTCTAAAAGCGTACTTTTACGACTTTATTACAAAACGTCTAGATTTCTCCACTATTTTAAAATTTAAACTCTCTCATATTTTTGAATTGCTTTCGAGATAAAAAATATAAAAGTACATACTTATGTTCATACATTTTATTTATATATGTATATTTATATAAATAATATATACACACTTATATATTTATTTGTATGTAATCATATAATATCCGTATTTAGTGTATGTATATAATTTCAATGATTTATAATTACTATTTAGTATAATCTGTGTTTTATCTTTTATATGCATGTGGTGTTCTCTTTTGTGGTGTTGGCGGTGATGTTGTGGTGTGGTATGGTGTTTTTGTGGTATTTAAATATTGATAAGGTTTTCCTTACTCATGTCTCTAAAATTAATGTAAACATGTTATATGTTCAATATTTTGGTAGAGTACCGAATAAAAAAAATAAAATAAAATAAATAATGAAGAAAAGCGCATCAAACTAGATGTGTTAGTTTAGAAGAATTAATCGAACAAACAAACAAACGTGGATACTAACTTTGTTTTAAACTATTTATTGAATTGATGATTGATTAATTTATACTAAATATGTAAATTGGGTTGGTCGTAGAGAAAATTGTGTTATTTGAAGTAATGTTTATTGTTGTCTTGTTATTGTTACAAGTTCCATTATTTTTATTGCATATTTCGAAACACAGTGAAGCTAAGCTGCGCAGCTGAGAATATTCAACAATGCTTTTCTCAACACTGTCGATTTGTCAAAATATTTGACAAAATATCGACTTGTGTGATGTTCTTTGACGAGTGGCTTCACATTATGAATATAATAGTAATAAGTGCATCTATAGACTAGCCGCCGCTGCGGGCAGTTACAAAAATTAAAATCTTTATATCTGCTCGAATAAATGTATACCCATCATTTATTTGATATACAATCGATATAATTTATTATAATCGATATATAAATTTAGCTAATAATATGTTTAGAAAACCAGAGGCTCAGGCTGGAAATAAAAAAAGAAAAAATAAATTGCCAGTTCCCTCTAAACAGACCTGCACATCTTACCATATGAGCTACAGATTGAGGCACTGGGTCCAGAAAAATCCTCAGGGGCGGACCCCCGACTCGCTCAATAGACCCCCCCATTTACCTACCCAACTCCTGATGAATCGTCTAAAAGCCGCGAAATTTTCCTTAGAGCACGTCAAGGGACCCATAAAAACATGAACTATAACGCGATAAAAACTGTATGTAAAATCCATGTTATTTATTGTTCAGGGAATTTCGCCGGAATGACTCCGGAAACCGCAGACCGAAATGGACGTAAAATCTGGAACTAAAATCGCAAGCCGCACTCGCCGCAGTTCCGCCATTGCGCGCCAAGTTTCCATCGCTATAATAAATACTTGCATCTAAAAGACACAATTAATAATGGCGGACGCTCGGCGCTTATTACGCGTCTGTTCCGCAGACGGCCATTTTATTTTTAGAGATCATTGTGCGCCCACAGTAATAAAATGATTCATATCAAATTATCCGCATAAATCAAAAAGATAAACTGCTGTAAAATTTCAGCTTGAAAACTAAAAAAAAAATGCGATGAACCCGATCGCGCTCTTTGATGTTGGACGTATTGACGGTCGATGGTAAGTTACGGGTACCTTAAAAGTAGTGATGTGCCGGATTATTTAAAATATACATATATTCGCGGATACGGATCATTGGTGTCCAGATCCGCGGATACGGAGCATTGGTGTCCAGATCCGCGGATACGGATACGGATGCGGACCTTACTCAGTTGGGTCAGTGTGTGTAACCTTGACACGACAGTTGACTCATAATTTAATTTATATCTTTTAACATTCTACAAAAATTAATTATTTTATTATTTTAATAAGCATATCACAAATATTTGAGATTGATCTCATTATAAAGATAGATTAATTAGTACCTTTGAGGTACTATTAGTAATTCACTAGAATAAATGTTTAAATATTTGATTTTTGCAATATAAATGTGCTAAATATGTGATTTTAAGAAATAAAAAATAATTCAATTTGAATTTAAAAGTATTTCATTGCTACCTAATCTTCTATATTTAGAATTTCGAATATGTCATGAAATTTAAAATAATGTAAAGGATCCGTTCAAGATCTGCCAAAAAGTAACGGATACAGATCTCCGGCACATCACTACTTAAAAGCACGAGCGACCTCTGAAATGGGTGTGGCATTAAAGCACGCTATTTCTCGCGGCGGAGACTCGCGACACGCGCGGGTGGATGGGATAGAACCATTTTAATTAAGTCTCAATATTTTTTTATAGGGAATCCGCAAAGAACACGTCGAAACCGTTTCGTTGTTAAGTAAACTTTATGAGATTTGCTTCTAATGTTGATAAAATTTTTCTTAAAATAGGTAAAACAAAAAGGTTTTTTAAATACTCAATAACTTTAACGGAGGTATGTTTTTCTAAAGTCTTTTACTGTACATTTGGAGCACTCAAACTTCGCCTTGAACACACCAAAGTTTAATCAACTAGAAAGGGATATAAAACACCACTCTTGTATGCTGTCTCGCTTCCACTAAACGAGGCCGGGAAGTAAATCATCATCCAAGTCTTGAAATTTATTTCAGCGCGCGTATTCCGATGCCGCGCGGATCAATAGTGTAATCTTGACACCATTACCGGCGTACGGCGACAATGGCTAAGCGCTCACAACAAGGATCCACAAGATCCTATTTTTTTTTATTTACTATTTTTTTTTGTTTGATATGACCTCTATACAAATCATGTTTGAAATCGCAGGGGTAATATACTGATTTTTTTAAAGGGAATTAAAAAGAAGAAAATGACTTCATATTATGTATTTAAGACCAAAAACACGTTCAAATGACAGTTTGGTGAATTGGAAGCGTAGCTCCATATGAGTGACTGTCTGAGGTTAGGTTATTTACGGTTCACGGTAAAACATAGTTCGACGCGTACTTACTTATGTAAGTTTAATATAATCCCGGTGTGAAAATGTTTTTTTTTATTTTTAATTTATTTATTCTTTATTGAAAAATCCACAGTAATACATTTTTACAATTACAAACAAAACTTATTACTAGTATATAGAACCAATTATGGACTTCGGTCATTTTACATAATAACATTAGCATAAAAATTTGAACAGTGTTCTTAAAATATATATAGATTACTAGCTGACCCGGCCACGCGTTGCTGTGGCTAAAGTTTTTGTTATATTACATTATAGTAAACAATCTAAGAGGAACAATAAGAGAACATCAGTCACGGAGTCCACTATGCTTTTTCACACAGATGGTATTTGTAAAAAAATATGGTGATCTCCTTATTTGACTTTCTACTACTATAACCCTTTAGTACAATGAAATTATTTACGAACAAAGACGAAAATGTTGATGTTGGTATACAAATTCACTGGATTGAGATTTGAAGGGGAAGTACGTTGAACACAATTAATTAAAATGTTCTTACACTTGATACTAAGCAGAAATCAATAGGTAAAAAATAAAAATTTATCAGATTTATTATTTCCATTTAATTTTATAACAAATATAAGTATATTACAGTATAATACAGTAAATTACATGTGACGCTTAAACTCATGAATGAGGTAGGCAAGGCAGACAGTCTTAAACTTTTAAACATTAATATCTTTTTTTTGAATTATAAATACTTTCAGTTTCAATTTAATTTAACACCAATCGGTGCACAATGTTTTTGGTTAACCTGTCTTTAACTAACACAAATAGATTCGACGGTTTCCCAACACGTGAACACGCAACATATAGTTGCCCATGAGAAAAACATGGATTTTCCAAATCTAAACCACAAATGGACATTGTTTGACCTTGAGATTTATTTATAGACATGGCGAAAGCTAAACGAATTGGAAACTGTAGCCTTTTGAAGGGTATGGTAGAATCTGATGGTATCATCGGAATACGTGGCAGCAGGACCACTTTTCCTTTAAACTTCCCAGCCAAAATGGTTGCTTCAAGAATGTTTCCGGTGATCTTTTTGATGACCAAACGCGTACCGTTACATAATTGAGGTGGATTCAAATTACGGAGGAGAATAATAGGGGAACCAATCTTTAATCGAAGATTATGTGGTGGCATTCCAGGGATATCTAATGAATTTAAAAATTCAATCGGAAAATTTACACTTTCATTTTCATCAACAACAGTATCGATTGATTTAAAAGACATCAGATCGCCTGGTAACAACTGTTGTATCTGGAAGTTAATTTCGTCAACATCAACGTTTTTGGCTGCCAAAATCGCCCGTTGACTAAGCCATTCATGATTCAAATAATTATTCTGTATATCCGGGAAAATACTCTGAATCAATTCAGTTTTATCCTGAACAACAGTGCAAAAATTGTCTGGTAGTTTAATGCATTGCGTATTTGGTTGCAGTTTTATTTTACCGTTCCCAATATCTAGTAGTTGTTCGGAAAATATTAGTGCTGATGGATCATTTTGCAATTGTACTCGCATATTTATGGTCAATCGAAGTGTTTCAACACTTCGCCATAAGAATGATTGTTTCAAACATGCATTAATCTCATCCGCGAAAGTAGAGCGAGGTATAACCGGTAAGGTCTGCCGGAAGTCACCAGACAAAAGTAAGATAGCACCACCGAAAAGTTTATTATTGCTGTTTAAATCTTGCATAGTTCTGTTTAATGCTTCAAGTGAATATTTGTGTGCCATTGTGCACTCATCCCAAATTATTATAGAACTCTTCCGCAACACTGCAGCTATTCCACTATTCTTTTTGATGTTACACATTGCATCTGGTTTATTATGAACGTCCAATGGCAGCTTGAATGTTGAATGTGCTGTTCGCCCACCATCCAGTAAAGTAGCCGCAATGCCTGACGATGCTAATGCTAATGCGATTTTTTGTTGCGACCGTATTTTGGCAAGAATCAACGATATTAAAAATGTCTTACCGGTTCCACCGGGTGCATCCAAGAAAAAAAAACCGCCTTGTTCAGCAGCAACAGCCAGCATAATCCGATCATAAATAATTTTTTGTTCTGCTGTCAGTAATGGTTCACTGTTCATGATAATTGTTGCTAAACTTCCATGGTCATATTGATTTTCTCGTTGTAAATCGGTATTGACTAAGTCGGTGGCTGGACGATTAGGTGATGGCATACCATAATGATTAAGTGGTAAATTTGAAATAAGAACACATAAATCCTCGATCAAGACCAATGCTTCATTGTACATCTCTGGTGTATAATCTATGTTTTGGCATTGATTTGTTTGTCTAATTCGGTGCAAGATGTCTTCTGTCATACAATTTTTATATTTTTCCCACAAAGTTTGTGCTTGCGAGGGATAACATGTCGCCAAAATAATTGCAAACAACTGACGAATGTTATTCGGTGTTGATGTCAACGCAGCATCAGCAAGCGTTAAGTCCCAATGGTTATCGTCTTCTAGCAATTGCAGTTCACGACATGCATCCTGGTATGTATTGAATACTCGACCATTAGCTGTTCGTAAAAATTCAAAAGACGTTGGTCCGGGAACATTCACCAATAACAAACGTAAATAGAAGCACTCACGTTGCTTTGGATGTACCGTGTAAAGTCTCCCCAATGTCTTAGCTTTGAATATGCCTGTAATGGAAGGATGTGGTTTTCCTTGTTTCCGTGGCTCCCATTTTTTACTGGATTTGTTCCATGTGAAATAACGTGGAACATCACCATACACCAATGTCTTCGCGAATTGGCCAAAAACATCAGGTTTTTGACACAATGTAAAAAATTCAGTTAGAGTCGTTTTCGGAGTTTCGAACGCTCTTTGGAGAACATTTTCTTCAGTGAAGTATACACGTTGACCGTTTTCAAGATGTATTGCCAGATGTTGGACAGCAGGATCTCTTTCGTGGATGGGAAAGCTGAGAATATGCCAAATAGCTTCATTGCTGCTAATGTATCTGCCCATTTGGTATCGTGCTATTTCGTCATTTTTATTTATGTTTTTTACTTCAAATATGGCCAAATCACTGCCTTTGTTTACATATTTACAAATATACTTAATTGATTTGAAAGTAGTGGTGAGTATGGTACCACCCACTGATTATCAAACTCAACTTGATTTGGAAAGTTCGGCAGTCGCATTGTAAATGTGTGGCCACCATTCTCAGTACTTCTGCGGCGATACATTGGATAACCATCAATATCCGTGATCGTGTCATTCGTATGCGGCTTTGGGAAGTTTTTTTTACATTTTCCATTTTCCATGCACGGTGACGTCATGTTGAAAACACCGCATGGCCCATGGATCATGTGTTTGGTGACAATATCAAATAATTCTTGATCAATTAATGGGTCTGGAATTTCGGCTGAAATTATTTGATCGATTTCTTCAGGACGGATTCTATCTTTAAGCCAAACCAAAATGTGGGCATGAGGCAAACCTCGCTTTTGCCACTCTATCGTATACAGCCAACAACGTGTGATACCAAAAATTGTATATTTAACAATAAAATCAATTAAGGATTTCAATTTTTGTTTAAACACACGTGCAGTTAAATCATGACGATGAATGGCTTGTTGTCCTGGCAATAGTAAAGTTTGTATCTCTTCCCAATTCGGATTACATGTGAATGTAATAAATAAATCCGGTCGGCCGTAATGACGTACGTAAGTCATCGCATCTTGTATGTATTCCTGCATGTTCCGTGGACTGCCGATGTAGCTTGAAGGTAAAATGAAAGCATTACCGATGTCATTGCGATTTAAATTTCCATCGATGTTTCCAGCAACAGCATCTCGTAAGTGAATATATTATTCCGATCGTAGTTTTGACGTTTGCGTTTTGACGTTTGCCGCTCGCGTTGTTGAGGTTAGATTTTTTCGGTGGCATTTGACTGAAAATAATAATTTTCTTGTTCTTATGATATTCTCTTGAAGACGTTCGTTACACTGTTCTTGAGATTTTTGTGCATGACCTTCTGCTGTCCTGATTCTTTGAGCTGGATTTCTTGATTCAATTTGTTCTGCCAACTGATGGGCTCTTTTAATACGTTTGCGTCGAATAACTGTCACTGTCAAATAATAACGGACATTAGCGCCATCAACCCAGTCGAAAGGTATCGACATCTGTCAGTTTTATGACTGCCAAATAATAACGGACAAAAAATTAGCGATAAATTAAAATTGCGACTATAATTTGAGATTTAAACTATCCTATCTCTCAAGTGCACATCGAACTGCACATGGTGTTCAAATTTTATTATAATCGGTTAAGTGTTTTAGGAGTCCATTGAGGACAAACATTGTGACACGAGATTTATATATATTAAGATTAATATTATACACGTATACAGTAGTTTTTTTTTTAAGTTTTATGTGTAATTTGTGAGTGATGTTTGTGGTAGTCGTGAGTGTGTGACACTTGTATGTTAATAAAAATAAATAAAGGCCGTAGTTAGGGCCGTAATACTACACAAATAACCTATGACGTGTGACTCAAGGCCGCTAATTCGGTTAATACTAATCAATCAATTTAGTGTTTTCAATAAGTCGAGTATGTATATTATGACATTACATAGGTCTAAAACATAGCAGATTTTCAATTAGTTATACCAATATTGTAGTGATCAGGAAATAAATATTGAGGTTACGCGCTGGATACTTTTCACAAAAGCGTAGTAGACAGCCAGTGCTCCGTTGTGTGTGTGGAGCGGGTTACCTCGCAAGCATTGACATATTTTTGGCTTTGGGATAAAGTAGGAAAAGATATTTATAAAGGTGTGACGTCGTAAAGCTGTGCTGAACCTCTCAAGGGTATGTCATCTTGGAGGTTATAGGTACAGGGGTGTACTAAAATATATATTATAATATTTCGACTGTATCTTACAGATCATATCTCAAGATTATAATAATATGGGTCATATTATTATAATCTTGATATCTATTATTATTTATTTAAAATAATACAATTTCAATCTAATCGTGCGTGTTTTATTTTCTTATTATAATTAACCATCGTGTAAAACTTTGCATTTTACTATTAAATAAAAGAACTAAAAGAAAATTAAGCTATAACAAAAAATAACTGAGAAATATTAGGTACTATAAACTTCTTAAAGTACGTAATCAATAAAAAAACGGATCCACCAAAACGTTCCCCGCCCTAGCGCTGAAAAACAAAAAAATGTATCCAAATCTCTTGAGCCGTTTCGGAATGATGAGTCACAAGATCGAATTGAGAACCTTTGTTTTTTGAAGTCGGTCAATAGGTCAATAAATTAAGAGCTACGGACGTTGGCTGTGAGCTTTGAGTGACACCAACTCTAAATGTTTAGACTGCAGTATATTGATCTTCGAAGCACTGGGCCACATGAGGCTGCAGTGCTTGAACTATTAGATAGTCTACAAAAATGCGATTCGCTGATTCTATATTGTTATAATAAAATATTTAACCTCATGTAAAATATTGTAAAAACTACAATAATTTAAATTATTGTTTAAATTATTGTAATTATTTAGATACATATGAATTCACAAATTTTAAGTTTCATTTTGTATTCTTTTTCTGTATTTTGGCTTTTATCTACCATATCAAGTGTTATATATGAAGTTATAACACTATAAGTGTTAAGTGTTATAGTGAGTGTTAGGTATGAAACTACCTAGACAGGTATGATTAAGGCAGGCAAAAATAAAGACACACCCTTTTTCACAAGCTAGATTCTTTGCACAAGCATAATTAATTACACCTACATTAAACACACTTAAACACTTTTATGCTCTTCACAATCACACACACTTTATATGAAACAGAAATACTTTTTTTGCGTTTTTATGTCTATAATAGGGTAAATTGTATGTATTTTCAATTGTATTTTTATATTCTATAAAAAATACAATATGAAAACGATTTTAAAATCGCCGTTTTGTACACAATAAAATAGGTAAATGAATTAATAAAATAAAAATACACTTTTAAAGATAAAATACCGTATTCATTGTACTTTACTTTTCCATTTAAATAGTAAAAAAGTAGTAGGTTTGTGTTCGAATTAATATTTTTTTAATAAATATGCCATGTAAAAATAAATTCATTTAAAAAAATGAAAAATCGATATCAAGTAGGATAAACTATCGCAGCTGGAATTGAACCTTGGATCTCACGTAGACATATCGCCGGCGGCGTGTTAATTCAAGACATGTAATTCCTGGCAGTTAGTTATTTATTCTGCACGATTTAGATTATTCTCTTTTCCAGAAATAATTTTTAATATTGTATATTTTTATTTTATTATTATAATTTTTATTATCCCAAACAATATTGAACAAAAAACAACGAAATAATATTTACTAATTTCCCAATATGTTAATTTTTTTTTGTTCACTTATAGTATTTTACTTTCACACATTTTAATTTACACACATAAGTTCTATATATTGTATCTGTTAGGTGACAGCTGACAGAGGAATATATTTCATCAATATATTTTAGGACTCCCGGCAATAAAGTTCCCAGGAAATCGATGCAATCATTTCTCAAACACAAACATAAATAATTTTGTTAACTCATACTTCACGGGGATAGTGGCTATTGTAGATCCGCTAAATGTCCGAGTGTAACATTTGACGGCGTCTCTGAGGTGGGCAATGGTCAATAATGGCATACCTGTCCGTCAGTTGCCAATTCTGATCATTATTCGATGGACGCTGATGTACCGAAATATCTCAGAACGGCCATCAGAGCGCCGATATAGTGCTGGGATTGGGAGACTGCCTTGAGCCCAGCCCAGTGATCGCAATACATTGCTAATTTATGCCTGTCGATAACTTTTCACTAATTCATAAAGTTGTCGGGGCTTTCATAGCATTTTGAAGGTGTAGAAAAAAAATATATAATTTGTTTATTTTTATTTTCATGAAATGATTGTATGTGATCGGTATATTATTACTTTTGTAAGTTCTAATTAAATAATATAAGAATTTTTTGAAAAGTTTGTATCTTCAAATAACAAAATGTTTAATTATGTAGTTTTCTTATATAATAACATATATTCAATTTTAAAATATTTTCATTTGTCGATTATTTATTTGTGTATGCAAAAAAAAATATTATAAAAATAAATACTTAATACTTTATACTCTTAAAATATTTTTAATATTTACCTATAATTTAGAATTATTTATAATCTTATCATCAGAATGCAAAGATATTTCCGCTATTAAAAAAACTACACGACACCCCAACATAGCCAGTTAGACCAGCAAAACACACTAAAAAATGAGCTTTATAACTTTAATTATTAGTTTTTTTTATTATTTAATCGATAGAATATTCAACCCCATTACTTATTATTTGCAAGTTCGATATTTTATATTATTACTTTTCCAAATTTCACATCGGGGTAAAAATTAAAATAAAACAAATCTCTTTTTTAAAACAATTAAGGCCGCGTTCTTCACCTGGTATACGATTTAAAAGATCTAACCTGAGGAACATTTTTTAGCTAACAACTTAAGCCAAAAACAAAAATAGGATCATGTTTTAAAATCAAGTAAGCATTAAGTAAATACAACTATACCACTATATACTGCTACTAGGTATACTATCTAGATTTAATGTATTATATATTTTGATGTCGGTTTTTTTCCCTAAGAAAGATTTAATATAATTATAACAAATTCATATTTCTACATTTTGCTGTATATTGACATACCAATTTCTTAGAACAAACACACTTTTAGTGCTACCAGAAGTAGGCACCTACTTAGATACTATTTCTTTTAATGGACGTAAGTCGCCTTCACATACTTTATTATTGGAAGTAAAAAAATTGCAAAAAAATCGCTGTGCCATTTATATCATTTATAGTGACACACTGTCATGCATATCTGAACATTTTGGGCGTTGCCCCTAGTAGAAAGAGAGAATCGCGAATAAAAGAGACGAATAGTGTTTTGCGCGGTCGTTGCAGGTCCCAGAATCAATTGGCGCTGCGTGTAGACCGCCTGATACATATGTGTATATAATAACGCGCAAATATATAATGGCAAAACACGTCTGAATATTCCTCTTTACGATTCTTATACTTCTATTCCTAATGTAACAAAATTGTTATTCGATTCTGGACGGCCGCCATCACCACCCATCACTACGTGTCCAAGTATTTGCGTCCGACGAATTTTGCTCACAATAATGCATTTATTATACCCACCCAGTTCAAAGTAACCAAACTCTATATATATATATATAAACGAACTAACGAGCAGCCTTTTAGTCGTCGCTTGACGACAAAATGGCTACGATATTTTTTGATTACGCTGCTACACATAGGGTCCCCACACGTAAAGGCACTTCTGGGATAGAGTATTTTTCACGACGCGAATCTACATAATAATATTTCGATGTTTGCACTTCAAAATTTAACTTATTTACGGTGTCCTGGTGTACCGGCAATAATAGTTTCCTTCAAACTTAAAAAAATAGAAAACCCATTCAGGAGCGAGGCCGGGACCAGGAAGTAGGAGGGGATGGGGGTTGGGGGTTGGGGACAATCACCAGAATATAATATAAAACACAATATAATATAAAATATAATAAAGTCTACATATACATATGAATATTAATATAATATTCAAGGGCTAGAGTAGACACTCTCTTGAATGCCGGGAAAGTAGTGTTAAATATATCGATGTCACTCAACATGCCGCTGTAAAGCCTACATGCTCATGAATTCTGTGCATAATTCGTACTCAACCGTGACAGATGGAATGCCTCACACTGGCGAGTGGGTCAAGATGGAACCCTCAAATCTAGCCCCAGAAGATCAGAGCAGTCGATGTCGAGTTATAGAAACACTTAAAGATAGGAGAACCTTATCAGATGTTATGTTTTTTCTACAAAGTATCGAATGGCATGATAAATTACAAGATAGTCCAATATATTGTGTTCTTTCTCGTCACGTGTGATTTGACACACAAAAAATATTTTCATTTATTACGCTGTAATTCCAAGTATGCCTATAATGCATTAGCGACGTCAACATTATTTGACAGATCTCTTACAGCCATTTCCATCACCATTTTTGGTTAAGTGTCGTTTTCAATACCGCCAGTTAACCGTCTCGGATTATGGGCCCCTCATTTACAAAAGGTACCAGCTTCTAGGCAGCCATCTCCTCAAGCCAGAAGAGATTAGAACCATCGCACCCAAGAAGATACTTAACTTTATCTACAGTACGGTACGGGAGGGCGAAATTTTTGTGGATTTAAAAGTACAATAGTTCTGAAAAAGACACGGTACACGGGGGGCAAACCCCCCACATCCATTAACATACATAACATTACCGTCCCGATCAGAAAGTGGTTTTCGTTTGCACAACTTCTGATTTAGTAATCCAGTTTACTTTTAAAAAATATAAAATGATATCACTTTCCTCCCTATTTCGTCGCCGTTATTTTTTCTGTTTTTTTTATCCTGATAGGATAAAAGTGATTTCAAATATAACCTATACTGGTAATCGACTATAAACTATACACCTATTTCAGTGGGGCTAGTCTGAAGTTTACTCGCCGATCGCTCATTGTTAGTTTGATGTTTGTCTAATGCGAGGCGGTTTCAGACTAGCCCCACGGGTGACTTGATGTCTTCACAGCCTCCCGTATCGTATGACGCATTGTTTTGATCATTATTTCGACAGAATGTTAATTGGATGTTCCAATCTTTCGTGAGTAAAACTATTTCAGAAGGTATTTTTTTTTTTGACTTAACACTTCGAGATAACTTTCGTAATTTTATTGAAGTTATCATTAAAAACATTCGTGATTAGAAGTATAATTCATAATTATCATATGAATTTATATTTTATTTTATTTAAATCCCGTCATGTATTCAAGACTGGAAAATAAAGGTACCTACGAGTCAAAGTCTGGACCAAATTCAACCGTATGATTTAGTGACATAAAGGATTTGATGAAAATGTACCCTTCTACCGCCTAAGTTTTGTCTGCTAAGCAGTTGACGACCTGTACATACTAAATTTGACGCCGTATGAGTCCGGTGAGGGGATGGGGTTAATGCAATTACCAAAAATAGACACATACAGTTTTGCACTACACATTGTGCACAACATCCACAAAATTGATTTCAAAGTTTTTTTCAAGCCTAGGATCTTTCTAGGATGGACGCCCCAGTAGCGCGCACGGAAGACGTGACGTGACGCACGCGGAATAAAAGCCGTGGCCGCCGTCAGTGCGTCACGGCGCGGCGACGCGGTGCCGTCCATTTAGCGGGCATTCTTCACCGGGTGTCACGTCAAGAACTGGACGTCTTCGGGCAGATGGTGAAAGATGAGAGCATACGTAGGATATTGACTCATGCGAGCAAATAAAAGAATTACTTTTTTTTAAATGGGGACCTATTGCGTAGTTTGTTTGGTTAAATTGACACAGAGACCTAAAAAAAATTAGATATTTACGGTTAATACTTACTTCCTGTAAAGTGAAATAAATACATTTCTTTTGCCGGTTTCTACGTTCTTTCGTCAAGACGAAAGAACGTAGAAACCGGCAAACAACAAGTTATATTGCCTAATAGAAAATTTAAAACTAATGTTGAAATGCACCGCTGATTTAATTACATATTTGTATTTTATAAAAAAAACCCTCAACCTGACTATTTGATACGTCCTATGAACAGGTCAAATTTTCATTAAATATAGAAAAAAAACATGATATAAAATAGAAATAATATTAAAAGCAGTGAATACGATGTAAGTATAATAATGAATGAGAATAATTAAGAAGTAAATATTTTAATGAATATTTACAAGAAAAATAACTTACGATTAACGTCGATATTTTATTTTATCGTTTATTCGGAAAACCAACAGTATAATTTAAGAAGAAACAATGGTACATACAGTTGTTTGTAAAATTTACTGATGGTTTTCGCAAAAGTACAGAGATACATGTAAAGATTAAAATTAAATTAAATTACACTCGCATTAGCACTCTAAATACAGAAATATATATGAATATATTTTATATAATTGTATAATTGAGTAGTAAAGTTATTTGACTTATATTTGATGATTGTTTTTTAATAGCGGCATATCGCCTGAAAAGATAAATGACACAATCTTTGACAATATTGAAAAATTTTGAAAAAGTTTTTAATTATTTGATAAAGTGCTGGATAGCATAATATTTGTAAAGGTTCTAAAGAGGTCCTGTACTTGAGAGCGCAGGATGTCGGTTTAAACCCAGCGCTGAGTTTTATAAAAATGCATTTTTAACTCTCACCTGTCCTCTTTAGTGTAAAATATTGTCAAATATTATGTAACCATCTAATTAGATGAAATAAGGAAAGGATGATATATTAACAAAAAATATAAAAATAATTGATCTGTGATTACGATGAAGGATGGTGGTGGTGAAATGAGATGATTTTATTATATACATATTGTTATTTTGCTTTTAACATATATTATTTTGAAATAATGGTATATACTCGTATACAAATAATGACCATGATAAAAAAGTGTGAATTGACAGTGGTTAGCCCAAAAATCGGTGATAGAGGATGACACTAACTACCAACGCGTTATCCTTTTTTTCTAACGACCGTCGGCAGCGAATGAGAGACGCCAGCGTCGAGTCGATAATCGATTGGCAGTCAGACTAAGGCCCCTGAACAGTGAGCACTATATCGGGAATGGTCTTGGGACACTTTGTGTAGGTTTTATTAAATACTCCTATTAAACTTTCATTTACTTCTTTGTACTTTTTTGTTAATTTTTTTTTTTTTTTTATTGATGATTTAAAAAAAAACACATTTTTTCCCCTGCAATAAGCACAAACCAGGATAGTTGTTAATCAATGTGTTCACGTCATAGTTAAATATATTTTTTGAACAATACTCGTTGGAGAATTTAACTTTTTTTGAAAACGGAAAATTTATTAAAAAAATACATTTTTTTTTATATTAAACTAATGTGATGTACCATCACATTAGTTTAATATAAAAAAGTAGATCCCGTAATATAAAACCGTTTTTCTCAAAATCTGTATTTTAGATGTTTTTCATTATTGTCATTTCTATTTATTTATTTAGATATATGTATATTTCAGCCAATGAAATGCAGCGTTCGTGACCATGCTAGGTTGCCAACTGGGTTTATATCAAATGATATTTCAAACGACATAATGAGCGCACAACTTGGCATAGTCACAGAATAACTTTGATCGCATTGTGTGTTGCAGAATATCTTAAATACCGATATTTATTAAATAATCCTAAATACGGATCTTATTTCACAATCACTGAATCGTTATCTCGGATTTAGAGTTTATTATAATTGTCGATTGTTGCTTATAATTTTAAAAGACTAATTCATAAAATATTCAATAAAACTTAATAATCCATGAATATTCTTAGGCATCAAAATTATGAAATCAATAAAATATACAATGATCCTTGTATTCATGATTTCTTGGTATTATTTGATCTTGGTATCATAATATAAAAATATACCATATTACCTGGGTATTTTTTTACGCGAAATGATTTTGGTTTATACAGCCATTTTTACTTTTAAATTTGTGTATAAGTAACCTACCTTGTTTTTAATCTTACGTTTAGGGGGGAACACCAGTTACAATATCATTCAAAATAAAATACTCATTTTTATTATTAGTACATACTAACATACACATATAAAAGGCTACTTTTTGGATTTTGCTAGAGGAGACACCGTTTTATGGAAATAGTTTCATCCCTTGCAGATTTTAGAAAACATCGGTGTTTGATGATTGATGATTACAAATAAATAAATTTAGATGGATTAAATATTTAAATATTAATACTATGCGGGTGGCGCTCAGAAAAAAAACAGTCAGTCATCAAAATATTATTATCAAAATATATCTATAATAAAACCGTATAAGGACCGTTATTCCGACCAAATAAAAATGCCCAACGTACTCCCAATGTACCTAAAAAGGTTTTAGTGGTCGATGCTTTCAATTTTTTAACTTAGGAATATGTACTTATTAAGATAATGCCATTTACCTTTTCAGGCGATTTGCTCCTCTTAAAAACATTCATCAAATCATCTAGTCTTGCGGCTTTATAATAAAACCTTTGCGGCTCAATTTTATACAATTATGAGCAAAAAATTATTTAATTTTGAAATATTTTTCTCGCGTTTTTCGAGTAGCAGCCGCAATATATAGACAAAAATATTTATTATTGTAATAAAATTCCAACCATAAACTCATTTTTTTTCCTGAATTAACAATAGAAAACATTGTTTATTTTGCTGTTGAACTTTATCATTAGGTCGTAATTACGTATATATTTTTCGTTCAATATATATAATCATATTTCATGTAGTATTTTACTGCGTTACCAAGAATATGTAATTTCGGAAATAAGATGAAAGAGGCATATTTGCAGGTAGAAGCCACTGAAAATTTCTATTTAAAATTATTCACATTTTTCTTTTTGTTTTTTGTGTGTCGAGTGTTCTAATCTTATTCTTTTGGCTAAAATTAACAAATGGCGCTGCTTAGCGCGGAGAACGTGCTAAATGTCATCTGAGGCGAGCGACTGAACCTACCTGTTAACTGTCAACCGTGAACCGTGAGTTATTTATTACTGTCTTACCAGAATGAATATTTGTTGTTACAAAGCGCGATTGCAACACCCATAAAATATACAAATAACATTTAATCTCTTTTATAATATGTTCATACTATTTATATAATTTCGCTGCTAAATAGCATATCTCTATTTGTTTGGGTATAGTTAAGAAAACTTTGACCGAAAAGCAACCTTCAATCATTGGCTAAAACGTGTGAAATTGCACTGTGCAAACCTGGTATATCTTTTGGTACCTATAACCTACCGACAGCATACCGTTGGTTAATGGTAACTTTGGCAATGTTGCTTATTATACCAGTAAGCCAGCAACCCGTGGTAACTTCTCGGTAATCTCGTAAGATTTAAATGGGGCTTTCACTATTTTATAGAGTTGGTTATTTCAATATTCACACACAGTCATGGATTCGCGATCTAAATTAGCAAGGCGAGTCTACTTGGTTTAGCACAGAGCGCTAAGTTAGGATTTCATCATTTCAAACATTTTGTTTGTATAATTATGTAACCCGCCTTTCATCAACGCCTTTTCGCTCCCGTAATATTTAATACGCATCAGAAAAATGATAAAATTTATGTTGGCGCTTTGGAAATGGAAATATTTTACTTTACATCATCCGGCTGTTCTCCGATAAAATCTGCAAGAAATATATAAACGGTACATATTAACCATTCCAAATTAATGACACAAAATAACAAACTTTTAATGAGCATATTATTTTATTTATTTTTATTTCTTAAAATATCCATACAAATTAATATCATTAAGTGTGTATTCTATGTGGCATTTTATTGACATTCCAGAGAAGAAAAGTACAGTTTGTGTGGATTAGTAACCCCTCACTAGGCAAATGCCTGTGTCGAGGTGTTACCTATTTGAAATATATAGAGATAATAAGAGCGGGAGGTCTATATTAGAGATCTGTGATAAATATATATTAATACATTTATTTGAATCAAACATAAATTTAATTAAGTCAGCTGTATTTCAGTTAATAGAATAACTAAGTAGCCGTTAAATAATAAACGTGAAAAAGTAAATATTAGATAAAATAGCGTTGTTGGTTGGGGAATACATTTTTTTTAGACGCAGCGGTTTACTGTTTGTAACATTGCAAATATTGTTAGTTTTTTTAATTCTAGAAAATTTGATCGGCTGACGTCACGATCAAGGGATCCAATGAGATCCAAAGTGCCCTTTCATCGAAATCACTACAAGGTCCACTGAAAAATACTGGCCAAGGAGGCCCCGAGTCATTTTAACACCTCCGGGAATTTAGCAGCGCATCTATAGAATTTCGAATAAATAAAATGAATCTAATCTAATCTAGATCTTTTAGATCTAATTGACCACAATTTGCTTATAATTGGTTGGATGATTTCATTAGTAGGTCAGAGATAGATATTTTTTAAAAATTGTTTTAGTTATCCAGAGACTTTAGCAGCTGGCCAATTAATGAAATGATCTGACCAATTATGATCGATGTGTGACCAATTAGATGTACTTTTTATTTATTCTATATTCTATAGATGCGTTGCTAAGTTCACGGAGTTTATTTTAAACTTATTTGTAACAAAATCTGGTTGCTTCATTTTAATGTTAGACAAATAAAAAAAGTATACTTACACAAAGCGAACAGTTTTGTGTAGTATTAGTTGGATTTCTCTACGCGCAGGCGCGCACTTCTCAGGTAAAAAGCACAATTTTTGTTTGTAAAAATAGACAAATTTATTTTTTTGTGACATAAGACTAGGAAACGTAGTTACGGATATGTAGAAGTAAAAATAATATGGCAGCCTCAAAAGTTAATGCCACAGGAGTATCAGAAAAAGTGAATATGATCTTACATTTACCAAAGACTGCAAAATTGTCGTAGTGTATTTTTTTTGGCCCAACATTTAAAATTAAGCAACCAAAGTGTGTCAAAAACGAGGATAAAATAATCTTGAAATCAGACTCACTTTTAACAAATCAAGAGGTAGTCCAGATCACAAAAAAACCAGAAACCGATAGAAAAATAAAAACCCTTTGCACGTTTAATAGTTTGCAGAACATTTTTTTTTTGTTTGGTGAGATTCATTTTTATGCTTATGACCATTTTTACAAGCTTTTATTTATCTTGCAATATTTGTATGTCGGCTTAGGTCAAATCTTGCAAGCTGAATTAGCACAGCTTCCTCCTATCCTACGGAGTTGAAATTTGACATTACTCATGATTTTACCAAATCGCGGAAACACACTATTCCTACAATTAGCGAGTCGTACCGCGACGTGTATAGTCTCATGGGCAGGGCAGTCGAATTGTTAAAATGGTATATAAAAATGGTATGACTATAATGTGCTGTTTTCGCTATAGCTTGTGTTATCGGAGAGGCGCTATTTATCTTAGTCTCCACTACTAGGTAAACGATACGCCGCTTAAGTCTAGGGTATTTTGTATGTCAAGATATACACCAAGCCAAAACAAGTCTTATTACAAGTCAAATTGAAAATATTTAATGGTACGTATACTTCTAAACAAACAATAGTATAATTTTGACTGTTTTTATATATGGCTAAACGAGCGATGAACTTGATTCACGTGTCACTTAATTAAAAAGTAGCCCATTAATCATTTCAGTAGCAGGGCAGGTATTAAATAAACAGTTATTATTCGGCGACATCGAACCTGGACAGCGAGACTCGATGGAAATAGAAACAGGAGACCAGCCAACGTGAGCGTCGTCAAGGGCCGGCCCGCTTGCCAGCAATTATTGCAGCCGTCGAATCGGGGGCTCCTCGCGACCACAGCTGATCATCATTTGTTCGCCTTATCGACGATCAGAGATCGCCCGCGTGGGCGCTTCGCTTCATTCCCGGCCGACGACGCGGACGGCAACCGATGAAAATATAACGAAGTTGGCATGAAGCAAGGAACGGCGCCCCCGCTACACGGAAGCTCCTTCACCAACCCTTTCACAAAATGGCGGAATTGGCTACAGCTGATTTCTCCTTAAATAACTTTCAAATGCCTTATGTGAGGCCCGCCCTTGAATATATGCAGACTTTTATTTTTAAATACCTATCTATATTTTATAGAAAAATTATTTATTTACGCTCCAAAGCCTAAAAATGACCTTCGCAAGAAAATACATTTTATTGCAAAATTCTCTTCGAGGTCAGTAAGCAATTGTTGGTTTTTATTTAATTACATCTTCGTTATATAGAAATTTAAAAAACTAACTTTACTATGTTTTAGAACGTTCATTTTCCTTTCAATTGTTTTTTTCCCAAGGCTCTAATGCCTTTTATAAGAGAGCGATTCAACTAAAATATAACTATTACGAGTTTATCATTTATTAAATTTCTCAGAAATAGAATTAAATTTAAAAAATCTGCCTTTACTATGTCGAAGATATAAGAACAAGGTATCTAAAAATATTTTTTTTATTATTAAATATGCAATGGTTACGAAATGCCAGCAATAAAAAAAAATAAAGTTAATCCTTTGGCTTCGCCTTAAAAAAATCTTACACTTATAGTGGAGGAGGAGGGGTAAACTAGTGATAGCCTTAACCAGGGATTCTTACAAAAATAAGTAATCAGGTTAGTCGCCTGGGCCACGTTTACTCAAAGTGCAAAGTTGATTTGAATTCATCCCAGGTGATGGCGAATAAAACGATCGAAGAGGTCATTCGTATGCGCAACTTCTGAGTGGCGATTCTACTAAAATAGCACAAGATTAATTCGAGACGAGAATCGCCTCTGATCGGATAGAGCGAGCATGGCAAGCAAGCACTCACGATTGATGTTAGCCATGCGTTCATAGCCTTCGCTGGTGCGGTTGTATTGCGAGCGAAGTTCACTATTTTCGCGACGAGTGATGCGAATTATCACTTTAGTATTTATCTTACATTTATTTTATCGTACATTTTATAATATATATTACCTTATAATGTAAGTATAATAATATGCGTAAACATCTTTGCCGGCGTTTAGCTGTCATATCGCATGGTTTTTCTTTATTGAAGTAAATAGGAAAGATATAGTAAGTAAAGTAACTAATTTGTTAGTTTCTTACCTTGTTGACATGGCGGACATATCGCAATATACGTAAAATCAATTTTTTTCAATTCTCTGCCACTTTTATCCAGAAAAACAGAACTATAAAACTTTAGACACTGTATTTATGTAATATTTAAAAAAACAATAGCTTGTAATTACTTATAAACGCTAAAAATTAATCGTAAACACGGAACACAGTTAGCAGACAATAAAAATCGCCAACTAACCAATCGAAAGATTTGACATTTTATTTTATAATGCTTGAAAATGGCAACATACCGTTTTTCTTTTAATCGGGCGAAGAATTTAATGGATATTATTATGGCAATGGAAAGGTATTCCACCCGAAATTGTTAGTATTAAAAACTAATTAAATAAATACCCTATGCCACGCGACGACTTTTGTGTGAAAGACCTGGTGAGACCTCTTTCTCCATCAGACGGGTTAAATAAACTCCAGTTTGATAGTACCGTTTCTGTACCATTGCACCGATGTTTTTTTTTATTTCGCATGACCACTAGATAAATCTGTAGATTTCTTCAAAATTAAATAAATAGTTAAATAAAATAAAAGTCATTGTCCACTATTCGAATGGACTATCGATTGTTGGACATACTTTCATGGAAATCGGCATATTACGACAAAAAATATTGTATATTATATATAAGTACGATAGTATACAAACATAACTATTCAAATTGGGCACCGAATCCAATGTACGAAAATAATCTCGTATAAAATTATTACGATTGTTACCAGTGAAATGTGTATCATTACTAATGAAACGCTTGTTTCAAACATGTCAGATTTTATCAACCTGCGTACGCTAGGTAAAATTAAATCTTAATAAAATTTACCTTTTAATTTCGTAACGGAATAATACTTCCTAGTTTTGCCATTGGACTAACTACATTTATTATAATAATCTACATATATAATTTCAACTGTAACCCTGTTTAATTTAAATGTGTGACTCCTAATCGGCCCTGTTATTTATATTTTTTATGGATTATCTTGGGCACAAGCGGATTAATAATTAATATGCAATATAAGGCCTACGATGGAGAGGTTCGATACAGGGCCGCCCTAGGGGGCAACCGCATTTTTGCGCCCTTCCCCCTAAAAATGTATTTGAAAGACGCAAGGTTAGGTTAGCAGATGACTCGAAATTCACGAAGGCCTGTACTTGGGGCTTATTAATGTTAAGTTTATATCAAATAATTACAAACACATGTATGTTTTGTAAACAAGAAATAAAATTGTTACTTGGGTCTCTGTATGTTTACTTTAAATTTAATCGAAAGTATGTCCTGCACTAATAATGTGCACTAGTAATGTAATAGTTAATTATAGTGTATGGATTCAGGGAACAAATTTTGAATACATTAATTACATTTTATATGTACTTTTAAAAACAAAAATAAAAACATGCTTTTAACTAAAAAAAAAGTTCCTTGGAACAGATCTTTTGGATTTTCTTATAATGGGTAAAGAACACGGTCAAGAAAAAAATAGTTCATAATTTTTAATATTTTATTGGAAATATTGTTTATTCTCAGAAAATAAATTATCCTGAAACAATTATATTAAAACAATTTGTTTTAAAAGTACATTATCACCTAGAGGACACTCTGGAGGGACCTGTCGACTCTGGAAGCAATGCGACTCTCAAACATTAAAATGATTCCGATTAAATTTAGAATTATGTATATATTTAGATTTATGCTCTGACCTGCCGTACCCCCCCCCCCCCCCTACCCCGATGTGTCATAACGGTCTGAGTATAATAATTACTTTAGCATATTTCATGAATAATAGTTTAGTGGTTTTGGAGGACAGTCAAGTTTACATAAATGAAACGGTGATTAATGCTAATAACAATGTAAGATATTTTTTGTAATTATTCTCCTAAAAAATTTAGCTTAAGTAAATGAAACCACAAATAGTCTAGTTTTTATAGGTTTCCCAATTATGCAGAAAATTTTTCATTAACTTTTATTTAAATTTGAAAATAATTTATATTTTTTTTTATATAAAATATTACTTAATTTTGCAACACAGTTAAATTTACCAAATAATTTGGTTTTATTTACCTTTTATTATAAATTCTTAGCAAGTATGTCGCCGTTATTATTAAGGCATAAAGCCTTATCTAATATTTCACAATTTTCTAATAAAATATAATCTGGCCACTAGCACTGCGACAATATTGCTAATACTTTAACGAAATCATATGTAATTGTGTACTGAATCCAAGAGAAACTTTTCTTTTACGGACATGCTACATTTAAAATTCTATTAAAAAAATCTACTCTTTATTTTTGGGATTCTGAATAGGTTCAAATTGAACTTTGTAATCGAACTACCTCTGTTTACACCACAATCACAAAGTGGCCGCCACATCGACAAGTGGTACTCGTTGGAAATTTCACGAATAGTCTTATTAACAACCACACACTTTCAAATTACTTATAAACCAAAATTAAAAGAAAGAAACTAAGACTAAATGTATTTATATTTTTATGCCTTATTTGCCTGTTTCAGCAGATCCGCCTGTGCTCTTGAAATTCAAAACAAATCATTTTGAAATTGAAATTGCATTGAATGATACGTTTGACCGTTTAAAACTGTCGACCAACATGCTCGCGCTGCCTGTACAAATTTATTCACATAATTTAATAAACCATGATTATTTGTTTACCAGTTTGACCTCTAAACCGGTCTCGGTATACCGAGACATATTGCCACCCTTAATTATGTACATATTATATGGTATTCAATATAATTTAATAACTTTTTACATAATGCTATATCATTTGGAATACGGATGTAGTTAAATTATGACTTAAAAAAAATATTACTTAATTTAGGCTGATTCAGACAATCTACGATGGAGATGACAAACATACATAAATATACTTTTTTTTATATGAAAGGCTTGATACCTGCTATTTTTGGTTGCAATTTTTTATTTCAATATTCCGTAAAATGCTCAAACTGTAATAATATATTCGCTTCTCTTTGTAGGTATCCTCATATGTACTTACCAGCGGCGGCTGGTGGGTAAAAGGAAAAGTGATGCATCAGGGGTTAGGAGAGGGGGGTGGTGATAAAAGCCCCCACTGCATGCGTTTTTTGACATATTTGTAATTGCTTTTAAAAAAAAATAACGCAATAGATAAAGATTACATCATTGAAAACCTAAATAAATTAAAAGAATGTTAATATAAAAAATGATAAAGCGCAAATCAGCAAAGTGCAAGTGCAGCGTTACCGATCAGAGGCAATCGCATGGTGGTGCACTGTCAAACATGGTCGCATGGTGGCGCCTGGTACTTACATACAATATTTCCCTATATTCAGTATCTTTAATTTCATTTTGACATAATGTAGGGTTCTAAAGAAACTATTATTAGTTCTAAGTTAGTGTGATAATAGTATCACAATCAAAATATGTTTGAGAATCCCAGAAGAAATGCCATTACAGAACAGCGCCAACAACCTGCAGATTCTATAGGGTGATGATTTTAGAGGCGTGGTTTTCGAGAAGAGATAAAACGCATATAATTTGATGTTATGGCTAAGAATTTAGTTTTATTATTAAGATAAGGGTTTGCCATTATGTTTTAAAAATTATTTCGGGTAAATGGCCGCCGCGGCTGACTCGAACAAATTCCAGCCGAGAGGCCCAATTTTCAACCACTTTTTGCAGCAAGTTGGGCCGTATGTCAGCAATAACGCGCCGAATATTCTCTTCCAAGGCGTTAATCGTGTCCGGCTTATCTGCGTAGACAAGCGACTTCACATAACCCCACAAAAAATAGTCCAGCGGTGTTAAATCGCACGATCTTGGAGGCTACGCCACAGGCCCACGACGCAATTTTTACTTTATTTTAGTGATTTAAAAAAAATTTAGAGTGTGTTTTTCTAAATTTGCACTATTTGCAAACGTTGTTCAGGAGTAAGTCTATTCATTATGAAATGGCAAACCAAACTGAGCATAAATCAAGTGACAGCTGTCAAAAACACCAACTACAAAAAAAGTAGTGCCAGATTGAAAACCACACCTCTAAAAAAAACACCTTAATTAGAAATCTGATATGCAATTGCATATACATAGTACTCAAATAATCAATAAATAACCTTGCAAGACATCGGCCTGTTTATCAGTAAACATCTGTTTTTTTTTCATAATATGTAACTATTGGTGTGTCAACACTTGTCGACTGTTTAACTGTTTTATAATTAGGGTCTTTAATTTAATTAATATATTGTAGATAATTGAATGCAATATTTATTGATATACAAATTCAAAAAATAAGAGCTTAGATGCCATGGCAACTACTTTTTGTAATTACACCTTTAGGAAGTAAGTATACTAAATATTAAAATCTAATTTGAAACATAAAGAAGTAAATAGAGTAAGACAGTTTTATTTTTACTTTCTTAAAAATACATTAAACGTCTTAATGCCTAAACAACAAATAAAAAGTCCTAGAAATTACCATGTTCAAAAATGAGGTGGTGAGAACCAAAATGGTACAAGCGTCAAATGTCAAAAAACGCACAATGTGTAAAAAGTTATTTTATTTAATATCATTTATTATATTCTATATATTTATATATTCTAATATATTCTAGGCGTAATTTAGTTTATAAAACAGTAAATACATAGTTATAAATTTGGCCAATTACATGAATCGACTAAAAACAACACCTAAAACTGATCACATAAAAAAAGAAAATGTTTTGAAATGAATTTGTTTGAGTGTTTCTTATTGCGATACAATAAAAAAAAATCACAGTGACATCTATGTTTGAATGTCATGCGATCGTTTTTTAATAGGAATCTTGTCAGTTTGTTTTTAAAACCTCATAACATATTCTGTATATTATTTTATTCTGTTAACTATTTATAAAATTATAAACCTTTCACATGATATCACCTTTTTTTCATACGGTTTGTTTAAAACATTTCAGTATAGGTACGAATTAAGAAATTAACGACATTTCTTGCGGGTCTCATATTTTATTTATAGTAAAATAAAAGAAACGGTCACTCTGATAGACCAACTTTTGATTACACAGAAAAATATTAAGCTACCCTTTTTTAGAAATATCTTTGTCTTCGGAGTGGCATTCTGGTTGTCAGTTTTTATGATTATAAATATCAATAGTAAAATAGGGGGGGGGGGGGGGGGGGGTATCTTACCTGATGGGTATCTTACCCATCAGGTAAGATATGCCCAAATAAAACTAATGGCTGCACAAATTAATGAGTTAAAATTAGTTTTAGATTTTGTACTAGCAGTTTACTATGTTATCACTCAAAAGTACAAGAAATTAGGAAGCCCGTAGCATCCGACAGTCGTCTCAGAGGTCATCCGAGAAAGGAAAATCCACAGAAAACTGATGGTAGCCTCTTGGATTAGAGAGACAGCAATGAAACTGAGTGATCACTCTAGTTGGTCCGAAAGATGCAAGATATTTTTTGGGTTTGGCCATCTGTCTGTCTGACCGTCCGTTGCATCTTTCAACTCGAAAAGTACAAATGCAAAAGAGTTGAATTTTTGTGCTAGTTTGATGCTCTTAAAAACAACCATAGCCGTTTATATGACATCGGAGGATGGTCGAATAATATAGATATTAAAGTCAACAAATTTTTAGTACTAATAAATAAAACATTGACAGTTCGGTAGAATGCACAAATATCATATTCGAATATCAAAAATATGACAGCACAGCTGTTGGAAAGTTAAAGAATTGGTTACATAAAATTACTTGGTTAAATTTACATATTATATTCGTATTGTTTCATTATCGAAATTTATAAAAAAATAAATAAAATAAAATGGTGTTAAAATTTGATTATTTGATAGAATGGTACCATTGATTGTTTCTTTTTTAATTTTAATATACTCAGACCTAAATAATAACCCATTGTCGTCTCTATGGCTATCCAAAAACGCACATCGAATGGGCTAAAAGTGCCAAGGGTACAAGTGGAGATGAGAAATGAAGAAACCTATTCCAAGTTGGTACAAGTGCGAGTAGTCTTGGTGGGAAATGCCTTTAACATACTCAGCGCCGATAATGATATATCCTGTAATAGGTGACGTTTCCGGGTATAACCGTTACCGTCTTAATGCATTTCTATTAATATTTAAAAGCGTGGCCTGTCGTGTGTAGCTGAATTCATGAAAGGCATAGATTAACCGTCGTTTTATTTTCATATCAGTTCGTTGATTGTTTATGTGAAAAGTGCACTAGTGAATTGGATGTGTTTTTGACGGATTTGGCGGAAAATAATTCGAGCTTTATTTACAAAAGCTATGTCCATATTATATTAAATATAAAAAACAGACATTTTCATAGTTTTGTACATATTATATTATAAGAAATTACAACCTAAACTAAAAAGCGGGTGTCAGTCCCGTGTGGGATAGTCCATTTGGTTAACGTACTTCGCGGATCGGGTGATAATGCGTGGTCCGCGTGTCTGACGTAAGGAGCTGAATGTGTTAATGACGCCTGTAGGGCTTAGGCTTGCCGCAGACGCAGCTACTTTTGTTCGCCACCGTTGTAACTTTATATAGACTTTACACAAAATACATAGACTGTAGTTTGTGGGGAAGAAAGTCATTAAAATATTTGTTGAAGTCTATCAATCGCACAGGTGTGATGTAAAGTAGCTTAACTACACACCAGTATGGTTTGTCGGTGCTCAGAATATTATAATCATCATCCGTGTTTCATAACAGGCAATGTAGAATTGGCCAGGTTGGGTCTTGAGGATGGTGTTTTCTGAGTCTCCGCAGAGCCAACAATGTCTGGTCGTGTATCGATGGAGTGTACTACTTACTGTTCCACTCATTAAATCTATGTTATGTTCTGATGGAGTTTTGTGAAGGCACAGTGGCGGTACAAGATCATAAGGTAGATGGAAGCGGCAGAATGTTCTACAACTCTCCAGAGTGAAATGGAAATTAAACAGAAGAGAGATACTTCTATTACTTTCTAAATTTATATTTCTTGTATTTTCTTTACAAGAATGTAGGTATGTCAATTTCCCCATTTTTATTGGCACAAAAGCTACAGATGTAAGAGTACATCTATTTAGATAGATTTTGTAAACATCATGTTAAAAGCCAAAGAAATATCTTTGTCTTCGGAGTGGCATTCTGGTTGTCAGTTTTTATGATTATAAATATCAATAGTAAAATAGGGGGGGGGGGGGGGGGGGGGGTATCTTACCTGATGGGTATCTTACCCATCAGGTAAGATATGCCCAAATAAAACTAATGGCTGCACAAATTAATGAGTTAAAATTAGTTTTAGATTTTGTACTAGCAGTTTACTATGTTATCACTCAAAAGTACAAGAAATTAGGAAGCCCGTAGCATCCGACAGTCGTCTCAGAGGTCATCCGAGAAAGGAAAATCCACAGAAAACTGATGGTAGCCTCTTGGATTAGAGAGACAGCAATGAAACTGAGTGATCACTCTAGTTGGTCCGAAAGATGCAAGATATTTTTTGGGTTTGGCCATCTGTCTGTCTGACCGTCCGTTGCATCTTTCAACTCGAAAAGTACAAATGCAAAAGAGTTGAATTTTTGTGCTAGTTTGATGCTCTTAAAAACAACCATAGCCGTTTATATGACATCGGAGGATGGTCGAATAATATAGATATTAAAGTCAACAAATTTTTAGTACTAATAAATAAAACATTGACAGTTCGGTAGAATGCACAAATATCATATTCGAATATCAAAAATATGACAGCACAGCTGTTGGAAAGTTAAAGAATTGGTTACATAAAATTACTTGGTTAAATTTACATATTATATTCGTATTGTTTCATTATCGAAATTTATAAAAAAATAAATAAAATAAAATGGTGTTAAAATTTGATTATTTGATAGAATGGTACCATTGATTGTTTCTTTTTTAATTTTAATATACTCAGACCTAAATAATAACCCATTGTCGTCTCTATGGCTATCCAAAAACGCACATCGAATGGGCTAAAAGTGCCAAGGGTACAAGTGGAGATGAGAAATGAAGAAACCTATTCCAAGTTGGTACAAGTGCGAGTAGTCTTGGTGGGAAATGCCTTTAACATACTCAGCGCCGATAATGATATATCCTGTAATAGGTGACGTTTCCGGGTATAACCGTTACCGTCTTAATGCATTTCTATTAATATTTAAAAGCGTGGCCTGTCGTGTGTAGCTGAATTCATGAAAGGCATAGATTAACCGTCGTTTTATTTTCATATCAGTTCGTTGATTGTTTATGTGAAAAGTGCACTAGTGAATTGGATGTGTTTTTGACGGATTTGGCGGAAAATAATTCGAGCTTTATTTACAAAAGCTATGTCCATATTATATTAAATATAAAAAACAGACATTTTCATAGTTTTGTACATATTATATTATAAGAAATTACAACCTAAACTAAAAAGCGGGTGTCAGTCCCGTGTGGGATAGTCCATTTGGTTAACGTACTTCGCGGATCGGGTGATAATGCGTGGTCCGCGTGTCTGACGTAAGGAGCTGAATGTGTTAATGACGCCTGTAGGGCTTAGGCTTGCCGCAGACGCAGCTACTTTTGTTCGCCACCGTTGTAACTTTATATAGACTTTACACAAAATACATAGACTGTAGTTTGTGGGGAAGAAAGTCATTAAAATATTTGTTGAAGTCTATCAATCGCACAGGTGTGATGTAAAGTAGCTTAACTACACACCAGTATGGTTTGTCGGTGCTCAGAATATTATAATCATCATCCGTGTTTCATAACAGGCAATGTAGAATTGGCCAGGTTGGGTCTTGAGGATGGTGTTTTCTGAGTCTCCGCAGAGCCAACAATGTCTGGTCGTGTATCGATGGAGTGTACTACTTACTGTTCCACTCATTAAATCTATGTTATGTTCTGATGGAGTTTTGTGAAGGCACAGTGGCGGTACAAGATCATAAGGTAGATGGAAGCGGCAGAATGTTCTACAACTCTCCAGAGTGAAATGGAAATTAAACAGAAGAGAGATACTTCTATTACTTTCTAAATTTATATTTCTTGTATTTTCTTTACAAGAATGTAGGTATGTCAATTTCCCCATTTTTATTGGCACAAAAGCTACAGATGTAAGAGTACATCTATTTAGATAGATTTTGTAAACATCATGTTAAAAGCCAATTTTTCTTCATTTTATGGCAGAAGCAGGAGTCGAGTCATTCTTTATGTATCTGGAATAAAAATAATATAATTTAGCAAAGTAGCACAGTTTTTGAGATTGAAGTCATTATTTAATCAAAATTGTGATTAGTAGAGCTTACTCTTGTATTATGTATATTAGTAGAGGCATAAAATAAAAAAGTACATCCCACAGGAGGGGCTACCTTCCTCTATTAGAAATGATCTAATACAAGAAAAATGTAAAACCATAAAAATCTATTTGGGAAAAAAGTGGTATACTTTTTCCACTTGTGCCTACATGTGTCAACCCCTCCCCTCTTCCCTCTATGCCACAACAAAAAACTCTCTTTAAAACTGTAGTCATGGTCAAACATAGAAAAAAAATGTAAAACCACAAAAAAAAATTTTAGGCAAAGAGGTAAGTGGTTAAAATTGACTTATTTCAAGAATATTAAGTGAAATAAATAACAATCCTCAATATTTTCCTATTTACATTCTCATATACATCATATAAAAGACCAATTTTACAGGGCACTTTCCTGATTTTACAGGGCCATTCTCAAATTTTTCAGATGCTTATTTTGCCTTATATATTGGCCGAGTGACTAGAGCTTTAGCAGAATCTATTTGGAGGGCGCTCGGGTGAACTGGAGGACTTAAGAGATTGGGAGCTAGACCTAGAATTAAATATAATATTAAAATGTCATCACACTGATGGAAGCAGAGAATACAATTTTAACTCGGCTGTGAGGATGTTGTTTAATATTGAAGTAAAAAATGAAAAACAAACTTGTAAACAATGATTATGATTTTAACTATTAAGGGTACTCTTCCCGTCCTTGTGGGGTGCAGTCATAAATCATGCAAATGTGAACCACAAGATATTTTTCAGACGCAAGATATTTTTGGGCAAAACAATGCGTCAATCAATGCAATCAATCAAATTCTGACTATTGGATAAAATATCAATCATAAGTTCCCACGACGACCCAACAAAGAATTTGCCCTGGTGTTTCTATAAGCCCATAAAAAATATGGTGTACATTGTATTAGCTAAGAACTGACCATGGACGAAGCGGTGAAATGCTTTACATATGGAGAGGCACGCTTCTCCCATAGTGCACCTCTCTTCAATCGAGTAAGCAAATCGTAAATGAATGCCCACATGGAAGTCTTCCTGGATAGAAGTATCAAAACTAACGCAGGTGCTTGGCCTTGATATTCAGCCATAGAATACCTCAAATTACTATTTTATTCTTACAATTTTGTGATTACTATTTGACTAGTTGTTTTATTTTATCATATCAATCATATTTATTTCGATTCATATGAAAAAGGAATATAATTTTTTATTTTACGGTCTTAAGAGTGACAATATTAAATATTGTCATTAAATATTAAATATTAGTCTAAAGTGGCTTTCATCACTGGATACAAATTCATAATGCAAAATCCTTATATAATATAATTTAATGAATTAAAGTAACTTACAAAATAAAATTACTAAAATGCTAAATTACCCATTTCGCATGAAAAGCAACAGATGTATCAGGCCTTAAGATTGCTCATCCTGAGATGGAAAACATTACTTCTATGTATAAAAAAAAATGATTCCATGTTCCATGGCCGCCCTTAGTAAGCGGTTTGAATCCCTTTCTGAATATGTCCATAGTAGCATGTATTTGGTGGGCTTTTATACTATTTATCGTTTTCACTTCTAAAATATTTTCTTTTTTTCTTTTCTCGTGAGACATTATTGGTTGTTGTAATATTTGTCCAAGGATGAATTTTTCGTATCTCCTCAGTTTTGATCTGCTCACTTTTGTGAATGCTGCTTTTATTTCAAATATAACAGGTCCTATAGTCACAGTGTAAGTGAACCTTATTAGTTTCCATGGTAACTTGTGTTTCTTCAGGAAGCTTAAGATGATAGAACATCTAAGAAGAAGTTCTCATGTCTTGGCTGCTTTTATCATCATGATTTTTCTGCTGTGGGTTGATAAGATGTATTTGTCGAGATATCTGACATCTCCAACTGCCTTCAGTTCCATTTCGTCTATCGTAATGTGTTTTCGTTTAGTTTGAGGTGGATTGGCTTGAGGTGGATCACTTCTTAATAGAAGTTTTTTTTTATTAATTATGAATCCTTGTGGTGTATATTTCTAGTAAATCTCCCTTAAGAGATAGGTGTCCTTGCTATTATTATCACATTGTCTGCGTATTTGACAATTAATGGAAGTGTTAGCGGATAATAACGGACAGGATAAATTATCTGTCCTTGTTCATATAATCCAGGTAGTAGTTCCAATACTAATTATAATTCCCACAAAACGATACAGTAGACAGGTCATACATGTAAAATACTACTGTTTTTAGGGTCCTATCTGAAATAACAAAATATATAGATATATATAAAAATACTAATTTAAAAATCGAATATAATTATGTTAGGTACATTTATTGCAATGGGTGTATATTTGAAATATTTTTAAAAATTAAACCATTTAAATGGCTACATACGAACAATTGCAGTTTTAAAATGTTTATATCTTTCCTTCTTAATGGCATCCAAAAACCTAAAATATATGTCATTCCTAGCCTAAGTAGGTACACCGTTTTTCTTTGTCTGAAAGTAACTATCAATAAAGTATTTAAGATTTAACAATCGTGGATTGATATTGATTCTGACATCAATGCTTGTTAATGTGCATCAATTTGTGCGTGCATTTCCTAGTGTTTTTTAATGAGACTTGTAATTAATTACGATCTTTATTTTAAATAAAGTTCACTAAAAGGTCAAAATACAATTGAAAATAGTTCGGTAGACAGCACGTAGGTTAGGTTTTTGTTTTGTAAATTACTAAAAAGTTCCATAGATAGTAGCTTAGGTGAGGTGAGGTTTTAGAAACATTCTACCCCGTCTTTTGGCCGTCTATCTATCCGTTGGAACTTTCAACTCGAAAAGCCCAAATGCAAAAGAGTTGAATGTTTGTATGTAGATTGATACTCTCAAAAACAACCTTAGCCAACGAAATCACACTGAAAGCTACTCGGATAATATAGATATTTAACATTAAATTCAACTAATTTTTAATACTAAAGAATGAAACATTTCAATAGGGTGAAAGCGAAATCAAAGTGCGATCATATTCGAATTTCAAAATAATATGACAGCACGGCTGTTGGAATGTTTTATGTATTACTGGGTAGTTAGAATTAATTTAAACTATATAATATTAATTTATCCGCAATTAGAAACATGTAAAATAATGTTCAGCGCAGGTTATAATTGTTATAAATTGAAATATGTCAGTGTGAAATTGTACACAATACAGGTTACTGACGTAAAGACTATGGCGTAAAGAAGAATAATATAAAATATATATATTAAATAAGATAAAATAAAATGAAAAAAACAATTTTAAATTTAAAAAAAATACCCGAAAAAGAACATGAACTACACTAATTTAAATATGGATTATTTATATAATATATTGATAAAAATAAAAAAACCTGATTTAATATGGGACTAAACTAGGAATTTTGTGTGGTTTTGTGCAATGGTATAGTAATTGTATTGGTATAGACAGCGTTGCGAAAGTTGCAGTTATTGAAAAAAGGTCAATTTGGGAGAAGTTAGTATTAAATAAATTACAATTTCAGTAAATAGAGAGGGTGAGGGGGGTGTTTAATACCAGCCGCACCTCAAATTCATAAAAAATACTATAATGGTGTTATTGAAACTACAATGAATTGAAAGAGTGTCATACCATAGTACCTATATTTTTTTTATTTTAATCTACTCAACCTGACTACTATTAAACAAATATAGAAGCAGGTGATATTAGATAGCTTCAGATGTTATAGCCATTCGTTTGTCACTAAAAACTTCCAATACATCGCTACAGTTAGAAAGATAAAACAGCTGATAAATATATAGTGATAAATTATAGCTATATTAAAATGTTAAAGAAACGTACCATTTTACAAATCCCAATCTTCATCCCCATCTTCCCATTCAGGGCCGGATGCATTACGTCTCGCTAATTTAGCTTCTTCATCCATAGTTATAAGGGCAAGTTCGTCTTGGAGCTCATCGTACGAGGACATGCGAGCTGTTAATCGTTCATTTTCTGGAAGTCCGTTGTACAAATTGCCAGCGAGCCTACAAAACTCAATAAATTTATTTATATTTTGGCTCTTGCAAGACTTCCAGAAAATATATTTTGCCAGGTTACCATGTAACGCTGTGGTTTTCCGTCCTGCCGTACTCATGCTTTCTTTAGCGTGTCTCCAAGATGACTCTATCGAATTGGTATGCGCACTCGTATCGGGACCTTTAAAAGTAACACGGTGATCCACAGCGAGTTGTTTGAAACCTTCGTCATCGAGACAATGATAAGATTTCCATAGGTCACTTATGATTGCGGTCCCGGGCTCAATCCAATGTTTTATTATTGGTAATAAATAGGCTTTGCTCCGAAACGCGACTGGTACCATGAACATCTTACCAGATTCTCTCTCATAGCCTCCAAACACCCATGTACCTTCAACCTGGTGACCCCGATTATCCTTGCGTTTACCAAATTTCGATTCGTCAATTTCAACGCTCTTGCCTGGACCACCCAATTTAGTGCCATTGATTATAACGGCGTCAAACACCACTTTTCTGCAAAATGAAGCCCAATCGATGAGTGTTTTAACGGACATGCCCGTCATCGGGCCGAAATCAATGAGCTTCATATTGCGGGTGCACCAGAGCCAAACAAACATTAAAATTTGCCACAGCTCAAGTTTGGATCTGGCAAAAAAGGTATTTGAGCGCACTGATAATTTAGTATCGCAAATTATTCGTTTCCGTTTCGGTTTTTGCACGTAACCAGAACAATACCATCGACATTTGTCAATTGCACTATTATACGGCCTTAATTGCATCCTGGGTTCCGTGCAAAACAAATTTCCACAGCTCGGGCCCTCATTTTCCTGACGAATCAGCCCAAGCCTCTGGCAAAACGTTACAGATTCCCTGGGGATATTGTTGACCATTAGGGCGGCAATATCCTTAAAATTCAGATCCATTTGCTAAAAAAAAAATATATATCTATAAATAATTATTGCACAGGTATTAATTACACATCCGAATATTCGTCAATTATACTTTAAATCGTGGCTAAATCATTAACAGCAACTCAACGGATCTAATTATCATGTTAAAAATCGACTACCGGGCCTACTAAAACATAGAAAAATGACGAACGCTACGACAAAAAAATGCTTACAACTTTGGTTTCTTTTCCGTTTCTTCGCGAAGCAGTAATAAAGGAACTTCAATAAACACACACACAAATTCCCACAAAAAAAATGATCGAAAGTAGCAAAATTCAAATCGATAACAAGAAAACAGCGATAACGCCTAAACCGTTGCACGATGCCAATGTATGATTTTGCCAGAAAAATTTTTAGATGGCGTTACCGGCGCTAAGCGACTTCGGGTTCGCACCGGTCGTCTAGGTCTGTTAAGTTGGTACTAATGTGACTTTTTTTTTTAATTTAAAATTTTATCGACAATTTCACAATATCAGAACTTTTATTGACTGTCACAAAACAAAACCGTAATAACGACATTATCATTTATTAATGATAATGATCGTAAGTTTGATTTAAAAATATCTATAGGGTATTTATAGGCTGTAGTCTCAGCTAAAAAATAAGCCATACATTTTCATTAATTTATCTTTTTAAATATAACATTCAGTAAGTTTTATTAATTTTTACCGCGTTTTTTCGGATTTAAATGTCTATCGTTTTATTTTAACATAGTCAAACAGTTCGAAAACAGGTAATAAATAATAACCGTTTCGGATATGCATACATAGTTTTAAATAGGTTAATTGCCCCCTTTAAAGTCAACCAGTATACAAACAATCGAGGTAAAATACATTACAAAATTGTTATATTATATTCAGTACCTATAAATCGTTCTGCCATTTGCAACATGAAAAAAAAATGCTTTCGTGTTTTCGTGTAGTTTCATCGCTTGGTGATGTAAAAATTAATTATTTCGCGTCATAATCGTTGCGCTAATACACGTAATTAATCAAATCTGACCAGCAGATCGCGAACCAACCAATGTCAAGACATTTATCATCAACTTGTCATGTAAGCGTCGCGTCAGACCGCAATGATATGTTATTTGTGTCATTTTGCATAAAGCGTTGAAACCATAATGTTACCAGCTGCTTTACTGGTATTCGGTAGGTACTAAATTAATAACGCCAATCAAAAGTTCGATAATCAAAAAGTAGCCCCCGAGAATAAAAACGACAATTTAAAAGATCTAATCCATATTTGACAACGTCGACGTTTTGGTCGTTGCTTAGTTAGAGTAAGGAATTGAGTGGAGTGCCGCGTTTCACACTGGGTCATTCCGATTTTTTATTGTTTAATAATAATAAGAAGTTTTTTGTTACAATTATTTCTTAGTTTTTCGGTTTTAGGTTTATTTTGAAGTCGGTTTTATTATTTTTTTATAAAAATTTTCATATTTTTAACTGCCTCACACTAAAAGTAATTTGATGAAACCAATAGAACCATCTTCAAGTAGTCGCCTACAATACCCTATGCCATAATACGTAAAAAAATAAAACAATAGAATTTCTTTATTTTTGTAATTTTTCACGTATCGCAATGAAAGTAAAATGGGACTACCACTAAAAACTCCCTATCATAAAAAAAACAACTAAATCGATTGAGTAATTTCGGAGTAATGATTAAATACATATATTAAAAAACAAACATACCGATCGAATTGAGAACATTGTCGTTTTTTTAAAGTCTGATAAAAACAAGACACACGTGTAGCTATCATTTAATATCATCTGCTTCTATACATTGTTTAGTAGTAGTAAATTATTTAACCAGAACCTGGCGCCTCACAGCTATCCCCTACAGGCGTCATTAAAGGCATCTTCTCTATAAACTGTACGCGCCAGTTTGTGATTTCAAGTTTGAGTAGATTTAAAAAAAAAACAGGTCAATGTTTAATGACATTCTTTCAATTCATCATAAATTATAAATCCATTTCACTTTTTTTTTTTAATTTTGAGGCGCAGCTAGTCGTGAAAAACCCCCACCCCCTATCTATTTACTAAATTTGTCATTTATTTAATACCTTCTCACAAATTGACATTTTTCAATAACTACTCAGTAAAAGGTACGTAATGCTGTCTATTATACCAATACTCGTACCAACACCAATATAAATACTATGCGAATGCACAAAACTACGGTCAAAAATCCTAGTTTATATATATATTAACCAATATATATAAATAATCAAAGTATAAATTACTGTATTTTATGTTCTGTTGTGCTGTATTTTGTGTTTATTTTATGTATTGATGTATTTTTTAAATTTAAAATCGTTATTTCTGTTTATTTCATCTTATTTAAATTCGTTTAATTTTATTCTTTTTTACGTCATTGTCTTTACGTAATTACCTGTATTGTATACAATTTCTGTTGGATAACCATAATAAATAAATCAATATATTTATAAATAAATAAAAAGATAAACACGGATATAATATTTCAATTTATAAAAATTAAAACGAGGCACTGAACATTCTTTTATATATTTCTATTTGCGCTCATAGATGAATTATATTAATTTATTATATTATTTAACAAAGTTACGCAAGTACTTTACATTTATTTATAAGAATTACTACCAGTATTATAATACGTAGATTTAAACACAATAAATTAAAGACCGATTGAAAGTAATTACACGAGAATAAGCTATTATATGAGCGATGGAGTTGTAAATTAGAAAAATAAAGGAAAAGAAAACATATTAGAACGAAGTGTCAAAGGAAGTTCATGTATGAGTGTGTACTAAAGTGTACTGAGAGGTTGAGGGTGTGTGTTATATTTTTTATTGTATTATATACTTGAAATGAAATGTTTTTATCATATGCCAGTTTATAATTAGTCTAGAAATATGTAAATCTCGGAATTGCGTATTATAATATAACCAAACGTTTGAACAGCGAGTTTCATTTAACGTTTCGCTCATTCAAAGCTCAATCCCTTATTTTATTATGAATAAATATACTTTGTAATAAAGGCTATACGAACATACCTAATAATATTTATTATGAACAATTTATTATTCGAATTCTTAGCTGACCTAATAAAATTATAAACATGTAATTTTTTTGAACTAATATACTATGTGTACAAGACTATTTAATAACGACGTTTCGCAGTTGATCACACATCCCGTCCTCAGAGGGGAGTTTGACACGTTCGTTTGATACGATCTAATGACGGGACTATTTCGTTTGATTTCTCGATTTAAGCTTGTAACTAACGGTGGGTAGGTAGTTTCTCGATCGACCTCCGTTTTTCTATAAATAAATTTTTATTTTCATTATTTATTTAAATTTCTATAAATAAGGAGGTCAATCGTCCTCATAATAATAATCATTTTTATTCAGCCACAATGTATGTTTTGAGTAAATGTTGCATAAATATTGTGAATTGAATAAATATTATGAATAAAAATATTGGTTTTAAAAAAAACTCTTCATGGAAAGATTATTAGGCCATAGGCGAAGGTAATGTCGCTAATTAAGGACAAAATGGAGTCAGACGAACTTCGTTTCGTCTTGTGAAAGACATGCTATAAGCACAGAACAGAAACAACTCTCCTTGCCGGTTGGAAATTTAATTTTGCAATACGGCAATAGCGTTTTGCCGCCGCGACTCTTTATTCTCCCAATCGTCGACCGTCGACGACCGTCGACTCGTTGCTCACGCGATTGGGACAGTGGCGGTTGCGGCGGTTGCGGCGTCCGGCACCAACCAACCCGTCAGTCGCAAATTCGGCCGCGTCGGTGCGGTCGCGTCGAATCGCTCTCGAGGCCGCCGTCGTTTGCGAGTTCATTCGTTCAATTCGCAGACCCCATCAAACGAAGTTCATAAATATTCGTTAATTATCATTATCAAATTTATATGCGTCAGTGTTCACCATATTTTTTTAATTTAATATGTAAAATGTAATAAATTTAATTAAAAAAAAAAATACAACAAATATGTCCTGCAAAACAAAAGCAATAATGGAAAAAAGGACGAATTATAGGAAAGCCTCACTTCAGAGAATATCAATTCTGTGTGGTGTCCTATCACTAGTCGTTGTAATTGTGTATATAACGCCTATGCCAGGTATAATGTGATTAATATTTTTTAAAATTAAAGCCTTTGCCAATAAACAATGCCTTTGACAATAAATAAAATAAACAAAAGAGTCTGTAAATGTATCGGAAAGATTGAAAATTTAAAAGAAATGAAATATGTGAAGACGAAATTTTGACTATTCTTTTTTATTCATTCGAATTAAAAAATGGCAGTTCTTAGAAATTGACTACCAATCTCTTCTTCCAGTAATTACTATTATTTATTTTGATTTCAATGAATACATGTCAGTTACTCAGTAATTGAATACCAGTCCCCCTTCAAGCCCGTTCTTACGACCAACGGAGTGTCACTTTAACCAAATCGCAATTCTTCCCAGCCCGGAAAAATGTATGCGGTCCCGGTATAGATTTTGGTTTACACATTAAAAATATATTTACATGTTCACGAGCACGTTTTTAAAGAAATCCTCTGAAGACATGCTATCATCATACGCCGCGTTGCGCAGTGACTCTCGCGCACGGTGGTGCGCGAGAGTCACTTGGATTGGATAAGATTTATGCATAAATCGTTTAATTCTGTTCCACCCTAAAGGGTCAAAATTAAAATGTGTACAAATTAGAGCGGTTATTTATTCGGTTTGAATTGTATATACCATATTGATTGCAAAATGACGTCATTGTCACAAGAAAAAGCTCAAAGGACCGGCTTGAAGCTGATTAATTCGCACCCATTTTTAAAGTATACTGGGATGGCAGGCGAAATTTCTATACCATCAGAGCAGGGTTACTCTTGTGCCATTCCAGCTAGCAAACGGAACCCTCACCTGATAAATCATACCGTCAAGTTTTGACTGTTAAACGTTCTGTTTGCGATGTGGAATTGAAAAAGTAGCAACAGCAGCACATACGACATTCATTAACTTTACTCCTACAATGAGATTAATAATATATATATCACAAAAGAATAAAAATGGAAGAAAAAATATAAATTTAATGTGAATTTTAGCCTAAGTAAGGTATAATAACGCCCTGGTTTAACAAATATAAACGAAATTTCAAAGTTTTTATTACGATCTATTTATTACCAAAAAAACATTTAGAAGTGAAAATTGGCTGTACTAAATTGTAGCACTAATGTACTAATAAATTTTAATTTGAGTTTGGAAAATCTGTCCAGTAGATCCTGAGATTGTATCATAGAAACACTAACAATGTTACAAACTTTAAAGATGATGATGATGATGATGAAGCATCTTTTTTTACGGAGCATATAAGCTTTCCAATGGTGAAGGAAATATCAAAACTACTTTAATAGTTTCAGATATTAACTATACTAAATATATTATATATTAGACATTCATATTATTAGTATAAATTAATTCTTTGAAAGCTAATATTGTCTGCATTATTCGGTGAACTTAAGTTTAATCTATCAGTTTTTTAGGGTTTCGTACCCGAATAGTAAAAACATCCTTTAATAAGAATTCGTTTTTTGTTCAATAAGCGTAAACTTTTAAACGGTTAGTCGTAAAAAGTTATACTTGATTGCCAATATGTATAGTGGTAAGTATAGCAGATATTTCAAGATCGTTAATAAGTGATGCGTATGTGGTATGGTATGGTGGTATGGTGTGGCGTATTTATTACACCTACTAATGAAGGAAGAGTATTAGCGGTTAAATGTAAATAATTAAAAATATATATGACAAAATTTATTAAAGCTTTCGGTAGAGTAGGTAAAAATAATGCACCTAATTAAATTACATACATACACTATACTACCGAAAGTTGAATAATTATTTAGGCTGTGTATTATTTATTTTGATCTACGGTATAACAATAATTACCAGATAACCTTAGGCCGACACAAATATTTATTTTAAGATGTGAACAAAATAAACAAATGTGACTGGATTTGCAGCTTTGACTATAATTACAATATAATTGCTCTAAGCTGTATCTGACAACGTAGAGGGAAGTGAAAGTAGCCTTTATAGTATGCTACACAGGTGACAGAGTCATTTGTCGCACTATTGAATTGATTATACTCATTCAAAAATATCGTTACCTTTTTTGGCGAGTGGCGACTTTTGTAAGCTTTTGCACACTAGCATTTGGTCATGATTTTTAATACGCACTTGCTACATAGAAATTAATACATTTTTCATTCTCTCTTAGAAAGTCTATTTCTTATTTCAATTTTAGGAATACGAATTATCTGTGCCTTTTGAATCTTTTTAGAATATTGTGAAAATTATTTTGTAGCTTAACATGTACATGGCATATTTTTTCTCATAAGCTAAATTTTGTCTTTTATCTATCTATCTCGCACGCTTGATACACCTCTCTCCTAAAATACACACTAACAAACACCATTGCGAGGAGAATAAATATCACACACTAAAAACAAATTTAGAACTATGTTTAAATTGGTTATATTACCAGAAGAAATGTCGCATATGCGGTTAAAAAGTGCTATTAAATAATGTTTTCTTTTTACAGAAAAATATTTTCTGAGTTGTGATCGACCGTGCCATGAACTCGACTGGCCAATGATTTGTCGTGTAAAACTTACAATGGAGGTGTACAAAACTCTTAGCAAGTACGAAACATTAAATTAATATGCATTGATGTTTTTTTTTTGAATTAGGTAATTATTATGAAAATTGTTTATTTTCCAGAGCTTGCGGTGATTGTCCAGGTAATTCGAGCGAATGCGGTAACAGCCACTGCATCAGTGCCGATGGACACCAACGAGGAATATTAGCGGCGAATCGCCTGCTGCCCGGGCCCAGCATACAGGTGTGCGTCAACGACATCCTCGTTGTGGACGTCGTGAATAGAGTTCCCGGCCAAGGGCTGGCCATCCACTGGCGGGGTCTGCCCCAAAAGGAAACCCCCTTCATGGACGGCGTCCCTATGGTGACGCAGTGTCCGATCCCGAGCTATACGACCTTCCAGTACAAGTTCAGAGCGTCGCAGCCGGGCACGCACGTCTATCACGCGCACTCGGGCGCGGAGACCGCCGACGGCATCCTCGGCGCGTTGGTTGTCCGAGAGCCAGATAAGTTCGAGCCCATGCGAAAGCTATACGACCGCGACGAAACGGACCACGTCATAATAGTGTCGGAGTGGAGTCACGGTTTCGCCATTCAGAACTTACTCGATTTGAATCCTTCGACGGTGGACGCGCTTTTGATTAACGGGAAGGGAAGTAGCAAACCCACAGGTGCGGCACCTGTGTCTGTGTTTTCGGTGAAATCTGGTCTGCGGTACAGATTCCGCGTCGGTTATGCGGGCGCCGTGAAAGGTTGTCCGATAACGATCAACGTCGATAAACATACTTTGCAGCTGATCGCTCTCGACGGCCATCCGGTCGTGCCGAGAGAAGTGTCCAGCCTGACGCTGGGCAGCGGCGAAAGGGTCGACTTCGTGCTCAACGCCAACCTGGAGGCGCGCCAGTACTGGATCAAGGTGACCACCGGCCGGGAATGCTCGCAGAGAATCGTCAGTCGCGCTCTCCTTATGTACGACAATTCGAAGGTTCTCACTGACGAGGACACAGTCGGCGGCAGTGCCAATGTGGGTGTATTCAATTCGGTTTCGGTCAGTGACTGCGACGGAAATCAGAATATTTGTGTGAGTGATGTGCAATCTCTGGAGGTGATACCTGAAGAACTGAGGGATGAAAAGATGGACACCACTTTGTATCTGCCATACCAGCACAAGCGCCCGAAGTCTTCAACGAAAATGGGTGAGTAGATGCTCAGATACGATAACGATGACCTTTACAAGGAAAAAACAACTATTGTCATTTTCTTATACCCTGAACGGTTGTCAGGTTTATACGGTAGACCAGTTTAAGGACCTAGGAGTAATTTACGACCCAAAGCTTAGTTTCAATCTACATCTAGACTATATAATTAAAAAATCTCTGAAGCTATTAGGTTTTATATTACAGGTGACAAAACCCTTCTCAAACTTTAAGGCGGCTATCGTCCTTTTTAATTCGTTAATTCGAAGTAAACTCGAATATGGTTCTGTCATTTGGAATCCGGTATATGTCACACACTCAGATAGAATCGAGAGAGTCCAGCGCCTTTTCTTGCGCGCGTTGACCTATCGATATTTTCGTGGAGTCGAACTAAAATACATCCCTACCGCGATAAAGTTCTACGAATGTACCTCCCTGTACGACAGACGCGCGTTGCTCGATCTGCGCTTCATAAACGCCGTTTTCAACGACACTATTAATTGCCCCGATCTTTTGAAATCCTTTTCGATTAATGTACCGTCGTCACATCGCACCCGTCATTACAATGTCTTTAAAGTACCCTCATGCTCCTCAAATAACGCTCTACATTCGCCAATACCACGGATGCAAAGTTATTTTAATGAAACTGTTAACTGCTTCGATAAATTGACTCTGAATAAATCGCAATTTAAAGTGTTCAGCAATGATCTTTTGTGTAAAAATTAACTGTCCTGAATTCGTGTAGTAGATATGTATATATATTGATATAAAATGGTTTTGTTATTTTTGTTTATTAACTTTAATACTTTTTATTAGTAGAATCCTATTTTTAGTTTTACATAGTTTTTTTATCGTTCCATCAAATGTATTTTTTATTTTATATGTACTGTGTAAAATTGTTGGTTTCTCCAATAAAGATAAATAAATAAATAAATAAATAAATACATTCATTACTAAAACTTATTAGGGTAAACGAATTCCATCGTTTCCTTCGATTTAATAAAATAAATAATTTTATATACATACACTCATGCGTTATAATAATAATACAAGAGTTGCTTTCATTGAAAAAATATTTGAATACTCTCTTTTGAGCCACTTGTGAATTCTCTTTCGGCACCAAACTAATTGCTGTGTGTGCAATAATTAATCTTTCAGTAAAAATGACTTTACCTTCATTAGAACATAAAAACATATTGCAATTGATGTAGTACCCGTTACCTATAATTATTCGTCTTGTTTTTTTGTTCAGTTGTTTAATGAATACGATAAGTAAGTCAGCCTGCACGCCTCGAAAGTCGGTCATATTAAAGTAACATTTGGCTGTGTTCACATCGCAGCCTGGGGCAAGGCGAGACGTGAGGGGCACACGGCGTACGAGTGGTTCGTTACGTAACAGTGCCGTCACGCCATACTCCCGTCGTTTCCTACGCTTTACTTACGGATTGCATTTTCGATACAATATAACTAAGATCATCATAATGACGTCTTGATCGACATTATTAGATGATACATTTCAATATTGCGATGTCAATAGCGCGTAATAATTAAATGCAGCAGTCATAGTATTAGGAAATCGTCATTAAAATTGTGTAGCTAAATTAAACAGCTATATTTTTGACCTATAAGTTCATACATTCGAAAAAAAAAATAAATCAGTTCGTTCAAAAATCTTCGTAAACAACCGTTTTTATTCATTTGGATAAAATGATTAATTTAATTAAAATTACAAGTAGTTTGATATTATAAAACATATTTTTTTCGATTTTACATACCGTGTGTACAGGACTATTTAATCTATTTATTACGTTGTATATGTTTTATAATGAATAACGATATTGAAAGCATAAAATAAGAATTATATCAAAATGCAAATAATGTTTTTTTTTACAGTATGTATTAAAAAATATAATTTCTTATTAAATTTTAAAAAAGCATGTTTTTACTTTAACCGGTATTTTCTGTCGAATAACGAATATTTAAGTACTTTATTATTACTATAAAATCTATATTTACAGTGTACCGACCTCCTAAACATATTTAATATTTTATTTATAAAAAAGAGGGGGGTTTTGGTAGGTGGATGAGTACCAAAGACGTAACTAAAGCTGCCTGGGTATTATTTCAAGCTACGATTATACTAAAGGCAGGACTTTCACTTTTTGCAGATGTGTCCACCGTTCGGGTAGCCGGAAGCCACCCACAATATGATAACAATTCCTGCTACTAGAAGTTGTACACTAAATCAAATATCAGATAAAATTAGAATATCTGAATAACTTATAAAGCAACTAAACTAAAAAAAAACACACCGAAGCTCCGAAACAATATATCTCTATCTTTTATTGATGTGGAGGGGCATGCTAGATAACCAATGATACCAAAATTTGGGTAGTTTCTATCGTCTTGCAGCTCAAGAACTATTGTATTGAAAATCTAAATATATCACGTGATGAAAAACTTTTAGTTGTACAACTAAATAAGAACTGTAGCGCATTACAAGCGGGGAAGCAGGCACGTCCTGATTTTGTGTGTTTACCCCATATCAAAACTTCTGCTCAGTATAACGTTTGACTCGAAGAAGCTCGATTTCCATCGATTATTATTGTCGGGATCAATCGATTACTTATAAAAATATACATCAACGAGTAATTACGCTGAAGTTGTAAAAAGTTGAAGTAAAAATTGATAAAAGACAATATAATGTCGGACTATACTGGTCAAAAAGCCAAGTCGAAATATAGAAATCGTATCGAACATCATATGAGCGAATAAAGCCGTGTCAGGAACGCAAGAAAGTCAACATCTGCCCTCATCTCCGACTGTACAATCCGACACGGTCACTCCAAGTTTTATGGTTTATTTCCTACCTTCCCTCTTCCCGCATACTAATGACAAAAAGCGACCTCTTGACGAATATTGTAGATATATTCCCATACTCCCATACTCGCGATACAGACACCTGCTTCTATTTTATTAAACTGAGTCGAAACCTATAAATTTGGTAGTCATTTCCGAACACAAAATTATATTTTAATGAGAAGCAATGACAAGACTACAAAGCGTTGGCAAAGTAGGCTATTATGACATAGGCAGCAGGCAATGCGTTCTTCGGACGCATAATACGAGTAGGTATGTCGATTATATATTATATCAAGTTAAATGCGCGAAGGTGGAGTTGTCTTTCCGGTCTTAGATGGGTAAATAGTTGTATCTTTCTCGTTTATATCATAATAACTCTTGAGGTCATTGCCGTCCGAGAATGCCGTAAATAAGAGCAATTTGAGTTAACGCAAGCTAGTAAAAGTCAATTCAGGTAATACAAAAAAAAATGTAACATAACAAATGCCAAAAAGGATAACAGGGAATGTTATAAATTAATGTGTATAATCCTGTATGATCGGAATGGATCCTTATTTTCAAACGCGGTAAAATAAATGAAAAAAGATATTCCTCCGTTAATAACGTCCCTCAATGGTTAGAGTATTATACGGATAGATATATTTTATTATGCCTTTGCAATATATCCATATTTGCTGCACTCGTCGGAAAAATAAATTAACATATCACGTAACTATAATATCATTCTCAATCCAATAATTCAAAAAACACTCTCTTTTAGTGCATCCGTTCTGTGATTATTTAAAAAAAAAGAGGTTCTCAATTCAATCAATTGTAATGTTTGTTATTTTGCTCTGGGCTATTGTTTTGCTATATTTAGTGTGAGAATGCAAAAAAAAAAAACAATATTTCTGTCATTTCATTAGGTAACACACACACTTCAACTTTCCATCACGTTTTAGTTCCCTTAAGCTATATTTAGTATGAAAATACCTAGTACAAACTTTACTTTACATAATAATATTATGTAAAGTATGTGTGTGTATGTTGTTTCTATATATATGTCCTAGAAGTCTTCACCCTTTCCAGGGGTTCTTTCTTTTACTACAAATCGTACCTAATTACAGGACATTGGTTTCTCGCTGTTATGCGGCGACGCATATTCACTATCTTTATTATTACATTTCATTTTTATACCTATATTGTTTATTTACTCTTTAGCAACATTTACCAAAAGAGTCACATTTTTATACTAACATTTCATTTGTGTTAGTGTTTTCATTAAAATATGGAAATTCCGCTGGCATTCGAATTTCGATATACCTTTCCCCTCATGTGTATTTTTTTTTTTTGCAATAGTAGCTTTGCAAAATTTATTGCGCGACTGAAATTTACATGTCTCAATAAAATTTTATCTCAATGTCTATTGAATCAATACCAAGAGAAATTCGCCGCGCTTTATATTGCTAATAGTAGAGGTTTGCTATCAGAGAGTGCTAGATGTTTTGACATTATCCACCACGCACTCGTTTTTTGTTTTTTTTTTTTAAATTTTTAAGCTGTTAGCCTATTTAAATCACTCACGCAGAACGGGATCGAATAACCAACTGACTTTACAATGTTGTCAGGTTATGATTATTTTAAAGACGACCGGTTACAAACGGTGCCGATCTAGATTACTTTCGTAGCAATTTCAGAGGATACAAACAATTGCAAAATATTATTTTTATAAAAATAAAAACGCCTTCATTCAGGCTGTTATAGTTTATAATGTAGAATTAAAAATAAATATTGGCGAAGCGCTTATGAGGGCAGGCTCGTTTATATTTCGGACCTTTCCGTATATAATCGTAAATTAGAGTAATATCTTTAAATCTCATCGTTATAATAAAATGTTCGAATGTTGTATTCAGAAATGACTTGCCCTAACCACGGCACGAAGTATAATGATTGTTTTCTAATATTCTTGTTTCTTTCGTTGGTCCGCCATTTTTTATACCAATATACAGTAATATAATAGTAATACATTATGCTTTGTTTATTGTTCTTATAAAATAAAATATATTTTATTCAACATGTTTTATTCTTCCTCTAGTGCATACTAGATTAGTTACTAATTAGTTTGGTTTTAACGTGTAAAGGGGTTCAATGGTATGGACTTATACAATAGTCTACCTAGTATTTTAAAAAACAAAAAATTTAATTAAAAAATATTAGTCTGTTTAACCGACTTCAATTTCAATTTAAGAAGGCTCTCAATTCAATGTGTATATATTTTTTTAATGAATGTTGGCTTAAGCTATTTTGAATATTTTTTTTGGATAAAATGACAAGGAATTACGCAGCGGTAGTTTCATTGTTTTGGGAAAAATAAATTAAACCTATGTTTTTTGTTTAAAATATTTTCATATCAAATTATACGAATATTATTACGAAAAAAAAAACTGACTCCAAAATAAATTCAAAACAAATAAACTGAGAAATAGTACAGAAAAACTTCGTATTATTAGTAAACAATAAAAAAAACTAATCGTTTGAAACGTTTTGGTAGATCGGTTTTTTATTGTTCACTAACAATAAGTATACTTATTGTATTATTTCTGGTTTGTTTGTTTTGGATTTATTTTGAACGTGGTTTTATTTTATTTTATTGTTAAGATATCAAACAATATTTCCAATTGTATATTAAAGATTATTTATACGTAGAATGAGATGAGATGATGAGTGTTTTGATGAGATGTATCTGCGTCATGCTGAGACAACTTTCCACGGTAAAAATATTACTACCTAAAAAATTGTTTCCGTTAGCCGCAAGCTACAAGGCAAACCGCTTTTGCTTCATGACTGTTTCTGCAATACATAATGCCGATTGCCGACATCATTATTTCGTGCTATTCCGAACATCACTCCCACAGCGCGGTCTCCAGCACATTTATAGCAACATTTTATCGCGACCATGCTGTTAAGCCCGTCACAGACACGCGCGCAAATGTTATTAAAAACTTTTTTTTGGAAATATTTGCCAATTTCAATATGTCAAGAAGCAGCTTCCAACACACGTTAAAAAATCCCTTTCGGCACGCCGGAAGGAGGAGGTAGATCTCATCGGATCAAAGTAGGGGATAGGCGAACTCCAATTGTACGAATTTATATCACACATTGCGCGATTCACTCCCCGCGCAGTAGCTCGCGCTCTTTATACTGTGCCGTAAGCGTTGCTTATATCAAAAATAGTTTCAAACAAAAGTTGTAGGGCAATTATAAGCCTACAAATTACATTTTTAATGGATTTGATCCTGTGTAAGGAAGATATGATTTTTTGAATTGTGAAAAACCACTTTTTCTCACTCCTAGGAAAATAGTTGGTGATCTCAAAAAAGTTTATTGGAGCGAAGCTCCCATGTGGTGACTCAAATGTCACTCTGTTCACGGACTAAGGCTCTAGAACTACAAGACCGATTTTGATAATTATTTTTTTAAAATGACCGTGACAATGTCTTCTATGCATAGATAGAAAAAAACATATACATTTGAATGCGCAAGGAATTATAAAAAAATAAATGGTAATCCCTATGGAGAAATACATTTATATACTAAACTCCACTCCAATGTATGCCGCAGCGAAGCAAAGCGGCGCCCTAGTTTACATAAGTTTTAGGTGCTTATCTAAGGAATAAAATAAATTTTGAATAAATTCGATATCTTATATACTAAGAAAGTTATAATAAAATTTCACTTTTTCAAAAAACCTTCCCCCATTCCCGCCCCCTGGTCTGATTTTGCTCATTAACGAACTTGACCGAGTATCAATTTGAAAGTGCAATGTGTAAGATTTCGGCAGTTATCGTGTCCACAAGAAAGTGATATAGATAGATAGATATATAAACTTATATACAGGACGATTGGTTGACGACTGTCAATACTTTAGGAGGTGATGGTTTCGCTCAAGCCTAGTAAAAAATACTATCCAAGGGGAGGGGGGTCCATATTAACGGTTCTGTAGTTATTTGCATATTAATATTATTATTTTTATGAAGCTTGGTAGATTCATAAAAAAATCAACACATTTTTTTTGACAAATTACTACCAACATTGCCATAATAAGCTTATGAGAAGTAGATCCTTTTATTAATGCAAAGTTATTTAAACAAAAATCATTATTTTAGAGTTTCCGCCGGATAAAAGTATTAAAAAGTGAATAAAAATCACTTGACCGATAAAAACAAGCGGTTATTTTTTTAAAATCAACGGTTAACATATTATTTTTTTAACATATTTGGAAAGTTCAGTGTACACTTTTTTAATAGTTTTTAATATTATAAGTAAAAAAAAAAATACAATAGCAAGATTATCAAAAACAAATCGCAGAAAAAATTAAAGAAATTACCAGCAAGCCACCGTCATTCATTCGAAAATTGCCGCTTAATTATATGTTTAACCGATTGCTTTACTATCTATTGTATGCCATTCGATTTGCAAATAACCAATCATTGGTTAAATACTGATAAAAAATTATAATGATCATCACTAAGTACCTGTTTTAAAGTTATACACGTATAGTTTATACAACCAACAAATATTTAAAGGTGACAAAAAGTTATAAAAAATAGTAAAAAGTACTCAACGTGAAAAAGCCAATGAAAGCAGTTTAAAAAAGTTTAAAACATATAGTGACCAGAATGATAATTCCTAATTTCATGATGAACCAGATAATACCAAATGTGTGGCAATTGGACGTCCGAATCCACCAAAGAAGATTTTTCTTCATAACAAAATTGTGAGGTTTCATAGAAATAAATCACTACGTACGTGGTTTACGCGCCAATTTTTTTTGGCGCGAATCATATCTTAACGGGTTAGAAGCTAAAAAGTACTTGCTATATATTTTTTTAAATTTTATAACGAAACGTTGTTGTCTCTTCGTCTATAGTTCCCATGAACAAATTGCAAACCGTTTTACACAGATACGTAATAAGATAGATGTTTAAGAAATGTATGCTTAATTTGCTCTTATCGATAAACGAGAAATGTAATATTATTAAAAAACAGTATCTAGTTCGCTTTTTTTTTACAATTCTCCCCCTTCACACTAAGAGACTATTTTTGCTTCGATAACTGCCAGCTTTCTATCCTTATTTATTTATGATACTTATGATAGGTACTCCATAGACAGACATTTTAGTTAGGGTATATAAATTAAGTAAATACCATAATGATAATTATTTAGTGGTGCACCAAAAAAAAATGGAATAAATTATTTTTTAATTAAACGTGGTAATTTACTTAACCAACATCGAAACCAGAACCTGTACATTGCATCTACGCATAAATAAATATAAGTATGTGGTGGTATTATAGATCACGTCAGTATGAACTAGCGGCCGGCGCCGTCGCTAAATTATGAACGAAGACACACTCGTACAGCAGCCGGCAGCTTCTAAATAATTATTTTGCGTACACTGCAATCAGTTTCGACTTTCGACGTAAATTAATATACGAAGATCTAAGACGGGTACAGTAGGTAGAATGTTATATTAAAATATCAGCTGTGATTTCAATAGTGTGCAAGAAATTACGGGTCATCATTGTCAACCCAGAATCTACGTAGTTATTTGTAGACGACTAAATCAAAGTACTTCTTTGTTTAGTTACTGTACATAAAAAGCACTTTTGCAATAACTTTGCATAATTCGATTAATTAATGGTTTGCTCATTTATCAACCCCAGACAAGAAATTAAATTTAATTCGCTATAATTATGCATATGTTTTTCCAAAATTTGGAAAATGGTTTTGCCGTCAATCCTCATATACTAAAGTTATTTAACTTTTACGTTTCTGATAGGTCTATTAATCATAATACGAGAATATATAAACTTTTTCTTTGCTGGACAAAACTACTGAAATTCTCAGGGCGATATTTCTGCTTAACCATGCTTCTTCAATAAATTATTGATTTAAATTTAGGAAGAGGTTTGGTCGGAAAAAGTTTTCTTTACATGATTGAAAATATCATAGAATAGTTAAGCTTTGTCTTAAGTTGGTGTGTTAATTTTTTAATTTTTTGTAATGTGTAACTGTTTTTCTTTTTTTACTTAAGAAGTTTTGGTTTTTGTTTGTATGAGTAAATTATGACCGCCAAAAATGCCAAAAATGTTTTATTTTCATTTCTGATTAAAATTAACGTCTTCGACATTGCATATTTTTTTTACTAACTTCTATATTTCAAAATGACGCTTAATTAAATTCCTTAAAACGTATATATTATTTTAAATTACTTAAAATGAAAAACTTTTTGCCCTACGGCGACACGATCTATGCGAGTTTATAGGTCCAAATCAATTCTTCTATAATATATCAATAATAAACGATAAAATTAGTAACTATTTTTTTGAATAAACTATTGATAATATAAACTTTCTTTCTAGCTAGCCTGTAGGAAATGTCATTCTATTATTATTCCCTTTTCTATTCTAAATAATTGCTATTATCAACATGTAGCGTGTAGTCAATCACGTTGTCCATTTCTTTTACAGAACGTAATTCTTCCTTTAGAATTAGTCTTTCGGAGAATTGATTTACTTCCAGCTTGAGAAATCGATTCTAGGAAAGAACGAGAGTTGAGAAAGCAATAAGAAATGAGTACGGAGCTGACAATGGCGATGAAAAGGTGTCGAGAAATGAGATTGTTTTTAATAAACGTATGTAAGATATTTTGGTGTCCGTACTCGAAAGGGTTAATTTGTAGTTAGAACATAGATGGCAGCTTCGTTTGATTAAAGGTTTGATCAATTTGGTTTTCTAGCTCTTATAGAAAACTATACACCCGAATTGTACGATAGAATACATGATTCTAGATGCTGTGCAATTTTCTTCAGTCAAGGAAAAAGTCCTGGTCACAGCTCTGGATAGCTGATATTTTCAAAGTTTCTGAAATTAAACCCACAAATTAGCGTTAATTTTTAGATAAGCCATATTTGAACGAAATACAATATTTTGGGAACGCTACTCAGGGTCATCCATAAATGACGTCACGCGTTAAGGTGGAGGGAGATGCCCTAATGGGTATGTAGTGTGATAAAGGGGGGGGGGGGATGAATTACACGCTTCTAGAGGTCACGCCTGAAAAATCAAAGCAATAAAATATTATTTAACACGTGAAAATGAACCTTAAATGTAGTATTTTAAAGTCTAAAACTATAAAGCTATAAACTTTTGTTGAGAGGCATTTTCTAGCACCTAAAACTGTTTGAATATATCGAAATGTTTTAATCTACATTACTTTTTAAATTTAATATTGTAAATTGTGTGACATCACACTTGAGTGAAACTAACATAATGACTTAATAAGGATGAGGGAAGAAATGTGTGGTTTTCCATTGTACTGTATTCTAAATATAACACATTGTCGCGATGTAATCATTTTTAAATACATAAAGAATGAAATATGTCAATTAGTTGAATACATAAATAAACTTATGCAACACTTATTGTTATTCTACTTTTTTATAAAAAAACATAAAACACAATTTCGTTACCAGCGCGACCCGTCGACTGAATACGCGCACTTTCAATAGTATATTTTTTTTGTTGACTGTTGGGTAAAAACGACAATTTATCACGCGAAGTGCGAAATAAGAAAAGCACTTTATCAAAGCCACAAATTACTTTTTTATTATTGTCTACTACAACACCTATTATAAAAAACAAAAATAAAAACATGACATGGTTGATACTTTACAAATGATATCATTCATGTTAATAAAAGTTATAGGTACTTCAAAGTGCATGGTATTTGCTGTGAACTCTTTCATTTTTATTATCGCCTAAGGTTCAGGGTTCCGTAGCGCGGGTAACGAAAGCGTATAGCTACTGCTCAATATTTTATTTTGACGTTAGCTTTAGCTTCTAGCGAGCTGTCGTCGCCAGACCTCTCGCCATACGTTCAACCGCATTCTCAATCATTAAAATGATTTCTAATAAGTTTCGAATTCCTTTCTTCGTAATTAATATTTTTTGCTGATTAATGTTCGATTGTTGATATAGATCAATCTAAAAGGAATATAAATACACCCTGGTATGTATGTAAGTACAATAAATTAGGCAATATCTCTTTTTTGATGTACCTAATTTGAAAAGGAGCGGAAGTACATTACCTTTTTTGCGTAAATATACGACTCAGCGGGCATTGCCCGTGCGTTAAAATTTTTTGTCATTTGTGCAGTTTCAATAATATTCTCGGTTCCTGGGGTTTTTTTGAACATGGTGGGGGGGGGGGGGTGAGGAAGGCGCCTATGGTAACGTTGTGGTGGGTGGTAATGGAGTGTTATAAATTGATGACTTTAATCTACGGATTCGAACCCCGCGACACTGGGTTAGCAGCCAAACGCTTTAAAACTACCACGCTAATTGCTCTATTTTTTTTTATCTAAAATATTTGAAAAGGTAGTTATTCTGATTCATAAATATATGACTCGTAGCTTGAAACTAGATATGATAGATTGTAAATAAATATAATATTTTTTTGGGGGTAAATATTATAACTAATTGAAAAAGAACATATTTTCTGATATTTATTGAGATCGAGTTGTTTTATTGTAAATTTAAGGCTTGGGTTATTAACTTATAAGGTATTATTAGATTTTTATTGAAGGGTTTTGTTTTGACTCAGTATGACTCGAATGATCTATAAATGGTGAGCAGAGCGACCCATCCTGAGTGCCGCGCCGAAGGGGGTCGAATTCTGAGTTCGACGTAATTAAGTTTTATTGACTCTGCATAACCCCTCCGAAAGTGACGGACGAAAACTTACAGATCATGATCATTATCGAACGTTATCGAATTGTGCGTTGTTAACGATTATTACGTTGTAAAATGCCAAATTGTGTTAAAATACGCATACAAACGAAGAGTGCATCATTTTTTGAAAAGCAAAATACATTACGCCGAGTCACAGCTAGGGTGTACAGTACACGAATCGACTGACAGTTGGTATGTTATATTTCCTAGCACGTTTAATTAATAAATAATAAAAATCGGTTTGTATTGTTTTGATGTCATTCACGTACTTACTGTAAAAGATTCATTCATTTCAAATTGAAAAATGTATTTAAAAATATATTTTTAAACGATATTTAAAATTTTTTAATTTTCTACGCTGTATAAAATAGAAATCTGTGTCTAGATTTATGTAGCATTCTCTTTTTTTGTCTTCGGAAATCTGTACATGTCTTTAATATTAAAAAATAAATAAATATTCCGTTCTTTACAATTATTGTTAGTAAGTCTCAGCAAAAGTGTTTTTAGACTCGGTCTCTCTTCAAGTGTCATCAATCGTATTTCAGAATAAGAAAGTGAACGTGAGTGCTTTACAGTTAGTTACGAATAAGAGATTTGCTCAGAGACACTTTGAGACTACTCAAGAGACGAGAACGCTAACCGTGTTGACCTTAGTAAGCATCTAAGGCTGGAAAGTCGCTAATTGTTCCTGTCGATCGCAATCATTTATCATCCGGTTTTATTTGTGCGCTGGTTTGGGTTTATTGCAGCTCAAGGAACCTTAAGGCTGATTAGAGAACGGATTAGATATTTAACAATATTTTCCTAGCCACAACAGCTCTTACCAGCAACTGTCGACAGGTCTAAGTTAAGTATTTTTCTATCGCAGATTTCTTGTTACCTTTAACACGTTTAACACATTTCAAATTATTATTTTAGACTTGAACGAAACATTGAAAGCTCGTTTAAAAAACCTTTTTGTAATATAACTAAATATACCCAAGTACGTAATTAAAAATATTTCCGCTGAGTGTATTTGTCTGAAACATCATTTATTTGTAACATTATTTTTGAGAAAAAGAAAAACCTCGTTCGTTTATTTTTTTCGATAATTAATGAACTTTTTTTTAATATGTCGTTGTCATGATAGATTATAATCATTCATTCTTTGTAATCGAGATATTTGTATGATATTTAATTGTAAATAAATAAAATTATGCAGTTTGTACAATTATTTAGAGAATTTCTTTCTAAAGTTTCATGTCTAAAATATATTTATATTAAATATGAAGACAGTAGAGAAATCTCGACGTTTATAGTAATAAAGTCATAAAAATACGCATTTAAAGTGCTTATATTGCTTCCGCTGGCTAAACTATTAGAGATATATCAAATTAATATATAATAAAATTGTAGGTCTTAATAAGGCCTACAGCAGTCAGGTCAGCAACATGTCTTTCTTCTATGGAAAACTCACGTAACAATTTTTGGTCTTTCAAAGATAAATCACAAATAAGGAGATGCTAACATGCTAGGAAGGTGTTTTTGGGTATTTTGGAAACCTCTCGGAATTTCTAGGTTGTTTGCGAGTGCCGCAGATACGAGTTGTCGGACGCTGAAGGCACCTTTACAAAAACAAAGTTAGGTGCGCAGATGGTCCGAAGGGCCTAGGCGCCGTTCCATTCCGCCATTCTGTGCGCCGAAAGCGCCGTTGAAGCCGCCTGGCTAGTAATATATTTCATCTGATTTGCGTATAATTTGGCTCAATGAAGATCTCCAACTTCAAGAATATTCACTAAAAAATAAAATATCTTACTTTTGTTAACTCTTTATCGTTGTCTAATTAACTATTGAAATATGTTTCTCTTTTCTATAAAAGAAAAAGAAAGTAATCAGGAAAAGTATAAACACGAAAGTTACACAATATCATTTCCTCGGAGATCGCTTAATTAGTGTGCACTACTGAATGTACTCGCATATAAAATATCTAGTTTATATGTAGGTGCTTGGCTTGACTGGGTCGTAAATGGCCAAGACACAAGTATTCTCATAACCGCCGATGTCGTTGGCGGCCATTATAGAGGAAATTGATGCTGTCCACGGTTTTATACGTGTGAAATCTATGGATTCGTTGCAAAGACAATAAATGGCACGTCTGCTGATAAATGATGCGTACAGAACTCAATAGAAAATATTACCACCGAGAGAAAGTGCCATCGCTATTAGTGTGCACTACATTTATAATATCACAGATAACATACACTACATTAATTAGGATATGTTTGTATTAGTGTTTAATTCTGTTAGTAAAATCTTTAAGACTGAAAGAGCAGCCTCGATGACTTGGAGAGACTAAAATTGCCGCTGCTGCATTAACCCTGAATTACTTTTTTCAAATTATTTATTTAATTTTCGGCCCAAGATGAACCGTTTTAACCGGTTGAAAGCTTATTATACAAAAACAGGTGTATTACCTATACAACCAAGAAGGTGTCGTGGTTCATAAGAAGATAAGGTAGGGGTACTGAAAGCTGGAATCTTTGAAGCGTTTGAATTCAAAGCAAGTGAGCATAATTACAAAATTTACTCTCACATTAATTGGAAAACGTTCGTACATACGAGTACATAAGTCGAGTTTAATTTGCAATAGATCGCAGAGGGATAGTTCTGGGATTGTATCTATTTGTGTTCATAATGATTCGTAGGACCTACTTTAGTGGGCAGATTTAACTGTGTAATATTATTACATAGTTTAATCATCGATTTACTATTGAAATTATCTTTTGGTAAGTTAGTGGACCTGGATGTATTTTAATAATGTTAATTTCATTTTCACAAATTTGTCGTTTCCTTTTTATATTTTTTTATCTGTTTATTATAACTTTATAAACTCGGAAAACATTTTATATCATTGAAATATTAGAACATTTGAAGAAAATTTTCAGATTGGTCTTATGTATCTGCGTAATCATGCATTGCTTTTAGAAAACCGTTTAACGTTACTATAATCCGTCATATCTATGTTTCTTATTATCAATACATTACATTATCTACATACATTCGTGTCTTATATTAAAACGTATACTTACATGATCTTTTATTATTAACTACTAACTATTATTAAATTATTATTATTATTACTATTATTATTATTAATTATTATTGACTATTATTAAAAAATTATTAGTTTTCATATGAAAAATGTATTTTTGGAAATGTAATATGCTATTTTAATTTATAAAAGAGGGTTGATGCCGGCTCCTCTTAGATCAGAAATATAATAATTTTATCATTTTTTTTTCCTAGACACATCCGGAGGTGTTGATGGCATCCGTTTCACGTTCCCCACGTCGCCACTCCTCACGCAAGAAGCTGATGTTCCACAATCATCTTTATGTGATCTCACTGCAGACGTCCCGAAGGAGAATATCAAACATGAATGCGTACACATAAGGGAAATACCGCTTGGAAATACAGTGGAAATGATTTTGTTCGATCAAGGTAGGTAATTTGCTCGTTAAATTTCTATTTTTTTACTTTAGATGATAAGCATATAGCCCTTAGCCCTTATAGCTTATAGTCCTTAGTGTAGTTTAACAGTACAGAAAATAACAGTACGCAAGTACGCAAGTGCAGAAAACAGAAAATCAAAACACTTTATTACTTTGTTAATTTCGCACTTCGAATCCTGTAGATGAATCAGACAAAATTTCATTTTTTTAGTGCTACCGTGAAGCGTGGAAATGCTGGTTTGGCTCAATTAGCGTTGAAAGAAGGAATCGAGTTAAAACGTCTGTTTAATTGATTCGAAAATCAATAAAACACCTTTCCTTATCATAAAAGTTTCTTTCCTATCAAAATTAACAAATGGGCCTACTTGTACGTCAAACAATAGATCTTCTAGCTAGATAATCTACACAAAGTGACCACATTCAGAATGTGGTTACATTGAGAAAAAAAAAAAGAACAAATATGAATAGCAGATTTATTAAAATAAAACCAATCAACGTACGAAAAGTGTAAAGCTTATAAAATCGTAAGGAGAGCGCACAGATAAGATTAAATGAGCCGCCTCAAACCTTTGTCATTTTTGAAAGGTCGTAATTACTTCCTGCTAGAGTCTAAAAAGTCTCTTCATGGGAGAGCTTGATAACGGTTCGTATTAATCTTGGTGGACTCACCTCATACAGCCTATAAATGTCAGCTCAATGTGACGACATTGCGGTAAGAAGGCAAGTAGTTCGCTTGAGCCTCCCGGCGCACGTATGACTTTCATCGTGTCAATCCAGTTCGAGCAAGTTTAATGCAGTTTATTAGTTATGTCTAAAAGCAATTTTGCATAAACGTTTTATTTGCCGATTATGTATATCTATGAATGGCTATATTTACGCCATGTTTTTAAAAGCATACATAAAAAAGACGCATTTTTAATTTATCGCTACAGGTGGTTGTTGATTGCTTATGGTCACAATACTTTAATAAACTTATATTTTGGCGGTGACTTTAAGCAGTAACGAGCAAGCTTGCGCTCAAAAAAAAAACCTAGGTGGTGTAATTTTGTCGTAGATCATTATCTGAAAGCGTTCTTGCCATTGCACCGCACCTGGGTATAGTTTCTCCGCGCGTTTCAATTCAATTTGGTCTTGTAGAAGATTGGTCGCACTTATCGCGTAATGTACTCGTATATACGCTGCGAATTCAATTTGCAATCATTTCCTTCCTCGGTCCGCAACGAACCCACCCTATGGGTGTGCTGTGGTTTTGTTGCGATCTGGAACTCTTAATATTATATCTGTCGCAACCTATTCTTTATCCGGTATTTATGCTGTTCATTCATTCATCATTCATTCATTCATAGCTTATGTTGGCGATGGATCTGGAAACTCTTGGGGGATGGTAAAATGTCAAGTACACATATTTTCGATTTGCGGAAAATTCGTCTATTTACAATTCGTATTATTAAAATTCATTCGATTCGTTTGATGTCGCTATGAATGTGCATTCAATTGTATTAAGTTGCTGATTCAAATAATTGTGTTAGGCTATAGATACAATTATTGTCTTCTAGTAAGTGTTCTTGAGGTGGGGCGGGATAATTAGACCCTCACCAACCCCCCCTCCTCCCCTCTTGGGATCCGCGCCTGGCGACAGAACATGCCGACCAATTCGAGATCTCTGGCTTCGGTGACTAAGCTAAATAATCCGTCGCGTTAGAGAGATGCCTTTCCTTCTGACCTATTTATAAGTAGATGTTATGTATCTAATAATATTAGTTAAGAAACTTATCAAAAGGGCCTGTCGGCAGTCTCTGACTAGTTGATACCGAACCCAATTGAAAATGACATAGATACTAAAACGGATTTCTTCGGCACAGTAAAGTAAAGTTGTAAAATAGTACTGAAAACCTATTAAAGAAAATCTCAAGTATACTCGATACCAGCGGTGGATAACTAAAACTTAATAATGGCGTTTATAAGTACTGAGTTCGAAGCTGTGTCCTGGAGATGGCGTTAACAGTGCGCGAACGTATCGTGTCTGCAGCGGTAGGAATGGGTCGCTTAGCTCCTCATAGCTAAGCGGCCCATCCCGTATTTAAATTCGTATTATTTTTTACCTTAAATTTATAATCATTTGAAACTAGAAAAGTTCTATAGTGTACAATTAATTATGATGCACTGCATCGTGTAATTGACCTGAGTTTAGTTTATTTCACATTAAACCTAAAATACATGTATTAGCAAATCGCGTATTAACATATTAACCTAACCATCTGACAAATAAAGTTTATCCTATCATTTTTATTATATGCAAAAGAGAGAAATATAAAGAATGACTTGCAGGTATGAAGGTAATGATATTTTAAACTTTTAAAAAAAAAGTATTTAAATGATATATCAATTTCCATTTTTAATAATAAATTAATTGCCTATTTTTTCAAGTACATAACAATACTCTTTTAAAACTGGTATTAAACTCTGGCCATATTTACTATTAAACGTGCTTCACAGCTTTAAAAAGTCATTTATATAACCATCACTTCCGGCAACATTTCAAAGACTGACAGTTCATGCCTGACAAAAAGCTGACAGTTAAACGAATGACCCGCTATGGCTCCAATTTCACAATTTTAAAACTATGCATCTCATCGTACATATAAAATATGTTCATGCGTTACTATATAAACTAACACCTTATGTTACTTTGGCTTTAGAATTTTCGTAAGAGAGAAAACATGCGATATGTTTATTTGGCTTTGCAAATAATATTTTCTCCAACTTCTCCTTTTAAAAAAGGGAAATTTAAGAAGCGAAATGGGCATATTTATTATTAAATACTTTTTAAAAATAATATATACGAGTACACGTTTGTTTATATAATAATATATTTAATTTTGTCTAATTGGAGTTGTAACGATTAATAGAATAGTTTTGATTATACAACACGATTCAAGAGAAAGTTTACACCAAATACGCATTGTTAAATTAAATTAAAAATACATTTACCAGCATCTCTGATAACCAAAATACCCAAACAGCAAGTACCCAATTATGGTGGTGGTACTTTAATAGGCCTCTATTTAGCGCCAGTCATTCGACTAGTGATTGAAAAGTGAAAGCCTTAGATTCTCATTACATTGTGTGATGGAATCGTTACATTTGCCTAAACCAATTAAATTGGAAAATTGTAAATTGCAAAAAACCTTTTTTTACCTGCAAACTTTTTTTAGTAACTTCATTTGGATTTGCACTTTTTATTAAAAGTTTTTAAGATCACATTGGTGATTTAAACTAATGTTTAAATCACAAATGCCCGACAATAATTTATTTTTACATAAATAAAACATATAAATAGTGATTATTATTAGGCGATATATTTTAGAGCTGTATTTGTCTCCATCTGTATGTATTTTATTCAAGAACTGCCGAACTGTTTTTATTCAGTTTTTCTGAAACCTTTGTTTTATGGTAATAAAACAATTAATTTCACAAGAATAACTATGTAACAAAAGGGCGAACTTATTACCGAAAGACAATCTTTACTAGCTATCTCAGAGAGGTAACGTATATATTTTTGTATCGTCGAAAATATCGTACTTCAGCCAGGTAAAGTTTAAAGAAAATTATAGGATTGAAACGAGGATATGGATGTAGAATAGAAAATAAGCAAGAAAATTTTGTTTAAAATGATGTTTGGCAATACTATTAAGGAGTTCATTCCAAAGTCTAGCTGTAGAATGCGTAAAGGACTTCTTAGCAGAGTAATAGATCGCTCTGTTATAACTTAACGCCGTGTAAATGTTAGAATTTTTTGGATGAAACATTCTTCTTAACTGAGTTACGATTAATTGATATTATTATAATCAATTTATCTATATTTAGAAAAGTATAAGTTACAATAGTTTAAATGTTATATTTAAAAATATGTATTGGATTATATATAAAATAATAAATTAAATATTTACAAAAATGTTACAAAACTAATTACATAAGTAGGTACTAAAATTATTAGTGTAGAGTGTTTGCAAATTAAAGTAATAAAAAGGGAATCTTTGTTATCCTATTTATTTATTATTGTCCGAAAAAGGTTTTAAATGTAAGTTTAAATAAGAATATCGGTAAAAAGAGTTTTCAGGTTTATACACATATATAGAGTCGTTCCTTAAGTGAACACAGTTCTAACCTTAAGTGAAGGAACCTTCGAGGCATTCGATTCCTAGCTCCTTAATATACATCAATATTGGAAGTTAATATACATCGTATTGCCTCTTCACCTTTTTATGAATTGTCACTTCGTGCCAAAATTTTGACGATTGCTCATAATTGAATCATAAATAAATCGTGACCTTAAGGTGACATTAGTTTTGAGATTTATGTGATAATGAATGACAAAAATAAAATATTTTTTTTGAATTGAAGCCTTATTGAAGGAAAAGTTAAGTATTAACTCTGAATATGGGTGTTAAAGTGCGACCTGACTGTGATCTGTTAAAAATAACAGTAATAATCGTTTCCCCCTGTAGTACCTGCTTTTGTGAATACATAGAGTTTTTATTATTCTCGTTAGATTTACTCGACTACAGCACAAGTTGTAAGTTGAATGGTTCGCTCTTCGTTTTTGCATTGTAATGATCTCGTCTTCATCAGCTCGTCTTGTAGATCCGAGCTGCGAGATCGTTAGCGAAGGTAATATTGCACCGCTTGAGAGAGGCAACAGCTGATCTTATTGCCAGTCATGTGAATCGATCGAATTGCGGTTCAATGACCGATTCACGTTCGATTTTTATTTAGCCTCTTCTAGCGAACGCTTTAGAAGTACATAGATACATTTTGTTAGTAACATAGTTAATGTTAGTGAGTCTACTTTATTTATTTATTTTGAGCGTCAAAATAGATGCATGCATTTCACTTCATGTAAAATTACTATTGCTCCACTGATGTTCCTGTCTGTACTAAAGGAAGCAGTGATCGTTATAAGATCGGTATTAAGAATACCTAACACGCTATTTAATAATAAAGTTTACCTTCGTAACTGCCTGGGCGTAATAGTAAAATGTCAATGCTATCTGGAAGCTTAATCAACAATGGACTATCTGCATATAATTGTTTACTGAATGTTATTAAAAAACTTAATCGATTCATTATTCTTCAATATTCATTGCAATTTTATTGACAAGTTTTGCTTTACGCAGGCCTACAAGCACGTTCAAATTATCTGCGCCCAATGACCGAGAGAAATTTGTCAGAAAAAAAAGATCTGTTCGCTTGAATCTATTTTTAACGGTTACAACCGTGGTTAATACGCGTATCGCCATTGTGCAATCAGTTTACTACTTTTAAAAAAATGCAACACTTTATATAGTGTTATAAACGCATCATTTTGACTATACACGTTCAATCGCGGACAAGACAATTTGTAAGTTACCTTTTTTTACCTAGCTTAAATATTATTTTTCTAACCGCGAAAAGAGTCGGTTCTTTGTTATTTTTGGATCTTTCGCGTTATTGTTCCTTTTATATTGTTAAATAATAATTTATATTTGTAACGTTTCAATTATTTAATATATATATTTGTACCCACGTTGACAACCGCCATTTGAGGAATTTGAGAATAAAAATTAAAAAAGCGAGTTCATGAGGAATAAAAAACAAACGCACCAGGAATCAAGTGTCGCCTAAACCTTTGAATTATGAACATTATTATTTTTAACTTTTTCTAAAATCATTATAATTTTTTTTTAAACGTCTCGTTGGGGTTTTTTTGAACAATAGTGATGTTAATAATTGATTTAAAATAATGCCTTGATATTCATTTAAAACAAACATTTCCTGTAACTGATGAAATTAGACTGGACTCACTGTTTTTTAAATCCTGAATATTGATCGTTTAAACAAACCATATTGATTGTTTTTTTTCACGATTTTAATATTTTCTAAGAACGCCTAAATTGCGCAGGTAAAAGCCTTGTTCGTATCGTATATGGAAGCGAAAGTGTTAATTTATCAAAGACGCCGTTGTTGGGCATTTTTCAATTGGCCAGTCGCGCGCGGCGCTGTACCTGTGTCCATTGAAATTTACGGTGTTTTGACAAGAGACTTCTTTCTATTCTATTCGTCTCCGTCATCTCCATCTTTTAGCTCAGCTCGACAACAATCGATTGCCGTGTGTCACTTTCGTTTTGCATCGGCCGAAAGTAACGCCCGATTGAGGAGGAAAAAATCATCTTGTGACTACGACATCAGAAATGAATCAAGCTGTATTCTCATATCGTGTTTAACCTAGAACGTGGTCATCGCCAAATGCAAAAAATACCCATTGCAAATGAAGACATTGCATTATTTCTGCATTATAAAATTAATGTAAAAATGTTTAACCCTTAGAGGCAGTAGTTCCCGCCAAAAGTCGTTGAGACCGAAGTTAATGACCTTGAAAATCACTCATCTACTATAAAATCCATAGTGCAGGCATGAGTCGTTCAATCTTTACAAATCTAGTATCATCGGATTCACCGTAAAATTTTCTATTACACCATATCACTTTGATTATGTTTGTCTCGTAAATTAAAGAAGAAAAAAATAAAAATATTGCCATTCAATGTTTTTTTTTTTTTTTTTTTAATTTACGAAATAAACAAAATCAACACTTTTTTTTACATTTTCATATATTTATGACTATACATTACAATTTATAAGTCTTCCAAAATATGTACAGTTTTCGGAAAAAAAAAAAGTTAAAAAAAAGTTATAGATATTGGAACGGTAGTACATTAGTGTATTTTCAATACAAATTTATAGATTGTAGTAGAAACTGCATTAAAATGAAAACAAAATATATAAATGTATGATAAATATAAATGTCAAAATATATGTGTGATAAATTAGACTTCTATAAGTAGAAACTTCTCACCATCTAGTCCCTCACAAGAGTACTAAAAAAAAATCAATGAGTCTTAATCGAAAAGTTACCGTAATAAAATGGTTTAAATAATATGGTAACCAGATTAGGTGTGGCGAAAGATGTTTCAATATACTTTTTTCGTAGAATATTAGTGCAATGTTTAGTGAGCTCGTCGAATTACACTTGAGATCCGAAATGAGTTAGTTTGTTATATAAGAGTATTCTTTGGTTATTTCTATTTTACTTTATGGTGTCAACTTGTTTACATGGTTTAACCTAAATTTGAGACGGTGTTCGTATATTTCCCATAAAAAGCCTCGTTCTTTTGTTGCCATTTGACTGATAAACTCCAATATGATACACCCTGAATACATTAATACAATAGTTACAGGACGTGCAGATCTCGTCCTATCGGTAATTGCCCGTGGATGAATTTTGTTTGGTAAATCCCTATGCGGCAGTGATAGACAAATGGAACTTTCTCGTGTTATTTCATCGAGCTGTAAAGCCAAAACGTTAGGCGCTGTCCGCACACGAAACAAACCCGTCACCTCCGTTTGCGTAACACCCCCATTCGGCTCAGCTTATAACACTCGTATAGCAATCGCTTATAGCAATCGTATGAGCGCACGCACGAATCTAACTAAAAGCAATTATTAAAAACGAAAGAACGCCTCGTGGCACGTGGTGTGTAACAAGTTGGCCAAAATAATTAGCTAAATTTCACACTACGTTGTAGAATAATTAAAAAGTATAAACCTTAATGATTGACACCATCTTTTTTAACATATGCATACAATTTATGACGTTCTACTTAAACCTTTTTGAAGATGTCAGCTTTATCGTAACGCTCTTTCGGGTTTGGTTAAATTAAAAATGAAATTTAATTTCTACAATGTTTTTTTTTTTAAACAGTTTTAATTGGTATTATATACTGTTGAACTATTTTTAAGTTGCTTTCTTGTTTTGTCTTATAAAATTATCATCTCAGAAAAGGCACCAGTCTTTGTAAGGAATTTTAAAAGGTGCAATTTATAATAAATAAATATATTTAAAAAAAAAACATCTTCTGTTGGATACGATTCCATCTTTTTCCATCATCGCTGTTTCATTCTCCAGTCTAATTTGCGTGTTAGCTATAACATATATGTACTAAAAAGAAGAAGAAATAAAGTCGATCAATTAGTGTGAACTAAGATTATAAATTTTAGTGTGATGACAGTATAGTAATGCAAACATGGTAACTTCTAAAAATGAGTAATGGAAAGTATTATTAATGCTTTTTTTGGTAAATTTTATCGTACACCTATAATAAAGAGTAGTAGAATTTGGATTCCAATTGCGATATCAAGTACTTAAAGTACATTAAATAATAAAAATTTAGACTGTATGTTTTTAAAAATGTATGGTTTTAAAAACTTATTACCTTATGGCAAAACAAGTTTATTGCTTATATATCTACGTATCATGAGAATCATAAGGACAAATATATACTATTTTCTTTAACCTAGGCTATTTAAAATTAATTTATACGACTATGGTATATCGTATACAGATCGTATACACTACAAAAAATTCAGTAGCCACAACAAATTATGATTCGACCGAACTATTCAGTTAAATCCGAGCTCGATATTTTTTTAGTGTATGTGCCGATGAAACGTTATAGACCACGTGTATCGAAAACGCAGCGTTCAGTAGTTGAAACGCTGTGGATTGTAAGTTTAGGTTAGGTTGATAAAATAATCATTAAAAAAATAGTATAAATACGACAATATCGTTGTTTGAAAATTAATTCGTTAAGGAATTGTTTTTTCAAATTGCCTTCAAATTTTCATATTTCAATTTTTTATTCAATTTCAAATTTTTGTCTACAGGTGGTGAGGCCGGTCACGTGGTTCACTTGCACGGCTACAGTTTCTACGTGGTGGCAATGCGACAAATGAACAAAACTACACCAACCGATCTCCTCAAAGAAATGCACACTAAAGGAACGCTGTTTCCACAGAAGAACTTGCTAAACCCAGTTCGAAAGGACACCATTGTTGTGCCCAAACTTGGAGCCGTAGCTCTCCGGTTCAAAGCCGACAATCCTGGCTATTGGATGTTGAGGGACGAAGGGTCGAACCATTGGACGAGAGGTTTGGACGTCGTTCTGAAGGTGGGAGACTCCGGGGACTTCGTGCAGGCTCCGGCTGACTTTCCAAAGTGCGGTGACTACATCGGCCCTGAATATTTTCTTATATAGATCGCAGTTACGAAGTATTATGAGAATACGGCTACAATCCATTGTGAGAGATTGCTTTCACGTTGAAAGAAAAATATCTGTAAATATTATCACCTTCATAAGTGATCGAATTGGTGATAATTGTTTCTAATGTGGTTTTTTTACAGATTTAAAAGTTTGTATTTTATTTACAAATGTTAATTATTATAGGAATTTTAGGTGCAATTTCGTTTGATAAATCAAATTTAAAAATGAATCCGGTGCAGTGAACAATCACAATTTAAATGGACTTAAGTAAGAAATATATTTAACTCCTCTAATATGGATTAAAACTTTTGAGAGAAGAGTGAATCGAGATCAACTTTGCAGTCAGCAGATACTAATGAATTAATATCAGAGAGATGACCAAAAGGCAACGTTTTCATGTCACAAAAAAAAGAACTTAGTGAAAAAGAACAAAGTGACAAAGGGACTTGTAAGAATAAATATAAATCGTACCAGTAGATTATTGCAGTGATATTTAAAGAGACAAGAGTTAGTGTTTGGTTGAAATTTATATATTCCTCTCTATATCAGGACATGCATATTAAATAAAAATTAAATTCGATTTGAATAATTTATAAATTCACAATGTATATAAAATATGTTTTTTAGTAAAAGTATTTATAACTTCCTCTACAAGCTCTTTTATGTATAATGGTGTTTCACGATAATACGAATACGATTTTAAATAATACTCGAAATGTAAATTTTTAAAGTTTCAAAAACATTTTCTTACGAATTATTAACGTTAGGATTAAATCTCTTTTACGTAATACATCATTTAAAAAAATATCTAACCCATGTTTGTAAATTATACTTAAATAAAACTGAAGAAAAAGACCACAAATAAACTTAAAAAAAACATATACCGTAATTCGTATATTTAAAATCTGAATAAAGTGATCCCCAAAATATTTTTAAATATTTGAATATTTTGGAATATACGAGTATGTACTCGGCTGATGCAGTCAGATAATCCATTTTACCCGTTATAGGGATGTGTGCCATCCATAAAACAAGGAACCACACAAGTGTGAAAAAAGCTTTTCATAAAAAAAAAAAATCTTTTCATAATTTGCATTTTAATAATTTTTCTGAAAATATTAAAAAAATACGTAATAATAATAATAATTATGCACAGCTATGATTAGTCATAGTAGTATGAAGAGAAGAATATTTTTTAAATGTTTTTTATTGTTTTATTGTAAAAAAACAAATCTAATAATCAAAATTTTTATCAGTATTAACGTCTTTGACCTAATTAATGTGTGTATGAATGGACAAAGGGTTCAATCGGAAAAAAAATCGTTAGGGTTTACCTTTAAGATCTCTAAAGTTTTGATCATTTTAATGCTTATAACTTTTTCAAAACATTTGTAAATTTATTTTGGTTTATTTTATTTGCGATTAAACATTGTAATATGTTTATATAAACCATAAAATATTTGGGAAAAAACATTTTTTTTCGCAAGATAATATATCTATTATCAAAATATATCTATTACCCATAATATATCTATTAGCAAAAGGGGAAACGTTGTTGATTACAATAATTTTTTTGACCACTAATATTTAAAAAAAAAAATTGTGTTTTGGAATAATAACTGATGGTTATTTCTAAATCTCACAAAAAACACAGATGCGTATAGCATGGACAGGAAAAATGCATTTTTCGTGTAAGTAATGTAATTTTTGTCATAAATATATTTTTTAATTTCATTCAAATGAAACGTTTTAGGTTACTGAAATTTATCCACAGACAGAGTAATTGGATTAGGTTGAACATTGTTAGCCCAGTTTGAATGCCATATGTTCAGTTTTATATTTTTTTAATGAATAAAAATAAAGGCAACGTTATTCAGTTTATTTACACTACAAATCTTTTACCTTAAACAAAGATGAAGAATGTGTGTGTTACATATTAAACTCCCCCTTACGCCAAACGTTTACCTTATATTATTTTTATTATTATTTAGGTTTATGATTATTCAGTCCGTTTTATTAAAATGACAATGCCGCATTGCCTTCAAGCCAATCAAAAAGTTTTACTTTCGAAAATAATAATTTACTATTTTATTACGGAGTGTATATATTACTATACCCAATGTAAAATTATTCATATTAGAATGGCTAAAACATTACGGCTCGGTTAAAATATTATAAAGCGCGGCGCAGTAAAACGGCTGTTGTTTGTGTCCCATAAAATGCTTGAAAGGTACTTAATTAATATTTAATGAGCAAACTAGTGATACGAGGAATTACTATCGTGTTTGATAATTCCTTTGGTTATTACATAGAGAAAATTAGTTATATGGTTATAAGTAGGCTTAACAGGAGATCCTCTACTAGTTCTTCTTCACCGATTGTTATTCGTGTAACCTTAATAGTTTTCCTAATCGCTTGACAGAGTATGTAGGTACATTTTTTTTGGTCCCGCTTTATACACGACTTTGTTCTTAACGAACATCAAAACGTTCAGAGCACTTTTTTTTTGCTTGAAATCCCTGAATAAGCACAAAACGCGCTTATTTACCAATGACCACTGGCGCCATCTCCCTCGCACTGTAACCTCGCTACGTACGTGCGTACGTGAGAAGAGATCGATTTCCGTTATGTGAATGGTCATAATCGCTTACTTATACACCTGGAATATGCATCGCATGAATGAAATCGCAATCAGCGTTCAGCAACCCAACTTTATAAACATTTTTTTTTTCTTTTAAAATGTTTGGCCAAGGTCATATACAATTATTTTGGGCCCTACTCAACTAGGCCAAATCTTAGAGCCACGGGAGATGGTGGTAGTGAAGCGTTAAAAATGGTATGACCATGTGCGGATTCGAACTCGCGACCTTTGGGTCAATAGGCCAACGCCTTAATGCCAAATGCCTTACCACGATCTTCGGATGTGCAAATTCGATCCGGATATAAGTAGGTGCCTATATTTAAACGAATTAGCGAGTTCCATCATAGGGTGAAATTCGGTTCGCATCGCAATTTATATAAAGGGTGCCGGCGCGGCGGCGCGACTCGATCGACTAATGTAATTAATTTGTTGCCCGTAGTTAATAAATATACTCTAGCTCCAAAAGAATTTTTTTACTGACATGGTGTACAAGAAAAATTTAACCTACGCTAAAAATTTAAGCTGCGCTAATCTAATATTGCCTAAGGTAACTAACAAGTTCACATTAATAAATATTATTACAGGGTTTGTTTAAAATATGCTATGACTACATTAAAATGTAGTGATAGCACAAATTTTGTGACGCAAATGATTTTACCATTTTATTTATAGTAATTACGAAAAACGTGATAGAATATGTATAAATACGTTTTGTAGAAGTTGTTATTTGAAATTATAGATAGCAATGAAAAATAATACTTTTAGGTAAATTTCACTTATGTTTGTAGTATTTAGTATACAGCAACATCAGTTGTAGGGCAAAATATTGAAATATTTTTTTTTACTAATCGATGATTTACTAAAAATAATGTGGAAAATATATACATAATAAAACAACTATAGCAATATTATACTTATTATAAAAATTAAAGAAAAAAAAAATCAAAAGAAAAGTAGGATTGTTTTATAATGGTTATATTTTATGCATTTTCCGTAAAATTTTAAAAGTATATAATCAGCTAATGGGCTGTTGCAACGAAGATATACATTACATTCATATTAGTTTAAGTAAATCTAGTAAATAATGTAATCAATAAAAATATTTTTTAATATTTTTATATACTTCCGAGTTAAAAAATATATTTTAAGACTATTAAAAAATCAAAGGAATGTATGTTACGTGTCATCAATTGAAATGTAAAATTAATGATGATGAATCAACCTAGCCTGTTATTAACGTCTAGCTAACTTCTACCTTCGAAGCGAGTACAATAAAATTAATGGTGCGTTTAAGAAAAAAGGTATTTGGTGCAGTGGAGAGCGCGCATGTTGTGCCGTTGAAAATTTGGCATTACCGATTAAAGAAAGTGTGCCGACGAGTTGGCCGAATTGATCCGAGGATAGCAACATTTATTTATACTGTAAACGAGTACTTAACATATAGCGTCGTTAAAATTAAAATATACGCAGAATTTATAGTGATAATTACGCTCAAATTTTTTAAAATAATATTTGGAGCGCAATGAAACATTCTGCAAATAAACATGACTAGTAAAACAAAATAGTAAAATAAATAAAATAGCTATATTATGTGCGTGCGATTGTTTGTGAGAGACATGTATAAACACTATGTGAAAGGACAAAGTGTCTATTTGTTTTAGCATCACTTTTGGCAAAATTGCATTTAATACAATTTTTTCATTAGCATTTAAAAGTGCACAATATGTTAATAAACCCATTTTAGGACTCAAAAATAGGTTTTGATTTTGGCATACTTCGAATGAAATCGTTATAGAAACCTTGTAAAATATTCAAAAATACGTTTTTGTTTCCTTATTTAAAAGTATTTTTATAGCTTTAACAAACACGAAAAACTAACATTTATTTAATCAAAGGTTTATTTAATTCTATACATAATCTGCCCGATGTTAGAGTTAATCATCATATTAATTTTTTTCTAGGTAGGTAGCCATAGGAACGAAAACACCCATCAAATCCTTAAAGAAAAATTTTACATGTTTTTTTCACATCGTATGGTGGACTGCTGAGCGCCGGCATAATAATAACATACGAAAAATGAAAACGTTAGCTGAGGAAAAATTAATCTAACTCAGTGTGGCATGTGTAGTAAGATGAGGTAATAATATTTATCAATGCAAACTCATGTTGTTGCTATTATAAATCTTATTTATGCTAAATTGATACGAATAGGTAAATGATTATTTCTTAATTCCCCTTTTTTCTTGTGCCCTAATGTTTGCCAAGTCATGAGACGTGCCAGCAAGTTAAAAGCCTCCTAGAATTAAAAGCTAATATTAAATAAGTTGCAAAAACGTTGCTACCTTTGTGTTGACGTACTGGTTCGACAGGTTTCGTTATTCGATGCGAGCGATGTACGAAACGATATTACGATAAATTTCGGCCGTACGTGTGTTATACGATTACAATAAAATGAAGCGTGCTTATGAATTTTATAAGTGTGTTTATAATGCGATAATGTTCATAATGTTGGTAATCTTATCTTTATTTTTAAGATATTTTCGTAAGATGACGTAAGAAAAAGAAGAAATTGATTAAACTTTGTTTATGTATAATTATGTTCATAGTTTAAGGTGTCATTTATTACCGTGTACCGTGTCTTTTGCAGAACTATTGAACGAAAAGTGTTTATATATAAGTGTATATATATATATATATATATATATATGAAAGTTTTAGGTGAGAGTGAAAAGCTTTCATAAAATACGGGCCTGTATTTAAACCAGCGTGCATTACCTCAAGCGATGCAACTATCTGTGCTTTCGGTATTAATTTTTGTTTGAACATTCTGGCTATATAATTTGTTGAAAAGAATTTAAATCCTTAAAATATTAAAAAGAATTCGAATTTATATATATTCAATTATGACAGAAATTTTGTTATCATCTTGTTACGCAGCTTAAAATAATTAAATATATAACATTTCCTTCAATGAAATAAATTTATTTTATTTAATTATGGAAACCAGCAGTTAATACCTACATTAAGTTTACAGATATAATACAGATATTTTAATAATAATGATATTGATATATTTAGTTGTAATTTGAGTGAGTTTTAGCGTCAAATTTCTAAATGTTTGAATGCCTAATGTCCTCTTTGTCTATCTACCTATTGTTAAAAACTATATGTTAAATATTTGTTTTGTTAGTTTATAGTTTTTGCGAATTTTTAAATTTTTAATTTTTTTAATTTTTAACAGTGCAAATATATCAAGGTTACCATTGTAATCTTTAATGTATGATTTTTTATGTTTATACTAACTGTTTATTTACCAAATAAATAAATATTAAAAAAAACATTTTGCCAATTAAAAACCCCTATAAGAAATATAACACTCAAATATTAATATTAATTTAATTATATATTTCATTTTATTTCAATTTTCAACTTTCCATTACATGCATAGATGAAACATCCAGACGGCTCTACCAGGGATGGTCGTTAATTTAACAGTTACTCTTAAATATAAATATATATATTCATAAATATATATATTCATAAAATAAAACTTTTATATCCTATATTTAAAAGTCAGCTATATTAAAATCGGTCATTTGGACGGACATCGGTCGTGCGTGACGAAAATAATAATAAATACAACCACCAATACTCGTCTCGTACCTACCTCATCTAGGCTCGCTATTAGTTTTTTTTAAAGCACTCAAATGTCCATCGAAATTTAATGATTAATATTATTAATAAAAAAGATATTACATGGTAATCGAATTCACGCAACGCAAGGTACATTTTTAATTTTTTTACCAATTGATAATTACATTTTTATATTATTGAAGCTGCTTCGCTGTTTTTAAAATTTGAGTTATGCAAAGTAGTAGTTTTGTTTCTGTTTGTAAAAGCTTCTTTATAAAATTTGGCTTCTTAGATCTTTTGGAAAAATGAAGTAACCTGTTTTTTTAATATAAAAAATAACATTTCTTGAAAGCTAAACAACAATTTAGTATACCAAAAAAAGAATATTTGCAAGCAAAACAGAACTAAAAATGCTTGATTTGGCATACTAAATTGTTGGATTGCTTTCAAGAATTACCCCCCTATTTCCGAAAACGCTAATCTTGAAAACAGAACTAATGTATTTTATAAAATCTAGCCTATATATGTCTTAAGTTTTGATAAAATATATTTATAAAATCACATTTTTCGAGTCTCTTAAATTCAAGTCAAAGAAGAAATGTAACTTTTTAATTTTATTGAAACTTAATTTGTAATATATCTACAAATGAGAGAGTCTCAACATTACAGCTTTTGTATGGAGAAATGAACGTGTTGTCTGTCCTCTTAAATGTTTAAGTTATATATGTTAGTCTTGGCATATATCCAAAAAAACTAGATTTATATTCGCGATAAAATTATTAACATACGAAAAGGGCCGAACAAAACCAGAATTTGCAATTTACGATCACTTTCAAGACCTGATCGAATTGAAAGGCTTTACGCGTCAATTACTCCTTTCATCATTCGCAAAGAAAAGTTATAATAAGATTCGAGGTTTATAGGACAATAAAATTAAATGTGCCGCAAGAATATTTTATATCCACAATCACAAAATCCGAACCACTCACTATAATTGGATCAGTACCAACTGTAGGTAATTTATTAAAAGCAATTCATTATGTCAAATCAAAAGAAAGTATATTTTCGGTATAGTACACAATATATAAATAACTAATCATCTTTAAAATACGGTAGTAAATATTAAACTAGGCAATAAATATATATCGTAACAATATGTTAGTAATGTTCGCTCATTTAATTTTTGATTTTGGGCGGGTTTGATTTGTTTTTTTTTTTTTTTGGAAATTTTTTTTCAGGCAAAATGCACGCATTTGACAGTCTCATCCTTAAAAATAACACCAATATTTATTTAAGTACTACTAAATTCGCTTCTATCTTATGGTTTTTATTCGTTTTAAATCAATAATAATCAATCGCTTTTGCTATCTATTGGTAGGATTGAAATTAAATATGAACTACCAAAATTACTACCGGCATCTAACGATTATGTTTGCAACGATAAAAATAATTAACAATTTCGATAGAATGCAAAAAGAATTTACCAATGCTTATTTTTCTTAAAACAGAGGTAAAAAAATGTAATGGCCACGCCGCTTTGCGTCGAGTACGCTCCTTGCGTATCATACGGGTCTAAAAACGCTTGATTTGGCATACTGAATTGTTGGATTGCTTCCAAGAATTACTCCCCAGGATCGATAGGACACGCTAAGCAAAAGCGACTTACCTCGAGTGTGAAGATTGCCGGAGTGTTTGCCTGGTGCCTGATGGACGCCGCGTGTCCCAGGTGGCTGCGGGCGCTCCTGGTCCAGTGGTGTTTTGATGAAGTGAAGGATAAAGCACTCGCACAAAACGTCTTTAGGTCAGAGGCCCCGTATTACGAATGAAAATGTAAGAAATAACACACAGCACAAATCGGTCGACATCGGTTGTCAATTGCGTTTAGATGCAAGAACCATCGGGTGGCTTGACGACAGATAGATTGGTCTGTAGGCCGCTTTGCTTGCGTGAATTAGGGCAGGTAGGAAGGAAGACTGTTGTCATATTGATATGATATATATTATATAATGTCGACTGTGCATTATATATTATATAATATATTTTTTTATTACTTTCAGTAAGCAGTGAACGCTGAGTTTACACGTTGAGGGTTCCTATTTAGTATCATTACATACTCAACGACACGACTTATTCAATATATCTTAAAACGTTGAAGGTAAAAATCCATTAATCATTTTAAGCTACTTTTAAACCATTTCAAAATGCAAACGCATCGCGTAACGTCAAAAGCGTTTTGAATATGAATAGAGTATAATTTTAAAAGTGTCGAAAAGAAGAGAAAAAAAAGCTTTGTGAATAAAAAAATTAAAAAATGTTCAGTCAAGAACTTAATCTGCAGCTACAAATTTAACCTGATATTAATTATGTAATTAAAGACTACTATACATGATTGAACAGGTAAGCGACTTCTACTCTTTAAATAATTAAAATTAAAATAAAAACAGTTTCAAAAAATATTATTTAAAAGAAACAACACAATATAAAAATTTAATTAGTACATTTTTTTAATATTATTTTACTTGTATTCTTAATAGCCTAATACTAAAATGGTTTTATGTTTTGATAATATAATCGTAAAACATAAAAATAACTAAGCGGGACAACTCATTCCTATTATTAAAATGTACTAAGGATTCATATAGAATCGTCCAGCATTTTTTTTATTTGCGTTTCCCCGAAAACCACCATTTGATTGAGTTTTTAAAATAAAACAGTTGATACATCTCGGTTTATGGCAATCTAAATTAAATAAAAAAAAAATATTTAATATTTTTAAAAAGAAAATTAAGAAAATACGCAAAACCACAATAATTAAATAATATGCCTCTGTTTAAGTTTGGGTTGTAAATGTTTAGATAGTTTTATGCGTTACCATTAGATAGCATTAAGTATCACATCTAAATTTCGGAATATAGCATTCGTCACTTCGATTAATAAACAATTTTAATTTTTAACATTTACGTAAATTTATGTAAATTTAATAAACATTTAGAATATAATGTGTTACGAATTTATTAATTTTTTTGAATAAATTAAACACTTGATTTTTTTCGTGTGTGTTTTATAAAAATTGAAAGAACACCGTGCATTAAAATGACGAGTACATACAACAATTAGATAATATACAATAGGATATATACAATACATAATATACAATAACAAATGACAATAAATATTGTATATTTTAATTAACATAAATTTGCTTTTATTGTACAATTTTGTTGTACATTCAATAGTATATACAACACAGCTTAGGGCTAAAAAAAAAACTAGAAATTTTTGGTGAATTTCATACTATTTCATAAAATGTAACCTAGTTGTCTTCTAAATTTATTTATGCGATCTTAAATATTGGTCCATATATGGGAAATCATATTTTTAAATTAAACAAAAACAAAAAAAACTGCTAATACAATTATGAAAGTTTTATTAAAAGCCTGTTTTTTTTGTTTGATAATATCTGATAACGATACGACTTATTATCTATACTTTATTATTATTATTATTTTTAATAATAATAATATTATTATCAATTACATTTTTTAAAAACCTTTTTTTGCAATATAGTATCTTACCGTAGCCGAAGGGCTGGGAATTGATCTAAAAAGAGTAAGTAGTTCCCTTTTATTTCTTTTCTATTTCTGACATATGTAACAAAGAAAACATTGCAAAGCTTAATAACAGGTATTGGACGGCAGTATGACCTCTCAGCCTCGCCCCTCCTCTACTTGAATTTCCCCAATTGCCCTTTTATTAGTGTAGTTTTATATAAGGTAACTTTGCAAAGTCAGGTCTCTATTGATTGAAACTGACACATGTGTGTGTGCGCCTCATCTTCGCCTTCAGCTTCGACGAAAGTTTCGTAACTTTGTAAACTTTGATAAAGCACAACAAATAATCAATGAGTAATATCGCTACCTCTGCTTCGCCCCGCCTTTCCCTAACTCGGCGTCATCACCTCCTCCTACCCTCCACCCCTTACCCCCACGAAAGCAGCCAGCCACTCCTCTACCCTCGCCTACTTTTTCTTTTAGGTCTGTTATCGATAGTTAAAAAGGGTTAAGACGTGCATAACGAGCATCAAGTCGATCGTATAGATATATTTTTATATTTATTGGTTACAAACTATATATATTTAGTAAATTTGTATTTTAATCTTTTAAACTTTTAAACAAAATTTTCATCTCACAAAGCTTTAAAAATACTGTGCTAATGTGGTCGGATCGTTTAATAACTTAAACACCAGAATCTCAATTTAAACATTTTAAAATAAAATATTATCGATAAAGTGTACTGTGCCGAATTCTTTTTAAACTCTCCTATTTAATTGTCACATAAATAATGAACATAAAATAATTAAAATATAAAATTACAAGCACGCTGTATCCTTGGAACATTCCAGACATATGGAGTTAGTTCCGGAAACTGGACAAAATAAATTCTGAGGACATCCATGTAATCCTTGATTCCTTTCAGTAGCATATCCCCAATGATGTGGAACAGTGAGTAAGTCCTGACCACGACTGTTATCCTTACACCTTTCCCTAAATCTTTCCATTCTCCACGATACTAGCTGATCCTGCGTAGGCTGAACTGCTGAAACGTAGCTGGCCGTTACGCTTTTGTAACTCGCCATGCTTACTTCAGAAACGCTCCGGGAGAATTTGGCCTTCCGATCTTCAATTGTTGGCGTTTTGGTAATAGACTTGACATTTTCGTTTCCATTATTATAAAAATTGGAAGGCATGACAATTACATCAGCCGCCCTGTGTTTCACCAATACGACCCTTTTGCTTCCCCTCAATAAGGACGGCTTTTTTCTAATGAGAATGTAAACGAAACTAGCGCCCAATATTATACATACGATACACATGACGATGGACATACTCACAAATAGAACCCTTTTCTTGTTTGAAATCCAAGACTGCTCCGACCAAGGTAAACTTATCCTACAAGACCTGCAGTTAAACGGCGAAATTGTAAACGAGTTTTGATTTATCACGCAGAAGGTGTAAGTCTCGCCGGCCGTCAAATTATAAATATAAGTTTTTCGCGCAAGCTCCATTATGCAGCTAACATTATCAATACTTCTAACCCTTTCCTTTAGGAATCCACCGAAGTAAATCAAACTAACTTGAGGCAATGGTTTGTTGTCAAATTTTACAACAGCATATCCAAGTCCCTCGTTGTCAACGTAAAATGTAATGCTTTGTCGTTTAACATAAGTCGTGATTGCGTTTGTAAGCGATCGTGGCTTTCGTACATTTTTAAATAATTGATTTTCGTATAGGTATCTATTTCCGAAACACGTCAATGCCATCGTTTGTGGGTCTAAAGTTTGAGGCAACGGTTCATTAGTATACGCTTTAGTTTTATCAGAAGAATTATTTAAATATGTTGATTGTGAGGATGAATCTAAGATAGCTGTTGATGGTTGGCAAAAATTTGGAATACTTCGAAACGATTGTCCACTAAAGGAACTTGGATTTACGCATATAGGGTCATCAGAGAGATATCCGTTATCTTGCAATTCTTTAAGGAACATTAAATCGCAATTGCAGTTCCATTGGTTTTTCCTTAGAAATATTTTGAATTTTGAAGAGTCGGTTACTAGATTTTGAAAAATATTCTGTGGAAGAGTTTGTAAATTGTTTTCACTGATATCAGCCATCACTAGTTCAGTCAATGGGCTGAAGATAGACTCCGGCAAACGATATATACGCGAGTCAACCAGATAGAGTTGTCGACATTTTGCTATGCCGGTAAATGTATTTTCAGTTAGTGACATTCCGAAGTTATTATACCGAAAATCCACTGTTAGAAGAACTCGAAATGATGACGCACCAGTTACATTCTTAGGATTCCATTCATTATGCAGCTGAATTTGCAGAGAGTTCAAGGTGTTCGCGATGGGTTTCATAGCATTACTTTCAATGACATAAATTATAGAATCTCGGATGTTCAAGTGTTGCAGTGAAAGCAGCCCTTGAAAAGAATTGGATTCGATCACTTTGAGGCGCAGTAGACTTAAAGTTAGCTTAGATAGTCTACTAAATATTGGTTTATTGAATGCCTTCGGGTGAATATATTTTAGATCACTTTTTATTTCCATCGTTTCAATATAATACTTTTCTGAATCTATCCAGTTTTCAGTTAGTGATTGATTTGGATATGTCACACCATCTAGCGTAACTAGTTTTACAAAGAGCCCACAAATTGTTTCATCGATACCCTGTAAAAGAGGAGTAGGTATATTAAAACAAATAGATTAAAAAACAACATAAAATAAAACCACGGCTAAATAAATAATGGTCATACAACCGTTATTTGTTGAAACGTTATTAAATGAATACAAGATCCGAGAAAATAACACGCAGACATGTTGATTTCATAAAGATGCAAATCCAACAAAGTTTCTTAAAATACATTATTCTTCCAAAGGATACATTAATTTCGATTCTTTCAGATCTTTTTTTCTATTGCCGCCATTTGGTAACCATTAGATATTTAATTATAAAAATATGTTTAGATAACTTTTCTAGATCTATGTTTAGATCTTTTGTCTTCAACATAGTAAAGGCAGATTTTTAAATTCAATTCTATTTCTGAAAAATTTAATAAATGATAAACTGCTAATTGTTCTTTTTTAGTAGAATTGCTCACTTATAAAACACATTAGAGTTTAGAAAAATAGTAATTGAAAGGTAAAAAGTTTGTAATTTAATTTCTGTTATAAAGCTGTAATTAAATAAATACCCACAACAATTGCTTACCGACCGTGCAAAGACTAAAACCTGACCACTATAAAAATAAAGCATCGAATTGTCGGCTTCGCCTAACCAATAACGGTACAGAGTGTTTCGGATTTTACAAGCCTTTAGATCATCACTAGGTAAGAGCACGCGCAAGACAAAGAAGAAGGTTTTCGGGAAGAGGCCCTTAAGATAGCATCTCCCCGGCATATAAATCCCATACTACAAATTAAAGAAAAAAACCATAGCCAAATTAAACTTGTTCTTTAGCAAACTGTTCTTTAATATATGAAGCAAAATAAAATGTTTAGATATGATTTTTTTAATTTTTAACTGTTACGTAATTTATGTTCGTTCCAGTAAAAGGCTGTACTCTGATAGTAAATAAGTTAACTTAACTGACCTCCATAGTATCGGTAACGTTTTGTCCGATATTTATTCGCAAGTGTGTGCAAAAGACATCGCAGTCATGTTGTATCTCACAGCGCCCAATCTTTTCTTCGCCGCCCGAGGGTAAAAGGTAGGTGTTCCCATCATCACGAGGAGGCGGTGGCCTATCATTCAGTGTACTCTGCAGGAACAGAGTGTAAATCGCCAAGAATAGCAGGAGGGAGACAACGCCTGCGAAAATGTGGTTGAAGCGAAGGCATTCCTTTCGTATTCGAGGTTTCAAGAATACCCTGCAAGGTAAGGTACATTTAAATATTTCACAGAAAGTTAATTGAGAAAAATTTATGGTAATGGCAGCAAAAATATGGTATTGGCAGCCATGAAGTATAGTTGATATAGTGACAGTAATATTGTTAGTTGAAGCTACACATCGATTATTGTTAAACTTACTTGGTTACAAGTACCATCATTTTATAACATATTTTTCAATGTTTGGTTGCCTTTAACATCTAGCTACCGCTACAATATTTTCTGCAAACAGTAAATGCGATCAGCTGTTCAGTTACACCGCCCTTTTGATTTGAATCACAACAAAATAAAATGGTAACAAATAAAAACAAAAAATATTATGGTAGCTGCTACCAAATTTTCAGGTAACCTCGTTTTATTTCGTCGGGTGTTCACCCACGACGCCATATTGTTTTGCCATAACAAAACATTTTTGATATAATTACAAAACTGCTGCTTTTACATTAAGCTGTTATATCTACATGGGAAGGAGCAAAATAAATAACTAACTTTTATCGTTAGCAATCAAATAGCTTAAAAAAAGAACTTAAATAGCTTAAAGTTAGCTTTAAAATAGAGAAAAATCTACGACCTTTCTTTTTTCGAGCATTTACTCCAAGTTGGTCTAACTATAGTAACTTGACAATTGATTAAATTTAATATTCTAATCCAAACTACTTTTTTTCTATTTGTAAAAACAATAAGATATTTACTACCTGACTATTAAATCTAACGAATTGATACCGATGGTATTGGAAGATTTTTTGACTATTTTTTATTTTTACTATATAATTGAAACGGTAGTTTTATTGACAGCTCTTGGATAAAAAGATAAATTGGAAATATTCGTGCTAATAACGTTCTTCAGTAGCTGAGGGTAGTAAATTTATTTTAAGTAATTTAAGAAAAAGAAAGTAAATGGCCCAATACATATAAGCACATATAGTGAATGTTAATTCCTTAATGTTTTGAAGAGTAAAAGTATTACATTTATTAATTTACTCCCATGCGTTCTTTTATATTAAATATAAAATAAAATTGGGACAAACCTTTTATCATTGGGTTTGTTGAAAGTGACAATATTATTCTGCGTAAGCATTATAGGCCGGGTAAGAACTTCGGAACATTTTACAAAATCTGGATCTGAGTTCCTGAACTGAAAATACACAAAAATATATTTTACCACACCTGTGTATTCCTATTACTACCAAGGAACCTCTAATACTATTATTTCGGAGTGGTAACACCCGTCTAAAGAACTATATGAAAAATAAAAACGTAATATGAGTACCACGAAGTATGTTGTATTGTCAAACTTTAAAAAATATATTAGAGGTTTTACATTTAAAAAATGTTATCGAGTGGCTTCATATATATATACTTTTTAACTGTTAATATGGTAGAAAAATAGAGAGAGCTTACTGAGTGAATGCCAGACGTTTCGGCGCGAGATGCTGCCTTTTTCGGCGGCGACTTGGCACTGCCCCTTTCGTCTGTCACCCGAACATACACAGTTCTAAACTGGTGGGTAGGATGGGGGATTTAAGAGAGACAAGGCACTCAAATAGATAATACTATATTAATACTATATTAAATATATATGTACCAAAGATTTGGTAAGATATAATTATATAGTTAGTAAAAGTATAATTAGATACATCAGATATAAACTCCAATAATAACATGATAATAATAATATATATATATGTATATATATATATATATGTGTATATATATATATATATATATATATATATATATATATATATACAAACATGTTATTATTGAAGTTTTCGTGGATTTAATCGTTTACTTTCGGAAATTAAATATACTGAATTAATAACTTACATATTGTTACCAATGTACAAGATTGATTAGCAATTCAAGGTAAAAAATCACTTTCCCGTATTTAGACACTAGTTGTAGTAAAAATGAGTTGTAAAAAACAAATATAATCAATACAATAATAAGTATTTCTTTAAATTTCAGAAAATAAATAATTATAATTTTTCTATAATGCCTGATCGATGCTTTTGAACCACAAGACAGACTATAAAATGGCCAGATTTGTTGGTTATTAGTAGTAATCGATGTATTCTCATCTTATCGCTACATTTAAATAGGTTTGCTGGTGATGATCCCTATTTGCACTACACATGTAATCACGTAGTGGCAGATAGCAGAGTTATTAGAGCTTTACTACATTTCAACTTATTATTTTTGTTTATTAGCTAAATAAAGCACACACACAAAAAACGCATTTTCGATTAGTTAAAAAAATAAATATGTATGTTGATTTCCAGACAAATTTTAGGGCCAATTGTATTAACAAAGCGAAGACGAGAAGTCGAAAATACTTGCACTCTACCGGTCGATATAAACTCGAAATATTGTGAATAAAAAAATATTGGAAATCAGGAGTTTAATATTCTTTTTATATTTCCTAACTCCTAATAGACATGTTTTAATTTAAATCCTAACTTACCTTTATAGTTTATATTTTTTTTTAACATAGAATTTGAAGTTTTTTTAAACATTCAATATATATATATAAATGTATGTAAAAATACTGTTACATTTCAAACGTCATCTGTCATATTATTTTCTGATGACGCCACAGTGCAAAAGCTTAAAGTATTTTAACAACCTAATCTGTATACACAGACTCGCGATTTGTTGCGCAAATTCCAATTTAATATTCAATGTAAATTCCAATGTAATATTTATAACAAAATGGTGCCTACATACCTTCTCGTTATTTTTTATAAACGTCTGACTAATGTTTAAATCTATTGTAACTGTTCTACATATATCGTATATATCACATTCGTATCTATAACTATATAAAAGCGGCTTTTAACTCCCTAAACTCAAATATGATTCAAACATATACTTTTCTTAGTCCTTACGTTACTCTCATAAGCTGGCTAGCGTTAAAATATCCCCAAGTGCCAATTTGTAAATAGGTATTGCAAATGTGGATAGATATATTTATATGTGCAATACAGAGTTTTATTGGCATTTGAGTATTTCCATTTATCAAAGCATATAAAATATTATCTGCGAAAGAGGTTAGCAACTCACCAATTTCAAGAGCGCACAATTCGTTTATGTAAAATGGAAAATCTGTCACATGCTATTACTATGGTGATCGTGCGTGTGATGGATCACACTATCATTATCATTATCATTATCATTAGGTAACGATCGATGCGCACTCAAAGCAGATTGCACATTATCATATTTCAGGAAAATATTTACAATTACTGATCGTGCATTATCTGTATGCAAATATTAGACCGCTCGCTAAATTCTCTGTTTGTCTATTTGTTTTGTCGAATACAATATTCTTTTTTACGAATGTTGATCGTTAATATGTCGATTTATTTTTGATGATGTTTTTTCAACTTTGAAGGCCATGCTTTTGATACTATGCAAAGTCATAACCTCCCCTAATTTGCTAAGCACACGCAGATATTTAAAACTATTTACTGCTTACTGCACAAGATTGGATAAAAGACTTCTTGTAGACAAATCGATGATGGATAAGTGTAGGTACGTAGTTATTTCTGATTATTATTAGTATTTATTGGCGGCCACTTCTTGTTAGGATAAGTGTAACAGTTACAATAACAATATGTAACAATATGGTATTTTGCTGTAATGAGGAAGCGAATACATAGCATTACAATCACTTGTTATCGTTATAACAAACTAAAAAACTTTTATAAAGGTTTCGTTGACCTTTGCTACTCGCAAACGTTCTGAAACAAAACTTTTAATTAGATTAAGGGCAGTACCTGTAACACCTATACTTTGTAGCTTTAATCTTTGTGTAATCTCCCATAGAGATCGAATGCATTATAGTAATTTCCTCTGGAAAATCCATGTAGCGTTACTAATGATAATTTCCTACAGTTTTCCTCGGCCCGAAAGAAAACAGCTTCTGTAAGGATTTGCGTATTGAATGAAAATTAGAATATAGCATTTAGACGCAAGGAATTTAAACCTTTACCTTTATAATAACATGTTTATAACATTGATAACATGTTTGTGTGTGTGTGGTATCTGGGAAGCTCATCTTACAAGCCATAACTTATGAAAGCATATGTACGGAATTTAATACAGTAATAATATTTGTATCCGAGGATGTTTATTTAGTAAGGAAATTTACGGACAGCGAGTTCGTTAGAAATATATAACACATAATTTCAAAGGAATGATACCTATCTCTAGAATCGTATCACAAGCCATGTGCAATTCATAATGTTTTGCTCGGTTGGAAGTTGGTCGGAAGGTAATATTACCTAATTAAATTGGTATCTTCCAGATGACCCGGTCTGTATTAGAACTGACGAGTATATCCGAGTAGGTTCTTTTAACAAACAGTTCTAATGCTTATAATCAGTGCAATAAAAAAATGATCTGTGTCTAAAAATACTATACAAATATTAGATATTATTAAAACATATTCAATAAAAGAGGCGATAGGAGGTGGTCAATTTAGAATCCTTAAATTTTATACTGCATTCTAGGCACATTAAAACAGACCTAATGTTACAAAATATACGATTTTTTGTCATTTCAAGAAGTAGATAATAGAATGTTTTGCTAAAATTGTTGTTTCTCTAAAATTCTCAAGCCAGTCACATTTTCAAATGTCAAAAAATCAGTCAACTGTCATGTCACCAAAATCAGACATGTCATTTTGAATGCGTTTTATATTCGAAAGATCCATTTTTAGTGTCCTCGTAGTCTCCGTAAAATTTGTGGTGCGCACGTACTAATTTTGGTTTTAATGTATAGTAATTATATATTTATTAAAAATAGTTAAAAGTTGGATATAAAAAAAAATCATCCCTTTATTATTTTTGATGATTGTATGCACTAATAATATTAATAAAAACATCTAGCATTTTTTTTCTTACACATTTGTGAAAAAAGAAACACCGTTTCAAAACTTCTTTTGTCTAAAATTATGATATAATTACAAAGATATTAAGTTTTTATTATCTCGTGTAAAATTTTCATTTGTGGACATAACATTTCGTTTCTACATTTAGCGATTCAACTTATAATATTTGATTTACTATTGCAATCAAATATTAGCCACCACGCGGTCGCAAGCATTTTTGAGTTCAATATATGTAACATCCGATATTTACCCAATGTAGGTTACCGATAAATAAAAACAACACAAAATCACTTCAATATTCACAATTTCCGAAATCAATAATCTGCACCTCAAGGATCAACATCCATCGAACGCGTGCGATAATTGATCCGCGTCAGCGGCCATTTGCAAATGAGCAATGCCTCTAAATGTGTGCGTATTGTCTCACGATTCAGATGCTGAAAGGCCGGTCGAAGTGACCGGAAACGAAATCAATTTGGGGGAAATCCAACCGATTTGTCAAACATTACAGCGGTTGATTGGTTCATTTTAAATTCAGTAAATTATTTACATAGATGCCAACCTTATGGTTATTTAATCGTTGCCAATAAGCTAGAGCGATATCCGGGTTATAGGCGCGGACCAACCAATTGGTATATTTATTTTTCGTAGTTTTACGATATATCAATTTCATAAATATATTCAGTCTAACACTGTATTGTTAATTTGTTGTTAATATTATTTCCGAGATATTCTGAATTGGCCTGGAACTAGTAATATATGAGAACATAGAAAAAGGACCTTACCACCACAACAAAGTTATACTTATTGAAAGAAAAAGCCTCCATTGAAACGGTCGTAAGTTATTGGTTGCTGATAAGTATACTTTTGAAATGATTTTAATATAAGACTGGAGGCATGGCTCAAAAGACTTTAATTAAATCTCTCGCCGTTGTAGCGCAAATTTATGCGTATACCATAATCTGTGTAAATTTATAACCTATAATTTAAATTGTAATATATGAGTAGATACTATTTAATATATATAATTATTAATATTTAGTAAACATTATTAAATGTTTACATTTTTTAAATAATTTATGTTTGATATCTGAGCCTGTAGAGTCTAGACTGTTGTGTGTATAGAGGAAAAGTACAGCGCCACCGTCCTGCCACCGTGTGTTAAACAACAGGAGGTGGCATCCCTGTCTCACATTTAGGTGGACGCATATCTTATCTCTCTCTCTCTTAAAAAAAAAACCGTCACATCGTCAAGGGGAGATTTTAAGAAAAATATGATTTTCGGTCATCATTTCTATGCTAAATTTAAATTTAAATTAAAAGTGACAATATTTTTGATCTTAAACTTTATTTTAATCGATACTTAAAGAGACATGAAATAACATCCTTATCGTAAACAAATCGTTTAATCGTCTAAATACCTCACTCCACTAACCCAGTATTTTGAATTCACATTAGTTAATAATAAAAATTAAACAAATCAAATGATTTAAGCGAATGTTATAAATGTTTTAGATTTTTTACTAGGAATGTGAATTTGAAAAAATATATCTAATGGATTTGATAATCAATACAATAATAAAAACAATTACTGTTACAATAAATTATATATTTTATATCTTAAAACTGTAAAATAAAATACTAGCCATTATGAATAAGATGAATCACTTTGACTATAATCTAGAATATTGCTATAAAATAAATGTTGCTTTACGTAAGCAAGATATGTTTGAAGCTAGTTATATAATTATTATTTTTATTAAAATTGTAATTAACTAAACGCCTAATACATACTCCACAGCGCATGTTAATATCTAAATGTTTACCGATATGTATAAACTGGTTCCCCTGTTCGCGTTTAACGTGAACATTTTAAACATAATAGCAACATAAACCTACAAAACCTATGAACTTTGGTATCTACGAACTTTAAAAAGTATATTTTCTTTTGTTTACGAATATTTGCCTTATTTACGAATAAAAGTTTTTAAATAAGAAAAATAAAGGATGTTCAACAATGCTTGAAGTTGAAAAATACTTGAAGTTACTCATCATAGCGAGTAGAAAATATAAAGTTGGAATTTCAAATTCACTTATGGTTTTGCGGATAATGGACAATCGTCATTTTAAACATGCACATAAGTGATTTTGTTTTAAAGATTATATTAACAATAAAAAACAATATGAACAATAAATAATACAAACAAATGATAAAACGATATCATAACTTGTATTATATTATACCAATTATATCTAAATAAATAAAATTTAAAATTTAAAACATGATGTATTACGCTTTTTTTAAAAAAAAGCTAACATAATTATTATTTATATATGTCTTTATAGTGTCTAAAGGTAAAGGTTTCGTAATACTAAAGGTTAAAATTATTTTTATGTAAACATCGGCACCCAAAATGATATGCTTTTATATTATGTATAACTAGGTATTCTAATTTAATGTTAAACTGTTTACATACTTTGATTGTATTTTATGTAAATGTACGATCATGGAGCAATTCTATATTAGAAACCGGTTCTATCTCCGTTTCCAAGTTAGGTTTCTTTAACAAAAAGCAAATTAACCAAAGTGAATTTATTTTAATTTGCAAAAGATCTAGTCCTAAAAAACATTTATACGTACCAAAAAATATTAGAGAGGAGCACTTTTCCGAAATGTAGGATTAAAGTAAAAACCTGTATCAATAAGTAAATAAAATAAATATAAATAGGTGTTACCTATAGTAATTGAGGTGTAATTTTGCCACCCTATCCAACAGTGACACTCTCCTTTGGATAAATCATTTTTTTTAACTTAATTTAAAAATACAAATACGTGTTTTGTGATTTTATAATATCTTCATAAAAAAAAATGCAAAGTTGGTCGGTGTTTAGTTGACAATGGTTGCAAACACCAACGCATCTTATAAAAAATTTACCTAAAATAACATATTATTTATTAATACGAAAGCAACTTTGAAATGGAGATAGATTCAAAAATAGATGGTTAAAAAGGAAACACATAACTAAAGTTACTAGTATAATCAGAAATCACATGCAACAGAGATACAACATCGATATTTTATTTAAGACATCAAGAAAATGTAATGTATCGATAGAGACAAACAACAGACACACATCAATTTAAACCACACTACTAATTAATTTATTAGGAAAAAATCAAAGATTTAAATATAAACCTTAGATATATTCACACAAATTAGTTTTTGGGTCAATTTATAATTATTACATAAAATGTTGTTTAAGCAGTTTCAATGATGTGTAAAATATTCTTACCATTCATATGAATGTTAAAAATATCAATAAAATGATAATACAAACATTGTAAATAACCAAAACCAATCACAAAGCATCAAGATTTGTGTCCAAATTAAAAGCATAAGACAGCAAAGTGAGGAAGTATTCTTTCGAAAGCTTCTCGATAAATGTATTAAAAAAAAAACTTTTCTATTTTGTGGTTACTAAGATCTCGGTTTAAATTGTAAATGCAAAGTTACAATACGTACGGATACTAATAACTTTTAATTCTTAATATGTGGAGGGATAATTATCGATAAGGATAGTAATTTAGATACATTGAATGAACAAATTATTGTTTAAATAATGAGAAGAACCCATGATTTAAAAGATTGACTATTTTTTTGCATCATTTTGTGCTATTATATACTATTGCATTGCAACTTTGTTAAGATTTTAATTTTAACCGTGGAATATACGAGTAGGTGTGTGAACATTTAAAAGAAACATCGATAAATTAGATTATGTATATGGTAAATACTCTAATGCATAGACAGAAAAACACTTATTATCTAACAATGAGAGTATAGAGAGAGCCAAAATACATTGTTTGTGGTCAGGCAACATTTAGAGAGTTATAGTTATATAGGTAATAATTTACTAAGGTAAATATATTTGCTCTAAAATACACATTTATGTAAGACAATATAATGACATAACAGGCATACGATTAATTTAATAATATAAAGGTATATTACTTTAATATAATAAAGAAAGAAAACTACCGATATGATAATCTATATTACAATTCTCAGACAATTTATGATATGTATCGAATTACAAAGGTTGCACCAATTTCCTTCGTGATGTAAATCACTCATTCAATTTCAATTCCTTTTTATATTTGATATGTTCCTAGATGTCTATGCAGAACTTTTTGTTTGAGTTAGTTACGTGTTGGTGTAGTCGCTATTAATGATTTTATTAATAAAAGTTTTTTTTAAATTTATAAAGCCTCTTTGATAGTTTATTATTAAAAAAAATTTAATCTCTGGTGGTTATGAATTATGACATTAAACACTTAATATAAAAAATAGTCTTTTCACATCTGACACATAAGTGAAAAAACATTTTTTTTGATATTCAAATGTTTATCGGTCTCATAAGACACTAGTGCATTTTCAACATTGCTTGACTTAATTTATATTTTCGTAGGTCACATAAAATAAAAAATATACAAAGTATGCATGTACTTTATTAGTAAAGACCCTAAAATAGTAATAATCACCAAGTGCTGTAAAAATATATCTTTTAGTAGATTTTTTTTATTTTGTTAGCGAAATTAAGTTTTAAATTTAATTGCATTGGTATTTCTCTGTTGCTATTAATACAAACCGCGGGTATCTGAGAAATTCTTGATTTTTGTTTTTCTAATTAACAGAAATAATATTTATAGAGGCTAAGTAATACAAAATGTGCGTATAAAATAAAAATACTACAAAGCAACGCAGTAAAAATAGTAGGTTTAATAAATTGTTTGCAATATTGCGCGTTTTACCATTTATATAGGTTTTTTCACGTAGACCAGACCTTATGTCTCATCGAACTTCCAGCTTACCAAATGCTTTGAGCAAAATTTTTATTTTGAACATATTTATAATAAAAAAATCTCACGTATCAATACACAGGTAAAACACATGTGAACCCTTTAAATTTTAAATATAGATCCAAAATATAATATTTAATCTCAAAATATCTGTACACAAAATGTAGATTTTTTGCAGCTCTTAATTGAATATTACCTTCGTCATTAACCGCATATTAAAATAATATAATAATATAAAAACTTCCAGATTGGAAATAATCAGTGATCATTGCAAAAAAATATATTTTTCTCTGAATTTCCACCAGCAAATCTACAGAACGCAGCGCCAGAGAGCCTGTATGGCAGGAAGGGCCAACGCGGTCATGGATCTGCTCACCGCACCACTGCTGGCTATCCTAGTCTTCCCCACGCAGTTCATCATGTCCAGGGGCAGCTTCTGGACGTTGTATTCCCGGTGCTCCGAGGCCATCGTGCACAGGGTTCGCTTCTTCTGGATCATGTCGACGGCGTCGCGGTCACGTAGACGAGACAGCCACTCGCCGTACCAGCGCAGTTCGCAGTCGCAGATCAGGGGGTTATCTAAAAGGGCATAATTACATCATAAAACCAAGTTACGCCAAAAGCATTTTCATTTTACCGGACGTCCGATGCTCTAGTATTCTCATATTTTTTACATTTTATGCAGGGTGTATTCAAATTCACTGGTGTCCTTTTAGGAGGTTAATTTATATCGACAACTAAACCAGTCTCACGGAAAAAAAATAATAATTAAAAAAAAACAGTCAATTTGGAAGTGGTGCGTGATAACGCAGCCGGTGTCCTTGTTACACGCGCAGTGTCGGAGATTTCAGAAGAAATATTTCATTTAGTTTATTTTTTTTTATATAATTATGTTAAATAATATTTTAACATGTTACCTAATCAATAAACAATTAATGTTAAATAATTTTATTAGAAGTAAAACTTTTGTAAGAAAGTTTGTAAATTTGTCATATTCAAAATTATCACCCCATATACTAGCAACAATATTTCCGCACGATTATTTATACTACATGAATAAAATCAATGTGATCGAAAATTTGTCATAAACTGTATAATCTGTATAACCTATATTTCAAAACTATTTGTATTGCCCCGGGTTGGCAGTCAGGCCATTGCAGACGGATAATGAAAAAATATTGTTATACAATGATTCATTTGCCATTGGTGTTCATAAAATCAGTTCAAACAATCTTATTACATTGATGAGGGGTCCACATTTCTCCAGTGTATGAGGGTTTCTGGGCTCGGTCGATAGGCTCAATTTGTGCAGGTGTTTGTACAGCTTGCAGTGGCCTGGTTAGGATCCTTAGTTGGTCCACGCTTAATTTCAATAGCTTTTATGCAAGAGTTCTACTATGAGTTCTTTGGCTTGCTTTTGTCCGGGAAATTCTTGTCAGTATTTTAGGCTTTTAGAACTGTGTTAACTTTCCTTTGATCAAAGGTGTTAACCATTTTAATTTAATTCGGATTGTGGCAAAGCTCATTATTATCAGCTGCGTTTGAACTGAGGAGTGAAAGTCGGTTCTAGGTTAAAGTAGCGGTAAATGATCGAACCATTTTAGATAAACGCAATAACACATATTTTAGGAGTGTTTCTGAATTGAAATATAGCGATGTAACCTCAGCTGGCTTCATTAAGCAACCAATTAAGAAGCTGGAGCGCGGGGGTGGGGGGGTGGGGACCGGGGCGCTGGGGAAATTATATAAGGGCCGACAGATTACCTGACGATGGATTAAAGGCCGAGAGCCAGAGGCACGATTCGTCTGGGCGCTAGACACCCCCCAACACAATGAATGGCAGCAGCGCGGACTACGCAACTGCATTCATTACACGAGTAATATCCAACCTTTTATTTGCTGAGATGTGCTATTTACAACATTCGCGTCACATTATGTGTACATAGAATTTATATTATTCATGTCACATTCAGTCTGCTTAAAATTTAGTGGATTAATTCGCATGCCTGCATAAAAATCATAAACTCGAGAGTGGATGGCGACAGGCCGAGGAAGAAAAAGAGGAAGGATACGACTAAAGAGTATTTTTTTTTCCGAGATCAAGTTCAGAGCAAATTAGTTTTTATAACTTACATTTTGACCGAACCATTTCATAATCTTTGTTGCCAAAGAACTCGCATAAGACTTCCTAAACGAATATGCTTTACAATAAAGGTGGAAAGATAGACAATAATGCGGATAAGGTAAAAGAGATTTATTTAATTTTCCATTAATTATTCAACTTCCAATATTAATTAAAGAGGTATTATTTTACTGATAAGTTTTTTTTAGATTTGCTTAAGTTTGTTGCTTGTTTTGATTTCAAATTTCTATTTCAAATGTTTACAATGCAATCGCTAAATTGTATGATACTGGAAATGTAAAGTTTCATATTGTAACCTATAAATAAAAAGAATCTTTAAGTATAAATAAAGATAGACAAAAAGATAGTTACAGTAGAGTCTGACTTGCAACCAACGAACATCAAAACTATCAACAATTGTACGATACGATACTCATGAGTACCGAGGCTCATGCCAGATGAAGAAGCTTTAATTTTCAGCAATTTAATTTAGGTAAATTCACTAAGAGGCAGTAAATTCATTTTAATTTTCTTTACTTCGTCAGCTAAACAAATGGTAACTTTATTTAAAATAAAGAATAGCGTTACGAAGTTTTAATAGGTCTGAGTGAGGTTTGTAAATGTGTGGTGTGTATTCAATTTAGTAAAACCTCCAAGGCATTTTATGATTATTAGGCTCTAAAAGGGAGGAAGGTGATGTGGAAAATTAACTGGCCTCGCGAGCGGATCAACTTATGTCAAGAACGATTTAATATTATCACATAAATTTTACGCTTTTCGCTTTTCAGTGTGTGATTTAGATGTTTTTAAATAACGTCGACTGTCATTCATACTTATCCTCCAAATTATCAAAAAGCTAAAGTAAAATATTGCTCACCCATGATATCGACGACTCTGAGCGTATCGAGGATCGGCTCCATTATCTCCTCCGGAATGTGGGTCAGCTTATTATTCTGCAGGTTTAAGGTCTCCAGAGAATTGAGGTTCTCAAAGCCCATGGTAGGAAGTGACGTTATGCTGGAATCAAAAAACATTTTTGATAATGTTTTTATTTCCATTAAATACTAATTATTTACATAAAATGACTGTCAAATGCATTTTATTAGACCTTATTATACATACTTACAAACCTGTTAGAACGGTTTTAATAAAAGTCAAATATTATAGTCAAATGACTGCTCACATTTATGGTAGGTGGCTAACCCATCACATTCAAAATCCAGATACTTTTTATCTTCCCAAGAACAACGTTAATTATGCAACTCTCAATTTTGAATAGCATTTGTAAAACGTATAACCACAACTTAACTCGGTTGATAATAGGTATTGCGTCTTAGCAAAAAAAATACACATACAGCATAAAAAATATACTCACTCTCCCTAAAGGTTACACATACACAAAGAGTGCTTCTGTACACAACTATGTATTTACAGAAATAAATATTTACGTAATAAACATACACACATACATCAGTTAAAAAAATGTCACCAGAATGTTTTTAATTAAAACATGGGGAATACTTTCAAATAGCTAATGTTTCAAAAAGAATAATTGTATATTTGTTTAGCTGTAAGTATTTTTGTAACCAGAAAATAAAATATTAAACCATAAAAGATGTTTACTGAAATATATTGGATACAACTGTCACCTTTGTTTTATTTGAATCTATAGAGGCACTTTTCTTTGCAGAGTGAAATGTCTTATTTGGAAGTAAAACGGATATAACTCAATTTTACGCTTTTGTCAAAGGCATCCTTATAATTCGCCATCGAAGTCCTGAGATTCAAATGGTATTTGAAGTCCTACTTTTCGAGCATCGTTTGGAAACGAATTAAGATTTCCCCTCTTCGTCCGCCACAGATACGGATATAGGTATATCTGCCATAAAGCCCAACCTTATCCTTATCCCCAACCTTATTCCTTGGTCCATTTTTTACTTTACCCCAATGTAAAATTCCCCCTCACAAGATAAGAATTAATTAGAATATAAATTTTCGCCGCGTTTACCCCCTTGACGCTTTGGAATTTTAAAAGACAATATTTGTAATAGCAGTAAATTCAAGCATTCAATTAAGAAGAAGTTTATTTTGGTTTTATTTAACTTTTCTTAAAAAGTGATATTATAATAATGACTATCCCACTAGTATAATAGGTCAGATTCATAAGTTGTACTTAGTTTTGTATTAACAAAAGTTAATGGTTGATTAATTATAGGAAATTGCACTCATATTTTGTTAACACAAAAAATATTATTTTGGATAATTATAACCCAAAAATATAACGCGAAATTAAGAGGCCTGGTTTCGAATTCCAGTGGTCGTTTTCGTTTAAAATTTGTCCTTCGCCGCTTTAATTTCCGCTGTTCGGCTGAGCACATTACAGCAGGAAACGCGCCAAAGCCAGGACGTCCCGTCTCCCGTCTCCCGTCTCCTGTGGCCATTCGCGGTGCCGCGGACCAAAACATGCAACAAAAGGGAGTGGAAGTGATCCTCGAGATATCTTCTTAATTGCCACTTCCATTGTGTACTACTCGAACTCCTTCCTTTGTGCTTTCCCTTTACTGTCAACAAAATTAATAGCTTTCCTCTTTATCTTCTTTTGTTTTAATAGATTTTACGTGTTCTTTTTTTTTAAAAAATGTTACGCCGGTTGGCACTGGTTTCATTATATTTTATTATAATAGCTTCTTAAATTTATTAAAGACATTTTATTTACTACATTGAAACTACGGAAGGGTCAAAAAATTTCAAATAATGCTTATTTCCTGGCATTATAATGCGATGACGCCTAATTTTTGTAAGCATTTTTAACCGAATTTATTAATAATGTAACGCCGTTTAAAACGTAAAAAAATAATTAAACGGTACGACTAAAATGCAATATGTATTAATTAATTTAAAACATTACAATCTCTTATAACGCCAAAACAGTTTAATGAGTTTTTGAAAAAAATTAATGTCTAATCGTAGCGGTTTCTGTTATTTTTAACAGACTTCAAAAAAGGAGGAGGTTCTTAATTCTATCTGCATATGTTATTTTTTATCCTATTCCGAAACGTCTGAAACAATTTGGATTTTTTTTTGCATATGCTAGGATTCAAGAGTGGTCCTCTAAATGTTAAAATTTTGAAGTCGGTTGTATTTATTTATTTATTTTTTTGTATTATGTTTTTTTCATGAATCTTTTTGGCGTCAGATAGAATATGTAGGTTCTTAAAAACCACACCTATCGCCACGTCGTATCTAGCTGCAATATTCAACAATTCAATAATGGAGTAGGCGAGCAACCTTAACGGAGTCACGGTCGATAAGCGCCGTGCATCATCCTTAACTCTCGCCTCAAAACTCGAGGAAAGCCAAGTGTGAAGTGCAGTTATCCTACCTTCAAGGAAAACAATCGAATTTGCAGTGATTGTAGCAAAAGGTACGCTCCTAATTAATTACCTTGTGCGTTCCGTTATTCGGCACTGCATCTTATCACCGAGTAATTATTCATATTAAATATAAAAAACACCCATAATCGATTAACTCTTTTTTTAAATGCTAACGCTAAACCTACCACTAACGGTTTTTATTTACGTTGCCAGGGGTAATTTATAATGTGAGCGCTACATTGTAACTCGTTTTTATTTATACCGGAAATGCCGCGCTATTGTTGGCAGGTCAAACCAATATTATTGTTACCGATCCGTGGCAGTTGTTTTCCGCCCAAGTGGTAACGTGGACGAACTGATGTTTTCGGTGGGCCGGTGCGGCGCGACCTAGGGCGGGCGGGCGGATATAGCCAGTCACCGGACGCGGTATTTCATTGCATCCTGCATTTGACGTCGTCAACTCTCGTCAAAGGCTACTCGGTCGCGTTGGGAACGTAATTTTGCCAGCCGGCCATCGTGTAAAAGGGTTTAACCGATATGTAACTCCATCTAGTACTAAATGTTGATATGTCGGATATATCGACCATTATTATTATTTATTATATATATATATTACATATATTGATATCATAAAGCGATGCCTTTTTATTTTCATGCTAATTACATGCTAAAAGTCAGATTCATGAGGATTGCATCAATCATTTACAGGAGGCCATAATGACTCTTATGCATTCCTTATTCCCTTCTCGAATTTTTTAGCCGTTTTATTCGTTTTTTTTTTAAATCCGTACACACCATCCCATCTGATACACTAATAATTTATAAATTTATTTTAATTTTGGCTAATTTAATTTATGTTAGTGAAAAAGATTTATTTATTTCTAAACATGGTAATCTTACAGTGTGTACAAAATTACACACAAAAATATTACGCACAAAATACACAAAATTATTACGCGCAAATTATTGTGCACAAAATTATTACGTTACAGATTTTAAATAAGAGTAAGCGTATTAATAAGCGATAAATAATTTCAATAGTTCGTACATATTACATGGGTTTTAATACAGTACCATAGAATTTTATTACATATGTGAAATGTCATTTTAATAAGATAAAAGTTATAAACGTTAAACTAGACCAATTTTAAAATCCAATCGTGTCGACTAACCAATTATACAAAAAAGTGATGTTTACTTACACTTACCGAAATTACTATTAAATATAATAGAAGTAATAAGAACAAGTATATAAAGAAGAGGTATAGAGCTAGAGGTATAGAAGTTTATAAATATATATTATATAGCGTTTATATTCATAACACACCCGGTATACTTTTACATAGAATAAGAGTTTTGTCCATAAGTTAAAAAATAGAATATTAAAAATAAGAAAATAATATTTAAGTCTTTTATTTTATAACCAATTTTTTATCACGTTGTTTTAAAATTAGTTTTGGACAAATTTATGTACATAATTACAAACTAATGTATTTTGCTAAAAATATTCTACAGAGCTAATTGTGACTGTAACACAACCTTGCTAATTGAAAAAGGAAGTACATGTACGTGCCTTTAAAAGTCGTCCGTTCTCTGTCCAATTTGTGAGGGCGAAATGCAAATTTAGTTAATCGCGTTTGGCGCCGTTGGAGTCGACGTTGATTGGGCTTCCGCCGGCGCGGGCGCCGCGACGCGCACCGCCGGGCGCCGTTCGAATTATGACATTCGATCGAGCGCGGCGCAGGCGGCTACGTCACTAGCTTCATACGTATTATTTGAAGTGTTACACTACGCAAAGAAACCTATCGAAATATATTTACAGATCCGTAAAAAAAACCATAGAGGAGTATCCTGTGATATTACCAGAGTTTTAGTACAAAATTTAAAAAAATCTTTAATAAAAAAATATACGTAATTTATAAGAGGTAAATGCTTATAATTTTGTAAGTTAATCAGTTGTTTGTATTTTTTTTATTTGATTTAGGGAAAAATACAGCGTAAGTTAATTTAGAAAACATCAAATACTTAGTTACTAATTTGTTAACAAAGTTATTATTTTTTAATTAGTTATAATTTATTGAATTCGGTAATACTGAAAATGTACAAAGCATTTCCTACAAGTTAAAAACAATAGATTATTAGGTCAGTGATAAGTCTATGTAGAAATGTTATTATTAAACAAAGGAAATATATAAAAACAAAATAAACACCTAACGAAACGAACTCAACGTGTGGTATTACGAGAAGGTAAGATATAGTTTTCTAAAACTACTAAAAATGACATAAATAACATATAAATTATTATATTATAATGCAGTCATTGTTTTAATGACGTACTTAAAATAATAACCACAGCCTCATTTACTAGAGAAGATGAAAAGTTTAATGTGTTCTTATCCTAATGAGAAAAGAGCAGTTACGTAATTAGGTACTGTACGGTAGGGGGGAGAGGGGATGGGGTCGGGTGAGAACAGAAAGACCATCTGACGCACTAATGTTTATAGCTAATTGAATTTATGTTAGCGAAAGATTTTGTTATTATTATACCGGATGCAATAATACAGTGCAGTGCAATTAAGTACAATAAAATCAAATTATTACACAGCATAAATTCTAATACAGTGCCCTCATATGTTTATTACATACGTGGCTGAATATTAATCAGATAGATTAGATCGTTGACACTAACTGGTAAAAATAGTCTATACCAAAGAAAACAGTTCCGTCTTCTTTTTGAGAAAAGAGATTAACTATGTAGACATGATATATAGTTATATACATATTTTAGGTTCGCTTAGAGATGTTATTATCATTGAAAATTTAATTTGAACAAAAATAGGAAAAAAAACAAATTATAGGATATTTGGATATTTGCGATTATATCATATTTGTATAATCAATTCGTTGAGAATAACACACAAGGTTTAAAAGATCGTACACATACGTTGACTAAAACCTAATGTAGGTCAATTTGCTAATGTGGGCTAATGTTTCTGGGCAAATAGCCTACGCCTGAGGACATTACGTATGTCCGGATACTTTTTCCCCTTGATTTGTGCCGCCTATAGCCGATCTGCTTGCACAGATGAGTTGACACCGTCGTTTACAATTACAACGATCGGCAAATCTCTTTTTCGTTTTTACTCGTATGGGCTATCTGCCAGCAAGTAGAATCCATACAGCTTTCGCTGTATTGCTGCTGGATTTGGCAGATCACTGAATATTTTCTAATTTCTTAATTAGACAGTGACATGGTCGTTCCGTTCAGCTGCGTTGATTAGTAGGCAAACGAAAATAATATTTTGATTTGGAAAAAAATGCAATTTTTATTCACTAAAAGACACAGAACCCGAACTTGAGGTCGTGAATCTCAGTTGAGGTACTAGTAAAAATATAGTGGATCAGTTGTGGTCACAATGAGTCTTAGTAGGCTAGGCCTGAGTTCAGTAATAACTATAAAGTTTTACACAGTGCAAAGCTTACCCAAAATAATACACTTATAATACACTGGCTTTATACTATTAACCGTACAGTTTGCGTAACTTTAGCTAAAACTCTTGCAAATATTTACTATAATTACGCTGATGACAGATCTTATAATATACTTATAATATCTTACTTATTTATGAGTAAAATTTATCTGCTTGTACAGTATTTAACATAATTACTTAATTACGTTAAACTGTAGGTATCCAATGTTGGTCTTTCAGCCGGGCGCCGCATCGTCAACCTAATTACCATGTAATTAGGCGGCGCTATCGTACCTATTGACCTACAATCGGGTTAAATATCAATTAAGAAATACATTTTTATTAAACAAATTACATGCATTTCATATCATTTTCTTATTTATAATACGTACGAAAGCAATTCGATAACAGATAACAGTCATTTGCCGCAATAAACTTTCAGCATGTTAGTTCATAATCCTCGCTTTGTGTACCCGGAAGCGTCTGATTTGATCCTTTTTGCTTTACATCCAGAATAAAGTGATAGTTTTCTAGCTAGGCGTACTTTGGGGATTTTTAAGTGCATCGGCAAATGCGACCGTTTTGTCTCGTATAGCGAAATTACCTATTTGTATTATAAATTTACCACGACAGTATGTAATCCTAGATACATCTCTAGAGTGACAATGATACTATGAAGAGAATTCGTTACACACTAGTTAAAAAGGAGTTTGTTGTACAAATTCCACTCAAATGAATGTAGATCGGCGCAGCTGTCTCTCGTTCCCACTTAAATAACGACAATAGAGTGCGACAAGGATGCACATTGAGAAAATAGATTAACGGCATGCTCTTAGTGGAGGGGTTACATAAATCATATTTATAATAAACACTACACAAACTGTTTGCTCACATCACAGCGAAAGCATTTTCTTATGGTTGTTGGTCATTTTTAGCATAGTATCGTACCAACGAGATGCTAATAAAGTCTCGTCAAACCCGATTAATTATTTGTAAAAAGTTATAAATTAAACCACACCAATCATATTATATTTGTTTTATATCTGAGGCTTTAAAAATAAGTTTACCAGAAAAAAATGAAATTAGTTAGCAGTATTAAAGCAAATGGCTTAAAAAATAAATATGTATCAACATATATAATATATATTCAATATTATATTACTATAACATCAAAATGTGGTTAAACCAAACACTTATAGTTTAATTTTATAATTACTAAACAGCTTAAGGTGCTTGAACCAAACCATATTTTTCTTAAACACCTTATCCTTTATACACAGAAAAGTATATAGGCCCAGGAGATACTCTATAAATTAAACACGCGAGCAGTAAGCATTAAAGATATCGACATTCTTAAAATGAAAACTAGCTTTCGTCAAAGAAGTAATTCCTATCTAAGTCCTAAAGTATGCAATTTTTTTAAAAAAAAGGGAAATGTAATCGACTGTTAATAAAATAAGGTGTTAGGGAAAAGATCAATTATAATATTTGAAAAAGGTCACCAAAGCGCTCTTCTCACTCAGCGTGCAATGATCGTCTCGTACGACGTTCGCCTCGAAGTGGTGCATTTTTGCACTTAAGCGTGGCTAGGCCCACGCAAACAAACTTGCATCGCATGCCCAATACAAACTTTCTGATATCAGTGGCATAGTCAGTTAGTTACAATTTTTTTTTACAAATTAAAAATACTCAAAGTTTAAAACAATCGTACTGAGCTCTAACAAAAATATTATAATTACTTTACTAGCTTCGTCGTGGGTTCAGGGAGGGAAAGAAGATGATTTTGATTTCCATAGAAAAAGTAATTATAAAAATAGCCGATATTGTAAAATACCACACAAGCATTAGCAGGGTTAACGGGTTGCTGTAAGGCCCCGGGGGAAAGGGGGAAGGGGAGGAAAAGGGGAGTTTACGGGGATGAAGGCGGTGACCCGTGTCACGTATGTAGTACACGATCAAATTGTTTGCGAGGCTAAGCCGGCAACACACGTCGTCCTATTTACGTGTACACACACACACACACACGTATTTTTCCTGTATCCAGCGTACGTATTGCATATACGCACCTTTACGCGCTCAACTGCTAAAAGAACCTCACTTTGTTCAGGTTGCCATAAACAGTGCGGTTTATGTTTAACCCTGAAAAACTGAATTCTATAATAAAATTAAAATTAGCTGTTTTTTTTATAACACGCATTTAACTGATTTCCTGATTTTTGAAAAAAAAAGATAAACAAAACCATTTAAATATGTATATTTTTTTACTTTAATTTATAAATATGTGAAGTAAAATAATGGTTCAGCGGGTGGCGTTAAACCCCTCACATTTATATAGGGTCTTCATCTTGTAGGACCAAAACGCACCTTCTCTCTATGGACCACTTTAACGCCGTAGAATTAAATATGATTTTAAAATAATAGTAAAATAAGAAGAAACCGTTTATGATCACATTTTCTGTTTATTGCTCTAGCTGGATCTGGTTACGTTAGTATAGGGTTCAAATAAAATATAGATACAAAGCAGTGAGAGTTACCTGAGTAGTTTATGAGTTTATCATAATCGTACATATTGATAATTTATAATTAATTCCTTTTAAGGAGATTTAGGTCCGGGAATTCTTTAGATATTTAATGACGGTAAATAACAAGCTAGATACGATATTTCAAGAGAACACTTATTCTGTTACCATAGCAACTAGAAAGGATTTATCAAAAAGACCTGTCGACAGTTTTTGACTAATTGCTAATTTTGGTTGTAACCAATAAAAAATAATAAACGCCCCGTTGCTAACGGCATTGAAATTTAAACTGAAACTGAGTTTGTGATTAGAGATTATCTAGAAATGCTGAAATAAAAATAGTATTATTTTACATATAATTATACATAATATATCAATATTTATTCATAGGTTTTTCTTATGCGACTCATTTGATTATCTGTCACTTTCGATTTTATTTGACAATGGGTCAATTTATTTGCGATATGAGTTGGCAATCCCAAAAGTGTTATTTCATAGATTGTGATTGTTAATTGGCGCTCGATTATCGAACCATTAGTGGTGTAATTCGCACCATTTTAAAACATCATCATCACCAACTTCCTCGAAGTCCTAAATATCTTAAACTTGATTGTATTTGTTTTAAAATAAATGCTTTGTTGATACAGTAACATTAGTCGGTTTCTCGTGAAATAATAAGTAGCTCTATTGTATCTAAAAGTTTTCGTTAGCAACCGTACTGATCGCTAAAAGCAAACTTACACAACTACTTAGATTTTAAATATTCAGTAATTCGTTGTAATAAATTGCTCGCTGGAAATTTTTGATAAACGCAATACCTTTTCAGGCAGTTAATTTCGAGGGATATTAGTAATATATGTGAATTAATACATAACTAAATTAACGAGTCACAATCGATGCCCGAACCGAACTTAGAGAAAGAAGTCTTACCATATGGTCTATATAATATTAGACCATATTATGTAGTAAGCCTATGTAAGATTATAATTGCTTCTTGTAAACGTTATTAGCCAATTGCAGATTTTGCGCTTGAAAACATCACGCCGCACTGAAACGTTATTTACCGAAGAACAAAAGGTGTTGTATATTTTTAGAGCAAGGAATGTCTAAAAGTCGGTAGTAAAAATCTCACATGATTTTATAGTTACTTTAGTTATGTTTTGACTTGTTTCTAGACTACGATTAAAGAGCAAGGGGGTTTTTTTTTAAATATATCAAAATAACTGCATTTGGGAGAGTATTAAATAATAACATAAAGACTTGCTTTTTTTAACACGTACAGCTTTACCCCGAGCATTTTAAGTTCAACTGAAACGTTTAAAAAAAATAAAATAGTACGTGTGTGTGTACTGTATCTATGAGATCCACCACTTTCGCATCTCCGTATGAGCGAAGATGAGTTTTATATTTACATATACGTACCTAGACACTGTCGAATCGCCTTTCGAGGTGAATCTTCATTCGCCCTCGACCGTACATGCAAACATATGTTACGAGTATATTGAGTTAGTTACGAAATAACACACCTGTTCTTCTGCAGGTTGAGGAAGGTGATGGAGTCCCCGTAGCCAGTGAAGGCGTCCTCGCTGATGGTGGTGATGTTGTTGGAGCGGAGGTCGAGGTGGCGCAAACGGTGGAGGGGTCGCAAGGCGTCGGCCGGTATCTCGTGGATGCGATTGTCACCGAGGCGTAGATACTGGAGATTTTCTGTCGAAGAGACAAAATAAAAACTTTAGGTCTACAACGGCCAATTCCTGGAAATTGGCTTGAATTGACCGGGCCAGTAGCAGTGGCGGTACCTCTATAGAAGCCGAAAAGTCAGGCTTGCCTAGACTTTTTAATAAAAATACTAGGTACCTCAAACAAATTCTGGGCACGCCCTTAAATGAACTACGTCTAATGAATACATGAAAAATCGTTGTACCAATAGATTGGTCTTTTGTATAGCTTGTGCATTATCTTCTGTATTTTCGTGTATCTATACAATCGAAGTTGTGCCAATACGAAACTAGGCCTCCCCTACACAAACTCGGGGACAACATTTTACCATAGAATTTCCATAAAACTGATAACGACCATTCCACCGCCACTCCCCCGCCCTTTCCTCTCCCCCTAACCCTCAGTCCCTGCCGGTAACCCGCCCTCTGGCGGGGAGAAGTTTAACCGTGATTTAACTTTCGTGCGTTTTGACGTTATTACTATAACGGTTGTGGGATTGTAGCACAAAGCTTAGTTAATCCTCGCGAGATTCGTCCGCGCGCTTTGCATCCCTCTTATCCGCGCGCGATCTCGGCTGTCGGAATGCGACGGGAAATGTAAGCGAATGAAATACGAGGCGGCGACGGGACGAGTAGCGTGGCAATGTGCCGGCATATTAAAGTTTTATGATATTAAATGAAGCAGTCGGGCTGTTTCGGCAACATTTACATAAGTAATGGAAGGTATAATTAATCCATTGCGAGAGAGTAGGTCCGGCCGTCAAAAGCCACACATTACGTGCAGCGGCGGGCGGTACTTTCTATTGAAGCTGAAAAGCCCGGCTTGCCTAGATTTTTTGACAAGATCGATTAACCGAACTCTCCATGAAAGCCATAGTTTTTATTTTTTATTTTATGATTACGGTTGCGAAAAGTGCGGCTCTCACCGCCCCCCCACCCCGCGCCCGAATTGGGCTTCCCTACTGTACACCCCTGAATACGTGGTAGTACCTACTTACAGAGGATGGTACTTGCATGAATGACACAATCTTTGACAATATTGAAACATTTGGAAAAGTAATATTCATTTTTTGATAAAGCGTAGGATATAAAGCCATATAACAAAGTAATTTTATAATTACTTTGGTATATGGTTTTATATCCTAGGTCCGGTCCAGCCGTTCTTGAGTTATAAATGGTGTAACAGATTATTTATATAATGTACAAATTTGACGATAATTTCTTCTAGAACCAAGAAATTATTCTAAATATCTGATTTAGGTTTGCATATGCCTTCACAGGATAGGCCTGATGAAAATAAATGAATTCCAAAATCAGAGGGTTGAGAAGAGGGTGGAAAAACACCACTGCGTCACCTTAGATTACGTTCGCTTGCTAATATATCACAGGTATATTAAAATTAAGTGACGAAGAAAAGTAGATTTTATTTTGGTCTAAAAAAAATATGGGTATTATATTGATATCTTAATATATATAAATCTCGTGTCACAATGTTTGTCCTCAATGGACTCCTAAACCACTTAACCGATTATAATAAAATTTGAACACCATGTGCAGTTCGATGTGCACTTGAGAGATAGGATAGTTTAAATCTCAAATTATAGTCGCAATTTTAATTTATCGCTAATTTTTTGTCCGTTATTATTTGGCAGTCATAAAACTGACAGATGTCGATACCTTTCGACTGGGTTGATGGCGCTAATGTCTGTTATTATTTGACAGTGACAGTTATTCGACGCAAACGTATTAAAAGAGCCCATCAGTTGGCAGAACAAATTGAATCAAGAAATCCAGCTCAAAGAATCAGGACAGCAGAAGGTCATGCACAAAAATCTCAAGAACAGTGTAACGAACGTCTTCAAGAGAATATCATAAGAACAAGAAAATTATTATTTTCAGTCAAATGCCACCGAAAAAATCTAACCTCAACAACGCGAGCGGCAAACGTCAAAACGCAAACGTCAAAACTACGATCGGAATAATATATTCACTTACGAGATGCTGTTGCTGGAAACATCGATGGAAATTTAAATCCCAATGACATCGGTAATGCTTTCATTTTACCTTCAAGCTACATCGGCAGTCCACGGAACATGCAGGAATACATACAAGATGCGATGACTTACGTACGTCATTACGGCCGACCGGATTTATTTATTACATTCACATGTAATCCGAATTGGGAAGAGATACAAACTTTACTATTGCCAGGACAACAAGCCATTCATCGTCATGAACTGCACGTGTGTTTAAACAAAAATTGAAATCCTTAATTGATTTTATTGTAAAATATACAATTTTTGGTATCACACGTTGTTGGCTGAATACGATAGAGTGGCAAAAGCGAGGTTTGCCTCATGCCCACATTTTGGTTTGGCTTAAAGATAGAATCCGTCCTGAAGAAATCGATCAAATAATTTCAGCCGAAATTCCAGACCCATTAATTGATCAAGAATTATTTGATATTGTCACCAAACACATGATCCATGGGCCATGCGGTGTTTTCAACATGACCTCACCGTGCATGGAAAATGGAAAATGTAAAAAAAACTTCCCAAAGCCGCATACGAATGACACGATCACGGATATTGATGGTTATCCAACTAAATCAACTAATTCAATTGATCAAAAGAGTTTCGCCACGACTGCAAAATGACAATTATCAAATCGTCATAAAAGCCGACAAAGTACCATTAGGTGAACATGCTGGTAGATTCAACTCTCCAACTGTTGATGAGGTTGCTGTTATCATGGTTGGTGATCCAGTTGACAAAAGATCTATAAACATTACACGGCGAGACAACACTGTCAGTACGATTTAGGATCTACACCGTTCATATGACGCACTACAATATCCATTGATATTTTGGCAAGGACAAGATGAATATCACCTTAATATCAAACAGTATGATCCAAATACCGGTAAATTTGACAATTATCTATTTACTTTCTTACTGTATGTATAGATTTTAATTTCGTATTGCATTTTATTTTTTATTTTTTTAGGTGATTACAGAAATAATAAAGTTAGCTCAATGAACTACTACGCACACCGAATAATGGTTAGACAACATCAAGACAATTATATCCTTCGATATCGTCAGCTGTTCCATCAATACATTATTGATATGTATGCTAAGGTCGAAAGCGAACGCTTGCGATTCCTTCGATTCAACCAGGCAAAACTACGATCGGAAGAATATATTCACTTACGAGATGCTGTTGCTGGAAACATCGATGGAAATTTAAATCCCAATGACATCGGTAATGCTTTCATTTTACCTTCAAGCTACATCGGCAGTCCACGGAACATGCAGGAATACATACAAGATGCGATGACTTACGTACGTCATTACGGCCGACCGGATTTATTTATTACATTCACATGTAATCCGAATTGGGAAGAGATACAAACTTTACTATTGCCAGGACAACAAGCCATTCATCGTCATGATTTAACTGCACGTGTGTTTAAACAAAAATTGAAATCCTTAATTGATTTTATTGTTAAATATACAATTTTTGGTATCACACGTTGTTGGCTGAATACGATAGAGTGGCAAAAGCGAGGTTTGCCTCATGCCCACATTTTGGTTTGGCTTAAAGATAGAATCCGTCCTGAAGAAATCGATCAAATAATTTCAGCCGAAATTCCAGACCCATTAATTGATCAAGAATTATTTGATATTGTCACCAAACACATGATCCATGGGCCATGCGGTGTTTTCAACATGACGTCACCGTGCATGGAAAATGGAAAATGTAAAAAAAACTTCCCAAAGCCGCATACGAATGACACGATCACGGATATTGATGGTTATCCAATGTATCGCCGCAGAAGTACTGAGAATGGTGGCCACACATTTACAATGCGACTGCCGAACTTTCCAAATCAAGTTGAGTTTGATAATCAGTGGGTGGTACCATACTCACCACTACTTTCAAAAACTTACAAAGCTCATATTAATGTTGAGCTTTGCAGTTCTGTTAAATCAATTAAGTATATTTGTAAATATGTAAACAAAGGCAGTGATTTGGCCATATTTGAAGTAAAAAACATAAATAAAAATGACGAAATAGCACGATACCAAATGGGCAGATACATTAGCAGCAATGAAGCTATTTGGCATATTCTCAGCTTTCCCATCCACGAAAGAGATCCTGCTGTCCAACATCTGGCAATACATCTTGAAAACGGTCAACGTGTATACTTCACTGAAGAAAATGTTCTCCAAAGAGCGTTCGAAGCTCCGAAAACGACTCTAACTGAATTTTTTACATTGTGTCAAAAACCTGATGTTTTTGGCCAATTCGCGAAGACATTGGTGTATGGTGATGTTCCACGTTATTTCACATGGAACAAATCCAGTAAAAAATGGGAGCCACGGAAACAAGGAAAACCACATCCTTCCATTACAGGCATATTCAAAGCTAAGACATTGGGGAGACTTTACACGGTACATCCAAAGCAACGTGAGTGCTTCTATTTACGTTTGTTATTGGTGAATGTTCCCGGACCAACGTCTTTTGAATTTTTACGAACAGCTAATGGTCGAGTATTCAATACATACCAGGATGCATGTCGTGAACTGCAATTGCTAGAAGACGATAACCATTGGGACTTAGCGCTTGCTGATGCTGCGTTGACATCAACACCGAATAACATTCGTCAGTTGTTTGCAATTATTTTGGCGACATGTTATCCCTCGCAAGCACAAACTTTGTGGGAAAAATATAAAAATTGTATGACAGAAGACATCTTGCACCGAATTAGACAAACAAATCAATGCCAAAACATAGATTATACACCAGAGATGTACAATGAAGCATTGGTCTTGATCGAGGATTTATGTGTTCTTATTTCAAATTTACCACTTAATCATTATGGTATGCCATCACCTAATCGTCCAGCCACCGACTTAGTCAATACCGATTTACAACGAGAAAATTAATATGACCATGGAAGTTTAGCAACAATTATCATGAACAGTGAACCATTACTGACAGCAGAACAAAAAATTATTTATGATCGGATTATGCTGGCTGTTGCTGCTGAACAAGGCGGTTTTTTTTTCTTGGATGCACCCGGTGGAACCGGTAAGACATTTTTAATATCGTTGATTCTTGCCAAAATACGGTCGCAACAAAAAATCGCATTAGCATTAGCATCGTCAGGCATTGCGGCTACTTTACTGGATGGTGGGCGAACAGCACATTCAACATTCAAGCTGCCATTGGACGTTCATAATAAACCAGATGCAATGTGTAACATCAAAAAGAATAGTGGAATAGCTGCAGTGTTGCGGAAGAGTTCTATAATAATTTGGGATGAGTGCACAATGGCACACAAATATTCACTTGAAGCATTAAACAGAACTATGCAAGATTTAAACAGCAATAATAAACTTTTCGGTGGTGCTATCTTACTTTTGTCTGGTGACTTCCGGCAGACCTTACCGGTTATACCTCGCTCTACTTTCGCGGATGAGATTAATGCATGTTTGAAACAATCATTCTTATGGCGAAGTGTTGAAACACTTCGATTGACCATAAATATGCGAGTACAATTGCAAAATGATCCATCAGCACTAATATTTTCCGAACAACTACTAGATATTGGGAACGGTAAAATAAAACTGCAACCAAATACGCAATGCATTAAACTACCAGACAATTTTTGCACTGTTGTTCAGGATAAAACTGAATTGATTCAGAGTATTTTCCCGGATATACAGAATAATTATTTGAATCATGAATGGCTTAGTCAACGGGCGATTTTGGCAGCCAAAAACGTTGATGTTGACGAAATTAACTTCCAGATACAACAGTTGTTACCAGGCGATCTGATGTCTTTTAAATCAATCGATACTGTTGTTGATGAAAATGAAAGTGTAAATTTTCCAATTGAATTTTTAAATTCATTAGATATCCCTGGAATGCCACCACATAATCTTCGATTAAAGATTGGTTCCCCTATTATTCTCCTCCGTAATTTGAATCCACCTCAATTATGTAACGGTACGCGTTTGGTCATCAAAAAGATCACCGGAAACATTCTTGAAGCAACCATTTTGGCTGGGAAGTTTAAAGGAAAAGTGGTCCTGCTGCCACGTATTCCGATGATACCATCAGATTCTACCATACCCTTCAAAAGGCTACAGTTTCCAATTCGTTTAGCTTTCGCCATGTCTATAAATAAATCTCAAGGTCAAACAATGTCCATTTGTGGTTTAGATTTGGAAAATCCATGTTTTTCTCATGGGCAACTATATGTTGCGTGTTCACGTGTTGGGAAACCGTCGAATCTATTTGTGTTAGCTAAAGACAGGTTAACCAAAAACATTGTGCACCGATTGGTGTTAAATTAAATTGAAATTGAAAGTATTTATAATTCAAAAAAAAAGATATTAATGTTTAAAAGTTTAAGACTGTCTGCCTTGCCTACCTCATTCATGAGTTTAAGCGTCACATGTTATTTACTGTATTATACTGTAATATACTTATATTTGTTATAAAATTAAATGGAAATAATAAATCTGATAAATTTTTATTTTTTACCTATTGATTTCTGCTTAGTATCAAGTGTAAGAACATTTTAATTAATTGTGTTCAACGTACTTCCCCTTCAAATCTCAATCCAGTGAATTTGTATACCAACATCAACATTTTCGTCTTTGTTCGTAAATAATTTCATTGTACTAAAGGGTTATAGTAGTAGAAAGTCAAATAAGGAGATCACCATATTTTTTTACAAATACCATCTGTGTGAAAAAGCATAGTGGACTCCGTGACTGATGTTCTCTTATTGTTCCTCTTAGATTGTTTACTATAATGTAATATAACAAAAACTTTAGCCACAGCAACGCGTGGCCGGGTCAGCTAGTTTCTTATAAATATCTTAAAACAACGGTGTTTGTGTTTCATGTAGAATTTTAAAAATCCTTTAAAAAGCTGTAGTTATTGGTAAAATACGATATTAAATAGGCATGAAGTACTTATTATAATTCAAATAATTTTAGTTTTTAGCTTTTTATATGTATAAAAAACGATTATCCCCGTACTTTGGCCGTTTGTCCATCTGTTGCATCTTTCAAATCGAAAAATACAAATGCGAAAGAATTGAATTTTTGTGTGTAGATTGAATCTCTTGAAAAACAACTATAGCTTTATATCACATTAGAGGTTGTCTGGATAATATAGAAATATAACAAAAAAGTCAACGAATTAATTAATTTATTTATTTACTTATAAATGTACAATGCAGCGATACAAGAAGATAATTCTCTGATACTACATTTACATTGCCAGATAAGTGTACCAAATATAAATATGGTTATGGTAAAACATCAGATTAATAAATCAAACTTAAACAAAGTGTACTGTGTAAATTTCTAGGACTAATAGTTTTTTTTTTTTCATTGGGAAATCAAGTTGGCCGATGAGTACAAGTCTATAACCTTCCTAACTAGGTAAGAGTTACCTGTTCTAAGGAAGGTTATATATGAAGTATTACAGTGCATACAATAGACCAGCGCAAAACAGTTTAAACTTGGACTTTGGCTTTTTTGTGCTTTGACGCGTTTCCTGCGGGTGCATGTGAACCGGTTCAACTGACCTACATGCCTTAAGACTATGCGAAAAACGACAGTCCATTTTTAAGCATTCAAGCGAAATTTACCGTTCAGATATGATTGATACCGTTTTGTATCTATACTAACCGAAAAATATTATATTTCCAATTACAAATATTTATAAGGTAAATATCAATGAAATAAAGGTAAAGAAATAAAGTAATTTGTAACATCGCAATCTGTTCCCAGCTTCCAGAATATGATTGAAATGGTAACGAAAACGAAACAAAAGTGAATTCTTAAAATCATATTTTTACATTTAAATTAACTATAGTTTTGTATACATACTGAAACTGCGTAATATTACAAACGAAATTATTTTATGAATAGTTCGGAGAATAAAAATAATAATGTTTTATGTCGAAAATAAAGGATATAATATTCTAACTTTGTATTTGTTGAGTTGTTTTGTCGTCGCTGACAATTTAAACTTTTTACGAGATAAGGAAGAGCAGACCCTGTATTACTGAAAGATAGACCAACTTCGAAATACGGATTACCGGGAGACTTTGAATCCTGTTAGGTATTTTGCTAACTTCCATTTTGCATGAACACTTTAATCATAAGAATTGTTTATCGAATTTATAGGGTAAAAATAATATATCAATCATGCCGCCCTATTACAAAATATTTTGTATAAGGAAATCTATTTGAAATATTAGTAAAAATTTAGATAAAATTTGTATAAAAACAAAGGTTAAACAAAGAAATACGCTTTCCACCTGAAAGCAAAACGTAAGAACTACGGTTGACGCTTTTTACAATAATTATCCATGATGTTTCCCACTTACTTCCTGTTTTATCGAGCCCTCTAGCATCGAGTTTGATTTTAACTCAGATAAAACATAAAACCCAGCGTGCAATGTGCAAAATTTTTGTCAGCCATAATTTTAAATCAATCTTTTTTTTGCAATTTATGTGTACGTAGTTCCAGTACTATTCAGCGGTAAAGGTAGACCACCAAACAAGTCGAAGGAAGCAGTTTTCCTTCCTTACAAATACACTCAGCGCCGATAACGGTATATCACTAATCGCCGTATACGACAGGTGCCGTTTCCGGGTATAACCGTTACCGTCTTAATGCACTTCCATTACGTGGCATGTCGCCTATAGCTGAATTTATGAAAGGTTAAGGACTAATCGACGTTTTGTTTTTATTTTAGTTTGTTTTGACGTGTGATTGTTTGACGTTTAATCGTTTATGTGAAAAGTGCGCTAGTGAATTGGAAGTGTTTTGACGGATTTCCCGGTAAATAATTCGAGTTTTATTTAGAAAAGCTGTGCCAATATAATATTAAATATAAAAAAAAAAACATTTTCATAGTTTTGTACATATTGTTTGCCAATTATAAGAAATTATAACTGGATAGGTCCGTTAGATCGACGTGCTAACCCGATAGGGCGGCAACGCGCGGACGTCTCAAGGTAGTCAAAAGGGAATATTTTAATCATATTAGGTAACTGGGAAAGTGCTATTATATAAAAATACGTGGAAAATAATCCCACCTTTTGCTTCTTTGCTAAAGTAATGGAAACAACGCTTAAGCACGGTAGAGTATCGTTTGTGCAAACGAAACAAATGGAAGTAATTCGTGCTCTCGGCAGCGAGGCGAGCTACCAGCGCATTATTATTACAGGCGTGAAACTGAACGTTCCGAGGAGAGCGGATCTTGCAGATAAAGAAAATAACTCGGCAACTTAGTTGGCGCTCGGTAATCCGCCAGGAATCCAATTCTAGCAAGGGAACCGTTTCGAACATCATCGGCGAGCAGGATAGTGAAGATAACCAGCCCCATAAATGTAGTAGCTACTCACACGATAATCGATATTTGTTTTAGCATCACATTTTAATATAGACTCTAGGCATACAATGTGTTTAAGGGTGGGTTCTGCGCAAATGCGACAGAGGGTTGAGCGTGATGTATTATACAATTGGGTCGTTAATATTTTACAATTTTCACCGACATCCACTGGGTTTTAAATCGATTGTGCCTGGCGCACGATGAAATTTAATTTGCATTTGAAGACATTTCAATTATTCACACTCGTTTCTGTAACTAAATCACAGTTAGATTTAGATTTAAATTCGTGTGTTTTTATACAAAGGTATTTTATGATATAGATCTTATTATTGTTTGCTATTAAGCGTACAATTTAAAAATGTATTTCGTTGTCGTAATAGGCATATATTTTTATTCCTGAGCAATAAAAACATATTAATACAAATCAATATTTAATTGTGTAAAATATTATGTATCTTATGAAAGGAAAAGGATACTTTTTATATAAATTTAAAGGAAAAGGATAAAATTTAACAATGTTTCACAAAAAATAGATCCTTATTTTATGTGATTAATTTTTACAACTGGAGACAAAAATTAAATTTCATATTATTAGAAATAAATCAACCATAGGGTGAGGGTTAGAGATCAAAGTGGATGACACACTACTATAACTTGCATTGTTCATTTGAAAAAAGCGAATTAAAGGCCATTGTTAAATGCGTATGGGTATTGTGAATATTTTAGTAGTTAAAATAAAAGTTGCGGTAACATGGAAAACATAAGGGAACATGGGAAAAAAATGAGTTGCCATTCCATATTTTTTTTATTATCGCGGTTTGTATATGTTTTCTATGAGGCGTTAGCTAATCCAGCCGGCCACAACTTAAATGATCACATTTTTATTTTAAGTAATGTGAAAAAAATCCGGTTAAGCGTGAACGGAAATTATTATTTTAGAAAATGTTATTACAGGATCTTATTTTCAAAAATAATAGAGGTATAATATTTTTATCAACAGTCTTTCAAGTAACAAATATAGATTTGTCTTTATTAAAAAAAAATCTTGTATTATTTTTCCTTTATATTTATGTGGGCAGACTTTGAGGTCACGGCAACAGTGCTATTCTCGGACATGATCTTTATGGCTGTGAGTTTTTCACGAGGGGGTTTTCAACCCAACTAAAAATTACAGCAGGGTATTTTTAAATTTCGATTTTAAATATGCAGACGAAGAGATAGTCGGTAAATTATTTACCTATTGTGTTTGGTATATAAACGACTAAACATTTAAAAGTTACGACAGACGGACAGTATTTATGTACCTAATTGCAGAACCCTTATGTATGAGTTTTATAGTACATTTTTATTATCTGATATGTTGAACGATTTTAATATATTAAAGTACATGAATTGCGGCCTAATATGGGCATTCTTGTTTTTTTTGTTTATGATTTTTTAAAATTATTTTCTTTGTTTTATAACGAATAATAATAAAAAAAACCAATAAAACAAAAAATAAAACACTCAAAGAGCTTTATGGTGATTGTATTTTTTTACTGCCAAATTAATTGAATAAAATGAATGTCAGAATATGCTAATTTTGAGCTTTCTGACCTTTCTGGGTTATTCTGTTCAATAGGTTAGTTATAGGCCCGTCAAAGTTCAAAAGCGTGATTGAATAGGGAAACACGTGTATAACGTTTACAAATATAATTATAAAAATATCTATGCATAAAAGGCATTTCCTTTAACTGCAATTACTTTTTTAATATTTTAGGGACATAGTAAAATCGGCAATATTCCTTAATTACCACAGATAAGTCCACTTGCGTTTTAAATTGTGTCTTTATGGTACATATTTTTGTTTATAATAATACTTTTGTATATGAACACAAACAAAGCTTTCCTTATCTAATAAACCTCTAACGTCTCATTTATTGCGTCATAAATATCGTTTAACGCCATAAACGTCGCAATTTCACGCAGAATTAGAAAATAATTGGTTGAACCTAGCGACGAAGCTTTTTACAAAAGATTGTTTATATTATATCAGAGTTGAAAAGAAAATCTCACTAAAAACATGATTGTGTTTTTTACTCTGTCCAAGATTAAATATGACAAATTCTCTCAGCGGTGGGCTGAGAGAATTTGAACTATAACACTAAATATGAACACTAAGAACAGGGTATGTAAGAAGGCTTTATTCCGAATATAGTTTTTTTTTAAAATAACCACTCTTATCCGTCGTCATTTTTTAAATATCGATTTAAATAATCAGCCTTCACTATGATCAATTTAGAATGCTAAGTACATTGAGCAGCAAAATCGCATGTTAGCAATTTATGCTTAGTGGCATATTAGCAAAACACTATATACTAATGATATTAGCAAGACCTTGCCTGCCTATTTTTTCTTGTTGAACTATTTCGTGTTTAGCTGTTCAATTATTTGCACCGGATTGGCACTTGTATTTAGGCTTTCGGAGCGAGGTGACTCGACTATGTGGCTTAAAAAAATACACGCTTAAGTGATATTTTTATTCATTACTCTAAACGTGATAGTAGTTTCAGCTGTGTAAATGTCATAAATATGGAATATATATTTATTATTAATTAAATATTTTTATAATTCTCTTACTAAATATAAAAAAAACAATAAAGTGTGTAAAATTATATTACAAATTAAAATTAAAAATAAATTAATTGTTACGTTGATTGTCGTCGAATGCCTATGTAAAATGCATTATTTATAATTTTGTATAGTTATTTTAAATAAAAAAAATATGTTTTAGAATAGAGACTAGTCTATATTTTGAGTCTATAGTCATCGTTTGCCTCTCGTTAATGGTAACATTTTATTCCAGAAATGTGGAACATTTTCTTCTAACGAGCAACTCGCCTTGCATCCTAATATACTCGTATAATGTCGTGTAATATGGAACATACTGCAGGTCGTAATATGAACTACAATATAAATATAATATGAATTTTGTAAGACTGCTGTGCGGTCATTGGTATAATGGTTATTATCGTAATTTAAAAAAGTTTTAATACGCGTTTCGAGTAGGCAATACAATAAATACTATTCTAAACGAAAGATTTCAATTCATTTCAATAGATAACCCCTAAGTAAAGTTACCTCAAACAGTCTTTTAACTATTTTATTTATTTAAAAAAAAAGAAATGTATATTTGATAAAATTATCCAAATTACACAGTAGCTATAGTGGGCGACAGCTGCTGAAAATGTTTATAAAGAAACCGTATTATATTAAAATTATAAAATATTTCATTACTTTCGCAAAAGTATCATAAAATAAGTTACTCTTTTAAATTATTATATGTTTGATATCAATGCCAAGATAATATAATGTACTAGGCGCCATACCAGCACCGCGAATAAAATTTTAATGCAACTTTCGGGCGCATTACTCGAATTGAGATCGAAGTAGTCTAGTGATTATGGTGTTTGACTAGTGAGCGGTCGCGGATTCTAAGCCGCACTCAGTAAAATCATTTTTAACGCTTCAGTACCACCGTCTCCCCTGACTCTAGCTTAGTTGAGGAGGGCCCAAAAATAATTGTTTATGACCTAGGTTACACCAATTAAAAAAGAACCATTCGCATTTTATATCTTACTACGAGTATAGTATGAAATCAGCAGCGCGTAACATAATAACGGATTAATATAATTACGAAAATGCCTTCAGTGCGTACGAAAAACTGAAAAATATTTCTCAGCATGCAAATATCCGTATATTCATGTAGGGATGTGGTCATCATTCGCCTGAAGCAACTTTTTACTCGTAAGTAATCGTAAAACGTTAGCATAACTGACATGTTATGACAGACGTAACACAAATCCCAACATCTGTTATGTGTCAGTAATACTTGTATCCATGTAAATAATACGACACCGACAGCCCGCTTATTACGAGAGAGCTTTGTGAAAACACTCGCTCAAAATGGAGGATGCAAACATTTTTTGTGTTACCATTCTTGTTGATAAAATTTGAAGTGTGTGACGCTGATTGAAGCGACCCATCCGAGTAGCTCCAGAGCACCGGTAATTCCGCCGCGGGACGTAACTACGATCCCGAGGTGACGCATGGGTTTGAAGAGGCGGTACATATTGTATCTGACAAGACCAATGCCTGTTAAATCGGCCCAGAAGGGAACAGATATAGTACGTATCACCCATTACAGAGTAACTTCAATTTCCACAGTAACCGAACCTACACTGAAAACTGTATACCCCCAAATGCTTTTTAATGACTACACTATCTCTCAAATTCCGGGTTCCATCTCGTTACACGCGTACACACAATGCATATGGGTGTAAATGTGTCATAGTTTTTGAATTTGCTGTGTTATTACCAGCGTCGATGGATAGTACTCGGATCTTCTTACGGCGTAGTTCACAGCAAGGATCAAGAGAGGGGGCACTAGGGGCGATTGACAGGGATTGATAGGGAGCATGGGTTGTTCACAGTCGCTCTCAATGTAAAGGAAAAAAACATTATTTGAATAAAACAAATGAATTAAGGTATCGGCAGCATATTCATTTCTCATTGGAGAAGAAACAACTAGGGATTTTTTTCATCGATATGAGAAATAAAAATATTGGCACAAAACACTATTTTAAACTATTTTTACTAGGGTCTTTTCTTTTTAATCTGGGGGAGGAAATTTCCCCGGACCCCTCCCATTACGATGAGGTGTGGGGAACTCCATAACCCTCGGCCCTCGTGTGCCCTCAGCGAGAAAGACTTCTAGATCCGCCTTTGGCTCATAGATGACGCTGTTTAGTTTTTGTTCCTTAGAAACTTGTTTTGTTTGGACGGGCCGCATCCTGATGTAACATATTTACCAATGATTACAATGTGAAATATAAAAAAGCGAACATGTCCGTGGCTAGTGAAATTAACATCGATATCCGAATATGATTTACAAGACACATTATTAGGCGCATGGCGAAGCGGATGAGAAGGCATCATGTGGAAAATTAGTTTCTAAAGCCCTGGCAGGCGGAAACTACTAACTAGTTAAAATAATTTTAACTCAATTATGTTAAAATTATACATTCGATGGAACATCGAATGGCGAAGTAATCAATTTATGTATGAATGAACATTTGATGGTTTACTAATAATTTCGAAATTTGATACAAGGCTTTTATAGTCATAATTATTATTTAGTGCCTAGTAATTTTAATGTATGCATTAGGGAATTGGGAAATATTTTATTTATTGAATACCCTAACAAATATTTATTAATTAACCGACTATTTTTTTTGAAATCACAATATATTAAGTAACATTGACCAAGTTAAAAAATATAAAGTTTTTTTTAAATAATATTAAATTCAATTAAAAAATTAAATATGACAATGTAATTTTATTTAACTGATAATAATGAGAATTAGAAACATTAAGAAATGTGACATAAGAAAATTTGTAGGTCAATTAATATGAATATACCTATATAAATGGGGGTATACATTTTTTAAAAAAGAGATCATAATTTAGTCGATTACAATTTGGGTACAGATGATAATCAGCAATGGGACGATAATGAGATTTAGGACACCATTCCACCGTAATAAACACCTTCACTCATTAGAATTGGCAATCTGTCGACTGAAACTCGAACACAGACATAGTAATGGGAAGGTTTGAGACGGAATAGGTGATAATTATTGATTAAAATCAGGTAGCACGTCCTTCAATGTGTACTTTAAGAAAATGGCGATATCGGGCTCAAGGCGATTACCCAGCACGCCACAGGTGCAGAATGGAACCGCGCCTCCAACACCGCAATAGTCTCACAATAGTTGCAATCAAGTAAACGGATTTCGCTCGAATCGCTCGCTCTGAGCGCATCGCTGCGGGGGATTTTTCCTAATCGCGAAATGAATGCACGAATACTCCCTACGGAGAAAATTTATTTTTCTATCAGACGAATTTTTACTTTTAAACGTTTCCACTATCCTCTATCTCTTAATTCATTATCTTACATCCACTGCTCTTGTAGGAGATGTTTTATAAAATATGTAGGTACTTTTATCGTCTAGTTGTAGACTGATAATCTTTCTATATACTCGTAGATCACATAAGTAAATTCACATAAAAAAAAATGCGTATTATTTACACATAAAATGTAAAGCAACCGAACATTTGTAACAGTTTGAGCATCTCTGTTATCTGATAATCAAAAGGGTGGCGGAGGCGTCAGGAAAGCTTCCTAATTAAACGCCTGCCTGTCCAATTTATCGCGTATTTAAAGCGAGACAGAGGTATCGGAAAATACGGCTCTCGGTCTCGGCTGCATAATGTTTTATGCTTTATGCGAACTGCGCCATGGCTCTTGAAGCGGTTCTGATAGCCTCTGTATCCACCATTATAGCAAATACGCTCGGAGTAAATAATATTTTGAAATAGACACATGCGCAAACCAGCGGGTACAGGGAAGAAAAACCTTTCTTTTAGATAGATTTCACTAGGAAAGCTACCTATTGCAATGGGTACCATGTCAGAACTTATTTATTTATTTATCGTTTATTCGGAAAACCAACAGTACAATATATAAAAAAAGAATGGTACATACAATTGTGTGTAAAATTGACTGATGACAGGTTTACGCTAAAGTACAGAGATACATGTAAAGATTAAAATTAAATTAAATTACACTCGCACTAGCACTTAAATACACACATATATATATATGAATTTTGTATATATATATATATATACTAGCTGACCCGGCCACGCGTTGCTGTGGCTAAAGTTTTTGTTATATTACATTATAGTAAACAATCTAAGAGGAACAATAAGAGAACATCAGTCACGGAGTCCACTATGCTTTTTCACACAGATGGTATTTGTAAAAAAATATGGTGATCTCCTTATTTGACTTTCTACTACTATAACCCTTTAGTACAATGAAATTATTTACGAACAAAGACGAAAATGTTGATGTTTGTATACAAATTCACTGGATTGAGATTTGAAGGGGAAGTACGTTGAACACAATTAATTAAAATGTTCTTACACTTGATACTAAGCAGAAATCAATAGGTAAAAAATAAAAATTTATCAGATTTATTATTTCCATTTAATTTTATAACAAATATAAGTATATTACAGTATAATACAGTAAATAACATGTGACGCTTAAACTCATGAATGAGGTAGGCAAGGCAGACAGTCTTAAACTTTTAAACATTAATATCTTTTTTTTTGAATTATAAATACTTTCAATTTCAATTTAACTTAACACCAATCGGTGCACAATGTTTTTGGTTAACCTGTCTTTAGCTAACACAAATAGATTCGACGGTTTCCCAACACGTGAACACGCAACATATAGTTGCCCATGAGAAAAACATGGATTTTCCAAATCTAAACCACAAATGGAGATTGTTTGACCTTGAGATTTATTTATAGACATGGCGAAAGCTAAACGAATTGGAAACTGTAGCCTTTTGAAGGGTATGGTAGAATCTGATGGTATCATCGGAATACGTGGCAGCAGGACCACTTTTCCTTTAAACTTCCCAGCCAAAATGGTTGCTTCAAGAATGTTTCCGGTGATCTTTTTGATGACCAAACGCGTACCGTTACATAATTGAGGTGGATTCAAATTACGGAGGAGAATAATAGGGGAACCAATCTTTAATCGAAGATTATGTGGTGGCATTCCAGGGATATCTAATGAATTTAAAAATTCAATCGGAAAATTTACACTTTCATTTTCATCAACAACAGTATCGATTGATTTAAAAGACATCAGATCGCCTGGTAACAACTGTTGTATCTGGAAGTTAATTTCGTCAACATCAACGTTTTTGGCTGCCAAAATCGCCCGTTGACTAAGCCATTCATGATTCAAATAATTATTCTGTATATCCGGGAAAATACTCTGAATCAATTCAGTTTTATCCTGAACAACAGTGCAAAAATTGTCTGGTAGTTTAATGCATTGCGTATTTGGTTGCAGTTTTATTTTACCGTTCCCAATATCTAGTAGTTGTTCGGAAAATATTAGTGCTGATGGATCATTTTGCAATTGTACTCGCATATTTATGGTCAATCGAAGTGTTTCAACACTTCGCCATAAGAATGATTGTTTCAAACATGCATTAATCTCATCCGCGAAAGTAGAGCGAGGTATAACCGGTAAGGTCTGCCGGAAGTCACCAGACAAAAGTAAGATAGCACCACCGAAAAGTTTATTATTGCTGTTTAAATCTTGCATAGTTCTGTTTAATGCTTCAAGTGAATATTTGTGTGCCATTGTGCACTCATCCCAAATTATTATAGAACTCTTCCGCAACACTGCAGCTATTCCACTATTCTTTTTGATGTTACACATTGCATCTGGTTTATTATGAACGTCCAATGGCAGCTTGAATGTTGAATATGCTGTTCGCCCACCATCCAGTAAAGTAGCCGCAATGCCTGACGATGCTAATGCTAATGCGATTTTTTGTTGCGACCGTATTTTGGCAAGAATCAACGATATTAAAAATGTCTTACCGGTTCCACCGGGTGCATCCAAGAAAAAAAAACCGCCTTGTTCAGCAGCAACAGCCAGCATAATCCGATCATAAATAATTTTTTGTTCTGCTGTCAGTAATGGTTCACTGTTCATGATAATTGTTGCTAAACTTCCATGGTCATATTGATTTTCTCGTTGTAAATCGGTATTGACTAAGTCGGTGGCTGGACGATTAGGTGATGGCATACCATAATGATTAAGTGGTAAATTTGAAATAAGAACACATAAATCCTCGATCAAGACCAATGCTTCATTGTACATCTCTGGTGTATAATCTATGTTTTGGCATTGATTTGTTTGTCTAATTCGGTGCAAGATGTCTTCTGTCATACAATTTTTATATTTTTCCCACAAAGTTTGTGCTTGCGAGGGATAACATGTCGCCAAAATAATTGCAAACAACTGACGAATGTTATTCGGTGTTGATGTCAACGCAGCATCAGCAAGCGTTAAGTCCCAATGGTTATCGTCTTCTAGCAATTGCAGTTCACGACATGCATCCTGGTATGTATTGAATACTCGACCATTAGCTGTTCGTAAAAATTCAAAAGACGTTGGTCCGGGAACATTCACCAATAACAAACGTAAATAGAAGCACTCACGTTGCTTTGGATGTACCGTGTAAAGTCTCCCCAATGTCTTAGCTTTGAATATGCCTGTAATGGAAGGATGTGGTTTTCCTTGTTTCCGTGGCTCCCATTTTTTACTGGATTTGTTCCATGTGAAATAACGTGGAACATCACCATACACCAATGTCTTCGCGAATTGGCCAAAAACATCAGGTTTTTGACACAATGTAAAAAATTCAGTTAGAGTCGTTTTCGGAGCTTCGAACGCTCTTTGGAGAACATTTTCTTCAGTGAAGTATACACGTTGACCGTTTTCAAGATGTATTGCCAGATGTTGGACAGCAGGATCTCTTTCGTGGATGGGAAAGCTGAGAATATGCCAAATAGCTTCATTGCTGCTAATGTATCTGCCCATTTGGTATCGTGCTATTTCGTCATTTTTATTTATGTTTTTTACTTCAAATATGGCCAAATCACTGCCTTTGTTTACATATTTACAAATATACTTAATTGATTTAACAGAACTGCAAAGCTCAACATTGATATGAGCTTTGTAAGTTTTTGAAAGTAGTGGTGAGTATGGTACCACCCACTGATTATCAAACTCAACTTGATTTGGAAAGTTCGGCAGTCGCATTGTAAATGTGTGGCCACCATTCTCAGTACTTCTGCGGCGATACATTGGATAACCATCAATATCTGTGATCGTGTCATTCGTATGCGGCTTTGGGAAGTTTTTTTTACATTTTCCATTTTCCATGCACGGTGACGTCATGTTGAAAACACCGCATGGCCCATGGATCATGTGTTTGGTGACAATATCAAATAATTCTTGATCAATTAATGGGTCTGGAATTTCGGCTGAAATTATTTGATCGATTTCTTCAGGACGGATTCTATCTTTAAGCCAAACCAAAATGTGGGCATGAGGCAAACCTCGCTTTTGCCACTCTATCGTATACAGCCAACAACGTGTGATACCAAAAATTGTATATTTAACAATAAAATCAATTAAGGATTTCAATTTTTGTTTAAACACACGTGCAGTTAAATCATGACGATGAATGGCTTGTTGTCCTGGCAATAGTAAAGTTTGTATCTCTTCCCAATTCGGATTACATGTGAATGTACCTAATAAATAAATCCGGTCGGCCGTAATGACGTACGTAAGTCATCGCATCTTGTATGTATTCCTGCATGTTCCGTGGACTGCCGATGTAGCTTGAAGGTAAAATGAAAGCATTACCGATGTCATTGGGATTTAAATTTCCATCGATGTTTCCAGCAACAGCATCTCGTAAGTGAATATATTCTTCCGATCGTAGTTTTGCCTGGTTGAATCGAAGGAATCGCAAGCGTTCGCTTTCGACCTTAGCATACATATCAACAATGTATTGATGGAACAGCTGACGATATCGAAGGATATAATTGTCTTGATGTTGTCTAACCATTATTCGGTGTGCGTAGTAGTTCATTGAGCTAACTTTATTATTTCTGTAATCACCTAAAAAAATAAAAAATAAAATGCAATACGAAATTATAATCTATACATACAGTAAGAAAGTAAATAGATAATTGTCAAATTTACCGGTATTTGGATCATACTGTTTGATATTAAGGTGATATTCATGTTGTCTCGCCGTGTAATGTTTATAGATCTTTTGTCAACTGGATCACCAACCATGATAACAGCAACCTCATCAACAGTTGGAGCGTTGAATCTACCAGCATGTTCACCTAATGGTACTTTGTCGGCTTTTATGACGATTTGATAATTGTCATTTTGCAGTCGTGGCGAAACTCTTTTGATCAATTGAATTAGTTGATTGTGATCTTCTAAAAAATTTTCCAATAATATCACAATTGCTCTTTCCTCTGCTTGTTCAATAAAATTATACAGGCACCGAGTCGTCACGCGCTCTTCACAATCGCCCATAAAATAAAAAGGTATCGACATCTGTCAGTTTTATGACTGCCAAATAATAACAGACAAATAATTAGCAATAAATTAAAATTGCGACTATAATTTGAGATTTAAACTATCCTATCGCTCAAGTTGGATCGAACTGCATATGGTGTGCAAATTTTATTATAATCGGTTAAGTGGTTCAGCCGTCCATTGAAGATAAACATTGTGACACGAGATTTATATATATTAAGATATATATATTTTGAAATAATAGTAGGTTTTAAAAATAGTCAGAGGCCAAAGGAAAGAAAGTGAAAATGAAAATGATGTCCAAAGATTATTATTTTTTTTTCCACTTGACCTGACTTCGCGTTTCACATCCTCTAGAACCCAAAACCACCCTCAGTTTAAAAGTTTATACAGGGTGTCCCAAGATCATAAACAAAAATTTAAGGGGGTGTATATGTTCCCTATTACGAGTAAGAAATTATATAAAAAAATGCAAAAATATTTGATACCCAAAATAATTATTTTATAGACTAAATTTTTGTAAAACAATAATTATATTATCCCCCCCTCCCCAACCCCTTCTTATCCGTTCGGTGTCCGCGCCTCGCCGCGTGGCGGCGAGGCGGTCACCCCGTCGCCGATCGGCGGCGCCTGGTCGGTTTATTACACGCACGGCTAGCGGGACATTTTATTACGTTCAGTTTGTTTTCAAAACGAAGATAACAATAAAAATAAAACCATAGAAAGAACGAACCCATAACTAAATCCTAGAGTTTTAAAGAAAAACAAACCATAATAGAAGTAGGTACTTACCGATTCACGGATATTTCTCAGTATGGAAAACTCACAAATAAAATAGTACATAAAAAGTTTAAAATAACACATTGTCATACACTTCACTAATTAACACACAGTTATAGACACTTACGTATTATCGTCGCCTTCTGCGTGCAACACCCGACCTTTCGAACTGTTGGCCATTCACGCGTAAGCAAACTTCTGCTCGCCAGGCCATCTCATGGTGAACTCTTTGCATCAGTTCAGGATCTCTAAGACAGTCTTCCCTTAACAAATCGAATGCTCTACGAATAAGAGCTCTCATTTCTTCAGCAGTATCGCACTCTCGCCGGAAAACGAAGTCTTTGATGCGACCCCACAAAAAGAAATCCATTTCTGATAAATCTGGAGACCTTGGCGGCCAAGGATTTGGTGCTCCGCGACCGATCCATTGATTGCCAAACAATTGATTTAATCTGTTTCGCACAGCGACTGTAGTATGAGGTGGAGCGCCGTCTTGCTGAAACCACATATCACGATATTGGTTTAACGGCAATTCGTCAATGATATTGACTAAAGTGTCATTTATGAATGCTAAATAACTGTCACCGTTTAAGCGCTGTGGAATAAATATTGGGCAGTAAATGTTGTCACCTAGTATCCCTGCCCAGACGTTAATAGACCAACGGTATTGGTGCCCTGCTTCTCTGCGTTCAAATGGATTTGCATGTGACCACACATGCATATTGCGTCTGTTCCACATGCCATTACGAGTAAACAAACTTTCGTCTGTCCACATGATTGATTCGAAGACGTTTTCACGCTCTCTTTGTACGTCAAGCTTTTTTGTACTGACAAAAGTTTATGCGTCGCATATGATCACCCGGCACCAACGCATGGGTTTTCCTTATTAAGTATGGACGTTGTTTGTCCCGTTGCAATATTCTGTGTATGCTCGTTTTTGACACTCCTATATTTCTTGCGGCCTTTCGCGTGCTTGAACGCGGATTGTGACGAAAATGTCTTAAAATCTCCTCTTGTCGCCGAATTGGTAATGCGCGTCCAACGCCTTCGTGGCTGGGCACAATCGGACGGTTTTCAAGAATGCGCTGATAGGCCGCAGTAAATGTCCGGGAATTCGTAGGATGTACCCTATTAGGATAACGTTCGCGATACAACCTTAAAGCTGCGGCAGCGTTACCTACACATTCACCGTAAACCATCAGCATCTCAGCGTACTCACGAGATGAATACACGCGGCGCGGCATTACGTTTTTTACAGAAAAAGCACGACGTCTCGACTCAACGTGCGACGACACACTGATTCCTCTTTGACGCACTAGGAACGTCCTCTCGCGGTTGCATTCAGGGTCGCGCCCCAAATATTATAAAGTCGGTATTACACTAATATTTGTAAAAACTTCAACGTTTTTTTTCTCGAAAACCATAATGAATTTTGATATAGTTTCTTAACAAATAATACTAGAAATCGTAAGACCTATTAGCTGTTTTTTTTTTGTCCTATAAGCTTGGGACACCCTGTATATCTATCTATCTATATAACTTTTTTATGTACACGATAATTGGCAATAAAAATAAAATTAGCTTAATTTCTTTATTTCAAGCGGAAACAATATCCGTTTCAAGATAAGTCATAACTCTGTTCTCAATGTGAACTTAGCGTGCAAACCGTAAATAAATATTCGATAATATAACCGCAGTCGACATCACATCGTTTATACGGACAATTCTAAATATAACATTACTCGGTGGCAAAAGCGGAATCAATAACGCCTACTATGTTCTGTTTTTATTCAAATAGCAATATTTTGTATTGATTCTTGCCTTATTTAGAATAGGCAAATTAATAACTTTCATACTAGCACATTATTTTTTATTTAATATCTGTTTCGCCAAATTGCCTCAAATTGCTGAGTCCTGAAAGATATCGATATAATATCAATGTATAAAAGTCGGCCCTAATCGTTAATTAGGTAATATTATTAAGAATTTATCGGAACATATAAAAAGGATAATGCCGCGTCGCAAGTATTTAGGGCATTGAAAGTGTTAAAGTAATATCAGAAAAAAATAAATATTTGTACAGCATCGTGCAATTGAGGTGTTTACCACTTTGGTTTAGTCGTTCATAGCCGTTCTACTATCAAAATCGCTCGCTCGCACAAAATGACGGAACCTGTGTCGAGTTCGTCCGACATTGTCTGCGTAAGTACATAGGTTTATATAGGTTTGCGTATCGTCGCAGTTTTTGCTTCTCCCGTGAAACTTAAAACCTATTGAGGTTTTATGTTACAATAGAATTATTAAGGGTTGATAGTTACTCAACTAGACTTTAACGTTTTCTACAGGACAATCATTTTGTTCCAGTAAATCGTATAAAATAGTGCGTTATAGTCTAAATATAAAGAGAATCATACAACTAATACAATTGCAATTGCAATTAATTCTTCACGGTGTATTAACCATGTAGAGATTTTTATGTTATTACCCACTTTATGAATTGAGTTACAGTTCGCTACAGATACATGAGCATATAATTCCTTGAATAATTTACCAAAGAGAAAGTAAAAACTGCTCTGTCTAAATGCAGTTTTCATTCTATTCAACCTCGGCTCGTTCCTAAAACGTGCCCTGGTGGAGCACTGGTCAAGGTTCAGAACTGTATCTGTATCCTTCACTAAAATCCTTTTAAATAATGAATGAATCGATCTTATTTGTCGGGATTCAATCTTTATGTATTTGTTAGTCAATATTCACGAATAGTAAATGGAATCAAAGCACGCGATTAATGTGAATCAAATGGAATACACCCCCAATACAATTTTTACAGCCACTCTTGATCTTTGCAACGGGTTGTAGATATCGCACCATAGACATGACATGTCTTGGCACTCTTGGCAACTGGAGCTTGTAAAATCCGCCGCGGGGAGTGGAATCTGAATAAATGATGTGACATTTCGTCGGAAGCGACGCGCCCGTGAAACTGCTTCGACGTTTATCCGCGCTTATGAAATATTTACGACAATCCAAGCACTTGCAGTCACAACAAAAGAATTCCTCGCCATTAAAAATGTAGGTATTTCAGAATATCACCTAACAATATATTTTTTTGTTTTTGGGCGATTCATTTTTTCTATCGGACCTTTACCAGGTAAAATAATATGCCTGCCATTATCTATTTATTTGTTTTGAAAAGCTAAAAATACATATACATGGTACGTTAGTTTTCAGAGGCTGCACCAAAACGGTAGAACAGGCAAACGGTATAATAAAACTCTTTTGTTTATCTGTCACAAGGCTTTTAAGATAGTCGTGGCAGATTGTATTTTGGCATATTAAGAGGAAGATGAGTAACGGAAAAACTAATACTAAGGTCAGGTGGTATAAATATCGTTAAATAATTGTGTCTTAGGCGTTGGCAATCGATTAGCTCGTCTATTCGAAATTATTTTAATAATTTTATATTTGAACAAAATAAATAAAATCTTTTCACACGCACCGCGCCGGCTAGAGCTAGCTGCACTTGTGAGTAGCTGAAAATGCTCCGGCGAGTAATCCCAACGAATGCCATGTCAGTCTCTATTTATTCCTAGCAAAACCGATCATTCTAAAATAACAAGAAAAAGCTTTTAGAAATGATGATTTCAATTATTTTCTGACATGAAGCGGCGTAGTGAGCGCGTTTCGTTGCGTCAATTTGCGTGCTTCCGAATAGTCCGGGTTTCCTTAGGCTTTTTTCTTTTTTTTTTGTGCCTGCCTGTAAACTTTAAATTTAGTAAAATATTGGCCCGATGGATTAAAACTCGTTCTAAAGTCTTCAAAATTTTGGAGATTTTTTTTAGAAAAAGAAAACATTTTGCTAGGTGAAAAAAAAACGTCAGTTTGAACTGAAGATGTTTATTCTTCAGTTCAACTGAAGATGTTTATTCGGGATGTTTGCCTATAATCCAACAGCACACGAAGATGGACCGCTCTTCTACTTAGATCATTTCCCGGAAATGGATATTTACATTTCCACGCGTGGTTCGTTGAATTTATTTCCGGAATACTTTCTAGTCTTGTTGATACGTTGATGTATTCGTTTCTTACGCAGCGTCCTGCGTGAGCGATATGCGAAGCTCCGACCGAAACACCTCTTTTAGTCTCGGCCGAGACCGAGACTTTACTACTAAAGAGGCAAATAGACTAAATAGGTTATTGAAATTAAATAAATTAAAAACACATTAATTATTGTAAAAGGAATCAATAGCTAGTTCATCTGCATCAAAAGCATTGATCTGCATCTGCAGCAAAACATCTTGACCTTGCATTTCATCGTCATCAACACAATTTTCAAACATGAGCTGCCCATAGGTTGATTTCTCCTGTAATTTGTCGTGAAGATACATTCCTTGGCGTTGGCGGACTAGGTGGTTATCAGAATTTGTTTCTTTGCTAAATCAATCTTATTTTCTGTTAAATATTTTGATTTAAACCTGGGGTCTATAAATGCTGCTAATATCACAGATTTTTTTGCTTAGGAAAATAGACAATTGAGTCAGCAAAGCAAATTGATTTTCTTTATTTAAATTTTCTTTATTTAGAAAATGCGTCAAATTCAAATTAGTTTTGCGTTTCTCGACGCCTGACGGAGAGCAGGGTAATCTCGGCCGGGGCCGAAAAACTCGGATTGTTTTTACCGGTACCGAGACCGAAAACGAAACTTGATTTTTGGCCGAGACCGAGACCGAACTTTTGGTCGGTCTCTCGGATTCTGTCCCGCATGAGCGACCACTTGCGGTGCGAGAGGGACGCGGCGAGTGACGCTAAGTGGTTGATCAATTTGCGCTTATAGCGTTCGATCGTGTATTGCATTCGAAGCAAGCGTTCTAACATCTCTTCCGAAGATGACAAGATTGATATTTTGATTAATACAGTAGGTACATGACTGTCCTGCTTTACGGGATATAAAATGTAGAAATTATCACAATAGATTGGTTGACACATCGGGAGCGGATATATTAGACGATACTCATTCCTGATTTTCTTTAAAAACAAAAACTTTTATATAAGGGTCGTTGCACGCAAAGGCGAGAAGCGAAATAGGTCACGTAGAAAAGACACGCCGGCGTCCCATCACTAGGGTTGCTATACTTTGCCAACTTTGGTTCTGACGACGAAGTTGCGTTGGCGTATCGCCCGCGAGGGGTGCGCTTCGAATTGTTTTTCTACCGTCGCGTCGATGAGACTTTGTTCGTATAGAATGGAGCCCCGTTAGTCACCACATTATCAGTCACCGAATCATGTAGTATTTATTAATTTACATTATATTTAATGAGAATTAAAACTTTCAAGCCGGGAATCTCTTTTAATCGCCGTAATTTTATCGGATAGTTATTATGTACGCACATCAGTCTACAAGAACTCATACACGGACGTAGACGGCCATTAGAAGCGTGATAACTCAAATTCACAGTCAGATTGTAAACTAAATGATATCACTAACAAAACTTATAAACTTATATACTTATGCACATTATATATATTATATATTATTACTAAAATCTAACACTTCATAATATAAGTATTTCATGAGCATTTATTTCTCATATATGATGTTATATATATTATGTACGTACACTATTTATCAAAATAAAATAAAAATATAAAACCAGGTAAAGCAAACGTGTAAAATTGAAGCAGGTATCACCCCAGAACAGACCTTGTCTAGTGGGGTGATAAAATCCACACCACCTATCTATTTTGCTTTGTATGAGATAGTTTAAGATTATTTTTGTAACTAGTTTTATTCATTTAAATTGTTTTATGCTATTTCATATGTATTGTTTTTTGGATAAAATAAAAAAAAAAAAAAAAAAAAACATAAAAACTGAATCTTATGCTTAATTTGTGTAAAAAAAGTAGAAAATCAATTCAAAATCCTTTCAAGGTTTCTACGTACTTTGTTTCATGGGAAGTTGCCTAATGTGTAGACGTAATAAAAGTGATAGTGTATACTTACGTAGCCGTTGCCGCCCGCCTTGTATCATAAAAGTGTCAATAAAAGCTACTCGGGCTATTTTTATTAGTTTTTCTTGTTTTTATTAGGGTTCACCTATAAATATATTGATAATGTAAGCCTGTTGCGATCGTTCAGAATGTTTGACTACATAAACTGTAAAATGTCTGTATAATTACTACTGTACTGTACTGTACTGTACTGTCTATTAATTACTGTATAATGTCTGTGTAATTGTAGTAAATGTCGTAATCATTTATTATTATAACCATCACGAAAGAAGTACATGACTTAAAATAAATATATTATAAATTGCCATACTAAAGTTAACTAGAAATGATATTCTATAAATATATGTAGGTATTAAACAAGATAATTTACATACGAATAAATAAGGTAACAAATATGCACTGATGAAGGCAGAATCGTTCGCTGAAACGTCTGACATTCACTCCTTTAACCCTCTTTTTATTATTGTTTAAACCTCATATTTTAGTAGTAAAATGTATATAATAATATAATAAGTATTTTACTTTTATTATTTTTTTAAAAGAATAGCTGTGACGTAGGTCATAAAAAATATTTTAGGCGCTACTCAACGAAGCTTTTAAATGCTTGTGCTAGAGTGAAGGGGATAGTAATAATGAAGCGTTAAAAATGGTGTAGTTATGAACGGATTCGAACATGCGACCGCTGGTTCAATAGTCTTAACCTCTAGACTACCTAATTTTTATTTACCAGCGAATCGGTATACAAAATGTTTCGACGGTGAAGAGCGATTCAAAGATCTCATAATTTCACTTTTCTTTATGCTGTAGGTAAAGGCAATGACTCCTACCTTCGAGGCCAGAAAAGGCGTCATCGTTGATGTGCACGATCCCGTTGCCATCGAGCTCCAGAGAATTGAGGAGGTTCAGGTGCGAGAAGACGCTGGATGGAATCTCCTTGAGATGATTGTGCGCCAGGCCGAGCGAGTCCAAATTGCGTAGACCTAAGATGTATTAAGGTGATGAGAATTAGAAAAAACCGGAGCCGGACATGTGAGAAATAATTTACAGTCATGGTTTTAGGCATAACACTAATACTTCGCACCTTTAAGGTTAAAAATCACGAAAATAAATAATAGGTAATTATAAAATTATTGAAAATTAAAAAAAAAACCTTTTTCTTGAATAAAAGCTAAGAATACTCTCGATCAAGTTACCCTTTAAAAAAAATACAATACCTAATTAAAATAGGTTTATCCGTTTGGGAGTTATGATGCCACAAGCAGACACAAGCAGATACACACGTTAAACTTATAGCACCCTTATACGCCGGAGGTTAAAAACTCATTTTAAATGGGTTAATTAAAGAATAATAAACAACAATTATTTTTACTCGATTTTAAAAAAGAAATGGCAATGCAATGCTATTTAAAAATCAAAGAAATAAGTAAAAGAGATAGCAAGGATTTTGGTAATAATACTTCAATATTGGATAATCTCTATCCGGTCAAATATTTGTTTAACTTCAAATCGCGTTAAATCTATCAAATATAAGTAAGTAATTTATAAAAGTCAAAATAAAATTATGTAAAGTTGGGCGCAGCCCATAATTATTTTTTTTTAATAGTGGAACTATATCTGGTTCAGCTTACTGATAAAATTAAAGTTTCGAAATAGATAGCTGTGGAATAATTATTATTTTAGTCAATACATTTGGAAATGTTAACTTCACGTGACTAGTTTTCACCTGGTTTTGTTTTGTTTCGGTCTGTGAATCAGATAGGCAGAAAGTAAGATAGAACTAAAACGATATTTTGAGTTTTTTAACACAATAATGACCAATATAGAAAGATAGGGGGGCGTTGTGAATAAAACACCAGCTTCCTAAAATATGACAAATGATTTTCTACGAAGGATATGAGTACGGCAGTATGTTATTACAAGGACTTTCCGTTCACAAGGTTTACCTGGTTGGAATATTCTCTTAACTGAAACTCCAACATTTTCCTGGGTTACCCGTGGGCGACGATAATTGATAGTAATGGGCCCCATTCAAACCTGGCATAAGAGACGCGTTGATAACGTGTGTAACTAACTGTACACGCGAGGCCTATTTAATATAATTACATGCGTCAGCTTCCGATTTCGCTAAGGAAAAGGTTCACGAAATAAATTCAATGAAAAGAAGGTCAATAACATATTCTCTAAAAACATTCTAAAGATTAGTTTAAGTTACATTAAAACATATTCGAAACTAATCATCGATATATTATTAGTTCAATTTGTTTAATAGATACTTAGTTTTTCTACGTTTTTCTTTTATAGTCGATTTGTGATCTATTAATCACATTTGGATCCTATATGTTTTTGCGATGGTACCCTAATGAATGTCATCCATTTTTACCTCGGTCTCACGTGGGTATTTCGGAAACACCTCATTTACTTTCTCTTTCTGGTATTACTGTTCTAAAATTGTGTTTCCTGGTTCATTTTCAAGCTGCGTGACATGCAGGCCTTTTAAATCACTACAACTTTACAATTACACAAGATATAAAAATAATTATTTAGTATCTACTAGAAAATGTTTCTTATCAAAATATAATTATGAATATTTTTCCCTTTTTTATATATTTTAAAATTATTTCTTTACATTATGTATGTAGTAATAATGACCTTGCTATTTATATTGCTATTTATTAATTATCTTCCTTAATTTCATATAATTAATATAAATATTATATATTCGGAGACAATTCGGAAAAAAAAAAAAAAAAAAAAAAAAAAAAAAAAAAAAAAAAAAATTAAAGGTGTATACAAAATTGACGATTTATTTTTGTTTAAAAACAAATTGCTTTTAGTTTCTTTATAGTTCAAAATCTCATAATTATATATTATATACATAATTATATATTTATTCAAATATAGATTTTAAGTACAAAACATATTCAAAATCGCTTAAAACAAAACCAGCTGTTTGAGAAGCTCGTCGTGTTTGCGTAGTCGGTCAAAAATAAAACAATTTTACCTGCAAAGTCACCCTCGCTTATGGAGGATATCTTATTTTCCTGCATTTCCAGCTTCTTGAGGTTCTCCAGCACGGCGAGGGCGCGCTGCGGCACGACTGACAGCTCGTTACCGCCCAAGTTGAGTCGCTTCATTTTCCTTTTTCGAATAACCACAAACGCCGTGTTATAACGATGTCAACTAGAGATGTTACAACAGCCGAAGCAACATTTCGTTTGTGATATTTTATCGGGAGCAAATACATTTACAAGTCGAGGTAAATATATAAATGTATATATAATATTATAAATTTAATAATTAATCTATTTTAAGACACACATACACAGGATGAACTTAAAGTCAGCAGCAGTCAACAAATTTTGTTCGACGTTTTTTCATATAGCTAACAAAAAAATCCATATAAAAATATAAATACTCTATTAAACGTTTGGTGCGCGTATTGTTATGATCCTGACCTATCGAATTGACCTAAATTACAATATTTGCGCGCGGGAAACTACCCGTTGTTCACTGTCGTTAATACATTTGTAGGTCGGTTACTGGGACGCGACGTCGTGACGCCGCGCCGTCTGTGGGTTTTTCTTAGGTGACCATACTTTAAGGTGTTTTTAGGACTCTTCCTTTTGTCATTTTGCACCAGTGTTTTTCAAAGCTGTCCAGAATAAAGATACTGCTGAGTTTAAGTTCATTCTGTATACAAGTACGTACGCAGCTAATAATTGATCTGTATGTAAAAACCTTTATTTACAAGGAAGGTTAATCTAGTAAAAATAATCAAGTTTAAACCCTAAAAGGTTTTTATTTTTTATGTTACCTGGAGAATTTTGTGCAACCGTTGATACATTGCATTAAAATTTATTAAAATATAGTTAAAACAGTATAGAGAATAGAAATACAAAAGACCAAATATGTCACGTAATACCTGACAGAGCAAGCGAAATTTTGAAATGAAAGTTATAGTTGTACAAGTGGTAGTTGTATGCTATCTCTTTTTAACTGTAATAAATTTGCCACTTTAAAGGGGCGGTCACGTTTTCGACTGCCTCGTTTTTCTTGAGCTCACGTGCAATTTGGGGGGGCATTTACGAGGGCTTTGTTTATTCCGCGAATCCCCGTCAATTTTTTTCATGAATTTTACGGCTATAGACATACAACATAATTCGTTTTGTTTTTTTATGATGCCCTAGACAAATAAATTTCAAGGAAAAATATAGTTTTTAAATAATGTTTACATTCATTTGAATTCATGCCAAAATCTAGCCAAAATTAAATATTTGCAAAATTACTTACAAATATAAAAACAATCTATACATCTTACTATTGTTGACAAAAATGATTTTATTTTGAAAATAATATTTAATAAAGGTAATTTAAAAAAAGGGGGTAGCACTTTATATTTTGTTATATGAATGGGCTGCCACGGTAGGGTGCTGTCATAGAGACGTTTTCTACTCTTGAGTCAGTGATGTCACATTCGCAGTCTTAACAATTTTTTGAAAACTTTGTTTTCCTGCCCGTCACGACGAATGACGTTTTTGTTTGAAATAGAAAAAGGTTTTTCCCTCCCTCCTCTACGGAAAGCTAGAGTATTCATTCGAAGCTCATTGTTAAAATCTTTGTTTATACTTACTGTGAAACTTTAAAATGCCGAGAAATATTTCATTTAGAAAGAAAAATTAATGGATCGTTATTTTTTTTAGACACCTCTTTTTAACACCCTCAATCTTAGACACTTTAATTAGTGATTTTTGAATGAATAAGATTTTTGCTTTATTTCAATGGCCCACTCGAGCAGAAATCGCCAATCGAAAAGGTAAGCACATTTAAAATATCGGCTTACTAAACATTAAAAGGAAGTACTAGCAAGTACTCACTTTTCAAGGCCTTTGAACGCGTCGCTGTCGATGACACTTATCTTGTTCTCGTAAAGTGTTAAAATTTCCAGGGTGTCGAGCCCCTCGAAAGCCCTCGAATGTATTGCTGAGATCCTGTAAAAATATCAGTTGCCTACATAAGTTTCAAATAAAAACAACAATAAGGAGGGGGTCAGGGATACATTTCCAGCAATAAGTATAAAAACTACTAAACATGTTATAACTTTTTTGCATACGAATAAAATATGCAAAAAAGTTTATCACATATCGCTTTACTAACCGTATGCTTGCTTGCTATTATGAAGCATCAACACATAAAATAAAAACTAAACTCTTCCTCCCTTGATTCGTACATATTCATCTAATAATTGAGCCGCTTAAATACTGGCATACGTATATTTACATAATAATTTTAGTGTAATTAACGTTGAAAAAAGTTAACCAACTTAAACTAAATGTTGTAAATGTACATTCACATGCGTAGTTTGCATTTTTTAAATTTATTTTGTATTTTATTTAGAAATTACAGTTGATAAAGAATTTCATGTTGATAGTCACTCAGATAACATAATTATTTTACCTATTATGGTTCATGTTCAAAATAAGTAGATGGTGAAGACTCTTCAACGCCGCTGATGGTACTATACTGAGTAGATTCTGGGAGACGTCCAATTGGGTGAGGCCTTTTCCTGGATTAAAGAAATAGATTTATGTATTCATGTACCTTTTTTTTTGTTGTTTAAAATTCTAATTAGCTTGCGAATTATTGTTTAGCATCAGATATACTAATTACACGGATATTTATTATAGTTTTTGTTTTATCTGCTGTATCTTTTGCATTTAAAGTGCTGTAGGCATCACAGGTCAGGTATCGCCTGTGTGCCTTCGCCGACGCTTTGACCACAACCTGTCTTTTAATTATTACTGACGAAGCTAGTACGAAACTATGTTAATGTTGTAATTTAATTAAGCTAATATGGCTGTGGTATAGTGACATACGAGTCGTTAGCGATTATATCTGCCAAGGGACGTCATTAGTAATAATCATCAGGTTAGGCACCGTAAGGACACTCCTGTCAAAGGTCAAGACACGACGTCCGACGGCTCAATTAATATTTAATGGATAACACAGTATGGGGATATTGTAATACGGTAAGTGACAAATTAGTGTCAATATCGTATGAAATTTCTCAAAGGGTGGAAGGACAACCATTTTTGAATACAATATTTCGAACGATTTATATTTTTTTTAATCAAAGTTTACTAATATGGTTTGAAAAAATCTAAATAAAGCGTTTTTTCTTACCTACTATCCTCTGTCTAATAAGAATCTTTAGCTTATATTTTTTAATACCCAATATCATAAACATATATATAACACACCTAACTCTCAAAATGAATAGGGTTTTTAGGTTCTTCAGCTTGTTTGATTCTTCAGTTTCAGCGCGTTAAGACTTGAACAGTTTGGTGATCTCTGCCATTCCAATGAGCCGTTACAAGGCTAACTGTTTATCTGGTCCACCCTAGATACTAAACCGCCTTTGAACTAGGTTTCTCAAAACCGGTTCTAATCCCTGCCGTTCAGTTAACCATTTAAAACAAATATAATACTATAAGTTAACCAACTAATTTTCATACTTTTACTAATAGCAATGCCATTAGTAAATCAGTAGATTAGTAGATCGCGGTGTTTCAGTGCTGTACCTTTTATTATTATAAGTCAATATGGCGATATTACAGTACATTAACCCTGGTAATAGTTTGGGCTCAATCTGCCGTCTTGCTCTTATCATATACATGATCGATGTTGCCATTACAACTTTTTACCATGGCGGAGTAATAGTTTGCATAGGATTAAACATTTCCTAAATGATTCTAGCAAAGATACTCTAAGTCTACTTCCATTAGCAGAGTTATTTATTTATTTAATATATTCTAGGGAAACATACAGTGTAACTTAGTTTATAAAACAGTAAATACATAGTTATAAATTTGGCCAATTAGATGAATCCACTGTTTAACAATATAATTGAAATGTCGGTTCACCAAAACTGATTACATAAAAAAAGAAAATTATAAGAATTGTGCATAAAATAAAATAAAATAGTTTCGTTTTTGAATATTTACACTTATAAATAAATAAAAAATGTATTAATTAGAATATGGGTTTTATAGAGTTATTTATTTTTATCATAATAAAATCAAAACTGTCTTTAAAGATAAAAAAATATATATATTGTAACTAGCTGACCCGGCCACGCGTTGCTGTGGCTAAAGTTTTTGTTATATTACATTATAGTAAACAATCTAAGAGGAACAATAAGAGAACATCAGTCACGGAGTCCACTATGCTTTTTCACACAGATGGTATTTGTAAAAAAATATGGTGATCTCCTTATTTGACTTTCTACTACTATAACCCTTTAGTACAATGAAATTATTTACGAACAAAGACGAAAATGTTGATGTTGGTATACAAATTCACTGGATTGAGATTTGAAGGGGAAGTACGTTGAACACAATTAATTAAAATGTTCTTACACTTGATACTAAGCAGAAATCAATAGGTAAAAAATAAAAATTTATCAGATTTATTATTTCCATTTAATTTTATAACAAATATAAGTATATTACAGTATAATACAGTAAATAACATGTGACGCTTAAACTCATGAATGAGGTAGGCAAGGCAGACAGTCTTAAACTTTTAAACATTAATATCTTTTTTTTTGAATTATAAATACTTTCAATTTCAATTTAATTTAACACCAATCGGTGCACAATGTTTTTGGTTAACCTGTCTTTAGCTAACACAAATAGATTCGACGGTTTCCCAACACGTGAACACGCAACATATAGTTGCCCATGAGAAAAACATGGATTTTCCAAATCTAAACCACAAATGGACATTGTTTGACCTTGAGATTTATTTATAGACATGGCGAAAGCTAAACGAATTGGAAACTGTAGCCTTTTGAAGGGTATGGTAGAATCTGATGGTATCATCGGAATACGTGGCAGCAGGACCACTTTTCCTTTAAACTTCCCAGCCAAAATGGTTGCTTCAAGAATGTTTCCGGTGATCTTTTTGATGACCAAACGCGTACCGTTACATAATTGAGGTGGATTCAAATTACGGAGGAGAATAATAGGGGAACCAATCTTTAATCGAAGATTATGTGGTGGCATTCCAGGGATATCTAATGAATTTAAAAATTCAATCGGAAAATTTACACTTTCATTTTCATCAACAACAGTATCGATTGATTTAAAAGACATCAGATCGCCTGGTAACAACTGTTGTATCTGGAAGTTAATTTCGTCAACATCAACGTTTTTGGCTGCCAAAATCGCCCGTTGACTAAGCCATTCATGATTCAAATAATTATTCTGTATATCCGGGAAAATACTCTGAATCAATTCAGTTTTATCCTGAACAACAGTGCAAAAATTGTCTGGTAGTTTAATGCATTGCGTATTTGGTTGCAGTTTTATTTTACCGTTCCCAATATCTAGTAGTTGTTCGGAAAATATTAGTGCTGATGGATCATTTTGCAATTGTACTCGCATATTTATGGTCAATCGAAGTGTTTCAACACTTCGCCATAAGAATGATTGTTTCAAACATGCATTAATCTCATCCGCGAAAGTAGAGCGAGGTATAACCGGTAAGGTCTGCCGGAAGTCACCAGACAAAAGTAAGATAGCACCACCGAAAAGTTTATTATTGCTGTTTAAATCTTGCATAGTTCTGTTTAATGCTTCAAGTGAATATTTGTGTGCCATTGTGCACTCATCCCAAATTATTATAGAACTCTTCCGCAACACTGCAGCTATTCCACTATTCTTTTTGATGTTACACATTGCATCTGGTTTATTATGAACGTCCAATGGCAGCTTGAATGTTGAATGTGCTGTTCGCCCACCATCCAGTAAAGTAGCCGCAATGCCTGACGATGCTAATGCTAATGCGATTTTTTGTTGCGACCGTATTTTGGCAAGAATCAACGATATTAAAAATGTCTTACCTGTTCCACCGGGTGCATCCAAGAAAAAAAAACCGCCTTGTTCAGCAGCAACAGCCAGCATAATCCGATCATAAATAATTTTTTGTTCTGCTGTCAGTAATGGTTCACTGTTCATGATAATTGTTGCTAAACTTCCATGGTCATATTGATTTTCTCGTTGTAAATCGGTATTGACTAAGTCGGTGGCTGGACGATTAGGTGATGGCATACCATAATGATTAAGTGGTAAATTTGAAATAAGAACACATAAATCCTCGATCAAGACCAATGCTTCATTGTACATCTCTGGTGTATAATCTATGTTTTGGCATTGATTTGTTTGTCTAATTCGGTGCAAGATGTCTTCTGTCATACAATTTTTATATTTTTCCCACAAAGTTTGTGCTTGCGAGGGATAACATGTCGCCAAAATAATTGCAAACAACTGACGAATGTTATTCGGTGTTGATGTCAACGCAGCATCAGCAAGCGTTAAGTCCCAATGGTTATCGTCTTCTAGCAATTGCAGTTCACGACATGCATCCTGGTATGTATTGAATACTCGACCATTAGCTGTTCGTAAAAATTCAAAAGACGTTGGTCCGGGAACATTCACCAATAACAAACGTAAATAGAAGCACTCACGTTGCTTTGGATGTACCGTGTAAAGTCTCCCCAATGTCTTAGCTTTGAATATGCCTGTAATGGAAGGATGTGGTTTTCCTTGTTTCCGTGGCTCCCATTTTTTACTGGATTTGTTCCATGTGAAATAACGTGGAACATCACCATACACCAATGTCTTCGCGAATTGGCCAAAAACATCAGGTTTTTGACACAATGTAAAAAATTCAGTTAGAGTCGTTTTCGGAGCTTCGAACGCTCTTTGGAGAACATTTTCTTCAGTGAAGTATACACGTTGACCGTTTTCAAGATGTATTGCCAGATGTTGGACAGCAGGATCTCTTTCGTGGATGGGAAAGCTGAGAATATGCCAAATAGCTTCATTGCTGCTAATGTATCTGCCCATTTGGTATCGTGCTATTTCGTCATTTTTATTTATGTTTTTTACTTCAAATATGGCCAAATCACTGCCTTTGTTTACATATTTACAAATATACTTAATTGATTTAACAGAACTGCAAAGCTCAACATTGATATGAGCTTTGTAAGTTTTTGAAAGTAGTGGTGAGTATGGTACCACCCACTGATTATCAAACTCAACTTGATTTGGAAAGTTCGGCAGTCGCATTGTAAATGTGTGGCCACCATTCTCAGTACTTCTGCGGCGATACATTGGATAACCATCAATATCCGTGATCGTGTCATTCGTATGCGGCTTTGGGAAGTTTTTTTACATTTTCCATTTTCCATGCACGGTGACGTCATGTTGAAAACACCGCATGGCCCATGGATCATGTGTTTGGTGACAATATCAAATAATTCTTGATCAATTAATGGGTCTGGAATTTCGGCTGAAATTATTTGATCGATTTCTTCAGGACGGATTCTATCTTTAAGCCAAACCAAAATGTGGGCATGAGGCAAACCTCGCTTTTGCCACTCTATCGTATACAGCCAACAACGTGTGATACCAAAAATTGTATATTTAACAATAAAATCAATTAAGGATTTCAATTTTTGTTTAAACACACGTGCAGTTAAATCATGACGATGAATGGCTTGTTGTCCTGGCAATAGTAAAGTTTGTATCTCTTCCCAATTCGGATTACATGTGAATGTAATAAATAAATCCGGTCGGCCGTAATGACGTACGTAAGTCATCGCATCTTGTATGTATTCCTGCATGTTCCGTGGACTGCCGATGTAGCTTGAAGGTAAAATGAAAGCATTACCGATGTCATTGGGATTTAAATTTCCATCGATGTTTCCAGCAACAGCATCTCGTAAGTGAATATATTCTTCCGATCGTAGTTTTGCCTGGTTGAATCGAAGGAATCGCAAGCGTTCGCTTTCGACCTTAGCATACATATCAACAATGTATTGATGGAACAGCTGACGATATCGAAGGATATAATTGTCTTGATGTTGTCTAACCATTATTCGGTGTGCGTAGTAGTTCATTGAGCTAACTTTATTATTTCTGTAATCACCTAAAAAAATAAATAATAAAATGCAATACGAAATTAAAATCTATACATACAGTAAGAAAGTAAATAGATAATTGTCAAATTTACCGGTATTTGGATCATACTGATTGATATTAAGGTGATATTCATCTTGTCCTTGCCAAAATATCAATGGATATTGTAGTGCGTCATATGAACGGTGTAGATCCGAAATCGTACTGACAGTGTTGTCTCGCCGTGTAATGTTTATAGATCTTTTGTCAACTGGATCACCAACCATGATAACAGCAACCTCATCAACAGTTGGAGCGTTGAATCTACCAGCATGTTCACCTAATGGTACTTTGTCGGCTTTTATGACGATTTGATAATTGTCATTTTGCAGTCGTGGCGAAACTCTTTTGATCAATTGAATTAGTTGATTGTGATCTTCTAAAAAATTTCCAATAATATCACAATTGCTCTTTCCTCTGCTTGTTCAATAAAATTATACAGGCACCGAGTCGTCACGCGCTCTTCACAATCGCCCATAAAATAAAAAGGTATCGACATCTGTCAGTTTTATGACTGCCAAATAATATCAGACAAATAATTAGCAATAAATTAAAATATGACGATTTGATAATTGTCATTTTGCAGTCGTGGCGAAACTCTTTTGATCAATTGAATTAGTTGATTGTGATCTTCTAAAAAATTTTCCAATAATATCACAATTGCTCTTTCCTCTGCTTGTTCAATAAAATTATACAGGCACCGAGTCGTCACGCGCTCTTCACAATCGCCCATAAAATAAAAAGGTATCGACATCTGTCAGTTTTATGACTGCCAAATAATAACGGACAAAAAATTAGCGATAAATTAAAATTGCGACTATAATTTGAGATTTAAACTATCCTATCTCTCAAGTGCACATCGAACTGCACATGGTGTTCAAATTTTATTATAATCGGTTAAGTGGTTTAGGAGTCCATTGAGGACAAACATTGTGACACGAGATTTATATATATTAAGATATTAAAATCAAAAGTATTTCGCAAATATTACTGAAATTCGCAAAAAGATATCACAAAAAAGAAAGTTAACCAAAGAAATATCTATAAAATATTTTTTAATATGCTAGGGTTTACATACTTTTCTTTTCCACTTCAAGATTAAACGCGTAGAGTGTTTCGAAAGACATTTTGCAACTTTTAATAGGAACCATTATGATGAGTCAAAATTGTCTACCTGTTTGTCCATCAATTGTCCGTTGCTATTTGTCTTATGATGTCAGCCTAAAACTTCTCGAATTGTCTGTAATTATTATATGAGTGTCTTGTTTGCTTTCTTGGCTCGGTCGATTATATGAGTTTAATGAAAGGAGAAATAACGAAGGACTATTGAAAGGCGAATGATAAAAATAGACATCCACAGTCAGAAAGAGACACACATACTACTGCGCCTTTTAGAACATGTTTAACCTAAAACCCCGAAGGAGTGTAATGGAAAAATCTAAATTCAGATCACATGCTCAACATAGTAAGATTTTACGCCGACGCCATTCAACCCTATCATCACAATTTCAATTTTATGCAAGATAATAAATAGTTCATTTCCGAGAAACCGCAATAAACATTTTTATCATCAGATAAGGATTTTTGATTTGATGAATGCTTGACTGAGAGGTCGCTTTATCAGGCTAGGCAAAGTGTGTTCCACCAGCTCACGTGACGAACAATCTAGAAGTTCTCAGATGACTTGGATTTCATTGGCGTTAGATGGCAATAGAATGTTGCGACCATCTTACAAAGCTATTACTCATCAGAACTGCAAATCCTTTGGCCACATAAAAAACACGCTGTCCTGGGAGTCATGATCGAAAAGTGAGTTTCACTTTAGGGGTGATATTGGCAGATTTTTTGCAGTTACCAAACTAAGTTTAAAAATAGCCTTTGTTTGGGGTAAAGGGGCTAAACATAGATATATTTAGGATTTCCATTCGCGAATAGTTCTTGAAAGAAAATAATTAAAATCGACTTTTTTTTCCTAAAAAGAGGTTTTATTTTAGCCGGATGTTCTTTCCGACCAATGTGATATGGTTTGGCTAGTTTGGAGCCAATTTCAAACCGAGCAGGATAATTTGTGACAGCCCTAAATAAATTTGAAAACTTCACACAAATAGAATGTATCCTAGATATGTCGTTGTTTATGTAGTGTTTCCTACATTATACCAGAAATTAAACGACTTGTGAATATGAAATATAGTAATCTTAATATCAAAGACATGATAGATTACGTCATTCATAAATAAATGGCGCTGAAGACGTAATCCAAAGTAAATGTAATATTCAAGAACAAAAGGCCCGTCGCTGAGGAGCTATTTGTCTCGTGTCATAATCCTGTACTAAAACAGAAGCAAAGGGACTCCAGAAATATCCTAATTTTATTTAAGATAATAGCTTCATACTTAAGTACCTCCTACTATGGAAAAAAATTATAGGTTATAAAATATAATTCGAATTCATGCGTAGAAATAGTAATTTTAAAATTTCGAGTCTTGGGGTCGGATTTTACTGAATAGGCAGAACTTACAATATGGGTCACTAAAGATAATGGAGCTTAAAAGATAAAAAAGAATTTAACATCGTAAATTTAAAAGAATCGTAAATTTTAACACAGTATCCAGGTATTCAACGCCATTTGGTGATATAACTATTGGAGCCCTATCAGCTAAGCGAATTCTTCTGAAGGATTTCAGGCATCTCGTGTGCTAAATTCAGATATTTTAATATGTCGGTATGTGCTCTCTGCTCTATAAAAGTTTTCATCAAACGACAACATAAATATTGCGATATTACTCATAAACCAAAAAATTTAGTATGCCAATATTTTTATGCCAATTTTCGTTCAGTTTTGCATCACAACCGAACTAAATACACTTGATTTGGCTTACTATTAGATTACTTTCAAGAATTCGAAGTGTTTGTGGTTTGTAGTCTAGTGGTTACGGCGTTAGACAATTGGCTCATAGGTCACGGGTTCGAATCCGCACATGGCCATACCATTTTTAACGCTTCATTACCACCATCTCCTCTGACTCTAACATGGACACATTTAGCCTAGTAGAGTAGTTCCCATAATAATTGTGTATGACATAGGTATGAGATAAACGCATGAGCTACATTTGAAGCTCAAGATTTGCATCATTTGATTTGTAGATCAAGTGGTTTTACCTATTGAGCTGAGCGATGATTCCTCGACGACAGCGAGACTACTGTTGTGGATGGTCAGGTGGCGGATGTCCAACCCCAAGAACACAAATCCCTGGAGTTTGGGAAGGTTGTTGTGGCGGAGCTTCAAATAAAATATTATCGATGGACGACCTTTAAGTGCTGCCATTGCCTGGGGACACGAAATAGGGTTACATAATGTATTTATTTATTTAATATAAAAAGAAAACTCATATAACTATGTATGTCATGCTATTGAATCACATTTTAATTTTTAGATTTATCTTTAGAGCTTATACTAAGGTATTGTAAAAGTAAAACTCCTGCTGACTTAATAATAATAAAACCAAAACAAAGTTTTAGTAATAAAGTTTCTCAGGCATGATGTAAAATTTTTTAAAATAATATTTTTTAAGTAATTGTTATATAAAAAATATGATTTGTACATTTTATTCAATAAATTAATATTAAAATGATAATAAAAATAATATTCACCTAGTGGGACAGTTTATAGTCAAAATGGACGTACATTATTTAAAAAGATTTATTTTTTTTTCTAATTTTTTTATAGTACTACCGGTCTTTATAGTACAGGTTGCTTATAGGGACCGCGTGCGCTTAAAGACGTTATTATATAAGATTCGTTTGATATAATAATGTAAAGTCAAGTCTTTTTTTGAAAACTATTAGCGTCTTTACTCAAAATAAAATAATATCCAAAATCGTGGGACCTTTATAGATAAAAGAATTAAAACTCCTATTAATCAATAGAACAAGCTAGGTTGGTTTACGTTGGAAATTACAGTTAATTTATAGGTTAATGGGTAATACGTTTTATATTTATTCCCATCTGCCCCATTATTAATAGACTTTCATTCTAGTGATTAGTAAATTGTATGGTTTGCCGCGCGGTTAACTTTAAAGATCGATAAACGTATGAGAATGACTATTAATACCTACCTATTTATCTTTGATACGCTTCTTTTGATATGCTCTATTGAACCAAAACTCCCACATTTTCCTTACTTAGGCAGGTGCGTAATTTCGTCTGCACGTAAGAATATTATTCTTTGAAGGGTAGGCTTTCACCATTTTCCTAAACAAATCTAGGTAGATCGTCCTATTTACTTAATAATTTGTAATTCTGGAAAGAAAATATTTTAATCCGACATTCTTCTTCTTCAAAAAAGTGTTAGGACTGGAAGGTTAATACGACCGATGTAATTTGGGTCGTCAAAGTTTGAGTATAAAGGGGCCACCGACTCATTATAAACAGGATGTATTTTCATTCACTTTTAACGACCAACTCCCTAAATTGTGAAGTGAAATGAATTAGGCAAAAAAATATTTTTTGAAAAAATTTTAATCCGTTTAAAAATCTCTTTTTTTTAGTAAATTCCTTGATTCAAGCCCGAATTATTAAAACCATCATCTATTATTTTTTAATTGAATCGTCTAGAAGCCCAAAGTACGAATATAAAAAAAACTTTTCTGAATCGATTTATTGATTTTGATTTAGGCTAGGTAAAAAATCAATAAACAAACGGTTTGCAATTAATTTACTTGATAACTGTATTTAGATGCTATTGATAATCTTGCGATGCTAAAGAGTACAAATTGAAATTTATTATTATTTAATTAAATTTCATTAAACAAATTTAAGCATCCTCGGGCCACTGAAACGCTACTAGTTATTCAATTCGAGTGTGTTTTAACACTTCTAAAACATAAGGAGTTAACGAAGGAGTTCGGGGATAATAATTATATTTCCTAAAGTTTAAAATTTCCGAGCCAATTTCTCTCGCGCTCTCGGGAGCATTACAGTAATTTAAAATAAACTTTACACGGCGCTTTCAAATATTTGAGCGCATTATGTAACATTCCATTATGCCTCCGGCGTATTCCGTACGTAAATAGAAATGAAAATTGATGTCAGTATTGAGTACATATCCGTACGTTTCATTATGATCTAATAGGAAAAGGAAATCAAAGAGATTTCAGATGTTTAGGGTTTTCTGCTTAGAGGAGGCTTTCAAATGATATATGCTAAGTAAAGGTTTAAGGGTATAAAAATATAAGCATTTTTGATGGTTTTAGTAAGCTATGAGCTCCGGAGGCTGATGGCAGCTTGCGAGACTTGAAATAACCAAAACCTCGTATGTATTCATTAATGCTATATTTAGTATAGCATCACTTATCTTCAGATAGTTCGATAAGTTATTTCGCCCGTGTTATTTCACTTATCTATTTCAACACGCAACACAATTTCAGAACACAAGTATTTATAGGGGGGTAGATTTATTTAATATCTCCCCAATAATATAAAAACATTGCAAAGATATCACAGCTTTAAGTCTGCTTTGAAAAAATATCTGATTGATAAAACTTTGTACAGTCTTGACCTTAATTGAAGTTTATTTAATTTTTATTGCATTTACTTTTTTTTTTTTATTGTTTTTCTTTAAATTTTATAATATTATTGTACTATTTAGTTTATACATCACTTTTTATGCATTTGAATAACTGTGTATAAAGTGTAGGTATGTTAGTCTTAATATTTGTTGTTTGTATCTTGTTTTTGTTATATCGTTCTATTTACTTTTATTGTTTTATGTTACTCATTTCTGTCTTTCATACACAACTGTATAGTTGTTTTTTTGAAAATAAATATACTGAATACTGAATATTTTATAAGTCACGATAATAATAAGAAATATAATTTTACCTACCCTTAAATTTAATTTTATCATTCTGTCACCGATTTTAGCCAAGTGAGATCATCACCTCTGAGCGTCCTACCAAGTTTAATCGAATTAGCGTATCGCATTAGATTAATTTATTGCATAGGAAAAGTTCTGTGCGGTAAGAAGTTTTACTTCAGAAAAATAAATAAATACTAACTCTTGATATATGTATGGGATCGGTGAACTCGCAAAGAATGTCAAGACCATTCTTTTTGACAGTGCAGACGCATGGCGACACCTCTCCATGCGGCGGGCAGGTCTGCTGAGCCTGGGTCAGGGCGGGCGGCACCGCCAGAATCAGCAGCACCAAGGCCACGGTCGCGGCCGGAGCCATCGGAGCGCTTCTCTGCAGGCCAGGCCACTAGGCAGCCAGCCCCGTCTTCAACCCTGGCGCCGCGCCACCACGGAAGCCCATTCTGCTGGCCAGCCCGTCACCGCGGCGGCACTGGAAGAAAAAGATACGGGACATTAAATAATTATCAGGCACGTCATATATCATTTAATATAAGTACCGAATACAATTTAAACTCCGCTGAAGGGTCATACATTATGATTGGGAACCAAATCATATTTCTATTTGTCCTCTCTGTTGTTAGACTTTTAGTTATGGTTATCTAAAAGATTAAATTATAAACATATTTTTGAAATATTATTTACTCACCCACAAAAAACCATCCCAGAATGTAGAGCATAGAATATAATATAATAAGTAAGCTTTCTAAATTTGTATTTGTCGACGTTCATTTTAATTGACCTCAAATACTATCGAGGCAGAATCTACGTAACGTATGATTGCCAATATGCTGAAAGGTCTGTATCCGTATCGCATCTCATTTTTCAATGTCCTGACATCTCTGATTCTCCTGGAATACATTTCATGGGTCGCACGGATGATCGTAATTCGTAATACAACCGTTTGCCCAAAGCGACGGAAAAGGAAAAAGAAAAGTTTTTGTTTGTAAAAACGATTTGTTTGTATTGTATGAAAAAAAAACGTAACAGCGATTATTGCGACATCAAAATGTCGATTCATGCGTTCTATGACGCGTTATTATGTACCTATTTTTATTTTCACTACTTTTTATAAGTATTGTAATATATATTATATAGTAATATGAATACTTACTTACTCAAATATTTCCAATATTGACTTCTTTAACGTCTTAAAGTTATCACAAACACATGGTGGACTCCACAGAATACGAGATATTCGATTTTGTAGAAACTATTTACAAAATTTTTTTGATAGTTACAAATGCCATATAATATTGTTTGGATGTATGTTAGTTTTGCACATTTTAATTTTACACTATAAGTAGTTTATTCACTAACACTATCTCACAGTTGTAAATGAAATTAGATTTCGTTCCTTTGTATCGTGCGTTATTCTTGGATTCTATACAGGTTAAACTACAAACACCAGGATGATACTTGTATTAGATGTATGCATATCTATCAATGTGTGTATAGAACTATAAAATGTGTCTTCGTTGACACTGTTGTAATAAAGACTTCCTCCCACTTGTAATGGTAATATCAGACACATAGAGGCGCTCTTTTGAATGGGCGACGGTGGCTGTTAATCTGATCACGTTTATATTTAGCTAACAGATGCTGATATGGTACATAATTGTCACGTTATGCATAGTTATTGTTACCAACAAATAATTATATTCGATATTCGGGTGTTGGTATAGATTGTTCAATGATCACATAAGTAAATTGTATACCTAGAATTTAAAGAGAATGAACGGATTACGAAATAACGAATGACAAATAAGGGTTCCGTAACGAGCTGCAACGAAACTAATTTACTCTTCTGCTATTGTCTGTCACCGCCTTATAGTGATCACACTATTAAAGTAAGTATATAGATTTAACATCGACCAGAAGACGGACGCTAAATTTGATTATTACTTGTATTTATTATTATTACATTTTATTTGTTGTTATAGAACAGTCACTTTTAAAACAACAAACAGATTTAAAAGTACCGATAGTTATGATATAAACAGTAAAATAGTAGGGTTGACTGTATTCATAATAATAATGCGCAAATATTTGAGAGATGAAAGCGCTGTATTTAAACCAGCTGGTATTAAGCTCAAGCGATGCAACTATCTGTGCGTTTCGATATTAATTTTCTATAAAACATTCTGGCTCGATAATTTATTTGAAAATTTCCAATTTTTATAATAATATAAAAAAATTGATTTAAAATATGACGTTAATACTATCAAGCGTCAATATAGGTTACGGTGTATGCCACTAATAATGTTAAAAATCATAACCAATGTAAATAAGCTATTAAAAACATTTTTTAGTTATCGAGTAATCGAGATTTTTTTTAAATTTATTTGTTTTTTAATTTTGCATTTTTAATAGTACCAAGTATCGCATATATCCACAAAAACCAACATATACGAGTATAATCAAAATAAAAAATATTTACTGTTTATGTGCCAGTAATTATTAGATTTAATTAATTTTTTTCACCATCCGATAAAGTAAAGTTAGTGGTAATTACATTAATATTACACCTTAATATATTTAAAAAAAAAACGCGAGCGCAATATAATCAAATTTCCCTAACACACTGTATTACACAATTAACTTTAACTTAAGACACAATCAAACAATATGTTACTGACAAAAGGTTCGTAATTAAAAAACAACTCAAATCGTTAAGAGTTATATTTTCGCTGACTTTTGAGGCGCGCATCGACTCCAACCAGCCCGAGGTTGAATTTTTACTGCTTACTGCGATCATTGAAATTATTGAATAAACACAAACGTAATACCGACTCAACGGTGGCTTTGATTGGGTGTCTTCATGATTCTGTACAGTTCTCAAATGTAAACGAAATGATTTACTATCGACATTAAAATTATATAATCCGAAAAAAACTTGAGTTTAATGTAATTATACGATATTAGGGTATATGACCTTATTAAGTGGAAAAGTGGGGATTACACACGCTACGTAAAATTCGAAAAAGTTTTTTATAATGAATGATAATGATAAACGGTAATAGTAACGAATTTAAAACTGTCAGACTGTTTTAAATTCGTTACTAATACCTTTAACCTAGTAGTTCATACTACCTAAATTGAATATTTTATCAAAACCTAAATATTATCGGCTTACGTAGATAATAAACGGTACACTTAATTTGATTTAAATGTACCAAAGTTATGATAGTAATTTAAAAAAGACTTCCGATTTTGTACGTAGACGAGATTTCTTAAAATTAATTACAGTTATAAGTTACAGTGAGCTTAACACTTAGAAACGTAAGGCATCATCATTTGAGCTCAAATATACTTGATTCGGTCTATACAAATGTCCAGTAAATAGTGGACAAAACTTAAGGTGTCGGAGGAGGTCATTGGCAGAAAAAAAGAAAAAAGTCAATATTTGTTCGATTAATTAGTTTAAAACCGAGCGAGAGATAAACTTGTTTTTTTTCCTGATTTTTTGGGTATAGTTATTTATCTATTATATGTACGAGTATATTAGTTCATATCTCAAGCTTCGAAACTTGTTAACATCTGCAGATATTTTGTTTTACTGGTGAAAAGATGTATCCTCCTCCTAGACGTGTCCTGCGAATATTTACGATAAAAAATTCAGCTTTGGTCTTGCAATTTCAAGTATTATTTGTGAAGACGGTATATCAAATGTCATCATATTTTCAGAAAAAATAATTTTGTAAACTATACGTGATGATCATGCAACGCGGGGCGACGCCTCAGCTGGCCCCAAACGCTCGATTATTGCACCATTTCGTAAAAAAAGTAATCAAATTTGGCCATATTTGATTATTTTTTATTCAAAATCATACATAGGATAATAAATAAAAACACACCTTCAAGTTTTCGTAAAAAATCGTGGGATACGTTGTATTTCGCTACACTAAAAACATGGCAAAGTATTTTTACTGAAACCTAGTAAAGTTGTCGCCCCAGAAAGATTATTTTCGACAGCTGGTGATATTCAGACACGAAAATAAACCATTTATCACCGATGAATTTACATATGATTTTCTTAAAAAATTAAAAAAAAATATTGGTAATTTTATTTATTAAAATATATAAAATACTATAATAGAGAAGATTTTTTTTATCGTTATTTTCAGTTATTCCTATTAATGTTCGGTAAACTAGTATTAGTTATAGTATTACTATTACAAAACTATTATTGACAGATAAAGTAATTAATAATTTGGGTATAAGGTCAATAAAGTGAATATATTACAGTAGGTTCCCCAAAAACCGTCATAAAATGATATAACTTGTTTAGGCCGCTTGTTGAGAAATCAAATCCATAAAAATATTACAAAAACATATAATAAAATAAAATATAATAATATATTTACGAATAAGTTTGTGCATTCTAATATTTTTTTGTTTTTTTTTTCTAAAAAATGTAACGCACGTAGTACAGAATTTAGAAGGGTTTGGGTGTTTGTAAGCTTATTTCGATCATTATTCCTGCGACGAGTAGAATGGAGTGGAGTGCCCCTCCCGCGTCACCCCTTCCCCCCCCCCCCCCCCCCCCTCCCCTCGTCAATTCATTGTCGGCGTCCGATGTCAATGATACACTGTCCGCGTTTGCCGTCGCCATTTTGAAAATATACTTACAGCAGAAGGAAAAAATAACGGAGAGTTTGTCTTATTACGCAACAAATGGTTAGCCTTAGACGATTTGGCTGTTTTCACAATAACGATCTTGGTTATTTGATACTTTTCGTCGTTATTTAAAAGTAGCTTGAATCCGTCTCAATTTGAATTCATTATTTTAAAATTGTATTATTCTCGGAATTAGAACATTAAGGTGCATTAGAAAAACATTAAAACATTTACATAAAATTGGTTTTTTATGATTAATATTTATTTATTATTTATGAACCAAACTGTATTCTTCTCTTAGTTTAAAATAGACTGTTCAGACGAAAGTTATGTTACTATCATAGTTGATGTAAGTATAGATTTTATTATTACACAAATATTACAGGCGTAGGTTGAAATGATTTTTGGAGTATTTCTCGCAAAAATAATAATAAAAATCGAAAATAATAATAAATAAATTAGTGATCAATAAATAAATTCCTAATTATTAGTTTAATACTCGTCAATATATATATATCCTTACGGTTAGTAAATCTCTTTCAATATCTAGGTTACCCGGTAACGGAAAAGTTCACTTCTCAAAAAAATTCACTTCGTTTATTCTAGTGTAAAGAAAGTGTTCCTAAATTTGCCCTAACGTAATCCCTTAAGTGGGATATTTCCCCGAAAGAGAATAAAATAGGCCTGGATACGAAGAGTCAACTTTTGCCTATCGTAAAGTTCCGTCGCCTCTGTGCGATAAGCTCCTTATTTCCCTTCATTCTACGTTAGAATTATTATTCCTTTTTCCGGGGAACCGACCTTTGTAAGGTTAAATATGCTTGTGTCGGGATTCGTTTTGAGAAACGTCAATAGCAAGGAAATAACTCATGTAAATCACATATTCATGACAATGTTAAATATAGCGCAAAAAACCTCTCTTCGCGTAATAAATTGTTTGCTTTTCAACCATAAATCCATTATGTGAACGTCGAAGATATACTGAGATATTTAAAGTTATGAATTTTCCTTCATATCGCCGATAATTCATACAATATTGCAAAAAAATAAAAAAAATCTGGAATAGTGCAATATTTCGAAGAAACAGTTCTTCACCTCATTAATCCTTTACAATTTCCTTCCATTTGTATTTTAAATTCCCCGCTCGGATTACATATCGGCCGCCAGTCAGAAACGTCGCCGCTAGAGAGCAGCAACAGTCGTGCGCGCGCCTTTGTCGACCGAACGCGTGAGTGACAGGTACGACGAGTAAAAAGTTGGATTTTTGAAACGAATGACCGTACAACACGCGCCGGTCATATCAGAACATTTTCTGTAATTTAACTAAAGTATTCTGAATTTAATAGTTAATTAAAACGGAGTGAGTATGTGTGCCTCTAGCTGTACGCGAGTGTGTAGAACCCCTAAATACGTGAACCAGCCGAGCAGATTCCAAAGTAAGTCATTTCCATTTGATATTTTGGTATTGTTGCAGTTTCCGATCAAAATTATACAAAACAGTCAAGTTTGTCCGTGTATAAGGGTAAAATTGATATGAAGAGTGTTGGGTAACGCACTATTTTAATGATCACTTCATAAAAAATATTTTTGACACGCACTGAAGTAACAGACCCTTAAAAATTGTGTGGCATAGCTATGTTTGGGTATACTAAGATTTTTTTTAAATTATCATTAAATAAAAGTTATTTTATTAAAAAAGTATCCAAACATTGTCTTCATTGTCTTTATCTCTAAATGTAAAAACATAAATAAAAAAAACGGGCATTTACAGATACCATTAAAAACCGATGGAGTCAGGAAGGAAAGTACAGCGAAGACTATCGTTGCATGTTTATCTGACTATTCTTCATTCCAATTTTTTTGACCAACGTTGAAAAACCTTGACGTGACTTGAAAATAATTTACATTTACGGAAAATCCTATACTTATGGTGCTTGGTTCACTTTTCATCCTCATAGGTCTGAGAATGTTAATTTTGCTCACAAATTTCACCTTACCTCTAGTTATTAAATCTACCCCGGTTATTGACGTAAACAAGTTATAGTAGCGATAGTATTATATAGTAGGTAGAAATCACCGTGCTTAACGTTTAGTTCTCAAACTACGATGTGATTATTAGTAAACGTGTACAAGTTACATATGCATTTCAAATATTTATGAAAATAATTAAAATAAATGTAATTGCGTGCTAATATATATTGTAATGGATATAAAACACGCTCGGGTGAAAGCGTACTCTAATACAGTACAAAGGAACCTTATGCTTTCAGCTTAAGCGTGAAAACAAAGGAACCTACATAAAGGTACGCACATAGAAAGTAGGTGTCGCGTCGTTACATAATAATGTCCCTAATATACGATTGTGGCGTGCACTGTAAAACAAACGCGCACCCGAAGACGCGAACATTATAAAATACCCACCTAAAGGTTGAGTGGCACCTCAATCGAGCCTATTTTAAAAGTATAATGTGAAAAACTTTCTGCCATAAGGGCCCAAATGACAGATACTAATATTGTATTATGTTTTTTTTTTGGTAGTATCGGTTTTCTTATATAACTACAAAAAGGAACCACGCAATTATATATAATAACTGTAAGTGAATGCTGATCTAAGTTGTAAAACTACTGAAATTTCTGGTCGCTGATACGGTTACCGATTTTCGGATACACGTAGGAAGCTTTAACATTGCATATTTCATAGTAGATGGATAATAAAAAGCATTTTGTTAATGATATCTAAAATAGTTAAACGCCAAATCACTTTAGGTCACCGTTACCAGTTTAATAAAAGATTGATTCAAATTTCGCATGTTCAAAATTAAAGCAATCAGACATATTCGAAATTAGGAACGGAACACAAACGTCATTTTAATGACAGTAGAATAAACAAACGTTACGATTGAACAATAAAATATCGGAAACATAAATTAGGCTTATTATAGGACAAAACAAGAAAATAATACCTGAAAATGATATACCAGTTTCTTCTTTGCGTTATTTGAATCACTTATGATGAAAATATTATATGATAGCTCAAATAGAATGTGATTATTAATTTTTTTCGCGGATGCGAGACGCACACGACGGCTTCGACGAGAAGTGACCAAATATTGTTTTCAATTGTAATTTTTCTAAGCATCTTATAAAAACATTCTTATTTCTACTTCCCGATACAATAATTTATTTATTTATGCATACGTATACAGAACTTATGATAATAAAAAGTCTATTCTGAGCCATGCCAGTACTAAGATAGATTTTTGTAGTGGTGTAGTCATACGTATTAATTATGCTTATACTTTCCAGCGCTTTTACTTTTTTTATGATTGGATCATTATTAATTTTTAATTTAGATTTACGATCTCAAATAATCAAAAATTACATCAAATATTAAACAAAACAAAACAAAAACGTATGTAGAAAGTGATATTAAGACAGAAATACGAGTAGGTACGTTTTACATTATATCGAATAAATGCGATAAAATCTAACACGATAAACGCTGGGATAGGCTTTTAGCACGGTATACGATAAGTATTTAAAAGCACATGACATTGTTACACGTTCGGTGGTAGCATGAATCCAGAAAAAAAATTAATTTCAAAAATTATCATTGCGTCCCTAGACATTACATGCGATTTCGTGGAACTTAAGGGTGTGTACCGACATTTTCGGCAAGATGGCTGTGTAGGTTTACAAACTAACGAACTGTTGAAAGGGCCACTACTTATTGTATTCCTGGCTTTCAGCTTTCTTGTAAGAAATTTACTTTATTTATGTGATGTATAATTGTTATGATCTAATTTAATAGTAAAAGCTTAACATTCATTATGCTACTAAGAAAACTCCCAAATGTTTAGAAACTCAGAGGTACGTAAGCATTCATTATTTTTGCTCGCAACAAAGTTTGATGGTCAGCAATAGAAACCTCAAAAGGAGAGTCGAAATATACAGATTTGGTTATTTATAACTGCCATATTGATATCGGTTAGACAGTACCTGACCGGAAAACTGCGGATAACATTATTTGACTGATTCCGATCTACTCGCAATGCCCGTGAGTCAGGAGGAGGAGGAATTCTATATTAGACTGGGGTCGAGTGACGCCCTGCGATTCACCGGAAAAGCGTGTCTCTCTTTTTCACAAGCTTTTATTTACCTTCCAATGTTTGTATGTCGGTTTGGGTTAAATTTTGCGAGCTGAATTGCTTTCTCTTATCCTGCGGAGTTGAAATTTGACACGTTGGCGCAGTTCTGATGAAAACACATTTTTATGATACGCATGACGTGATTCTACACCCAGGAATGGCTCCAAATGAAGGAACTCCTCAACGGTCAACAGCACAGACACGAAATTCAACACTTAAATAAAAGCTCGTTTTTAAAAATGTATTTTTACTATTATTATTTTGGAAATATGGGTAATGTTCAAATAAACTATACAGGTTGTACTTAAAATCACTACTATCGTATCAGGAAGTTAATCTTCATAATATGTCAACGATCATATATTAATCAGCAAAATATAATAAGTTGCGCAAGTGGATCGATCTGTCTAAAACATAACAAACCTGATCCAGGTTACGCCAAGTTCAGTTGAGCACTAAGCATCCTGGAAGCAGAGGACTAGCTTCAGCGCGATGCTCCATCTAATTTTGGAATTGATTTAAAAATCTATGAACAGTTTTTACGATATTAAATATTCTTTCAATGAGACCGGTTTAGTTGTCGATTTATATCAATCCCCTGAAAAGGCAGTAGTGATATTAAATATTTCCTGTATAGAAGGGGGAAGGGTGTTTTTCAAATAAACAATAATTTGAAATGTCTACAGGCACAGCTACAGAATCAAATAGAAAGCGGAACAGAAATATATGTGTACCTAATTAATTTTTGTAAGTTACTAATGTAGAAAAATATGTCATTTAGATCAATACTTGAATGAATATTTGACATTTCCGTAGATCGATGTAGAATTTCGAATGGAACAGAGTCGCTGCATTTTGTTTCGCCCAGCAGGCAGCAGCGAGCGGCATGCGCTCTCTGCTGCCACATAAGTTGATTAGGGGCAATTTGCCAGCACTCTCCGGTGCCACAAGGGAAGCATTTTCACGCGTTTAGCTCTTTTTTCCACTTGAGGGTGTAATTTATGGCTCCCGATTCCGTGACTTTGCTCTTTCTTGCCTCGCAATCAAAGGCAACAATTTAAATTTTTAACTCCACGGCATAGCGATAAAATTACAAGTTACGTAATACGATACGTAATACGATTACTTCTTGAAAGCATACTCGGCATTTTAAAGTTAAGCAATTAAAGGTATTGACAATTGTACTCCAATGTTTCGATGAAAACACTTTAAAAATAAAGAATTACTATTGTTTGCCATTCTTTCCATAAATAGCATTTTTAAGGTAATTAAATTTTTAAAAAGGTGATGAAAAGTGGAGTCGTCGTGTGATAGCAGAGTCCCAGGTGACCCGTGGCTAATATACGAGTAGCTATAGATATAGATATAGAGTAGAGAGTTAATCATACATTTAAAATATAAATATGTCGGGTCCGCATACAGATAGGAGGCCCAAAATGAGTGTCGTAGGCACGAATTATATCTGTCCGGTCAAATCCACGCCTGGTTATAAATCCGCGCTCGGAGGACCAGAAAGAGACGGGTGTCCGGGCAAATAGCCTACGCCTGAGGATACTACGTATGTCCGGACACTTTTCCCCCTTGATTTGAAACCAGTTGCTAGCTCCTCCACAAGCGTTGCGAGGTATCGCTGGGCAAATTGTACGACGAAAGGCGCCACAATTTGAAGGGTGAAAATGCGGAAAGCTAAAGAGACTAAAAAAGATGGTTCTCGGACCTAACTGACATGTAAGCGAAAGCGAGAAGTCGTCTTTCGATCGCAGCGTGTAAGGATAGAAAGAGATGAAATGCCGTAATGGTTGACAGCGTGTAAGGATAGAAAGAGATGAAATGCCGTTAATGGTTGACAGCGGCCGATAACATCCGACAAACGCAGAATGGACACAGAAAGGTGTTAACGCATTTTTTTTAATTGTCAGTGTGTGAATAAATGTACGATTCTTATGAGACAGTGTGCCAACAGCGTGATATGACGTCAGTTGGAGTGGATTTATGTTAAATGTATAAGTATGGTTTTACCTTGCTTTTATTACACCATAGCAGTGATGCTGCTATTAAAAAAATGAGACACTCCTTCCCGGGTAGTGGCACGTTTCGACCAATAGCGTAAAATAATACTGATACCCTAAAAAATATTACCCAGTTACCTCCAATCTTAAATGATTGCATGCATTTTTCAAAAGGATTTATATTTATATTCTGCGTGCGAAGAATATGTACCTTGAATAATAGTAAAGAAATATCACGAGTTACGTGGGAGTTACGGGGGGTTAATGTATTTATAAATGTTTATTCAGCTCGGAAGAATATTCAATGTCGGTACATTAAAGTAATGAAAAGGGCCACTCAAATATGCATACATACGTTATTACGTCGTATAATTTTGCTCAATGTTACGTTTGAATGGCGGAAACCTATTTCAAGTCACCGCGAGGGAACCTAACTACACGTTAAGATGTCAGTCAACTTTTATTTCAAATCCAAAGTTTCGTAATTTACGCGTATGTGTGTACTGATACAGACCTTGTGGTGGTTTTTGGTATTCGAAGCTTTGGAATGGGCTATTTTAATGCTCGGCGTAATTCTCTCTTTTACCACAGCTTTTACGGCGCCTTACCATTTACGGTGTGCATTAAGGGCGGCTTCATTTGTTTGAATCACCTTAGCGATTTGGTTTAGCGTTAAAGGCGAAAACAGAACCTTGATCTAATTTTACCACAATATATAGCTGTATTTCATATTTATATACATACAAAACCAAAACGACATAATATTTTTAAAGGTTATTAATTTTATAACATTAACATATGGCGTGCCGAAATATTTTGATCAAGTTATCCCAGATAGAACGGTTCTGTGCAAAATGTCAAAACGAAAGTGATATAGATATGAAGTATGAAATGTATCGATTTCATATGAATTTGTTTTTCCTATGCTTCGTCATCGCTGGAAGTCGAAGTTTTCCCCCTCTAATCTTTACCACGTTATTTTTTATCCCTAAACAGTTTTTCTTTCAATGTGAACAAATTTTATTTTGAAATACTGTTAAATAATAGCTATGGCTACTGAGAAATTGTAAACGTACTCAAAGATATATTTAGTTTCTAAGTAAAATATTTTTTTCTTTATGCTTTTAGTAGTATAAACCTAAATACATACATGTACAGAGCAGTAATAATAGTTCAATACCAATTAATGTAACCAACAAGTCTAAACTAAAGTACTAAAGTAGATTAATTAGTTGATTTGATTAATTAGTCAACTAATTAATCAAATATTAACAGTTCGATAGAGCGCTCAAATATCATATTTGAATTTCAAAAATATGACAGCACGGCTATTGGAATGTATTATTCATTACTGGTCGGTTAAACTTAATACAAACTCATCTATATGTGCAAATAAAAACGCATAAAAGAATGTTTAGTCCCAGATTATACCTCATTATTATAATTATTTATAAATTTAAATATTATGTTCGTGTTGTTTCACTACTAGCTGTGGGTCACAATTTACAAAAAAAAAAATTGTTACAATTTATGATGAATTGAAAGAATGTAATGACACCACTGTATATTTTTTTATTTTAATCTACTCGGAACTAAAAAATAAGAATCGTCTTTATGCCCATCCAAAACGCACATCGAATGGGTTAAAAGTGCTGCAGGCACAAATACAGATAGGAAATGAAGCAACCCATAGTAAGTAGGTACCATAGGCGCGTGTAGCCTGAGGGAAAGATGCCGTTAATGATGCATATAAGACGTCAGGGTCTGGTTGAACTACTACTACTACTAAAAAAAATCACAGTGTAAACTATTCATCTAAGTAATAACCACTAACACTCTAACACCACTGACGTCACTTCACTTCTATTTATATCAAATTAATTAACTACTACTACCTGTGTCTGCATCTGCAGTCCAGCCGGACAAATTAGAGGTATGAACCAGGAATTCGTAATGCAAAATTTCCCAATTCTGTGACAAAAAATCCTTAATTTTCAATATTGGTGTTTGTTTGTTCCCCAATGAAAAGTTAATATGTACGTATTACAATGATGATTTTTCCTTTACATTGAGAGTAACAGTGATCAACTCACGTTTCTATGTTTTTATTTTTTTTTATGTCTCGCAGGGGGCAATTGCCCTAGTGCCGCTTCTCTGGATCCGCTCCCAACTTTATGACTAACTATAAATTTAAATAAAGAGTTCACGAGGACCTTTTATATTTATAATATACTTTGATATAATATTCTGGACTGGACCCTACTGAATAATCAATATTGAGTCGCTAAAGGTCATTTGTTTCGAATATTTGCTCAGTATACTATAAAGATATTCTAGTATTTGGAGATATTTTAATACGCGAAAGAATGTATTAAAAATATGTTATTAGTGTATTTAGATTTTAAAAACTAAACCTAACCTAACGCTAGACTTCTAGAAGTTAACATTTACAGTTCTTCAATTTAAAATCGCTTCAAAAGTTATACGTTCAACCGCGTACTCAAACATTGAAACGATTTCTATTAAATTTTAAATTCGTTTTTCTCGTAATTTGGAAATATATATTTTCCTTATTAAAGTTGAATTATTGCTATAGATTGAGTCCCTAAAACTTAAATACACTCGTATATTCTTATTATTGTTTATTAAATAAATAAATAAAAATACATTTATTACAAAACCACTCGTACTTTAATACTTACTAATATTAAATAGAGTTTTTTTTCTAGGAATAGCAGTATATACAATATGCGACATTGCCTACCTAAGAAATATTGAATACGGCTGTAAAGGGTATGATGCCGGTGACATTCATTAGGAATTAATAATATCATAAAACCACCACGCCATTTATGTTAATTAGGAGCTTTGTTGCCGTGACCAAGCCTCCTTAATAACCCGGGACATTGTTTTAAATGTTAGCCCTGACGGCAACAGTGGACTCATAGCCTACGATATTCCGTCTGGAAGTGGTGCGTGGAAACACAACCAATGTCCTTGGAACACTCATAATGTTGTGGTGAGTAAATATATCTTGTTAAATCACAAATGCGCAATCACGAAGCAGATCAAAAACATACACGCGTTGGGAATCACACGCCCGATTTTGATGATTTTTTTGAGGTTTTGAAAAAAAAATTTATTTAGTTTATTTTTTTTATATAATAATGTCAAAAAAAAATTTAAAGTTACCTCAAAAAAAAAGAAATGTTTTTATATTTAGTAAACAATAAAAAAACCGATCCATGAAACCATATTCCTTATTTTTTTGGTTGTATATTAATTTTGATTTTTTTTAAATTTTATTTTAAGGTGAGTGAGGTGGTAAGGATTTCATTTTTATTAAATTTAGCCCCAGATCACATATTTCATTAATATATTATTATATAATTCATGTCACTAAATTTATAACGTAAGAATATAACGAAATATGGTTTAAATAACTTAAAAACGTTCGGACTTTATTGCAACTTGTTGAAACTTGAGTGTTTTTTTTTGTAATTTACTGCCAGTCATAAAATTCTCGCTTATTGCGCTGAAACTTTAGCTCGCTTGTACGTGCGCCATGTTGAGTTCTATTTTATACAGCTGGGTCACGTAGGCGCTGAATGTTATTGCAAAACGGGATCCGGAAGGGGATGAAATAATGGGATTCCGGGTTGACGATTAAAAACAGCACGAGAATACGAAACTGTATGAGCTATGATCATTTCATTGCGAATCTGACAAAACAAATACATACCTATGATTTATACAGGTGTCATGTAATAAATAAAATTTAAGGAGACGGTAGAATTTATTTATACCTGAAATAAATAAAATATAAGGAGATGGTAGAATTTATTTATACAGGTGTCCTGTAATAAATAAAATTTAAGCAGATGGTAGAATTGATTTTATAGGTGTCCTGTAATAAATAAAATTTAAGAAGATGATAGAATTTATTTATACAGGTGTACTGTAATAAATAAAATATAAGGAGATGGTAGAATTGATTTATATAAGTGTCCTGTAATAAATAAAATATAAGGAGATGGTAGAATTTATTTATACAGGTGTCCTGTAATAAATAAAATTTAATCAGATGGTAGAATTGATTTATATAGTTGTACTGTAATAAATAAAATTTAAGGAGATTGTAGAATGTATTTATACAGGTGTCCTGTAATTAATAAAATATAAGGAGATGGTAGAATTGATTTATATACCTAAGTGTCCTGTAATAAATAAAATTTGACTCGAACAAATTCCAGCCGAGAGGCCCAATTTTCAACCACTTTTTGTCAGCAATAACGCGCCGAATATTCTCTTCCAAGGCGTTAATCGTGTCCGGCTTATCTGCGTAGACAAGCGACTTCACATAACCCCACAAAAAATAGTCCAGCGGTGTTAAATCGCACGATCTTGGAGGCCACGCCACAGGCCCACGACGCGATTTTTACTTTGTTTTAGAGTGATTTAAAAAAAAAAATTAGAGTGATTTTTTCTAAATTTGCACTATTTGCAAACGTTGTTCAGGAGTAAGTCTATTCATTATGAAATGGCAAACCAAACTGAGCATAAATCAAATGACAGCTGTCAAAAACACCAACTACGAAAAAAGTAGTGCCAGATTGAAAACCACGCCTCTAAAAAAAAACACCCTATACATGCGAAAAAAAAAGTGGATATTATAAATATCTAGACAAATATTTCCATTATATACTACCTAGATATCTCGCTAATAAAGGGAGAATGAGTCAGCGAATGCCACAAAGATAACTGGAGTTTATTATCTAAATGAAATTAATGTTTCCGTTGTCCCTTTTCCTCTTTTTTCCCGCCCGCCCTCGGGCTCGGGTGCCCCAGGTGAAAATAAGTGGGTCGCAGTGACGTTGCTCGTTCTTTACGCCTAACTGAAATCATTCGAATGTATCGATTTCTATATTATTTTTAATATTATTATTTGATTCGAATCTGTCAGTGACGCTCATCATGACTTTACGAGCCTTCATGGGAAGTTGATACGTTTAGACGGGAAGATTGGTATTTAATTACCAAGCAACTGACATTTATTTATCAAAATAGAGCTTTGTTATCGACGTTTTAATTCGTTGGTATTTATTACATAGTAACTGACACAATCAGCTGGAATCAAAATAAAGGAACAATGAAAAATAATAAACAAAAAACAAACAATCCTCAATATTTATAGACGAAAGCGAATCTTATGAAACTGTCAGTTTAAATTTGACACTATAGTTAAATATTCATAAGGCCAAAAAAAAGACGGTTTACCTACCTTGCATAGAAGTCACAGTACGTTTTGAACAGATCACACGGTTAATAGTCAGGAATATTCCTTTTAAAAATGTGTGTAATTTTTAAATGTATTACTGTTAAATTTTCAGTAAAAATAAAATTAAAGTAATATCTTAAACACACATTCATTGTAAACTTTGATGCTATTTATGGTGTAAGAACGCTCCTAAACATCTGTATAAAGAGTAGAGTCGTGATGTGTTGACCGAATGAAGATTGTGTTTATTGCTAATCAAATACCCCAAAAGTAGAATTTCAATATTAATACTTTATGTGGAGCAAATTGGTGTTTATTTTAATTATGAAATATGTTTAAAAAAAAAACACGTTGCATGTGCAGGAGAGATGCTGGTTGCTGATGCTGAGAGATGCTGAAGATAGTTAAAAAAAATAATTGAATTAGAATAATAGAATTCAAAGTACGTGATTTTTCTAATGTACGAGTATATCTCAATAATTCGATTCGTCATAGATAAAATGGAATACATTTAAATTCTTTGTAAAAACTTTGAAACCCTAGAATAAAAAAACTAGTAAGTATGCGATATTTCAGTCTGCACCTAAAGGACATTTTATCCTCATTTTGACATTTTTATGAATCAAATGTACCAGATAGAAGGTTAATGTGAGACCCTTATAGCATAATGATTCAGACCACCGTACGATATTTTCTGAAAAGGAATATATTTTAAATGAACTTGTTGATTTTTAAGATGTAAGATGCCTTGTATAATAATTTTTTTTAAATACTACCATTATTTTTTAGTTTTTTGTTTTTTTTAAAACCAGTGATTGCATTCTTAACAAAGGAATGATTTTTCTATACCTAATGACGATCAATGGCCATAAAAATCAGCCACATAAATCTTCGAAGTTTGTAAAGAGGTTATTTAGTACATCGATAATACAATATTATATTATAAACATATAGTATAATATTGTTAAATTACATTATTTGAAAATTAAAATATGCCTAAAAAGTTTACCTATCGGCAAATAAGGTCACCTTAACTCCAATGCCAAAGTTATATGCGTGACTTTAATTTGCCTTCCAGGTAATTTTAACTTGCGAAAGCGTGCATGTTCTTTTCAACTCCTTGTAAATAATTTCTCAAAACTATAATTGCTCAAACAACTGGATACGTACTTCTTATTAGGTTATAAGGGAACATTTAATTACTTTTGAAAGAATATAGTACCGAAATAGTTTCCAGAAGAAAAAATGTTATATAACACAACGTCAACTGTTGCAGATGGTTTATAAGCTTATGAAATGCTTACGTCGCCTTGTGTCATCTAAACAACGAGTGACCTTTTTGACTCCTATATCGATGTAAATATTGGATAAGGTTTTTTTTACCTTTGAGATCTATCAAATTTCAGTAGGCATATATATTCGAACGCCCTTGCCTTTTCAGTACAAACAGGGGCAAAGCTTCAGGTCACACTTAGGATACTCATAAGGTATGGAAGTTATGGAATCTGTGTAGAATTATATTTATTTTATTAAAAAAAAATCCTTTGATTACTTTAATACAATAAAAACATATTAAAATTTTGAATCTTTTAGTTTTATGGTCAGAAAAATCTTAGAAATAGATGATAGATGATAGAAAATGGGAAGTCTACATAAAGAATAATGAATAGATATGCTAGTAAAAATAAAAAAATACAAATTTATAATTTTTCTAAAATTGTAATATTATTTATAAATATGTTAATTAATATTAATAATAATAATCGTCAAAAGAAATTAAATCGATCATAAAAAACGAAAATGGTTTACATGGTGGTCAATTCGTGTATCAGATATTTTCATACGAATAATATCCTATAATATATACTACTGGGATTAAAAAAATACAGTACGTTTGCATATTAATTTTCCACTCACCAATTCCTGTATCCAACGACGCCAAAAGCACTCGAGATACAAAACCGGATTATTATAAATCTAGGGATTCTAAAAAAATATCACAATCACTCCGTAAAGTCAAGATAAGTTTAAAATAGATAAATGCATAAAAGGATCAAAAATATTCAGTGCACAAGATTTAATATATTCTGCAAAATTATTAATGGCGGGCTCTCAAAAAGAAAACGGCGTCAGTTTCACCGACTTTGCGCTGAAGACGTCCGTCCTTTGCGCGGCCCGACGGTCGACTCGATACTGTCGGAGGTAGACACCGAGGGAGGGAGCGAGAGAGGACACTCCGACCCACTCCCGCCCCGGCCACCCGCCCGCCCACAGCGCCCAGGTTTCAACAGATATTTTCCCGCGTGCCGCTTTATATTTTCTTTGTGAGAGAGAGGATTTTTCAAACCGGACCTTTGTTGCTGGTGCCATTTTACTCTTGCTGCTACTAAAGTTGAAAGTGGCCTTAACGACCTAACACAATGTAGATTACTATAGATGCTCTTTATACTAGATACTCTTTATATCGTGCTTATATTTTCTATCTTTATTTATGTTGTTAACATAAATATCCCCTTCCCATCCGTCCATCATCATCAACACCAGGTCCATCCTTTGACCTGGTGTTTCGTTTTCATACCCTTTTAGCATATTCACATTATCTTTTATCCTTCCCGCGTGTATATTTGTTTTTAACATGTCAAAGGCGTTATGACCGATGCAAGCATGGAAGGACTTTGCGCTTCACTTTCCTGCTAAAAACAAAAATGTAGTTCTACGCTAAAAATAAACTCTACAAACCAAAGTTCTAATCCACGCGAATCGCAAGTCACGATGGTCCGTCCCTCCGTATTCTATGTTCGTGACAAATTGCAATTGGCGGTGGTAATGGCCTGTGACGTGCGCAGAAAATGGATTCAGATTAGCAGCATATCTGCGTATTCAAACATAATGTGTCTGAGAACGTACGCTTTTATTGATGAGTGCTTGCGATTTATTTATAGCGTTTTGTATAATTGTTATACGATTGGAAGACCTGACTAAGCGCCCTTGATCTGGAAATTATGAAACAAGACGATAAATCATTCTGATTGTATCCTAGACATAATGGTCTCAAGGTTCGAATCTCAAATAAGGTGTCAAAAATATTGTAGTTTGTGCTATACGTATACATAGGTAAGAGCACTTACAATGAATGAAGCGACCTAACCATAGATAGGATATAACTTCTAGAACGACAAGGAAAATTTAACTCTAAATTGACAAAAAAGAATTTTAATCATTACGATGAAATGTGTAGGGTGTTTTTGAGAGTCGAGCAGAGTGCGTTATTGAGTCATATATGTACTTGTTTCAAATATTAATTTGGAAGTTTTAAATATATGATTTTATTATATTGTGTAAAATTAACATTTAATTATGTCTTGCAGACTCAATCTTACTAATCTTACAAAATTGTTAACTACTTATATACTTGTATATGGTATACTTGTTTGGGGAACAGCGCCCTACATTTCGGATATATTTCTTCTTCAAAAAAGAGCAGTCAGAGCGGTTTTAGGTCTCCCAAATAAAAAATCTTGTAGACCTTATTTTAAACAACTGGGCATACTTACAATTTATGGTTTATATATACTAGAAGCAATTTGCCTTTTTTATAATAATAAAATATTTGCCAATAAACATAGTGATATTCATGAGTTTAATACACGTCATAAAAGTAATTATGTTCAATCTGTGTCAGCCCGTACCGCCAAATACCAATCTACATGTCATTATTTAGGCTTAAGATATTTTAATATGCTACCTAAAAAAGTATAAATAATTTTCTTAAGCTTAGAGTTTAAGCTTAGGTTGAAGAAATATATTCTGGAAAAAAATATTTATAGTTTTAAGGAATTTAGATAGTTATTTAGAAGTGATAAATTAGGTATACACAATGCACATGTAACTTCTGTTCATGTATTATTTTTTTTGTTATTATCGTATTCCTTATTCTAATTTCTCTATTGTCTTATTCTGTTGTTTTTTTTTATATAATTGAAATGTAACAGTATGTACAAATATGTAATTGTCATTCCTGTACAATAACTTTGTTCATGAAAAATAAATTATCTTAACTTATCTTATCTTAATGATTTTAGAGGTTATGCGTCATAAACTGTGCTCTATAATATGTCATAAAAAGTCCTGATCACGTTAAAGTAGTTAAAAAATACTGCACCCTCCTATAAATCTCCGTTGCATAAATATTGCTTTGATTTCAATAAGTATATTTTAATAAATTACGTAATAAGCAAATACAATTTTATACATGTATAACACTCTACGAGAACGAGTACATGTTTTATCTCATTAGGAGAATTCATCTCAATGTTAAGACGAATTTTCAGTTCAAAGATGTATGAAAGAAAAGCTGTCTGAAGCCTACTTGGCGCTCCCTCTAATTAATTGGAGAGGGCGTTTTAAACTTTGCCACTTTTGAATCACATGACCAAACTCTTCAGCGCTCTGTTTCGTTACGCGAAATTGAATTTAATTTCGCACTTCAAAAACTCTAATTACATAACTCAATTACAGGGTACTTAAAAGTAAATAAAAACAGAAATAATAGCAGGGGTTTCGCAAAGCTTATCGCTTGACAAACCGCTCACATTTTGTCGGTTGGTGTCAGACTTTTTTCAAAAGCGGTGCCGCATTTCTTAGTTAGGCAGCGGAACATTTCTTTCGACCAGTCGGTTCGTTTTGACGCCATATCGGTAACCATTTCACCTCGAAGCACGCTTCTGTCTGTGATTGAAATTAGCGAACTTCGCCATACATTTGTTTTGTGATACAGCCGTTTTTTAAAACAGCTGTTTTAATAAACGGTCATACAAATATCGATAGCATTTAGCATTTATTTATTATTTTATTTTGATATTACAAATATTATAAAAAATAATATTCGTGTAAAGCAGTAGTGACTACCGCATGACGTGTATTATTTTTACGGGACACCCTTGTCTCAGTAAATTTTCCCTCAAATGCGTCCTATTGCGGTATAAAAAAAATGTATATGGGTAACTATATTTCATGCAATTGGTATGACCTAGGTCACATACAATTATTTTGTGGCCTATTCATCAAGGCTAAATATAATTATGCTAGAGTAGATGATGGTAATGAAGCATTAAAAATTATTTGACTAAGTGCGGATTTCAACCCGCGACCGCTGACTTTCTAGTCAAACTTCTTAACCACTAGACTACCACGATCTCAACCCAATAACATTAAGTTGTAATCAATATTTTTTTTGCCAATATTCGTCGCTGTTTTAAAGTGCCCTGAAATTTATAAAAGTAGAAACTTAGACTAGACTAATAAAATCTGCTATATTTCTTTCACACGCAGTTTTTATATGTCACTAACAGATTAAAAATCGTATGCAGATTAAGGAGGTTTCAAACCTCCGTCCCAATATACTATATTGTTTGGCTCGGTTCCCTGATTTTAGAATTCATTTCATCTGGCTTTTTGCAAAAGCGCATGCAAAATAAAATCTATAGTTTAGAGTCATTTGGCTGCATTTTCACAGATACTATAGTGTTCACAGACATACGGACTTTATTTCAAAAATGTTCAAAATGGTTTCAGGGTGTTTTGGTAAAAATGTGGGTAACAACTTTTGTCTAGTAATAATACTCTCCTTTCCTAGTGGGTTTGATAAATAAAAATATTAGCTGCAAGAAAAGCGGAGTCCAAAGAAGAAAGAGTATTAGATAAAACAGGGAGTACTTTATTAAAACACCCTCTCACATGTAAACGTAATTTTTCCGTCTGCAAATAATTAGTATAATACATTCTATAATGTTCTTATTATTCGAAAATTAATATATTATGGCTTTTGTTCTAAAATCTAAAATAATTACTATGTCGAGAGCAGAGTCGCTAATCTTAAGGCGGCTACTTTCCTAAGTAAATACGAGTATGCTTTAAAAAATGATGAAAGATGCGGATGCGTACAAAAGGCAATTTTTAAATTTTATCATTTTCCAGTAAGTAGAATCTGTAATGTATGTTGCCTATTTTCAAAATTTGATTTATTACCAATATTGATCGTCTTTAGTACCAAAAATATGATACTTTATTTAAACCTAAATACATTTATTTATACTAATCAGATAAACCTACAAAAGAAAAAGGAATTATATAAATAACACTGAAAAAAAAACTTCGCTCCTAGACTGCCTGCCGTGACCAGGATTCGAACCTGGGTTACTACGGCCACAACGTAGGGTCCTAACCACTAGACGATCACGGCTACGGGAGGTCTGTATTTTGATTGGTTTTCGATAGTATTAATATAGCTTTTAGGCAAGGTTGAACCAGCGGAGCGTGAAATGAACGTTCGTTTCGACGCCCATTCGTCGCGGATTTCGACAAACTCTGCACATTTCCTGTCATTACTATCTGACTTAATTATTACATACGGTAGTTTAGCCGTGATTTAGTTAAATGAGCATAAACCTTATTAAGAAGTTCAAAAGCATAACCTATAGATTTTGCATTACTTTATTTTATGTTTTGCTATTAGGCCTTTGTGTTTTTTTAAATTTGTACCAAAAGCATTTTAAAGTTGAAATGTAACTGGTTTAGAGTGCAGCTGGAATAATCCCAATCGTTAAATCAAACAATCTATGAATCTAACTGAACAATTTCCAGAATCAAATTGGAATTACGATGGCTTAAAGCAATAATCCGGTTTACCGCCAGAGCGGCGGGCGCGGCGTGGCGCCCGGTTTATTTCTCGACATTATTGAACCAATAATATTTTGAACCGCTTTTTACTCTTCAATATATATTTTTTTTTAACATGAGACTATATTGTAAAAAGAAACAACAATATCATTTTAATAATACGAAAACTTCTATGACAGCACTTCTCCGGTTATAAATAAATGGGCAATAAACCACCACTTTTTCAAGCAGCTTGCTACAAATGTTGTTCCTAGAGATCTACTAATATACTGCCACCTTAATTCTGAAATTTCACCGGTACTGGACCCCTCACCCTCGCCCCCCTCGCGACCCCTCGCTTTAACTCTATTATTTTTTTGCAATATTAGGTTTTATTTAAAAAAATCATTACCATTATAAAATACAGCCCGCATAAAATTCTCTCTAATCCGTCTGAGAATCATTTCAATTAGTTAAATAGAGGAAGTTAGACAGGTATATCCTAAAAAAGTCCTTATGTTTCTGTCTGTGATTCTGATTGCCTGCCTTATAATATTGATATAGTATTTACCTACTAATTCATAACATTACCTAATTACCTAACTAACAACATTAAATTAACATTATTTGATACTATGAATAAACACAAATGGTTGAAAGTCTGAATTCAAACATTCCCTAAATGACTGAAATAACTTCTAGGACCTTGATTATATTTAAGTGTCAATTGAATTTATTAATCATTATTTACAAGAAATTATAAAGTGTTTGTTTTAATATCAAGCTCAAACCAATTATTTTTCAAATGGCAACAACTATACATAGAAACTTCAAAAAGTAATCGCATTATTTTGATTAATTAAATAAAAAAGATTATTTTTAAACAAGGAATCCTCGATCATATTTATGAACAGAACGTATCTATTTTTTTTAAAGCATGCAACTGAAGAGGATTAAATTAAATTAACTCATTGCTTAATCTTAATTTAATTAAATTCAGCGGAGCGAAAAATATTAGGTTCGTGAAGACGTGAGTTAAAAAAAATCCGAGGCGTGGGTTTGTCGAATGAAAAACATACATAAAGCGTAGGAAATACGATATTTTAAAATTCATGAATTCACGGTTATAAAAAAGGTTTTTTTTTATATTTATTATAAAAATAATTATTTTTTTTTTTTTAAATAATTGCTATGACCTAGGTCATATACAATTATTTTTGGGCCCTACTTAACTAAGCCAAATATGCCTTTGTCAGTCAGGGGGTCAGGGGAGATGGTGGTAATGAAGCATTAAAAATGGTATGACCATCTGCGGATTCGAACCCGCGAGACCTTTGGTCTAATAGTCCAACGCCTTAACCACTAGACTACCACGATCCAATGGTTCACGATCACAATCTCAATTCTACTTGCTTGTAAGATGCCTACTGCTAAAATTGGTTGGTTTCTTCTTTAGTACAGACGTAGGTCTAATTAATGCAGGGAACAACGGTGCAGTAATGTCGATCGCTTGGACGTATTTAAATTACGCATTAAATCGTAAAGCTACTTACCATTTTAATAAATAAATAAAAATTTTGTTTATAAAGTAAATAAATAAAAATGCTAAATAAATAACCTAAACTACCCAATTAGTTGGGCATTATTATAATGTATTGGAACAGCGAACTGAAACTCAATTATAATCAATTAAATAATCAAATTAATTCTCGTATAGTACAGTGAAACCCATTAACCAGTTAGTCAGGTTTAACGCTCGTATTGGACGAAAGCCATGATTTTAACAACTATACATCCCCTACTAGAAGCTACTATCGCCATCCTTTGGCCGTCTGTCTGCCGTCGACCGTTGCAACTTTCAAATCGAAAAGTACAAATGCGCTTGAGTTGAATTTTTATGTGTGGATTGATGCTCTCGAAAAACAACTATGGCCGTTTAGATCACATCGAAAGCTGGTCGGATAATATAGATATTTAACATTAAATAAAGTAAATGATTTTATATTACTGAAGAATGTAACTGGACATTTCGTTAGGGCACCAGCATCAGAGCGCGATATGTTTGTTTCATTACTAGCCGCACATAAACAATAATAAAAACAAATCTAAAATGGTATTAAATTTATAATGAATTGAAAGAATGTCATTATGCCATTGTAACTATGTTTTTTTTATTTTAATCTACTCAACCCATCACAACTTGAAACCACAGACAGGCGCGTGTAGTCTAGGAAGAAGATCCCGTTAATGACACTTGTAGGGTTAATGACACTTATATTAAAAAATGTTTAAATGCAGTTGATTTTTACGATACTGCACTGTCAATGATTTAAAAACTTCTAAAGGCTGAAAATGAATCCGTCCGAAGTTAGGTTAAATAGTACAGTATTATAAAAATAGCATATATACCAAATTTATGTTATAAAGTAGATAGAAAAGTTTTTCATCTTCGTGAAGTTAATATTCACCCAATTTATTCTCTTCTCAACTCGCCATAAATATTAAAGTTTTGTTTCAAAAGCACGATAGCAGATTTCTTGACGTATTAACAGACTTTTGGTAAAATAAATTATTCAAACACCTGACGAGTCGTTTTCTGTGCGTTCTGTTTTCACGATTATTCATGATTGAGGTTACGATTTTTCTTTAATTTAACTTCACTTCCTGTATCCTTTTTTACTATATAATGCAGATAATGTTAATGTTAATAATAATGTTAATAATGTTAGCATCTCACGGACTTACACAATGTATAAATGGATTTACGCGCGAATGTATAGTAATGGATAAGTTAACTAGATCCTGCATAGATCATATATTTGTTAGGTATTTGAAGGCTGAGTTATATTCAGGTATTATACAAATAAACATTTCAGATCATTACATGGTCACACTGCAAATAGTACAAAAAAAAATACCAAATAAAAACATAAAACAGCTTGAAGAATTTCGCAGGTTGAACGAAAATATTATAAACAAAACGCTAAAAGAAACTGAATGGAGTAATTTTCTGAACGACACTAATAACGATAAAATTAAATGCCCAGATATTTTGTACAATAAAATAAAAAATACATTTAAAAACATATATGAAAATAGTGGAATAACTCAGACTAAAAATAATAAAAAAAGAATAAAAAAATCGTGGATTACGTCGGAAATTATATCATTAATGAACGAAAGAGACATAATTTTCAAAAAATGGAAAAGCTCTCCTGGAAATGTGGAATATAAAAATAAATATAAATATTTACGGAATAAAGTCACTACAAATATACGATATGCCAAAAACGACTATTTTAGAGAAGAAATATTTCGCGCAAATTGCAATATGAAAAAAATTTGGTCTATAATAAATAATTTAATCGGAAAACCGAACAAAAATATCGACGAAACAATAATGCGTTACATGGGCCGAAATCAAAGCGATATCGAAATTGCTAATACCTTCGTAAAATACTACGCGGATACAAACAATATAGAAACATGTAATTCTCTGGTAGAAGTAGGTAGTTTCAATAAAAATCTAAACTCTGCCCGCGATGAAGACGATATAGGTATAGTTGATTGCGATGACTTGAAGTGCGTGGCTGACGTATCACTCTACGTACCCACATGCAAACCCTGCGATATCGAACGCATAATAGACTCATTTGACATAAATAAATCGCCTGGTTTTGACGGCATTAGAATGATTGACATCAAAAAAATTAAAAAAGAAATGAGTATCATTTTATGCCACCTAGTCAACTTATGTCTGGAAAGTGGTAAATTTCCGAAAGGATTGAAAACGTCAATTATTCGACCAATTTACAAAAAAGGAAATCACAATGAATGCGCTAACTACAGACCGATATCTATTCTATCTGTATTAGATAAAATTATCGAGTCATATGTAGGGACCAAAATTCAGAATTACTTTAAAAACAACGAAGTGATTTCAAAAAATCAATTCGGCTTTCTGAAAGGAAAAAATACCTCAAGTCTACTTTTAAACTGCGCGAATGTAATTAATATGGCATTAAACAATAAAAAACACGTTTTAATGTTACTTATAGACTTCTCCCGTGCATTCGATACTCTAGTGCATAGAAACTTTCCGAAAGCATTCGAGGAGGTTGGCTTTCGAGGAAAAATATCCAACTTATTAACAAATTATCTAGAAAATAGACAGATGGTAGTCAAAATTAATAATAAATATAGTAAAAAGGAAAATGTGAATTCTGGTACATCCCAGGGCAGCATATGGGGCCCAATAATGTATATTACATACACGAATAATATAAGTAAATGTGTATCTTATTGTGAAATCCACACCTATGCAGATGACACGTCACTAATTGCTGTACATAGTGATCTACAAACTGCGACAGAGATGCTGCAAAAAGACTTCAATAAGATACAGGAATGGGCACACAATAACGGACTTATTATAAATGCCGATAAAACAAAAGTCATGCACATCAGGTCATCGCACGCAACTATTCAAAACGCTGATATTTTAATTAAACTCCACAGTGATAGCTGCCTGCACAAACCCAAACCGGATTGTCTTTGTAAAAAAATTCAGACGGTAGACTCCGAAAAATATCTTGGACTAACATTTGATAGTAAATTAAATTGGATAAAACACATAAATAATATATGCGACAAACTTCGACTAATAATAACAAAATTCTATCATTTAAAAGGAATCTTAAAATATGAACAATTACGAATGTTATATTTTGCGTTTGTAGATTCCATAATTAATTATGGCATCATGAGTTATGGCAATACTTTTAAAACATTTTTAGAAAAAATAAAAAAAATCCAGATTAGAATAATAAAAATAATTGTTCCTAAAAAAATTAAATTAAAATACATGAGTGATGATCTAGGTTTATTTAAATATTGTAAGATTCTCTCGGCAAACGTGATGTTTATATATAGGATAGTGGTCCACTTCTTCGACTCTGACAAGTTCAAAACACTCGTTCAACATACATATAGTACACGGCAAATACAAAATGAAATGTTGTTTATACCCGCATTTAAAAATGTTTACGGTAAACGAGCTTTGCAATTCATTGTACCATTCTTTTTTAATAATTTGCCAAGATGTTTAATTAAAAGTAATATTAAATACAAAAAAAATAAATATGAAGTTCAAAATATTTGTTATGAAATCGCACAAAAACAATTTCTTTAAGTGGTTGTAGTAAATTTGTGTTAATATTATTTTAAAATGTTTAGTATACTTACTTTTGGTTTGTAATACGTTCGTATACTACTAAGATTTAAAAATGTACCGCAATGTATGTGAATATGTCTATTGTAAAGGACGTGTAAAATACAGGAAAAATAAGTTGGAAATATTTCACAATTAATAATTTATCTGTATTTTACACACCTGGTTTCCAGCAGATAAGCCTTGGGCTTAGCTGGTACATAAAATAAAATAATTGTAAATTTAATGAATAAACTAATAATAATAATAATAATAAATACAAAAAAAAAAACGAAAAGAAATTATAAAATAACAATTTAATTAGAATATTCATTACCTATTAATAGCAGCTAAATACTTTATAACAATACAGAGAGTGAAACCTTGTTTATTATACATAAAAAAAATGTTTTTTTTTTAATCTAACCTAACAATATTTTTTCAGTAAATATTACCAAATACAAGATCTTACTTAGTATTCACAGTTAAAGAATATGAATTAAATACTTTGTTTTTTACTGAATTAATTTATTGGTAGATATTTTTAAAACAGTGAAATGAAGAAGAAAAATTCAAATCGATCTATTGAAATGTATAAAATTTCAAGTCGCTTCATTATTTTTCTATTTTTTCTTTTGATTAATAGTATTTATATGTGTTCTTCTATGTGTCTGGCATGTACCTAATAAAATGTATGCGTAAGATATTATGAAAGTGTGCGAATGTTAAACGGTGTGAGAAAGCAAATTAATAGGCATTAAATGTAAGTAGGTATATACTCCTATATATATATTTTCTATGTCGCTTTACGATCTTTATTTCGATAAAACGAAATATTTAATAAAATGCCACCCAAACCTATCTTCAAGGTTTATCTGTATATTTATTTGTATATTTGTGTTTTCTTGTTTATTTATTAGTTGTAAAAAAAACTATTTGTATAACTCGGATCAATTCAAAATGAAAACATTTTGAAAAGAAAAATAAGTTTTTTATTTATTTTACCTACCGTTCGCTAGACTAACTTAACTGAACTAAAATAAGACTACGAAATTCGAAGTCGCTGAAGCCTATCCGAATTAATGAGTGAACATCCATTAAAAATAAACAAAAGACATTACACAACGAATTAAAAAACTCCTATTTTGAAATCGTTTGATAGCTTACATGTTATACAAATTTTAAATTTTAAAGGTTTATTTTAAACATTACGTGTTCATTATTTAGTCTTTTTTATTTGTTTATTATTTTATTTATACAACATATATTTTTCGGATTTTATATACCGTGTCTACAAGACCATTTATTCCCTAACTTTCGGTGATGATCACCTGATTAAGATAAATAAAATTGATAAAGATGATCGATCACTAGGGGACAGTCGACGCGTCCGTTCAAGACGAGCTACTGACGGGCACTGGTCGTTTCGTTCGGTTTCTCGGTCTGAATTCGTAACGGAAGGTAGTCACGACCGACCTCAAAATCGATGAAATACGTGCTCACTTTGTCAGACATGATAGTGGAAGACTTACTAATTATTCACGTGAGTAAGGGGCAATTGAATGAATGGCTTTGTTTTGTTTAATAACAAATCATTGTTTTATTTAATAAATAAATTGAATTCGAGAATTTAAAAAAATATCGCATCACGAACATTAGATTTACGAGATGGTTGTTTGACCATCGAAATTACTTATTGCCATTTTGCCCTACAGAGCGCTATCAATTTTAAAATCGACGAATGCACCAAGAAAGAGCGGGTAGGTTAGTCTATTTCTATAAAGAGGTCACGACTCATAGCGTGTATGGCAGCCATTAACATTCATATTTGTACCTTGGCTAGGTCAAAGTATGCTAAGAATAAGTATATATCAACATGCACCCCATAAAATAAAATAAAATATAAAATAAACAAATCTAAAAAATGCATGCATTAAGTATATCCCTATACACACTTGTTTTTAATATGTTGTAGAACAATCAATATTGAAGAAAAAATACAGAAAGTTTATTTTTATCGAGTGGCACATATGACAGCATTAAATTGAGCGGTTATAACTATGGTAGTAGGATTAGAAAATAATGGTCAAAAAAGGTCGTTCTTTTTCACATTTTCAAAGTTTGCGGTAGTCATACATGGTCGTCTAACAATTTTTTTTTTTAAAGGCCTAAATACATCTACAGTTAATCTTATTAAGGCAGATTTATAGAATTTATTAAATTACTTAGATACAAAAGTCTATTTTTATTCTATGCTGAATGTAAATAAAAATGTATCTTCTTTTTTTTCCAAGGAACTATTTGCTAAATTTTGTCGTGTAAAAAAAATATGCCTATTACGTCAGTCAACGATTCACTTATCACATCGCCGTCACCGACAGTTAAAAAAAGCATATTTTTAAGGGTTTTCTCGAACAAGAAATACTATTAAAGTATAATCACTTTTATGAGTTTAAGTTATTAATAAATTATACTGATTAAATTACTTTGAAGAGATAAAATGCCCTAAATGAGACGATTATTATTACAACACACAAAAACTAAAATAAGTAACGAATAAATCAAAATAAAAAAAAAATGATTTAAAATATGCTCGTGAGGAGTAATGATGATAAAAATATACTTTTCAGTATAACATGCCTGTCTAATAATTTGCACATTTAATGTAAATAAATAAAACATAATTATAACATTTATCAATTATATACAATCGTATATAATTGATAAATGTTATAATTATGTTTTATTTATTTACATTAAATGTGCAAATTATTAGACAGGCATGTTATACTGAAAAGTATATTTTTATCATCATTACTCCTCACGAGCATATTTTAACAAAGAAAGAAAGAGCAAAGAACTTCTGAAAAACAATTATGTAATTATTAATTAAACGTTTTCATCGCTTCGCCTTTAATGCTGTTCGAATGGGTTTGTTAAATAATAAATAGGCAATAATGAAAGTAACGGCTTTTAGGCATATTTTATGCGTAAAAGGCAAATTTAGTAACGGTAAACACACATAGGTACTTTAAAACCTAAAATTTACGGTTAAATGCATATCGCGTGTAAAGAGATTATTTTCGACGATGATCACACATTTTTTGTTAAAGCGAGAGACAAAATAATAAAAGATTGTTTTTGCATAGTCATGCCATTTTAAACGCTTTATTACCACCATCTTCCCTGACTAGTCAACGCACATATAGCTTAGTTGAGTAGGGCCTAAAATAATTATATGTGACCTAGTCCATAGCAATACTCTAAAAAATAACATTCGCCAGGTTTGTAATAATAATTACCTTTTTTTTTTAAATAACCTACCTGAGACATACTAATGATATATATACAAACTTTTCCATTTATTATTTTAACGCGTGAAATTTGTAATTATAATCTAATTAAATTAAGTGGTCAAAAGTTTTTGAAAGACGGTTGAAGAGACCGACACATATGTCATATTTAAAGGATTACATTTTTACATATCCCTAAAAATTATCGTTAAATATTCCTATTACTAGCTATGAGTAACCTAAATTACTGCACTGAGTTGAGCTTTAAGGTGACATATATTTGTCGCAGTATATTTATTTTACAGTTTTCCTCATGTACATATTTTTTAAAAGGTAATGAATAATAAAACAAGAAAAGCATTGTAAGTAGTAAATCAAAAAGCAGGAATCACGAAAAATTGATGGCAAGTATCTGTAAGAAAAAATAACAAACAAATAATGCATACTAATCTGACGAAGTTGTAATAAAAAGCAGATTTTTTATATTTTTTATTTTTTAAGAGGCGAATGTATCAATCTCCACAAAATGGAATATAATTAATTATTATACTGATTCGATTGGCAAGCCTACCTATCATTATTGCAACTTTATTTGACATTATTTATGCGGATTTAAATAAATAAATAGGTACATGACATAATCTACCAATGTCCATTAGAAACAGATCCGATATCAAAGGGTAGAATAAGACAATTACGCGAATGAGTCAAAGGCGAAATGCCCAATGGATGCTTGAAAACCTACTCTGTCCTATCTTGAAATGTATCCGGATGCTACGAGAGATTAGAGGGAACCCCTCCGGAGATAATTACGTACGCATTTTGGGATAGAAATTGTAGCCGTATAATTGTAGCTATTAGGCGTTTAGGTTCGAAAAAGAAAGTGTACGAAAACCTATAAAATGCTAAATTTAAAAGTTCTTTAAAGTCAATTAAAACAGTGTCATGTTTTTTTATAAATTTAAATATTAAAAAGAATAATATCACATTTTTAAATAACATATAAAATACGCTACATGAAAATGCATAATTACATTTTAATTTAATTTTATGTCCACTATGCAACGTTCCTTTTATGATTTTTTTACAGAAAAATATGCATTTAAAACTTTTAATAACCCTAGACGACAAATTCAAAAAAGATGAGAGTATCTATTGGGAATATTATAATAATCTATTAATTAGGTTAGTAATCTGGTAAGTATGGTCGACGAACGTTTATAAACATGAAAATCATTATAGGTTAGACTAGTTGGTATGGTCTCAGAAATTATGATAAAAAACTAGAAGCAACAAAAAAAAATAATCTAAATCATATCTATATATATCCAGAGTATATATGTCCAGATGCATATCTGACCATATGCTAAAACGAAAAAAATACATATATATATATTACATGAAAATTAAATTACGGTAAGAAATGAAAATCAAAATAACTAACATGTAAATAGTCTACCCGACTAACACGAAAGGAATAAATGAAAACACAATTCTTAACCTATTAAATAAAAGTAAATTAAAAAATAAAAATACTGTAATATATTTAACATAAATACACTTAAAAAATCAACAATATAAATTTATTTTACCAAGGAGAGTAAAATAAAATAAAACTGTTTTGGTAGCGTCTGCGACGGCTCGTGATTTCTAATGTAATGAGTCATATTTTTAAATCTATTGTTTTTTTTTCAATGTTGTTTCTGTAGGTAGCAACACACAGTAACAACATGGTTGTATTCATTACTTATTTTTATTTTTGTGTGTTTGTTAATAATATTATGTACGTAATATTTTGTCTCATTTAAAACTCATTTCATTTAAAGCTCATTTCATGGCTCCATTGTATTCTTCGTGTTAAGTAGGTGTAGAAATTATTTAGGTACCTGGGCTGGTATGCGCCTTAATAACAATGATTAAATAATGTAATAATTTAAAGTCACACACTTTGTGTTTATGCATACACGAAAATGAAATAAAAAAGTTAATTGGAACTTTTCTAGAGTGCGAAAACAAAAAAACTTTTATCATAATATAAAAAGACCCTACTCCAATTTATAACCGATAATATCACCTGCTTAACAAACTTATAGAAAAGGGTCAATTAATGCATAAGGGAAGCTGCTCAGAATTAAGTATAAGACGATGAGAAAGTTAATAACATACCGTTTTCGAAGAAAAAACAAACTGGAAAATACGTAAAATAAAATTTTATATCACTATTACATTAAAAAAAATAAGGTTTTTTTCTTACAACGCCAAAATAAAAGAAAAAGAAAAGTCGCAACATCTAATTTCGTATATTGCCTGCCCGTGTGCTATCTAAATGATCTACGAGGATCCATGTAATATATATCGCGCCAAGGAGATCAGCTGCGGCTATAGCTGAAGCTATAAGTGTATATTCCTATTTTGGTGTGCGTATTTTGTGGGTAGCGATTTCGCACTCGTGGGACTCGTAAAAGGAGATTTGTTTAGTTTATTCTCTTCTCTAGCACACGCCGGCATTGTGGAGCAAACTCGCTTCTATTTCAAGATGCATTCAGAATAAACAGCATAATGTAGAGATTTTATTTCCTTCGGAATAAAAGTACGAAGCGAAAAAAAAAAAAAAACAAATAGGTAAACAATAAATAAATAAAATAAAAATAAATATCAAAATATTAGTATTATTTCAAAATAAAATATTAATAAATACTAATAATAGTATTAAAAAAAAAATATAATATTATCATTATTTTTTTGTTTGCGCCCTGTTTTTTCGAAGCTCTCCGTAACCAGGCGCTTAACTAATTAGTTCTCAACATTAAAATGGACAACCCAATGAAACATCCTATATATTTTATAATATTATTTTGTGTTGACATAGGTTTCAGTAGTAACCAAAAATAATACAAAATAAAAACAAAACACAAAAATACACTCAAAAAAACCATAATTCAAAATACACTTATGTAGGTAGGCTTATATTTAATTTTACATTTTCCTGTGTCCACATCCTTCCTATGTAAACACTTTCTAAATACTGTTTTTTTTTTTTAAATTTGTAGTTTGGAACAAAAAGGCAAATAATCGAGGTACAACAATAATATTTTTCAATAATATATACATAAAAATAAACAAATACCAGCTACCGAAAAACCGTAACAAAAAGAGTCAAAATCGATTCGTATCCCTTCGGTTCGCCACGCATAATCGAGTTGGCGGTCACTGAATGTTGATAGTAGTTTAGTAGTTGAGTAGTTGATAATTGAAATACAGTATCTACTAGTGGAATCGTATTTGTTAGTTGATTGATATATTATTAACGTTTTCAGATATCGATATGTTAAATTTAAAAAATAATTAATAAAATCTTATACGCACCTAAAACTTAAATTTTTACACCAGTTTCTTATAAGTTTTATTGGACAGAATAACCTCTAAGATATTTTAAACATAAAATATGAAGTTTTAGCGTTAATACATTTTGTGCAATACGCGTTGAAATTTTTCTTATATTTTTTTTATATATTATATTATTAATTAGGTAATATAGTATATATGGTTGGTATTCTATTGATGGATATTTCGCAATTATAAATATATACGACTTGTGATATAAAATTATAAATTAAAAATCGCAATTATAAATGTAAATGAGGCAAAAATGATGACGTGGCCTCACCAACTCTTCGGAATCATTTGCAAGAACTAATCAAATTTCGTTTAAGCAGTTAGCGGGTTTTTAACAAGGACACTACAAAAATTGGCCACGCATACAAACCTTCTATGTCACTCACTGACTTAAAGTAACTGACTTTAGATTGTGAATTTAATGCTTTAAATAATATTTATATTTTACGATGTTCATATTATAGCAGTGCAAAATGTTTAGTTAGATTTCTTTCAAATATAATTTTGCGATCCGTTTGATAACAAACAATTTATTTTAAAGAATGTACCGTTAATGTACCGTTAACAGGCTTTTAAGGAAACGGCTGACATGTCGGCTGATACTGGCATTTTCCTTTTCCTCATTTTCCTCCTTATGTAACTGAGCTGTCTCCTTATATTAATGTAAGGACACGGCTCTCGGGGTGAAGGAGAGGGAGGGGGGATGGGGTGGGTTCGGTGTGTTGTACGGAAAACTCTTAAGAGTTGTAAAAGGTAACTGCAGCGTAACAAACGATTGCATCCCTCTTCCGACTCTAATATGTATAGTTATAAAACTAGTCACACTAATATTTACTAATACATATAGATTGGGAGACTTATTCAATTTTGATCTGAAAATATTCAATCAACCAGGATCAACGTTGTCTGTTACGTATGTATCCTTAACTTAAGTGTATTGTATTGTTTATTATATAAATTAAGTTCAACCTAAATTTCTTCCTAATTCAGTCTAAATTGATCTGTTCGCATGTGTTCAGGCACTTTCGCATATTCAACATTTATTTATTTTTTCTTGTCTTTAACACGAGCTATTAAAATATATAAATATATATATAACACACACACACATATATATATATATATATATATATATATATATATATATATTGTAACACATTGAATGTTGGTTTAAAGTTGAACCACCCCCCAATCAGAACGCTAGCCAGTTTTTCGTCTTCGTCGTAGAGGAGCTCCCTAGGTAATCTAGGTAGACGCATGGTACAGAAACTTACACTCTGAAAAGATGAGCCAAAAAGTGATAATGGTATTTCGGTCTCATTTATCAACATCCTAAATATTTTTTTTCTCGTTTTAAATAAAAAAAAATATAAACGTTTATATATAGTTCCATACAGAATATTTACTTTACTTATTATTACATACTGAGTGTAATTTATGAATCCTGACGTTTCAGTGATGATCACACGTCAATATACGTATAGTTTTATAGTTTTTAAGTAAAAATAAACAATTCTAACTATATATATCGTGTGGGCAGGTTATATGCAAATACGTCAATGCCAGAAGAGAATATTTGTCAGTAGCTAGCAATCTGAAACCGAGATCGCTTTTCCCTCGGGAAAAATACTCAAAGAAATACAACGGCATGCGTACGAAAATGATTGTTATCAGGAATTCCTTAATAGGTTTTTTCGGCTTCTCCTACTTTTTTGGCAGTCAAAGGATTATTCTGGCCAAGAATAATCCTGATTTAAGATGTGATTCGATAAATGTCCTTTTCGTAGTAACGTATGTTAAATAATAATACCTGAACATTTTATTAGAACTTAGAAAAGTATCTAAATGAACACTTTTCAAACCTTTACTATGATCTAAGTCATATCAAATTATTTTACACCATAAACATTATAATATGTGACCGCTGAATTAACATTCACACGCGTTAAAAACTGCACTATATTACAATTATTTCATACTACTATTTCATAGTATATGAGAATATTACAAAAACATATTATCATATTGTAATGTAACTTTGAATCTATTTTATATAAAAAAACGTATTTACTTATATTGCAGTAGCATGGTTAGAGTTGTTTTAGGTTAGCATAATTCAATATTGGTGAAAAAAATGACTCTTAAATGGGTTGCTTTTACATTAGAAAATGTAGACACAAATCTAAAAAAATACTAGAGACCATACCAGACATACCATAGGTAGGTTTGATATTTATCTATTATATATTATATTAAAAATATGTTAAATGTATTTTATTCATAATGTTTTATAAATATAAAATTCAGTATTTGATTCTTATATTAAACATATTTTTTTAAATGCAGTAATAAGTTAATGTAGAAAAATGTGCCTGTATTTGAGGGTATGTATATGTTAGTGAAGTGTTACTTGGGGTTTTTACATATACGTATATAGTTTAAAAAGATATATAATAGGTGTTCGACATAGGACAATGTCCTCTTAAGAACAGTATTCGTCCAGGAGGAAAATAGAATATGGAAATCGCTCGTTATTATTTTGTATTCCTAATATTAGGCTTAATATCAGCCATATTATATGCAATTTGTTTTATTGTGTGATATAAGAACTATGTTTCGATGTTTAAATATAAACCAATTAATTAAATTTGTGGAAAAATAAAATTTAGGACTGGGACATAACACTACTTTATCATGTCAGCAGGTACGCAGAAATATCCCAGTGCTAAATTATATTCGCCTTCCTTCATTGTCTCAATGATATGGTCCAGAAGGGAGGCTCTAATGTTCCCCGGAGAACGGTAGGGAAAGGAGGAGATGAATAATTCCCCAATAGAGTAAAAGAGAAAAATGTAACCATGGAAACGGTATGCCTATGCCTATATAAAAATTCGTATATTTTAAGGCTATTTTCAGGAAATAGCTCTTTTATATTAAAGTAGGCACGGTGTTATTTTGACTAACATGTCAAACTTTTCATACTCACAGATGTTGGGGTTAAAGTATTAAACAAATTTATTTTTTGTGTACTAAAAGGTTGTTACATTAAAAGTAATAATTATGTTCTTTATAGCACGAGAAGCTTGAGTTCGGGTTTGATCCAACTGGCTATTGCAATACTAATATTATCAACAGTTTGTATACTTCAAAATACAAATAAAATGGTTATACATTTTACATCACGTAAACGTTAATAGGTTTTTTTTTTGAGATGTTGAAAATTTTGAGACGTTGAAAATAAAATAAACTTTTTGTTTTTTTTTGTTAATTTATTATTTTTTATTTAACATAACACCTATATATTTCCCCACAAAGACGGTGCCTTTTCTGTGGGTGAAAAAACATTCTATAAGAACACAATAGTTTCAATAGGTTAACATATATAAGAGAATGAAAAAAAAACAAGATAATAAAACGCAAGAGCAGTAAATACATAGCAACAAAAAAGTAAATAACTACCAAAAACAAACTTAAAGAATTTTAAACTAGTATTAATGGTTTCCTCAACTATATTGGTACTTGAAAACTAGTATTAATAATAGTTATTTTTAATAAAAATAAATAAAAAATAAACTTTACTTATTCCCAATATAATAAATAGTCCTTTCCTAAATCATTTCAGCGGGGGTTCAGATGACTCGGACAGCCTAGAGGTAAAGAACGAAGCGGCCCATAATACAAAATATCGAATTGTCCCACTAGAGAAGGCATACCAGGCTTCTAGAATGAAAAAGTTCACTTTAATCTACAAATTTACAACACTATTACCATGTAAGTAAAAACCCCACAATAAACTTTATACTTTTATTAAAAGGTAAAAACCTAAACAGAATATTTATTTTATGTTTTTATTTCTTATAGATTATAATTATTTATAAGTATATCTGAAAATCAGTCAAAACACCATAAAATTAACTTTCAATTATTATTTTTTTTTATATAAAACGAAATGTTTATTATGGCCACCTTTTATGAAATTTTAAAAATCTATATCCTATTCTTTATTATTATATAATTTATTCAAAAATAGTTTAGAAAACTTATCAAAGTGTTATTTTATACGAACTGCGTAATATATATTACGTAAACGTACGTTTACTACGAATTATGTATAATTAAATTTTATTTATATTTTTATCGTCTAATTAAATAATTGTTTTGTATATTAAATATTACTCTATTTATAAAATGGTATTAATAATTTTCCCAAAATTTTACTTATAAAAAATATTGGATAATAGTTATGTGCCTATAATAAAAAAAATATTTTACGATGATATTGTAAACTTAGTCTTGATCATAATCCCTACCTATTAGCGACGAAAATAAGATAAAAAATAATAAACTTTTTTACTTACTCAAAATAATACTGCCTCAATAATGAATATGTGACGCTAAACGCATAGAAACCTCTGAACTGAGATATTAAGCCACGTAGGTATAATGATTAAAATTAAATATTTAATCTAGTAGGTATCAGGAGTTAACGCCAGTGGTACATTAAATTCTAGAATAGATATGACGCGCTCCCTTGATATTCAAATCGCCCGTAAACCAGGGATGACAGAACTGCCCGCCGCGGAGGTCGTAGATCGACTACTTGCTACTCTCAAAGCTGAAGCTCTGGCTGGCGTACTGAATTACAAGTATATACTAAGGAACAGATATCCCAGTTTAGAGTAGTTAAAAACATATCAGTTACTCTTCCTTATCTAAAGTGACAGTTGGATAGCAGAATACTGTTGAAGACTGGTAGATAACCCATTCAAGTTCAATGCCGTCAACAACGGCGTTTATTTCATCATTGTTTTTATTACATTAAAATGAACAAGGACCCATTAGTCAGAGACTCTCGATAGGTCCTTTTGTTAAGTTTCTTAGCTAATGATATTTCATACATAATTAAAAGGTATAAGTACATGCATTTTTGGACAAGGCCTTATAGTTATTTATTTAGTTATGTGACAATTTTAAAAATAACAATCATTTTTATTACTTTTTATATACAGGTTGTATTTAAAATCATTACTGTCCTTTCCGGAGGTTGATATCAATAATCAATCATTAATCAGAAAAAAATGTGTCCCAATTACGAGAAAAATGAATTCAAAATTGAATAGAAATCGTTTTAATGATAGGGAATACGGCTGAATGCAAGGAGTGAGGGTGGGCGAAACCACCTTACTGCGCGGCACGCGATCGTGTTTTTATTTTATATCGGTATCGATGTAAATTAAACTCCTAAAAGATAATTAGTGATTTTAAATACATCCTGTACAATAGCCGGTTAAAGTAATACATACCAAAATTGATTACTTTAACCGTAACGTACAGTAATAATAATAATACGCCTCAAAATGTGGCATAAAATTTTATCTCCTAATTGTATTAATTCATACGAATCTTTTGTAGAATAAGAATCCATTCCATGAAAGTTTACACATTCTGCGCTGGTATAGTCAACATTCTAAATCTTTCGAAACTTCAGAGTCATATTTATACGCTATAAAAAAAACACAAAAACCAGTTAAATACAATAAATATAAAAGCAATACATCATATTTTGCTTTTTGAAATAGGTCCCGTCGGCAGGCGTATCATGGATATCGACCGGGCCAGGACCCGCTCCCTCGCTCCTCGCTCGCCCCTACTTTCCAGGGCCGCCCGCAAACGTGTTGCTCGAGACAGGTTCGACACGGCAAAGTTTCGGCAGTTCATTCGGGAAAACGGGTCTGAAGGGGTAACGGGTAAAGGGCTGGAATGTGACGCCTGGAACGGGAGCAGACAGTCTCTAGGCGTCGAATCGCGTATTTACGGATTTACGGATTCAGGAATGACATTTAGCATACGCTCAGACATGGCAAGTGAACAAATATATTTTTGCGGTACTTTTTTTAGTAACATTTAATTTATTTTTCAAATGCTAGAAAAAACAGCTTCGCACGTGTAAACCGTTCATTTTTTATGTATGTTTAAAATGAATTGCATCTTTAATAAAAAAACAAATTATTTTTACTAAAATGATTAAACTTGAGTTTCAATCCGAATTCAAAACTAACGTTTGATCCATAGGTGCAAGCGACTCGCTGTGATTACAGTTTAAAAAAATGGCACAACACACATATCAGAATAATATTTTAGAATGGTCGCAAACGATTCTAATTGACACATCATGGGAATTTAAATCCGAAAACCTGAAAATGGGGTTCTAGGGTGTTCAGAAGAAAAAAAAAATGATTTCACTCAACTAGGCCAAACGTGTCTGTGTTAAAGTCATAGGATATTATTTTAATATTAAATTAAATTACTAAATAAAATAAAAAAAACTTAAAATGAACTAATAACGCATCAGGAACCAAAAATTAAAGTACTTAACGGCATCAGAGGTGCAAGCATATTGACAGTATGTAAAATTGATTAAAATATTTTTTCACCATACTGCAAATTATTATTTTTTTATATCAGCAAAATATTTTAATTGCCATAAAAAATATCAGGTACCATTGTAATAGACCATTTTTTAAGACAAAAAAAAAACACTTTTATAAACCAGACAAAGGCCGTCGACCTTTTATCTCAGGCTTGCTACGGCCACTCTTTTAATTTATTATTCGTTCACAATGAAAGCAGGAGTGATTAATTGCTTTTATCATCCTCTGCTTCTTTTTTTATCATTATTTCACACCATAACATCGATTTTTTTCTATTACGTAAAACACGGAGAAGTATTTTCATACGTATAGTATAGCATCATGTACTATGTGTGTATGTCTAGAAATATATGTGCAATATTTTGACTATTCAGAAATTACTGGGACTGTTCATGTTTTGAACATTCTTAGAGAGGGTTTAAGTGGGGCACGGATTTCACTATTTTTCCTCTATTCCACTATTTCCTTTTTCCACTATTTACTCGATATTACTAATCGGTTGAAATTATGTGTCCCTAAAAGTAATTATTACCAAATAATCAACTTATTAGTCGTCGACTTGGTGGTAGGATTTTTAAAGATAAAGGAAGTTTATTTTCCTCCACTGGAGACACGAGATTTCGATCTAATTTGCTTGTCTCTGTCAACACCATTACGTCGCAGTCAGTACAGCTTAAACTACTTTCAAGTCGGATTTATTCAGATTAACTCAGTAACATAACACATAATTGACATATATGCAAAGTTCTACCTAACTAGGTAATGCCAGTCCTAAGGTAGACCTTTCTGTATTAAGATTTTATTTTTATCCATATACGTACGCGCTGAGCAGCATACACTTTTGTTATATCCAATAAACCAATGGAACCAACCAATCTGTCGTAGTTACATTAAAGTTCGTTAAACATATTATAGTAATAATTTGGTGACGGAGGACGCCTCGACTTTATTAACGAAAATTATATTAATCCTGAATGAAATAATGAAACACACAATATTTTTTTGGGATTTTAGAGGAAAATGCATATTTGCATATAGATTTAGAAGTTTCGGAACCAGATGGTCGCTGAGGGCCGTGATGATGCAGCGGAGACTCTACCCAGGCGGAGAAGGTTTGGTAGATGTTTCAGCCGGATGGCCCAAAAGGCGTATTATTTTAGCGGGTAGCCAAGGAGGGTGTAAAACGGTCCGTTCTATTAAAATATACATCCGGGACTTTCGGCTAGAAGTTGAGGCAGATTGAGGCACAATTAATATGAGAATGCATACAATTATTAACATGATAAAATTTACATTTAATGGTAAATTTCCGTTCAAAGTTACAGGTAAAGACAGTGTAATTTAAAGGGGGGCTTTTATATCCAGTAATATTAGCATTTTATATATAAACGTATACCGTATAGAGACTTGGATTTATAAAAAAAACTATTGACAGTAGATGTTAGTAGTTTTTTAGGAAATTTTGAAAGAAAAACAGATATAACCCTGTTAACTATTAAGTTGTTTTTTATTTTCTCTACATTTTGACAATAGAACATTTTGTAAGGCGCTCTTGTTAGTATTTGTTAACCATCTGTATTTGCAATATGGCATTTGAACTCTTTTTATTTTTGTCTGTTATGTTTCTCAGCAAACATTTTAGGTTGAAATAACGTATTTTGCATATCATTTAAGTTACTATTAGTTTGGTAACAGCTTTAAGATTAGTGGATTCTACGTTTATTTCACATAAGTGGGGAAAATTGGCACCTACCTGTGACATCGAATCGACATACCTATTGGTAAGTTTGCTAGGTGACTCGTTCGAAATCGATTCGACGTAATTAGGACATGCTATATGGTGGAATTACTTGTTTGGTAATCATAACCACGAATTAATGTAGATTAAGCGTTAATATTACTTAGAAATTACCTATAAAGGTCTAAATTACCAACGGCTTTGCAAGCATATTTATGATCTTCAATCGTGTTCAGATCTTTATTAAATTCCGTTATTAAAATGATGTCCTAACAATGGCTACTAAAATATTATCCTAACAAATTAAAATACGGATATCGTGGAGTTCTAGTAAATATGCGGTAAAAATGCTATACGATGAAAATTTCATGATTTCATCGTAGTTCGAAAAATACCAATGGGCCTTAAAAATATTTTAATATTTTTAAAAAAATCTCCAAATGTTAGTCATGTTATGCTTGTAAGATTATATGTTTTATGAAATCAATATATCTTAGTTTTATCAATTGAACAGCAATGTATGAAAGATAAAAAAAAATATCAACATAATTTAATTCCATATTCAATCTCATGAATGAGTCAAATGAAAATGTCGCCTCAATTTACTACAAAGTTGAAACTACGTATTTTCAATCTATAAATATTAGATAACACAATTAGGATGCATTAACTGAACTCATAAGTCGAAGTTACCTATTAAAGTCAAAACGACTTCAAAGTTTACAACCATGAGGTATTTCTGGCGACCAATTATTGGTTATTATAACCGTATATTATTATAACCGTCAGTATAGCTCGCGGGAGCGCTGTAAGCATTCGATCAATCGACAAATAACAAAGGTAAGTTTCTTTACTATACTAGGCAACTAACTGATCAACAGATTAATTAATATACGAAAGTCGCAGGCAGACTAACAAAACCTGACGAAACACTCCACTGAAACGTAAAACGCTTTATGAAGAACGCGACACTTACATAGACATTTAGGTTTTAAAACGCAAACGAGAGGAGCTTTCAGTTTGATGTTTGCGTTCAAACTAACAGATCCTGCCGCTCGCTATTCGCGTTCGCGTTTTGAGACTAGCCCTAATTATTCCGAGGAGGAAAATAATAGGATTACTGTGTTTACCGTATTCCTTTAATATATTTAACAAATCTTTTAGAGACGATGTAGTCAGTTTATGGGTTAACCGTTAAACTATTAGACCTGTCACAACTTTGTGATTTCTTATTGCAGTTATAGTTTGAACAATTCTCCGTGAATCACGATCACATTGCTTCGTAAATATAAACGACAAAACTAAAAATATTCTTTGTTACTAGAAATGCCAATTCTAAAAGTAAAAAATAAATAAAATGTCTTTAGTATTATGAAGTGCCATTTAGATTAGTCAATGGATTATTTCATTGTCCGAACCTGTCAACATACGACTACGTTAGCAAAATTAAAATTTTTGATCGTTCCGCGCTTAAATCGTTTTAGAAAAGGTCCTAAATCATCTGCGTTACATAGTTATGGTACGTAGATGATGGCTTTAAGGAAACGTTCGCGTTGTGTCCTAGTTTTGACTGTAAAGTAAACTTTGCCTAATTGTCGTCACTTGCTTTTATTCCGAGTTCACTTGAGCTTTGCTTGCAATCTAACCGTGGTTTAACTGCGACTGCGAGAGCGCCACTGTAAATGCTACGTGTTACGAAAGTGGGGTGTCTGGGGGTCAAGAGATGGGTCCTAGTGATGAAACACGGAGCTCACTTGGTTAGGTTTATTTTTAGGGTTCCGTAAAAACCGCCGACAAAGCATGTGTTTATGTGTCATTCAAAAATTCTCATTCTCAGTTTTTGAATTTTTTTACGGGATAGTGTTTTCTTGGTTATTTATTTATTGGACAAAAATAATATTATAAAGAAAGATATATAGATCCAGACAATTTTTTTACTTTGCTATACTTTGACCCATTTACATATCATAATGAACTCGGTCAGTAGGTTCTGTGACAGCTACGCTCTTACCACACAGCATATTTAGAGCCATGTAATCAATAATAAGGCTATTTTAAATTAATGAACATATCGTTGTTTATTGTAAATTTAATTTAAAAAGGAAACTTTCTAATTTAATTTGGAATACGGACTAATATACTTTTGAATACCTCCATACTCCCCTCCCTCCCTGGGTGTCGCGAAAATAAGAACTCATCTAAATACCTCTTCAGCGGTTTGTTACCACAAATAAGCCTAAATCTTCTATTTCAACTGAATTATCAATTGCACAAAAATCTTTAATTCAATTTAGTTTAGAAGTATACTTTCAGTGATAGTACTCGTATCTGTTCATTGCAGTTTCTATTTCATTTTCATAATTTTGCAAAATCTTCCCCGCCAAAGAGGCATCTCGCGACACGTTTAATTGTGTGGATGTTTTTTTATGCTTCAAATGCCTGCCTAACGAGGCTTATTTCTATTACAAGTTAGTTAATGAATATAGCAAAGAACGGATCTCGACGAAAAGCGCAAATATTCCCCCGCTCTTCATTCACGTAATGATCACTGGTCCGGCCCTGGCGCGGGCTCGGCTAATTGCCAAACACATTTCCAACAGTAAAACAGATCATTCCACGACCGAGAAAAACACAAAACAACGAGAAAAACGGGATATATAGAATAGGTAACAGCGTTATGTAATAATTTCTATTGGTACGAAATCGCGAAGTGAATTTATTACCTCAAATGAGCTACAAATCCACATCGTCGTACTAGCGGAAACATCGCGTTCAAAGTCATTATTTTTTTTTTTTAACCTGAGATTTAAGAGAAAATATATTATTAGAGGTTTTTAGTGTCATGTTCTTCTGCTATTATAATTTTTATAATTCTTGATTTTGACAAGGTTTGATGAAGCGAAAATGCATAATGTCAGCGTACTTTGAAGCTCTTTCATCAACACAATCTGTTAGTAAGGTGACTATACCTATAGTGCAAATAAACTTAATATCGTCTTTCCAAATTTGAGTTTCATTTTGTGTATCTGTTCAACCATTACCTCCGATATCATGTTTCATACAATAATTTATAAGTTAAATACAAATTAATTAACCAAATCTTTAGAGCGAAACCTGTGAGCTGGCACAAAAGTTAGACTGTATACCGGTAAGAGTTCGGTAATCTTAGTCGCATGAGCTTCTAAATCTCGCTGTAATAGATTAAATTCGATTTTAATTAGTCAAAACTAGCATGATTGGCTTGACTTCACCTTGTCTTACAGTACAACCTGTGGAAGGCTTTTGTTACCTGCAACGCCTGGTGCTTCTTAGCCCCTCGATTTATGTGTTAAATACAGACTATAACAAATACAAAAACTATGACATCACAAAACTGAGCAAAAAGAGATTGCTCGCTGTGTTATTTTACCTCGGAAAGCGTATCCATACAATATATACACGATTGCGATTTTCAATACTTAAAATAAAGTCAATACTTTATTAAAACTTTTACTACTATTAAAAAAATACTACTACTACTACTATTACTTTATTAAAAAATGCGATTAATCATCACGTATTGAGTATAAAATATTAGCTATAAAGATGTTTTTAATCCTAAAATAAGTTATTAATAATAATAATATTTTAAATCAGTTGATTTTATTATAGGAAATCTATTATTTCAGGATTAAAATCATCTTTATAGGTAATATTTTATGCTCAATACGTGATGATTAATCCCATTTTTTTTTAATATTCAGTTTTAGGTTAAAAGCTGTAGTTTGTTAAGCTAACATTTTGCGACCATAATATTTACGAGAAAGTTAGTATATTTTATAACATTTTTGATTTGATTTCATATTCAATACAATTTGAATAAAACATTTCACATTTTAAAATATTAAATATAAATATACAAATAAAATATTAAAATATTAAAAAAAATACATATTTGCGTTACCCGATTCTTTTGTTGGTCGATTTTATCTTAAAACCTACAAATATAATAATATATTATCCTCGCGCGAAGGTGATGGAATTTAAATGAAGGCTTTAGGATGAATTAGTTTGTCCATCAGCCCCTTTTCTTCAAAGTTTAAATTCCTAAATAGCTGCGTGGCTGAAGCTTATTTAGGTTATTTTTCTTCTTATTAAAAGCCACATGATAGCATAATAAACAGGTCGCCATCACGTTGATTGGGCCAATTAAGTATGCGAAAAGAAGAAGAGGGAATCGATATTATTCTTCTTCAAAATTCCCTAAACTTTACTTTGAAAATAACGGGTTTCTAAAATTGTTTGTAAAGGCTATGCTAAAAGTTTAAAGAAGGTCTTGAATAAGTTAACTATCTTAATATATATAAATCTCGTGTCACAATGTTTGTCCTCAATGGACGGCTGAACCACTTAACCGATTATAATAAAATTTGAACACCATGTGCAGTTCGATGTGCACTTGAGAGATAGGATAGTTTAAATCTCAAATTATAGTCGCAATTTTAATTTATCGCTAATTATTTGTCTGTTATTATTTGGCAGTCATAAAACTGACAGATGTCGATACCTTTCGACTGGGTTGATGGCGCTAATGTCTGTTATTATTTGACAGTGACAGTTATTCGACGCAAACGTATTAAAAGAGTCCATCAGTTGGCAGAACAAATTGAATCAAGAAATCCAGCTCAAAGAATCAGGACAGCAGGTCATGCACAAGAATCTCAAGAACAGTGTAACGAACGTCTTCAAGAGAATATCATAAGAACAAGAAAATTATTATTTTCAGTCAAATGCCACCGAAAAAATCTAACCTCAACAACGCGAGCGGCAAACGTCAAAACGCAAACGTCAAAACTACGATCGGAATAATATATTCACTTACGAGATGCTGTTGCTGGAAACATCGATGGAAATTTAAATCCCAATGACATCGGTAATGCTTTCATTTTACCTTCAAGCTACATCGGCAGTCCACGGAACATGCAGGAATACATACAAGATGCGATGACTTACGTACGTCATTACGGCCGACCGGATTTATTTATTACATTCACATGTAATCCGAATTGGGAAGAGATACAAACTTTACTATTGCCAGGACAACAAGCCATTCATCGTCATGATTTAACTGCACGTGTGTTTAAACAAAAATTGAAATCCTTAATTGATTTTATTGTTAAATATACAATTTTTGGTATCACACGTTGTTGGCTGTATACGATAGAGTGGCAAAAGCGAGGTTTGCCTCATGCCCACATTTTGGTTTGGCTTAAAGATAGAATCCGTCCTGAAGAAATCGATCAAATAATTTCAGCCGAAATTCCAGACCCATTAATTGATCAAGAATTATTTGATATTGTCACCAAACACATGATCCATGGGCCATGCGGTGTTTTCAACATGACCTCACCGTGCATGGAAAATGGAAAATGTAAAAAAAACTTCCCAAAGCCGCATACGAATGACACGATCACGGATATTGATGGTTATCCAATGTATCGCCGCAGAAGTACTGAGAATGGTGGCCACACATTTACAATGCGACTGCCGAACTTTCCAAATCAAGTTGAGTTTGATAATCAGTGGGTGGTACCATACCCACCACTACTTTCAAAAACTTACAAAGCTCATATCAATGTTGAGCTTTGCAGTTCTGTTAAATCAATTAAGTATATTTGTAAATATGTAAACAAAGGCAGTGATTTGGCCATATTTGAAGTAAAAAACATAAATAAAAATGACGAAATAGCACGATACCAAATGGGCAGATACATTAGCAGCAATGAAGCTATTTGGCATATTCTCAGCTTTCCCATCCACGAAAGAGATCCTGCTGTCCAACATCTGGCAATACATCTTGAAAACGGTCAACGTGTATACTTCACTGAAGAAAATGTTCTCCAAAGAGCGTTCGAAGCTCCGAAAACGACTCTAACTGAATTTTTTACATTGTGTCAAAAACCTGATGTTTTTGGCCAATTCGCGAAGACATTGGTGTATGGTGATGTTCCACGTTATTTCACATGGAACAAATCCAGTAAAAAATGGGAGCCACGGAAACAAGGAAAACCACATCCTTCCATTACAGGCATATTCAAAGCTAAGACATTGGGGAGACTTTACACGGTACATCCAAAGCAACGTGAGTGCTTCTATTTACGTTTGTTATTGGTGAATGTTCCCGGACCAACGTCTTTTGAATTTTTACGAACAGCTAATGGTCGAGTATTCAATACATACCAGGATGCATGTCGTGAACTGCAATTGCTAGAAGACGATAACCATTGGGACTTAACGCTTGCTGATGCTGCGTTGACATCAACACCGAATAACATTCGTCAGTTGTTTGCAATTATTTTGGCGACATGTTATCCCTCGCAAGCACAAACTTTGTGGGAAAAATATAAAAATTGTATGACAGAAGACATCTTGCACCGAATTAGACAAACAAATCAATGCCAAAACATAGATTATACACCAGAGATGTACAATGAAGCATTGGTCTTGATCGAGGATTTATGTGTTCTTATTTCAAATTTACCACTTAATCATTATGGTATGCCATCACCTAATCGTCCAGCCACCGACTTAGTCAATACCGATTTACAACGAGAAAATCAATATGACCATGGAAGTTTAGCAACAATTATCATGAACAGTGAACCATTACTGACAGCAGAACAAAAAATTATTTATGATCGGATTATGCTGGCTGTTGCTGCTGAACAAGGCGGTTTTTTTTTCTTGGATGCACCCGGTGGAACCGGTAAGACATTTTTAATATCGTTGATTCTTGCCAAAATACGGTCGCAACAAAAAATCGCATTAGCATTAGCATCGTCAGGCATTGCGGCTACTTTACTGGATGGTGGGCGAACAGCACATTCAACATTCAAGCTGCCATTGGACGTTCATAATAAACCAGATGCAATGTGTAACATCAAAAAGAATAGCTGCAGTGTTGCGGAAGAGTTCTATAATAATTTGGGATGAGTGCACAATGGCACACAAATATTCACTTGAAGCATTAAACAGAACTATGCAAGATTTAAACAGCAATAATAAACTTTTCGGTGGTGCTATCTTACTTTTGTCTGGTGACTTCCGGCAGACCTTACCGGTTATACCTCGCTCTACTTTCGCGGATGAGATTAATGCATGTTTGAAACAATCATTCTTATGGCGAAGTGTTGAAACACTTCGATTGACCATAAATATGCGAGTACAATTGCAAAATGATCCATCAGCACTAATATTTTCCGAACAACTACTAGATATTGGGAACGGTAAAATAAAACTGCAACCAAATACGCAATGCATTAAACTACCAGACAATTTTTGCACTGTTGTTCAGGATAAAACTGAATTGATTCAGAGTATTTTCCCGGATATACAGAATAATTATTTGAATCATGAATGGCTTAGTCAACGGGCGATTTTGGCAGCCAAAAACGTTGATGTTGACGAAATTAACTTCCAGATACAACAGTTGTTACCAGGCGATCTGATGTCTTTTAAATCAATCGATACTGTTGTTGATGAAAATGAAAGTGTAAATTTTCCGATTGAATTTTTAAATTCATTAGATATCCCTGGAATGCCACCACATAATCTTCGATTAAAGATTGGTTCCCCTATTATTCTCCTCCGTAATTTGAATCCACCTCAATTATGTAACGGTACGCGTTTGGTCATCAAAAAGATCACCGGAAACATTCTTGAAGCAACCATTTTGGCTGGGAAGTTTAAAGGAAAAGTGGTCCTGCTGCCACGTATTCCGATGATACCATCAGATTCTACCATACCATTCAAAAGGCTACAGTTTCCAATTCGTTTAGCTTTCGCCATGTCTATAAATAAATCTCAAGGTCAAACAATGTCCATTTGTGGTTTAGATTTGGAAAATCCATGTTTTTCTCATGGGCAACTATATGTTGCGTGTTCACGTGTTGGGAAACCGTCGAATCTATTTGTGTTAGCTAAAGACAGGTTAACCAAAAACATTGTGCACCGATTGGTGTTAAATTAAATTGAAATTGAAAGTATTTATAATTCAAAAAAAAAGATATTAATGTTTAAAAGTTTAAGACTGTCTGCCTTGCCTACCTCATTCATGAGTTTAAGCGTCACATGTTATTTACTGTATTATACTGTAATATACTTATATTTGTTATAAAATTAAATGGAAATAATAAATCTGATAAATTTTTATTTTTTACCTATTGATTTCTGCTTAGTATCAAGTGTAAGAACATTTTAATTAATTGTGTTCAACGTACTTCCCCTTCAAATCTCAATCCAGTGAATTTGTATACCAACATCAACATTTTCGTCTTTGTTCGTAAATAATTTCATTGTACTAAAGGGTTATAGTAGTAGAAAGTCAAATAAGGAGATCACCATATTTTTTTACAAATACCATCTGTGTGAAAAAGCATAGTGGACTCCGTGACTGATGTTCTCTTATTGTTCCTCTTAGATTGTTTACTATAATGTAATATAACAAAAACTTTAGCCACAGCAACGCGTGGCCGGGTCAGCTAGTATATTAATATATTTTACTTCAAAATTTAAAGGCTCCTGTTTAAGGTCAGGCAAAATGTAGACTGACTGTCGATGTTTACATAAAAAAGCTACCTTAGTGAGAGCAAAGCCTATTTAGGTTAACTTTATAATTTGAAATTTTATTTTTGCCGTTTAATTTCTGTATTATATAAATAAACAATTTACGAAAGAAATGGCACGTTTGCTTGTTAACCGTTGAAATTATTTTAGTTTAAATTTTAATTAAAATGAAAGCAAAACTGCTCAAAACAGGGCTGAATTTAAGTTATTGATCGCTGAACTCCACAATCTATAAGGTAGGTAAAGAGATACATACATAAATTACCTAGCCTAAGATATTTTACCTAGCCAGAAAAATATTTGGTTTGTATTATTAGGAAATCTAGTTGTGGTTACGGTAGAGTGCGTTGCGAAACCTTTTCATATTTTCTTATAACATCCAAAAATGAAATTCATATAATATTATTGATAAAATCCCGCCATCATGCCATCATTGTGAATTCTGTGTCCCTATTTCATAAATTTATATTGAGCGTAGGCAGAATGGTGATTCGGTTTATTTACATTCCGGCCATGGTAACCTTAGTCAATTCGCTGGCAGCCAACGGGAGCCGAAGCTAAACAGAAGGTATGCTAATGGTCTCTCACCCGTAAACATAAATGTCTAATTCGGTATTCATGGGAAGATTTCTAAGGCTTTCTCCTATCATATTATTTTCTGTCGTCAGCCGGAGATTTACATTTCAGCGGCCTAATATAAAATTCAGGACATAATAGCGTATTAAAACTAGAGATATTCTTATACCCTAAAAATTTAAACAATGATTTCACAATCATTCAACATTTTAATAATATCTTTATATATGATTTACGCTAACTATAGTATATATATGAGAAACATCAGCAGTTAGAACTCATATTTTAAATTGCATATTAAGGAACCTATTTTATAAATAATTTCGTTTATAAAAAGTATAGCCATGCCTACTTATCCTTACTAGCTCACAACGTCGCCTGTTAGCATTAGAATAAAACTTTGTCAGCTGTCGGCCTCATAAAAGCATTAGGATAAAACTTTGTCAGTTGCCAGCCTCATAAAAATCTAGGGTCAGGATATCTTGCCCCTTACAAGTAGTTTTATGACTCTACTGATTTTACTTTACTTTACTTTACTTTAAAAAAAAACAACGTTGGTACAAACCAAATACAGCGAAGAAAAATATTTCTTGCAGTTTATTCGCATACATATAATATGGCATGATGTGTTATCTTTAATTGTTAATTTCCATTTTTATAAGTCAGCTGAAAATGTGCTCGAGTTATTACGTGAAAAACTATGAAATTACATAATCGCATACTTTTCGCTGTTGTCCACATTGTACTATCCGTATAGTTAAAAGCCAACACGCAACAGCCTTTTCAGTCACGTAACACATTTATAATTTTGAATTCGGAATAATTTCCAGTTTGAATGGAAACTCTTTTTAATTATTCTTCTACAATGCCATTCTTGCTTTCTTTATCTTACAAGGCAGTTCTAGGCGCAATTCTGACTGCCTTGTTGGTGTTTTCGTGATGCGAGGCCAATAAATACAGACAGACTCGCAAGCCTTTAATTCGGTGTTTGTACCGTGAAAAGCACTGTGCAAACTGCCAGTGACGAAAACTGACTCGATGGATTCGAACCCGGGAACTCTGGATCAGAAGCAGGCGTTCAGCTAAACGCAGTATGCGGTAGTGATATCGTTATCAAACTGGCCTTATCCAAATCACAATCGGAAGGTATACCTCTCTATATTACTTTCAAGCTATAAACTTATATGAAAATTGATTTACCCAGAGTACATCTCAAGAATGTTTAAGGAGTAAGCTAGCTACGTAATGCATTTTCTTTGTTTCCCGTCATTTTAGACATAAATCTCGCCGTTATGGAGCGTCAAGCAGTTTACCTTAATAATTTTATTTATTGGCAATAAAATTATGATTTATTGACTGAATATAGGTAAGTATACTTTATATCAATACAACATTTTTTAGAAACTTCTAATATCAAGTTAAAGTAAAATCTAGGTTTTTTGATTCTCAGGGTTTTACTCTCAGGTTTGATTCTCAGAATTGTTTTACCTATTGGGTGTAGTAAGTATAGGTATGGATTCTGTGTTGTAAATAAATAAATAAATATTTACTACCTAAAAATGTTTTGACATAAACAGCGTCTGAAAGTTCTTTTTTTCGTTGGAGGCGTTCATTTCTGAGCATTATTTAACCCCGTTGTCACAAACGTATACATTTAACTTTCTCACTGTGCATCTAGAGACATAGTCTAACTTGTTTTTTATGTAATATTTATAGTTTCTTTTTAAGCAATTACGTTTTAAGCTTCACGCATTTTGTTTAAAAAAAACAATTGAAGTTTTAGTAAGTTTGTTGGTTATAAAAATCCAGTATTTATATTTTCAATTGGTATTATATAGATCTTAGTTCAATGGAAGAGAAGTTCTTTTATCATGGGTGTCACGTTGAAAGCATATTACTCGGATGAAATGTGCGCTGAATTCTTAAATCCATTCACGGAATGACTGAAACCTGCACATCGCCCTGCATTCGAAAAGTAATACGCCATGTGCCGGAGGAATCCAATATATCAATCACTTTTCTGTTGAACAGCTTAAAACTGAGATATTCGATTAATAGGTGGGATAAATTTAAACAATTATCGAATACAATTTTCGAATCGAATTTGCATGATTTTGTGTACGAGAAGAGGAGTGTGACCTATTTGCCACCATCGCATGCAGCTACCTACATTTTTTAGAAGCTGGCCTTGACACTCTTCTACACCCAATCGCTCTTTTTTTATCTCCATTAAATGCCATTAGTCAGAGAGCCTCCAAAGTTTGTCACCGAATTCCTAAAACTTCGCTGGGATTCAGACACCCAACCCCTTTCTCGCCATGCAAGAAAAATAACAAATGTCACGAGACTCCGACGGCATTATTGACCGCAATTTAGGAGAAAATTTTCCCCTCCCTAGGAATCTCTCCTCATGCGCTGGGTGCTAAATTTTGCTAATTTTATAAGATTAGCGTTTTCACTTTCTTATGAAATGGGTCGTACTGTCAATGCTATGTCAATGAGAACTGTCTTTGATAATATCGTAATCACTGCTTCTTGTATTTAGTTTTAATTAGTAGTTAATGAGAGAGCTCGGTACTCCCCCGAATAAGCACAGGGCATGCTTATCACTTACTTTTTTTTACGCCGAACCGAAATTAGCCCTAATTGTAGAGATGTCGAAACTAAACAACGCACGTTATGTCCAGTACTGAATTAGCCTTCAAGTCATTTTTTTTTCCGAGATTCTCACCCAGCGTCGACACTGGCCATTCCCTTTTCAAGTCAATTTGCAAGCAATCGCGATGGCGTGAGATTACCTAGAAAGATAATCCTTCGTTTTCACGAGTTTTATCCAGTTACTTACTAACGTTAAATTGAGTGCTTAATGTTCGATGCTAATCTGACGACTCTTGCAATCTAATCTTGATACCCTTTTGCTTAACATTGTTTTAATTTTATTAGTAAGTCTTAGGTAACATTTTCTTCATTTTTAAATATTGCCAAAAATTATGTCAGATATATATATAACATAATTATATTTGATACTAGAACCTAAACATTTGTTCAGTTTATCAGTAATAAACTATTAAACTAAACAAATAACATTCATTTCGTTTCATTATTGAATGTGAATAAGCAATGAGAAATATTTATTTTACCATTTGAGGAATACTCACTTTATAATCTACCTTAAAGGAGAGTTTTTAAAATAAAGGATTTAATTTAAAAGTATCCGGCGTACGAGTTCCTAATGGAAAAGTTCGCTGAAAGTGGAATGAAATTTCTTCAAATAAACATTACAACCCGAGTATACAGGGAGAGAGGTTCGCCATACGGTGATAATTTCCCGCTCCGGCTTGTATGAAACGCAGAAAGTTAATCTTATTAGAAAATGTCACAAACTATGCCCACATTACGGATTATAGAGTAGAACATTCATGCGGCAATGAAAATCGTCCTTTATACCGATGAAAATTGTTTTACGACAAATTATGTAAAATTTCGCTTAACATTTATGCATTTCATGTCATTACTACGAGCATAAATTAATTTGAATCGTGAGGTCGCTACTTTTGGCACGAAGCAAAATCCTGACGGCTTTTATTTTTTTTAGACTAGAAAGAATACCGTAATCGTAACTTTGCATACCAATAGCATCTCTCCAGCAGACTAAACTAAAAACTAAACTACCGTACTAAAAACCATATCCTCATATTATAGTGTACCATTTTTAACGCTTAATTACCACCATCTCCCTTGACTCTAGCACAAGCGAATTCAGCTCACTTGAGTAAAGTCAAAATGTACACCCCAAAGCTGTCAAACCTGCAGCCGTAGTGACAAAATACGTGTGATAAGCAGGGCAGATGAGTAGTTATTTTATTTTAAAAAAATGCATGTCATTTGTACCATTTATTTTTGTTTTATCTTTTTTTAAATAAAGGAACATTTTTTCTTTTTTTTTCTAAAAAGGCTTGGCAGTAAATAATAATATGTTAATAGCTATATGTATTTGAAATGTGTTGGAATGTCAGTTGGTTTTATGACATAATAAAAATATTATTTACATATTACAGGAATAAAAACCATAGTCTAATAAGTTACGTACAATAAAAACACGTAACATAGTAATAAAAACGTATCCTTGAAACGAAACAATAGTAAAAATATTTTTTATCGCTGTTATGTTCGGTGACAGCTGAAAGGATCAGTGCCAAAACGCCACCGAAGAAGGCAGCATCTCCCGCCGAAACATCTGGCATTCATTTAGTAAGCCCTGTCTATTTTTCTACCATCTGTACTAACAGTAAAAAGGATATATATAAATATGAAACCATATTGTTTATATATAATGTAAAAAAAAGTCTAACAAATGTCTTCAAAGGAAACTTTTTTAATCTGAATGTCAATGAAGTCGTCAAATTATGTAAAGGCCGTGTTGTGTTGGCGGCGATTGACAGCTTCACAAACCCGGAGAGGCTTTATAAAGCTGCGTTGACATCATAAAATAGAGAACCGGGTGAACAAACCTGCCAAACGAAATTCGACTCGACCGTTTCATTCGCGTCTGCAGGGGAAAAAGAGATTGCGCCCCAGTCTCATTATCTTCAGATAAGTCAGTTATTGACATATTTTGTTTGGCGGCTGCACTAGCAACCCAGGACCGGCAGGGCCTAGTCTGGTTGACGATCGACGCTTGAAAATCGATTCAACTGTACGCGCCATCAGTTTTTTCTTACGACTGTCGGCAGCGAATGAAAGAGACCCCACAGTCGAGTCGATTGTAGTCTGGCAGCCCAGACTAGGCCCACTGCTGGGGGAATCATATCCGACCCATGTCGACATTTCCAATGGCCCATTTTCAGTATTAGGTTCTTAGTATGGAATCTGCTTAACTAAGTTAAAACACACAATAGTGCATTTATTTGGTGGCAGTGAAGCGACGAGGATTCAAAACTTTAAACATGGTGAACAGACAAACTAGACCACCAAGATTGTTGGTTTTTTTAAAAGATAAATCCAATATTGCAGTAATAAAAAATGTATTTTTTCCCCTACAAAGATATCATAGTTTTAAATATTTTTCTTAATATTCCTATGATAGTAGGGTTCCATAGATATTGGCATTTTTCGAAATGTTAAAAAAACTTCAGGTCGAAATTTCAGATTAACAACCCTATGTATAGTCGTATTAGTTCGATGCTAAAGTGACAACGCATACATTTTGTTATGGTTAGTGGTCACTTTTAAGGTTAGTAGTTGACTAACGACTAACGCGACTATGTATTAGCCCCAAAGATTAACTGTAATCATTATTGAGGTTAAACTAAGTTACAAATGACTTCAAGAAACCGTTTCGATCATCATTCTCCGCTAATCCAATGTCTATTACAACGTTGACAGTAAAATAAAAGTGATTTAATACAATACTTTTGTTTGTAATAATATTAAAAAGATCCTTAGAGGTCTTTGAACAGATTTTTGGAGAATTTTTGGAGCCACCCAAGATAATAGAGTTTAGAGGATCCGGTCAATTTACACGCTTTTATAGCGAATGGAAGATGGAAACTCGCATAAAAGTTTATCTAATTATAAACCAGATATTACATGCTGGCTTTACACTCGAAACACGGATATAAAAAGAGTACTAGAAATCAAAAATTTTTGTGGAAAAGTGAAGAACATGGCAAAACTGACAAATTTTCGGAGGTTACAATGCCAATGATAACGATTTGAATTATTTGTTTTACTAACGAAATGAGCGATTATTTATAACTTTTAGAGAACGAGATGGGGAATCCACGGGAATAGTACGTATATTTTAATATTATTACGGTAGGAAGTAACAAAGAGGCTATTTTTATTAGTGCCTCGATTGTATCCAGCTACAAAGTTTTTGTGCTCACACGTTTAAGCGCGATGCGTAAAATAATTTCCGACATTTATGAGTTTACGCTGAATAGGTAATTTGCCTAACGTGTGGGCTTGGCGAGGTCGTATGATTAATTGGGCCAACAAGAGATTGGGTCACTTTTAAAGCAGAAAATTAATATACTTCTATTAATTATAATTATTGCTTTTATTCATTTATACGAACGAAATAAATGATAATGAGGAGAGAAATATAATAATGGCGCAGGTATGTAGACAATTTGGATAAGCTCTGATGAAAAATAAGCTTAATTTGGCCCCTTTACAATTGTTTGCTTTCACTTTCAATTTTAATGATATAAATAGAATCTGAAAAATATTCGTGCATTTCAAAGTAATATACTAGTAATTTCAGCAGACAGATTTTTAAAATCTTTTTTTACTTTGTTAAAGATCAAGTTAAAAAAATAATTTAAATCGCTTCATCCGTTTGGGAACTACGACGCCACAGACAAACACATAGACACAGACATTTTAAACTTATAAGACCCCTCCGTTTGTGTCGGGGTTTAAAAAGGGATCGCGTGACAACGAATAGTATGTATTATTTATACATGGGAAACTTCAGAACTACTAAACAGTTTTCAATAAAATCAAATCTGAAAATGCAGAAATTGATGTATTCCTCTCTTCGGATTAAAAATCTCCTTTATTTTACACCTTTGTGAGATCACTGTGAATTCTTTGTTTATATTTTTCCATTTTTTATAGTTAATTGTCATTTATTTATAAAGATTAAATTATAGTAATTATTCCTGGTTTTTTATTGTTTCTTTTATTATTATTTTTGTTATGAAATAGAAAATGTGTACATGATGAAACCTATAAAATAATTAAATAGACTAGGTTTTAACATTGGCTGTGGCTTTAATTTAGCTTATAGCTACATTATTTATCTATTATAATGTTTAATACAGAAATTTGAAATAAATATTTTTTAATAGCGGTTATGTTCGCCGAGAACCGACGAGCTAAAGGTGACGAACAAGATGAAACCTGAAGGACTGACACAAAACGCACCGACGGGGCCGATTGTTACCCACAGGGTCTAGCTGTGATACCGTAAAAGTATTTACCTACATCAATTAAGGCATTATGTATAATCCTTCACAGTACAATCCGTAAATAGTTAGATCCAGATTTTGGCAGAACGGAGCTTTCGTGCCATCAAAGTTCTGAACATCGCCGAAGGTAGATTGTCAACGTCCATGTACAACAATGATAATAATAAACTTTTACAATATATATATACAATTAAAATAACTTACATATCTGACACAATGCCACCTACAAAGTTTCCAACAGCAACCCCAAACAAAACTATGTACATGACACGACCCAGTCTTTAAAGCAGACAAGATGGAATTCTTTCAGGTAATTCTTTCAGGAGCACCCAACAGCTAGCTATCAAACCTCGGCCTTTCGCAGGGGATTTTTTGATGGCTTTATAGTAATTCCCTTTTTCAATCTCCTCCTCGCATATGAATCTGCCGCTAGTAACGGATGCCTCGAGCATCATTTCTCGCACACGTTAATAAGATACTCCATTATAAGCCTTCATAGCGGCGGAGCCACGGCGTGGTTAAATAAAGTATAAATTTAACCTACTTTTGGATACGTCAAAATATGTTTTTATAATAACAGTGTCAAAACAATATTGTCAGAAACGTAAAATTTTACTCTCGTGATTGTAGATTTATGACACTTTTAAAAGTTTTTTTCAATCACTTTATACTTTTTTACGTCATGTTTTCTTCACTCAAATTTCCACTCAAAACATTTGGAGTCCTTTCTTGATATTATTTACAAGTTTTCACTCGAATAAAGTTACCACGTATAAATCTTCTTTTAGCATAACAAATAAAAATAGCACTGTTATGGACAAGACTTGTCTTCTACGCGAGTGTATTACAACACATTTAACATCTCTATCAGATCACCTTCATCTATTAGCATAAGCATGTTGAACCCATTACGATATCCCAGTCACTCATCTAAATTGGATCAGATTAATTGGCATAATAGTGCATTGTAGTTTAATGAAAGATTATGTAAAAATTACGTGTTCGATGTCTTGCTAACTTTTCCCGAATAATTAGAAACCCTTTTATCGAATGAGTTCCTTCCACGTTGTTTGTTCGTCCTGCGTGTGTACGAAGCTCGGGATAAATCAGGGATTCGTTATTGGCTCTTCTATCTGAAACATTCTTTTAAACGACTCTACGCCAACCGATTTCAACCAGGCAACCTTATCACGCACCAGCGCCTAGGGCTAGTAGGCCTAAGCCGACAACTCAACTAGTACTAGTTAACTAACTTTTACTAGTGGCAGTAAACAGTAAGAGAAACGGCTGCTTGCTGCTTCAACCCTATTAGTGAAGGGGATAAATTTAAAAAAAATATTTCTCCCAACAAAAAAGCTATATGTGGTGCTGAATTAAAATGAAAGCATGGAAATCTGCTTTAACGTTCAGACTCGTGAGTAGCAGTGTTTTCTCCGCGGGGTGTTTCTTATTATTTTTTGGTTACTTATTATTATTATTACTAATTTATTATTATTGTTATTATTGTTAACTTATTATTTAATTTATTGAGAAAAAATATATTTGCATATAGCATAAATTTACACTAGAATTTATTTTTTAAATAGCTATATATTTTCAACGCAGCGCTAGAAAGTAAAAGCATATAATTAATAAAGCGTACCTTAGTGCGGGCATGGCTCAGTTAGGATAGACTTTGAATATTCTTATTATCATAAGTTCTGTATATGTATGTATGCATAACTAAATAAATATTTCGTAACAAAAACAAAGAAAATTTAATAAAACTATTTTATCAATTCCATTTTGTCCTTAAAAATATAATCGCGGGATTCAAAAACAATTATTTTAAATTCGTTTAAGAAGTTAGTAGTGGTACCTAATGTCTTTTATTGACGAGTGATTTGTAATAAATGAAATTTTAACAGACAGATTGATGGTCGAAACCATTTAATTTTGACTGTTATTTTAATCCATTCAAGTTGGTAAATTATTCTGTTACAGCCTGTTTGCGTAGTCCTAATGATATTCATAAAACTATTAACTCCAAAAGATCCGAGCGGCTGAAATAGTTTTCTTTAAAAATAATATATCAAAATCGGCAGCTACGACCCCGTGGTTTTTGATGGCTTGGTTAAGAAAAAAAAACTAATAATAAATAAATTAAATCTTTAAGAAATAAGGTATACGCTTAACTACAATGAATTCTTGATAACAACGTAACTTTGACATTTAAACGCGATTTACTAGTACCTAATTCATTACTAGATTGCGAGCCTTTATCGTGAATATTCTGTCTAACACGCATCATCTATCTAAAGTATAGATAAACTTCCTTTGCGATTTGACGTTTCTCGCACATCTGGGTTCGGCTGTGCGAGAGCAATTGCTTGCCTATCTCGGGGTTATAAATCTAAACGCAGAACGTAATCTTGATTAACGACCAGCTTCCCGCACTAACAACATTTATGGGAGGTAGCTTTAGTAACTATATTTAATTTTGAGGCCACACAGTGACTTGTGCTTGGGGGAAAAGGACGTTAGTTCACCATCTATATATTATATTAATAGCTGTAGTATCTATTCGACGCCTAAATAACTGGGTTATTTCTAGGCTGTTATTTAACAATATGATTACAAAGACCGTAGCAATGTTGAAGATCTCTTTAATCTCGAACCAAAGTATTCCAAAAAAAATTTTGTCAACTTGACAATTAGACATTTAGCACATAGTAAAAACCTCTTTAGAATCTAAAAAAAAATCTTTTAAATCTAAGTAATAATATAATATGTATATTTCCCCACCTCAGGGGGTTACATTTCGAAATTGATTCAACCCGAAGTGGCCTGAAGGGCCTGCGTATGGAGATTGAAGTGAACCATCCCGTGCGCCGCAGGCACGATTCGTCACACGCCGAAGGCACCGTTAATTCTTCACGCAGGGCCTAGCTGCGAAGTTAGGAATTCAACAAAATAGAAGCACTTTGTTTTCAGAAAGCTCTATTGCGATTTATCAATCTTATTGTTGCGTGCGTTGATTGTATGGAATAAATACGCAAGCTGCGAGAGGCATATAAACTGTGTTTACAGTTTTTTTTATTTGTATCCTAAATCGTATCAAAACCAAAAATAAGTAACATAAACAAAAATCAAAATAGCAAAATAAACAAAGGATGGCAATATTTAGAATAACCAAAGATTCACATTATTATTAGTTGGTACCTAATACGCTAAGGCGAAAAAACAAACAAATTCACAGTGATATCAAAAAGGTGTAATAAAAAGCAGATTCAATATATCAATCGCCACATAATGGAAATTAACAATTTGTTTTTTTTTGTATTACCTATAGATGTATGTATATATATAACCACTCAAGTGAAGCCTAAATTCCGGAACTGTTTCAGCAAGCGCCAGGAAACACACGAAAGGAGTTAATCCACGTCCTACGATTTTCAATCAAGTTCACGCCCGCAGTTCCGATCGATTAACATCGGATGCCAGCAGCGGCAGGGGCGCTCCTTCTACGTGGTATCTACGTGACCCTGTTCAAACTACTACGTGATTGATTTTCCCTTCAGAAAGAAGTTGTTTCAGAAGGGGAGCATGGTGGGAAAGGGGGAAAGAAGGTTTAGAAAAAAATACTAAGTATTTGACTGGCTAAATCGTCCATCACAAATACACAAGAGGAATAGTTGTTGTCACCTAACTGTATTTATGTTAACTAAATAAGTAATAAATACGTAATCGTAATATATTCAAAAACTTTACAATTGTCAACTGTAGTTATATATTTCTAGAGGTGTATTTTAAAAAAATATTTGATTTCCTCTCAATTTAAAATAGGAACACGTACTACGCTAGATCGAAGAGCATCGCCGTGACCGCAGAAGTTACTAATGCTTGACCGACTTTGTGTACCTTGTTTGTTGAATTTAGCCTCCGAATGAGAGGAAGAGGGACAGATTTGCTACGTTAGTTGTAAATCAACCTTCAGTCATGATCTTGATTTACGAGTAGTTTCGTCTTTCGAAGAATAAATAGAAGAGGGTAGACCGAATATATCAATGACAATAATAATGTAGGTAACGTTAAAATTGCAATATTTACGAAGACATCTATTACTGGCATAAAATACATTTTACATATATAAATTAACAATTTTAAAAATATTAAAACTAAAGTTAACTAAATTACGAGATAGTAACGTGTAACTCTTTATTTATTACGTGTAATAAATATTTTTATATTTAATTATACTCCTTTATAATACACATATAAAATTATTATTAGCTTGAAAATAGTATATAGAGGGGTCAGCTATTAAAAATAATAAAGTTAGTCGGCTAAATAAGTAGTTATATCTGCTAACCCCGTTTTTGGTAAACAATCTGTCTCTAGCAGCTTACTCACATTTTGCTCAGAAAAGGATTTGGTCACGGTGAAGGAATATTGATACAATGACATATACTTCTTCTTAGCCACTTGCCACCAATCTATAAGTTATTAACTTATTTTAATTTATGTTATATGTATGGCAATTTAAATAGAATGTTCTAATATTGTATTTTTTTTATAGATTTTAAAAAATGAAAATGAACTGAATTATGACCTAAGCATTACCCAAGTCAACATGATATATATAAAAAACATTTAGTATATGTAATTAAAATTGGGTTTCATCCTACAATAGTCAAATATTCAAAATATAAATATTTTTAGTTTTTCATGCTTTGTTGAGTGTGTTTGTTCCACATGTAGTTTTACACGCAGAAGAATTTTTATAGAAGTTTTACATGCAGCAACTTTAGCGATGGTGAAAAGTATTTTTTATAGAAGTAAATTTAAAATGGCTTCTGTCGAACCCGCGACAGGAATCGCATAAAGTATGCTATTTCGCAAGGCGGAGATTCGTGGTAAGCACGTGCGGATGAGATTAAAATATTATAGGCACGAACTCGAGAGGCTGTATGATCGATCTATAGAACTTAAGATTCTATTATATAAAGAAACCACAAGGCATATAACGAATACGTTCTGTTTTTTCGTGATATTCATGAAAATTACTTTAAATATATAACAAAAGTTTTTTATAAACAGCGGCTGTTAATAATATACTTTTATTCGAAAAATAACCTAAATTCAACCGTAATTGGAAAATGTCCAATAACTTTAAAATACGTTATTTTATCTAAAAATCTGTTGAACTGTTACAATGATTACTCAATCAAACTAACTCAAAAACACCAAAACCTAGTCAACTTAAAAGTACAATATAGGTCAATGAAGCTAACTCGGTCCAGTAGCTCGGCCGAGTGCTTAAAAACTTGAAGTTGTATAGGGGACTAACTTAGTCGAGTGTGCGAGAGAAACGGCAATACTTGCTGCTCGTTTCTTTGACACTGCCATTCGCATAATATTTAAACACGGTAAAGTGGTTATTTAAAGAACTAGATAGACTTGGTCTCTTAGCCAAGAACCGAACCTGCTTCCTGGCAGCTGAGAAACAATGAGCTAATTGAACCGCTCGCCGGTAGAGGCTCCTCTCTTACTTTGTAATCTGAAAACACCGACTGTAGGACCGATCCAAGACATAGCATTCCTAAGATCATCCATGCATGTAGTAACGGTTATTATATGACTGTAAATGTTACATTTATATAAGTTTAAATGTTAAAACATTGATTTTAAAGTGGTTTTAGATAGCTTAACCTCACAAGCCCAGATGTAATTAGATCTAGATGGCGCTATTTTTTTGCCAACGAAATATTATTCATATTCCGTTGATAAATAGCCTAGACGCAAACCGCATAGAAGAATAAATGTTTACAGTTTAGAATAGCTTATCTTGCCAATTCGCAGATGGCGCACTGATTTGAAAATAATTCCAATTTAAACCTAATGAATATATTGCCATCTGTCATTAAAACTAATAAACTGTGCTTTAAACTTCATTCGTGACGACATCTGCATATTGTTTTAGTTACCTGCTACAGAAAATTTTACCACTAACATTTATAATAACGGTTTAATGATTCCGATGGGTGCAGTTGTTGATTCTAGTATAAAGTACATGAATATTTCTAAAGCTACTCTTTTTTATCAAAGTTAATTATATTTTGATGACAACGCCTTAAAAATTCCTTCACGCGCTCTTCGAAAGGAACCAAGTTAAATTTCCTATACTGGATATAAAGGAGACCCGGAATGCCTGGTATGAAGATTACCCTCGCGGCTTGAAGCGAACTTCCCGCCTCCGACGGTGCTTTATTGCCTGCCGCAAACGGGATATAATGGAAGGCGAAGAATGAAGTTTCCACGTTCCAGAGTTTTAAGTTCGATAGAGTTTTAAGTATGATGAAGTTTTAAATCAACTTTGCTAAGTCCGGCAAATGTAGTTTCAAGAAAATATGTTTTTATATGGCTAAAGGGGTAAAATTTATCTTACAGGCGTTCCATTTTCCCTGAAGAGGGTCCGACCGTAATTCGAAAGTTTATTGTTATGTATGCATATGGACTACACTTTGAAGCTTGACTCTAGTGGTGTAGGTAATTTGTAGGTATTATTTAGCACGTAACCTCATTCGTAAAGTGGTTGAATTAATAGGGAATGGGGACAATATGGATGGGCTAAGTAAATTCCATTCGCTGATTGTTCGCGGTAAGAATGACTGGAATCCAACATTCTTCCTCTTAAATATTTGGTTCATTTTGTATGAATGGTCTTCGCGTCCACAGGGTTTGCGGAACTGACTACTTTAAACTGACTACTGTGAAAGCTTTAAATAAACTGGAACTAAGCGATCCCATTAAAATTCTCGTATAAGCTTTTTCATTAAAGAGTTGTCACTTTTTCAAAACTAAGGTATTCAATTCCTAAAGGTAAAGATGTCAAAATTTTGGTTTGCAAAAGGAGGCAAAAATTATAAAGAAAACTCCTCCGTTGAGGTGTTTAATTTGAAGTTTACTAGACAGGGCCGTAGCAAGGGTCTTTTAGCTCCCCAGAACAAGGACTAGATATTGCGCCCCCACAACATCCTTAAAAATGTAATTCACGAAAATAACAATTAACCATAAGATCTAACACCCTCAGACACACCACAGTCGAGATCACCATCTGGATAGTAGTGTTTATAAAAAAAACATTCAAGACATTCATAATTGACATTGTGTTTTAGAAATAAAAGTTAGTTTTAACATCATTTTGTTTACTCATTACTCTGGATTTCGATGTTTTTTTTACATATGTTTTGGGGATATTTTAGAAGTAATTTCCTTTTAGTCTTATTTTTACTAAGTCAAGGGTATGAAATTAAAAGATAAAAAATTGCGTTAAATTCGTTCCAAAATGTTTTTATGTCGAATTGGCTTTAGCGATATCAATAAAATTATTATTTTTGCAAATTTTAATAAAATGTTTAGAGTCAATTTCATCGATGATTTATTAAGTTACTTCTAGTGTAAGGTAGCTAAAATTTTAAAATTAAAAAAGAGACATTGTTTATATTGAAGTTGCATACGGTTGATTTTGAAGTCGGTTTTATATAGTATAATATTACAAAGAAACGTTTATTATGCATTATGATAACAATTATTTATGAATATATATTATTATATTAATATTTCTTAGTATGTATTTTAATCGGAATTTGATATTCTATTGAATTGGTTGCAAAGCTATCATATTCAGTCATCCGTGTTTGCGTGGGCGATATGTAGAGGCTCTCTAAATTTCCCAAGTGTCAATCCAACGGTCCCGCGCGAAACAGCAAATGATGACCATTTACGGTTGGCTACGTTTTCAGGCGCGTCCTCGTATCAATTTCAGATGGAAAACTCGACGCCCCGGAACACTCAAATTTATTTTACACGATCGATCGGTGTAGCGCAGAAGGATGGCGATATTTCAGCACTGAAAAATGTAAGCGTGGCTGTGCGCCAATTCAATTCAAAGCATTCGATCCACATTCGTTCGTTTGGAGGAATTCAGAAACATACATCAAAAATCTAAGCAGAAAAGCCTTAATTAGCCTTTTTTTTAACGTATGATGAAACACGGTTATAAAGTACCTTATTGATAATGGTGAATAACGTATTAAAATGATAATTATTTTTTTTAAATATGTGTTCATTATTATAGTGAATATTGCGTCACTTGGATTTCTTTAGTAGCGACCTGCTATAAATAAAAGTTTGTATGGCCATTACGTATCGACCGAAAGCCATTTAAATTCAGCAAGGAAACTCCGCCGTCACCTGACGTCAGCGTTTCGTGCCAAAACGCTTTTAGACGATACTAGTATTCATAAAGTGTGCTATGGCTTGAGCGATGTTTGCTCCATAGTAGTATATACAATTTACCAGTGTAATAATTATGATAATAAGGATGTGATGCATACACCCCCCCCATTGCCTTTCTCTAACTCATTTGTTTTTATTATAATGCTAAAAAAAGGGAAAGAAAATATTATTAATGTATTTAGATACAATAAAAACCGCTTCAAACTTTTCAAAAAAAAAAAATATCCTTAACGCGCATTTGCTCATGGTCAACATTAAAAATGTGTTAAATAAAAATAAAGGCAATTCTATAACATTTATAGACACGGTAACTACCTACCTATTCCTAAATAATAACATTTTGTATGTTTATAGAATATAGGAGCAGTAACTAACTTCTTCATTAAATGTATAATTGTAATACTATTAGCAACTGAATAATTATTTTGAAAAAGTTTTTCTTAATTATCAATCAAAAATATGAAAAAAATAAGTATAATAAATGTAATAAGTACTTATAAGAAATTATACTTTTTTTTAATAATTTACGGTTCCTCAGGACTAATTGAGAGGATATGCATTATATTTTGTTATCTTTATTACTATATAATATTAACAATGAATGTATGACTGATGTTTACATTGCTTTTAATATCTACCACTTTATGAATTCTTTCGTATACTTAGTGCACATTGTTAATAGCCGAAATGGCGTCCTGTTCGTGTCGCTTCGATTGCATTAGAATGGCGACCATTCCGATAGAAACGGAAGGTAGGTGTATATTTATCTTAGCCTATTCATTATGCTGTTGGACCGATTTGCATCCATGACACCTTCCTATGAGCGTAGCCAAATATGGAATCAAATTCATTCGAGGGCCACGGTAGGACATTAATATTTGTACAATTTTATTTCGACGTTTTCTAGTCAAATTCTACTTAGTGGTTAGCAGCTTATTAAGTGATTCCTTTGGAGACCAACCCAGCCAGGTTATCTTTCGCCGGTGTTTTGGTCAAGTTTGCGGCATTATAAAGGTTAACTAATAAAGCAATAATCAAAAAAATAAATAGGGTTAGTAAAAAATGCACACAATACGAGTATGCTTAACAAAGAAAAACAGCTGAGAGCTCCTTTATGACTCCTTAGGCAAAACTCTTTTTATTTCTAATATAGTATGAAGATCGTTCTCGAATTAGTTTCTATATTTATAATCTCGTTTATCGGGCATTTCGGGTTAACATACGAACAATTTTAACAGCCTCTTAAAATTCAAGTTTTATCTAGTTATCGTGAATTGAAACATTTCAATCGGCTACAATATAACAAGTAGATCAAGGGCGGGCGGCTGAAAGCAGCTGTAAAGTGCTGCACGTAGTCGTCGGTTTGAAGTGTCATCAGCTGCAAGCGTGTGGGATAGGAGCCAAAGCCAATTTTTAACAAATACAATTATGATCTCCATATCAACCGTGTGAAAACGAGAAAATATTTTGTAATAAAGTATGTATGAGGCACACATACAAATATATATATATATATATAATTGTATAATTGAGTTGTAAAGTTATTCGACTTATATTTGATGATTTGTTTTTTAATAGCGGCAAATCGCCTGAAAAGATAAATGACACAATCTTTGACAATATAGAAAAATTTTGAAAAAGTTTTTAATTATTTGATAAAGTGCTGGATAGCATAATATTTATAAATGTTCTAAAGAGGTCCGGTCCTTTGACAATATTTTACACTAAAGAGAACAGGTGAGAGTTAAAAATGCATTTTTATAAAACTCAGCGCTGGGTTTAAACCGACATCCTGCGCTCTCAAGTACAGGACCTCTTTAGAACCTTATTATGCTATTCAGCACTTTATCAAATAATTAAAAACTTTTTCAAAATTTTTCAATATTGTCAAAGATCGTGTCATTTATCTTATATATATATATATATATATAGTATATTATTATATTAAAAAAATATTGTTTTATAAAATAGTTTTAAGTATGTCATTAAAATTAGTAGAACCCATTGCCACAGAAACAATTTATTTATAGAAATTTTTATTAGATTTTTTTAAATGAATTCGAAATGCACAAAAATGGATATAATAACAAATAGAGAAATAAAAATCAGTCTTTAGGATATTCTTCCGCATCACGACAACCTTTTCTACTTTTTGTTTTAGGCTGCATACAAAAATTGAAATGTAACTCGCCGGCTATATATAACGAGAGAGACCTTTTTGGATAAGTTTGAACTCCTTAATATTTGAGGATTAAACGAACTCTGTGCAGTAGGAGGATGTGCAGCAAATCGTGGTAGTCTACTGACCCAAAGGTCTCGGGTTCGAATACGCAGATGGTCATAACATTTTTAACGCTTCATTACTACCATCTCCCAGCAGGTAGGTAGGCCCAAAATAATTGGACATGACCTGGGTCAAAATAACATATTTTTTTTAAAAAAACCTGAAGTATATTTAAACTTTTGAATACCTACCCTAGGTCAAGGGTTGAAAGGCAGTGAAAGTGTAATTTTTTATATATTTTTGGCAGGCGACTAATTTCATTTTATATTATATCAATTTTTGATGAGGGGATATTATTTTTTTAATTTACATGCATTGTAATATTTTATTTTGGGAAGCATTATTGTATACATTTTCCAATATTATAATATTTAAAATTATTAATAAGCAGTGGGTACTCAGTTTAGTAATGGTAACTAAATCTCTTGAAATAAAATAAAGTTTTTTTCTTCAATTGATACGGAATTAAAATTAAGCGAATATTTTCATGTTGGCCTTGATTTAATGGCATTGTACCTATGTGCGTATTTCTAAGCGAGATCAATGTCGCGAAATCAGTTATAAAATGCAATGCCGTTTGGCGCAAGTCCATTCTGCGGCGGCGTCACAGCAGCCGCGAGGCAGAACAAAGCACCAGCCGATCGAACTGTCTTCGAATGAAGTCATTGTTTCCGGAATGTCAATGAATGGCCAATAAACAACTAATTAAACGAGTAACATCACCAGTATAATTACTTTTATTGTATACATGAATCTTTGAGCTGAATATTCAGAAAAAAAGCGAAAAAATAAATAGCCAAGCTTTGTAAGTTCACCTGTGAGTAATATTACCTGTACACCTGTAGATTTTGTAATATTTTCTAACGTGTAACTGTTTTTTTTTTGTTGCTTATTACGCAATGGATTCCTGTAATTTTATGTGAAAAATACTAATTAAAAAAACTGTCTAAATGCATATTTTTGCATATAGGTAACACTTTCCATTTAAGGTATATTAATACGTTTTTCTTTTATACTGGGACAAATTTTGTGATTTAAAATTGAGCTTTTTATTAGAAAGTTTTCGGTGTTTTAAGTCTAAACTCGTTAGGTTTAGTCAGTTATTGTAAAATCAAAGAATAAAATCGTCAGAAAGAACCGATACAGGACATAGGTAGGTTTCTATATTTTTTTTAATAGAATCTACTTTTAATCCACATATATTAATATTGGAACCATTTCAACTTAACTCAGTTTACTCGGTAGAGATGGTGATAGTGAAGTATTAGAAATGGTATGACAAATGTTCGAATTTGAATCCGCGACCGCTAACGCCTTAACCCCTAACGATTGACTACCACGATCTGCAAACTATGGTCTATGGACTTTTTTAGTGTCGTCGCTTTGCATAGTACTATAACCAAATATATATAAACCCACGTTAGAATTATTATTAATCATTTACTCGGAAAAGAAAAACAAAAACCAAGAAAAATCAGTTGTGGAGGCCGGAATCCGGTGACTATTTGAAAATTGAACTTCTAAACTTCAACTCAGCTGGTAATTCTGTTGAAGTCTAAGTTTAAATTTTGTAAATTTATTTTTTTGTTGCTCACGTCAAAATTTACAACCACAAGCGAGCCAAAAGTCGAATCTTTGAAAAGTAGGTTCTAATTACCAGGTTCAAACGGCTAACAGTAAAGTAACCTCAAGCCGGCTATAAGGAGTAAAACGATCAATAACAAGTGCCGTAGGGTCGTTTTTAGATTTATATAAAATAATAATTATAAATTTATTGTATTCATAAATCGCAAACTACCAACTGTAATGAAGCTGACTCTAAAACTTTTATCCACTTTTTTACAATCACAAAAATGTCCCGACACCAAGTGAGTTCACATCGTATTGTATCTTACCAGGTACCTATCATTACGAATTAAGAATATAACGATTCCTAACAAAGTACCTACTATATTTTTATTTGCGTTATCTGCGATTGCTTTCATTTTTAATTAAATTTCGTTTATACTTAAGAACATACGCATATGCTTAATTTGAAATTCAAAATATACTGTTATTTTACTGCAGCAAAACTCGGCATAAATAAGGAGAGAAATATTTCATGTGAAGTTCAATTATAATATGTACAAATATAATATAATATGTAAAAGAAATAGCGCCCTACTTAGAGCCAATAAGGAGGCGTCCAAAGATTTGCATCCTACCGTTTGTGCATCGCCTGAATATGAGGAAATGTGATTTTTCATTCTTTGCTTGAAACGCGATACTATTCACAATAAGTCATATTCCCTTCTCTTTTCCTCCTGGTTCCCCTTTCCGTTCACTTTCTTTTCCTTTAATTTAATCCAAAAAGTCTCAATACATCCAAACAAAAGTTCTTCAATTTAGAATCTATGAAACGCGAATTATAGGCCCAACGAAACATTACGCCTACATAAATAATTATCTTTCATTGCCTTTTGTCAACCTTTATTTTCTTGTATTTAAGGTTTACGGTCGTTTTTTGTCTCAAGAGGATTTTCCTAATCATCTTCTCTATAAATTTGAACTTAACGGAATTTACCTTTATAGTATTATTTAACCTGTATAAAAGATATTTTGGAATAATTAATTAACTATAGATTTTTGATCAACTTTGTTAAAATTATTATTATTTCATTTTTATTATAATATTTTCACTACTTTAATGAAAGTTTGGTTCGAAATCAAAATGAAAATTCGTAATCTTTTTAATATTTTTAAGGATTGTAATTTTTCAAATAAATTATATAGCCAGAATGTTTAAATGAACATGTTTGAATTATTCACTTCTCATCATATTCATTATATTTTTATCGTTTTTTATTATTATTGCTTACATTTTAAATCATTTTTTTTTCTACTTTAATGAAAGTTTGACCGTATTTCATAGGCGAGATTTACAAAGCTATTATAAGATACAGGCCTGTATTTAAACCAGCGTGCATTAAACTCAAGCGATGCAACTATCTGCGTGTTCGGTATTAATTTTTCTTTACACATTCTGGCTATATGATTGGTTTTTTTAATATGTTAAAATATTAAAAAGAATTCGAATTTTCTAAATGTCAATATACTGTTATACTTTCATGTAATATAAGGTTACGGCGAACGCCTATCATAATGTAAAAAATCATCTAAATAGGGTATTTAGGAAATACATTTTACAATTTTACTTTTACATTTTACAATGTATTATTGTATATATAAAGTAAAAATTGTATAATTGAGTTGTAAAGATATCTTACAAGCAGGCACGAGCTTTTCAGTCTATCAAGTGAGTATTGAATGAAAAGAAAATATCTCGTCATTATTAACCACACTATATTTGCGCAGGGATCGCTTTTATTTCCCTACCAAAGAATCTACAACTGCCTCTCAGTATTTGAGTTCAACCCGCATAGTTTCAAAAGAAACCTTTTTTAAGCCAGAGGGATGTTTGTCAGTGGAAAATATTACATTTCAGACATCTTGTCCATTTGATTTAACTATTCGGTTTAGATATTGCAACAACTACGCAGGCATCTCCTCCTCTCTCCAATATTGCGTTCCTACAATGCACTGCACTCTTCACACCACGCCGCTTTCTTTCGTCGCTTGGCAGAGGACCCGAATTGGGTGCCGGTACACGAAATTCACGAGGTATGGAAAACTAGACAACACATTAAAAGACAAGAAATCAAATCGATAATCTTTCTGTTCTGATTTCCAAGTATTTACAATAACAAATAAACATTTGTAAGTATAGAACAGTCCTGGTCGTTTCGCGGGGCTGCCAGGATCGTGACAATATTTTCAATAACTTCAATAATACATATATTATAATGAAATATTTTAAACCTAGACATTCTCACATATAACGGATCTATATAGCTTCTAAATAATGTATTGAATATTAATATTGGTATTATAATCGACTTTAAAATATCTATTTTAAATACATACTCGGACCAAAATATACAGCGACTGTACTTTCATTTCTGTTCTAGTTAAAATTAATCTCAATGCATGCAGATTTTCGATCAATCACTTTGAATAACATCAATTTAATTAGAGTAACAAATTAATAAATAAATAATATTCTTTAGTTTGTTTATATCGCGTTTGTTCAAATCCATTATTTAAGAGCACAATAATGTTCTCATTTTAGAACCAGTATAATTATTTTTTTGCAAGTATCCATGCTAGAAATAGTACATATCTTTACCAAAATATTAAATACCTGATTTTAAAACATTCACGGTCGTCATTATAAACATTTGAAATAGTCTATTTATTAAAAAGTTCATTTATACACGGTATGTAAAAATCTGCAAAATAATTATATGTTTAAGGATAAAACAACATAAAATTACTAACATAAATTTAATTTAATTTATGTATAAATTCAAATTAGCGTATTTTTTTATTAAATACATATTTTTTTACTAATTTTGTAGTTATTAATTAAATTGAATTTTAATGAATTTAGTGTTTTAAATCGAAAAAAAAAATATTAAAATTTATTATTATAAATTTATTACACTCTTTATATATTATTTTTATTCATTAAACAAAAATTGATTGTTGTATTTGTTTTTCGATATATATCGCTAATGCGAAACATGGTGATTCCAGACACCTATTTCTGTATTTTACGTATTTATTTTATTTTTAATTCTCAGAAAACTTACACAATACTTTTACACACAGTAATGTAAAATTACCTTTATCTGTTAAAAGTATTTCCCTTCTAAACAAAGATCGTATTATGCTAAAAGTATGCATTGTTGTTTTGAAATTATTAGTGAGGAAATAGGAGAATAGGTGAGTAGGTGAGTAAGAGCCGTCTTTAAACGCAAACGTTAAAAACGACACGGAATATTTTTTTTTTTTTTTTTCTTAGAACTTATCGACAATGTTTCAAAAAATATTATTGAAAACGAGATGAATTCAATATCCGTGTTTAAATATGAGCTGTGACATTGCGTTGTCGAGTGTACACTGACCACTCAAATGTACGGCTCAGTGGATTTAGGCTGGGCAACGAGCCCACTGGCCAATTCCGTGATGAAACAGGACGACTTGGTGGCAAATATGTCACTGTCTAGACGCAACATGCCCCGCCCTTCCTCTGCCCGCCACACCCGCCCTAGCCTGGCCACCGCCATGGGCAGATTTACAACTCTAATGGGTTTCCTTGTCAGGGTTGGTGAGGTTGTTTGTCCTGTTTCTGGAATAATAATTTATTTTTAAATTTTTGCCAAATCGAACGGTTTTTCAAACTAATATATAATATTTATACCGTGACCTATAATAAAATATAAGAAAAAACTTAATAAATATATTGTATCATAAATAAATGACAATTGTTAAAAAGACTTTTCATAACTCTATCGTCATAGTGTTTTTTAAAAAACTTTATACAATTAAAAAAAGATACCAGTAAAAGGTACTCTGTAGTACCTTTGTGAATTATTTGTTTACTTTTTTCGTCTGAGAGCGGTATATTAATTTATAGTTAGTAGTCATGTATTTTTTTTTACAAGGTATGTACGCTTTTTTAGTATTTGTTTTTTATATTTAGTTTACATGTTATATTTACAATAAAGTTTGTTTATATGTCTTTGACACACACATATATATTGCCGGTTCGTGTAATACACAGGTTCAAACTTTTTAAAAATATTGATTTTTTATTACTTTTAAAAAGAAAGTATATTATACATAAGTTTACGTATCAGCTAAGCAGAGCAAACAATGTTGTATAATCTCTTAGTTTTAACTAGAATTACACAGAAATTATTAATAAATCTGAAAAACCGTAAAATTGGTCTTTGTCTTAAAATGTGGTTACAATTTACTGTTACGTATCGAAAGTTTGTCAAACTTAACACACAAATACTAGCGAGAGTCTGATAATACTTGGATAGTTATTTTTAAAATAACGAAGTGCAATACCGTACTAGCAACTTTGAGCATTGCGATCAAACATATTTATGTATAGAATGTTAGGGATAATGATTAAGGTTTGATTATTATTTTGGACTTGATAGAATAATTTACTGTGAGAAGAAGTATTTCAGTGGTGAAATAAACAAAATAGCTAGGTTCGAGAAAAAATGTCCTTTAACTGACCAGAGTATTTTTTTTTTATAGGCGGTAAATTTCTCAATATTAATGCACAATTCGTTGTTACAACGATAGCACACATCTATTGCTAATCCACAATGTAGTTATTAATTATTACAGTATTAAACTATGAAATCGGCTAAGCTTTAAGTCGCAAAATAGAGTGAAGCCGAGAGGCTGAATTTATTTTTAAGTGGCTGGTCGGTCACCTCAGCTGAAGATGTAAAACTAACGAAATATTATCTCGTCGCTAAGCGTTTAACCATATTGTTAATACAATCGTTACACGAAGTCTACTCGAACAAATGTTTTAATATTGTTCTCTTAAAGTTAATGATTTACCGTGCAATGAAAATAGTTAATGCAATCTAGGAATTGCATAGTCTAATTTCGGCCAAACATCAAAATAACATTTAAGTACTAAACAATTCTTGCATATATTTTTGATTACATATATTTTTAATGGGTTATCCTATCTATTTATTAAAATAATTTGGATAAACTTTTCACTGTTTATTTGTTTACTAATATCTATTAGCGATAACTGCAATAAGTATGATTGAAAATATATATATTTTAAGATTTTATATAGGGTCGTACGAATCTCACACACTTCCTGAATAGGCAGTGGCTGTCCGCCGACCTCCGCTTTCATATGTTAAAAGGGTGCATCTTTCGGCAGTCTTCGTTTACATTCAGATACGCGTTCCTCACCAGAATACCGACTCCTAAATCCATAAGCCCTGGATAGCACGTTGGTGCTCGCAAGGCTCAAGTTCATAGCGACGCAGGTGTCCATCAATTGTGTCGTCTTTTTCGCGCTCCTGATCGGAATTGTGTACAGTTTGAGTTTGTACTTTTGAGGGGAAACTCGCTGAGCCTGGAGAGATGGTACGATGTCGATTTCACATTACTACTCTTAATGTATAATAATACTCATCTATTTCTTAGCAAGCGCACGACTTTACAATATAAAATAAAATCATTACCTTAATTAAACAAAAAATATGCAATCACAATTATATTACTTTAGTTAGTTATAGGCTAAGAATATAATAGTAAAGTAGGTATTTTGAAAAAAAACATATTAACATATTTTTCACATAAATATTTTCGCCCTCATAAGACATTTTGAAAGTTATTCATCACTGATAAAAAAATATTCGTAAGTCACTTACATTAAGTGATTTTTTTATTACACATGACATGTTTGTATACTACTAAAAACATATCAACCAAAATTAAAAACATTCATGACTTATGCAATATAAGCAGTAGATTTATACACCTTCAACAAAATAATATTAGGTGATTAATATAATGTCAATGTTATTTTCAACAAATATTTAATTTGTTTTTTTTTCTTAAGTGATAATTATTTTGATTCACGACCCGAAGTCATTTTGAAAACTACTTTATTTATGTTTAATTATTATGAATATTTATTTATCCTACAATTTTTTTTATGTGTTTTTTTTTAATGATTTAAATATCCTAAAATCAACTAAATGGATATTATTAACTACATACATTAAATAATTAATTTATTTATTGTGACATATTTAATTTGACAAAAAAAAAGAAAAGTAGTAGAAACAAATCACAGTTACAATATAAAAACATATTATAATTAATGTCCTATTTATTACACCATTGCTAGGTAAGTAGGCATTATTTTAGTGAAAATGTGTGTAATCTAAACTATGATCAAATGAAACAATAACAAGTTTAAATTTACAATTAAAACAACTCTTTAAGTATACAAAACACATTGTAATTATTCAGAGTAATCGCAGAAAAAAATTATCCCATTGTTTCAGGAGGATTTGGATAAAGAACAAATAGCCCGTAAGTTATGCATTCTTTCTTATATAATTGGTAATAATCATTTTCCTAATATAAATATAACCATAATGGATTCATTTTTTGCAAAAAAAAAAATTAACACAAAAAATAATAATAACGAAACAACATAGTATTTTATATGCGAAATAATGTTTTCTATGTAATTTTCATTATTAGGAGTTTGGAATTTGAAACTAAAAAGGTATTTGACACTACTATGTATTTTATATCTTTAAATTCATGATTAACTATAAAGTATTTTAATTAGATTAATTCAAATGGAATAAATGCATGCGATGAAAGAAAGAAAAAACTTGAATTGTTAAAAACTGACTGGTAAAATGCGGTTTATAAATATAATTAAATTTTCTTCTTAAAAAAGAGAAAGATGTGGTTTGGATATGATGTGGCTCATAATGAGCGTAATGGCGATGATGTGTTAATGATGACAATTCTTGTTGAGCACCCGAAGAATACAAATATAAGCTTTAACTGATGAAGCCTTTAAAGCTTTTGGTTATTAACTCTACAGTTCGCATTGCACAAGCAATGAATGCAACTCTTAGGATATTCAAAATAAATTCAAGATAGATTTGCCGTTTATTATGAATAAAACTTTGCTTCTGACTCTTTAACACATTATTATAAGTCATTCATATTATCTGCTTATAGGTTTAGGGATAAAAATATTTAGAACTCATTAGTTACATCTATGGCCTAGTTTGCAACACGGGGGAAAATCCTTGGATAAAAAGCGGTTACAAATATATTTCAATTAATCTCATAGTGTATACGATGTTCGATATATATTTTAATGATAAGACCCTAATGGTCGAGATTCATCCAATTAGGATATTACCTAAACAATAATATTTGCTGATTTCAGTTTTGAAGAAAGCCTTCGAGGCTTTCGATCATGAGAAAAAGGGATGCATAGGCACGGTGATGGTGGGAACAATCTTGGGCATGTTGGGAATGTCGTTCACCGATGAAACACTTCAAGACATCATCAATGAGGTCGACGAAGATGGTAAGATATGTGTATTCATTATCGTCTCCTTGTTTGTTTTCATCATCTCAGACACTAGGTAACTTTTCAAAAAAAAAGTTTTGAAAAATACTTTTCAAAACAAGCTATCGAACAAGGCAGTAGGCTAAGTCTCTAAATATCATGGATATATGTCATTAAGATATTTTTTGGCTAATGAGATTGTAAATTATGCTTTAAATGTATTTATTGCTTATAAATAATATTTATTGTAAATCATTCATTCTAAACTAGGGTATTCGATAAGAAATCAAATATTTTGAGAGCTTTCAAAAGATAATGTAATATATTTATTTTTATTTATACTTTCACAGTATTCTTCCTTACATACTATGACTTTATTTTATCGTATTTTTATTTTATCTGAGTACACTGTTAATCAATTTTAGAGTAAAAGTACATTAGTGATTATTATGGTATAGAAAGTATTTTATAGATTAAATACCTACTATAATAAAGTAAGCACTTGTCCATACCTATATTATAAGCAAACAAATAAATTACAAAACAATCTCCATCAAGACTAAACTAGGCGTTGATATTTAGTTTTATTATTATAGATATTATATTAGATTTAATTAGATAGATAATTAGTTTGAAAATATAGTTAATTATTCGTGCAGGTTCTGGAGAATTGGAATTTGAAGAGTTCGTTCAATTGGCGTCGAGGTTCATGGTTGAGGAGGATGCTGAGGCAATGCAACAGGAACTTAAAGAAGCTTTCAGGCTATACGATAAGGAAGGTTAGTAAAAACCGGCCAAATGCCTGAGGATGATTTAATTAAAAACACACTTAAGAAGAAAATTGGTATGTTGATATAATGGCGTGCTTTGTAATCACGCAAAATGTACTGTGCGACATCCACCTTAAAAAGTCAGGTGGTTCATTATTGTCTAGTTTTGTTGTTTTCGAAATAAAGAAATTAAAAAAAATAAATAAATTAATGAAGTTACATTGTTCGTTTTTGCACAGAACTTATAGGTTATACGAATTTATAGATTATACGGCTTTACTTTGACACAAGCATTCGATACTTCGATGCTCATGGATGACCAAGTCAAAATCGTTATTGTTTGTTCCTTGGCTACTGACGAGGTTTTTTTGCGGAGGGTTTATGATAAAAAAGTAAATAATTTAGTAAAAGTAAAAAATGGTGGCGCGGAATGGAGGTAGTTTAAGTGAACTTATTAAAATTATTGAAATTATTAAATTTTTGAATAAAATAAACAAAAATGAAGACTAATAACGGTAATAAATTCCTGAAACAATATTCCTCCACTAGTTCTGTTAAAATAGATAAATTAATAATCAAAATTAATTCCACGAAAGGATAAAATTTTATATTGTGTTTATTATATCTGATTAACTTTACTCGAAATAATTTGACAATTTATACACAATCACTCTGCTTAAAAAAGCTTCGCCTGAAATATTTCCCATCCAAAATTAAGATTTTATTTACGATTTATTGAAATATACATAGTGAAATCGGGACGTAAGATACCCTAGACTGTAATTCACAACTATCGAAACGTTACCTAACGAACCGTTGTTACGAATAGCTACAGTAAATCGTTGTTGCACAGTAAAGCTTTGTCGCAGAATATCTACGTCGGTAAAAAGATTTCACAGCAAAGCGCTATCACATAATAATATGTTTGCCGGTCCGCAGCTGCGTTTTCAGCAAATTTGCCTATAACGCGAACGCGCCATCTACCTCGCGCCGCCCACGCCAGCGTAAGTGAACCACGGACACTTCTACAACTTTATAGTCGACCGGTGCTTACTATATGTTATATATATATGTTTCATGCAAAGCTCCGATGCTGACCATTCTATACAAATCAGATATTTTTGTAAAGAGAATCGTAGCTATGTGGATATAATAGTTTTGAAGAGTATCTAATATGGGTTAAAAAAATGTATGAGATGATAGAACCTCTATTCTAGAAAAAAAATATTTTCTTAACATTTTATCACTTTAACACCAACATCATATCGGTCTCACAGAGGTCACTCGCTTAACTTATTCCATGACTTAATGCAATTTTATCGCAAGTCGCAATGTATGCCCGATCAAAAATGGATAAATGTAACAAAAAACAAACTACGTTATTTGTTTCAGGCAATGGCTACATTACGACTGACGTGCTAAGAGAAATCCTCAAGGAATTAGATGATAAAATCAGCGCTGAAGACCTGGACATGATGATTGAGGAAATTGACTCTGATGGTTCTGGAACTGTTGATTTCGATGGTATATTATTTACATATATTATTATTTAATTATACATTTTAATCAACAAATCTTCAACGGACGCAGTTAGTCTCAGTTTCTGTGAAGGTTTATAGATATATGGGTATCGCGGTAGAAACATGATTTATATTAATCGTAAAAATACATTTAAAAAAAAAGGTTTTATATAAATGTTTGAATGCGTATATAAAATTTCTTATCTGTGCTGTTGACTTCTTTCGTCTGGAGCCATTCCTGTGTGTAGAATTAAGCTTACCATAAAAATGCATTGTCATCGAATCTGAACCAACATGTCAAATTTCAATTCCGTAGGATAAGAGGAAGAGGTTATAATTCAGCTTGCAAGATTTGACCTAAATAAATAGACAAACATTTAAAAGCGTATAAAAATAAGCGCGTAACGCAGGGTTTCCGTACAAATTAATACGTTATGTAGTATCTGTTACTTACTGGAATGAAACAAATACATTATGTGTTTATGCTAGCTCATAAAATCTACTATCGAAAGAATATTATGAGAACTAGTTTATGGTTAAAATAACTTTAGTAGTTAAGATGCTATTTTTAAAAACTCCTTACTTATATAATTCTATTTATTTTTCCAGAATTCATGGAGGTTATGACAGGAGGCGACGATTAGGTTGAATTTTCTACTAAAATAATTTGGAGCTCAAGCTGTCTGCGATAAATCAACATTTAATATTAAGACGTAATATTTGTTTACTTAATATATTTTTAAGACATCGTTATTATGGTTTTAAGTTTATACTATCATACTACTAAAGTATTTTTATGTTTTACATTTTACATTAAAATTGTCAAAACCACAAATTAGGAAAAAAATGTTCATTCAAAAATAAAAAATATTTTTATATTATATTTTTTAATTTTACCAATTCTAAAAACAAATAATTACGTTTTGTTTTATTGCTTATTTAACTTTTCAATGTTACTTCTAGTTAACAACGTCGTCATTTGCGGAGTATCTATTCTTTAACTATTTCAAACCTTTAATAAATATTTTATTTTATGACTGAGATAGTTCCAAATTTAATGAAATTATCAATATTTATAAAAAATTAATTAAAAATCCAGACATTACAATACGAGTTCATATGTAAGATATTTTTATTATTTGGTTGGAAAGACAGCGTTTAAACGGTCCATATGTCCTAATGTCCATACTATCGAAATTCCATAATGAATAACGAATTATTCTTGGTAATTTATAGGATTGTCTTTTAAAATGCTCAAAACATCAGTGGCTTAACCAAAATATTATACATATAATTTTACACGTTTATTATTGTAATTTAAAAAAAAGAGCGAGAGCAGGCTTTCTCTATAACAGAATTCAAAAGAAGGTTGTTCTAAATTCAAACTGCACGTTTTTTTTTTCATCACTCCGGCCTATACGATTTCAATTATACATTTTTTTTTACATATTTTATACAATCTTTTTTTCCATATTATAGGAATATCCTTGGATGTGATCCCTTCTAATGTTATCTATAGATAGGTGCCCTACATTGAAAAAAGAAAACATGGAACAATTTATTGGTTTGCCATATTTATATTTAGTAGAGTCAGTATTTAACATGAGTTCTTAAATATTATATTTTTAATGTGTATGGCGTCGGCGTATATATGTATTTTAATAGAACTCCTCGTAATCTTTGCATTTCTACAGAGGATCTTTTACCACATTACTATAGATATATTCATTGCGAGGTGGCATTGCATGATGAAGACGACAACAATGCTGTCGGAACTGCTCTCTACTTCACCTCCCCGGGAACACAATTTGTACGATAAGACGAAATAGAACTTAATCATAAACTAATCATACTTTACTATATTATACTTTACTATATTAAACAAATAAATAAAGTACACAGAAAAATCCCAAATAATATTTTAATTACTTACATTTATATAATACGAGTCCGCTTGAACGCGAACAAACCATATCATGTATTGTCCAGTCTCGGAAAAAGAATATATGGAAAATGAATTAAAAGAATAAGCGCAGACCAGTATGAACTTATGACCCTTATGACGCACCCTTATGAACTGACCGTGAAGACTTTAGAATAAAAAGGCCCTGAAAGATTTTCAAAAGTATACAAAAGATTTAACTCAATAGATGCATGAATATATAGCTTATTACTATGGTGTTTCTGCGTTTCCGTTTTTGTTTTTTATTATTTACTAACAATAAAAAATGTTTATTTTTTTCATGGTTGAAGGCTTATTTTGAAGTTGTAGTTTTTTAATATTTGTAATTTCCTTACGTTGAAAGTTTTTCAAACTTTATTAGAAATATCTTCAAGCAATCGATAATATGCAACAAAAAATGAAGTCGCTCAAGTCAAAATAAACAACTAACAATTTAACGGAAAAAGTATTTTTTAAAAAATATAATTAAAAAAAAAAAAAAAAAAAATAAAAAAATAAATTTTGAATTAAATATAAATTAAAATTTAATCAGTTAATCGGAGTTTTATGTCCTTAGAGTGATTAAAAGTCGAAATTCCAATTCTTCTCCAGGCCCTGACTGAGTAACCATCCATAAGGTAAAGCGGGCTGATTTCTCTATTATCCCTTACTTAAATGTTTGTATTTCATTCAATATTTTGCCAGACGAATGTAAATACGAATGAAAAATAATATACTTTATTATTTATCTGGTTTCTTTCATCAGAAGAAATCCGTCATTCGCACGGGTTTTTTTATACGAGGTGGCCTCTCTCAAACTATACCACCTATATTTTTACCACGCTATATTTTTAGGCTTCGGCTGAGCTTTTAATGTCGTTTCTCATTCAGGTTTAATGAATAAACTCAGATATCTAACTCTACATCCTAAAATGCTTTATTAGATTGAATCATTTCTTTACTAAAAGCAGTTTTCTGTTTTCTGTGAAAAGGCTTTATCCCATTTAGTGTCGGTGTACCTCAAGGTAGTAGGCTTGGCCCTATCCTATTTCTTGTAGTCATAAATGACCTACCTGCTGGTGTTAAATTTTTCTTGCAACTTTTTGGAGATAGTTAGGATTAATATGAATAAATCAAACTGTGAAACATTTCAAAACGTTATAAATGCAGGTGTCCGATGGATTAATCAAAATGGGATGCGATTATAATAAATATTATGCACGGTGAGTATATTTATTCAAATTTACAATCTAAAAAGTGAAAAGATGTCCCTAGTGGTTAGGGTATCAACAACTTATAAGAATTTTATTGTTAGAATTCAATATTTTTGAAATAATATGACATATTTGTATAATCTGCTATTTACATTACATTAAATAAAAATATAATGGAATTGAATTATATCGTACAAATTGGCCAATTACGGTTTGTTATACGAGGACTTAAAGGTGCTTATTTTAGGTCACGAGCAAACAAAACGTTGGTTCGTCCTAACCTTGAATCAGTATAGGATCCTTACACCCAATGTCTTAAAGACAACTAGAAGCAATTCAAAGGGAAAATAAGCAGACATGTCCTTAGGAGTTTTACTCGATACGATAGTCCATCTGAATTAATTTCAATTTTTAATTGGGAGCCACTAAATTGAAGGCGTTTTGTTTTAAGATTATCTAATATAACTCTCTAGGACTAACGAACGAAACTACCAGGTCTGATTAAAGACCCTAACTCTTTAAGCCTTCTTATATTGGTCGCATAAAATAAAACCTATATGTGAAAACGGAACATTGGGTTTCCCGGTGAAAATGCTCTCCATAAGGTCAGTTGGATACGCCAAAACGAACACGTAAGGCGCAATATATTATCGGCCGACAAAGGGTGCCGACCATCCGATATGCGCAGATCACATCGTGATGTTCACGTGATTATTGCATCATCTTCGAAGTCGGTTCGTGGAATTATGACGAAATATAGTCAGAGGGTTGCGTGATAATAGCCGCACCGGCGACGCATACCCTTATAACACGCGTATTCCGAAATTGATGCGCAAATCGGGACGACACGTGTAAGGTAAAGACGGTTATCGATATTGATCAGTTTATTCTTGTAGGATTAGATTAATTGTTAGATATTAACTGATACCTATATAACAGTATAGCCCACTGTACTGCCAGGATCAATAAGGATTTAAATAATAAGGTGTGTCGATCAGAAACGTGTTTAAGCCTTACCTAGATGTATTTAAGTTTGATTATGTAAAAAAATGTTATATTTTGTGTAGTACATAAGTTTATGTTGTAATATTAAGTACTATATCTTAAGTAAGCGAGATATAGGGGGGTTTTTATTCTTTAGCAAAATAAATGAGTTATTCAAGGGCTGAAGAGTGAAACCCCCTTATTATCATGTTTGGTTGTGCTTATAAAAAGGGTATGTTTCGCACGAAGGGATTCTCATTCTTGATCAGAGGCTCCGATCGAAAACAGTCGCCGAGTAGGCGACTTCAGCCGTACGGAAAAGTCGTCCGTTCGGCGTTCTTGCTTCTTCGTGTGTGAACGTCGTCTTTTCCTTGGGATCGATCCTGGAGTATCCAGAATTTGGTCCATTCGAGTCGGATCTTTGGAACCTGGAGCTGATCATTGAGCAGCACCACAAAAGGAGAAGATGGAATCGACGCATGAAGGCAGCACAAAGAGTTTCCGCAGCGTCGCGGACTCTGTACAGCAGAAGGCAAGATTGGAGGCCTCTGCGACAAATCTGCGCATCACCAGAAGGAAGGCGCAGTTGATGGCAGCCGAGGCCAAATTACAGGCCGAGAAAAAGGCAGCTGAGGCCGAGTTACAGTCCATGAAGAAAGCGGCTAAATTCGAGACCGCGATGGCAGCCTTACAAGCAGAATCGTTGGTCCTCGAAGCAGAACAGCAGCACGTCAATCTGGAGTCAGAAATTATGTCTGGAGCTTCAGAAACCATGTCACTAGTGGACAAGATGAGGGAGTGGAGAACCCACAGCGAGTTTTCGGCCACGGAGACAGTGGACGAGACAGTCATCCGAGAGGTACTGGACATACCACGGCACTTGGAGAGGACAGACGCACAAGTCCATCAAGGAACCGAAGGGCAGCTGCGGAACGAGAGAAGCCTGATGACGTCAGGCGAGACACCAGCAGCACATGGGGGTCAGAGCGGACTTCGAGCGCAGACGCGCCCAGAAGATCACCACGCAAGGCCAGAGCAGGTGTCCGCGAGAAAGCAGCAGTACAGTGCAGCTTTCGACGTGGACGCGCTGGGACAGTCGATAGGTAAGGCTTTTGCAATGTTTTCTGATCGACCAGTTTCGCAAGAATTACCTAAGTTTGCAGGAGATCCAGTACAGTGGTTAAATTTTAGAGCTTTATATCAGCAGTCAACTCAGTATTTTAAATTGTCTAATGTTGACAACGCTTTAAGATTAAATAGAGCATTAGTAGGTATAGCGAAGGAAAGTGTAAATTCACTTTTATTAGACCCGCAAAATGTAGATAGGGTCATGGAATCGCTAGATAGTTTATTTGGTAATCACCAACAAATAATTTTTAAATTAATTAACGAGGTTAAAAAATTACCTAATGTAGGCGAAAACGCAACAATGGAACAATATATTATTTTTTCATGTAAGGTTAAAAATCTTGTAGCGACTCTACAAAGTTTAGATAATATAGGTTATCTTCACAATCCGGAATTACTATTTTGTTTAGTAAATAAGTTATCGAATAGCTTTAGGACTTTGTGGGTTTCAGATGAAATTAGGTTAAAAAATAAAAACGTACCTATTATTATTTTATTTTCAAATTGGCTTGAAAAGGTAGTTAAAAATACGCGCGACGCAGGAATGCATTACGCCGAGTCGATGTTTGTTAAGCCGCGAGACGCGACGTGGCCGGTGAGAACCATAAATCACGCGATCGACAAACGGCGCGCGGGCGATAATAATTTTTCAAATAGACGAAACACAGTTGTAAAAAGGGTCTCTTTTACGACCAGCGCCGACACGCGACAACAAAAAAAGTTATATTGTGTGATATGTAGGTCAGCGCATCCAATATGGCGATGTGAGACGTTCAAAAGTATGTCAGTAGATCATAGATGGGACATCGTAAAAAAGGGTAATTTATGTTTTAAATGCCTTCGTGAAGGGCATAGTAGATCGAAATGCAATGCATTCAAGAAATACCCTAACAGTAAATTTCACAGTTTATTAATGAAAATTAAAACGGTACATAATTCGTCGGAAAAAGTAGGTATTGTAAAGTCGCAAGAGAACGTAGCCATTCAATCGGAAATGGTTACAAATACTTTCACATCGGAAAGTTATGCATTACTAAAGATAGTGCCAGTCTCGATTACTGGTCCTTTAGGCAGTTGTCAAGTATACGCACTTTTAGATGAAGGTAGTTCGGTAAGCTTATTAGCGAAAGAAATTGCCGATAAAACTGGTTTAAAAGGCCCGAAGAGCTGTTTGCAACTGGCCGGAGTAAACGCGATCAAAAGTGTGAATAATGACTCACAACAGGTAACCTTTAAAATAAAGGGTAAACATGAGAATAAGAGTTACATTATGACGGCAAGAACATTAGAAAATTTAAGTTTGCCAAAGCTAAATTTTGTGCCAGGAGTTTGCGCAGAAAAGCATAATTTCGGCATAAAAGAAAGTGTAGCATTGGAAGGTGTTATACCTAAAGTTCTTATTGGCAACGATAACTGGGAATTAATAATTTCTAGGAATATTGAAAAACGGTCAGGGAAACTATCTATTTCCAGAACGAATCTAGGCTGGATGGCCGTAGGACATGTACAGCAAAAAAGTGGAAAATCCGTGGAAAATGCTTTTCATTTGACGGAAAATTATTCACTGGAAAGCTTGCATAAACTTGTGCAAGAAAGTTTTAAATTAGAGGAAATAAAATCCACTAATAGTCACGTCTGTAAAGAAGAAAAATTATGCTTACAGATAATGGAAAATTCGGCTAAATTATTGCCAGAAAATCGTTGGGAAATTGCACAATTGTGGAAAGAACGGGATACAGAATTTCCTGAAAGTAAAGAAATGGCGTTAAAACGTTTATGGTCCATTGAAAAGAAAATGGACAAAGATAAGCATTTCGCTAAAGCATATTGCGAAAAAATGGAAAACTATATTCTTAATGGTTATGCAGAGAAAATATCCGATTTAAATGTTTTAAAAAATAAAGAAAAGATATGGTTTTTACCGCATTTCGGGGTATATAACCCAAACAAGCCTAATCGAATTAGACTAGTCTTCGATGCAGCAGCGAAAAGTCGAGGAATAGCTTTAAATGATAACATTTCTGTAGGTATAGACTATTATAATTCGTTATTAAGTATTATTTTTAAATTTAGGCAATATAGATTTGCATTTTCTAGTGACATCCAAGATATGTTTCTAAGAGTTAAACTAAACGACGATGACTCATGCACTCAGTTATTCGTTTGGCGAGGCCAAAACAGAATAATGAAGCCAGAAATATACAGAATGACTTCTGTGTTATTTGGTGCGAAATCGTCGCCGTGCTTGGCGCAATTTATTAAAAATATAAACGCGGATAGGTTTGAGAAACAGTGTGCGCAAGCTGTCGACGCGATTAAGAATAATTTTTATATGGACGACTTTCTATATTCGCATAATGATTTAGAAGCATCGAAAAAATTAATTCGGCAAGTAATTCATATAAACAAACTTGGAGGATTTAATTTAGTTTCATGGGCGTCCAATAATAGTGAATTATTGAATGAGATACCTTTAGAGGCGCGGTCTAGCGGCTCAAAACATTTTGAGTCATCGGAGAATAATACAGAAAGAATATTAGGTTTAAAATGGTGCCCAAATACAGACACGCTATCTTTCGATTTAAGTTTGAGACGAATCTCAAAAGATTTACTAGAAGGTAAAATCATACCTACCAAACGTGACATTCTAACCGTAATAATGAGTATTTTCGATCCAGTAGGATTTTTAGGAAATATAATGATTAAAGCGAAAATATTAATGCAAGATGTCTGGCGTATGGGTATTAGCTGGGACACTAAATTACAAGAAAAACAAAATAATATGTGGTTAGAATGGCTCGATTGTTTAAAATATGTTGAGAAACTACGAATACCGCGGCATTATGAATCAACGTGCGACTCTGTAGTCGTTGAGAGGGAATTACACATTTTCAACGACGCGAGTGAGAAAGCAATGTGCAGTGTAGCTTATTGCAGAACTGTGGATCGAGACGGCAGAATATTAGTTTATTTTCTAGCAAGCAAGACTAGAGTAGCACCGCAAAAAATTATCTCGATTCCACGGCTGGAATTAAACGCGGCGGTATTAGGAACTAAATTATATACAATAATTACGCAGGGACATAATATAAAATTCGATAAGTTTTATATGTGGACTGATTCTCAAGTGGTAATGGCGTGGCTAAGGTCCGAAGCACGTACCTTTGCGCCCTTCGTAGCGCATCGATTGGGCGAAATTGCAGACACCGTGGGGACAGGAGTGTGGCGATGGGTATCTACCCACGAAAATCCCGCCGACGAAGGAACGCGAGAAAAGATCATAACAAATCTAAGCGTGACTAACAGATGGTTTAGTGGACCTAAATTTTTAAAAGAAGAACCGGGTATGTGGCCGGTAGAAAAGTCCCGAAAGGGAATTATATCGAATGAGATATTAGAAAAAAAATCGGCATTTGTGTATCATACTATTGAAAATATGTCTGTAATAAATATTAAAAGATTTTCTAATTATATTAGATTAGTAAGAACTGTGGCACAATGTTTCAAATTTTCGGAAATATGTCAAGATAAATACGTAAATAGAAATATTAATAGAGAAGATTTTGTAAAGGCCGAAATGGCTTTGATTCGTTTATCTCAACAAGTGAGTTTTAAAATGGAATATAATTGTTTGTTAAATCAAAAGACACTGCCACGTGATAGCAGACTCAGAAATTTAAATGTGTTTTTAGACCACAAAAATGTGATTAGAATGAAAAGTCGGCTAGGAAAAGCCGAAGATATTAATTTAACTATGATATATCCAATTGTTTTGGACAATAAAAATGAGTTTACGGCTTTGTTAATAAGCTATTATCATAGGAGATCGGAGCATGCAGGGATTGAGTATGTACTCAATGCGTTAAAAAACCAATATTGGATTTTAAATGCACGTCAAGCGGTCAGAAAGGCAGATTATTTATGTCAAGTATGCAAAAATAACCGCGCTACCCCTAAACCTCCGTTACTAGCAAGTTTACCGAAAGAAAGATTAATGGTTTATATTAGACCATTTACCAATGTAGGTATTGATTATTTTGGACCACTATATGTCACACAGGGGCGAAAAACACAAAAGGTATATGGAGCACTTTTTACATGTCTGTCTTGCCGGGCGATACATATTGAATTGGCTAATGATCTGTCGACGGACGCAATGATATTAGCACTTAGACGTTTTATAGCACGGCGAGGATATCCGGACATAATATACTGTGACAACGCGACGAATTTTCGGTCTGCAAATCGAGAACTTCAAGAAGCAATAAATGAAATAGATCAGCAAAAAATACAAAACGAAGTGCTAATTAAAAAGATTAAATTTGTACACACACCCCCTCGGGCTCCCTCTTTCGGTGGAAGCTGGGAATCATTAATAAAGTTAATTAAAAGGACATTATATGCCATATTAAAAGAACAAAAACCACGCTTAGAAGTTTTACATACCATTTTATTAGAAGTTGAGAGCATTCTCAATTCGCGTCCACTGACGCACGTGTCGCTTGATTCGAGAGATGATAATAGCTTGACACCTAACCATTTTTTGTTAGGCTATAATTACGATTCTCCGATGATAGGACAGTTCAATTCGCAAGATTATTGTCTAAAAAGACAATGGAAAATAGCTCAAGTGTATGCGGATCATTTTTGGAAAAGATTTATTAAAGAATATATACCGACTCTAGCCAAGAGGTCTAAATGGCAAAATTTAACGGCGCCTATTAAGATAGGAGATGTCGTCATCTTGGTTGATGGTAATTTTCCGCGTAATACATGGCCAAAGGCGGTTGTTATAAAAACCTACAAAGGTGCGGATGAGCAGATAAGAGTGGTTGATGTAAAAACAGCAAATGGAAATATCTATAAGCGAGCGGTTTCAAAGTTAATAATTTTATCGGTAAATAATTAAAATACATTTAGGTATTAGGCAGTAAAAATAGGTAGACACAATCGTTTCAGCGTATCTGAAGAAGTCTTACGGAAGTGTAAACCTACTTTAGGTTTACAAAGGGGTGTATGGATACGCCAAAACGAACACGTAAGGCGCAATATATTATCGGCCGACAAAGGGTGCCGACCATCCGATATGCGCAGATCACATCGTGATGTTCACGTGATTATTGCATCATCTTCGAAGTCGGTTCGTGGAATTATGACGAAATATAGTCAGAGGGTTGCGTGATAATAGCCGCACCGGCGACGCATACCCTTATAACACGCGTATTCCGAAATTGATGCGCAAATCGGGACGACACGTGTAAGGTAAAGACGGTTATCGATATTGATCAGTTTATTCTTGTAGGATTAGATTAATTGTTAGATATTAACTGATACCTATATAACAGTATAGCCCACTGTACTGCCAGGATCAATAAGGATTTAAATAATAAGGTGTGTCGATCAGAAACGTGTTTAAGCCTTACCTAGATGTATTTAAGTTTGATTATGTAAAAAAATGTTATATTTTGTGTAGTACATAAGTTTATGTTGTAATATTAAGTACTATATCTTAAGTAAGCGAGATATAGGGGGGTTTTTATTCTTTAGCAAAATAAATGAGTTATTCAAGGGCTGAAGAGTGAAACCCCCTTATTATCATGTTTGGTTGTGCTTATAAAAAGGGTATGTTTCGCACGAAGGGATTCTCATTCTTGATCAGAGGCTCCGATCGAAAACAGTCGCCGAGTAGGCGACTTCAGCCGTACGGAAAAGTCGTCCGTTCGGCGTTCTTGCTTCTTCGTGTGTGAACGTCGTCTTTTCCTTGGGATCGATCCTGGAGTATCCAGTCAGTATTTGACCTTTTTGCGAGTTGCTAAACATTATTTAATTCTCGCCTACTAGACTCAACAATAACACCGGAGCTATCTCCTAAATAATGTGAATTAATAATAATAATACATAATTTATATTATGATGTACCTATTTAGTATATATATAACTTTCTGATATACTTAATACATCCAAAAATTATGCACGTCCAAAGATTTTATTCGTGCGTGCAACTAATATACTTTATCAAATAATTAAAAGCTTTTCAAAATTTTTCAATATTGTCAAAGATTGTGTCATTTATCTTTTCAGGCGATTTGCCGCTATTAAAAAACAATCATCAAATATAAGTCAAATAATAATATACTAATATACTAGCTGACCCGGCCACGCGTTGCTGTGGCTAAAGTTTTTGTTATATTACATTATAGTAAACAATCTAAGAGGAACAATAAGAGAACATCAGTCACGGAGTCCACTATGCTTTTTCACACAGATGGTATTTGTAAAAAAATATGGTGATCTCCTTATTTGACTTTCTACTACTATAACCCTTTAGTACAATGAAATTATTTACGAACAAAGACGAAAATGTTGATGTTGGTATACAAATTCACTGGATTGAGATTTGAAGGGGAAGTACGTTGAACACAATTAATTAAAATGTTCTTACACTTGATACTAAGCAGAAATCAATAGGTAAAAAATAAAAATTTATCAGATTTATTATTTCCATTTAATTTTATAACAAATATAAGTATATTACAGTATAATACAGTAAATAACATGTGACGCTTAAACTCATGAATGAGGTAGGCAAGGCAGACAGTCTTTAAATACTAAATACTTTCAATTTCAATTTAATTTAACACCAATCGGTGCACAATGTTTTTGGTTAACCTGTCTTTAGCTAACACAAATAGATTCGACGGTTTCCCAACACGTGAACACGCAACATATAGTTGCCCATGAGAAAAACATGGATTTTCCAAATCTAAACCACAAATGGACATTGTTTGACCTTGAGATTTATTTATAGACATGGCGAAAGCTAAACGAATTGGAAACTGTAGCCTTTTGAAGGGTATGGTAGAATCTGATGGTATCATCGGAATACGTGGCAGCAGGACCACTTTTCCTTTAAACTTCCCAGCCAAAATGGTTGCTTCAAGAATGTTTCCGGTGATCTTTTTGATGACCAAACGCGTACCGTTACATAATTGAGGTGGATTCAAATTACGGAGGAGAATAATAGGGGAACCAATCTTTAATCGAAGATTATGTGGTGGCATTCCAGGGCGATTTGGGATTGGGGCAGGGGGATTTGTGGTGGCATCTAATGAATTTAAAAATTCAATCGGAAAATTTACACTTTCATTTTCATCAACAACAGTATCGATTGATTTAAAAGACATCAGATCGCCTGGTAACAACTGTTGTATCTGGAAGTTAATTTCGTCAACATCAACGTTTTTGGCTGCCAAAATCGCCCGTTGACTAAGCCATTCATGATTCAAATAATTATTCTGTATATCCGGGAAAATACTCTGAATCAATTCAGTTTTATCCTGAACAACAGTGCAAAAATTGTCTGGTAGTTTAATGCATTGCGTATTTGGTTGCAGTTTTATTTTACCGTTCCCAATATCTAGTAGTTGTTCGGAAAATATTAGTGCTGATGGATCATTTTGCAATTGTACTCGCATATTTATGGTCAATCGAAGTGTTTCAACACTTCGCCATAAGAATGATTGTTTCAAACATGCATTAATCTCATCCGCGAAAGTAGAGCGAGGTATAACCGGTAAGGTCTGCCGGAAGTCACCAGACAAAAGTAAGATAGCACCACCGAAAAGTTTATTATTGCTGTTTAAATCTTGCATAGTTCTGTTTAATGCTTCAAGTGAATATTTGTGTGCCATTGTGCACTCATCCCAAATTATTATAGAACTCTTCCGCAACACTGCAGCTATTCCACTATTCTTTTTGATGTTACACATTGCATCTGGTTTATTATGAACGTCCAATGGCAGCTTGAATGTTGAATGTGCTGTTCGCCCACCATCCAGTAAAGTAGCCGCAATGCCTGACGATGCTAATGCTAATGCGATTTTTTGTTGCGACCGTATTTTGGCAAGAATCAACGATATTAAAAATGTCTTACCGGTTCCACCGGGTGCATCCAAGAAAAAAAAACCGCCTTGTTCAGCAGCAACAGCCAGCATAATCCGATCATAAATAATTTTTTGTTCTGCTGTCAGTAATGGTTCACTGTTCATGATAATTGTTGCTAAACTTCCATGGTCATATTGATTTTCTCGTTGTAAATCGGTATTGACTAAGTCGGTGGCTGGACGATTAGGTGATGGCATACCATAATGATTAAGTGGTAAATTTGAAATAAGAACACATAAATCCTCGATCAAGACCAATGCTTCATTGTACATCTCTGGTGTATAATCTATGTTTTGGCATTGATTTGTTTGTCTAATTCGGTGCAAGATGTCTTCTGTCATACAATTTTTATATTTTTCCCACAAAGTTTGTGCTTGCGAGGGATAACATGTCGCCAAAATAATTGCAAACAACTGACGAATGTTATTCGGTGTTGATGTCAACGCAGCATCAGCAAGCGTTAAGTCCCAATGGTTATCGTCTTCTAGCAATTGCAGTTCACGACATGCATCCTGGTATGTATTGAATACTCGACCATTAGCTGTTCGTAAAAATTCAAAAGACGTTGGTCCGGGAACATTCACCAATAACAAACGTAAATAGAAGCACTCACGTTGCTTTGGATGTACCGTGTAAAGTCTCCCCAATGTCTTAGCTTTGAATATGCCTGTAATGGAAGGATGTGGTTTTCCTTGTTTCCGTGGCTCCCATTTTTTACTGGATTTGTTCCATGTGAAATAACGTGGAACATCACCATACACCAATGTCTTCGCGAATTGGCCAAAAACATCAGGTTTTTGACACAATGTTAAAAATTCAGTTAGAGTCGTTTTCGGAGCTTCGAACGCTCTTTGGAGAACATTTTCTTCAGTGAAGTATACACGTTGACCGTTTTCAAGATGTATTGCCAGATGTTGGACAGCAGGATCTCTTTCGTGGATGGGAAAGCTGAGAATATGCCAAATAGCTTCATTGCTGCTAATGTATCTGCCCATTTGGTATCGTGCTATTTCGTCATTTTTATTTATGTTTTTTACTTCAAATATGGCCAAATCACTGCCTTTGTTTACATATTTACAAATATACTTAATTGATTTAACAGAACTGCAAAGCTCAACATTGATATGAGCTTTGTAAGTTTTTGAAAGTAGTGGTGAGTATGGTACCACCCACTGATTATCAAACTCAACTTGATTTGGAAAGTTCGGCAGTCGCATTGTAAATGTGTGGCCACCATTCTCAGTACTTCTGCGGCGATACATTGGATAACCATCAATATCCGTGATCGTGTCATTCGTATGCGGCTTTGGGAAGTTTTTTTTACATTTTCCATTTTCCATGCACGGTGACGTCATGTTGAAAACACCGCATGGCCCATGGATCATGTGTTTGGTGACAATATCAAATAATTCTTGATCAATTAATGGGTCTGGAATTTCGGCTGAAATTATTTGATCGATTTCTTCAGGACGGATTCTATCTTTAAGCCAAACCAAAATGTGGGCATGAGGCAAACCTCGCTTTTGCCACTCTATCGTATACAGCCAACAACGTGTGATACCAAAAATTGTATATTTAACAATAAAATCAATTAAGGATTTCAATTTTTGTTTAAACACACGTGCAGTTAAATCATGACGATGAATGGCTTGTTGTCCTGGCAATAGTAAAGTTTGTATCTCTTCCCAATTCGGATTACATGTGAATGTAATAAATAAATCCGGTCGGCCGTAATGACGTACGTAAGTCATCGCATCTTGTATGTATTCCTGCATGTTCCGTGGACTGCCGATGTAGCTTGAAGGTAAAATGAAAGCATTACCGATGTCATTGGGATTTAAATTTCCATCGATGTTTCCAGCAACAGCATCTCGTAAGTGAATATATTATTCCGATCGTAGTTTTGACGTTTGCGTTTTGACGTTTGCCGCTCGCGTTGTTGAGGTTAGATTTTTTCGGTGGCATTTGACTGAAAATAATAATTTTCTTGTTCTTATGATATTCTCTTGAAGACGTTCGTTACACTGTTCTTGAGATTCTTGTGCATGACCTGCTGTCCTGATTCTTTGAGCTGGATTTCTTGATTCAATTTGTTCTGCCAACTGATGGGCTCTTTTAATACGTTTGCGTCGAATAACTGTCACTGTCAAATAATAACAGACATTAGCGCCATCAACCCAGTCGAAAGGTATCGACATCTGTCAGTTTTATGACTGCCAAATAATAACAGACAAATAATTAGCGATAAATTAAAATTGCGACTATAATTTGAGATTTAAACTATCCTATCTCTCAAGTGCACATCGAACTGCACATGGTGTTCAAATTTTATTATAATCGGTTAAGTGGTTCAGCCGTCCATTGAGGACAAACATTGTGACACGAGATTTATATATATTAAGATTGAGCCATACTGATATAGTATGAATAAGAATAGGTATTTATATTTCACATTTTTAAACATTGACTCCCAAATGAAAGTAATTTTGCAATTACCTACTAACAATAATGCTCTTCAATTCCCTTAATGTGTTACATATAATTAAGATATTAGATAGAGCGCGTCAAAACACAAGCATAATAAATCGAATCAGACAATCGAATATCGAATTATTATCGAATATAATCTGTATAAGGGCTTACCAATAGTTTGAATAACTTTCTGATATACCTAATTACTCAATTTATAAGGTGTAATTTTTCAAAAAAAAACCTGTGCACTGTGTGCGTACACACAACACAACACACACGCGTGTTAGAAGTAAAACTTGGAGGAAGTTGATTATATTTCAAAATTATCACTTCATGATCACTACGTTCAACAATGTTTCCGCGTGCCTATTTCTACAAGAATAAAATCAACGTGACAGTTGATACCCAATATTTTGTCATCAACTGCATAATGTTTCTTTTTATTTGTAGCCATAACGATAATGCACAGCTTACGGCGTTTGCCTATTATGATATAAAAAATCACACACTTAAGAATAATGAATATATTATTTATATGGATTGCGAAATCCTTAAACAATTAAAAGTTAAAAAAATACAATCTACAATTAAGAATCAATTATGCGGCCCGAGGAGCTAATGGTGAGATGCCATCCATACCGAGTGCCACAGGCACGTGTCGCCTGGGTGCCGAAGGCGCCTGCCTAACCGTCCGCAAGACCAAGCGGCGGTACCTGGCGTAGTCGGGCAATCGGCGCATTTTTATTTGTTATGACTTGCGTTTTACCATTAATGCAAACAATAAATAAAATTAATTAATTTTATAGTGTACTTCTAATAATGTTATTTTTATATGTTTATTATATTTATTACATAATATTTATAGCCGATTGTGATCTTAATTTAGATAAATCACACATTTGGAATGTTTTGGCAAATATAGCATTGACTTTGACGCTACTAACCTATTTTATTCATTGGTTGAATTCGTTGAACAGAGACGTATTGTTTAGTAAAAACATCTGATCAAATTTATTTCTTTTATTGATTTATATTTATGAAGTACGATTAGTTATTTATCGCATACCACAGATAATTTCATGTTTCCAAAATAAAAATAAATAATTGTGATCATAATTGTGATTTAGTGAAATCTATATTTATGCTTTATTATTATATTAAATTCTCTTATTTTAGATTCGAATTCAAAAGATTTTTTTATTATTCAAATCCAGTAATTATTATAAAAAAACTTTCTTTTCTATAATATATTTTTGTCGATCTCTTAGCTTTAGAAACTATTTTTTAGTTTTAGTGTCCTTGTTTATTAATTATAAACGGTATAAAATTGGCAAGAATGATACCAAACAAGACTGATTTAGAAATGTGTGGTATCCTAATACCGAATGGATTTGCAGCTGCTTTTCAGCGTGGTTCCGGTGTTTGGGATTTAGCCGATCAGATTAATGCACGAAATTCCAGAATATATCATTAATCATGTCCGACGGTCATAGAAAATCAACATTTTAAAATATTGAAAAATAGAATTATATTTTTATTTATAAAGTCCTTATATTTATTTTATATTAAAAATCGAAATTGACTAAAATGAAGCAGTTATTAAAAAATAATAGGTATTAAATTTACAAGAGCGATTAGCACTTTTACTTTTTGTGCTTTACTAGGCACATGTCTGTACTAAGTAAAGAATTTTAACCGTGCAATGCGTATGTATAAATGCTAACTTTTTAGCGATTAAAATTAAATTAAATAAAAGTACAAATGACAATGCCAATGATTGTAAACGCAAAAATTAAGTTAAATAATACCTAAGTATCTGTTTTCAAAACTTGTGTTGATTCTGAGGCGGTACGAAGTTCGTCGGGTCAGCTTGTTTATTTATATTTTCTGGTTACACTATTATTTTTCACTCATAATTCATATAATTTTATTTTTTTAAATTATTGTTTCTGTTTAAAATCATGTTTTAAAGTTTAATGAAAATTTGACATTACTGCATGTAACGTGTCAAGTGGTATCGATGAAACTTGTTTTTTTTAATTTCGACCTACATATAACCCGGTTTGTAAAATACTTATGCTTCGAAGCTACTTGGCACGTTTCGGTATTAATTTTCTCACTCTCTAATAGTTATTCTCTAAATTTATTTTGAAGAATGAAATTTTCATCCCTGTAAAACCATTAAACTTTTTTCGAAATCGCAAATGTAAATAATGTCAAATTATAATATTTTATTATCACGGCTAACGTTTCTAATAATGTTTCATGTAAATATATAATATATTAAGCGCGAACAATAACAATATATACAAAATTACCACAAACATATAACTTAACCACCAGAAACGTTGCTTATCAGTATTTATTGTTACACAGAAGCTAATATACAACGCACTAGACAACTTATTTTGTGATGCGTTTTATGTTGGTGAAACTATGACGCCGTTAAACATTAGAATCAATAATCTTAATACTGATTGATTTATCTAGCAAAATTGCCATTTTATTTATTTATTTTAAAATAAAAATTTTACCGGCTGAATATGTTTAAAATTTGGTTTAAAATGCAATTTTCGAATTACGACGTTGACGGGCTTGGGCTGTGATCTAATAACAAACCGTTCATAATAATAACATAAGTATCCAGTAAGTAGTAGTATTATATTCTGACGACACCGTAAGCTTTTATACTTTTTTTATACGTATACTTATATCGTGGCATGATAATTCAAATTCAACCCTGATTACAGTTTTAATGACTTGTTTCGAGTCACAACTTGTTAGCTCCCACTTGTCGACGTCTACCCCTCTAAGAATTTGACCGAGACATTCAACCGCGCATGCCGAGTACCCAGGTACTTCAAGACAAAATCTTTAACAGCAGCAGTTACCAACAATTGGTAATCTTCAATATAATCCACCGAACATTTCTTTATCAAAGCTTTGTTAAACTGGGTAAATCAAATTACGTTAGTAAAGTGTTTGGATAAATGAGAATATTTCCAATCATATAATTTTCAATATTTGTAGTTTATATAACATATATATTTATTACAATCTGTGATTTATGTTTCTTATGCATGTTTCATATGTTCATATGGTTCTCTTTTTGTTGAATTTTGATATCGTTTTTTTTTGTTCAAGATTAATTGTTAACATGTTATGTATATTTTTTAAAGTTCAATCTAAAATTAAATAAATAAATATACTGTAGATTCCTTGTATTATTTTGATCACATTCTTTTTTATCGTTCGAATAACACTAACACTAACAAAATTAAGTAATAAAAAAGCACAAACAATAATTTTCCTGTGAAAATAATCGTTTAATCCAAAACATGTAATTCTCGTACATATCAATCGTTTTCATTTGACATGCATCTGCTCGCGGCGGCTAGGCGTCCAAGAACGACCAACGAGATGACACTAAACTCTCCGACAGAACAGCGATGCAAAATGAGCAAGACAGAGAGTGGAATGGCAGAAGATTGAAAAGGATAGCTTTCGCCAAAGGACACAGACCTAGGGCGCGGCCGGATTAGTCTAGATGCCAATCGGCACTCGAAAATTAAACCAAACACAGACATAGTCAAACACGTCATAATATATAGTAGACAAGACAAGACAAGAGCGTCACTAGCAAATTACCCGATGCTGATTTGTATGTTTTTAGATTTAAAAGCATTTTTGTGTCAAATTTGGGCACCAGAGGGCTATAAATAAATAATAAATACAGTATATTCATACTTGTGTTTTAATTATGAAAGGTTTGTCGTCAAATCATGGCCCCCAGGGTCAACCGATGCAAATCACTTAGCAGTCTTCAGCACGTTCCTATGGCTACCTAGAGAATAAAAACGGTCAATAACTTATATTTTTTTAATTTAATAAAATTGAGGCTAGAGCTGATGTATATTTTTAAGAATGATTATTATAAAAAATACTCAAAATACAAAAAAAAGGTAAAATATATTATATTATACATCATTTGCCTCCCATCCTGTATTATTAAAATAATTACAATTTTGATTCACATTGCATATTCAGAATAATCCTGTATTTCTCACACCATAGCGATGAATATTAGCAAAATCACAACTAATAAATGATAGTTGCTTTTCGCACTGTTACCCTTATCTTCCGAAATCACCGAATGGCTTTTAATGGGTTTTTACTTTTGAATAGCTTAATTCTTTAGCTATAAGTAATGCTATAAAGTCCTTTACAAGAACAATATATCCTGACCCTCAAGTTTAGACCAAATGTCAAAATACAATATAATATTCGTAATTCAATCGCTATTAAATTATCATGCTGTCAACCACCGCTGTAAGCTCGCGGCTTGGCCTAATAATACGTAGGACACATTATAATTGTTTTATTTTTTTTATTGAACTATTAAAATTACATTTTTTTTAAATAATTGTTATGACCTAGGTCATGTACAATTGTTTTGGGCCCTACTCAACTAGGCCAAATGTGCTATCCTGGAGTCAGGGAATATGGTGGTAATGAAGCTTTAAAAATGGTATGACCATGTGCGCTACGCCACCTGTGGGCCAATAGTCCAACGACTTAACCACTAGACTACCACGATCTCGATACTTGACATATATACAAAGTTCTAGCTAACTAGGAAATGCCCGTCCTAAGGTAGACTTTTCTATATAAAAAAATTTATTTGGGTACACTTTTGTTATGTCATGAATATATATTTTTCAGGTTATTTACAGGATAATAATTATTTTAATATGAAATAAATAATAAAATAACGAATTTGGAAAAACAACTTTGTTTAGAGAGTTTATTTTTAAAGAAAAAAAAATTGTCATTTCATAAAATAAATATTCAACATTAAACAAAGCAATAAATATAAAATCATATTATGTACCTACTAAATTAAGTTTGGGAAATTTTGTGGATTGCTAACTTTTTTTATATTATCAGTTCGAAAGAAAGATTTAAAGGTTGTCGACTCCTTGCGGAGACATTACTTCTGCATTGCAGCCATTCCGAATTTTCATATAAACAGTCCACGAAGATGAAGATTTCCTCAGTTTGATAAGTGAATGAGATTCTGTGTCTCATTGCAAGAACAAATTTCTCATATTTAAGTTCAGAACCAAACCTGTGATATTAGCTCGATTGAATTATAGCAATGGTGCGTGATGTTTATAAATAAATATGTTTTAAAGGCTTTTTTATAATTAAGAAAAATCTAAATTTTTTTAAATAGGCTTAAATACCCTTTTAGTATGCTTTTAGAGGTTCTACATCTGTTAAAAAAAAGTGGTTAAAAATATTTGTCCTTCAGCTGATACTGTCTAGAATCATTCATTCATTATTATATATAAAACTTTACTTTACTAACAAAATTGATCTATTTGGTTATAAGAGTGATAAAACAACATGTGTAAAACACCTAATAAATAAAATTTAAATTGCTAAGACATATTTAAAGGCGAATTCGTTTATGCATCTAGTAATAAATATAAGCATGCCTACATGCTTTTTTTATATAGGTACACAGCGATTAATATTTTTTTTATCAGCAGTAAGAAAAAACATTCAATATTACAACTATTGTCAAATTTTGTGTAAAGCAAATAACACAATATTTTTACGTCTGTAGAGGTTTTCGACGTCATATTAGTATTATCTTTAGTACGTATATTTGATTTAGCTCAAGTTATTTTATTCCACTTTTAGGAAATGTATATTCTATTATTATTTTTCTCTGTACTTTAAGTGTTATCCGTTTTTTATTAGTTTTACTACTATGGTATGGTAATATAGTAATATTACGCATGTATGTAGACGGTTGTAGTTTGATAGTTCATAAAAAGTTAATATAGTACAATGAATAAACTGTTATGCTGCTTCAAAATAGGTAATTTCTTTGAACACATTATTAAGATAAATAAATAAAAGTTCTAATAAAATTGTATGTTTCAAATGTATGACATTAATTAAAATGATGAAGGTATTTCTTAACAACGTATAGTTAGGATATAATTCCTTATTACATTACTTATTACAATTAAGTCGTTGCAATATTTACAAAATATTCTAAAAGTTATAATGTTGCAAATAGTTATTATTTATAAAATATTATCAATTGGCATTTCTAATTTTAAATCACTTCCGAATAATAAACGTTTAAAAGCAACTAACAAATCCTAATCAAAACAGAATAAATATAATAAAATTGAAGAAACTATATAATTTATTTATTTGATGTCTTTATAATTTCAGGAGGAATTAGATAAAGAACAAATTAAACGTAAGTTATATATGAAAATATTTTATTCTGTAGATCTACGAAAATATACGTTAATCACATGAAGTTTCTTCACATTCAATACAGTTCTGAAGAATGCCTTCGACGCTTTTGATCAGGAAAAAAAGGGAAAAATCAGCACAGACATGATCGGTACAATTCTGGAAATGTTAGGACAACAAATCGATGAAGATACATTGAAAGAAATCATCGAAGAAGTTGACGAAGATGGTGAGATATTATTGTGGAAATATACTTACAGGCTTTAAAATTCAATTTTACAATTTCCTACATTAAAATTATTTCGGTTAAATCGCTGATTTTCTGCACAATCCTTACAGAATAAAAATATACTTTATATATATAAAAAGAACTCGATAAACATGATGTCAACATATAACTATAGGAAAGTGAAGAATAGAGTGAGGGGAATACAAAAAAATGACTGAAAATAAAATAAACATACATATGATTTGAAAAAAATAGAAATATTCAAATCCGCACATGGCCATATCACTTTTAACGCTTTATTATCACTGTCTCCATTGAGTTAATGCGACGAAGCAAGTAAATAATTATTTCACTTTCGCATATTATATCACACGACTAAACATATTTCAATAGCATTTGAGAAATAAATATCTCTAGCTACTCGTACATGTTATTATGTTCTATCCCAAGCAACTTTTGAAATATATATATGACCTTGAATGCTTGATTTAAATTATATTTCTTACGAATGGCCATTCTGTATATTCAGTTTAATTGACGATTTAGGAATATGAATCAGATTTACATTTTAGCCGGTCGATAATATTATAAAGTAATTAATTACCGTTACATGACATGCTGATAACAAATTCTCAAAACTTTGTACACGACGATTCTTCTGCGTAAACGCGAACGAGATAACGATTAAAAGTAATGACCGCAATGTTACTATTTTTTTGTTTGAAAGTCATTGAAGTGTAACATTGCTCTTTCTCTGACCCTTTGATAGGCGCGAACGTATTGTTGACCACAAACATTATATATTAAATAAAGTATATTACAATATCCTGTCGATAGGATGCTAATCTTCGATTATATATAAATATTTTATTTAAATAATATTTATTATTTAAATAAATAATAATATTAAACTGTTTATTAAATAACATTATATATAAATTTATTATGTTATGTTTATTAGGTAATACCAGTGGTATTTTATTGTTGAGTTAAACTCAACAGTATCACCGAAGCTAGCTCCTAAATATTGTAATTACCTAATAATAATAATAATGTAACCTACTAAATATGTATTAGTATTGATTACTGTATTATTGATAAATTGACTATATGCTATTTATTACATAGGAAAAAAGTTTACAATAATATTTTATTTTATGTTACGATTAACAAGCACCAATAGTATAGACTCATAAATATAACAGTAAATAAAAACAATTTACTACAGTTTTAAATAAATCTAAAAAAAGAAGGTAATATTAAAATCGTTTCGGTTTAATTACTAAAATTAAAATTTTCTGATTGCAGTAAAATCAAAATTCGGATTGAACTCCCGCCAAAATGAATCAAATGAAGCGGGAATATCTAAATAGTACCGGGAAAAAATGAAAAGTCTATAATAATATAAATATTTAACTTTTATTTTATACTGTTTCATATTTAACTGTATTTATTATATCATTTTATTATGATTTAAGTTGTATGAGCAGTATGAAATAAATAAACAATTTACCTTTTTACAAACTCAAATTTATTGTTATTACTTTTCTTCTTTTTCCTCGTCTTTTTCCATCATCGTAATTTACATGGGTAAAATTAAACAAAAATATTAACTGTTATTACGCTTGTATAATATTATATTGTATTACTAGCAACAAAACTATACCCTAGCTGCGTATAACTATTTTTTACACCGTTTTCATAAATTTTATAAATATTTATTTGACTAAGTACTTCAAAATGTTCTACCAAGAGATATATAATAGACACAATCATATATTTATACTAACAGATACATATAATATACTGTATATTATAAAAAAGAAAAAGAGATCAACTATGACTATGTATTTTTTATTTAAAACATTTCTTAAATAAATCACATTACCTATTACCGGGTTTTAAATGCTTCTAGGAAAAATAGCGAAAAAGAATATATATTATTTAATATCTTCCTATTTTTCGAAAAATCTATAACAGTATGTACAATAATTAGTTAAAGCTGCAATAAGGATACTAATATTTCCCTTTTAGTAATGCGATATTTATTAAATTAAAAAAAAAGCAAGTCTAAGGTTGTTAAAAATAGTATTTAACCATCAATACTTACTCATACACCAAATATACAATTTAAATAACCTCAGCGCGTGTATTGCAGTGTTAAGCCGAATATAAAGGAAATAAATTGTGAGGTCCAACAGACCTCTAGTAGCCGTGATCGTCTAGTGGTTAGGACCCTACGTTGTGGCCGTAGTAACCCAGGTTCGAATCCTGGTCACGGCAGTGTTTGCAACACTGTCACGGAGAGGTTTTTTTTTAAAAAAAAATAAAATACATAGCTACAGTATTTTTTTAACGTGGCATTGAGTTTTTCAAATAGTATTCCTATATTTTTTTATTCAACTATACATATACCCAGCAAACCGATGTAGCTTATAGTATTTACACTACCTATTTGTTAAAGTTAAGGTTACTAAGGTTATAGCGGGGTCAATAAAAATTGTAATTAGTATTTTAATTTATACGTGGAAAATTTAACTAGCAGCGAATGCTAAAAAAAATATATTGCTTATGTTGCTGAAATAATTTCAAATGTGCTTTGACGGATGGGGTTAAAAATCTCGTTAACTGATCTTGAGATGAAAATAAACACATGAGTTCATCGAATCTAAAGGTACAAACTTTATTATGTAAACGCTACCGGTTCGATGAGTTTCAAGGCTTTGCAAATAGTTACAGTCAAAGAAAATGGTTTAATTATTGGCAAAGGGTTTTACAATTCATTGCACGCCATTGTGCATTTGTAATATTCAGAATAGATCGGCGAGCTAAACGTGTGTTCTTCCATGCATTTTGCGCCATATTGCCCTAGCTGCAAGATAAGGGATGGTAACTATTTCAAATAATTGATTCACTTATTTAGTTATTTTTAACTGTGATAGGACGTAAATTTTTGATCGTCTGACTATATAATAATGTTTTCACAAATTTTATAAACAACTTGGATTCTACAAAAAAATATATAGATATGTTTCAAAATATGCACGGTATCCCAAGACCATTCCCGATAAAAAAACATTTGTTTTGACGTCATATCAAAATCCATCATGGTTTCCGAGAAAAAATGAAAACTTTACGCGATAATACGAAATCGCTCTTGTCATTCGGTCGCTATCGAGGCCGCGCTGCTCCGGATAATTGATCGGCCTTGGCCGAGAGCCTGCGAGCAAAAGAGGAATTACACGTAATAGGGAACATAAACACCTCCTTAAGTCTTCAGGAATGGTCTTCCAACATTCTGTATACATGTGTGCACGCGCTTTGAGAATAGATAGGATTAAACGTTTACATTTAAAGATACGAGAATTCATAAAATAATTAATGTTACCTTAGTTGACCCAAATTGTTCTTGACCCCCGGCCAAACTACCTACAGATTGTCCCGAGACCGGATAAAAATCCAACTTAATAGCAACGCGATTTCAAATATGATTTAAAGACGACATAATAATATCAACATTCGGTCTCGGTCAACACATTCTCATAAAAATAAAACATTTTTTTTTTCCTTTACTGTAATATATTTTCAAACTATTTCAACCCTTAAAATATTTAAATAACAAACTATATTTATTACAAATACTAAACGATCTTTATTAATGCATGTACCTATATTTCATTTATTGAAAGGCAGTATTAAAATTTCTCTTAATTAAAAGAGTTAATAAGGATCAAAGTGTGCAAAATGATTAATTATTTATTACCACCATAGATTATAATGATATTTCATTTCGGAAACCAAACAGGTTCGGGAGAATTGGAGTTTGAGGAGTTCGTGCAATTAGCTGGTAAATTCCTGGTTGAAGAAGAAGAAGACCAAGAAGCAATGGTAAAGGAGTTAAGAGAAGCTTTTCGGTTATACGACAAGGAAGGTTAGTTACCATTTTTTTTATAATACTATACTTTCTGAAATTATTGCAACTTTTTTTCATAATTGTCAAAAAATAATATAAACGCTAAATATACATTATAAATTAGTACAAAAGTTTATATACCTTTATTATAAAATTTAAAAAAATACATTTGAATATGTAAGAAAGACATTTTTTTGGCCATTACCAAATAAATAATATTTAAAACATTTATTATTCAATTTTTTTACGAAGATATTTTTTTTCAGATATATTATATACATATTTCTGTAGACTGACTAATAGGTAAAGTAATAAGACATTGATTTCTTACCCTCAACTTTACTAAAACATTTTCGTAGCGATTGAACTGTAGTAACACCTAACTCAATTACACATACGTACATATTTAGGACGCTAAACTGTAAGGCGTAAAAGTACCCAATTTCTGTCTTCCGAATGAGTTTTATATTCAAACGTAAAATTTCAGCTGAAATTTATAATAATTTATGTTCGCATGATTATTAAATCAATCTTTTAAAAAAGTTATCTAATTAATTGCGTAATAATGACAGTATTTTATTAACCATGACAAATTATTTTATTTATTAAAAAAAGACCTATTTTATTACGTCTTACGCCATCTGTTAGTTTACAAGTAAAGTATTATCTAAGATCCGAAACACGCTGTGGTAAAGCATTCACCAAGACGAATTTTATCGTTTAGGTAACGGCTACATAACAACAGATGTCCTCGCAGAGATCTTCAAAGAATTAGATGACAAAATTACCTCTGAAGATTTGGAGGAAATGATTGATGAAATAGATTCTGATGGATCAGGAACAGTTGACTTTGAAGGTACTTATAACTCTTAAAACGTGTCTTTGTCACTTATTTGGATCTGTTTATGTATTTTTGTAACAGTTTATTATTATTGTACTATATTAAATATTATATTTTATACTATATAAAGTTATAATTTATTTGTTTGGGAGGCTCTGAAGTAAAATGGATTATCTCATCCTACTTAGCGTTGCTTGCGATCGCATTGTCTATGGACTGCAGGCTTAGTCTGACTGCCAATCGGCGATCGAAAATTGACATTCGAGGCGATTCGTCGGCAACTCAGACTAGGCCCACGAATTCAATTTTAATATATTTTTTTTAATCTTTGATGGTTTGCCCATTTTACAAAAGATACGTTTCTTCCTGTATCAGTTCAATATGACTAACTAAGAGCTCATCACATTTTTGCATCACAAAGAAGTTAACTGACATGAACAACCGTCGTAGAAATTTTGAAAATTAAATAAAATTAATTATTTTCTTTTGTTTCAGAATTTCTTGAAGTCATGACAGGAGAGTAGGTGTTATGTTCATATTATAAAAATATAATTAAATACACACTATTTTTCTTGCAATATGAATGACGTCAATCATATAAATATATGCGACCAATACCACCGTGGACATTTTGATTCTGAAATGACCTCGTGTGTAATTTGATCATTTAGTAAAAATAATTATAAATATTATCTATATTGTAAATAAGCTACTGAGATAATAATCTGTAAAAGTAATAATCTACTACTTATATTTTTTTATTAATGTTTTTTGTTGTTTAATAAATATTGCGTAGTATTATAAATCTATTTTATTATTTTACATACTTTACCTAATTACTACGATTTTTTAAAAGTTTATTTATCAATATTATTTTATTAATAATATCCTATTACGATTGAGATTAGGTTAACATTTCTTTCAACGAATAAAAATATTTAGAGAAGTATATAAAAGTGAAAAAAAGGGAGAAACTCAAGAGGGCATTCAATATACCTAAAAAAATATAATATTCTTTCCACAACCATAAAATCGTGTCAAAATAATAAAGTTTTTAACATTCTTAACGTCTTTTATTTTTTGCTTAGATGCTGAAAAAGGGCAGAAAATTAATAACAGGTCTGCTTGTTATTGCAAATTAGTGTTAGTTGTTTTTATTTTCAAGTACGTGGTAGATAAACTTCGTTAGTAAGTAGAGGTCTTTACTTTCCCTTGAATATGTTATTTAAAAATATAGACAATACAAGAGGTAAATCGTCTAGTTAGGGAGGCAGGAACATTACGATATAGCCGTCGCTTGTCGTTCACATAAGATATTCTTGAACTTACATAGTTATAATGGCATTTATTTATTTATTCTTAAAAACCAAAATACATACATATGTATTATTAAAGTAATGTACATATAATCAATAAATAAATAATATATTCAATAAATAATAATAAATGTAATAAAAATATAATAATATAATTATAAATAATGTAATATATTCAATAAATAAATTGTACTATAAAGTGGTTCTGTATTTGAGAGCGCAGGATGTCGGTTTAAACCCAGCGCTGAGTTTCAAAAAAATGCATTTCTACCTCTCACCTGTCCTTTTTAGTGTAAAATATTGTTAAATATCTAATTAGAGAAGAGGATGATACATATTTTAACAAAATACAAATTCCTATTTGATAAACGTCTTATGACTTTCTGGTTCTGTAGCAACAACCGTCAATGCTGGCAGATTTGAGGTTATGTAATTTTTTTTAACCATTTAAATAAAGTTAGACACCCAAAACATTTTATTATGTTGAAATCTTGAAGTAGATTAATTTCACGATCGCAATACCCACTTAGGAAGAAAGTAAAAATCAGTTGTTAGAATCTAACATGTTATTTATCATATCAGATAGTTCTTATGGATCGCGTATAACAATGAGTAAGGAAAATATTATCTCGAGTTATTAAATATGTTCACTGACACTTTTAGCGTAGACTATCGTAAATCTTGTGTTTGTCAATATGTTAGGATTCCGGCTAAAAACATCAGTCAGTATTATGCAAGAAACATAATTTACGGCAGACGCAGGTCGCATTGGGTGGGTGGTATGTCTGCTAAGCCGTTGCTGCGTGGGCGCATGATTGATAGAATCAAATTGTTATTAGCTATTTTCATGTTTCATTATGTCGTCGTCTTCAACGAAACCTCATAATCAAGATAGGCAATGAATTCCTTGATAATTATTGCAAAATTTGTATTTAATTATAGTACGTAATTGGATTCACTTAATATCTAACAGCTGTTAAAAAAAATGTGGGTGATTAATGTGACCAATTTGCACGAAAGTAAGGAGTTCATTATGTTAAAATTCAACAAAGATTGCATAGACCCAAGTTTCACGTGTAGGTACGTTTAATTATGTATGTATTCTGGTTATTTTTTAGTATAATTATATAATTAGGTTTGATTTATAATAATAACTGTGTGGTATCGCTCTTATAACGATAAAAAAATACATTAAAATAATTTACCACCAACCCTAACTTCACTAACTAGGCGGACAATAATCATGTTGCGAACGAGCGATATCGATATCTCAATCTATTTATTTTATCGATTAAAATTACTGCTATCCTTGAAAGGCACAGAATGACTCGAAAGTTTTTTGCACATTGGAATGAGGCGTTTAAGTAGTACCCTTTTACATTTCTGTTGCACAAGTACTGACAGTCTTTGATAGCGTTTTTAGCATGATTGTTCAAATTACTTTTTGTCGCTAAGGCTGCGTAGCGGCGTATATTTAATACGTGCCTCTCGTATTCTATTCCAATCGTAACGTTCTATATTAAATGTTTTAAAAACCAAAAATCTTAATGATACAACATAAACATAGAATATTAAAAATGAAATTAAAATTTTAAACTAGTATCAAAGTGCTACCATAAATCATTTTATTTTATTAGTATTTATCACATAACATCACAAAAATATCCATTGCCTTATGAGCAACTATAAATAATTATTTGAATATTACAAAATTTAAGAAATTAACACACGAACCTAATTATCTGTGTATGTAACAACGTCAAACTATTTGTGTATATTTTCAATTTGGTAAATAGTTCTTCTCTTTAGTTTGATTCTTTCTATAAAATATATGCAATAATGAGACTTTTAAATATATTTGTCCTAGTAAAGGGACATATTATTTTACAATAAAAACATATTAAAGAGGACGAGTGAGAGTTAAAAATGCATTTTTATAAAACTCAGCTGTGATCTGCGATCGTCAAGGAACTCTCATATCTATATAAATTGTTATTTTGCTATTTAATAGGCTAATGCTTAATATGAATAAATAATACTTATCTAAATATTTTAATTTTATGAAATTAAATATAATTAGATGGCAACTTCTCTTTACCGTAAACAAAATTATATTAAAATTTGATAATAACATAAATTTATGTGATTTTATATTTACCACATTGTTACCTTAGTATAGTATAGTAAAATACAGATATATATATAGTATAGTAAAGTACGTAGTATAGTAAAGTACAGATATTTTTTACGTTAATAACATGTCTACTTGTACTTTTAATAAAAAAAAAATATTAATATTATATCACGAACAATGCATATTATATGTAACGATTAACATGATATGAAAATTGAAATTAATATCCGGAGTTAATGGATTTTCTCTCGAATTAGGTAACCGGAAAAGGTAGAACAATAAAACCAATATGTAATAACGAGTAATGGACTCGCTTGAGCATTTCGTCGAAGCGGGCAACCAGCCGAGCGCGATTGCGTTTTATTGAAGCCTCTGTTTTTTTTTTATCTTTGCCAAGTGGGCGAGACGATTATGCACAGGGCATATCGATGCATTATCGCACGCCTCTAATTAGCGAACAAGACGGCGTTTACGCATCTCGCGTTTATTCAATTAGAAAGTTCACGTGATCGCAGTCGTACTATACGCCCACGTGAGTTTGGCGGGTTAGTGTAACTCGAAAAGTAACAGCTGACAAAGGAGAACTGTTTATTGACGAGATGGTTTTTTGAATATCTCAGAAATTATTAAAAGTAAGTCATATGCCCTTATAGTGGAAGAGTTAATGTTAAAATTTTCAATAAAGTTAGCTAGATTTAGAAATAAGTTTAGTTAGTTTTTAATAATGAAGCAACACACAGTCGTCGTATTATCCTGAGCAGGATATTCCGGTTATCCATTTGACATAAGATAGCATGTATCGCCAGGTTTCTTTTTTTTTGTAGTAATAGTCCAAAATAAAAAAAAATATTAATATTACCGTTTCCCAACAATAACTTAGTTGGTTAATAACTTATATCTAGAAGCAAGAACTATTAAAGCAGATAAACAAATCACTTGCCGTTAATAAATTTAAATAAAAATGTAAATAGAAACGTCGGTGTTTTTTTTTTATTAATTTTGTATATTTGAACTTTCAGGTGAAACCTATCTAATCTTTTTTGCCATGGATAATCGTTAAAACTACGTAGTTTAAGATATGCCCACCTTAGCATTAGAAAATCTTTCGAAATCTCCGCATTTATAAACAAAATATGCACCTGACGGTTTATTATATATTTTATATTAGATGGTACAAATAACAAGTCATAAGGAAAGGGTCATTTCAAAATAATAAATATTCGTTTGCATAATCTTGATCTTTCAAAGCTGTAATGGAAATACGTCTAAGTTAATATTCTCTTATGCGATAAACAAAAACCTATTTGGCGCGTTCCGGCTCCGAAGTAATGGATCCGCGTAACGAACAACTAACTAACACGACGTGTCCGATTTGACACGGCACTTACAGATACGAGAAAAATATTCGGTTGATTAAATACCTCCAACTGTAACATATTATATTACTAGCTGGATCTCACAGCTAGGCCGTGCGGGCGGCGTTTGCAAACGCAACGGAAGAAAGTTTGATTGATAAAATACTGCAAAAAAAATGGTATTATAGATAAATTATTATTTCAAAGAGATATACCGCTCTAGATTTATTTGAGCCGAGCGTTACCGGCACATAATATATTTAAATCTAAATAATATTTATTAGCACTAATTCTTATAATTATTGAGTAATTTAATAGGGATTATTTTAATATTGTAATAAGGTTGTTCATATTTAGTGACTATCATTTTATTATGTATGTATATTTTTATTTTAGTACTTGATTACTCATATTATTTCAATTTTAACCAAATTATTTATAAAATAGTACGAGTGTAGCAACTAGACATACATAATTATCATAAATATGGTCTCTCTCTTCCCCTACCTACCCGCACAACCAGCCTGCTTGTCAAGTAACAGTTGACGGCAGTAGATTCTTTTTCGCCCACTGACATAGACGTGACGTGACGTTGAAATGTCTGGATTTGAAACTTTGACGCAATTTAAATAAAGTAATCTAAATAAAACTACCAGAAAAAATTATTTAGGCATTTTGGTCGATACCATTGTCCGACAGTATAAATGCCACTACTTATTTTGGGTGAGACTATATTATAGGTAGAGTAATTTATAAAATCAGATTTTGCTGTAGCAAATGAACGTGCCTGTTTGGAATAAGCTAAGTCTTCTTTATATTCGTTCTTCTGAAATAAAACTAACTTCGGGGGAAAAAGAATATCGCGTTCAATTTTATAGGTTACTTCCCGGTTTCCGGGACAATTTGCGAAAGAAATGGTTTTCATATTCGACGCTTATCCTAAAGGTTTTTTAACCATGGTCTGCAAACTTTTTATCGTTAATTTTCCAGAACTAACTAATTCAGAGACACCACCGGACTCAGCTAGCTCAATATTGTAATATTTAAACTAACAGCTAAGAAGTTAGTTAACGATTAATGTCATGGACGGAGTGCTACCGTTGAATTCTTCGTTTACCTTAGATGGCAAAACGCACAATGACGTGTCTTTTGTTACTTATATGTAACGGGTTAATGAGAAGTTGGATAATACGATGAAGTAACAGTTCCACGAAAACGTAGCAGAGATCATTCAAACGTGCCCAATATTGAGCATAAAAAATATGTCATCCGAATCCTACTAAATATTGCAATCAAGAATATTTAAAAACTTTTCACTACAACGAATTTGAGAAATTTCCAAAATGGTCACAGTTGTGATAGAAAAGTGAAAATGCTCAGAGAAATCTAATTAGTTTAACCAACATATTCACGCGAATCGAATGCCTAATTTTAAATAGAAATCAATTAATATAAGAAAAGTAATAATCGTAAAAGGTGCGTTTTCCCCGAATCGATCGTAAAGCATTCGATGTTTAGTTGCATTACGTGCCTAAAGATTAAATTCTGGCCACCGCGTCAGCTCATTGAAGGATCCGACGCGGAACGAGCGAAGCGTGCTATTCATGCTAACTAGCAAAGGACCGCCCGTCACTGTGGGACCGCAAATGGCATGAGCTAAACACCAGTTAAATCAGAAGCCTAATTTATATTTTTTTCTAGTTCATAAGAATGCTTTGCTTATTACAAACATGGTCGGTACTACCATGGATAAAAAATAACTTACTTCTAAGCAGATGGGAAGCAACACGGTTGTTTACGAATTTAGGTCATTTGGCGATCGGGCCACTTCAACGTAAGCCTCAACGCCTAATTCTACCGCAGGCCTGCAGATTTGAGTTGCAAGGGAAGTATTTCGAATTTAGATGAAGTATTTCACTTCTAAGTAAAAATTCAAATCGATTGTACCACATGTTGAACCGCTTGGTGCTTTATGGCCGTGGTATATTAAAATTTATTGGCATACTTTTTAACTCGTATGATCAGTGAGCGATCTCAAACTAACAATAAAACTCATCAGAAATTACACCCAATACACATTTATTATCCTAGGCAGATTTGTCCTGCTTCTAGGAATATGAAAGCAGCCTAATGACTATACATTCTTATTTTAGGAATTTAAAGACATGGTTATTTTTTAGTAATGATTTATAGAGATGGGCAAAAATTTCTTTCTTTTAACTATTAAAATCTTAGAAAACATTTCTGAACCTATTCTAGAAATTTAAAATATGTTTCGACATTTCCCAGCGTACTATATAATTCTTTTTTTAATTTTTGTTTTAAATATACAATTAATATATTACTATTGTTTATATCAATACTATTATTAATAATATTAAGCGATATTGTTAATGATAATTAAATCGTTTGTGAAATAGGTATAAAAAAGCAACACGAAGAAATGTAATTAAATTACAATGTTGATATTTTGTTACATACAAAAATAAAGATAAAAAGAAATTACACCAGTGCTAACACGGCTTTTTATCAAGCAAAAATTGATGTAGATCTAAGAATTATTAAGAATAGTGAATCACAGCATAGCCATGAATCAATCGAAGGAAGAAACATTCTGCGACATTTATAATGTTTTAATGAGACCACGAATCGAAACTAGCAATCTAAAGCGATTGCTGCGATGAATTTTAAGTGATCCTAACAATAGTGAATGATTCGTTCATTGTTAACACTTTAATTAATTTACAATTTACTTTTTTAAATATTGTATTTATTTAAAAAAATACATTTAAGTAAGAAATACTATAATTATTTCGTTTTATCGGGAGTACGTTACAAATTTTTAGGCTTAAATATAAATAGCAAGAGTAGGTAATAATAAATTTATGTGTTTGTATATGTCAACATACAGATAATATATATGACTAGTTATAAGTATATTTGATTATAGTATTTTAATAATAGCAAATTCCTAGAGATTAGTTACAAAAATTTAAAGAAAAAGGCATTTTTTTATGAGCCATTAGATATGCAGTCAAATAGCAAAATAACTATATAGGTACCTACTAAAGAGTTATTGTTATTTGTGACTCGAAGAAAATTTTCTAATGTTTTTATTCTGTGGGAGAATATATAACAGCATTATTAAACGAAATAATTTCATATTATGTAAGTGATTATATATTTTTTTCCTGTAAAAAAACTCCACCAGAAGGTTGAAAAAGCTTGTTAAGAGACTAGCTTTGTAAGAGTATTTACGGCAATATTTCCTTTATAGATTCGAGTTTATGTCAATGCATATATACTTACATATAACAAATGCACCACGGAATCTATTTTAATGTGCTTTTTGATGTGGGACTGTTTAAAGTGTACATACGTCTCTACATTTTACACTTACCATGTAGGTAAATGTTCTAATATTATTTCTAATAATTTCATTAAAGTTATAATTTTATTTTTATTTATTTATCTAAGTAATTGAGTATCTAGTATTTTCCCTTCATCTACATTAGGATAACAGCAGCAGTTATTCTAATTGATAATGACTTCATATGACAAATTACAGCATTCACATTGCTGTTGAAAAAGGAGTCATGAGAGTTTAGACACGCCCAGCAGAGGTACTCGCCTAAAATTATTTAATTCATTTTTTTAGTGCATTGGACTGACACTGTTTTGGCAGTCAGAAAACTCAAGGTGATAGATATAGATAAAACAATATATACATTATTATTTAAATACTAATAGTTTAATTTGAAACATGATAACAAATAATATCATGAAAAGTTCGTAAGCAAACAAAATCAAAACCAATTCTTTGGAGTATTTAGCGTTTTATTGAAAATTAAGGTAATGATAAATATTGTAATAAAAGAACGTTATCATGTTTTAAAACGGCAAATAACCAGATAGAAATAATTCACAGCGACAATATTTTAAAATATATATTTTTTTCTATACTTTAATTTGCGTTTAACCAAACTCAAAATTTCAGTAAAATAATAGGTATCCCAGTATATTTTTAGATTGTATTGTTTGCTATTTTTAAGTTCGATAATTCTTAATTAGTAGCACTTTTCCCACCGCATACCCGGATAGTTGCAACGACTTGTGGTCGTTATATCTACCTTAAAATAAATTTTAGGTTTAGGCTGAACGGATCAGTTGTTTCAGATCAGCCATGTTTAATCACCTATTTTATAGAGCTATTGATGTTAGGTAACTTAGGTATTTGCTTACTGCTTACTAATGGGAAGGTAATTATTTCATAAACATAATCATTTATTTTATCTTTCAGGGAGGATTCGGTGCAGCAAATCGAACGACGGAATATAAAATACAGCCTCCGTTCGCTTGATTTACATCGCATACCAGATCGAAGACAGAAACGGCTCGAAATCTGTCGATAGGTCTAAAATATTGCAGAGTAATTTTAACGAGCAGTCGATCGCCCTTCATGAAATATTTATCCGGAGCAACGAGAAATCTCCGACACGTTCGGCGTGTTTTTGTATTTGCAACACGCAGGTCGCCGGCAGGCAGGCCTCTAGCTAGACGATCATCCTATGAAATAAACATGCCAGTATCTAGGAGAGGCCGATATGTTTGAGTGCATAACATAATTTACGCACTTCACACTTTCGATTCGTGCACTCGAAGTGCACTGGGCCTCTGTCGTGTGCAACTCTGGTTGGAGCAATTACGATGTGTACCCACTGCACATCGTAAGGAAAGTCTCAAAGAGTAGTCAAATATACAGGGATGGCAGTTAAAAGCTGCTTCTAGGTTTAATTTGTTTGTGCTAGAGTCAGGGGAACGGTCAACGGGAACGGTCAGGGAAAATATTATTTCTACAAATCCTTACTAAAACATTTTATTGTGTTCTTACGCTCTTCTAAATAAATAAATATTCTACTCCTCCGAAACCGGATCAGTTAACTTTGTAAATGACTTCAAATTATTTTTTTATTGTTTATTCTTATTATTATGTATTAGTTATTTACCGTACATTTATGTATTATTATTCATATATATATCTATATAGTATTATATTTATTGTTATTATTATTATCTCAGTATTACTTTTAGTTTATTTATATATTAGATATTATTATTTATATATTATGTATTATTTCATACAATTCAATTCTAATAATTGTAATTGTATGTTGCGCAGTGTGACGGTTATGCCTATAAGAACGATGCTTTTAGTAAAGTCTACTTTAGTACGGGCATTGCCTAGTTAGGTAGTACTTTGCATTATATGTAATTGATGTTAAAATACTGTCAACAAATAAATAAATAAATAAATAATTCTACGTCGCCATGGTTATTGTCTACTATTACAATAATACCAAAGAAGGGGCGTCGTGACATACTTAACGATAATTACTTAAGTTACAAAATGTAGGTAAAAAGAATTTTAGGATTATTGGTCACATACTTGAGAGCATACTGTTTTGAATGTTTCTGTGTAATAAGTGTTAATAAATATACAAAATTAATAAATATCTGCACAGGACATATAACTATACATATGTTGGAAACAATAATAATTTCAATTCACGGTACCTTATTCGGTTTTACCTGCACGTCTGCTTAATAACTTATAAAACATATAATCTATTATCGTTCCATTTTACCACTGATAGATATTTTATTACAGCTTTTTTTTAATAAGAATTTCTATTACTTAAGTCCTATACAATTATTCCTGGCCCTACTCAACTAAGCTATATATGCTGGTGTTAGAGTCAAGGGGGATGGTGGTAATGAAGCGTTAAAAGTGGTTTAACTATGTGCGCATTCGAACCCGCGACTGCTGGGTTAATAGTCAAACATCTTTACCACTAAACTAACATGATCTCTCTCTCTCTTGATTTATTTATTTTTAGATAGTACTCTAACAAAATATTGATATAACAAATAATCTAATTTGGCCACAGCGTTTATTATACTTTAATCAATTTGTCTAAAGGCTTTGATCCATTTTGTGTTGTCTTTACCGTTAAAAGCCAATAAATTCAAAACATAATTAAACCCCATCCACATCTTGTTATATGTTCATAATATGTTATCTTCACTCACGTTTAAAGATCCTTCATTGCTACTATGTAAGTTCACTTAGCTTACCTCTATAATCGCGTAAAAAAAAAATCCACATGCGGTTCAAAAGCGCATATTCTGTAACGTAACCCATATAAGGCCTGTAATACTCGTAAAACATCGGTCATATTTTATGGCATTTCCATCGCCATTTCAACTAATGCAGTATTTAGTACTTTAAATTATCTATAATATATTATATGACATTCCTTACACTGTTTTAAACGATTTTGTTGAACAAACTGCATTTTTTATTTTATTAGAAGCTGAGAACGCCTGCTACTTTAAGTTGACTGTACAGGTAATTAATTCATTACCTGTACTGTACAATACTTATGGGTTGTTTATCCAGCGAAATTTATATTTGTATTTTTTACATATTTGCATCGCGTAAAAATCAAATTAAATTTTTAAAAATTAAAAAAACCGGAGATATGGTGGTTATGAAACGTTAAAAATTAGATGACTTGGATTCGCACTAACAACTTTTGGCTCAGTAGAAAACTGCTCTAACAGCTAGAACATACCATATTCGTTACTTATTATTCAATTTCGTTTATAATGTACCTTTAAAAAACAAATTTACTCTTAGTTATTGAAACAGTAAAAGTTAATACAATATATGTATTATTTGTTTTTACGAGTATTTTAAATGTACTTGTACTTTATTCGACTAACACTAAAAATTAGTTTTTAGATTTTGTTTAATTGTTATTTACTTTAGTTTTATATTTATTATTTTATACCATACGGTTTTTATGTATGCATTTATGAAAACATAGTGTATATATTTATGTGTACCTATAATAATTCTTATTTATCTTTAAAATTGTAAAAATCTAGTACCTTCATTCTAATTATTGCACTTGTGCTAGTTTAGAATATCTGGGTAGTTGACACGAATACAGTAATCAATACACCTGGACTCCAACCTCAGCCCAGGCGGTATGTTTTGAATCTTTTTTTATTTAGAATTGAGTGATACTTATGTGCTGCAGAAACTATTTTAATTTTACGCTATAAAACCTCCATAGTTTGGGTTATATTGCATAACATAACATTATTGGAACATTCCGTAACACGTCACGATTTGCTCAATAGCGCTGTAATAACCTATAATTAACAATAGCTTAAACAACAATTTATTAAGTTATGATGTTAAAATTTCATTACAAGATGATTTAATTGAGGACCGTGTCAAAATGCCGGAAGGCCTGGAGTTCGATTAGTTAGCGCCAAATTAACTACGTTAGCTTTTCCATGTGTTTCAAACTGTTTGCCGTACACGTCACCATCGCCATAGTTACGTAACGAGACTACCATGACGGTCACGAAACCAATGCTTAGCGCTCTGTGCATGCATACGGAGCGGTCAGTCGCTATTTATATTATATAACGCCGCACGCTTTTGGTGTTTGTGAATAGGAAACATGAGCCGCAATGCGGAACACATAATTTATTATACAAATATATATATATATATATATATCTTAAATCACTTTGTTATGAATCGATAACTCGAAGATTTAGGCGAGGATCACAGAACCAAAAGTTTCCGAATTGGTAAACATTAATCGGAGATGTCTTCGCAGCTCCTTCATAGTTGGCATAAATGTGACAACAGAAGCGGTAAATCGATAATATAAAAAGGTAGGATAAAAGAACTGCTTAACAAAAGCCTAGATTTTTAAGTATATACTCTCCATCCCATCACAATTACTAACGTAATATAAAGGATGTATTTAAATTCACTGAGGTCCTTTTGGGAGGTTGATCTATATCGACAGCTAAACCAGTCTCCTGGAAAAGGCTTTCAAAAAAAAAACATACTCGAATAATTATATTTTATTAAAAAAAAAATTCCTGAATTAATTCACGCTCTAAGCGGCTGGAGACCGCGTGACCGACCTGGCGCCATGCGTTCAACCACGTCCTCAAACATAAAAATAATTTATTCAATTCGTTTTTCTCGTAATTGGGAAATATTTTTACATTATTTTTTCTTGATTAATGTTTGATTGTTGGTTAATGTTTCTTACATTCTGTATATAACGGTATAATACAAAACTTATCGATAAATAAAAGCTGGTGGTACTTTTGGGATTTGGTAGCTTGGTACTTTTATGAAACTGGTTATTTAAATATATTTAATGGCAATTAACATATTTTGATGAAAGTATGTTTTGGTCTTAATATCTATTATTTTTTAAGGTTCATCTCATGAGAGTCTCGTGAATGTAAAAGATCAAATTAAAATGAATATTGTGCCTTCAATATTTGAATTCGTCATAATCGATCATAAAACTCTCATAATATATTAATTATGTATAAAAAGCAAGGCTACCGAAGAAAGACGGTTAACTATTACTATCATCGGAGAAATTCAAATTACCTATTATTAGAAAAACAATAGGTAATTTGGCTTTAATTATTTATCGACCAACAACAAATGAGATGTATGTATTTCTTATACTTAACATTACACAAAAAAATTCACATATTAAATTATAATTTTTCATTACCGTTGAAGTTTAAATTTTTCTCACACCAAATATTATGCGTGTTGTCTGTAAGATGATAATTGGATGATAATAAACAAAAATATAAAATACGAGATCGGACTACTTATCCCTAGTTATATGCGAAAGTCGGCTAAACAGTAGCTTTATTTATATTATATTTATTTAATAATAATTTATTCGTTATTTAATTGAATTTATTAAGTATTATTTTATTTAACAAAGCGAAAACAAATCTAAACTTTTTTAAGTCAGCAATCTAGACGTCTCGTTATAAAGTGGCATTATCGAAAATGGGTTCATGCGCGACTGCTTGGCGCGACCTATGTAATTTTAACATTGGCTTCTCCGGGAAAATAAGCGCGTGTCATACTTTCTTGGTGCGTCCCAAACCGTCATGCCCGTTGCGAAAACCGTTACATATGTACACATATGTAACGTGTGATATTTGTGATGATATGTAGTCATCTAAACATTTTTTCAACCATTTAACAGAATTCGACGTAACAACACCAGTAGGCAGTTTATGCCACAAATCAACCACTCGGTTAGACTAAAAGTTCTTTTTTGGGTTAGATTTGAAACACTTTTGGAAAATTTTAACTCATAGCCGCGTAGATGGTTATGTCTCTAAGCTCTGAACAATTATAGAATCTCTTTATAATCTTAAAAGTCTCAGTAATGTGAGCTTCAAATGTGTTAGACATTCTTCAGGTAAAACGTTTTTTTTTTTCATTACACACGTATAAATAATAAATTGTAACTTTTAAAAAGCAAGCTTAACCTAAATAAAGTAACTTTCTGGTTATCTTAATCTACACGACATAATTATAACTGATTACGTGTATTATTACTGCAAGGCAAGTCGTGCGATAGATTAACAGATTTCGAGCTGGCTTTGTTCTGTCACTGCGGATTTTATCTAAAGAAATTTCGATAGAAATCCCTTCCAAGTTTCCATCTAAGATAGTTGTGACAAAATTTAAATACATATTCGATATTTTTACGATACGATACTGTTGATTTCATTTGTTAAATGGCAATTTATTTATGACGATTATGAGGGCGTACACACTCTTATTGTGAGTATATATTACACCCACCCACACACAACACACCCTTACTCACACTTTTCTACCATACACATCACATTTTCTAAAATATATCTAAGCTATCAAAGCTTTTAAATATTAGTATGTACATAGGCGTAAGCTTTAATTGTTATTATTATTGACTATTTGTATTCAGAATTTACAAATGTGAACTAAGTTCACACACAAGATTATTACCTAATTTCAGCCTGTAATGCAAAACAGTAAACGTAATTTTGTCATATATAGGTCTACCGTTAAAAAGGTAAAAACCAAAACATTTATGAACGCACTATGATTTCTCTGTCTGTAACTAATCGTAACTTGCGGTTAGTCATAGAAAAGGTTTGTTTCATATTCCAGTAGACGTTTTTTATAAAGGCCATTTTTTACGTTTATCAGGAATAGTTTATTAAATTAAAAAATAATAATAATATTTACTTTATCACCACCATTATTTTAATTACTTATAAAGCAAGTGGCTTATAGATGCAAAGGCCTATAATTTAATAAAACTTTTAATTATTTTAAAGCAACAAAAAAGGGGTTTGTAGAATTAAAAAAGTTAAAATTTAAAGCCTAAAATATTATGCATGGATTTGATTTATTATGTTCCCTTAAAGTAATATACATAGTATATATATAATGACATAGTTATATATTATATCAGTGTATATACATCTACGCATACACACATATACATATATTTTATGTGAATTATATATTATTTACGATGGACTTTGTCACTCTTGCTTATGTCGGCATGCGTGCCAAGAAATATAATTTAAAAAATGCTTATTTGTAGAGTGGATATAATATTTAAATATTAGTAAAATAAATTAAAAGTATTAAATTTGGTGCTAGCGTGCGAGCTAGTCATTTAATACGGGCCCGTATAAGAAGTCGTGTGCGCGCGTTGGGCGAACTAAATGACGACCTACGGCTCCGATATTCACATCTTAAAAGACCTCATAGTCAGCACATGTCAACATAAGACAAATATTTATGCGTAGGTTTTTTTCTCGTAAAAATAGTAAGAACAATACATACGTTAGGTTATAATTCCCCGTCATTTCAACCACGGTCTTCGAAAGAAATGCTGACATGGCTTACAAATTAAAATAAACACGACAGCAGCGTAAGAAAACAAAAACTTATTATACACGGGTATTGACCATCTTATCGATACGCACATGAAAGTAAAACAAAATATAAAGCAACAATAGGTTGGGATTCGAACCCATGCGTCTGTCCCTCAGACAATAGTAAACTTGAGAATCTTACAAATGGCTGAAAATACAAGAGTGGTTATTATCACATCGCAGTGAACATATATTAATGGCTGAATCACGCACATTTCGTATCACAAGATAACATACCATTACAATGTTTAAAAATTAACAAGGAACATTGGACATTTTAATATCACGTAAATATGCTTCAGAATCATGTTAATATTATGCAAACAACAAAAATATATCAGGTCACTCATATTTAACAAATTTACGTCAGCTTGTGCCATACCCTATGACAGATCATGTACCTATTTTTATAATATTGCAAATGAATAGTTATGTGCTAAATATATTGAGGTTTCTGACCTTTTACGTCGTTTGCTCGGGACTGGCGGCAATTTCTTCTTTAGGTTCCGTTCGGTCCACTCCTCCCTTCAGAGTTTCTGCATACTTTGGAGATTGCATACATCGTGCAGTACCGGTTCGCGCCGAGGGTGCGTCTTTGGCCTGGTCAAAAAGGCCAAAGACGCACGGCTTTAGCATTTTTCAAGAGATTAGGACTTCGTAGAAAGCAGTTTTTCGCTTTAAGATTATAAATATTTAAGGTTACATTTCGCGTAAACAACAGCTAAGACTTTTTATTTATTTTTTCCTCTTTAGGAGGCAGAACCTATAATTACCTATCAACACTAACCATAAGATTTCAGTTCAGAATTCACTGGGTGTACCCTCACGCCCGAACGAACGATACAACATAAAAACTTTAGCGGCTCACGCAACGGGAAAAATTGGACACCCGGTTCACGCACACCGAACCGTCCTAATTTTGTGAAGACTATACTTCCTACAACGTCTCACACATTCTATACCGTCACCGCTTCGACTTTTATAGTTAAAATTCCATAGAAAGACACACTCCACCCGAAAAAACTTAGAAAAATGTCGTGCGTATACCCGACATTTCTTTCGATTCGTTTCGTTACGCACGAGCGGTCGAGATACTAATAAAATCCCGGCTTCCCGCGTTGCTAGGCTAGCATTTTTATTTTGCAATTACACCCAGCACACACGGATAAGAATTTACCAATTTTATATAAGTAACTCGACCGTACCACTGGTCACTAGAAAAAAAGATTCGTGCTTGCCCTGACTCGGCTCTGGTAAAAAGTATGACCGCTAGAACATCGCAGTAGTCCTTTCGTTCGCCCGTCTGTCGCGCGCACACCACTACTTCTTATCAAATAGTCAACGTGCCCGTACTAGGTAAATAACCAAACGCCCGCACGCTAGCAATATAATACATTTAATTTATTTTACTAATATTTCATTAATCCACTATTACTTCCACTGAAGTAATATTTAAATATAATCACTACTTCTGTATTATATTTCTTGGCATGCAAGCAATACAACCTTCACTTTTAAGGTTAAACTCTTTATTCACATTTCCGAAAGTAGAGGAATATTAGAAAAATTATTGGAACACTAAAAGTAGTTCTAGCTTCATTTACTTTTTTTATTTATTTATTCTTTACGTATAAGAAGTCCCCTGTCCGTCCATCTGTTGCAACTAACAACTAGAAAACTACAAATGCGAGAGTTGATTTTTTGTGCGTAGATTGATACTCTTGAAAAACAAACATAGCAGTTTAGTTTAATCACATCGAAGTCAGGTTGAATAATAACATTAAATTCTACAAATTTCTAATATTAAATAATGAAACATTGACCGTTCGCTAGAAAGCCCAAATAATAAATTCGAATTTCTAGAATATGACACCACGCCTTTTGGAAACTTAAGGACGTATTATGTATCCAGTTACATTAATACAAATTCATCTATGTGAGCAAATAAAAATATTTAAGAGAATGTTTAGTGCCACATAATAGTTATCATAAATTGAAATATTATATCCGTGTTGTTTCATTATTAGCCGAGCGTCAAAATTTAAAAAAAAAACTGATATGGTGTGAAAATTTTGTAATTAATACTGAAACAATGCTATGATACCATTCTGTTTTTTTAATCTTAACATACTGAGATCTAAAAATTACTCATTGTCGCCTCTATGGCCATCCAAAACGCACATCGAATATGCTAAAAGTGCCACAGGCATAATAGTGGAGATAGAAAATGAGGTAACCCATCACAAGTACAACAGGCACGAGTAGTCTGGGGAAGATGCCGTTAATGACGCTTGTAGGGCCTAGCTGTAAGACGTCAGGTTCGGGTTAAATAATTTACTACAACTAAACAATGAACAATGAAAGCAGCTGATATATGATAGATACATTCTTGTTTTTTTATGCATATAATTCGATAGATGGCGTGGATGGATGACAAGTCGTAAGGTGGGTTTATTTTTTTGCCTAATTTTAATTCTGCTTCTTCGCTGGGATAGATTTTAAGGCAAAAGTTGAAAGATGTTACAGTCAGCACTATTCCATAGTCATCAGTACGTGAAAGAAAATAACGGAAACCTCGCGAAAAAAAACCTCTTTTTTATACGAATGGTCATTTCGTCCAATTTAAAAGGTTTCTCAGGTTGTTCACAACAAAGGAAGTGTTAAGCGGGCCTTGAATAGTAGGTTAACTGACGGCATATTTCACGCCTAAAACTTTTGAGGTCAGATATCACTTGAGATTAGAGCTTGGTTGGTTGGCAACTTTTATTCTGGAAATAAATAACAAAAATTAATTTATCATATAATTTATTTATTGACATTGACAAAGTAACATAATACATAACTGACTTAGGTCCAAAGTTCTACTTAACTAGGCAATGCTCGACCTAAAATAGATTTTTCTATATTAGCATTTAATTATTATACTCGTATGCATAAATTTGCTCGCTGAGCAGCATAAACTTTTCTCATGTCATGAATACATATATATATACTAGCTGACCCGGCCACGCGTTGCTGTGGCTAAAGTTTTTGTTATATTAAGGATAAGGATTTCAATTTTTGTTTAAACACACGTGCAGTTAAATCATGACGATGAATGGCTTGTTGTCCTGGCAATAGTAAAGTTTGTATCTCTTCCCAATTCGGATTACATGTGAATGTAATAAATAAATCCGGTCGGCCGTAATGACGTACGTAAGTCATCGCATCTTGTATGTATTCCTGCATGTTCCGTGGACTGCCGATGTAGCTTGAAGGTAAAATGAAAGCATTACCGAAGTCATTGGGATTTAAATTTCCATCGATGTTTCCAGCAACAGCATCTCGTAAGTGAATATATTCTTCCGATCGTAGTTTTGCCTGGTTGAATCGAAGGAATCGCAAGCGTTCGCTTTCGACCTTAGCATACATATCAACAATGTATTGATGGAACAGCTGACGATATCGAAGGATATAATTGTCTTGATGTTGTCTAACCATTATTCGGTGTGCGTAGTAGTTCATTGAGCTAACTTTATTATTTCTGTAATCACCTAAAAAAATAAATAATAAAATGCAATACGAAATTAAAATCTATACATACAGTAAGAAAGTAAATAGATAATTGTCAAATTTACCGGTATTTGGATCATACTGATTGATATTAAGGTGATATTCATCTTGTCCTTGCCAAAATATCAATGGATATTGTAGTGCGTCATATGAACGGTGTAGATCCGAAATCGTACTGACAGTGTTGTCTCGCCGTGTAATGTTTATAGATCTTTTGTCAACTGGATCACCAACCATGATAACAGCAACCTCATCAACAGTTGGAGCGTTGAATCTACCAGCATGTTCACCTAATGGTACTTTGTCGGCTTTTATGACGATTTGATAATTGTCATTTTGCAGTCGTGGCGAAACTCTTTTGATCAATTGAATTAGTTGATTGTGATCTTCTAAAAAATTTTCCAATAATATCACAATTGCTCTATCCTCTGCTTGTTCAATAAAATTATACAGGCACCGAGTCGTCACGCGCTCTTCACAATCGCCCATAAAATAAATTTGAAGAAATTTCGGATTGTTATCAGGCATTGGCATCAGTGATCCGATTTTATGGTACACCTGGCCTTGAATTTTGAAGGTAAAATGAAGGTAAAATGAAAGCATTACCGATGTCATTGGGATTTAAATTTCCATCGATGTTTCCAGCAACAGCATCTCGTAAGTGAATATATTCTTCCGATCGTAGTTTTGCCTGGTTGAATCGAAGGAATCGCAAGCGTTCGCTTTCGACCTTAGCATACATATCAACAATGTATTGATGGAACAGCTGACGATATCGAAGGATATAATTGTCTTGATGTTGTCTAACCATTATTCGGTGTACGTAGTAGTTCATTGAGCTAACTTTATTATTTCTGTAATCACCTAAAAAAATAAAAAATAAAATGCAATACGAAATTAAAATCTATACATACAGTAAGAAAGTAAATAGATAATTGTCAAATTTACCGGTATTTGGATCATACTGTTTGATATTAAGGTGATATTCATCTTGTCCTTGCCAAAATATCAATGGATATTGTAGTGCGTCATATGAACGGTGTAGATCCTAAATCGTACTGACAGTGTTGTCTCGCCGTGTAATGTTTATAGATCTTTTGTCAACTGGATCACCAACCATGATAACAGCAACCTCATCAACAGTTGGAGCGTTGAATCTACCAGCATGTTCACCTAATGGTACTTTGTCGGCTTTTATGACGATTTGATAATTGTCATTTTGCAGTCGTGGCGAAACTCTTTTGATCAATTGAATTAGTTGATTGTGATCTTCTAAAAAATTTTCCATTAATATCACAATTGCTCTATCCTCTGCTTGTTCAATAAAATTATACAGGCACCGAGTCGTCACGCGCTCTTCACAATCGCCCATAAAATAAATTTGAAGAAATTTCGGATTGTTATCAGGCATTGGCATCAGTGATCCGATTTTATGGTACACCTGGCCTTGAATTTTGAAGGTAAAATGAAGGTAAAATGAAAGCATTACCGATGTCATTGGGATTTAAATTTCCATCGATGTTTCCAGCAACAGCATCTCGTTAGTGAATATATTCTTCCGATCGTAGTTTTGCCTGGTTGAATCGAAGGAATCGCAAGCGTTCGCTTTCGACCTTAGCATACATATCAACAATGTATTGATGGAACAGCTGACGATATCGAAGGATATAATTGTCTTGATGTTGTCTAACCATTATTCGGTGTGCGTAGTAGTTCATTGAGCTAACTTTATTATTTCTGTAATCACCTAAAAAAATAAAAAATAAAATGCAATACGAAATTAAAATCTATACATACAGTAAGAAAGTAAATAGATAATTTTAAAATTTACCGGTATTTGGATCATACTGTTTGATATTAAGGTGATATTCATCTTGTCCTTGCCAAAATATCAATGGATATTGTAGTGCGTCATATGAACGGTGTAGATCCTAAATCGTACTGACAGTGTTGTCTCGCCGTGTAATGTTTATAGATCTTTTGTCAACTGGATCACCAACCATGATAACAGCAACCTCATCAACAGTTGGAGCGTTGAATCTACCAGCATGTTCACCTAATGGTACTTTGTCGGCTTTTATGACGATTTGATAATTGTCATTTTGCAGTCGTGGCGAAACTCTTTTGATCAATTGAATTAGTTGATTGTGATTTTCTAAAAAATTTTCCAATAATATCACAATTGCTCTTTCCTCTGCTTGTTCAATAAAATTATACAGGCACCGAGTCGTCACGCGCTCTTCACAATCGCCCATAAAATAAATTTGAAGAAATTTCGGATTGTTATCAGGCATTGGCATCAGTGATCCGATTTTATGGTACACCTGGCCTTGAATTTTGAATGTAGTTTTTCAAAATTACGTCCATCGGATGCACGATCGCATATTACAGTATAATACAGTAAATAACATGTGACGCTTAAACTCATGAATGAGGTAGGCAAGGCAGACAGTCTTAAACTTTTAAACATTAATATCTTTTTTTTTGAATTATAAATACTTTCAATTTCAATTTAATTTAACACCAATCGGTGCACAATGTTTTTGGTTAACCTGTCTTTAGCTAACACAAATAGATTCGACGGTTTCCCAACACGTGAACACGCAACATATAGTTGCCCATGAGAAAAACATGGATTTTCCAAATCTAAACCACAAATGGACATTGTTTGACCTTGAGATTTATTTATAGACATGGCGAAAGCTAAACGAATTGGAAACTGTAGCCTTTTGAAGGGTATGGTAGAATCTGATGGTATCATCGGAATACGTGGCAGCAGGACCACTTTTCCTTTAAACTTCCCAGCCAAAATGGTTGCTTCAAGAATGTTTCCGGTGATCTTTTTGATGACCAAACGCGTACCGTTACATAATTGAGGTGGATTCAAATTACGGAGGAGAATAATAGGGGAACCAATCTTTAATCGAAGATTATGTGGTGGCATTCCAGGGATATCTAATGAATTTAAAAATTCAATCGGAAAATTTACACTTTCATTTTCATCAACAACAGTATCGATTGATTTAAAAGACATCAGATCGCCTGGTAACAACTGTTGTATCTGGAAGTTAATTTCGTCAACATCAACGTTTTTGGCTGCCAAAATCGCCCGTTGACTAAGCCATTCATGATTCAAATAATTATTCTGTATATCCGGGAAAATACTCTGAATCAATTCAGTTTTATCCTGAACAACAGTGCAAAAATTGTCTGGTAGTTTAATGCATTGCGTATTTGGTTGCAGTTTTATTTTACCGTTCCCAATATCTAGTAGTTGTTCGGAAAATATTAGTGCTGATGGATCATTTTGCAATTGTACTCGCATATTTATGGTCAATCGAAGTGTTTCAACACTTCGCCATAAGAATGATTGTTTCAAACATGCATTAATCTCATCCGCGAAAGTAGAGCGAGGTATAACCGGTAAGGTCTGCCGGAAGTCACCAGACAAAAGTAAGATAGCACCACCGAAAAGTTTATTATTGCTGTTTAAATCTTGCATAGTTCTGTTTAATGCTTCAAGTGAATATTTGTGTGCCATTGTGCACTCATCCCAAATTATTATAGAACTCTTCCGCAACACTGCAGCTATTCCACTATTCTTTTTGATGTTACACATTGCATCTGGTTTATTATGAACGTCCAATGGCAGCTTGAATGTTGAATGTGCTGTTCGCCCACCATCCAGTAAAGTAGCCGCAATGCCTGACGATGCTAATGCTAATGCGATTTTTTGTTGCGACCGTATTTTGGCAAGAATCAACGATATTAAAAATGTCTTACCGGTTCCACCGGGTGCATCCAAGAAAAAAAAAACCGCCTTGTTCAGCAGCAACAGCCAGCATAATCCGATCATAAATAATTTTTTGTTCTGCTGTCAGTAATGGTTCACTGTTCATGATAATTGTTGCTAAACTTCCATGGTCATATTGATTTTCTCGTTGTAAATCGGTATTGACTAAGTCGGTGGCTGGACGATTAGGTGATGGCATACCATAATGATTAAGTGGTAAATTTGAAATAAGAACACATAAATCCTCGATCAAGACCAATGCTTCATTGTACATCTCTGGTGTATAATCTATGTTTTGGCATTGATTTGTTTGTCTAATTCGGTGCAAGATGTCTTCTGTCATACAATTTTTATATTTTTCCCACAAAGTTTGTGCTTGCGAGGGATAACATGTCGCCAAAATAATTGCAAACAACTGACGAATGTTATTCGGTGTTGATGTCAACGCAGCATCAGCAAGCGTTAAGTCCCAATGGTTATCGTCTTCTAGCAATTGCAGTTCACGACATGCATCCTGGTATGTATTGAATACTCGACCATTAGCTGTTCGTAAAAATTCAAAAGACGTTGGTCCGGGAACATTCACCAATAACAAACGTAAATAGAAGCACTCACGTTGCTTTGGATGTACCGTGTAAAGTCTCCCCAATGTCTTAGCTTTGAATATGCCTGTAATGGAAGGATGTGGTTTTCCTTGTTTCCGTGGCTCCCATTTTTTACTGGATTTGTTCCATGTGAAATAACGTGGAACATCACCATACACCAATGTCTTCGCGAATTGGCCAAAAACATCAGGTTTTTGACACAATGTAAAAAATTCAGTTAGAGTCGTTTTCGGAGCTTCGAACGCTCTTTGGAGAACATTTTCTTCAGTGAAGTATACACGTTGACCGTTTTCAAGATGTATTGCCAGATGTTGGACAGCAGGATCTCTTTCGTGGATGGGAAAGCTGAGAATATGCCAAATAGCTTCATTGCTGCTAATGTATCTGCCCATTTGGTATCGTGCTATTTCGTCATTTTTATTTATGTTTTTTACTTCAAATATGGCCAAATCACTGCCTTTGTTTACATATTTACAAATATACTTAATTGATTTAACAGAACTGCAAAGCTCAACATTGATATGAGCTTTGTAAGTTTTTGAAAGTAGTGGTGAGTATGGTACCACCCACTGATTATCAAACTCAACTTGATTTGGAAAGTTCGGCAGTCGCATTGTAAATGTGTGGCCACCATTCTCAGTACTTCTGCGGCGATACATTGGATAACCATCAATATCCGTGATCGTGTCATTCGTATGCGGCTTTGGGAAGTTTTTTTACATTTTCCATTTTCCATGCACGGTGACGTCATGTTGAAAACACCGCATGGCCCATGGATCATGTGTTTGGTGACAATATCAAATAATTCTTGATCAATTAATGGGTCTGGAATTTCGGCTGAAATTATTTGATCGATTTCTTCAGGACGGATTCTATCTTTAAGCCAAACCAAAATGTGGGCATGAGGCAAACCTCGCTTTTGCCACTCTATCGTATACAGCCAACAACGTGTGATACCAAAAATTGTATATTTAACAATAAAATCAATTAAGGATTTCAATTTTTGTTTAAACACACGTGCAGTTAAATCATGACGATGAATGGCTTGTTGTCCTGGCAATAGTAAAGTTTGTATCTCTTCCCAATTCGGATTACATGTGAATGTAATAAATAAATCCGGTCGGCCGTAATGACGTACGTAAGTCATCGCATCTTGTATGTATTCCTGCATGTTCCGTGGACTGCCGATGTAGCTTGAAGGTAAAATGAAAGCATTACCGATGTCATTGGGATTTAAATTTCCATCGATGTTTCCAGCAACAGCATCTCGTAAGTGAATATATTCTTCCGATCGTAGTTTTGCCTGGTTGAATCGAAGGAATCGCAAGCGTTCGCTTTCGACCTTAGCATACATATCAACAATGTATTGATGGAACAGCTGACGATATCGAAGGATATAATTGTCTTGATGTTGTCTAACCATTATTCGGTGTGCGTAGTAGTTCATTGAGCTAACTTTATTATTTCTGTAATCACCTAAAAAAATAAATAATAAAATGCAATACGAAATTAAAATCTATACATACAGTAAGAAAGTAAATAGATAATTGTCAAATTTACCGGTATTTGGATCATACTGATTGATATTAAGGTGATATTCATCTTGTCCTTGCCAAAATATCAATGGATATTGTAGTGCGTCATATGAACGGTGTAGATCCGAAATCGTACTGACAGTGTTGTCTCGCCGTGTAATGTTTATAGATCTTTTGTCAACTGGATCACCAACCATGATAACAGCAACCTCATCAACAGTTGGAGCGTTGAATCTACCAGCATGTTCACCTAATGGTACTTTGTCGGCTTTTATGACGATTTGATAATTGTCATTTTGCAGTCGTGGCGAAACTCTTTTGATCAATTGAATTAGTTGATTGTGATCTTCTAAAAAATTTCCAATAATATCACAATTGCTCTTTCCTCTGCTTGTTCAATAAAATTATACAGGCACCGAGTCGTCACGCGCTCTTCACAATCGCCCATAAAATAAAAAGGTATCGACATCTGTCAGTTTTATGACTGCCAAATAATATCAGACAAATAATTAGCAATAAATTAAAATATGACGATTTGATAATTGTCATTTTGCAGTCGTGGCGAAACTCTTTTGATCAATTGAATTAGTTGATTGTGATCTTCTAAAAAATTTTCCAATAATATCACAATTGCTCTTTCCTCTGCTTGTTCAATAAAATTATACAGGCACCGAGTCGTCACGCGCTCTTCCCAATCGCCCATAAAATAAAAAGGTATCGACATCTGTCAGTTTTATGACTGCCAAATAATAACGGACAAAAAATTAGCGATAAATTAAAATTGCGACTATAATTTGAGATTTAAACTATCCTATCTCTCAAGTGCACATCGAACTGCACATGGTGTTCAAATTTTATTATAATCGGTTAAGTGGTTCAGCCGTCCATTGAGGACAAACATTGTGACACGAGATTTATATATATTAAGATATTTCAGGTTATTTATAGGAATATGAAATGGAGACACGGTGCATACAATAATATAAGATATTATTATTTTTTTTTCTAATAAATTGAATAGTATAATATTAATATATAGTTTGCGATCGTGGTAGTCTAGTGTTCAAGACGTTGGACTATTGGCCCAAGGTTCGGGGGTTTGTCATCTCCTCTGACTCTAGTACAGGCACAATTGGCCTAGTTGTTTAGGGCCCAAAATAATTGTATATGACCTAGGGCATAGCATTATTAAAAAAAAATATATAAATGTATCAAGGTTTTTTTTCATTTCTTCCCAGTTGCATGAACCATTCTGTAATTCTCGTCTTCGAAATTTTTACTTTTAGATACTTTTATTCCTGCATCCCTTATTCTGTTGTACAATTCAGTGCAAAAAACTAAAATGCCTTTGCACAAAACTTGCTTTACTTTTCGGAACAGAATGCTGGTTAGAACTAGCTCCTCGTGTTACAATCTTACGTAATAAATATTTAAAATGGAATAATACCTACTATTTTAGTAAATTTAATTTAACTAAAACTCTAAAATAATATCTATAAAAAAAACGAGATTCCTATGATATTATTTTCGCTCTGCCGACCTTTTATCATCATAATATGGTAACACAAAGGTGGCGGTAGGTCTATCGCTAACTCTATCGCTATCCTATCGTTCTTGACCAATGAAACAAACCGCAGGCATTTGCAACACAATATTACTGTCGAATATGCACGTGGTTGTATAACATATCGCGGGATAGTGCTTGATTATCCAAGCGGGAAATAGCTTCAATGCAGCCTTAATTACGCACTCGCGCGACATGGCGTTGCGTCATTTGCGCTGACTGTCAAATTTGGTTACAATTCAATTATTAGGTCTATAGCGCACCGAAATGCTAAACCATATGGGTTTAGTATTTTTTTATCAGCTAGCTTGTATTTTCGGGAAGGCACTATTAACGCGGAGTCCACAGACAGTAGGTAATTAATACAATATATAACAGAGATATAGCTAATATACTTACTAAAGATAGAAACCCATCCACCAAAACACTAAAAGTGAATTAAATGTGTGTTCCGTCGTTATTTTACTATTAATTTAGTTTTTATATTATTATACAAAAAAGTAAATTCATTTATAATAATCATCTATCATTTCAACATTGGCATTCAATAAAATAATATTACATTAACACATTAGTAAACAGTAGTAACACACGCATATTAGTGTAACACATTAGTTTTTCAACTTTGGCAACACTGATATTTTTGCTTGGTGCTGTCACTTTTAAGCAACGATCTTTTAAAAAGATCGTTCCTTTTAAGTATCGACAGTCAGTCTGATTTTAGGTTATGAGTGGGAGAGCTCGTTGTAGTCGGAATATCCGCGAAACCCTTCCTTTTAAAAACCCGTTCTCTGAAATATGTGGCTTTGTAGTCTGCCGTAAGTGAGTGATTATCAGCGCGCGAAAACCGACGACTTGAGTAGCAGTCCCCAGAGAATTATAATGCTGAATTCGAATAAGACAATTTGGTAAGTGGTTCTTTCCTTTATTATCCGCGGGTTAGCACATTCGTCGCATTTTATAATACCTTTTTTAAACTGTAATCTAAAGTGTCCACTTTCCGCATCTTCCAGTGTTTCCGCAATAACTCTATTTATTATCCGCCATTTTGCGCATATGAATTTTTAGTCAGCACAAATGGAGGTTAGGTTGTATATTATAAACCATTGTTGTATTTGCTATGTTATGTTCCGTCCGTGTTATATGTAGTTATCGACAAACAAACATTTGTCTTCTTTAAAAAGAATGGCTTCTTAACACAGGCATTCTCGCAGTAGGCGATTTAGTTTATAATATGTATTAAACATTTTATTCGCTTATTCATGCGACAAATAACCGCGAAAGTGTTACCTTAAGATCTGACGTTACAAACACTCGACGGTCGAATGCGCACCGAAACGGCATTCATTGGCCGTGTTCGTAACTTTACTTGGCGCTGCCTGCACGATATGCTATACCTATAAATGTAGGTAGGTATGACAGTGCGAGTCATAGAAGTTTACCCGCAGAATATTGGTGACTTAGTGTCGGAGTGGTTAGTATAGACGAAGGCACACGGTGTTTAAAAATTCTTACCGGTAAAATAATAATTTATCCCCTAACAATTACATCGCTAATTTAATATTTATAAATCGTGCTACTTAACGAACGCCTGATTAGTGAGTGGGTATTTGCAGAATTTTTTTTTAAAAGGAGAGCTTCTAAAATTATAACAGTAAAATAAACATACAGTTTATAATAGTAATATTATTGATTATTGTTTAATTTTATTAACTTTTTACACATGGTTAAACACTTTTATATAAGTTCCTATATGTATTCAAATTTTGATTATTATTAATTATAATAAAAAATATAAGGATTGATGATAATTATATTTCGTAGTTTTCGTATATATATTTCTAATTTGAGATGTAAATAAATCTTTCTAATTACGAAATTTTGTACGTAACTGTGCACATTAAATACCACTTATTTTACTTGTTTATATCCACGACCACGTTTCAGATAATAATTATCCGGATTTGCGATATTAAAAATGTGTCTGTGTTTGTGACGCTGGCAAGTTCTGTGACTTCATTTATGACCCGCATCCTGTCGCGAGTTGCCCAATGTTCTTGTGCTAACAAGGGGGCACACAAAGTCCAGAAGGCCTGTTCATCTTAGAGTGTCAGAAGCAACTTTTATTCTATATAAATCATTCTAAGATACTGCCTCATCCTCGTCCGGTTTTTCGATCTTATTATCAAATGCAAGTTTAGTGTCAATTAGAGGTATTTGAAGTCACTCAGTTGTATGCTCTGCCGGCCGTCTCGCTCTTTAAAGCTACATATATATTTTTTAAGTAAATATTATGACCTACCTAACCTTTATTAAAATTAAACCTAATATTTAAAATGATAATAACAGATTGCTTTTATATAAGTTGTACCTACCTAAATAAAATAATAAACTTCAGCACAATATATAAGAGTACCGAACTACTAGGTAATTTCTTAAGATGTGTAAATATCTACATTAATTAAAAAAAAACAATACATTTTTCAATTTTGTTCATTATAATTTAATTACTAAACCAAATGATCGCGTATTACTATTTACTATATCAAAAACTGGATTAACACATTATAGAGGAAGTGGTTAAGGATATCATTATTGTTAACTATAACAATTATCACTTACGCAATTTAAACTAAGGCCATTTAATGAGCAATGGAGTAAGTTACTCTGAGCATGTGTCATATTACATGTTTCATGTGTAATAAGTTTTTCGACGTCGGAAGTGTCATGTCGCTCGTCGTTAATAAAGTCTACAATGGCTCAATTAAAAATACTGTAAATACAATGAGAAAGTTACCTAAATTAAAATAATAATGTTGTCGTCGGGTGTAATAACACATTTAAATATTCAATTTAAAATAAAATTACATAGTACTTATTATCGCAATTATTTCAGCCCCTTACACCACGAATAAATATTGCATTTTACTTGTATGCACCTTCACCGATCTAGGATTGCATCCAGACAGAGGAGCAATTCAGTTTTTTTAACTTCACCAAATTTAATATGCGATGCAATAGGAAACGATGAACGGATGCTGCGTTGAAGTCTGGGCTATAATATATTAATAAAGATCTCAATGGTCCAGTTAGGACGCATGAAGTGCGCCAGTGAAGCAAAAATTTCTCAATTAACTACTTTTCTAATTTCTCAATCAAACTGCTTTCCGGTACCGACAAGGTACCGGGAGAGTAAGAAATGGAAGAGGTGTTTGTACAGGGTCTAAAAGCCCGCGGATATTATTATATTAATAGGATAAAGGAAAATAACTAAAAGGAGTCAGTAATTATAAATACATTTTGTATATACAAATATTACACTTTTTTGGAGGTGATATTCATTTTTGAAACAAGTTATCGATATTCCAGTTGTCAATTTCACATTATTTGGCTCGCTAAATTGTCCCATTGCGAGAAGTGTGTCAGGCGAAAAAGCGAGCGGAATGTGTGAAGTGAAGTCAAGGTCGCCGTTCACATTCGGTGAACTTGTGCATGCGATGGTGAAACATGCAATTGACAGATTCGATACGGACATATCGAGCACACGGACGGAGTCAGATATTAATAATTACAGCAAACCAGTCAGCATATCATTGCCGTTTTGTTGAAATTGTATCCTACCTGTCGAAATAATCTTATTTCCTATATATTTATTATTTACTTATGTATCCATATTTTTTAAAGTTATACTTATTTTCCGCACGTTGTACTCATTGGGATGGGATGTTGGTCGAGAAACCGCGTCACGCGTTAGGAGAAAAATCCGTAGAGTGCCTTTTTATACGTTTTTTTTGTATAAGTATAATAGGTGTATAGTATAATAATGAAGTAACTTATAATAATATATTGAATAACAGAGAAAAATGTCTTATATTTCACTTATATATCCTGTGCGTCTGTGTGTGTGAGTGGGTGTGTGCGAATGGCTAAAGAAGCATTACTTCCACCGTCTGATCCGACGCTGACCCATTTTTTTTATTATTATTATACAGTGTATAAACATCACTACTGTTCTTTCAGAGAGTTTATCATTATTGATAACTAAACTGGCCTAATAAAAAATAATATATTTAGAAAAAAAAAAATGTTCATACATTACTAAAACAATTCAGAAATTAGCTTGAGCATTGCGCTGAAACGATCCTCCGCTTCCACGATCTAGGTCTAGGTCATTCGGGTCGGGTTTATTATGTGTCGCCATATCAAATTTGATTGATTGTTGCTCATATAGGTTCATATTTGCGAAAAAATACTGTATTTCCCAATGGAAGTATTACTATGCTAACATTTCGATATTATCGTGGTTACGAAAATACAACTGTTATTCGTCAATCTCATAGTTGCTGAAAAAAATATTTTCAAGTTGCTGAAAAAAAAGTCGGAAAAGCCGCTTTTCAGGTACTTGCGCCACCGAAACCTACGCCGACGAAACCATAAAACGAAAAATGCACACAATTAATTCGTGAAAAAAATTTAGATCTCTAAGCATTAAAAAAAATAAATAACAGGATAAATTGTTTATCTTGTAACTACAGTAACCACTTTTATCCCCTAATATTTTGACTAAAAAAATAGGAAAATTTGTCTTTTAGATATCTTAGCCACGCACAAAAAATTAGATCGGGGATCACGGGCAAGTTTAGATTAGATTTATTAATTTATTTTTATTCCGCACTCTAGCATGTTGAATTAATTTTAGAGACTTAAGTAAGAAAAACCTTATCAATATTTAAATAAAAAGAGAACACCACATGCATATAAAAGATAAAACACAGATTATACTAAATAGAAATAATATAAATTATATATTATTATGTAATACACTATAAATATGGATATTAAATGATTACATACAAATAAATATATAATTGTGTATATATTATTTATATAAATATATATATACAAATATAAATATAAAGTATGAACATATATATATACTAAAGGTATAAATATTTTTTTTATGTTCACTGAGTCATGTTAAAACATCTTTAATGTTATTAAGAATGTATAAGTCTATGCAGCAAAATAATGATAAAAAAATACCGTTCGTGGTGTGACAATACCGCAATGGGTTCGCTTTACTAATCTATCTCAATACACGTTACAGCACGTTATTCCGTCGCCTTAAAACATATGCCGCAATAAAGGTCACCCATAATTCTGGCTTTATGGCGATATTATATGAAAACACATTTGCTATAACATTACTTATTGGAAAGTAAAAGCGAAAGCGAATGCTTTACTTCCACGATTTGGATACACGCTTAAAGATGTTATATACGTATCCAATGATACCAAACCATAGTGACACTATGGTTTAGTTAACTTCGAAGCAGAAAGTGGTTCCTAAAACTAAAACCAAATTCACCCAAAGGAATTTTTGTTTTCATGCAGCTAGGCTATACAATAAAGTAAAAGGTATTCTTCAAATAAACCCCAATACAAAATCAATCAATTATAAGACATTTAGTGATCTTGGTAGAAACGATACTTATACCGGTTAAATTCCTGAATACAAATATTGTAACTATTTTTTTATATATGTTGTATATATTATAATATTCTCTAATATATATATTTATATCTTACATAATATATTTAACATGTATATATGACAATTTTGAATATACATTGTATTTATTTTCATCTATATTTTCAAAAAAGCTCAGAGCAATTTCATTTGGTTAATCGATAAATAAATATTAGAATTACCCTACCTTAGTACGGGAAATGCCAAGTTAGGTATGGTTTAGTAATTAATAAATCTAAAAAATATGAATTAAAAAAACGAAACATATAATAAATAAATATATGATTATAAAACATTCTAGATCACACCCTGGATTAATTATAGGTTTTCGTCTTTTGTGCATATTGCTAATTGCTTCCAAAATGTATTAAGCTAATGTGCATTGCTTACTTTATGTTATTCTTTATATAAATACATCTTTGAGCTATGTTAGTCTATTCGTGAAAATTTACAATAACGTTTGTGTTGAGATTTTACTGATCGAACGTAATTTAATCGTGTACGAGTAAGCTGACATGACACGAGTTAAATAATATTACGATTTTCTATCAAGGAACACACACGAAAAAAACTCTTTCGTGAGTGACGAACCGATTATAGGTAGGCATACATTGGTATGGATAAAATTAATAATAATGAAACACGTTGGTAATAAATTTTTAATAAAAATTTAAAAACAAGATTTAAAATTTTTAATACGAGTAAATCGCCCTTTGTTTAAATCTTATTGAAAGATATAATATTTAAATATTATTTAATGGACTTTCTTTTTCCATGAATTGATTCAAACACGCTCCTTCTGACAGCTTTTCTGTAATAAATGAGCCTTTTATCTTCAGTTTATGAATATGTATTATTACATATTTTATGAGGTAATTTAGTTTAATAGTAAAATCATGGCTCAGTTGGAAATTACGCGGACGACGCGTTGCCAGCGGCCCTTTGCCCGATAACGAGATTGCAATTAATCGATAAAGCAATTTATTGATCTACATTTACCTAAATGCTCCTTAGTCAGTAATAGATAGTGATAGTGAGGTAGTGGTACTTATTTATTTCGGATACAAACATTCAATTTTTCACATTTACAAATTTGGCAAAGAAATCAAGAACAAGCCATTTTGCATCTAAAAATTAAATCATAGTTCTTTATGAAACTTTTTAAGGAGATAATTATATTAAAACTCACGAAAACTTGTTTAATATCATTTGTATATATGTAATATTAGATACGTATATAAAATATATATTTATATTATAATTATTGTTGGAAAATATAGGCTAAATGAAAAAAATGTATATATATTTGATGTTACGGATACCTTGTTAAACCTCTCTCAATGTTATATTATTATTAAATACGCCATTGCTGTTGTAATACTAGATAAAGATTTTGTATCCTTAAGAGTATACACATTATACACCTAATTTAATTTGTGGCCCGGACTGCGAAAATTAATATTACTTATCAAAATAATAAAATCAACTTATTTTTTCCTCTTGTAATGCATCTTTCTGAAACTAAATAATTTAATATAATATACTCGTATATGCATACAAGCATAAAATAATCATAATTTACTTTTATGTGAGAGTGGGGATAAAATTGATACAGAAGGTAGCCAAATTAAGTACGACGAAATAGGTATTGTTATTGTTAGGTTTAGTAGTTTTATAAAATTGAAAATAAATAAAATTGCCAGATTTTTTTGTTCCAATGTCAATCAATACTTTATTTACTATTAGGGACGATACTTGGTTCTTTGAATAAGAATATTATTTTATTTTAATTTATTATCCACACTATAAGAAATGAGTGAATTCTTTTAAAATTAAAAAAAATAAATCACAATATAATAATCTATAGATAACTAAAAACATTTAAACTACTAAACTAACTGACAAAACTCAACTGACTAAAAATATTAAGGATATCGATACTATGTCATTGCCATAATATTGATATTATGGCAATGCCATTAAACTTATAATAATATTTACCTGTTGATAGGTAAATATTATTATAAGTTTAATGGCACATGAATGAGATACTTAAGTTCCGTTCGATATATAAATAATACTTTTAAAAGGGCCATCAACAGAGGTAAGTTTTAATTTTAATATGAATTATACTTATTTGACTAAATGTCATGAAGGATCATCTTATAAATATAAATGATCGACATAAATAAGCTAAAACAGAAAGATATATTTTAAGACTTCAGAGAAAGTAAAAACTATAAAATATCAGATTGACAATACACATGACTGAGTTTAATGGTCAGGAAACGTAATTATCACATCTGATAACACGAGATAACGTTAAGGCTATTGAGAAACATCCTGTCTTGAGGTAATAAAAGCAGTCTTTAATGCGGAATACCCCAAATATAATATTATGCATCCCGTTAAAATTTGTGCTTAATTCGCCATACTATAGTCGGTCTAGACCAGGGATTCCCAAACTATTTTGGGCAAGGGAACTGATACCTCCGACCCCCATAACCAAAATTTTATCTCTAGTTTTTTTCCTATTGATACAAAATAGTTACCAATTAAAAACTTTGCGGTTGGTTAAGTGAGTAAACTTGCACGAACTTCTCCACACTTATCGACTTGTTGAACAATGATACTTCCTACGAAAAATTTAGGCATTCTTGTAACAAGTTGGTATACGTAACACAACTTATACAGTATATTGACTGTTTCAAATAAGAACTTGGTCGATTTTTAGACCTCGTCGACCCACAAAATCAGTTTTTGTTTGTCGACCCCTGGGAAACCAATTTCGACCCCAAGGGGTCGATATCGGCCTTTTTGGGAATTCCTGGTCTTGACAGTTCCAGTAAAAAGTTATACCATTTTGAATTTTTTTAGTATTTGTTCACAAATTTCCTATACACAAATTTTCCTATAATTTCTTAATTGTGTATTTTACTTTAAGCACTTGTCTATGCATCAAAAATAAAGTAAAGAAAGAACAATCAATATCTAGCAATTATAAAAAAGGATTATTAACAATACCTATTTCGTCTTATTATTAAAACTTATTTCGATAAACACGTCATTTACACCTGATTATTTAACTGTTTTCTAAAAATTCACTTATCTAACAACTTTGTTGAAAATTGTAATGCGTAAATATGTTTTCTTACGATTGAATATGATGATTCTGGCTTCGAAGTGTGTATAGAACTAAGATATTCTGGGAATTAACTTGCGTTGATGTCATCGTTAATCTATCTGTTAAATAATAGCTATTTAGATTTATGAAAAAAACGAAAATGGTTGTCAATAAACTCAGTTAGGAAATCGTTATACTTTATGTGTGGGCCATGATTGAATCGGCGATTGTTAAATGAATATAAGTATCATTCTTTTCAAAATGGACTTTATGCATTTTTCTTGTCGTGATCAAAACAACATAAAAACTAGCTTTCTTCATATTATAAATGGTTTATAAAAATGCCACTGCAACACATCTATCCAAAAAAAATTTAATGATTTTTAAAAAAACACAATTGACCAAAGAACATTACCAAAAAAAAAGTACAATCCCTAATATTATATAATTTCCTGGTGAGAAAGCTTGTTTAACAAAAGGCCTAAACGCGTTAAAAAAAATGCAGACAAAAAATTTAACTTTATGTTCCCCGAGAATAAAATAATTATTTTTATAATGAAATTACAAATTGGCCAACTACTACCGCTAATGACAAATACAATGCTAATACAATGCTAATGACGGCTACGGTGATATTTGCAACAATATATGACTATCATTGATTCAAATATTATACCAATAACTATAAGCACGTTAAATTATATACATATTTAAATGTAAAAGGGTTGTTCAAAGAGTAAATAATGTGTATTGTGCCTATTTGTTCAAAAAAAGTACCTATTTGTTTTGTTTACAGTAGGTATCTCGATCTTAGTTTTACTATTGGCGATTATTAATTTGGTTAAATTATTCTCTAAAAACACTAATATTAAAAAAGTAACTAGATATAAATAAATTTAATAAGTTTAATTGAATGTGTGGTCATTATTTGAGACCTGAAAGAATGGTCATTTAAATATCAAGAATTAACGTATTGAAATGAAGTCTTGATAAAATAATTTGATTTGTATCCTTTTTACGAAGAGTACGAGATCCTACGTTCGATTCCTGGTGCGTAAATATTTTTTCTGCGTGATTTCGATTTTGCAGTCTTTTAACCAATTATATGGATTTATATCAAAATATTTTTTCAGCAACGAGGTATTTTTCAATCTATAACAGTTTTTGAGTATAACATATTATGTATATATGATAAGTAAATGGCTATTAAAAATAGTTTGTTTATCTCGTTTTCATACAATTATAGTACAATAGCGAGCAAAAAGACTGATGCAACCGCGAATGAAGTTCGTAATAAAAACATAAATACGATAGAATTTAATCATGCTACCAAAAAAACTCGATTCTAAGCGTAAAATAAAAAAAACAAGGTTTTTGCCACCAGATCCCCGCCTTCAATTATACTAAATATAGTTTTGTACAAGTAAGCTATTGCTCAGCAAGGTACACGTGTTGCTTAAAGCATCACGTTACATACGTGTGACATTACATATATTTTATCGTTGTTTCCTCACGTAGACACCATTTAAAAGCTCATAATAATAAATTTTACAAACTTTTTTCCAATTTAACTGCAAGTGGTCTTAGCTGATGAATGTGTTTACTTAACTAACGATGGCGATTTGTTTTTTTATATTGAAAATATTTGATTTTTATTTGGGTTTTTTGTTATTAGATGTTTGAAGACACTTATCAGCTTATGAGCGAAAGTTGAAAGCAACGAGATAACGTGGAGAATAATAAAAAAATCTCAGGTCTTTTTTATTTACTATAAACTATTCAATACAATATTTAGAAGCTATCTACACGAACCTTTTTAGTTTAGTAGGTGAGGAAAAAACGAATACTTAACACTAGCAGCTTACGCTTAAAAACAACATCAGAACACGGAAAATGGTCAAATACTGACCTATGAAGAGCAAAGATTTTTTCTTTGCATACATTTATTGTAAATATGTAAGTTTACATATTCTGGAAGAATCTGCCGGCTCCTCTAACGATCTATTTAATAAAAATGAAATGCTTTCCGCCGGTAAGAGCATAACTCGGGAACGGTTGGACCGATTTGGCTATATTTTTTTTTGTAAATGTTCTCAATAATTCACGTAAGGTTTAAAACAAATATTTTAAAGTTGTCGGGAAAAACTTTATTCCAAATTTAAATTTGTGTCATATTTAAATACATAAACGTCAACGTTACATTGCACATTATCGCGCGCCAAAGGCGCCATTAAAAGTCGTCTGCAGGGCCAAATGATGAATCCCGAAGCGACTCATCCCGAGTGCCGCAGTCGCGAGTCGTCGGCGAACAGTTAGTATTACAGTTAGTATTGCCGGGGTTAACAGTTAGTATTACTAATATACACATGATATCCAGCAACATTTTACATTAGTTATTAAAATTTATTTACATTAGTTATTACCTAATTATCATGTACGAGTATGTTTTCAAGAACACAACTCACTTTTTTTTTTTATTATTTTCAATGTTAGGTAATTCATTATGCAATCGTGCCAGGACAACTTTAATTCCTGTATTTTTAGAATCTTCCATGCCAATTGCCTCGCTGTGGACCGACTTCCTGAATTTCACAACAGTTCATAATTTCATGGTCGCGTTAGTTTGCTGTTAAAGTGGTGGCCTATATTTTTTCCAAGGCAGCGCCGCGCCGGGTCATTTTCCGGCTTTGACCGAGCGAGAGCGAGCAAACGAAAAAGCAAAATACAAAAAAGGGAATTTACACGAGCGCTTTGATAAAATTAATAAATCTGTGCATAGCTTATTTTCGCATTTTTTTTTATACAATGTCATCCACCTTTTTAAGTCTTTGAGACCTGGTGGGTTTTAAGCTACTCTTTATATTATTAGTGTAGGTCCTACTCAACTAGTGATAAAACCTGTCTAAAAAGTTTACACACTCGAAATATATTCCCAAGCATCTTGTTGGCCTTGTCAGTGATGATGTGCTGGTCACAGGTAAATTTTCATTCCAGCCCGGGACCTGGTGAATGTTTTTGATACTTATTTTCGCACGCAGCAACTAAGGTTGTTTTCGATTCAATTGATGATGTTTTTCGCAAATATGCCTATTAAGTTCCAATGAATCGAATTTTATTTGGTGGAAAACTGAAGAATAGGAAAACTTATTTTCGCAAGAATGCTACTTGCAAACAATGATCATAAAATTTAGTTAAAGTGCAATCTGGCGACGAGATTTAGGTCTGGCACGCGATAAACAAAAAAAAAACATAGAACTTTCTTTCGCATTTTTGAAAATTTGATAGATGGTTAAATGCATTAAATTTGAAGGTCCACTAGACACATTTCCCGTCTTCGAAAAATTTAAGTTGAAATACAAGTTTGGTCCGAGTCAAAATAAATGCTATTAGTTGGAATTTTAACTCATCGATACCATTAGAAATTATTAGCCAGAGTCCAGATTGTCCATTTTCTGTGCATCATTTTAATATAAACGATACTACCATGAATAGTTTGTGCGATATAAGCTCAGAAGCTCTAAGGCTAATTGTGTACTTCTCAAATTCCGAACATGCAGCAAAAACTCCAATGTGATTTAGTAAAATATATCCTTTATAATATCATCCGTTTTATCCGTTTTTTTAGACATCCCACGTCGTAGAACCAATTATGGGCAAAATGAACCCATTCATAGAATGTGTTCTACCTTAAATTCAAAGTACCCAGATATTGATGTATTCAATGTTAATTTAGTGGCGTTCAAAAGTCTTATAAAAATGAAACGTTAATGTGAAATTTCCCTTTTCTCTCCCTCCCCTTCTCCTCAACCCTTCATCTTGCATTTCTTAGGTAAAGCACTAATTGTATACTCACTCGGTGGAAATATTTAATTGGTTTTATGTTATACTCATAAGTTGATACCATTGTTTTCATTCTTGTTATTTATTTATTTTTTTATATGATTGTATATAATTTTTCTCGTGTAACTGTTTTATTTCCCTAATAAAGATACATTTAAAAAATTAAAATTAAATTAAATACGGTCTTATATATGTACTAGCTGACCCGGCCACGCGTTGCTGTGGCTAAAGTTTTTGTTATATTACATTATAGTAAACAATTTAAGAGGAACAATAAGAGAACATCAGTCACGGAGTCCACTATGCTTTTTCACACAGATGGTATTTGTAAAAAAATATGGTGATCTCCTTATTTGACTTTCTACTACTATAACCCTTTAGTACAATGAAATTATTTACGAACTAAGACGAAAATGTTGATGTTGGTATACAAATTCACTGGATTGAGATTTGAAGGGGAAGTACGTTGAACACAATTAATTAAAATGTTCTTACACTTGATACTAAGCAGAAATCAATAGGTAAAAAATAAAAATTTATCAGATTTATTATTTCATTTAATTTTATAACAAATATAAGTATATTACAGTATAATACAGTAAATAACATGTGACGCTTAAACTCATGAATGAGGTAGGCAAGGCAGACAGTCTTAAACTTTTAAACATTAATATCTTTTTTTTGAATTATAAATACTTTCAATTTCAATTTAATTTAACACCAATCGGTGCACAATGTTTTTGGTTAACCTGTCTTTAGCTAACACAAATAGATTCGACGGTTTCCCAACACGTGAACACGCAACATATAGTTGCCCATGAGAAAAACATGGATTTTCCAAATCTAAACCACAAATGGACATTGTTTGACCTTGAGATTTATTTATAGACATGGCGAAAGCTAAACGAATTGGAAACTGTAGCCTTTTGAAGGGTATGGTAGAATCTGATGGTATCATCGGAATACGTGGCAGCAGGACCACTTTTCCTTTAAACTTCCCAGCCAAAATGGTTGCTTCAAGAATGTTTCCGGTGATCTTTTTGATGACCAAACGCGTACCGTTACATAATTGAGGTGGATTCAAATTACGGAGGAGAATAATAGGGGAACCAATCTTTAATCGAAGATTATGTGGTGGAATTCCAGGGATATCTAATGAATTTAAAAATTCAATCGGAAAATTTACACTTTCATTTTCATCAACAACAGTATCGATTGATTTAAAAGACATCAGATCGCCTGGTAACAACTGTTGTATCTGGAAGTTAATTTCGTCAACATCAACGTTTTTGGCTGCCAAAATCGCCCGTTGACTAAGCCATTCATGATTCAAATAATTATTCTGTATATCCGGGAAAATACTCTGAATCAATTCAGTTTTATCCTGAACAACAGTGCAAAAATTGTCTGGTAGTTTAATGCATTGCGTATTTGGTTGCAGTTTTATTTTACCGTTCCCAATATCTAGTAGTTGTTCGGAAAATATTAGTGCTGATGGATCATTTTGCAATTGTACTCGCATATTTATGGTCAATCGAAGTGTTTCAACACTTCGCCATAAGAATGATTGTTTCAAACATGCATTAATCTCATCCGCGAAAGTAGAGCGAGGTATAACCGGTAAGGTCTGCCGGAAGTCACCAGACAAAAGTAAGATAGCACCACCGAAAAGTTTATTATTGCTGTTTAAATCTTGCATAGTTCTGTTTAATGCTTCAAGTGAATATTTGTGTGCCATTGTGCACTCATCCCAAATTATTATAGAACTCTTCCGCAACACTGCAGCTATTCCACTTTTTTTTTGATGTTACACATTGCATCTGGTTTATTATGAACGTCCAATGGCAGCTTGAATGTTGAATGTGCTGTTCGCCCACCATCCAGTAAAGTAGCCGCAATGCCTGACGATGCTAATGCTAATGCGATTTTTTGTTGCGACCGTATTTTGGCAAGAATCAACGATATTAAAAATGTCTTACCGGTTCCACCGGGTGCATCCAAGAAAAAAAAACCGCCTTGTTCAGCAGCAACAGCCAGCATAATCCGATCATAAATAATTTTTTGTTCTGCTGTCAGTAATGGTTCACTGTTCATGATAATTGTTGCTAAACTTCCATGGTCATATTGATTTTCTCGTTGTAAATCGGTATTGACTAAGTCGGTGGCTGGACGATTAGGTGATGGCATACCATAATGATTAAATGGTAAATTTGAACTAAGAACACATAAATCCTCGATCAAGACCAATGCTTCATTGTACATCTCTGGTGTATAATCTATGTTTTGGCATTGATTTGTTTGTCTAATTCGGTGCAAGATGTCTTCTGTCATACAATTTTTATATTTTTCCCACAAAGTTTGTGCTTGCGAGGGATAACATGTCGCCAAAATAATTGCAAACAACTGACGAATGTTATTCGGTGTTGATGTCAACGCAGCATCAGCAAGCGTTAAGTCCCAATGGTTATCGTCTTCTAGCAATTGCAGTTCACGACATGCATCCTGGTATGTATTGAATACTCGACCATTAGCTGTTCGTAAAAATTCAAAAGACGTTGGTCCGGGAACATTCACCAATAACAAACGTAAATAGAAGCACTCACGTTGCTTTGGATGTACCGTGTAAAGTCTCCCCAATGTCTTAGCTTTGAATATGCCTGTAATGGAAGGATGTGGTTTTCCTTGTTTCCGTGGCTCCCATTTTTTACTGGATTTGTTCCATGTGAAATAACGTGGAACATCACCATACACCAATGTCTTCGCGAATTGGCCAAAAACATCAGGTTTTTGACACAATGTAAAAAATTCAGTTAGAGTCGTTTTCGGAGCTTCGAACGCTCTTTGGAGAACATTTTCTTCAGTGAAGTATACACGTTGACCGTTTTCAAGATGTATTGCCAGATGTTGGACAGCAGGATCTCTTTCGTGGATGGGAAAGCTGAGAATATGCCAAATAGCTTCATTGCTGCTAATGTATCTGCCCATTTGGTATCGTGCTATTTCGTCATTTTTATTTATGTTTTTTACTTCAAATATGGCCAAATCACTGCCTTTGTTTACATATTTACAAATATACTTAATTGATTTAACAGAACTGCAAAGCTCAACATTGATATGAGCTTTGTAAGTTTTTGAAAGTAGTGGTGAGTATGGTACCACCCACTGATTATCAAACTCAACTTGATTTGGAAAGTTCGGCAGTCGCATTGTAAATGTGTGGCCACCATTCTCAGTACTTCTGCGGCGATACATTGGATAACCATCAATATCCGTGATCGTGTCATTCGTATGCGGCTTTGGGAAGTTTTTTTTACATTTTCCATTTTCCATGCACGGTGACGTCATGTTGAAAACACCGCATGGCCCATGGATCATGTGTTTGGTGACAATATCAAATAATTCTTGATCAATTAATGGGTCTGGAATTTCGGCTGAAATTATTTGATCGATTTCTTCAGGACGGATTCTATCTTTAAGCCAAACCAAAATGTGGGCATGAGGCAAACCTCGCTTTTGCCACTCTATCGTATACAGCCAACAACGTGTGATACCAAAAATTGTATATTTAACAATAAAATCAATTAAGGATTTCAATTTTTGTTTAAACACACGTGCAGTTAAATCATGACGATGAATGGCTTGTTGTCCTGGCAATAGTAAAGTTTGTATCTCTTCCCAATTCGGATTACATGTGAATGTAATAAATAAATCCGGTCGGCCGTAATGACGTACGTAAGTCATCGCATCTTGTATGCATGCATGTTCCGTGCCGTTCCGTATCGACATCTGTCAGTTTTATGACTGAATCTACCAGCATGTTCACCTAATGGTACTTTGTCGGCTTTTATGACGATTTGATAATTGTCATTTTGCAGTCGTGGCGAAACTCTTTTGATCAATTGAATTAGTTGATTGTGATCTTCTAAAAAATTTTCCAATAATATCACAATTGCTCTTTCCTCTGCTTGTTCAATAAAATTATACTGGCACCGAGTCGTCACGCGCTCTTCACAATCGCCCATAAAATAAAAAGGTATCGACATCTGTCAGTTTTATGACTGCCAAATAATAACGGACAAAAAATTAGCGATAAATTAAAATTGCGACTATAATTTGAGATTTAAACTATCCTATCTCTCAAGTGCACATCGAACTGCACATGGTGTTCAAATTTTATTATTAGTCCATTATTTTATTATTAGTCCATTGAGGACAAACATTGTGACACGAGATTTATATATATTAAGATTATTATTATTATTATTTTATTGCTGTTAATACACACGTTTATTTTACTTTTTGTATTTTGCGGAATGTTCTTACCGAACGTGGGCACCGCCCGCCCTATTGCGCAGTGGGCACCGCCCGCCCTATTGCGCACGCGAGAGCCTCGCTGTCTGGTCGCTGGTCGTCTCCACGCCTTGCGAGCGGTAAGGCGGCTGATGAATGTACGGTAGCGCACTGATGACAGTTTTCGTCGCTCCGCGCGCCCAACTAAATGCCGGTGTGGATTTAAAAAATGTTCTTGTAAACAAGGCGAGGCATTCACCTGTCATATCATTCAGCATTGCCGGCGACTTTGCGCAATCGACGTTGCCTAACTGTTTCTATTCGGTTTCGGACCGAAACGAGGGCCTACTCTAGTACCTAGCCTTGCCCAGGTCACACTGGATGACTTTTCTTCGATTCAGCCTTTATTGCAGGGAATCTCTTTTATAGCCTGTTTTATAAGCCATTGTGGTTAAAACGAATTTAGGTTCACATTACAAATAATCGAGTATAAATACATTTGAGAAAAATTGATATAAATGGGCAGTAAACATTACACAAAAAAAAAAATGTATTTACAATGGAGTGCGAAAAAGCCACTTTTATTTTATTAAAACCAGCTACTGTTTAACGTTGCCAGTTTTAACGTTTGATATCGCTATAAATAACGTTTGATAAAATTAAATAATTAAGCGTCTAAAAAAAATCTTGCCCAGTAAAAAAACTAATGAATATTATTTTTGGTAGCTGTTGTTCATCTTATTCTATGGGATACATGAACGGTTTTTATTTATTTATTTTATGGTTTCAATTTTAAAAGTAATGTACAAATTTACATATGAAGATAAAAAAAGAATTAAAACACAAATAGATAAATCACAAATAAATCTAAACACAGATTCCTACATTTATATTATCTAGATAATAATACTAAAAAGCTGTAGATATTACTATTGTTTCAGGGATGAAAGTCTGTACTATGTTATTATACCGACTTTTCGAACGGTTTAATACCTTTTTAAAATATTTTGATTCATTGAATGGATAATTAAAACAAATAAGTTAATGACTGAGTGAAAAACCTAAAAGATGGAGACATATATCAAGTACCACATGGTATGATTCATCGTGATACTTTCGCTCACGCCACTTCAAGCACTTCCACTTCCTAGCAGATAATTAAAAATTATCGTGCCGCTCGTAAACACTATGGTAAATATTTTAGGGTAACATTTCATTATATTTAGCAGCGGTGTGAACCCGTGTGGCTCGGGATTGCGCGTACCTGAAATTTGTTCGACAGAATAATTCGTGACAACGATATCTTAAGAAGGCGATGGCGTGTCTACGAAGGCACTCGGATCGACATGTAAGCTCTTAATTTGACAGCAACTGGCATTGCTCCATAATAACCTTACAAATCCCAGCATCTAGATAACTACATCTTTGTGTTTAGATTACCTCTATAAATGTCTATACGGGCGATTATTTGTACTTTCATCCTGAGTATTGAACAGGTTTAAGTTAAGATAAATACTCCTGTTAATATAAAATTATAATACATTTAAATCAATACTTTGATAATAACAAAAATGTTATTAATATATAGGCATTACAATAAATACAGCGTTTTTTTTTTGTATATGCTTCAGTCATTTACAAAAAAAAATAGTCATTTTTTAATACAAAGATAAAGGCACAGATTTCAGCAAAGTAGAGTGACTTAAGCAAAAATGAGATACAACTCCGTGTGTGTGTGTGTGTGTGTGCACACACAGATACACACACAGTTTATGGCAGCTTTTGGTGTTTATTAACACTGACATTTTTCAATGAAAAATCGTGATCAGATAAATCCGTTGACCGTATGATTTAAATTGACGGCGGCTTTGAACATGAAGGCATTTGATAAATCTATCCATCAACAAGTCACATATAATCAAAAGTGATTCGGCTTTGCCGACAATTTATGCGGTTTCAAAGAATAACATCTAACCACGGCATTTGTAAGATTATGTCTATTTGACGTGTATATCTATGACCATATTTGTAATCCGCGCTTACTAGATCTATATTTTGAATTTATTTTATTTACGGGTGAATATTTTTTCGGTTTAGTATTTATATAAATCGATTTTTAACATTTTGTAATCTTTAATTAAAATTGGGTTGGGTCGAGGGGATAAATTAACCAGCGATAATTCGTGATTTTTTTGGACTAAAAATCATTCAAATATTGTTGATGAATATTTATTTGTTTTAATAGTGAAATATATAGTAGAAATATACTTGTGAATTTAAATATTTAACAAAAAAAATGTTTTTACTAGTGGTGTGTAAGGGTTTTAGGGGTAACACCGTACATTATTATATTAGTAGATCAAAAATAGAATTCAAGGCCACTGTATTATGTCAGAGCAATAATATATAATAAAGCCCATTCCACACTAAATCTATTTTACCTTTCATGTCTATTTTATACTTTCATCTTAGGCTTTTATCAGCACGCCTCTTGTTACACTTTCTCACATTAGGTTTCAGTAGGTCGTTTAAAATGATACCGAGTTTTAAATTATAATTTTATTGGTAAGTATATTTACTATGGCCCGTGTACGAATTTAATTTTCACTGAATTAATAGTGCAGGTTTTGATTGGTGTAGAAATTAATAGGCAATTCATCGGCCGCCTTAGTCGTCGTTAAGACAGTTTTTTATTGCACAGACTTGAACAACTTTCCTTCGACGATATTCTTTCTGGCGCATACCTGCAAATGCCACGCGACCTCAGAGCATGTGACACAATATGTACTGTTTAAATATGTAGGTATCTAAATAATTTTGTTCAGACATACTTTGATATCGGTGTAGAATACCGTTGTGTAAGTGCATAACCTAAAATATGAAAGTTAAAGCCAAAAAAGCGAACTTTTAAATAAAAAAAATTGGGAGCATAATAATATTGAACCTCAGTGTATTTAAGTGCTTTTATTCTCTGAAGAAGCTCTATGATTACGTAATATTTAAAAAAGAATTGAATTGGTTGTATTCAAGCATACATTGTTAATACACCACTTGCAATGGCTGTCTTATGTCAGAGGTAAAAGAGGGCTCTTGATAAATATTGTTTAATTGGGTTGTTTTGATTTGCGGTTCTTGCATATGAATGTGGTCATTTTCATCGCTAACTAAACATCGCGAGTCAAATAGAGGCGCGTGCGTTTTTCCGTTAATTTTGCCAACGTTATCAAGTTATAAAATTCTCACATCTGGAAAAAAAATCGATTATAATAAATTTGCATAGCGCTTAGTCAAAGTTGCATTACTTTCCTGCACATTTTGAGAATTGAGTAAATGCGATCGCTTTCAGCCCATTATATTGCGGAAAGCATTTCTTAATTAGAAAAATACTATTGCCCATGCCAATAGTATTTTTCCAATTAAGAAATGTGCAATTCACTGTCGTAATTACGACTAGGTCATCCTAAAAAAACCGTCTCGGAATAAGGAAAACAGATGCGCCCTCTAACAAAAAATAACAGACGTGAAGTCGCAAGAGTTAAAAAATATAAATTATTAAACATTAAAAAACCCCCGACACACAAACGGCTAGACAGATTTTCTTGAATCTTACCTAAAAACACTCTCGATCATTTCACCTGGATACATAGATAAAACCTATCTTGAGAAAACGGAACATTAGTTTCGATTCGTTTCTTTCCAGAACAACTCGGCAGTGGAATTCTCATCATAGGTCAATATTTGATCCTTTTCATTGTTCCAAGGCTGTTTTTAAGCATAGGCTGCGAGTTGTTAAGCATTATTTTTTTCCTCACCTACTAAATTCAACAGTATCACCGGATCAAGCTTCTAAATATTTTTATTTTATTTAATTAGGTATTAAACAGCCTTAAGAACATTTTAAAATAAAAGAAACGAACTTTAAAACAAGAAAAAATGTATGAAAAATACTTACAACTTAAAATGTAAGCACCTGACATCCCCATGAAAACATAGTTTTTTTGATATCATTTATTTGATTTGATATATAGGACCACCTTGAAAAATTCCCTATCATCTGCAAAAAATATTCGAAAAAGCCACTAAGGAGTAATGAGTTGAGGACCTCCTCTGTTAATATAGTCTGTTTAAAGTGGTAATTGTGTGTTGCCTAAGAACGGGTAGACAAATATTAATGATATTACAAACCTCTGCATTTCTCTCGTACTGTTACGAGTAATAGCAGCGCCATGTAGGTGGTGAACCTACATGGCGCTGCTTCAGATCTCAGTTAAGATTAACGTAATTATTTTTGATCCAGGTAGTAGTCGTATATAAAAAATATGTCCGATATTTTTCACAGTTTTGTTTAAATAGGTTATTGAAAAAAACAATGAATAAATAAACATACAAACAGACTAGGGATATGTTTTAAAGCGTCTTTGGACTTCAACCGATGAAAATATCAGTAACCGAAACTCACATGGAGTGGACACCCTACTTCGTGAAAATGGTAAAAGGTGTTTCGTTGGAATTTAATTCTTTAGTAATCTAAAAAAAGGTGCTATTTCGTCTGCTCAGTTTGTATTTAAAAAATAACAGAACTGAGAAAATGGTTTATAAAAAAATCTATGTAATACTGCTAAAATTCTTGGGCTGGTTGAGGTCAGTAGACAAATTTAAAATAATAGCTCATTGTATTAAAGATTCGCGTCTATTTGCCGTGCGTGGGAATTTTCATCTCAGTCTATGAGAATTTCGTTCCCTTAATGACTATTACATACAATACAATTTCATATGAAATTTATCAGAAATTAAATTTTTCATATCAAAAATCGATCGATAAATTGGCCCGAAGATTTCACGGCCATGGCACCAGCGTGTTAGACTATTAGTACAATAAAGAAGAATGGCTATGTACTTGTAGCTATCATATAATATCAATGCTTCTATACATTATTTAGTAGTAGGAAATTATTTAACCCGAACCTGACGTCTTACTGTTAGAGGTCCTAACGACATCTTCCCTCAGACTACTCGCGCCTGTGGTACCAACTTCTGATGGGTTCTTCACTTGTGCCTCTAGCATTTTTACCCATTCGATGTGCGTTTCAGATGACCATAAGGCTACAATGGGTTATAAATCTGAGTCTGAGTAGTAAAAAAAACCTACAATGGCATTATGACATTATTTTAATTCATCATTAAGACCATTTTAGTTAACTTTGTAAATTTTGACGCGCGGCTAATAATAAAAAATATCGATTTTTAATATTTGTAATGTGGAATTATAATATCGATTTATAACTGAACATTCTTTTGCGTACTTGATGAGTTCGTATTTTTTATTAATTGGCTAGTAAAAAATATAAGGTCCTAAAGTATCTAACAGCCGTGCTGTCGTATTGTTGAAATTCGAATATGATATTTGGGCTATTTTAGGTAAAAAAAAGTATGCTATCAATATTAGGCTTATCAATTTGAGCGTTAACCCAAAAAAAAAAAAAAATGCCATGCATATGTGCGAGTATATCCTTTTACTTAAGATTGGTTAGCATAGTATAAAATAATGGCTGATATATCCGCAAGACCTGCGGTTAACAGAAATGAACGAGACATGCTTTACATATTGAAGTTTTAAGTTGTGTTCAAGGTTTGAAAGTAACAAAACAGACTCCAGTTTATTATAATCATACTAGTAGATGTATTTTTCTGTTGTGATTAGTTACCACTATGAAACACAATTTTCATGTCAGCATATTAAAAAAGAGAAATAACAAAATCTTATTAAATATTTTTGATTCGTAAGTCATGTTAATCATTTTTTTTATATTTATATGTACAAGTATTAGAAAGGCAGTATCCACATTATACCGAAACTACTATATTTTATGAAAATCAAATCTCAATTCAATTGATAATAAATACAAAAGAGACGTTTTAATTGTTCAAGACAGATGGAGCAAAAGTAGAAAAAGATAGATAGAGATTTTATCTGATAAATTTCATCTGGTTTCTTTCGTTAGAATCAATAGGCTTTCGCAAATGGTTTTCATACGAGGTAAAACGCCTTAGATGGTGAACTTGGGGATTATGCTATATTTTTAGACTTAGCAAAAGCCTTTGCGAAAAAAGGTATTATTTTTTTTTGTACATTCTGGCTATAATATTTGTTGAAAAAAAATTAAATCCTTAAAATAATAAAAGAATTTGAATTTTACTATATATATATATATATATATAGTAAATTATATAAATAATACGCACACAAATCATGTGCTTTAATTTTACACTTTTACATATCCATTATTTTTATTTTCAACAACTTCATACATAAATCACTCATTAAATCATCTCATTTCATCCTTCATCGTAATCACAAATCCATTATTTTTATATTTTTTGTTAAAATATCATCCTTTCCTTATTTCATTTAATTAGAAGGTTACATAATATTTGACAATATTTTACACTAAAGAGGACAGGTGAGAGTTAAAATTGCATTTTTATAAAACTCAGCGCTGGGTTTAAACCGACATCCTGCGCTCTCAAGTACAGGACCTCTTTAGAACCTTTATAAATATTATGCTATCCAGCACTTTTATCAAATGATTAAAAACTTTTTCAAAAATTTTCAATATTGTTAAAGATTGTGTCATTTATCAATTGGATAGGCCGGGAACACAATACCAAACGTTCATATTGAGTTTATATTTTTATACGGATTATTTTTTGTTTTTTCTGTTCATATAGAAAACACATTAAACAAAATTTGTTCAGTTTCAAGTCCAAAATCACCCCTTAAAATGATACTTTAAGTTCATCCTGTATATATATTTATAATTTTAATATTAAAACGCACATATAATTACAATGCTTAAATTTAAAGCATGCAAGTTTAAAGACAGGCCTCTATTTTATGAAAACTTCAACTTTCGCCTATATTATTCGTACGTCTATGCAATTAGATCAAACTTTTATTATGGTGGTAACATCATGATTTAAAAAGAAAACAATTTTAAACGGTTTAATAATGATACGATGAATGATCACTAGAATCATGAATGTGAATAATTAAATGAATATTTACAAGAAAAATAACTTAACGTCAAGCGTAGATATATACAAATGAGTCGTCGATGGCTAAAATAAAAAAGAAAGTGTAAAATAAATGCACATTATTTATATACTTTATGTCTCTTTTGTATTAAAACAAGATATTTAATAATTTAAATATCTTAGAAGGTTCCGGGCTAATTAACTACTTATTATTATAATTTGAATACGATAGAAAAAAGATTTATTCTTTTAAATATTAATTATTTTATTTAAAATAATTAATGTTTTTTTTTCAGTTAGAAGATTTCTGGATGATTAACCACTTACATATTAATATAAATATTACATATTTTAATACAGAAGACAAGAGTTTCAAAGAATTTTAGGCGAGTACCACGAATACCGTTATATGTTATAGAATACCTTATATTTTATTCGTATAACCTATGTATGACAGACTTTAAACCCTGCTAGCGCTGTCTCGCATATTTTTTTGTAAACATGTGTTAAAAGTGTGTTAAAGTTATATCATACCGCCATGTGTTTTTTTTTATACCGATTCGCAAGTGCTAGATTTTTATCTTTATATGGCTTGTCTATTTTAAACGAACTCGAGTGTATGAATCATTCATGAGAAGACATTGAAAGTTAATTTAGTGCAACCGAACTTATTGATTAAGCGTCTGATTGAATGCCAAGTAAGTGCTTAGCCAGCGGCAGTCTTATATGATAGCTTCGAAATCTGATAATCACACAACCTGCTAGCAATATAAGGGATTCATCTGCGACGTTCGCATTACTTTACTTAAGATTAAAATAATATTAATCTATAATCCACTCTATTATTGTAAACCAAATTAACATAAACTGCGATATTTTTTTTTTCAAAACACAATAAAAACATTTAGTAAAAATAAAATTTATACTTTTTTAATATGTAAAGTTATGCAGTATTGAACCTTAATCTCGAATCTAATTCATCTCAAGGCTTAAACAGTAATATTCATTATTTCAGTTTTAACCATAAATTACTATTTTCGTTACAAATGTTTATTTGTAATGATTCTGCGTCCGTCATCATTACACAAGTTCTGAATTTAATCATTTTTTTCAGTTATTAACATTTTTTAGTCATTTTTTCAGTTTATTAGTTATTGGCGTATTTAATGCTTTGTAATCAGCTTTGTTTTTGCTTTCAATTGATTTATTTATTCCATTTTTTCTAACATATTAATAGATTCTAAAGCAGTTTAATGGTTTATATTCATATAATGGTTTAAATCATATTGCTAACACTTCTGCACTGGCGATCTTTGCCCCCTTAACTAGACAATCATAGTCTGTACCAACAAAGAAGGTAGTTTCAGGTGGGCGAATTTAACACTGAAAATAAAATAGATCTATATTCAAAAATATTAAATTTGCTATCGTAAATATTTCAATTTGATACACTTTTAAATAGTTTTAAACTTAAATGTACATAGATATCTTGCCTGTGCGGTTTACAAATATGAGGTGAGGATCTATGTTCTAATTAACAGTTAAATTAATAGCTATGTGAACCACATATTGAAGCAAATACTAATAAAATTGTCTAAAGCTCTAACAAAGTCGTTTATCGAGTAAAAATAAACGTTACGCCAAATTTTGAATAAAAAAAAATGTTTTCTTTATATTTCTGTGACAACCCTGCTCTTAATCGTTCACAGCTGGAATGCGCCTGCGCTTGGCCAATCCGATCGCGTCAATCAAAAAGCGCGCAACGCAGTGAAGCTTCCGCTGCCCGCTCACAACGTTAAGAGCGACGAATACCTAACTCAATTTCCCCCGCTAAATAAAAACGGTACTGTCGCACGCATGTGTATTTTCAATTCAAATTTCGCTTGAATATAAAAAAAATTACAAATAATATTGAAATTAAAGAAATTATAAACAATTCAGTATTAATATAAAAATAACATGTTTATTTTAATCAAAAGAACGCAATCATAGTGCTTTTACTGTAGGTAAAAAACATCACATCCCTATTTTTCGTTAGATTTACTCTTTCTTCCAAATTATTTTATCTCTTTTCGCTCTATCACAGTCTTATCGCACGATGTTCAAATAGCATGTCACCATTTGTATGATAGTACAATTAAATTGTTCAGTAACGACGTGGAGGATGATTGCCTTAAAATATTCATACATATTAGTTTAAAGTTTAAGTAGCCGTCTAAATAGCTAATTTAAATTTCGCTTTTTGTTATAAATTGATTGTTGAGTAATTGAGAAATTTAGGATTTTCTTATCGAAATATATATATTTACAGATTATTACTTTGTGGCGCAGAACTATATTTTGTGGTGCAGAACCATACAAAAGTTTAGAAGTGAGTCAATCTAATAAATATTTAAAACAGTACGTTGTTATTGCTATATTTAGTATAGGTACATACAACAATAGCACTCGCAAAGAAACGGCCAGCAGTAAGCACTATCGGCAACATCGTAAATAAGAATTACGCGTAATGAGCCATATTTCATTAATGGAAGTCGGCCCGGGCTGACAGCCAGGTATGGCCATGCAAAACTAGAACAATCGGACCTGACGCCCAAATGATCGCAAGTCATATCAATCCAGCCAAGCAATAATGATCCTTTCTCACTCCAACAGAAGGCTGTTCGTTTAAACCTATAAAAGGCTCATGTCAAGGTCCTTGGGTCTGCCACACGCCTATGTGAGAAACATACATTTCATAGTTTTTATTACACTTCGTCAATTTTTGAAGTCCTGCAAAATAAATTCGCAATTTTAATTTGAGGCGTTCAGTATGTTTACTTATATAATAACAATCTGATTTTGGTCTGCGTTGTAAAGTCTCACAGCTACGCCTTGCGGGCGGAGTATCGACTCCGCGTCAACGTATAAAGTGTGGCGTCCGGTTATACCTGATATTTCATCATTACCACCAAATCTTATCACGCTCAATATACTTCTGTCAATCATGTTTTTGTAATAGGTAAAAAATAATAGGAATTATTTTTCAAGTCAGTTAATAAGTTTAGTAAACTTTTGTCCGCCGTATTTAGGTGGTCTCTTGTTAGAACTTTCCCTCTCGATTGCTTATTAAGCAATCTCTTAAATAGCAAAGCAAGCTCTTTTTTTAACAAATCTATGTTTAGCTGTAAGTATTTTTGTGCCTTCGAAATAAATAAAAAAACATGTATTACACAAAAATAACAGTCAGTTTAAGTAACAAAGTATTATCTTTAAAGTCGCATAACTAGTCAACAACCAGACAACGGATAACGGATCAACAACGTTGGTCTTTATTTAAAATATTACCTCTTAAAAGAACCATTAAAACAAACCCTTTCCTTCATTGCTCACAACGGAGGAATTAATCTAACAAAGTCACACTTTCGTTTAAATTATCTTTATAAATACTTAAGTAATTTAGTTTAACTCTGTTTTATATCTGTAATTTATATACATTGAAAAATAATAACGTAAATATATAATTTAAATAAGAAGACTCGTGCTAAATATATACAGTCTAATATAATTCGTCTTTCTTACTTTATGGTTACCGATTTGTTTCGTGAATCTTAAGTACAATAAAAATATTTTACTATATGTAATTCTCTAATTATCCGAGCAAGTAAATACGCTCACTCTACGCACGCATCTCGCAGTTTCAACTGATGCGCAATTTAGTCGAAATAAAGCGCGCGTGGTATTTTTAAACTATTCTAATATGTAGCCATGTGCCATATTCGTACCATAAAAGAGAAAACTTGACTTAACGTTTGCAACTGACTGACTGAAAACCTTACCACCAGCCTGGGGTACTGGGGTACGGGTTACTAATGCGATTGCCACCAAATAGGATACTACTACCACTTCGAGACTTATGATTGCTTATTCAGAAATAAAACATGCTACTGATAGGTAGTTGGACCGCGGTACCATTTATAACCTAGACACATATTTCTCCAATTCAACTGATTGGCACTATATAATGTTGCAGGTCAGAAGGTTGCAGCCGTGATTCATGATTTTTTTTTCTGATTGTGTTCTCCCATACCAATGGAAACGTATCATGTGCGAAGGTCTTCGCACTAATAGAGCGAGCATTGTCTTACATAATTAGGGGATCCTATGTTATGTCCTACACAGGCTGTACCATTAAATCAATGCCAAATCTGCAACTAATGGGGTGTTGAGCCAACTCAACCTAACCAGAATAATTAAAATTGACCCCTATATATTTTTTTTTACTTTATTCATGCAACGGTAAACATTTGTTATAACTGCCCCATATACTTCGAGTATTACCTGATATTTTTTGGCAGCCGAAGGAAATATATTTTTAAATCATTGTTTTAATGTTTTTTGGTTAATTGACCACTATAAATATCCGACCAGAAATACTAAAATTGACCTTTAGCTATATATATTTTTTCGGAGGAGAACTAAAAATAATTAAAACTGTCAATTTAAAGCAGTAAAAATTTGAAACACCAAAAATTACTTCTTTGTGAGGAAACCGTAATAAAAAAAATATATATATTTTCCTCGATTTCCTCGATTATATTTTGCTAAAATCATAATTACAAAAATACCAAGATTTATAGCAGTGGCATCTAAAACATTACCCAAGATAAAAATTTTCATGAATTTCCAAAATTTCTAATAAGTTTTGTTTTATACTATGAGATTTTTACAGGAGTCAATTTTAGTTATTCTGGTCAGCTAGTCATTAGTTAGCTTATCACCCTTCGCATATTTGCCGTTGACTTAATGGGTCACTCATTAAAAAGTTCTAATGGTCTAATAAGTAACGCAGGATTACGATAAAAACACAGTGAGTTTTATAAGATAGAACATTTTAACTCTCATTTGTCGTTTTATTGCCAAATCATGTTATGTAATATGGAAAATAATATTAGTTTTTAGCATCAAATTAAAAAAGAATAAAAATTCTAATCGGTATAATATCATGCTCTATAAATTATCCAACGAAAAATAAGCCGGAATCTCTAACGACGATCAAAATAAGCTGGTGATATAAAGTGGCGTGATTAGTCACAGGAAATCACGTTAATAAATGGTTATTAAAATTATTTCAATGACCATTCCAGTGCATTGAATGCCAATTAATAATGAATGACAGCTGCATTTTGACACTTATCGAATCTTGTGTCTTCCTGACTTATATAGTTATTTCCTACCCTGAATTGCGTTGCATGTGAAAAAATATTCGAAAGTGATACTAATGAGATCAAATGATATGATCAGAAGAATACTGGATGCATTAACGGCAAAATGTTTATATAACTGATTATCTATTAATTTCTGGGTCTTTATAAAAAGATGCAGATATGTAAGTGTGCAATCTTAAAAAAAAACTATTTAAAACTTCTTTAGGATTTATAAAAATAGGTCAATAAGAGTACTTTATTAACCCGTACAACTAATTTAGGTGTATGTAGGTAATTTTAAAAATTTAACAACACCCTTTTTTTAAATTATTTTTTATTTTTATTTACTTATAAGCAAAATTTATTTTATTGAAAAGCGCCCTTAAATACATACCAAAATGAAATAAATATTTGAATTAAATCCAGGTAAAACGATCACTTAAATTAATTATGATTATACTCTGTTGAATAGATAGATAGTCGAGCGTTCGATAGAAAATATTATACTTAGTATGTATTTATGTACATAGTGTTTTTTTCCAGAACAATTCGCCAATGAAATGTTTTTCAGAGGTCAATATTTGAGAATCTTTTCCTTGTTGCAAGGCTGCTGTTAGCGTAGGCTGCGAGTGGTTAAGCATTCATTTTTCCTCACCTACTAAACTCAACAGCATCGCTGGAGCTGGTTCCTAAATATTGTGATTAGTTAGTAATAATAATAAATTAAGTACCAATTTTCTACTAATACTGTTTTTTTGCTATATATAAATATTTACTTATTAATTATAGGTTACCTAGAAAGCAGAAAAATATTTTGTTGTATATTAAATAGGTTTCTTCATATTCATCGTTTGACATCTTAGGTTTCGTGTACTTCAATATAATATATATACATCGTGGGCCAAGACCATTCTTGATAAAAAAAACAATCCAGTTAATTGGTCCTGCGATTAATAGTATTATTTGTTAAGAAATTATATAAAAAATTGTTAAGAAAGTTTGTAATATATATAATATAAAATATTATATTATATATAACAAACTTTACTTGAAAATAATGTCTTCGTTGTGAGCGCTCAGCTTTCGCCGTATGTTGTAAAACCGTCAAGGCCATTAGCGATCGACGCGGCATCGGAATTCTTACGCTGACCGAATTGACACCACTTGTTAAATATAATAAATTTGGGGATGTTTTTTTTTTCGCATTTTTTTTTATATCATTTCTTACTCATAATGGGTTACAAAAAAGACTCTAAAATGTTCGGTAATGGTCTTGGGTCTATGTCTAATGTCTAAAGCTATATATAAAGTACATCCTGTACTTTATATATAGCTTTATAGACACACATATAGACACACATATATATATATACACACATATATATACATTTATATATAGACACATATATTTAAAGCTAATTTTCAAAATTTTACACAATGTGTCTACGGTGAAATTGAATATTATCTATAGTGATTATTGTTTAGATCAGTATTTTCCAATTAAACGAATTCAACCGCATATTATATACCGCGAAGTATTATAAACCGTAATAATAATACAATATAATCTATAATCAATCAAAAAGTAAACGAGAAATTAGCGCAAGGCCACCTGCAAGTGTTAACATTTCGGGTACAGACGAGCTTCTAAGATAATCTCCGAAGTTATTAATTTTAACTCACTCAATTTTCATTTATATATACGCCGCTATTGACCTAGTTTGATAGAAAAAGCGATTGTAATATTATTATAAAACTGAGTGTGCAAAGAAATAAAGCAGACAAGAGAAACCATAAATCAATATACAAGTTAACTGAAAATACGAAATAAAAAAATAAAAATTATATATATATCTATTTGACCCCAATGGAATAAAAATAAAACCAAAATAAGGAAGCATTTAATAAACAGATCGTTAAGTTACATCCCTTGTAATGGTATATTTTTTTTTTAATTTTTACTACCAAAAGTTGAGTAACCTGGACACCTCAAACCCCCCCCCCCCCCCCGACCACCCTTTGACCGCCTCCTCGACGCTCGGCAATGGTGCATCTCGCAATATTGTTATTATTCATAATTTTCTTGTTTTGTTTGTTTTCAATGAACGCACGTTGTCATTCATTTGCGAGCACCGTTGGTTGTTTCTCTAAAGTCAATTTTGTTTTCATTTTAAGGCACATTGATTTTTTTTATTTACCGTCCATGATTAATTTAACAAAATTGAATTAAAAACACGAAATAAAATGCGATCATTGATGTTTGATAAAAATGAACGACGTGACCTGAGACAATGGCCCGCTAAACGCCAGCCGTTTATGTAGGAAACGTGCCGGCAAAATGGCTGCAGGCGAGCCGCTCGCTTTTAAGCTAATGTCGTGAGTGTTGTCACATTGTGTCAGATGCGGAACTGCTACAGTAACAGCGAAGTTTACTATTACACTTTATGAATTATTTATATGCAAAGTATGATTTATTTTCGACGTGTAATAAATACGTGTCTTCCATCTTTCATATTACTATTAAATATAGCCAACTAAATAAACTAATGCTAAGACTGTCCAAACGCAATTAGAAAGAAAGAAAGAGAAAGAAAATGTTTCTTTATTGAAAAATGTAAAACAAAAATAAATGGTAGGTACATAAGTTTCAATAGTATTTTTCAATAAAAGAAGTGTGCTCAGCTGCCCTCCTTTCTAAGAGAGGAGGGTGCTGATTTTCAGCACGTCCCGTTTTATTACATTATAATATATAATTTATACTTAACGTAAAACATATTATTTGTATTTACAGTAAATTGTAATCGTCACATGCTCTTATGTAACATATACAAAACAAAACACAAAATGTATGACCAGCATAGAAAACTACATAAAACGTAACTAAGTGGTAGTTTGCAGCTTCAGAAGCCATTAAGCAATTAAGCTTAGAATGAGTTTTTTTTTGTATAGGCACTCCTATTTTTATGAATGATATAAGTTTATTTTTTGGAGTAAAATTTCTTTATTCGGATAAACTTGGGAGAGTGCTCATTGTACTCATTCGCTTAAAGTCAGTGTGTCCAGCTGTCACGCTGATTTTTAGTCATCTGTAAAGTTGATTTTCTTTTTATATAAATAGGCATGCTGCAACATTGCTAAATATATGTAGATACCAGCATGGGATAGTAATTTTGAAATTTGTCTTTTTACAAAAAATACAATCCATTTTTGTTTTATTTTGATTTTAGAAAAATAGTAACTGTTACTTTTACTGGTAATAGTACTGTTAGTACTTTTTTGAGTAATAAAAATATCGAGGGTATGATTTGCTGTCTAACTACCAGTCTGATAATCTTGCATAGTCGCAGGAATAGGGTATACCAAAAAAAAATAAAGTAAGCACTTAACATAATTGATAACAATTTAATTTTCTTATTTCATTATTTCTTGTGCAAAAAATAACTACATAAAATTATTGTATGTATAATATAGCACCTATGCGTATAAATGCAAATAAAATTATTTATGCCTTAGTAGAAACACATGTCAAAAAAAAAGGTACTGGTTATGGCGATCTCTTTTCGAGGCTTTCACTTTTAGACCAAAAAAGAAAGAAAGAAAGCATTCGTTGAAATCAATCGGAGCCGTGAAGAACTTTCAAATTCCAATTCAATCTAAAACATCATTTTATTGTGATTGTGTGATAATTCGTCATTAGTAATTTAACTAGAAGTGTACTGAATAATGAAAATAGAAAGTCGCTTTAAAACCGTCTTATTAAAAAAGCTGTAAATTTGTAATATTCTAAAATTATTTAGGCGACACTTAAAATTATTGCAATAACGGTTAACTAGGTGGTACTACGTAGGTACGAGAGCAAATAGGCAGGTCGCTGCATTATTTCCAGAAATGGAAAACTACTAAAAGTTTTACTCTGTATTTTTTTGTTTTTTTTTATAGGTATCTTAGTATAATAATCACAAAAAAACTATATACTTTCGGTAACATTGGTGAAAGGCATTTTTTATGCCTATATTTAGTAAACTACAAAATACAAAAACTAATATACGTTTATTTTAATGGCACTATTCAATAGGGTATGTGTACATAATATTAAATATATTTAGTATATTATAAGTAGCTCATTACTATCATTCAAAAAAGAATGAGGTCTATTTGAGGATATTATTATTAATAAAAATGGAACAGATGCGTGGTATGGCGCTATTTTGTGTGACGATTTGCTGCTTTTAAAAAGCTGTCATCAAATATTTACTATGTCAAATACGTTTACACTCTACGAATAAATTATGTAGGCTAGTATCTACTCAGCGCATCAATTAAATAATTGTAATCATAAATTAAATAATAAATAAATATGTTAAAATGTATAAGTTGTTCTTATCCGACTTATAATAAAGAATACTAGACATTATAATTTGGTATCCGGTGCATTAATTAAATTAAATTGGTCAATTAATTGACCGTGAACCGCAAAAAAATACGTACCTACGTATGAGTTAACTGTAATATCAAGTTGGATCAATCGCACCTCACGATTTTCATTATTCGAAGGCAGTCGAAATGTATCCGGGGAACGATTGCTGACTTTTATCCGGAAATCATTCGACTGTGAAGGACAAAAGGCATTCGTTACTATTTGTCCATACGCATACCGCTTAGGTGTGTGCAATGAGCTCTTTATGTTTTAATTTAACAAGGATATTTTTTATATAATTGAAATGACCGCGGTTATATTTAATTATTTTAGCAACAGCACAAAAAATATAAATTTCGCCCTTACTCTAATAGATAATAAGTAGTATATCAGGGCTGATAGTATGATGGAGTAAAAACAGCGAGTTAATGGGTGGGTTCGTACTCGTAACCCTTACAATAGTACAAATATGGTTTTTTTCATCATTTATGTAAAAATCACCCAAAATATTGTATGTTTTTGCTAATACTACTAATACTGTGGGCAAATCCACGGTAAAGACTAATGTGAAGCATTACAAAAGAATATTAGCTTTTTAGGCAGCTTGTTTAAATTACTGTAAATTGGTTTGTTTTAAATGGCGGTCATAAAAAACAGTAGTTGTATCTTTATTTATTCATTTTTTTTTTATAAAATCATTATTTTGGCTGATGCTAGGTACATGTCAATAGTGGACCATAGTACTAGTAGTAAATTACACTGCACACACACATAAATCAGATTTTATAGAATACATATACCTACACCAAACCATCTTAATCAGTGAGCCTAGTCTGATATACTGTGATAAAAATGCTAACTCATTGTTTATATCTTAATTTTGATCTAAATTATACAGGAATGTAATCAGGGTATTTTTTATTTTTAAGTTAAGTTATCAAAATAAGTTATCAAAATATAGTAAATGAAATTCTGTGAGTTAGGTATAGGTATACTATAGTATGATATCGTTGGCATTCATTATCATTTCCAAAAAATGATGAGTCGAATGTCTATGGGAGAGTTAAAGTGTCTTACCTACTGCGCAAAAGAATGAGCATTAAAAACGTTGCAACATTAGAGGAATCAACTAGATTCTGTGGGAAATTTTGCTTTTTTTTTTAGTTATTTATGTCACGGTCGCAAACGAAATGTTGGAAACCAATATTGCAGCACACGCAAATGATTGTTTCACGCCCATAGCAAAGTCGTAAGTGCTAACGTGAAAATAATTGCAGGTCAAATGAAACTGTCGGAGCAAGGTCACAGACCCGTCAAATGCAACAAAACGACACCTACAATTTATTTATAGCACACTTTATCTCTTATGACAATATGGGCGCCATTTCGAATAGACGAAATAAAATGATGGTCTTGTAAAACATTCACCTGAAATGCGTATTAAGTTCCTCGGGTGGTTGACGGTATTATTTTTTTTGTCTACTTTATACACATATGGATGCATTTTAATCATTAAATTTTAATCATTAACAATTTTTACGGTTTACTTATTTCTCGTATTCTCAATTGGATAACATGCATACTCAGTTATAATAAAAAATTGTTTTTTTTTTATATGGGCGTTATCACTCTGATTTGATAAACAAGACAATTATTTATCATTTTTATCAAGTAACAGCTTTCCAGACTGTCCCCTACACACCTACCTGTGACCTATTACATTATTTCGGTATGCTACGAAGTAACTAATAGCGTGTGCTCTTATTTTAATTTGACTATTTATAGCGAATCCATTAAATATCAATGACTACCACTTATGTCACTGTATTGGCAAGTTGAAACATTAATAGTAGGCTAGAAATACGAAAGGCGTGTCTATATGGCAACAGCCTTAGTCACGATAGCTGCGTCCGCTTGCGTTGCTTAGAGATTTGATCCGATACCGACTAAAAGGCATTTAAACTTCAATAAAATAGTTTGTATTCCTAGCGTCAAACAGCCCATAATGCAATAAATGCTGACTGATGTAAATATCTGCCTGTTATCCCTTACATTCGTTTGAAATTAACCGCCCATTATAGGAGCGGTACCTACCAACAGCTACTTCTGATATACATAGTCCCAAGCTGTACGAGAGGGGCTGTACTCGCTAATCGTGCTCGCGTTTAGACTAGCCCTGCAACGCCTTGTGCGAACCCTAAAGGGTTAAGGCAAGCCAAGTCATCTTCGACCAACATGGGTTTAAGAGCCAGTGTATCGTGAGGTGACCTTGAAGTTCGGGCTTTGCAAATTGTGTCGGCCACGTGCACTTCGAGCGTCCGTCGACAACATCAAAGAATGAACATTTGACAGTTTTTTATTTATATTAAAAATATAAGACAATTAAAAAAATCTAAGTTTAAGGTTTTCTGTAGAATTTTATTGCGGACATTTCAATGTATAAATTAGGCTTACATCACATATGTAGTATGGTTTATGAGAATTTAAAAAAATAAAACTTAACAATTTCAATATTTTTTTATGTAAACATAGGATTATTTATTTAAAAAACCAGCTTAAAGGTTTGCTAGAAAAATGTTCAGTTAATCTAATTATATTTTTTATACATGCCTGCTATGAAAAGCTATCTTGGCAGTAGTCCTCAAAAACATGCTCAAAAAAAAAGAGTCATACTCTTAACTTTCAAAGCTTCGGTGATAGCGTTTTCTTTTTACCAATCTACATTTTTTTAGACGTTAAATACTCGTACAGATTTTTGTATCGTAATTCCATTCGCGTATAATAATTCCGTGAAAAAAACCCGACATTTTTTTAACTCTTAAAAAGACGTTTAAATAATAAAGAAATATGTGTAATTTATAAATATGCAAAAAAAAAAGTATTTAGCAGTTCAGATAAATTCATATCGGTCAATTACATAAATATCTTAGTGACCCACAAACTTAAAAAAACCTAACTTACATCATCATACTACAATGAAAACTTTAGCGTGCTTTCAATATTATGATGCTATGATATTAAAGTGTCGCTCAAAGTAAATAGCTAGATACAGTATGTCGTAACTCCCGCATATTTGGTAAATATGAGATTTTTTTCGATTCGGATACAAAAATCAGCGTACCGTAAACTCGTAAAATGTTGTAAATCTCATTTATGTATCTTTCCTTCAAATGTTATTTTGCGTACGACATTTTGCAAGGGAAATTTAATAGTGTTCGAAACTCCATCTGCTTGCAGCGGAAATGCAGTTTTTGAAATAACGACTTTTTGATTTACATAAATTTCTGTAAAACTTTGAGTTACAATTTTTTAAAAATCTTGTGTTAGTAGAGTTTTTGGTAAAAGAGAGATATTGTACTTTATTTTGAAAGGTTATTAATATCCGATGTATAGGTTTTGCATTTTATCTTGATCGATGGGTTAATAATCAAACACCTTAAGCACAAGACTACCACGATCGATTATCAATAAAAACCCAGGACTTCCGGGTTACCTGTTAAACTCTATACCTACTACGGTGGTAATAAAATATGATAAGTAATACATACATCGTATTAGTTAGTAATAGTGACCATTGATCAGGTGGTTCAGAAATACAATAAGGATATATTTTTATTGCAGTTGGGGATGCCCTTCTTACGTAATGAGAAGAAATTCTGTATTTAGCGCCTAATGTAGATTGGTAAGAAAAAAAAACTATTACTATCCAATACCAGTGAATATCACCGAAGATTTTAAATATGGTATTAAAATATTGAAACTTAAAATATTCTTTTCTGTTTATTACAGAGCAATCAACATTAAACAATCAATTTATCAATCTAAGTTTGTTATAATATAAGTTTGTTAACAAGCATGAATATACAGGTTGTTGCAGAATGATTGAGTATCCTTTATGTAATCTAGCGTGTTCTACTTTTGCGAGTGACTCAAATATATGCATTATTGTATAGATATACCTGTACAGCAAGTGTACGATCGAAAACATTGCTGTTTCACACTCGCCCACTAAAGAAGGTGAATGAGCGGGATGAATGATTATTTTATTCAAATTGATATAGAAAATGTTGATAGAAAAAATTACCCTGAACAAAGCTTTCCATTAAAAAATCATTAAATTAAAACAAATCCTTCAACTATGCTTTTAATAATTATTAATTATTTCTTATTTTTATCTTTTACTTATTTATTTCATAGACGCACAAAAACGGCGATACATAACTCATATTCACTGTATTTTTAAAAAGTAAAACGGCCAGTCATACATACAAATTACCTACTTTTAGTTAACGCCAACGTTTGAGATCGTGGTGGTCTAGTGGTTAAGGTCACTATTGAATCAAAGGCCTCAGGTTCGAATTTGCACATGGTCAGAGAAATGTGTGTGTGTGAGTCTGATGGACTATGTGTGCAAGCGGGGAGATAATAATGATTGTGGAGGTTAAATATTTTCCTTGATCTCTTTTAATAAATAAATCCTTACTTAGAATACGTAAAAAGTAAGACATATAATTATAATATAATTTAAGCCCACCATTTCACCCCTTCAAGTGTGTAGGTCACAGGTGTCCCAATAGTTTTGAGACATCCTGTGTATAAATAGTTAATATAAATTGCCAACGCCCTTTTGTACCGTAATAATGCTTCTCAAATAATTATTATTTAATATTATTATTGTTGCTAGTGTTATTTAGTATGTTGGTATTTATATACTGAGGCGGTTTTAGAGGAGGTAGGTAATTTAGAGGTGGGTATATCGAGGATCGAAACATCTTAGTAAGCCCTCTCTACTTTTCCTACCATCTTCCCTAATAGTTTAAAAAGTAGATAATCAGAAAAACATTCTAGCAATTTGTAAACAACAACATGTGGTACATATGGCACAAAAAAACTGTAATATAATGTACGGTAATATTCTCCCACGATAGTCTTATTTGTAAAAAAAAAAACGGTTGTGTGTCCGACATGTAACGACTTCGTAGGCTTTAGCAACGATAGTGGCAATTTATTGATGGCGATTGATAAATGGGTCGTTCTATATATTGTGAGTGAAACCAGCTTAACGAGCGGCGGCAATGTAGACAGCGAAAGTGTTGAATATTTTACATGATTATCTCAAATAAAATTTGAACATGTTTGAGTTGTGGGCGGTGAGGCCCACATTTGGCCCAATGGGCATTTTAAATATTATTAATTAATCGTTGCGACACGAGACGATCCGAGAGCGATGCGACAACGAGGCGAGGACGATTTCACCTACTTACAATTTTGGTATCAAGGCATCTGGAAATCGATTAATTCTTTATTGTTTGACGTCGACATGATATAATACGATAAATGATGTTTAACAATGCAACTTTCTTCGAAAATTGTATTTTCAACCAAAAGATAAACCAGCCATTCAAATGATTATTTTATAATAATTTGATATTGGCGTTACGTTACTTTAATTTTATCTATTTAGACCTACAGACTTTTGCGTGCGCCCTTCTTAGAAACCCCCATTCAAATTATCCCTAACACATACAAATATTTTGATCTAAAATTACACTTTTGCCAATTTTTGTGACAGCATTTACCTAAACATAGTCAACAATGCTGAGAAAACCCTGAGTGAAACCATATCTCGAAGTGTCTAATTGTATAAACTAACCGTATTGTTTAAGATTGATTGCGATGATTGCCCCAGATTTTGAAAACCTGGGTATTTTCACAAGCGACATCGCTGTGAACCCACTCCCACCCTCCCCCCCTCCCCCCTGTATATAATCGTATTGAACAAAAACCTTTTAAGATTATACAGAAATAAATTGTGGAAACCAAAATATTCGCCAAAAAATACTTTCATATTATCCGTAAAAAATAAAGCTACTTATAAAAAAGATATTTATTTAAATTATTGAAAAATCAGAATTTCATATCATGCGTTTTCTTTAGGCATGGAACGAAATTATAAAACTATCTTGACATGGCCTTAAGAAACGCTTGTAAATAATAGTGCTTGTGATAATTGTAAAATATTTTTAAAGCGAATGCACAATTAATAATGAATATTTTCATTTTTCCCACGCAGTATGGCCGGCCGTCGGGGCGAGGCAACTAAGTCGCGGGCCGAGCGCAGCCTCCCGTTGGCCGCTCGTTGAATATTCACGACGTCTTTCGTCACCGCATTCACTCTCAACTGCTTATAATCGATCGAATCTGCGCAGCGCGACCTTGCTACAATTTTATTTTCTTCTAGCTTTTTTTATTATAGCGGTGGGCAAAACAAGCCCATAATATTAATTGCCTCGCTTGGCTTGCGTGCGAACTTACTTTTCGAGCGCGTTACATTGTTTTTATGCGGGTATTCGCAGCGGCCTAACTTTTAAAAGAGTTATTCATTTTGGAACTAACGCATACTTTAGTTTTCGGCAAAAGCGATTCATGAAAGCGTCGATTGTTTAATGTTCATATAAATAATAGGGTAAAAAAAAACAAAGTTTATTTTCGACAAATATACAAGAAATGTAGGTATTATATAATAATTTAAACATAAGTCATTTTAATGTTTAACGTATTTCATACAATATGCGATCGAGGATGATGAGAATATCATGTACTGTAAAATACACCAATGTTTCCATTTTGCCCTAGCTGGAAATCCAAGGCCAACCTGGAACAGCTCGTAGTGATGGGAATACGGACGGATGCAGGAGTCGTGGATGAAGCCCAATATGCTGGACCAAACAGGTCAATTTGATAATGGAGAAACGCTGTAAAGATATCAAGTTACCTGGATCATCCTACGTAATGAGGCAATGGCTAAGAAGAGGATGATCTCAAGAACAAGTGGTCACTTAGGGATTTTACTCTCTGACCATGGACCGGAAAGAACTGCTGAACTAAATTAGTATGTCTAATCAATGTATGCACTCTGGTTTGCTTCATCAACGGTTCTAACGGCCGTGACGCGGCTGACGCCCTACGGCTAAGTCTGATGTAAAGAACGTGAAATTCGTTAGAAGCGAATTAAAGTAAGCCGACACGCTATTGAGAAACACATGTTGCGACAATGTGCGTATGTAGATACCTGGTTTTATTGATAAATGTACTACATAGATGCAATTGCAAGCCATGGTCATGTCATTATCGTGTTACGAGTACTTATCGAAAGCATAAATGATAATATCCGTGATATGCGGAAAGCGAGCTCTTTCGAAATGTGACGGCACACGAGTGTGCGGTAACCGTTCGTTCGGAGTAAAACTTCTTTAGGCGTACTTTCCTAGGTAGCGAACGAAATTAATTGCAAACACGCTCATTCGCTTAAGGCGCCACCAGCCCCTAAAACGTGTTTTGTAACGTATTTTGGTGCATTTTGTTGAAGTTATTCCCAACAAATGGCTAAAACTAAAAATACCACAATATTCTACATATATTAATTTAGTCCTTTGCTTAAAAAAAAACGAAATACACCTTATTATAGTAATGAAAATAAATAAATAAGAAAGTGTTGTTTTTTTCTTTCAACGATTTTCTTTTAAGTTGTATAAGTGACGTGAACCTAATTTTTCTTTCTAAAGATAGACAATATAATAATCTAGGCCATTACTTAAAAAAAACACTTTTTTCAAATGATAATAATTTTTTAAATACAAAAAACATGTTTCATCGATTCCAAATGTAACGGATTCGCGGTCGGCGAGTATATCCGTCTCTTTTCTACACGTCAATGATCGAATAAAGCCTACTCTTTCAAATCTCAAGGACAAATGCGTCCCGGGGCGCCTTAAACTCGGGTGGACGCATGGAGGTGATGTACTCGTTCGGCTAAAGTTGTTACCCGAGCTGTTAAGGAGGTGTTTATGTTCCCTATTATGTGTAAAAAATATGCAAAAATAATTCATGCCCAAATTTATTAATTTTATCAAAGCACTCGTGTAAATTCCCTTTTTTCCTTGCAGGCGCTCGGCCTCGCTAGCGACTGAACTTATGACAGGAGCGATTTCATATTATCACGTAAAGTTTTCATTTTTTTTACTCGGAAGCCATGATGAAATTTGATATGAGGTCATAATAAATTATGTTTGAAATCGCGGGGCCAATAACCTTAATTTTTTATCGAGAATGGTCTTGGAACACATTATTGAGTGTAGTGTGTGGTGCCAGTATCGGGTGATAATTTTGACAAATTAAACGCGCGTTGTGTTAACACTTTTTTTTTGTTTTTCATTACATAAAAAATATTGTCAATTCGTCGTCTTATATTTTTAGATTAGAAACGACGAAAATATATTGTTAGTACATATCAACTTCCGTTTATAATGTGGCAAACAGACCATTTAAATAAATGTGGGAATTAGTATTTAAAAATAACGTTTTTTGTCGCATCTCGTTAGACATGAAATTAATATTTTTAGAAGCTGTCAATATTTTGACTTTTTTTTAAATAAATTCATTGTCTACTTTATATCCGTTGTTATTCATTTTCTTTTGTTTTATACCGTTTATTGATATTTAAGCTGCTGTGTGTATAATACAGTTCACACGAGTAAATAAAAAATATTAATAAACACACTTGTGGTGCCGGAAATATTTTATATTTGAATTTACTTAGTCACATAAAAAATGTTGTTTATATGAATATGATTAAATATGGAATATGTAATTAAATAATATTTAATTCAGTTAGATATCTCAATAAGGTAATGAGATTTGCAATGTTTATTAAAATTAAGTTAAAATTAAATTTAATAATTTCACACTCGTTCAAATCCTAGCAGAACGGGGCGGACACAACCCGATATAGTTTGGTTTTTTATATTTATATTTTAGGATATTTTCATAAAATGTTTTTTTCTGGTTTTTTTTTAATATATTTAGCATACGTTTCTACAACAGCGGCCTACTATTATAGTTTTCTTGTTTTTTTTAGAATGGATACTAAATTCAACATACTACAAATTTCGAGGGCGGATTTAAGCATCGGAAGGCCTTTGGTCATAGCTCTGCAACCCAAGAGTCCGATGTTGGAAAGCTATATAATACGCTGGTACATATCGATTAATGGTTATTAAAAATGACACTGAATTAATGTTAGCCGCCATTGTTTTGCAAGATCAATTGAAGTTGTTCTCTCCGTAAACTCGAATCCGTTGTTGTCTGGCTTTGAAGGTGAAACGCCATTGAAAGGGTACCAGTGTCCGACACACACACACACACACGCACACTCACAGCCTGCAAGGCATAATTGCTAGTATAATGTAAATGGCTCTCCAAAACTCATAACATATCTCGAACATTGTTAAATTGTATGGAAATGTTTATTTAAATTTCATTCTTTATTCGTTTACATACATTAATTTTAAAACCTAAATTTATTTTTATTTTATTTATTTTATTCAATATGGTACAATAAGATGTTACAACAATAAATGATATAATAACACTGAATGAATTAAATTAATATAATATAGACAAATTAAACACCAGTCATTTATTGTAGCTCTGAAGTAGCATGGCTACTCTAACTAGGTTAAAAAAACCTGTTCTAAGAGCAGCCAAAAGGAAGTTGCAGAAAAAATGAAATATTATTACGTTCGCGAGACGTTACTAATACAAAGGGGATCATAGGATAAATATCATAAATACAAAATATAATACATATAATAAATAGTGCATAATATTATATACATATATATAAAATATATATTACATACAATATACATTTATTAAATATATAATTCTAATAATTGTGTTACTTATAATTTATGGGCTAAATATACAGAAAAAACTAAACAAAGTTAATATATAAAATTACTTATAGTCTATATATGTTATATAGTTATGTCTATTGCAACACACTGCTCACTAAATATAGGTATAATTTAGGATAGGTTAAGGTTCATGAAAATCAACTGACTAAAAAGTGTCTAAATATCAATGTGTTCTATAAAATAACGCGTTCAGACTTCTATGATCATATACATTTCTATGATCATATACATTTATTTTGAACCATACTCAACTAAGATAAATTGGCTTGAGAGATGAAACGTTAAAAATAGTATGAAAGTAATGTGCGAATCATAGATATTATCTGGGTCAAAAATCACAAACGCCTTTACAATTAGAATACTCCTTTACAATGTCTACGATGAAAGAGTTCTGTTTGTTACATAACAATTTAAATCGTTTTACAAAAGCTATTTTAAATGATTAAATATCTACATATTTTTAATGTGTTAAACAGCGCCCAAAGACAACTTTGACCTCGAAAAGAGCCAAACCATATCTACATAACATATTTATTCTGCTATATTTTTACTTTTATTAGTGTAAAATTATAAATTAAATTTATTATTTCAAATAAAACACTACGCTTTTTTGAATAAGTGTGTTTATGATGTGCTGAGAGTGTAAAGAGACTTAAAGGTTATGTAAACTTTTATTGTATAAAAAATATTATGTTATGTGTTGTGCGTGAAAGACAGTGCGAGGGTTAATGGGTGCGTCTGAAATAATTATTTTTGATATATTATTTTTCTGATTTCTTTAATAAATATTTTTTTATTTAAATGAAATACTTAAGCATTACTAAAGTTGATTATTATACATAGATAGTCCGTTTTAGGTAAAAGTCAATTTAATTAGAAAACCTATATAGAATTAATCCTGTGAACAGATGATTGGGCTAGAAAGGTAATAAGGCTTATTGGGCACCTATATGAAAGTCAATGTCACTTCACACGATGTGGGCCCATCTTGCTTGATCTTGTGATGGTGAAGATCAATATCGATCAATAAGCGTTTTCTGCGCTTTTCGCGAACAGCGCGCTTCAACTCGCACTACAATTAATTATAAAAATAACAGCCTATGGTCTACCTTGGAACAGGCGGTACCCTAATTAGGTATAACTAATTGAATATTAGTTGTTGTAAGTCATTTATGATGACTAAATATATAACAAAAATACTTTGCCATGTAAAAGTAACATCATTTCACATACTTACCATACGAAGTGAATAATTTGATAGCTATTATGGTATAATCATCGTGGTTTGTGAACGCAAAATTAAATGATTTTCAATTCGGTTCCCGGTAATGACTGTATGTTTTCCCGAAAAATAATCTTTTAATGTGTCCTTTTATTTTGCTCACACATTTCCAAAACGCACATTCGTTAAGCTACTGTTTAAACGATATTTTTCGGTTTTTATGTATAACATACTATAGTTTTATTTATAGCTTTATTATCCTCTACTAAGTTGTAAATGCACTATGCTGTATTTCTAAACAAAGTAACAGTAAAGTGTATTTCGAGTGAGCCTTGCTTTAAAACTGAAATAATATCACGTACGATGAGAAAGCTATTTTGTATGAACTGTCAAATAGAATGCAGGCCTTTGTTGTGATGTGGAGCAAACTTCAGAAAAAAAGATATCAAAACGACAGTGCAGACTAGCGGCTAACTAACAAAGCGCGTCTAAGAGCCAGCGAAACCAATTCAATTTGAACTAAATCTATATACCCTCAGATGGATGCTACAGCGACACGACATACTCGTACGTTTCAATCTTAAACCGCCCCCGAAATGTCAAAACGCAAAATTACAGATTGCAGATTACAGATTATGATAAATCTTTCATTGTTCCTCTGGATGCTATTCGCATTTTATTAAGGTAAACTTAGCCTAATTTCCATAAATGCTTGAAATATTGATATTTATAGTGCCTATTTATGCATGCGTAGAATGTAAGTAGACGGACATTATTTACTCCTCGCCTTCTACACGATTATCACTGGTGCAAGCTCCTAAACATTGTAATAAATTATTAATAATAATTTAGACATTTATTTTATTTTTTCTGACGTCTATGGTATGGTAGGACACAGCCTAGTTGGCTTAATATCTAAAAAATAATAATGATTTTTTTTTTTAATTAAAAAATATCTGTAAATTAATCTGAAACATAAATACCTTGAATTCAGAACATTACTCCTTTATAAAATAGTTCCCGATTAACAAAATAATGATTTCAATATCTTTACTCAGGCGTGCTCGTTCCTTCCTCGTGTTCTTTTTAAAAGTGCAAATGCTATGGAAACTAGTCGGCAACAAAAGCTTTCCATAATATAATATGTTTTTGGCTATAATAAACAAAACCAACAAGCAGCAATCAAAAAAATCATACTTTCATTCATTTAATGCGTAAAGTACTACTTTATAACAATATTATTTATCTCTCGCGTTAGTTATGTAGTTTTATTGGTTTTCAAAATTATAATTAAACATTTTTTTATTTATGCGTAGGCTGTATGTTGACAAACATTATTTATTCCTCGCCTACCAGTATCACTATATTATAATATATCTGAATATTTTTTATAGCATGGTTTTATATAGTTTTACGTGTTGTTTTACATCTTGGAAAATTCGTAGCAATTTTATAGGTTTTCTTCATGCAGTAAAATATCTTTCAAGAGTTACATATAACAAATAATAAATGTTACATATATTTTATAACGTCTTAAATATGTAGTCGAATTGTATTATAACTTCGCTGGCTCTATGCCTGTTACTCTGTAGCGTAATTGCACTATATAGAGCAGTATAAAACCGCCTGCGGCTGGAGGCGTGGTTATTACTGGATGGACAGTATAATTCAATATTATGATATTTGCCAATAGAGTAGCCCGATTACTTTTAATTATACCTACATTGCTTATGCCAGAGTGTTATTTTGGCCTCTGGCTAGGAGGTCATTATGCGAACCAGAGAATGACACTTGTAATGACCTAATACAATAAACTAAGTAATCCTAGGCGATCAGTTAGTTTTTTCATTACATTAGTTTTGTTTCTTAATAGAAAATATACCAGCCAATCTCAAGATACAATGAAGATTAAAAATTTAATCATTGAACAAACTTATACAGTGACAGTGAATAGTGAAAAATTTTACAAAATAATAGCAAAAAAAAATATTGGGAACAATATAAATCTTACGTTTTTTATTTAGGATAGTACATATTTAGCGATTAGATTAAGCATTTTTAGCGCGATTCGCTATGACTAGACACAAAGTAAGCATAATAAAAGTTTGAACTACTGCTCTCAAATTTACAGTAATAAAATTTATCGAATTAAAGAGTTTTGTAGTACATATAACTTATAAAATATTTATATTTTAAACAACACTATATTATTAAAACAATATTCTAATATTAATACTTTAGACAAAGAAAAATGAAATATCAAAATACATGCGTCTTCTCTAAGAACCCTCGCTATCCTTTGTTCAGCATGCGAAAATGACGTACGTAACACTTTTCGCGTATCCTAGGATTTGCAATTTTCCATGTTAAAACTCATCTACCACGCAGTCTTCGTAGCGCAAAACACTTACGCAGCACGGGTTTGGTGCCACAGGGCACGTACCGTAGTGGTTAGGAACATTCTCCTTCGCGGGCAGCGACTCCCCCTCATCGCAATAACCGGTGCTTATGCAGGACTACGTCCACACTGGCCTTGCCTGTCATCGCTGGCGCTTTGCCAGCGGTCATCGAGGTGCTCGAGTCTGCTGCCAGAGCCCGTGTTCGCAAGAGGCTGATAGTTGAGTATTTGTCACTCTCGTTTGACCCCAATGAAGCTTCGTACCTGGAATGTTGCGCAAGCCTGGGTCTGAATTATTGCGCGTTTGGCAGGAGCGTTGGGATTCGGGCAAGACGGGCGTTTCTGGTGGTTGACCACCCGACTACTCGGCCTGTTTAAAAGTAAGCTGTTTAAAAGGCCTGTTAAGGCGCCACCAGTCCCTAAAACGTGTTTTGTAACGTATTTTGGTGCATTTTGTTGAAGTTATTCCCAACAAATGGCTAAAACTAAAAATACCACAATATTCTACATATATTCATTTAGTACTTTGCTTAAAAAAAAAACGAAATACACCTTATTATAGTAATGAAAATAAATAAATAAGAAAGTGTTGTTTTTTTCTTGCAACGATTTTCTTTTAAGTTGTGTAAGTTACGCGAACCTAATTTTTCTTTCTAAAGATAGACAATATAATAATCTAGGAGATTACTTAAAAAAAAACATTTTTTTCAAATGATAATAATTATTTAAATACAAAAAACATGTTTCATCGATTCCAAATGTAGCGAATTCGCGGTCGGCGAGTATATCCGTCTCTTTTCTACACGTCAATGTTCGAATAAAGCCTACTCTTTCTAATCTCAAGGACAAATGCGTCCCGGGGCGCCTTAAGTTTAAAAGTAAGCTCGTTGAATTTCCCTCATCCCTTTTAGGGGAAATAGCTTCTCTACGGATCTGGTTCCCCTGCTCGCTGATATCTTCACACTAATTATATGTTAACAATATCCTAAAATGTATAATTACATTAATTATTGTTGCATCTGTACTGGGTTTTACCATTTGTACCACTATGTAATACTGAATTATTTTTAATTTTATTTTGTTACTCTGCATTGTTTTGATGTTTATGTGAACCACAATAAGTTTATGTTTCTAAGAAAATAAATGATGGCTATTCATTGGTTGGGCAGATATAAAAACTTTGGTCTTTAAAACTGCTCGGTTGGCGGCTAGTCTAGATAGTTTCAAGGAAACTAAAAAAAAAACCTTATGGTGTAAAAAAAGGCAAGTTTTTTTATTTATTTTTTGGTATTTATAATAATGAATGAGATTGTGATTGTATATCTTTTTGGGTTTTAAAATTTACAAAATTTGAGTGATGAGGCCCGTTTAGTCACGGTCCTAAGAAAAAAATAAATGTCATTTAATAGAGTGAATATGAATATTTTTTATTTAAAATGCAAGTCGCGTGCAGGGGTTGTTTTTTTTTTCAAAAAGGGTATCATTACATCTAAAGATGTCTGCGGTTAAAGGAATTGCGTTTGAAAAATCATGTCATGCAGCTACATGAAGACTTTTTGCTTTGATTCCAATGTGTGTTGTAACCATTATTGCTATATCGCGTGAACGGGCTCAACTAGTTCTTGACGGAATTCCGCTCGATTACCATACAAGTTTTTTTTATTTTCTCCTACCGCGAATACGTATTCACGCCGATTATCGATAACCCACAGAATGCTGAATGCGCCGTGATATATTGGTTGCAATATTAGCGTAGTGTTTTAATTTCCTGCAGCGCATAAAGATTGATGTCTGTCGCTTCGTGATGCATAGAAACAGGGCTCCTGAATATTTAAAAGAAATAATGAATAATGGATAAATATAAGGTTTATCTAATTAATACTGCATAATAATATTATTAAATTGTGGAATATATTTCAATTTAACACATTTTTAACTACTTGATTGTTCTGTTTTTTTCCAGCTTTCACTAAAAATAACTACTGTTTTCTACAGTTAAACAAGAAATTAAACCCATGTAAGAACTACATTATTTTAAAGGTAGCAAAAAAATTGCAATGTTTTTTTCTTTAAGAATTAAGTTGTTAAAAGACGAAGTTCTTACAACTATTTTAGGCCCTACATAATTCAGCTAATTATTATAATGATAATAAAAGCGTTAAAAATGGAAGAATAATAAAAGAGTCGAACACCTTTAACCACCTACCACATCTCTTGCATATCTATACTATATATACTATACAGGGTTTTTGGCAGTTTGGTAGAAAGATTTTAAGGGGTGACAAAAGAGGTCATTTGGAACCTATTTGACCACGTATACCATTATTAAATGTCTCACGGTTTTCGAGATATTAGCATTCTGTCTTTTTTTAACTTTCTTTAAAATACATTGTAAAATAACCATAAAAAAACTTAAAGGTACTATTAATGTCAAACATTTTATTTTATTAACCATAATATGCATTTGTTCAAAAGAAAATATTATTTAAGATTAAAAATGCGTTTAAATTTTTTATGTTTTGAAATTTCCGAAATGTGTTAAAAAAAATCAAAAATATTTAAATACATTTAAAAAAAATCCGATTCATGCCCTTTCGAGAAGTGTATCCCGATAAAAAAAGATAGTAAACAAGAACAAAATAGAAGATATAAGAAGTTATGTTGAAATTTACCAGGTTTGTAATTTACTATTATTAAACAGAAATAAAATAATGTTTAAGCAGTAAATATTTAATAATTTAGTAATTATCGAAATGGAACCATTATTTTTAATGACACTCTTACACTCATCTCTTCCTTCATTTTTCGAATACCGTATTTCTTCAACTTATTAAGTGGTCCCGGTCACGTATTTCTACGTCATAAATAATTTCCTTTGCTCGTCCCCGAACGTAGAAAAAGAGGGTAGTTAATTGTGGGGACCTGGCAGGCAATGGAATTAGGACGTTTCTTCCGATCCCGCGGTTAGGGAATTAATTTTTATATATATATCAAATTTACTACCAATATTATATACCTAACAGGTTGTTTTTTCTATTAGCAAATGCCGTTAAAATTCATCATTATTACCTAGCAAAAAAATTGATTAACTTACGCATAAATTTAAACTGTTCTTGTAATAGGTTTTTTACGCGTCATGGATGATTGAGGGCAGTGGGGGAGGGGCGGTGGGGGAAGCGGGGTTGGCTGGCGAGTTCGAATGCCTTCGTCGGCAACAAACCGCGTTGCATTTACCTAGCCGTACCGAAAAGACTGGTAATTTACACCATCTCGTTAAAAAATACATAAATTTGTGAATATAATTCTTTCATATAATTTCCAATTCATAATAAATAGGGAATTATAAATGTTCGGTAAATGTCTTGACCCTGTATAAACTTTTAATGCTGAATATTAAATAGAAAATAAAGTTAAAAGCCAAAAATGTAATAAAAAGTCGCTTTAGTACTTCAAACAGAAATTTTATTGGAGCCCTCATTTTATGGTTTAAAGTTTTTTTTTTATGAAAATTGTGGTGTATATTATGTTATGTAATATTCGGTAGTTGGATATCGAGTGCTTAAGTCATGGATTATTCTAAAATTAACTTTTTCAAAAATTGAAAAATAATCATTCTTTTTGGAAATTCAATCACGTTTTATTGTAGCAATACGTAACATTGTGATTAATCACTCCTTTGCAACCTCGTGTGTTGTTTAATTTTATGTAGAGTCACTTGGTACTTAAAAGATCATGAGGATTATCTGTTTCGAAATATTCCGTTATTTAGTTCAGTGGCGACATGCCGACCACATTCTTGGTGAAATTAGTCGCAGCGCTCTCCATTCACAGCCACGGGTGAATGAAAGATAACTACGATATTTTCAAATCAATTAGCATTGCATACTTAGTCTTATCGTTAAGGCAATTGAGAAAATTCTCACATGTGTACATCATTAGTTACCTTAGTTTCAGGGCTGGTAAAAACGTGGTTTTGCTTTTCTTCAGATTAAATAGAAAATCAATAAATATAAAAATTGGCTTGCATTACGTTAGGTTAGGTTATAGGGACACACCTAGTTCTTTGTTCTTCAATTGTCACGTAGATTCGTAAAAAAAAAGGTAATGTAATAAAAAAGGTAAAATGCTAATGTGTCGTTATACACCATGTCCAAGCCCAAGACCATTCCCGATTAAATCCAGATTATTGGCCCTGCAATTTTAAACATGATTTGTTTTGACCTCATTAAAATTCATCATGGTTTCATCATCATTTTTATACAATTTCTTACACGTAATAGGGAACATAAATTCGTAAGTCTTCGGTAATGGTCTTGGAACATATTATTTGAAACCTTCAATGTTATATAAATTACATAATAGCACAATTAGAGTTAAAAACGTTGCATGTATGGCTGAAAAATTTTTGTTTTGTATTCAGGTAGATAATGTATTTTAATAGCCACTTTGTCCTAATATTGAGCGTATTTGTATTTGAATACATTTTAGATTTTTATTAAATATTTAACAATACTTTTGTTAATATTATATTCTTAGCCACTAACAGGTTCCTTGCAGACAGCGATTTACTCATAAATATAGACGTGGTCTATAAAATAAATGTGACGCAAGCGCTCCAGAGCGGTTGCGCGAATCGTGATTTCCTGTAACTGCAGCTGCTTTTATCAATGTGTCGTAGATATACTATTTTTTAAACTTATTTTATTATCAAAAATAAACAAGTCATGGTTTGAAAAAAATATTAAAATATCATTTAGCTTAAATTAATCCATTACACGGGTTTATAGGTTAATTTCTAATAAGTAAATTGTTAGTTAATCATTTAATTGAGGTAAATATTAAAAAGATACAGCTAAAAATATAAAATGTATAAAATTTATAAAATTTATTTTAGAAATTATAACAATATATAAAGTAAATGAAATTATTCGTATATAAAAAAAAAACTATCTAAAGTATTTTCAAACAAGAGTAATTACCAGAATTAGAGGGGGTTAAATACATACTATATTCGTTCACGTTTATTACATACTATATTCATGTTTTTTTTTTATTTAAGTATTTTAAGGTTAAACATAATAGTTAGTTTTTATTGCTGAATATTGATAGAAGATTTAGGCTGCATTTTTGTTTTTATCTATTTCACACTGATTTTTAGAATTATTAATAGACTAATATTATAAAGAGGTAAAGTTTATAAGTTTGGATGTTGAAGGTAATCTCCGAAACTACTAATCCGATTTCAAAAATTCATTCTCAATATTTAGAATGGACCTTCGGGGTCGGACATAGGCTGTATATTATCCCGTTAAAATAAAAGGGATTTTCGCGGAGACCAATTTTGCAACGAAGTCGACGAAGAAACGGTCGAGCAAATGCGTTTCTTACTAACGCTGCCTAAACGAGCACTTTCTATAAAAAAGTTGTAGAGGTTAAAAAGGCCCGTACAAATGTCCACGTCGACATGTATCGATATGTTAAGGTTAATTCACATAATATTAAAAAATGACTAAAAAATATATTTTGAAATTCATTTTATTCTGACGGCGGTAATTTAAGTAGGTCGTGCTAAATTCTTATCAAATTAAATTTGGTTATCGTCATGGAAAGTTTATGTATCTATTCGTTTATTTGTCCCTTAATAATAATGTACCTATTTTGTCCCATATGCGTTCCTAAAACAATATAAATTATATATAAGTTATCAAGGTCAGCGTTATATTTTTGGCGACAGCGGGTGGCGAGGGGAAGAGACGCGTGCGACTGCGAGGTTGGCGCGTTCGATGCGGGTTAGCGCAAAGTTATTTTCACGACTACCTTCTATTTCATTGTAATCAATAACGAACGATGATTCATATCGATTATTTGTCTTCTATTATATAAATAGAAGATGGTTGACGTCGTCATCCAAAATTTCGAGAATACATACACATAATCCACAAAATATATAGTTCTTTAATGTTATTAATGAATTAATATTTAATTATGATATTATTAATTAATTAAAAGTCGAAGTATTAAACTTAATAAAATTGATAGTAGTATTTCAATAACATTAAATAGTTTTACCATTATTGAACAAATTCAGAGAAGTTTTATTTAATCTGTTGGATTTGATACCAAATTAAAAAAATAATCCTCTTTAGTTCAAATGAATAATAGTTTTTAATTATTATATTTTTATATTAGACTTTTTATAAAAGCATAAAAACTTTTAATAAATATTGCGACTATTTTACCATTTTCGATGCCGAATCGTTCTGAAACAACCTGTAGCTATTACTAGACAGTAAAATATACCTTGCCGCAAGGTTGCACAATTTGTAAGTGTACCCACCGAACAAAACCAAAATTCGCCATGTCACAAAAGAAACGAAAGGAAACGTGTCCGATTGTGGTTCACAATAATAATTGTTGCAAAGCAACGGAACGTGATACGATACACTAAGGCAGTTATTATACAATAAGTGATCGTGATGTCGAATCTCGGTCCATTAGTCTCTTATCTAGCCCTATTTTAAATAAGTGTGCCGACATTTTGTTGTCGAGTGCGCCCACAAAGGCACCTGCTCCGTTTTAACCCGTTCCTTAGTGTACCGCTTAATATCTTATTCATTAATAACATAAAATTATATTGGACAGTGCGAGTGTGTGTGTGAAAAAATTCATTACAATATGTCTATCCACCTATCCTCTAACTAAAGGCTTAAAAATGGATGAACCGTGGGTGCTCTATAGTGGTATGGATTAAGAGATCCAATTTGACTCGTTGCAAAAATAATAATAAACGTTTTCGACGGTTGGCGTGGGAAACCCCCCCCCCCCTCCTACGCCATATCGACCATTCCCCCTTCCCTCTCCCTCTACCCCCCCGGGTATAGGGAGAGGGAAGGGGGAATGGTCGATTTTAATTAACGTAACACAATCAAAATTCTTTTAAGCCATACACGAACGAGGTAGAGGGTAAAGTAACTGACTTAGAGCTTTGATTTAAAAAATTAAAAAAATACTTAAAATATTTAAAAATATTCAATATACCACTAATTGGCATATTGAATATTTTTAAATCTTTAATTATCTTTCACAGTGCGTTGAGGTACCTTGTTTAATTATGATTTAATCATTTTTAATTTGTATTTTCTAAAATCTTTATTTAATATTTATACAGTACTAGCTGACCCGATGAACTTCGTATCGCCTTAGAATCGATAAATGTTGTCTTAACTTATTAGCTGAATTAAATTCAGTTTTTTTATTATAAATATTCAAAATGAATTAACTTAATAAATGTTTTCACACAATTGATAATTACATAATGAAGCAATATAAATGCAATGACAAATATGATAACCTCACAAAATGAACATATTCGAAGGCAACTTACCGTATAAAAATAGAATTCCACAGAATAGAAAGCCGTTCCATACATAATATATGAGAAAATGAATTTTTCTTATCTATTTTTTTGATGTTTTAATAGTTATTTTGCTATTCGGGGCGGAGATAAATCCAATAAATCAAAGATCATAAAAATCGGTCCAGCCGTTCTTGAGTTATAAATGGTGGTCCTAACTTAAACCCAACTTTGTTTTAATATATATATTAACTCCGAATACTTATTAGGCATTCTTAACATTTTATCTTATCCACTTATCACGGTCCTAACTTAAAGCGCGCTACACACTGCTACTATCAAAATAAAAAATGTTAAATGGCATATGTATTTAATTAGATGTTTTTTCTATTACTATTAAAATTATTATTTAAAATTTTGATTGCATTTCTGAAAACTTTTTGTATGATCGTTTTATTTCTATCGTGCTCTTGAACAGTAACTATAAGCTGAGAAAGATCTGACTGACGCTGTTTAGCGTCTTACAGCGAATTACAACTAAAAAAAAAATAATAAAATTTTTAAAACAATTAAAAGACATATTGTTCAAATAGTAAATCAAACCCGGAGTAACCGTTGTTTAGTAAGTTGCGCTGACCACTAAACCATATTGACCGTTGGATCTTTGAACCTATTTAGTCTTATGAAACCAAACTTTATACGTAGATGATATATATGAAATTCGATAAACATTCTGTCCAAAGGCATTCGATTTTTAAACGTGTGATGTAAGCGTCTTAATAATTAATTAAACAAATAATTAGCGACCGTGTGTGGGCTACTTAATATTCTACAAACGACACGCTCTTTCAAGGAAATTAATATGCGCCAAGTGAACCAGCTTTGTCTATCGTAATTAGCTTTGTGTAAGGGCAGAAAATGCTCTACGTCCGTCGGCTAGCGTGCGTCGAACGCTAATTCGCTCCATATTTGGCCCCGAAGTCCGGGCGTACCGTCGACGAAAATATTCAAACGATCATAAGCCTATTTTCAGAATCGTGGGAAATTCGACTTTCGATCTCATTTATTGCCGAAAGCTTATCTCGGAACATGCGAAATAGCGAAAAGGCAAGCGTGTATGTAGGTATGTTTTTTTAACTCGATTGAATAAATTTTCATAAAACAGAGGTAGTTACTGACACTCGCCAGCAGTCAAACGGTAAATCTAACCAAGATAGACGTCAGAACAAATAGATAACGCACTATCTAGGTACCGCATGCAGCATTTCGTTGTATGACACACTCAAACAATCTGTCATATATATCATATATATGATTGTTGTGATATATATGATATACATGGTTTTCGGTGATAATGAATCAAAGGTTCATTGGTGTAAAAACAAATGACGTAATGGAGCTTAAAATATGTGAATAAAAAAATATGATTATTTACTCGCAGAATCATGTCCTTAGTAAAGGTTTATTAGTTTCATACGGGTCCAAGGTATGAAACAAATAGACAAACTCTTATTACTGACGACTAAATCATTACCGAGCACTGCCTTTATTGGTTAGTTTACTCTGTTATCTATTTATATATTATCTATGTTAGTTATTAAGACGTCATAAAAACCAACATAGTCGTAATTACGGTCGATTACTGTCGCTTTTTAGGTTCATTATAAATGTCATTACCGTGGACTGCAAATCTCGGTTAGTTTATATATATTATGTTAATTATACTAATATAAATGTGAAGCAATAAATATATAATATCTTACACCTTAATTCTTAATTTATAGAAATGAGAATACATATTTTATATTTCTGTTGGTTGGTTGGTATATTATTTTACATTTTTACTTACTTTATTTTATTTTTAACTCAATGGATACTGAATGATCGTGCACACTTACGGCAATTTAAGTTTATTTATAGTCCCGTAAAATTCGCCTAAGGCTATCTAAATTTTATTACTAAAATGTGTCTTTAGCTTTAAAATAATTATGTAATAGTAATTCAACGTCTCAATTAACGAAACTAGTGACACAAAATGTAGCCAGACGGAAACAGATTAGAATGTAGCTTATTAATAGCCATATTGCACTTAAAAGAATTAAATGTATCTTATCAAAAAACCATAACTTTCAATGAAGCTATCGATCTAATGGATCATAAACTCGTATGAAATTTGTTGTATAAAACCATCGCAATGCTGATTATTAAACCCACGCGATAGAGGTATGAATATACTGGCACGTAACAGAAATTGAATAAAAATAACTGTATTAAAAATTCCCTTCAGTAAATATTTATATTATTTATTTGTCCGGGAAACTATCAATATTATAAAGTAAATATATATTTCATGTATAAATTAAAGAAATCAGTTCAAAAATATTTGCAGCGCAATTTCAAAATTGCAGTGTTACATGTAGCTGTCAAAAAACATGCCTGGTTCGCGCCAGAATTGTGTTTGAAATGTTGAATAATGTCAAAAAATTGCGCGGAATTTAATTCCCTTTTAGCTTCTATACATACATTCATGTATGAGAAGCTACTATCCCCGTCAACTGTACTGTCATTTGTACTTTTCAACTTGAAAAGTACAAATGCGAGAGTTGATTTTGTATGTGTAGACCTAAGAAAAACCACCATAGCCGTTTAGATCACATCCAAATCTGGTCGAATAATATAGATATTGAACATTAAATTCAACACATTTTTCAAACTAAAGCTTGAAACTTGACGTATCGATACAGCGTAGCGATACCGAATTTAAGCATCTGACATTATGGCTGCTGGGACATAATATTATTTATTAGTTGGCCAGTAAAAATTAATATAAAATTCATCTATGAGCACAACTAGAAATGTGTAAAAGAGTGTTCAATGCCTCGTTATAAATTATAAATTGAAATATGTCCGTGTTCATTTATTTATTTATTTTTTATGGTTACCCAACAGAAATTGTACTCGTATACACTACATGTAATGGCGTAAAGATAATGATGTAAAAAATGATATCAGAATATATTAAACGAATTCAAATAAGATAAAATAAAAGAAAAAAAAAATTAAAAACAAAATACATCAAAAAGAACATGAAATACGCCAATTTATACTTTGAATGTTTACATATATATATTGGTTAATATATGTACAATCTGATTGAATACGGAACTAAACTAGGAATTTTGCCCGTGGTTTTTTGCATTTGCAAAGTATTTATATTGGCGTTGGTATATTATTGGTATAATAGACTTCATTGCGAAACAATTGCTAAGCTATTGAAAAAAGGTCAATTTGGGAGAAGTTAGTATTAAATAAATGATAAATTTAGTAAATAGAAAGGAGAGGTGTTTGTCTCATTACTAGCCGCCCCTCAAAATTTATAATATATTGAAAGAATGTTATCATGCCATTTACCTATGTTTTGTTTATTTTAATTTTCTCAAACCATCATAACTTGAAACCACAGACAGGCGCGTGCAGTCTGGGAAGAAGATGCCTTTAATGACATCAGTAGGCCAGTAGCTGCATGACGTCAGGTTCTGGTTAAATAATTTACTACCACTAAACAATGTATAGAATCAGTTGATATTATATGATAGCTACAGGGTGTCAGCCATTCTTGTTTTTTTTTTCACCTCTTATTATTAATTATTATGTTTATTATTATCAAGGTAACACGTTTGGTGTAAATCTATTAAATTAAAATTTTTTAATTTAAATAATACAATATTAAAAAATTTATAAATAAATTAGATTATAAAATTATGTCTTTACATCATCTTGACGCTTTTAAGGATAGATACGACTCACTTCGTTATACGGGCCAACTCATTATAGAGAGCAATTTATTTTAATTATATCAGTATCGTACACCGACTGAGCTAGTTAGTCTGCGGTATCGTATTTTTGACATCTCACTCTTTAATTCTAAAAAAGTAACTTGACCTTATTGACTCTTTAGGCACTTTTTCAATATCCTATAGTAGATACCAATATTTATTTAAATTCAGTTTTCTTTCATTATTTGTTGTATTCAGTTACTTTACGCATTAATAAAATTATATTAAAACTTATTAGTTAAACGGATTTTTACCCTACTCCTGTTCCGCATTTTTCCTCGCTCGGTGATGGCAAACTGCAAAAACCTCTCGTAAAACTGCATGCATGTTCGCATCCTTAAAAGTCTGTGATTTTGAAGCCCATGGTTAATAATTGCTACCCGTTTTTATAACATTGCTAATAAGCTATTAGTCCAACTGTAATCTCCGTGGCTAAACGCCTCCATCTGGCGTTATAGACGGACATTTGATTGTCTGACTGCGGAACTTTCTACGAGAGAGTTTTTTTGTTTCATTCCTTTAAGATCGGCAATAAAAACAACAACAGTGAATGGTATGACCTCTTATTGTTTACGAAAGGCATTTATCTAAGCACAGTTTATTTTTTTACACCCAATTGTTTCTTTTTATATAATATATAATTAAAGAAATCGTAAACAAAACAGTAAACTAAAAAAAACTGATAAAAGTGAAATTCGACGAGCGATGTTGCCTCAACGCCGCGCTATCTGTAATGGAGACATTCATGGTTTTTTTTTCAAACTAGGGCAATAAGCTACTTTATTTGAGTAGTTGTCATACTAAATATCTGTGCGTTTCTGTATCTACCCGAATATTAGCCAATTATCGATTTTGATCCAATATATTGTAGTACTCAAATTAAAAATTGGCGTGTATATTTCTATGCCTTAAATTAAATCGGAAATTAGCCTAGAGATGTGTAGCAAAGCGGTTCATCAATTAACCGATAAAGAATTAATAATTATAATAATGGATAAATATTATGGAAGCCCCTATAACTTCTTCCTGTAGCTAAACATCGTTACGCGGCCGCTAATCTTTCTTATTAAAACTATCCGGGTCAGAGGTGGGTTTGTATGTACCCATATAAACCTTGAAATAACAAAAGTCAAGATCATTGCCGTTAGATAAAAAAAAACCAATGACCGTTAGCACGTTTACCTTATGTGTTTGTATTGCATACTTGTCTTCGGTAAATAATTTATTTTACAAATTTATTTCGAACACATGTCGCAGAACTAATTGCCACGCGCCGAAGGATATCTCCCTCGAACCTTAAATAATTTCCTATTAAGGTAATACTCTAGAAAATATATTCACTAGTTTGAGGAAAATTAAAATGAATTGGTTTTTTTCGGATTGAGACTACCAATAGCTTTATCTAATGTATGCAATTTATCATTACAGTCTCTTTTGGCAAATAATTAAGAATTGAGACGCATATATAAAACGACCTTAAAATGTGCCATTCCAATTCTAATGTGTCATTAGAATTGGAATGGCACAACATACATACATAGTGGTAATTCTGATCTGGGTTCCATTTTTATTAATTTCAATATTAACGGATGTTAATAATATGTAAAGGCATAGTATTTGCTCAGGTTATTAGATGTTATAGTAGTGTGGTCTGACTATAGTATTGTAGCCAGAAAAACAATCTTCTAGAGACATCTAATAATATTAAATTTAATTTATAACAGTTTTATTGATAAATAAGATTGTTTAATCACTAGTTATAATTTTTAGTCAGATAGAGAGATTTGGCGAGAACCTCTGCTGGAAGTATGTCTAATAATTATATATATACTCGTATATACGTAATTATGTAATTGAGTTGTAAAGGTATTTGAATTATTTATTAAATTTGATGATTGTTTTTTAATAGCCACAAATCGCCTGAAAAGATGTCAATCTTTGACTATATTGAAAATTTAGAAACGTATTACCTATTTATTTTTTGACAAAACAGATTCTTACTAGTAAAAATGCGTTGTTTCCGACGCTCTTAGATACTTTGCGTGTTTACTAGTAAAAACGGGTTCTTACTGATTTCAGGTGTTTACGATAAAATATATAAATATTCTGGCTCTATAATTTGTTTTAATAACAATTAATAGTATTTTTTTTAAATATCGTATTTTAGATGATTTTTAAAATATAGATGCGTACGTCATAACTTTCCAACATATGATAAAGCGTGACAGTATTGACATTTAGAAATATCGATTCGACTTTTTATTATTTATACAAAGATAATGTCCCTACTTTGATCTAGCTTTCAATTGTTGTTCAGTAGTTCATACACTATATTCTCGGCCTAATAATTTATTTAGCTCTGTTAAAAATCGCGCAAAGATCAGACTCAACAAACTTGCATGCTACCATCTATCTACTAAAAATCAGTGGCGATGACATTAATCAAAATTAAAAATATATATTTCGCAACACCCCCACCCCCCTCCCTTTCTCTGACATTTTTCTTTTCCCCCGAATTTTCTATATATGGAAATAAAAATCAGCAGAAATAAATCGTCAAATGTAAAGCATAGCTTTACAGAGTTTGGAATAAATACTATGTAATAAGCCCTTCATAATATAAATAAAATATATAATAATAATAATTGTTTTCAAACGCGAACCGAACTCTCAAAGCGACTATAATTTACATACTAATTATATTAATGATCTTTAGAAAATGAGCGACGACTTGTTGTGCCTTCCCGCGAAGATATCGCCATAGACGAGTGCGATCAGAGGTGGCTATTCAGGGATTTTCTAAAAGTATTAAATTCTACAAGATTAAGTTATAAAAAATAACAAACAATAATAAATAACATTTTTTCATTCTATGCGCTTACACTATTTATTTAAATTTATAGAAAATGTTCTTTTCTCATTTATATTCTTTTAAAGGTATATTCTACATTTCAAACTGGACATTTGTTTTACAATTTTTTCACTGTAGACTTTCACGACCAATTTCACAAGTTGGTCGTTGGTTCGTCTTCTATGCGTGTCTAAACTATTTACTTATCCGATTACAATGAAACTTTAGTGAGTTGCTCACCACGCTCACGCCTGCGAATATTCCTGATAAAAAAATTGCAAAAATATGTTCGTTTTTTATGCGATACAAGACCATTCATTTGGTGAGTTGTTGTGCGCACGACCTAGAGATGGAGAGCGAAGCGACCCATCCTGAGTGCCGCAAGCACGAATTGTCACGCGCTAATGCCACCCGCAAATTTGGCCTAGATTTGTTGGATTGTTGTCCGCACGCCCGCGAAGGCCTAGAGATGAGGATCGAAACAACCCATCCCAAGTACCACAGGCAGAGCCATTGCGCGCCGAAGCCGCCCGTAGGGCCTAGCTGTCAAACTGTAAATCGAGGAGACGGTGCGAAGGGCCTAGAAATAGGAAGCGACCTATCCCTAGTTCCGTAGGCAAAAGTTGTCGCGCGCCATAGCCGCCGTCAAACCCGCCTGCATATCCTAGCTGCCAACCAATTAGTTGAACAGCTAGTTAGTTATAAATAAAACATACTTCTCATTAGCATAGCAGCATATTAATTTAATTTTCATTGTATCTGTCAGCGTTTCAAAATAAATAAAAAGTTCACCTAAAATACGTTAAAATAATACGTTAAAACTAAGTTAGTTGTTAAGTTAACAGACACGATTTAAGCAGACAATCCTCTTATTAAAAATCACATCATTCAATATAACTTAAGTTTTAACAAATTTGCTTAAGAATAAATAATACACAAACAAACACACAAACAAAAAAAATATGATCTGGAAGCTAAATTAACAATCGACTTTTAAAAAAATTATTAATAATCTTTAATTAAAAAATAATGATAGCTCCTAATGATTTATTTTATATAGTATGTAATTCAATAGCAATTTTTCATAGATTTTATAATCCTATATCTGCTATACTAATGATATTGATCTTTTACATACATTTTAAAAATATATACAATTGTACCTGCAATTGCAATTGTAATTGTAAGCATATAAGCGAGTATATGAGTTCGTTATTTAATGTCAGTCTGAATTCAGACCGTCGCATACCACTGGCTGTCATTAATTACATCCGACTGATTATTATATTGTCTGAAATTACATTACATTTTTAAATTTTCCTTGTGTTAAGTATATAATAATGTAGTAAATTATGTAATTAATTAGAGCTATATAAATCAAACCAGGCGAAACGTTTGTCACATTCGTTATTTTAGTTACTATTGAAATTTCAATATTTTAAACAGATGGAAAATAATGCATAAAATAAAGGCAAGAGCCGCACATGTCTGTGCTTGCGAGAAAAGTCGGTCAAGTGGTTGTAATTTTATTAACGATGGCTGTATTAGTACGAGTTGTGGCCGCAGACGGTGAAGAAAATCCAGCGACATGTGACGCTCACTAACAAGAGTTGTCAATCAGATATCGCGATTAAAGATTAGCTTTCCTATGTAGCTGCAATACCTGCTATGGCAGCCAAGAATGCGCTTGTGTTCGACGACGTATTATGTGCCTTCTTTCTTCGAACGTCAGTAGTTCACGATGGCTGCTCACCTTTCGCCAGTGGAAGTATATCCTTAACGAAATAAAATAGTTAGTCGGTTGGTATCTTTCAGAATAAAATATCCCGTGACCTTAATAAATAAATATTTGTTTGTTTTGCCAATATTCATCGCTTAATAGTCTGAAGGGATCAAATTTAAAAAGTCCTAACTCTTGTATTTGTATTTTATTTTTGTGTTTGCGCTTGTATTTAGATCTTTTCCTTCATGCATAATTTTAATATATCTGTAACAGTGTAACAAGCGTACGCAATTAAGAAAGGCAGGGTGGCGATTTTACGCTGGCTTTCCCGACATATTAATGCTTACAGCTATACCTAACGACAGTTATATAAAAAAATCATTAACATGGCATTTATATTTAAACGGACAACTGATATTTAGAGATATTTTAAGCACTCCTAGTTGTAAGGGTTTCTTTTTAGTGGCAGTTTGAATTTGAGTGTTGAAACCTTGACGTATGAACCCTGAATATTTCAACATAGTGAATAAACTAACCGGCATCTAGATGAATTGTATTTTATTTTTATATTCGTTTTTTTAACATCGTTGTGACATGGGCGTTCATTTAATTAATTTTCTAGATTGGTCAAGTTTATACGAGCACGTGTCTAACAACGTACAGCCAACAGCTGATATCAGCAAAGATAAAAAGATAAATTGAAACCCGACGGCCGCAAGATCGATTTCAGATACCACCAATAAATTCGACTGGCGGCGATTAAAAAATAGCGCCGATAGATCGCGCACGCCGCTCCAATTATTATACCCGCTCGCATTCGGGCACGCAGAGCCTTGCACAATAAATTATGCGCTTGCGCAGAGCCGACGCAACTGCGCATGCTACGTTTCTGGTGCGAAACTCTACCTTTTGACTACTATGGTTGTCTACACTGTACACGCTAGGGCGGCATAGTGCAAATTGAAATTTAATAGTTTTGTCCTTACTTATTTCATCCACAATAAACGAAGTAATTTTTATGAATGAAATTGAATTCCACCTTGAAGAATGACACCTTGTAAATATCATATAATATTAACTGCTTCTATTCATTGTTCAGTAGTAGTAAATTAATTACCCAGAACCTGGCTTCTTACAGCTAGGCCCTACAAGCGTCGTAACAGCATCTTACCTCGGACTACACGCGCCTGTAGTACCAACTTGCTATGGGTTGTTCATTTCCTATCTCCACTTGAGCCTGCGGCACTTTTAGTCCATTCGATATGCATTTTGGATAGCCATAGAGGCGTGAGTTACTTTTTAGGTCTGAGTAGATAAAAAATCAAAAAACTTATCATCATACATTTTAACATCGTTTCGGTTTTTGTTTTAAATTTTGACTCGCGGCTTGTAATGAAACCCCCCCTCCCCCCTCTCTTCCTGTTTACTGGATTTGTGATTTATTTAATACTAACTTCTCCCAAATAGGCCTTTTTTCAATAATTCGTTAAAAGTTTCTCAACAGCATTAAAAGTTTCTCATCTTAAAATACTATACCAATACACACAACCACGGCAAAATTCCAATTTTTTTTCTAGATATATGAAAGTTCAAAGCCTAAATTTGTATTTCATGTTTTTTGTTTTTTAAATTTAAAATCGTTTTTTCCTATTTATTTCATCTTATTTAATAATATTAATATTTTTAATACATTTAAATATTATAATTTATTACCTTGTTTTGGTACAAATTATTAAAAAATTAAGAAACACACAAACTGTTGAACAGATTTTCTTGTATCTTACCTAAGAATAAAAAAAATAAATATAAAAAATTATAATCGGTTTGTCCGTTTGGGAGCTACGATGACACACAGAACACAAACATAACACCCCTCTGTTTGCGTTGGGGGTTAGAAATAGCACATTTCAACCGTAGAGTGGTTTTAAGCATGAGAGTACATTTTTATTCTACGGGAAACAGGCACACTCTGTAACCCATTAGCGTACTATTAGGTTTTATAGATTCGGCATTACCCCTCCGAAAGTGACGCACGAAGGAGAAGGCAAATATTTAAAAGGTCAATTTGCTGTTTTAAATCTTTTCCGAATGCTTCTTTAAAACTGTTCAGCAAGACGTTAAAACCGTGCAGATGGGTCATTTTTGAAGAGCAAATTAGCAACTAGCTTGCGTGCAACGAGAGATGCATTTTACAACGGGCACCGTTAGGTGATGACGATGCGTGATCCGTGATGATGATGTCGTCATCTGCGTTAAAACAAAAACGCCCACGGCCTGCGATGTGGCTGATGCACGTATAATCGCGTCATCACCACTGTTTTTTCTCGAGCAGCGGAACAGAGTAGGCAGTTCACGTCGAACCTCTGGACCTTAGCGGTGCCACAAATTAGGCACATGGCTACGAAATACTCGTTCAAATGACATGGTCAGCATTACTATATTATTACGCGCCATTCCTATCGAATAATGAACGCTTGTGATTTTTACTGATGTAATACGAGTTTTTTTATTGCATCATACTAAAAAACCATAGAGATCCGCCATTGGTCATAGCATTTTTAATGCTTCATTACCACCATCTACCCTGACATTTGCCCTAGTTGATTAAGGCCCAAAAGAATTGTATATGACCTAGGTAATTGTAATTATATAAAAAAAAACACACCGCGGATCTAATAATAAGCTCGTGTGACAAATGACTAAATAGAAAAAAACTAATTTTAAAGCATACTAGAACTGTAAACCAGAAATATCTATTTGTTGTGTAGACGTCAAACGGAATGTATAAAATATTTTGATGCGTTAACATCTCAAGGGGTGCTTTTCCAGATAGTGTAACTCGTGTTAATTTTTTCACTGGGACGAATCCCGGCTGTCATCCACCACTTTGTATTAGATGCGAATTTTACCTAAAACATTCCCATACTTAGTCGTAAGTTTAGAAAATTCTTTGGCGCTTTCAAAATATCAACCTAAAAAATTAGGCATAAAATCTTCCCCACAGAGCACAGATAGGGAATCAATACAAACTAAAATTTGCCTGCCTCTTATCGCCCCCATAACTCGATTTGGTTTCTTTTTATTGTTGCTAATTAAGAAGCAATATCGAGCTCAACAGCGTGTAATGTAATATGCGTTTAAAAAAAAAAACGAATTTATTAGAATCTGTATAGTTTCAAAAAATCTTTACACACACTTTATACTAATGTTGATATTGAATAATAAATACTTTGAGACAAAAGCGTTTCGACGACAAGAAGCTAAAAGTTTAGAGGCTATGCGATTAGCAACGGAAATACTATAAATATCGTATTTAAGCAAGTAGGGTATATCAGACGAACCGTTAGGTTCTACTTGAGCAGGTTAACTTTTATGTAATATGTATTTTTTTACCTGACCCCTTTATTTGATTCAACTAATTATAAGAAATTAGTCAAGTAACATAAGATGAACAATACACACTTAAAACAATTTTAAGTGTCTGTGATAAATTACAGTCTACAATTTGCTTCAAAAATTAAATTATTAGCCGCCGTTTACGGATATGACAGTGGTATCCTTTGTATCCTGGCTGGGTCGAGGCTGTGCCCCCGCCCCCCTCCCCACTGCCCACAATCGTCCCCTCCAGAAGACCTGTCACCGAATTGGCACCAGCAGCGCTACGCGCCGCGGAATAGAAAGGCCCGCTCCTCAGCCTCGCTACAAGTGAAAACATTTTCGAGTCAGACGGATTGCTCGCAGCAGAGTGAGCGGTCCTCGCGTCGACTGTCGCGTTCGTCGTTGCCGAAGCTCCGCACCGCGAGTTCCGCAGCTTCCCATGTGTGTACAGTGACTGCGCGAAGTTTCTTTGGATTATTATACTTGTTGTCTTCGGGCATATTTGGTGAGATAAATATGAAGTGGCGAAGATGGAGCCTGGCGCTGGTCGCCTTCGTCTTAATATTCAATTGCAGTTATGCGGTTAAAGTACAGCAAAAGAGGAAAAAAGGTTTGTTAAATTAAAAAAATACTAATAATTAATCTGCATGCTGCGTGCATCTTTCAGTTGTTACCAAAATAACAACTAACCTGATTGATTTAAATATATAAGAATTAGTTAGTAAACAAATTTCATTTTAATTATTCATTTGTTCTTCTAATTTCCTCTGTTAACACAAATATTAAATACATTCAGGTACATATTTTCGATATCCGTCCTTCATGTAGGTATATATCTTTATTTGTATTTATAGTAGTTTACTATTATCAAAACTCAAATACCTTTTAAAAAAATTATGTGAAACAAACATAACATAAAAACTTTATATAATTTCTGCTGAAAAAATATTATTAAACATTTAGCGGTTAAATGTTCTTTCAACTGTCTGTATTTACGGATTTTTTGAGACATTTAATGTTTGTGGTAGTCAAATGCATTTTGGGAAACATCATATGTATTAGTAGACCCTGGGTGCTTGGTTTCTGACCTAGGTAAAATTAGTAACAACCATTGCAAAAAAAAAACACTAAATTTATGTGCCTAATAAAAACTCGTATTTCCGGCGAGATATTGGTGTCGACTTTTTTTACGATCGCAATACCCTGTACTTACGTGCTGGAAAGTGAATACATTTTTAAATAATTTAGATGCCCTACGATAAATTGACGAATTTCTCTTTTAGCTCTATTGTTTTCACTAATTATTCACGGCAGATATCAATTAAAATGGGCGCGGCACACTTCCTGGCGGATGTAATTTGTCAAAAGTGAATCCCGCAAACGCAACGTCATCGGCTTTCCTATATCGGATAACGCGCTCGTTATCGAAGCTGTAAACTGGTAACGGTCCGCCGACCTCCAGCTTGGCGACCCGGCAGAGAGCACGGGCACGGGCCAACATTCCCCTTGGCGGCTGCTCTGCTAACTGCTCTCCTAACTGCTCTTCTAACTGCTCCGCAAACTGCTCTGCTCTCGCCGGGCGCAGTTCGCATCGCGAATCCATTGTTTAAACGAATCTGGCCAATATTTTAAATATTTTCAATAAAATTACTTTCATAATTAAACAAGTATAAAAAACCAGTAGGTATTTCATAAAACACCGTTATCTTTTTGTTTTCCATCTTAGTTTTCATTATTTCTATTTATTTTATTTATATTTACCGGCATGTTTTGACACGAATAAATAAAAATTATATATATATTTTTTTTATTATTATTACTAATATTAAAAAAATATAAAAGTTTATAATTTTTAAACAAAAAATATTTATAAGGTACCAAAGAGTTCCTGGTTGTCGGTTTTAAAAGATTTTAACTTTCATCTTTTCTTTTTAGCACGAAATATTTTAAAAAAAACAGACACTATAAAATATTGCAAGCACCACAGGTACCTACATTGTGGTAAACTAAATCTTTTCAGACTATTAAACTGAAAATGATGGTGCAGATATTATACATTTTTAATAATATTTTCCTCTCATTTCTGCTTCGAATTTTAGAGGTTAGTCTAAACCATCCTTTATATATCTTTATTTAAACTTATCTTTATTTATAACATAGTCCAAATATGTTCGATGTAAAAATATGGTCCTCTGAATATCAAATAAATGTCTAAAACGCAATACCCAAACGCTAATCCTTCCGATGTTACACCTGTAATGATTATACTACATTCGTATTGTTATTGGAAAATAGTTAACTGCTGAAATAACAAGAAATCGAGTAAGTGGCAACTAAATTGTATTATGAAACTGATAATTTAAAACTTTATTAGTGAAAACGTATGCATAATGTAACAACCTATTGGTTTGGGTGAAACTATTTAAATTGTGTTGTATTCATAAAAAAAACTTCATAATTACCTATTACTACAAATTTGTTTTACTAGAGATTACAGACATTTTATCCCTCATAAAATTCTTAAATGCCTACAACTTGTATTCTTATAGTTCTTACTGTTATGTTTTTAATCGTTAGATTCATATTTTATATTATTTTTATCGCCGTTTCTAATATAAAAATAGGTAGCAAAACAAATAAACTATTTTAATTTTGATTATTATCTGAGTTATCTTATTTCGTAATATTAACTTATTATTCCAATGCTATAAAAAATTGCACTGAGGGCTATCACAAATCAACTTTACTGTTTTACAGCGTTTTGTCTAACTTCTCTTATTAATTTTTTCAAATTTAAAAATAAACTAGGTTGACAAACCATTCATGGAAGCTAAATGATAAGTCCTAATTCACTATTCCTACTCTCTGATACTCATTTTCTATGACAATTTGAAAGGACATATTTTAAGTCTTATAGTACTCAAAAATACCTAAAAATGTAAAACCTCATTTTACAAATTTTTACCTAACTGACAAATATTTAATATTTTTAATATTGTCATACCTACATATTATGTATCTTTTAGTTTAATTACATATTAATAAAATATATTATAACATACAATAAATAGACGGTTACAGGATGTCCCAAGCCCGTTCCCAAAGACTTAAGAAGAGTGTTTTGTAACCTATTATTAGTAAAAAATGATATGAAAAAATGCGAAAAAAAAACATTCCCAAATTGATTATATTTTTTAAAAGATGGTGTAAATTCGATAAGCGCGCGAATTCCAATGCCGTATCGGTGATGGTCTTGACACCGTTACGGCGTACGGCACAGCTTATCGCTCACAATAAAGACATTATTACATGATCCTTTTACTATTTTCACGTAAAATTTACATCCTTTTTCTCGGTAACCACGATAATTTTGTCATAGCTTCTTAACAAATAACATTAAAAATTGGAAGACGAATTCACTTTTTTTGAAGGTATAAATTGAAAGATATTATCAAAGGTGAATTTATATTTAATAGGTTTAATTTATACTTAATTTTATAATTTGGTCCTAATAACGTCACGTGTTCGGACATATTTCATGTCAGGAGATACAGATCATGGTATTGTATATTTTTTTATTTTATTACAAACTTTTTGCTTAGGAACATGACATACACTAAATAAATTGTAATAATTTAATGTTTTAAGAAAGCTTTTCCGTACTGTGTAAATTGTTGTTCGGAAAAAGCTTTCTTAAAACATTAAATTATTACAATTTATTCTACGTTAGCTGTTTATCTTAACATTAAAATAAAGTTATTTCTAAATGTGTTACAGAATTGTTAAATAATTTTACTTGCTATTTGGAAAATAAGACAAAGGTATGATTTTTTAGTTTAAAATCAAAGTTTTAAAATGGTAAGAATTTAATAAAATATCGCTTAAATCGTAAATTTTGAATTCAAAAATACTGACAAAGAAAACAATATTACATTCAAATGGTAATTATTTATAATTAAAACGGTGTGCACAAAAAAAATAGAGCCTGGTGCCATAGTTGAAAATCATAATTGACATAAATTGGCAATAATTTTATCACCAAAAATTTTAACTGCTTAGCCAAATTCTTACATAACGGTTACCCACTGAGATAACAAATTTTGAAATATTTCATCGAGCGTTTTATGACAAGCAGTCAACGAGAAAAATTACACTGTAATAAAAACCGTTAACTCTGCCATTATTATAAAAGTTTCATTCGAACAGGGTAATAAAACTTTCGCACATTTGTTTCACCAATTAAGTTAATATTTACAGCGACGAGGAAACTCGCACACATTGCTAACTTCATGAAATAGCCAATAAAATTGATGACCTTGATTTCTTCGATATTGACCCTGGTATGGTTTCACTTTTAACGTGATCTGATCCTAAAATAACGATTTGCAAACTGACTACAATTAGATTTTTATATTTCTTACCGCACTTCTTTCAAAGCAATCCGCTACTTGTCATATTTTAATTAAATGAAAATAATATGTTAATAGCAAAAGAAATACGTAAGGTAGTTTTGTGTATAAAAAAGAATTAAATAATCTTTTTATATTATTCTGAATACAGTGGTAAAGAATAAATAACTTACAATATATTTGTTGTATCTGGACTATAATAATGGTAATATTCAGAACATACATAATATTAAAAAGGGCTATTTTAAAGCATAGCGGGCAATAAAACAATTATTAAAAGAAGTAATCAAAATTTAAAATTATTTATATATGTAAACATTTAAATATGAAAAATAATGGAATTTCCAGTGGATTTATAGTTTATACGTGTTTCGAGCAATTATTACAAATTTTACATTATTTTAAAAAGCAATAAATCGATTATAAAAAATAATACTAATTAATAGAAAAAATATTTCTAAACACAAAAAAAAAATGAGTTTTCAAAGCTCTGATTAACATATATACTTTTAGCTATTTTTTTTTTTTAAGTATTACAATTTTATTTTAAACATTATAAATATTGTAAAATGATCATGTTTTTATAAATAATTTATGCCCTTTTATAAATTTTGTTTTCGCTTGTTAGTTTAGGCGACATTGCGATCGTTTAAATATGTTTCTTAAACTATAGTTTAAATATGTTGTTTAATACCTGTGCTACTAAATTGGTACCCCAATAGCAGTTTATCGAATGAACTAATGAACTCTGGAAATTGGCATTCGTCTTTAAGACAAATCAGGCGAAGATTTCGGCTGAGATTTCGACAGACTTTCGCCGTTTAATTAGCTCCGGACGGCAACAGCGACAGCTGGACTCCGAAGACTGTTTCTTATCAAGATCCGCAGCCGCGAGACGCTCGCATCTCCGGGCGAAATCTTGTCGTGTGCGCCGAACATTGCCTGAACATTGCGCCTTACGAATGCAAATGAACTAAAAACCAGGAAGTGTCTGTTGGATAACTCAGATATAACTAAGGCTAAATTATCACGATTAACACACATGTGAAAATAACCAGGAAAAGCTAACTACGGAATTTAAATAAAACCTTTAATACCCCACCACCATAAGATTTTTCATTAAATTTGCCACACAAAACAAAGTTTATGTAATATGTATCAGCATAACAAAAAAAATGTAAAGTAATTTTTAAAATACCTCGTAGGATATTAAGCGCACGACAAACAATCCCATCTACAGTCCCATCCCGTCGCGGCTTAAGAGATAGCTTTTATATTATGCTAATTTAAATCGCTTAAGAATCATTTATTTATAGCGAACATTCGGATCCGGTTAAATATTTGTATTCAGTAACCAATAAGAATTATATTCTAAATCGTTCGATAAACCATTGATCGATTTGGTCAATTAATCAAATGGATGCCTCGTTTAAACCGGCTCGTCTAGTTATTGATTATCTTACATAATAATCAATTATTTTATAACTGTGCTAAGCTTCAATGTTTTAATCTTTATTGCATATCATATCTATAAAGAGTCCTAAGCTGCACAAACTATTTAATTTCCTATAGATATTCACTCTGTAAATCTAAAAGTATAGCAAGAATGTTGAACTGCGTATTTGTTTCAGCTAGACGTAGAAAAGTAAAATAAAACATGATAGACCACTAAATGAAGTTACAAAAGGGGCTTTTAGGTCCAGTAATTAGGCACACTTTTGATTAAATAAAAAACCGCACGCTCAAACTTAATTCCTTCTAGTCAACCTTTGTATAACTTTTAAAACCGAAATAAATTGTATAAAGGAAGGATTTGATTGCAATTGGGTAACGAAAGGAAGAAAAGAAAGGCATGCACACTTTTGGTTCGTTTTTGATAGGGAATTTCGCATAAGCGGTTGTAAAGTTTTGAGAAAAAGTGAAAAAAAAACATTAGATTCAGGAAAAGTTGTTAAAGAACTTTTACTTGGTTAAAGTTAAAACTTTGTACACATACCTACCACATAAGTTTCTGCAGAACGTTTCGACATTGTTTGAGTGTCATCGGCATTAATATTCTCACCTTATTTATCACAAAGCTATAATATGCCACATGACAATGACAGAGCATTGTGCAGCGTTGATGTCTGCTGTAGCACACTCTATCCACTGTCATCGACTCGTCAGTCGTCACGGCTTTGCACCCACGTAACTACATCATAGACCGTTTCTGCCAGCCATTGACCACAACAGATAGTTCATTTTTCCGTATGAAAAACACGAAAAATATTTAACCAACAATGAGCAGAGTATTCAAAATTCTTTCACTGCATCAAAATCAAAAATAAAATAAAATCAAATGCAATACATAGCCTAATACGAATTAAATGAGAAACATAGGCAAAAATATGCTCCTTTTGTTCTCAAGCAATGAGAAAAAAGGGATACCTTAATATTTTTTTTTATTTTTTTGTCTGTTTTTTTTCCACAACCTTAATTAATATATTCGGACCTGCTTTCAGTTCTCACTATTTTGTTATCTACCTAATGTGCTTTTATAAAAAAAAAACATTGGGATTGCAAGTGGTGTCAGGGTTTGCCTACAGTTTAGCTATTGACGTTTGGCGGAAATTTCCCCTAAGGGTGTATCATCGTCTGTTGGTGAAATACTTACAGCTTAACTGTAATAAAGTTCGATTAACAGATTGATAGCGGGGATTTAATTTTTCGGTAGTTTTTTCATTATCAGAGGCATTGTAATTTTATTATTAAAATAAAAACGGCTAAAGGTGATAGCAACTATCCTTGGTTGATTCCAAAATCTAATCAGTCATCTGTTCTAATCTAATCTAATCTGTCATCTTGGAGTCTAGAGGCCTCGATTATGTTGAATATATTTTTTTGTATATGTCTATATAAAATCCAGGTAGTATTGACGTTTAGAAATTCGAAACAATTTACTTTTATATATGTAACGGCGTATGCCTCTAAATGTTAAAAATCATCTAAACCGTATTTATGAAATAAAATTTACAATTTATCTATATCTGGACGATTTTCACGAAATGTGCATTTATTTATTTTACACTTTCTTTTTATGTTTAGCCAAGACGATTCATTTATTGAATGTCCTTGTAAATTTTCATTAAATTATTCACCGTTGTTTATCATTATTTCCTTTTTAAATATTTTTTTTACTACTTTAATGAAAGTTTAACCATTTTTAGTATGGTGAGAGTTAAAGGCTTCTATAAAATACAGCGTAGTTTTAATATTAGTAATATTAATATTCTACTTTTATTGATAGTATTAGTATTAATATCAATAGGAATACTAGGAATAACAAAGCATAAGAAGTAAATCATTTCTCTTTTTAGAAAATAAAAAGAGTTCTAAACCGGTCTCATGCACGTGTAATTGCTATATAGAATTATTTTTACAACCGTAATATAAATTAATTAAATAATCGGCTTTTCTCTTTCTTTCACATTTCTTAACATTTGATACTTATTGAGTCGATTTCAATGATACAGCCGTTTATTGTGAAAAGATACGGGTTTTTTGTGATACTGATTTCTCGTGTAAGATTTTTCACGTATTGTCATTTTCCTATTTTTAAGATTCCACGCATAAATAGACCCTCCTATTTTGTCGGTGAATTTTCTTGGAGGTAAAAGTGACCACAAGCCGCCGGACGCAGCTGCCTGTGTATTCTCACGCATGGAAAAGCAGCGTAGAATACGCGTTAGACTTTCTCTAGACAAATCGCTCAATTTCTTGCGCGCATCTTGAATAACGGGTCCGACTGGAAGTCACCTGCACGAGATGTCTTTGCAATTGCACATAAAACGCAACGCCCTATTTTTTTATTGAATGGTAAATGATTATTTATTACGCATTGATTTTTTTATTATAAAATAAAATAGGGTCAAACATAAACTGAGGTCACGTTTTAAATTTTGATTATTTTTTACTGAACTGCTGTAAATCAAAACTCTTGTTCCTATATTTTTCGGGAAATGATCAGACTTATTTTTTATTGAATACTCTTGTAAATGCAGGCCTGTTTTTATTCAGATTTTCTGTGACCCCTATGAGTATTCTTTACATATAAAAGATTTATAAAATTATATGTTATTTATTAAAAAATAGTTTTTTAATTTTTAAATAAAAGAAATTATCAACAAAATATTCTATCAAAACCCTGTGTATATTAAGTTATGTCTGTTTAAAAATAACATTGACATCATTATTCCTCTAATGGTTAAGCAAATGGTTTTCACGGTTTAATATAATTGGTGTTTGATATCAGTTATTGTAGACTTATGTCTAATAAATATTTTTGAATTCGATGCTTTTAACTAGTACCTCATAAAAAAAAATGTTATATGAAATGAAGCTTCACTAAAATAAAGAAATAAAGTAGGTATGCATATAGCTTATTTTATTTACATAAGTACTTTATATGGCACGCTTTATAAATAGTATACTCACTAAATTAAGCAGGTGTAGGTGTAAGTAACCTAGGGAGGTTTTTCCGCAATATTTTTTTGATACTGGTTACCATAGAAATGCTTTTACGTTTAGTAGTCACCCGGTGCGCTATATGTAGAGTTTATCTTATAAGATTCACTGTGTAATGATCGAGGCCAATATTTGTATTATAATATATACAATATTACACACAATACGACTTCTTATACAGCATGTTCTTTAATTAATTTCAGACCATAAATAAATCGAAAACATTTTTCTCTAAAAGGACCTTGAATATAATAAATATGTAAAGTAACCGATTTAGGGTTAGTTCATAATAACGGCACGCATGATTCGGTCCCTGCTGGCCACACTCACCGATAATGCTACGGAGTTATGTCAGGCAAATCCAGCCCAACCGGACTATGACGTAAGGGCCAGAGTTCCTTTCACCGTTCGCGACTCTTTAAGACACGGCGTCCTGTGGCCCGCGTGTCAGCATTCACATGCTCCACATTTCTTATTCATGGACAAGCCTTTAGAGACAAAGCGGAGTGAAGTCATTGCAACACCTACTTTAATGGTGTTTCATTTTATCGGTATTGCGGTATTTTACCTAGTAACTATTTGCAAATAAATAACAAATTTTATACTTTATTTCATTAACCTAACGCCGATCACAACAAAAAAAAATAGGTGTGAGTGCTGTGGACTCACGGTGTGATGTGTAAGCATTAGCGTTCTTGTGTGAATTTCATGAAATCAACCTCCCTTCCCCAATTAAAATGTAGCTGTCAACCCTATTTTTAGATAATAAATCTATGTTGAAAACTGAATACCAAACTTCGCGCCCTGACGCATTGACTCCATCGTGAAAGCTCGTAAAGTAACGATGAGCGCCTCTGGCAGGTCCGAACCAAATCTAAATTCACACCACATAGGCGGTCTTCATATACTCGTAAATGTTTACATATCAAAATAAAATGGTTTGGGTGATAGTTTGTATCTCTTCCGAGCATGAAGCTACGTGTATGAGCGAAGTGCACCCTAAAGGAACTGCTTATAACTTCCGAGTAAAGAAGGTACCCTTGCTGATTAAGGCCTACATTAATTTAGAAGTTTCTGGTTTCACTGCAGAATCAGCAATTGTAATTTGTTGATATTTTGATTGAATGGAGATGTTTGTTTCACGGTGTCTGGTTCTACCTAAAACCCTCAGATGATTTCGGCTTTATTTTGACAGCCTTTCATGGGAAAATTTGAGGCATTTCTCACAAATACTTTGATCAGCCTGCTTGTGGTGTATTCAAGTGTACTACAGATAGGTTTATTAGCACCTTTCCTAACCAGTTAGTCTGCTTTTTCATTTCCATCTATTCTCGAATGACCAGGTATAAGAACTAGATTAATGTTAATTACACTGAAACTGATGGCCTTCATAACTGCTGAACAATCTGTAAAGACAGTAGTATGACTGTATTTAGGTCGCACAATCGTAAGAATGTTCAACAATTTTATAGGCCGTATTTAGTTTTTTCATAATAATTTCAGATTAGGGGAAGGGACAAAGAACACTCTGATGAGGGTAAGGTGTGATGTGTGTGAAAGTTTTAAAGGTGGCAATCTGAAAATCCGAGAAAATGTACTCATTCGATCCATATAGTAAGCAATGTCTGACTAAATTTTAATAAATGTTTTTGAAGATCCACCGCGAGATAAAATCACAGATTGTTTATATCTGAATAGACAGTAAGTATATGTATATTTTTAAAATTTCGTAGGTTCTCCGCGGATACATAATTAAATAAATACGCATTTATCGCGGAGTTGCTAAATCATTGCAATAGAATTCTTTACTTGAAAGTAAATTATATGAAGCGTTCTCTTTTTATTTGTTTAATATTTTTAATCAAAAAAGAAATATGTATCATTTTATGGTAACTTTACTATTCAATAATAGAAATTTCATTACATTATAATGTGAAACCATACTAGCACACAACACACTGTAAACACATTGTGCACTGTACCAATGTAAATAGTGTATGCTTGTGTAAAGTACAAAAAATATAGTGTGAAGTGAAGTGTAAAGTATAAAGTACAATGTATAAAAGTGCACGATATATAAACATAACATTAAATGTGAATACACTTTGTGAAAAATAGGAAAAAAAATAACAGTTGTAATTATCGCAAAACCTCCACAGCAATGTTTACTTACAGTGCGCAATAAATTGCAAGAAGCCGTCTATCTTACGATAAAATATTCGTTACTTGCTCGGGTCAACTCTCTACGCGTTATTAATAAACTTGAAGACCGAGATCGCATTTGTATTTAAATACTTACCCATTGATTGAGTTGAGAAAGTGGCATTAGGGACCATGAAAGGCCTTCCTTAGGGCAAATCGATAAAATACTCTTATCTCGTGTTCTGATGCAGTAGAGCTTGAAATTGCAAGCTTCTTATTGTCACAAACCGGTCCGCAATCTACTGAAATTCGAGTGAAGAAACCGGTACTTGTAAGGACAAATAGAAAAAAAGAACACTCGAATCATTTAATTTGTCGAATGACGGAAAGATGGCGTAATGGTCTAATTGTCTGCTAATAAACCAGAGTCTTTTCAGGATCTTCTAGAAATCTAAATCCCTAAAACTTTCATACGTCGAATGTTTTAAGTAGAATGATATATAAAACAATAAAATCGCTTCGCTGATAAAATAGCCAAGTAATGATAAATAAGAATTATTCTCTCGTAAAAATATTGAACTATGCTTTTTTCTTGAAACTCTCGACATTCGACAAGTAAAAAAACACACGACAACCATATAATTATTACAGACTTAACGATGTGATGTTTGCTTGTAAAATATTTTCACACTATCCATTGTTTTTCCTTGGATTTTTCTTTTCTATGAATAATTGTAATAACTTAATTAACTTAATTATTGAATATAAGAATAACTGCGAGTAGTTGGGAAAAATGAGATATAGCATTTTATAAATTCTAAAACGAGTGAAAAATCGTAAAATACTTGGTACGGTATGTTTTTCATGTTTCGGTTAAACGGTTTAAATAGCAAGGGCCCGTAAACATCGGACAGAAAATGTACAGTACCCGATATTCCATTATATCAGTTTACCTGTTAACGTGTATTTTAAATATACACTACTTCAGTTATAGGTACGTCGAATTCATTCAAATTAGCATTTTTTTTATTTAGTGCGGATTGCTCCGAACTGCCAATAAGCGACATATTTATGATCGGATTTACGGCCGAGGAATTTAAATTCGACCGGTCAAGAAAAGACGAATGGAAGAACGCAGCAGATGCAAAAAATGTCGGAAACTGTATCAAATTGATCGGACCACTTTCTCTGGACGTGAACGTAAACGTTTTCGTCGGTCGCCTTTACCTACGCCTTTCAGCTTTCCATTATTAAAATTACAATAATTAAAACTACTAAAACTACACTAAGCATAAAAAAATATACTCTTATCAACTAAACATTTTGTAATTTGTTTCTATCTTTTGTCCAAAAACTAATAAAGACTCTTTCTATATATTTATATGACATATTATTAAATAACTTAAAGCTTTATATTTAATAGTAGTATTGAAATGGCCTGCTTTTTAATAATATTTATAAGTTTATTCGAAAGCTTATTCAATTCTCTTTCACGCGGTATTTAATACTCAAACTCAATTCAAATGTTTATAATATTGACTGACTTTTTGACTAAGAATTACATATACATAAAATAGTTATTAAAATACCGTTTAAATAATTGAAATTTCCCTGATAAAATGAATGATCTAATATTTGATAATTTAAAAATATATTTTTTAGCCAAATTCTAAATAAACGATAATTTATAATGATGTAATATTTGTAAATATACATATGTAGGTGATATATTCCTACCTAATGTATAAAAATGTCTTGAGAGTATGGAGGTTAGCGAAAAAGAGCTCAATATTTAAGTATATTTAACTATTGTCGCTATTAAAATAGTTACGGATGAAAAAAAAAATATTATAAAATACATACATATGAAACTAAGAACCTCCTCCTTTTATTAAATCCGGTTAAAAAGCAAAAAAAAAATTGATTGTGGAATATGATTTTAAAAAAAATAGTGTAATTTCTGTCGTGCTAATTTAACTTGCAGTGACTAAAAAGATTTTGATAACTATCTTAGTAAACAAGTTATTTTATATCAAGCTTTTTGCTACTATAGCATAGCACCCATTAAATATATGACTTCTACCCGCGATTCTCTCGTTCAGTACTGATAATATTTAAATATATTTACATTTAAAAATATGTATTTATTTTAATAAGTTGGTCAGTATATAATATACTTTATTAATGGCTTTTAATTTTATTCTAAAATTTCAATCCAGCCACTTGTAATAGTGTATGTGTATTATTACATGCATTGATTTCATTTTTATTATTTATGTTTATCTTTATAAAAATTGTCTTTATATTATAGATATGCGCTTTTATGTTCAATTTATAAAGTGGAAAAACTTAGATAGAACCCAATAAGGTAATAGTGATGCAATTCACCTCATAATTAATTGGAAGCTGGTATGTGGCAGAAGGCTAAAATTGACTTGGTCAGTCAATTTACACTTTTTGTAGCTTATCAATTCTAAGCCAATAATGGCGTGTAATTTAAATTAATGTCTGCTTTCACTGCTAAGTATAATGGACCGATGTTGGGAGTTTGGTAAATCTATTTTACTTTTTTGCAGAGACATTAAGCATTCCAAGATAGTTGGAATACGTTTATTTAATTTACCGATTTTGTTTTCAACAATTAATAAAAATAAAGTTATTACCTATACGTAATTACATCATTTAAAACCATTGTAATACCACGTTTCCGTAAAACCATTAAACTATCGACTAATACGGTACCTTCTTGATATTTTTAGACCGTAATGTTTTAATTCGTTAATTTATATGGGGCTAAAATAGAATAGGTCCAAATCCTTCTCGATAAAAAAACAGCTAATTGGTCCTGCGATTTCTAGGGTTATTTGTTAAGAAACTATATCAAAATTTAACACGTTTACCGAGAAAAAAAAAGTGTAAATATTACGTTAAAATAGTAAAATGTAATGTAGTAATGTCTTTGTTGTAAGCGCTCAGATGACGCCCTAACGATTTCAGGGCCATTATCGATCGGCGCGGCATCGGAATTCGCGCGCTGACCGAATTGACACCATGTATTAAAAATATTATAAATTTGGGGATGTTTTTATATCATTACACAAAAACTTCCTTAAGTCTTCAGGACTGGTCTTGGGACATCTGTATTTTTTCAAATTTTAAAAAATTTAGTATCCACATAAAAAAATATAATATTGATGATCGTATAATTTATTAAATATATAAGTTTTAAGGCTCATAGAATTATATACGAAAAGTACAAGTATGTTTTTTTTTCATATTATCAATTTTGTTTAACTGTTGATATATATATCTTGTATTGATTTAATATTAGTTTATTATTTGGGTTTTATATTGAGTGTATATATGTGTATTATTACTACATTATATATATATATATATATATTTTTGATATATAAATTATTATTAAAATTATGTATTAGTTATTAACCGTACATTTATGTATTTTTATTTATACATAGTATTATATCTATTGTTATTATTATTATTATTTCAGTATTATTTTTAGTTTTATTTATATATTACATATTATTATTTATATATTATGTATTATTTCATACAATTCAATTAAAATAATTGTAATTGTATGTTGCGCAGTGTTACTGTTATGCTTATAAGAACGATGCTTTTAGTAACTTTAGTACGGGCATTGCCTAGTTAGGTAGTACTTTGCATTATAAGTAATTGATGTTAAGTTACTGTCAACAAATAAATATATATATATATATATATATATATATATATAGATTTGATGATATAATATTTTTTAAGCTTTCGCCATTCGGCGTCGTCAGAAAATATATGAGATATGACGTTTAAAATGCAACCTTCATAAATTCGAAAATCGCATTTTAAACTAAAAGATAAGTGTATATATATATATATATATATATACACTTAAAGCATTTTAACGGATAAACCGAAGCGCAATTTTAATATATTGACCCAGGTATATCTTAATTATCTGTAGCAGATCATAATGTTTTAATTAGATGATGTAATTAACTGCAGACACTACATATGACCTATAATTTATTCACAATTAAAATCATAATTTTACCATATTTACCTATGTTAATAGAACCCGTGTATGTAAGACACTTTCACTAATAAAGATTATATTTACCAGATGGTATATTAGGTTTACCGCCTGTCGAATTAAATCTTTTCATATACATACAGCAGTGTAATTAATGTTTATTTTCCTTTAATTCCAATCGTTTTTACATTCTTACGCTCAATATCTACCCAAGGTTGAGCAAAAAACATACGTAGTTACGCACGCAATAACCTAAATTATACTGTTCAATGCGGATGTTTGTGAAAGTATTAATTTTGTGCTTTTTTTCGTAGGTTCGCCATATTGGTAAAATTTGTTACACACGAAAGGTATTCTTTTGTGATACATTTTTACCTTTTGATTTTAATTTAATGTTGCGTCACGCGGAAAGGTTGCTTAACCACCTGTTCTATTATTTTATTTATTAATATTCCTCCGTTTCGATAACTGTGTACAGACAGGAATTAAATTATGTCATCGATACATTGATACCGATTTATTGATAAATAGTTTTGTATTTCTTATATAACGTTTAGATTGTTTTTAACATTATTAGAGGCACATGCCGTGACGTACATAAAAACCTGTCAGTAATTGACGTTTAGAAATTCGAAATAATTTTTTAATATTTTTATAGTTTGAAATTTTTCAAACTAATTGTAGAGACAGAATGTTTATTTATTTATTGTGACACATTTAATTTGACAAAAAATGTTACAAATGTATATTATAAATGCACAGGGAGCGATTGGCATTCCTATTTTTGTGCCCTGCCTTCTTTACTGGACTATGTCTGTACTAAGGAAGGCAGTGTTATATTGTGCTGCAACTAAGATTGTCAAACCGTCAATGCACCTTGAGAAATATGAAAAGTGTGTCTATTTGTAAAAAAAACAAATTAAAATATAAATATATATATATATATACAATGTTGTCGCATAGAATGTTCATGTTCAGACAAATATGTCTATATTTATAGATAGATTATAAGAAAAATAAAATACATAATGAATATACTAATAATGCTCATGCTAAAGTAGCAAACAAAAGATTGCATTTTGAGTACGTTTTTGGTAAATTTAGACTATATATAAAATGTTAATATAAAATGTTTAAAAAGTCTGCAGATTCTTGTCTTCCTTTATCTATCAGCCATACGTTAATTTTTTTCGAAAATATCTTTAGGTTATCTATTTCCTTTATATACTCCGGAAGATTATTGTGGAGTTTGGGACCTAAGAATTTTAAGGACTGTTGGCCAAAAGTTGTAGACATTTTTGGTATCTCTAATAAGTCACCACTATGTGCTCTTGTGTTATGGCCATGATCTATTCATATCTTTTCATATTTGCTATGTTTTTTTTGGGTGTTCAATATTACCTTCTTTATGAAGGATTGTCTTACATCTAAAACACTGAAGTCTGTGAAAGTAAAGAAAGCTATCGGAATATATATATATATATATATATATATGTAACATAAAAATTAATGAAACTACAAGGAGTACTACTACTACAAATGATTAAGGCGTTTGATTATTGATCCGGCGGTCGCAGATTCAAATCCGCACAAAGTTATACCGTTTTTAACGCTTCATTACCACCATCTCTCCTGACTCTGGCACAAGCATATTTGGGTGTAGTTGAGTAGGGTCAAAATTATTGTATATGACCTAGGTCGTAGTAATTCTTTTTTTATTGTGCTTTTGGAAACAGTAAACAAGTTTTACTTATGTAACCTATTAATATTAGATCTACAGAAAAATCGCGTAGTGTATTGATGCGTCGGGGAAAAATGTCCTTAGTGAAAATTAATAAATAAATTAAATAGTTAAAAAAACTGTTAAAATATTTTGAATTAGCCGTTTACTATGCTTAAGCAATTATAGGATTGAAACGAGGATAAAAATGTAAAATTTGAAAGATATTCCTTAGAAGGAATGTTTTAAAATGGCAATCTGCTAATTGCAATTTCTAATACTTTCTAAGACTTCGAAAAAAAAATACTAATTTATTTTGTGGATTTTTAACATGTAAAAGCAGTGTTCTTAGATTAAATTAAATTATAAAAAAAATAAATATTTTACACTCTATTGCCCAGATGCACGTGAGCATGATAAGTGCCGAATTCGTCTCAGATACGTTCTAGTTTACAATGCATAATTTGTCCCATAAAATAGCAAAAAATCCTGTACGCTCTACAAGAAATTCCTGTAGATATAGTGACAGCAAACGTTTTATTGCGCTTACAGTTCGATTTTGATTAAAGTTATTTGTAAGCACAATGAACGAGTCTTGTAACCTTAACAGACTATTTAATTGCCTTTGCTAAAGATTTTAGTAGGCTCAACCAACGTTTGGTACGCCTGACTGAACTACGGTATACATAAACAAATTGCTTTGTAAGCGCTATCGAACTGTTCGTTAGAGAAACAAAATGGCAAAATAGCCGAAACAAAATGGCAAAAAAGCGCGAGGCGTGTTTGCGAGTCTACTACTGATACTTTAGTTGACGTAACAGAACAGTTTTGTAATGTGTACGCAACTTTTCATTCAAACGTTTAGTAAAGCTTACAATAAAGTTTTGTTAGGAGTATGATTTATCAATCTACACTACAGGAATTGGTTCATACATACAGACTATCAAACAGATTGTTTACACTACAATATCCTTCGGCTGGGCCTACTAAAATTCAATAGCCACAACAAATTATAAATCTACTGAACTTTTCAGTTAACTCAGAGCTCTGTATTTTTTTCAGTGAAACATTTTAGAAATGTTCATGAATTATATTTAAAATTAATAGCTATCTGCGAGTTGCAATAATTAACAGCCTTTAGTCTGGTCTGCGTAGCCTTGGCTAAAGCGATCGCAATATCCTCTGGTCTGCATGTCATGAGGTTGCACGCGACGCATTCTAATACTAAAACGGCGTTTATTATCAAAGGAAACGATCTAGGCGGAGCTATGTGAGTATCTACTTATATAGGTATCTATTTGCTATCCGTGGACCTCTCGGAATGCTCAAGTCGTAAACGAAATCAAAGCACGACATGAATAAATCTATTTACATCCTTACTTCGTTCCATTTGTATGGGAAAAAGTGGTAAAAGATCTATGAGGACATATTTTCATAATTGAAATAATTAGCAGATAAAAAAAACAATAAGTAATTCAATAAATAAGTTTGTGCTAATGTACAGTCTCCTACAATATAAATGTGTAAGTTATTATTTACAAAAACTGTATTAATTTATTAATTTTTCATTACAAATAAAACAAAAAAAAAATGAAAGCCATTAAAGTACTTCATTATCCCTTTTTAATTCACTTTGAGCTAGAAGGCAGCTTTAGTGTTAGATAAGTATACACTCAAGCTAACGCAGCCCACGATTTAGGTGGTACGTACCGTTCCGTGTGTCACCCAAATTGTCTTCACAGATAAGGGCGGGTAAACGATTCAATTGTATCCATACCATTAAATTAAATCCATTTTCTTAGATAGTTGAATCTTTGACTCTCTCTAATAATAAATTTAATATATACTGATTGACTCCTGTTAAAATAAATACATTACTTTTACACTCAATTATATGTGATGAACATAATAAAATATTTTGCTGTATGTCAATGCAACCCTTATAAGGTCGGAAAATACCAACTATTTAAAAGGAATAAAACTGAATATTGTTACAGATATTTAGAAAGAATCAGGAAACGGGGGAATGTATATAGAATAGATGGCTCCAGGCCATTACCATTATTTGAAAAAAAAAAATGTGATTATTCTCTGAGCCCATAAATATGTGCAAGAATAGAAAAGTGCGAGGAAAATATATTTGTAAGACGTGTAGAAGGACGTAGGGCTAGAAGAAGGAAATTCTGTTAAGAAATGTCAGAGAGGTTCTACTGATACTATTTGTGGAGCATAAGACAAATTTAATCATAGCCAGTTCAAAAATAGACCACCCTCAAAATTTAGGAAACAGACTGCAGAGATATTATTATATAAAACATATAGTATAAAAAAACCAATTACATGAATTTTCAGATTAAACAATGAACGTTCCTTTCAAATGGATTAGACAAAAAGAAGAAAATCATAAAATAGCTTCGCATATTTATACATAGATAACCTATAGATTTCACGAAATGTATTCTTTAAAGAATATTTTTAAATATATCATTTGTGCGTTATACATAAATGACAAATATTTTGATGACAAGTTCGTATTTTATTCTTGTGTTTGAAATATGTGACGTATTTATGAAATTAGTGTGTTTTACAAAAGAAATACATGTTCGAGATTTTGCTAGTTAAAAATTATATCTTCCAATTCAAATACATACATTTATTTTTTTACACTGTAACTAATACATATTCATTTTGTGTAATAATAATGTCTGGTACCTCTTATGATAAATTGACTGATAATAAACATACCTGAAAAATATTTTCAGGTATTGCCAACAGCTTGAAATTATTTTCTCTATAACATATATCCCAGGGTTTGTACGCGTAATCTAAAGGATGCTGATTAAATTAGTTAACATTCTCATAACAATCGTTAGTTATATCGATTGTTAAGCCCATCTAAGTGGGATTATATGTACTCAATATGTCAGCATTGAGTTAAATGTAATCCAAAGAAAAACAATAAGAGCATAGCTTTAGCCTTCCATTCGTATTCTGACTAGTAACTACCTTTAATTGAGAGTAAGTATGAAATTAATTCGTGGCAGTGTAGTGGTGGCGTTGGACTATTAACCCAAAGGTTACGGGTTCGAATTCGCATATGATCATACCATTTTTAATGCTTCATTACCACCATCTCCCCGACAGGCACATGTGGCCTAGTTCAGTAGGGCGCAAAAATAGTTGTATATGACTTACAATTTGAGTCACAATTATTTAAAAAAAAAACGGAATTACTTAATTTGTACATAGCTAAAACTGTACTAAACCAATTTTGCACGTGAAAAATCAACTCAACTGGCCAAAATCCAGCAAATCAAATAATTAAAAGTTTAATTAAGTTTACCGCTCAACAATTCTAGTCGGTAATTATTAAAGTTTACTCTTCTAGACTAACTTTACCCACTAAACCCGACAATATTACCGGAGTATGCTACTGAAAATCATTTGTTATTGCAGCAATTTACAATTCTGTAAACGCCTTGATTAAAAAGGTAATATATTATAATAAATAAATTCACTTATGAGACAGGATTATCGCATTCAGAATATTGACCCACAGTTTGACAAATCAAAAATAAAAACAAAAATAAAATTTTAAAATGAGCATTTGAATTTCAGGGAATCACCTGTAGTTTAACTAGAACAATATATTTCATTGTTAAGGGACTGCACGTTTTGTTACATTTTTAGTCGGCGGCATTTCGTTTATTATGGTAATTAACTTACGCATTGCGTATTACGAGAGAGGAATATCAATAGCCGTTAATGGCGTACGTGATAGAGAAACGGAAATAGCATAACATACAAATTATGTATTTGTAATAAGTACCATAAAAACTGGTCAAACATGGTACAGAGTAAGCTTCTTTATTAGACTAATAAATATATATTTAATTCTAGTTTTTATTTTCTTTAGAAGGAAAGACTTTTGTTTTTTTTTTCTTACAAGATCACATGCACACGCTCGTGTGTGTGATCGCTTAAGCAAACCTAAATGCTTAATTAAAGCTATACCAGCGAGGCAGTCAGCGTGGTAGTCTAGTGGTTAACGCGTTTGGCTATTGGCCCAAAGGTTGCGGGTTCAATCCGCACATTGCCATACAATTTTTAACACTTCATTTCCACCATTTCCCCTGATTCTAGTACAGGCATATTTGGCCTAGTTGAGTAGGGCCCAAAATAATTGTATATGACCTAGGTCATAGCAATTATTTATTTAAAAAAAAATAATTAAATATATGTTTAAAAATCAAAAAGAAATAAATAATTTCTATAATATGCGAATGAGCCTGCCTCGTCTGCATTAAACTCTCAGCTCTCCAAGCCTTATTTTGGCCGTAAGAAGGATGGTCATCCTTCCATGATAAAACCTATCTTGAGAAAACGGAACATTGGGTTCAATTCTTTTCTTTCCAGAACAATTCGGCGGAGGAATTCTCTTCATAGGTCAGTATTTGATCTCTTTCCTTCTTCCAAGGCTGTTTTTAAGCGTAGACTGCGAGTTGTTAAGAGTTCTTTTTTTTTTGTCACCTACCAAATTTAACAGTATCACCGGAGCTAGCTCCTAAATATTGCAATTACATAACAATAATATTATGCCCTGATTTTTTTACAAATCAACTCAATTCGAGCCAACTACAAGACAAGCACGGCAAGCCAGTTTTTCATCTGTCACAAAATCTCGTCAGCAGATAGAGAAGTGACATATACAAGTATTTTTACACTGCCGAGTTGCTTGCGTAGCCTAATTGAATTAGAGCAATCAATTGCGCAATAAATAAGTGTAATTTCTATTAAGACTCGTTCTCGCATAACTCGTGCTTGTTAAAAGCATTCCACTTTCATTGCTCGTTGGTGATTTTTTCAATTAAAGTTGACAGTTTAGGAGTTAATTAGCATATCGAAGATGAAACGGAAAGGCAAAAAGATGATGATTTTTTATGTTGTTTTAATATAAATAAATCTTTTAAGTATCCTTGTGGCTATTAAGGTATTACTTTTTATTTCTACTGTTTGAATATTTATTTATTTGCACAAAAGGAAAATTTACAAACCATTACTACTACGATTAGTTTTGCACATAAAAAGTAAACATAATCAATAACTTAAATTATGTCACCACCAGTTATTCACATCTGAAAGAAAAATTAGACGCTCAAACCATAATTATCCGTTGTCATATATATTTAAAGTTTTGTTCTGTTCTCTAATAAAATATAGCATTGTTAGAATTGACTATTTCCTTTTTTTATTAACGTTTTTAAATATATAGTTCTCGTACTCACACACCCCTTCCACTATTTATTTAAAACAACTAAGAAAAATATTTTAAAAAATAACGAATCTTGAAAGTTTATCTCTTCGTTACTTGTTACATCAACTATCAACCAATTCGGTCAGGAAATATAAGACGTATATTTCCTTTGTGAAAGGTCTTTATTATCATCTACGAAAGGTGTCGGTTATACAAATAAAATACAAGGTATGCCCTCAATATGAAAATATTTTTTTCATTTAAGATAAATAAAATTATACATTTCATATAATGTGACTGGCGATAACAATAATTTATAAATTAGCGTAAGACGACGTACCCGAAGCCGTCGGTCGTGGGAGTGATCGCTTGTGGCGCATGCGCAGCGTAGTAGTATTGTTGACATAACGGCTAGGTACGCGGTAAAACTCAGTTTCCAACGCAAATCTCATCTGATGAAAATGCCGCACGACATATTCACAAGTCGTTATGTTAAGCATTGCGTATTATTTTTACTGAGAAATCTAACAATATTGTGATGTACATTAGTGGCTTAAGCATCGGTAAAACGATTATGTATTGTTTATGTATTTATTAAACTTTTACATCTGTTTATACGATTTTCTTTTTATTTTGGTAATCTAAAAATGTTTAGTTATCAGTATTTTTTTTCCAATTGTGTAATTTTTGAAAATGTTTCTTTTCTAAATTTTTTTAACAGAAATATTATTTTTATGACTGACATTTTTACAACCTATATCTTTTGATCGTTCTCCTTTGATGACAATTGCTTCTTTACATTTTCAAAGAAGTTGCATTGGCGAGATTTATTTTTTTTTTTTTGCGAATAAATACTCAATTTTATTCTCCATCCATACTATAGAAATTCATTAATCAGCCACCGAAAGCTTTAATAAGCTAATCTAAAACAATGCGCATATATACAAATGATAACAAAAAATAAAATTACTAACTGAAACCTAATTGTAAGGTCAAAAACTTACTTTATAGGTAACACATAGTACCAATATGATTATGTATTATGTTTTATATATTATGATTATGTATTATATATATGGTATTATGGTATATATATCAATTTCAATTCAATTCAATTATTTTTTTATTTCAGGTATTGCGCATAACAGATTTTACAATCTTTTTATGTTATTTCATAATTGTAACAATTGTTGTTGATACCCTGGATACCTGTTCTGGATGAGGTATATTTCCCTTTATATTTTAACAATCTACTAACCATCTAGAGGAATTAATATTATTTTTAGTCTTGTTTTATGTGATAACTATACAATATTACGATATGATTTTCTTTTATAAGACATGTAAATGTACTATAATAGATAATATGGTATAGGAACATTATTTATGACATCTAATTAGTTCTTGAGAATAAGTTCTACCAATGAATAGAAACCAAAACTATTTTTTTTAAATACTTTCTGCCTTTTACATCTACGAGTATCTTTGTATCCAAAGATCTGTAACGTAGTTTAATATACCACACTATGCAAGAGATTTCAACGCACGGTTAAGTGAATTTTAAATGCTTAGATTGCGTTAAATGGTTTGTATTAATTACTTTTGTCAAAATTATGAGTCAAGTCATTTGCAACCTATTCGTATTAGTAAACAATAATATTTTTCAAGTTAATTATTAAAAAATAATAAAGCATAGGTAAAAAATATAATATTTTATTCATATTATAAAATATTTATCTACTCCGGATAACAAATTTAATTATGTAAGTGCAATTCGAAATATAATTATTATGAATCTTTAATTTAATGTCTATAAAATGTGTTTTTTATAAAACCGTAAAATGTCGCTTGTCCTTCAGTTAAATAAATCGTGCGTGGAAATATGCGGACCAGGCGTTGACCACAATAACGGATTCAACAATATATAACTCGCAAAAGGAGTTGGCTTTAATTACCTTTACAAGATCCGCGTTCAGACGATATTAATATTTCAATAAATATAGATATGGCAATGATAAACATCTTTTGCATTTATTCTGGACAGCCAGATGCTTGCGTTAACGGTATATATAACAGATAACGGATATAGTTCTTTTTCTCGTAATAAGATCTGCAAGGTGTTATGAATATCATTATATCAGAAGAAATTTAAAGGAAAACATACCGACATGTTTTTAGGCATTTAGGTTGATATGATAATCCGACTGAACTAAATTAAAAACCCACTAACCAGAAGGCATTTTCAATTCACTAGCTAATTTATATAAACTGTAATGAGCGAATCTGCCTGGTCTGATTTAAGCTACCAACTTCCTAAGCCCTAATACCAGATCAGACCATTTAATGGTAATGACCATTATTCACAGATAAAACCTAATGATAAAACGGAACATTGGGTTTAATTCTTTTCTTTTTAGGATAATTCTCTAATGGAATGCGCTTCATATGTCAGCATTTGATCCTTTTCTATGTTCCAAGGCAGTTTTTATGCATAGGCTGTTAGTTGTTAAACATTAATTTTTCCTCGCCTATCAGTTGTAAATTTGTTCTCTTTTACGACTTCCCTGGGATATTTTTATTTGAGATTATTATTATTGGTCATAGTTTTTAAGGTGGGTTATCCATGGCATTAGTAACCATTTCCATGACATCGACCTAATTAATCGGCCAGCACAACATTCAAGGCTCTTTTTGATACGTTTGTTATTTTGACCTATATGTTGTAATAGTTTGAAATTTATCGACTTGGGCAAAGGAGAATATATGGGCGTTGAATATATTTTTATTCGACCTGTATCTTAATATTCAAATTAAAACCTTTTTTCGGTTTTGTTCCACAAACATAATCGCTTAGGATGAATGATAATCATAAAGTAGGCACTTCCAGAACATATTTATTACATTAACAGTAACAGCAAACGTATGCCTATTACCTTGAATGTATAGTAATTTACGAAAATAGTATCGTTTAATATTATTGGATAAAATACGTTATAATGGCTATATTTGTGATGTTATTATTATAGTTATAAGCAATCGTGACCGCACTTTAGTTGCTGTTAAATATATTAGCATAAAATCGAATCCGCCTATAAAGAGGTCACTTGCTTGGTTGACAAAACAACTGTGATCTTTGTTTCATATCGTGGGAAGTCTTTTAGACACATAACTATCCATTGTTTGAAGAAACCTATATATTCTGAAATGATTACTTAAACAGGATACAGCCCTAATTAATACGAGCAACATATTAGGCAAATAATGTTACACATTAAAAAATATTTTTAGGCATTTTTTGCAAAAAACTTTAATATCTAAATATTTAAAAATCATCCGTCGACCGAGGGTGGTGTTAGTTGCACGAATTGTTATCAAATCTGTGTAGTGCTACTAACGTTCAGTGGGATATACACACAAGCATTCTAAAAATACATTTTTGGTCTTTAACATCTTCAATTACGAATAAAGGTCACTTTACATTATCTTGAGTGTCTTCTGTCAAAAATAAAATGTGATAATGAGGCGACTGCGCCTACGAAGACGCCCAAAAGAAAGTCATATTTGGCGTCGTATTTATTTGGCGTCGTATTGACGCGCTGTCATTCATTTGATATGCGTTCAACTTTATTTAGTATGAAAAGAAAGATATGCAAACAAATCTGGCATTAAATAAACATGCATGCTATAAACAGCCATAAATCTTATGCCCACTTTTCAATTCTTGATCGAAAACATTTTATTAGAAAAACTCGGATTTTTATCAAAAACAAAACAGTTGTTTGATTTAAAAATATATATATTTTTTATGAAACGTAAGGGTAAAAAAATATTTTTAATTATCAGAAACATTTAATGGTTCATTTATGTTCTGATATTGAGTAAACGAAAGTTACCCAACATTCGTAATTCAAATGTCATGCTATTATCGAGGAAACACTGAGTAATTCAACAACAAGCACTTGAATTGCTTCAATTTCTACAACAAAGTGACAAGATGGCAGTAACAGCAAAAAAGCAATAAATTTAGCGGCGTGTTTAGAGACAGGCTTTGGCTGGCGATATCCGGGTGTGGAAAAATCACCAGCCACCTAACTTAACGATAATAATTAAAAAATTAGGCGTGTCGGTACTGCTAGCAATCATAGTGGAACTTATTGTGCCAATTTATAATGTCGATAACTGCCGCTAATAGATTAAAGTACATTTTGGTTTAACGTCCGCATCCGCGGTCGTTAGTCGTTTGTTCATTCGATCTACGATAACGAGTTAAAGACTTAACGAGTCGTTAAAATCGGTCTAAATATGTCACTTCTTCGGGTATGCATTATTAATAATACAATATGATTAGTGCTCTACAGCCTGCAAAAGTGAAGGTAAACCTGGATGCATTACTATTACATTAATATAAAATATAGGTATGTACTCAAATAAAACTAAACACAAAAAATACTAGTCAATAATGACTACGTAAAACAAAATAACAAAATTGTGACTTTTGCCCGTTAAGACCCCGAAATTTATATACTTAAACTATAAACCGAAAGAATATTATTGTAAAAATCCTTTGGAATTAATCAATCAACTGACTTTATTGAAAAGTGTATGATAATATGTTAGGCAAACTATTCGTTATTTTTCTTTTTCTAATTACCTAATTACCACCGATGTCCTCTCCAATTTACTTCTGCCATGTGCAAGTAAATTCCAGTGGGCTTAGATCTACATGAGCTGCAGACACTGCGTCCATCTGTACGGGATCACCCTTCGGGGATCTTCTTGCCCGAATGAATCATTGGCTTTAATATTCTAATGATATTATTTAATAATCGACTAACTATTATAAAATTTAAAGTAGGTTTTTTTTTTAAAAATTGGCGCAACCTACTTTATGTAAAATTATTTTGGGCTCTTCTTAATTTAAGTTGCTTGTGCCAGTGAGGGGAGATGGTGGTAATGAACCGTTACAAATGTTAAGGCCGCGTGCGGATTTGAACCCGCCACCACTGCGCTAATAGTCAAACACCCTAACCACCACACCACGATCTCTTAATTCTAGAAAAACAAAGTGCCATTAAAAGGATTTTGAACCCGAGTCCGTTAATCTACAACAGTTTTTATAGATTAATGTTTATGTTTTTCTTGTTTCAGGTATGAATCTGTTGCTGTGGATACGAGCATATTAAGTATCTAAGGCCTATCTTTGGCAAGGTGCAGCATGGAGCAAATGTTTGTCTCTGTGGTACCTACTTGCAAGGTGAGCGTTCTGGCCTTGGAAGAGAAGGGCCCGTACCTTCTGAGTAGGTATGCTGTACTTGTTCATTTGCTATTTATGCACTGTAATGTTCCAGAGTAATTTGCAATGTCCATTTTAGTCGCTGATTGGATAAAAGAGCCTTTACATTAACAATTTAATACGCTCCTATACAATAATATTAATACATCCAGAAGGATTCAGAATGTTGATAATTATACTTTTTTGGTCTTAATGCATGTTTGCATTATAAAAAAAAACTTTTATAGAAAAAAAAACTTTTTTATCTCTAACTTAAATATCGTACGTAAATCTTTTAACCAGTTTTGTAAGACTTGCTATAAAGTTGAGTTTCTTGCAGTCAAAACCATGTTTTTGCCAGGACGGAGTGAATACCAGACGTTTCGGTGCAAGATGCTGCCTCCTTCCAAATCCGTGCCGTGCCAAATCGCCACCGAAGAAAGCACCGTTTTAAGTTTCGTTATTAAAGATTTTTTTTTTTGGTAAAAGTGATATTCTTTAAAAAAATATTCTTTTATGTCCAAAATTCGGGTTGAATCGCCCATATTTTTCTAGTTAGATAATTGAATAACTCTTAATGTGTTAATACCATTAATGTCGATTTAATCCCCTACATATATTTGCAAATATAATCCTATAATATGATTCAACCAACATCTATACAAAGGGCATATACAAAATAATAAGTAGGAGTCAATAAATAATTTTTAATCGATGTTACGAGTAAAATGTCTTATAATTCTAACTAATCTAATTTAATCTATATTTGGATTCGTTTATTAGCTATCATATTATGTCACGGCTGAGGTATGATGTGTTGAAATAGTATAGAATGTGTAAGGCGGTCTTCAATCCGACAATTCTGTACGGCGAATAGTATTTTAGGAGTTGCTTTACGCATCCTTAACTCATTATACCAAAAAAACAAAAAGCTCAAAATCTTCGATACCCAAAAATAAATAAAATTCTAAAGTAATAAAATATAATACACCCTTACACAATAATAACAAGAAAAGATTTCAGTTTTAAATTTATCGTCGAAAACAATAAATGCTAATGAATATTTAGTTCTTTCCAAGGGTCTCAATTTTACGCAGACCCCAAAGGTTGATGACTTTCAATTTGGAAAAGATATTTAAAATTTTTGCTGTGTGTCGTGTTTTTTGGAGACTTCATCCAGAATCTAATCATTTAAGAACACATAAATCGCTTTTAATATTTCGCAAAAATCTAATAAATATATAACCTCCCTCTATCCCTATCACGATTAGTTATCAAATAAAACCCCACGCAGTTATCAAACCTGTTGCTTGGAACAACTCTGAAATCATCTTTTCTTAACTTTTTAAAACCAAAATCAAATCTTTTGGATGACAAAATTAAGGCATTCAATAATTTACGAAAAGTAATTAATATTTTTTTTAATAAATGGTATAATAATATTACTAGGTGATAATAATAAAAAAATATATTTTATCGTTGAGGGTTTGCGACAACTCAGTGATAATAGATAGATACATCATATCAAAAATTATCTGTAGATCCGAATCCTAAACTTGCTAAAAGTTAATAAATGCTTTCATAATTAAAAACCAAATTAAAGTAAATCTATCCAAAGACTACGTGGATTATATGGTCCCTAATAAATTAACTTAAAAATTAATTTTGAAAGAAACAAAATTAATTCGGCCAGCCAATTGTTGCAAGGCCGTTTCTGAAAGAATATCATCATAATGCAGATTCTTTTTTAGAAATGGTTGTGCAAACTTTATTTTTTTTTTAACTTTAACACTTGAGAATTTAGTTCTCACGTGTTTGACATGAGAATTACACACCACAATTATACATACCGCAGTTGTAAATGTAATTAACTTATATTTAATAATTGTTTTTTAAGAGTGGCAAAACGCTTGAAGAGACAATTTGTCTCTTCAACCGATTACAATATTGAAATATTACAAAAGTTTTTTAATTTTTTATAATGCGTTAAATAGCAAAATATTTATAAATGTACTAAAAAGGTTCTATACTTGAGATTGCAGGATATCGGTTTAAACCCAGCGCTGAGTTTTATAAAAATACATTTTTAACTCTTTAGTGTAAGATATTGTCAAATAGTATTGATCTAATTAGATGAAATAAGAAAAGGATGATATTTTAAAAAAAAAATAAAAATAATGGATATGTGATATTATGACAAAGGATTATGGTTAGATGAGATGATTTTTAAACAAATACAGCCAGAGTGTTTAATAGAACGAACAAATTGTTCCATGTGTTGAATTTAACGCATGCCATAATTAACCAGCTTGCATCAAACTTAAGCGATGTAACTATTTGTGAGATAATTTTTCACTAAACATTTTGGCTCTATAATTTTTTTGAAAAAATTCATCAAAAATGCATATTTTTACATTATTACAAAAATATGACGATAATAAAAAGTTCATTTGAAATTTCTAATCGTCAATACTGTCAGGCTTTCATATAGGTTACGACGTATGTCTATAGTTATGTTAAAAAAAATCTAAAATTCGGTATTTAAGAAATATACTTTACAATTTAACCCCGCGTCCCGAGACCAGCTAATTGGCTTTGTGATTTCAAGCATGATTTATATTGACGTTATATCAAAATTCATCATGGCTTCCGAGAAAAAAAAATGTAAGCTTTACGAGATAATACTAAACTGTTTCTTGTCATGCGTACGCCAGGTGCGACGCCACCTATCGGTCAAGGCCGTAGCGTAGCAAAACAAAATATCTATCGATTTTTGGAGACCCTTAAGAGAATTCACACCAGTGCTTTGATAAAATGAATAAATTTGGTGATAAATTATTTTGACCTTTCTTTATATCATTTCTCACTCGTAATAGGTAACATAAACGCTCCCTGTAGTCTTTGGTTAAAGGTCCTGGGACAACCTGTATATAGGCGAGTTACTAGGCAGACAAATTGCACTCTTTTCATTTTAATTGTCAAAATAAATGCACGTCAGCAATCAGCGATAAAAGGAGAGCAGAACTTACCAGATTAATTCCGTAAAATGTTCCGTTGCCGGATTCGACCAGATAAGACCGGTATTTACGAGGTGTGCCTGCGGAACGGACGAAAGTGAACTTCGTTCTGCTCCTCTCGATATATCCCTCTCGCTCGCTCTCGTCTACTCTTGCACTAAATATGTATCACACTTTCGACGTTTAAAAAGCGGCTACAACCTGGCGAATTGCCTGCATTTATTTACGGCTGTAAACAATAGCAAATGTAGGGAGACTTCAGAGTTTTCAAGTAGCAACTCAACCGTACTAAAAATCGTCGCAAGTAGTTTACCTGGTCTAGACATTTTTGTTTTTAAATTCGTATTTTATATTTACTATAATAAACTCTTAATTTAATGAAGTACTCGTATATATTGGTTTAAAATTGTTTATTGCTTCGTTTAATAGTGAAAACATAAAAAACATGCAACCATATCAGAAATCGATTATTGTATCATTAATTGTTGTGTTCAGTTTATGAGCCCGAAACTACTTAATATAGACAGTTAAGAAAATATGCAATTCGATCATGGATCATCATATGCTAGTTTATAACATATTTTTATACATTACGCTAATCGTTTTTATATAAAATCATAATATTCAAAATCAGTCATTACAAAAAACAATGGGATCATGACATTCTTTCATAATTTTAACACTATTTTAGTTTTTTTTTGTAGATTTTGACGCGCGGCTGGTAATGAATCAACATGCTCCTCGTATTCTGTTATAACACATAACGCTTTTCTTACAAGCGTCTTAGAGTATAGCTCACAAATAGGTATAACCGCAATATAGAAATCATATTAGTCGCATCGAAAATGCTCAAAGACTATAGTTAAAATATCTAAATTTCCGAATATTACATTTAAAAAAAATGTATAATTTGAATATGGGTTGTATAAGAGTTCTTATGATAAACATATATAAATATTTAGGACTTTTATATTTTATAATTTATTGTCCAAGAGAATAAGGTGTTACTTATGTATGTAATTCGTAACGTAAGTTATAATAATATTTAATATAAAGGTATAAAATGTATCGTAATAAATATATATATTATTATTTTTAAAATATGTATTATATCGCTAATAATATGTAGGCTTATATACATACGCTAAACACACACGCAGTCATACACGCACACACATGCACAAACATTTCCATGTCACAAATAGAGGCACCACACACTGTAGCCATACTTCACATTACACACCACACACTACACGCATATTACACTTTGTTTAATAATTTTATTTATTAATTTGATCTTTTCAACCATATTTATATTTGGTACATTTTTCTGGCCATTAGAATATTATCAACTTATATCGCTGGTTTGTTTTGTTTGAAGAAATGGTTTTAATAATACATTTAATTATTAATAAAACAATACATTAAAGTAGATATATAAAAAAGTAAAATATTATCTGCAAGTATGTTTATATATAGAATGCGATACCTATATATGTGTGTGTGTAAAAATAAGTTCATGATTGTGTGTATGAAGTAGCCTGCCACCTGCAAATCTCTCAAAACAAACTAAATTTTTCCGTATATAACAAAATAAAATATTTACTACACTATTTGGTTAGAAGATATCATAATTGTAAATATCAAATAAATTTAAGCTGATTTATATTTTATTTTGACTATTTATTTGAAAAGCAACATGCATTTTTAACCGTCTATGATTGAGTAAAAAAACTAATTCGATCCATTCGTGACAAGAAAATAAACAAATTAGGCTCGATAAAATAAATCAAAACGTTTTTCATCTCTAAACATTAGCGTTAAACGGCCGCTGATATTTGCATGAATGATTAATTTCACGTTCGAAATATAGGCTTTATAGGAATATTTTACGTGAACGTTTTCACGGTGAAAGTCACGGTGTAGGTATTTGCGAAATTGTTGACCGACAATGACTTCACCTCTGACAATGAGCCTCTTTCTGAGCGACGCGACGTCCTGAACAACTGCTTCATTCTTTGACACTCTGTTAGCGAATGCTGGGAATTTCAGCAGCCATCACTTTGGAGGGATTGCATACATTGGTGCTTATTAAAATTGTTGAACTAGATTTTGGCGTCGCTTTCTCACGTATTCATTATCTGCGTAATCTCCCACGATTATCCAATAAAGCAAGTCACTTACTATTCTCTGTTATATACGCATTTATACATTTGAGATATTATCTACGGGTCAGTTTATGTCTGACTTATGTTGTTAGCTTAGGTATATGTTTATAATTTTTTTATTAAATGTATGTATCTTAATATTTTAATGAACATTTTAATTTATCTATTTGAAATATGCAAGGCAGGGAGAAGAACAATTAAAGCGGAAAAATATTTTTCGATAAAACATAACATTTATTTTAAAATCTCAAGTAATGTACTAAAATATCGCTAATGAAATTTGATTCATAATTAAGATTTAATGTTAATCCAATATTAAAAAAACAAATATATTTCAGGATCAGCTCAATACGCCAATTTCCACTTTTGGTTCATTTTAAGGTCTTTGATATGTCAACGTCCAAATGCTGAACCATTCATCGAAGCTAACTCAAAGGCTAAAGGAGAGTATTTTTAATGACCTGACATTTCTCGAACTTCGGAGTAAATTTTGCAGTGAAATAGGCCACACGTTGGGCGCCAATTTATGTAACGAGACTACTTTAAGATTCACCTTCAGGGAGTGGGCAATAACAAAACCAACACGAATAGAGCAGGAGAAAAACGAGAACAACACAGAATACCAGTGACACTTTTATTGCTTTACCCTTACTTTAATCAATAACATAACATTAACAAAATAATATAGTTTTGCCAATGGAAGGGGTACGTAACATGCGGGTGAAGGCTTTAGGTTGTCCCATCCAGTCACATCCGAGTGTGGCCAATAAAGAAAACGGGGGACGACCACGCACGTAAGGGCAGGAACCAATCAATGTTGGTTGGGGGTACTCCCAACTCTTCACAATCCCTGAAACCATAAACAGTAAAACCAAGCGCTCTGCAACAAGAGAAGATTAACCTAAGTTGGACGCATTACGCAAACAGTGATCCCATAGCCGAAATAAAAGAGAAGCATTTACGGAACTAATGTCGGGACGGAAGAACTTATACCAGGACTGCTCTGAGGGCACCAACTGCATTTGCCGGTTGTTCAATGGAAAATAAAGCTCTCCAGGCAAGGCTAACTGCCGTGACTGTCATACGCCCGATCGGCTGACAGCTAGTTTTTTTTCTTCTTATAGAAACGGCAATGGTAATGTTCGGCCAAAAAAAGAGTTACTGCTTGACGGAAAGATTTCCAAAACGGAATATTGTTACAATAGAAAAACAATTAAGTCCATGATTACATGAAAACATCAATCAAATATATTCATATTAAATATTAATAACAGTTTCACTAGCGCACCTTAAATCTTTAGTAATGTAGGAAAGATATACGCGAGGGCTTAAAATTTGTGAATGGTTGTTCAATAAAAAACAATCTACAATAACAACATAAATATGCATACTTTATAGGATGACGCAACTTTACCAGCCAAAAATAATAATAGGTATTAAAACGGTAAAAAAAAACTCACCTCGAAAAACATACAAACGTGAATCAATAATGAAACTTTGCTCTTTTTAAACAGCTCCATCGTTCTGAAAAATATTAGAAGAATATTGACTTACCCCAATTTAGAGATCGTATTTATTGATCCAGCATCCGCGGTTTAGAAATTGTAGTCGTACCATTTTCAAAGCTTCATTCCCACCATCTTCTCTGACTCTAGCACGGGCAAATTTGGCTTAGTTGAGTGTATGACCTAAGTCATAGCAATTCTTTTGCAAAATAAAAATATTTCAATTCTATTTAAATAAAAAATGCACATATCGATTGCTCACACACCACGACGAAGTACGGATATAAGCCTGTAAGATATGACTTTTACCTTAATGTTTTATTCTGTCTGCTAAATATATAAATAAAAAACTTTGCTAATATTCCTCTCGGGGGATTTTTTTTTAATTTTTATTTAAAAGTGACTTGTTACCACTTATTTTCTCTGCGTTAAATTTTATTTGTTTAGCGTTAATTCTTAGGCCTGCTATACAGAATTGTCGATTAAAATGAACAAATCAGATGTGACAACTAAGGTGCTAAAACGGTTACACAAACAGTACCGAATGCGTAACGATATACCGACAAGACGGCCGTTATTAGCATAATAAAATTAATAATTAATAAAATTAATATTTGGTACATTTTTTTGTTATTTTCTGCGCGCGAATTCTCTGCGTGAATTTTATTCACGATGCGAACGTGAATAAAATTGATGACAGATTTTATTCATACTTAGGAGAGAGAAACGGTTTTTACGTAGTTAGCCCCAAAAAAAAAAACAGAACGTATGTGTGTTAAAAATACAAATTGGTTGAGCTAAAAATTTTGGTATGAACTTAAAAATAGTCTTTATTTGTGTTTTTTAAAATGACATTTTAACGCAATAATCGATCTCAGTTTATTAACTGTAACCAATATGTTCTTATAGAGGACTAATTAATAATATCCCATCAGAGTGTTTTTTTATATTATCGTCTAATAAAACTGTATTTCCATCGAAAACAATTTATTTTCATTTCTTCTTCCTTTCATCGTTGTATCCTCGGGCTCCTGTTAATATGAGCTTATACAATTTTAAATAATAATTGCCAAGTTCTACCTAGTTGAACAATGACCGTACTGAGGGCAAACTTATGTTCACCATTGTATGCATGGTCATTAAATTATTTAAACAAAAAATGATTTGTAATTAGAGTATAAAACGTAAAAATAAATAAAAAATAAACAATATATCTAAAGAAATATTTTTTTTGTGTGAGTATTTAAATATTTATTTCAGAAAAAAATATAATGCTATAAAATAATTAATTAATTATATTGTAATTGATAAATAATAACAAAATTATGTAATAAATAAATATAATGTATAATTTTAAATAATAAAAATATTAATACTACTTTTAAAAATATTCATTGAACAAAATGTACTTATTTATCATATCTCTTTTCTGCCGCCAGAATCGAGAATTTATATTGTAATTCTTATTTTATCAATCGAAACTTTTGTTTACCAGAATAATGTGTCACATTATTTTTGGTTTAGATAATTGATTATTATTATTCAGTAATGTCAACCATGTTGAGGTTATACACTAGTTAACCAAGTCTGCTTCCAAGCAACGTTGCTTAGTAAGTGATAAGTGCTAGATGATAATATTTCAACCTTTTTGTCATAAGGCAACTTGAATATAAATTTCACTTAAAAGTAAGACTTTTAATTTACTGGCAGAGACGTTTCACCCTTTTAAATAGCAAAGGCACGTACTGACATCAACTGTCACGCAACTGGCAAGTTGTTGTCGGCTAATACTCGTAATAATGTTGCTGTAACTAGTGCATATTTGCGTAGGTAATTCATAGTTTGCCTGACTTACGCAAGTGAAACCATCGGACGCATATTTCAGTAGTATAACTCGTGCACATAAAAAAAGGAATATTGACGCATTTAAATACGATATAAAACAATTTTTTTTCAACCTACTAAATTTAGAAATGTCTATGTGTGTAAAGCGGTATGATGGTTCGTGGCTGTAATCTCTCCGGCGTGGTTTGCAGACGGTTTACGTCTGGGTAAATAAATAAACTTTATAGATGTTACGGGCAAAGTCCGCAGAGGGTCGACACCCCTGCTGGGCAAAGTCCGTAGAAATGGTTGATTGACGATCATGGCCCGGTTTAATATTATTAATATTGACACTGCTCACTTATAACCATAATATATAATATAAAGTTATTTTTGCCGGAACCGTTATGTTTTTAACGTATACGGTTTTTAATACACGTTTTCACGTTTTCATGAAATTTCAACTCACAACTGTGAATCTAAAAAACGCGATAAAACGGCGACACGTTAACTTTTGAAACGCTCACGTGATTGAGACGAGCATAAGGAAGGGATTCGAAAACGTTAGTTAGCGATTCGCATCTCGCAGACCATGTCAAGATCAAGGCCACGCAGCTCGCGTTGTTCTCGATTAATAACTGGTACTTCTTGTGGCTCTTGCCTCTTCACTTCCCCGAGCGCGTCCGACGGCCGGCGAAGCGCTTTCGCTCTCGACGCTATCTGATTTGCGACGCGGGCGGCCTGATTGCTAACTTTTAACTATTATATACATTTACACATTTTACACATTTATTTATACATTTTTTTTGATACATTTTTATTTTACATTAAAACTTTAGTTTATATATAGGACAAGCGAGGGATATAAATGTTTTATTTTTTTTTAGCGTCGCACCGGGCTTATAACACCATCTTTTAATACCTTTAATTTTTTTTCGATCTGCCTACAATCAAATCGTTACTAAATTTTTTAATAAAACTTAATATATGTTTAGATGTTATCAATTATTATGTGATAAATTTAAACAGAATACCTATTTGCATTTGTTAAAAAAACCTCGTTATAAAGTGGCACGATTTTTTTGTTTATAGGCGCTAATAACCAAAACTACTGAACCGATTTAAATAAAACTCTACAACATTTTCCTCACGTATCCGGATTGTCGTATTCTCACATATTGTGTAAAAAAAAGCTGAGCTCTGATACTAAGAAATGTACCCGAAGAACGTTAGAAAAACTAATGTTTTTTGAAGTTTACGCTGACTAAATTATTGATGCATCATTATATTCTATAAAAGATGGTTGTCAACAACAAATTCAATTTTTTTTTTATTAAGTAGGTATATAATTTAAAAAGAAAGGGTTTCCCACTATTAATAAATATTGAGATTCGATCTATTAAACAATCTTTATCGTTTAGAATAATCTCCAAGGAATTCAATTTTGGATCTCATGTGGACAGAAATAAGGATATTATTACACATCTTAAAACAGTCTTAAGCACTTATCGTGTCTTATAATACATTTTTCGAATGACAGTTTTCAAACTTGGTATATTCTTTACAATAATAAAAATATAATTAATGTATAATTACCAAAAAAATATATTACCTATAAACAGACATGTAATTCCTCATTTTAGTTTTCATAAAATGTGTATCGATTTTTTAGTGACTATAAATTCAATTTGATAAAAATAGTGTAATAATATTAATGTAGCTAATTATTAAATAAACACAATTTTAAGTGCGCGTATTGTATTTAAAAAAAAGATTCCATTGATAACATACAACATTAGGAAAGTAATGACACCTGAGGTGCACCCCTTTTTCAGTTTTCTGGCGTTCAGTCGAGAGATCGCTAATATTACTTAATAACAATTATTATACTAAATAGGCATTTCAAAAATTAATTACTGCTATCAAGTTTTTTCTTTATTTACCCATGCACAATCTACATGTCACCCATTTCGTCCTGAAGCATGCAGAATCTAGATTTTTTATTATTGGGACAAATTGATTCAACGGCTCATAGTAATTTATAATAACCCAGCTGTTCAATCAGATGGTGATAGGCGAAATAGATACATGTGAGCCCAATTTAATCTAACAAGCTCACCTTGTCTCTACATAAGAACTATTGGATCAAGATAACGCCTCTTAAAACGACACGTGTCAACTGTCTATCGGCCAAAGCAGAAACAATGCCTTTATATATGTATTTTTTATTTAACTTTCTCTTTCAATCGGAACTTGTGTAACAAAATAAAGTGCTAAAACCGCTTTTCACTTCTAATTGTAAAACGACGTACCTACAAGATAAACGCGAAGGCCATTAAAAAATCTGTATGCGAACTATTAATAACATGTTTTTTAATTATGTAACTCATTGAGTAACATGAATTTTACAATTAGATTAGTTTTGATTTTACAATACTCATTTCGTTATTAATTTCTATTGATTTAATATATACAGATAATAGATAGTAAGTGCGCAATCTGCGCGAGTGCTTTTCAATGTTCAACGTCATTAAAAAGGCTTATCTTAATTATAAGATAAGCCTTTAAACCTTTTTTCTAAGAGACCGAATTTTGAAGCACGCGCATTGATTGGCTTACAAAACTTTGGTTCGACCTAATCTTGAATATTACGCATCAGTGTGGGATCCCTATATTAGCGGCTTAATTTCGAACTAGATACTGCCCAAAGAAAGGTCATGAGACATGTCTTCAGGCATTTCGGCGGGCTCGATAGTCCTACAGAATTATTATCACAACTAAAATGGTAGTCACTTAGTAAGAGACGTTCTGAGTCAGCTTTAAAATTTATTTAAGGCTGTTATAAATGATCCTGCGTGGTCTGATATTACGTACCCAACTAGCCAAAACAAATCACTTCAGAAATGTCATCCAACTAAAATCTTACCTCTTTTTAGAAAGCAAAATATCGGGTCATTCAATAAATAATGAAAACATACACACATAATATTATGTACAGTCAAGGGCACTCGGAGCTTCACCCCGAGCAACGCGTAAAAAAAATAGATAGTACGTGTGTGTATCTATAAGAACCACCGCTTTCACATCTCTTTATGAGCGCATATGAGGTTAATATTCACATATACACACCTACACACTCTGTTGAATCGCCTTTCAAGGTAAAGCTTCATTTACCCTCGACCGTATATTACATTATCATGTCCTCGTAGTTTCATAGGTTCATAGTTTCAGTTTTATAGCTTCATATTCCTTTTTTTAACGATTTTTCTGTTAAAAATATACCCTTATTACATTTTAGTTCTTTTTTATTTATTTATTTATTTATTGACAGGTGAGCAAGCATACAGCGTAACAATAGTATATACATTTATCAAAGGGTTAATTATAAGGCCAATTAAAGCTTACGCCTATGTACAAAAATATTTATAACTTTGCTGTTGAGTTTAACACTATTTTAGAATATGCATGTGAGATGTGTACTGTGTAAAAGTGCCTGTGAGGGTGCGTGGTTGCGTGTGTGAGGGTGTGTGTTTGGTGTGTGAGGGTGTGTGAGGGTGTGTGCGTGTGTGCATGTTTGTATGTATGAACATCGTATATGTTGTGTATAGATAAATTAATTTTAATATACAACGCTTTTAATATTAATCAGATTGGCGTGAAATACTTCGGATTTTTGAAAGAAACACGCCACGGTTTAGGTCAAATACATCAACCTCGCTGAATTTCGTATTGTAGGTATTGAGTAAACGGTACAGAACAGACTTTCTGGCATAGTTTGCATTGCGCCTTGGCACCTGGAACAGAGTAGATGCGCGCGTGGTGCGAGAAGGCACTCGTAGGTTGATACCTGATACCAGATATGGACTGTCTACTCTGCTATGTAATAGATCGTGTAGAAGTGCCATATCCGCTGTGGTACGTCGGTCCTCGAGAGTCTGCATATGATAATAAATAGCCATCTCGTCATATGTGTTGAATTCCAGGTGCTCGCGGCGTGCGATATGTCTAATGCAAACTCTAACAGACATTTTTTTAGACATTTCGATATTTGTTTACAACACCATACTGTTAAACGAGCAATTGAAAATCTGAAAAATTGAAATCATGCTGAAAAAAATACTAACGCACAAAGCATTGAACCTCAGACCCATAGCTGTAATATCCTACAAAGGAAGCATATTTAATCAATTCTTCGATATCTCATGTCAATGTAGTAACTTTGTTTAAACTACTCTCGTACCTTAATAAATGGCACATCTCTAGCAAAAAACCGTTAAAAAAAATATTTTTTAACAAAATGAAGTGTTCTTTGATTTTCGCACCAGATCATAGTTAACGGGTCAAATGAACTTTATTTAATAAATGTGTCTGATTCGCATAGTATCTATATTAAATACTATTTAATGATAAATTCATAATTTTATATAAACTACAGAAGATAGTATGGATTTTCCCTGCTAGCGTTAACTCTATCGTTATTTTCTAAATAAATAGGTACTTTATGTGGTTAACGACTTTCATTACTGTGTTATGTTCATATAAGTCTTCGCCCGGCCACCAGTTAACGTATTATTTGCAGGTATTATATTATTGTATCGTCTGGCAAACAGCTTCAACCGTGTGCTATAAACTTTAACGACCGCAGTTTATGTATGACGTCGCTTTTCTATCGTCTGAACAGTATTTTCACTTTGATATCGATATCGATAATAGCCCACATTTTTATAATGATAATTATCATTAGATATATAATCTAAATACTCGAAAATTAAGTATAATCGTACCGTGTAAATGATTTGTTTTATTTTCTCTAATTAAAACAGTGCAGTGATATGTGAAGACTATAAAGTTCTAAATGAATATAAATTAATTTCAAACTTTCTTGTAAATTAACAATAAAGGTTGCCAAAAGAAAAAAAGGAAGTAACTTTTATATGTGTATTGATTCTCTAACCGCTGAAAAAATGGGTTTATTTTTGGTAATTTCGGTGACAAAATGACGAATAATGAATCATTTTGTTTTTTTGTTAAAATAATAAATTTAATATGCTTTTACCAAATTTACTCGTCATTAACTGAACTGTATTTACAGTAAAACCCTATTTCAATATAAATAGAAATGTTGAAATAACGGACTAAGAAATTAGGGAGACTAGGGAAGTAGAATGTGAAAAATTTTTTGAAAAATGATTTAGATATTACAATATGTAGGATTTAGCTCCAGTGATGCTGTCGGGTTTAGCAGGAATGGCATAATTACTGTTTAACAACTCGAAGCCTACGTTTAAAAACAGCCATGTAACATATAAATGGATCAAATACTGACCTGTAAAGCGCATTCCGAGCTGTCTTGGAAAGAAAGAATGAATTGAACCCAATATTCCTTCTTCTCATAATTGGTTTTTACCTTGTAAGAATGGCCATTGCGACTAATATTTAAGAACTTAGATATTAATTATAATAATGAAATTGCATCACAAAATTAGAGGCGTTCATAACTTCATGGTTCTTCTTGAATGCCTTCAAAAAGACAACCTCGCGACGGCGGGTCAATTTCCTGAAACACCGGTACTGTTACGTGCAATTTGGGCCGGCCGTGCCTGACTTTCTTGCTTTACTTTTTGACACGATTACTTTCACAATGTCGGCCGGCGCATTAATGGCATCTCCACGGGCGGCCAATTTCGCACACTGGAGACACACCGCCACGAAAGAGGGGGAAGGGGGGAGGGGGAGGGGAGGGAGGTGTGTAATGATATTCAATAATGATATTCTCACTTGATCGTAATGCTTTCTGAATTCGACTTACGAGAGAGACTAGAAATGGCGCCTCATTTTCGGTATGATAATTTAATTAACGTAGCTATAATAACTACATTGTAGGAAAGCTATTTTTACAACGCCGGTATAATAATATTATTATAAACATTGATTGAGCCCTAACTAAACATGTTTTTGATTTAAAATATAAGGATTTACTGCCAAAATATAAGCATCACATACATCACAATTCCCTTATGTTTCATATTTTCCGTGTAATGTTTCTAGTCGAATATACCCACCTACAACCAATTCTCCTCCGCCGTGCGAAGACTTCACCACTCGCCAGGACAAGTGTCATTTTTTTCAACAACCGCTCTGCTTTCGAAGTCTTGAATCAAACCGTCCTTTCGTGGCAAACGCTTCGCAACGTATTTTCAGAAAGTAGTCAAGTGAAAAGCCCTGTGACTTCGGTAAAGAATTCCTGAAACCGCTCGCTGCACATCTCCTTTCAGTTGTTTTCCAAACGCTTCAACACCCCCGCACCCCCCCCCCCGCTCATGGGGCGTTAACCCGCTAAGAGTCCACCTAAATCAACCTCCGGCGCAACCAAACACATTTCATTTTACTATTAAAATGAGCCATGTTTTTGTACCAACATTTTATACCATTAAACGGATTATTTATTGCAAAACCAAATCTATGCAACCAATTTGCCTGTAGGTTCTTAAAATACATTTTTACTTATAATAAAAGCTTTCAAAGGTCAACAGTGTGATGAATATTAATAATTTTAGTAATATTAGGAATCTATTTTGGTATCAACTGCTACAAATATTATACATAGCTTGAGTCTATTTGCCTTTATTTTAATAATTCTTGAAAAGTGATTGATCCAAATTACACACTTGATGAAAATACCGCCTTTATGTCAAATCGTTTTCTTGGTCTTTATTTTATATATGTTTATTTATTTTATTTAAAATTTATTATTTATAAGAACAATACCCAAACTGCCCTCCAAACAGGCATAATAAATTTTGGAAGTGTTGAGTTTCTATAGGATTGAAATACACCCAAAAGTAAAACTACAGTTAACCTGATTACAATAAATATTAAAAATATTTTCTCGTCGCATACTCTGTCAAACAAAATTTATCCAGCGCTGATCTTTTAGATGACAGATCAAGGAACCTGCCTATAACTGTCATTTATTGACAATCGCGCTATTCTTTAACGATATATGCAGGAGGCGGTCACTCATAATCGCTGTCTCGAACGTGAATCGATATGATTGATGTGTTGAGAATAAATCAATACGACAACTCCACAGGCAAACTGAATAAAAGTGACATTAATGCCTTAATTTCCGCTTTAATAAATACCAAACGAATAATCTAAGTGTCTACTTTAAAAATAGATTTATGATTTTTTTTTATCACAAACCTGAAGCACCAACATATATTTTTTTTTTATGTGTAAAATATACTTATTTAATTAATCTTTTTGTTAAAATTTGGTTGAGATGTTGGCCTAATCAAATATAAAGAAATATATTTCGACGGTTATGGACATATGTTCTACTTGTTGTTAGAAAATAAAAATACTAGCAGATATTTGCCAAATCAAATTTGAAATAATTTACAGATATAAATATTACTTTTTGTACTATTCTTACTAATAAAAGCTTCTATTTATAAGATTTGTTTTCACTAATTCTGCTACTACGAAAGATGACCAGGCCAAGTTGGGCACTAGGTTTGAAAGCTTCTAGGTGAGACCGTCAGTCTTCGCTTTCGTAAGAACTATCATTAACCGGTTCAATCGTTATCTCCTCGGCCTTTTCCCAGTGGTACACTTTTTGTCTTTGTCACACTTTTAAATATTTCTGTCTCAGCTAACGCATAAACATTTTTTTATTCATAAACACATTTTGTTATTATATGTGACACATTTTACATGTTATAAGTAAAAAATTAACTAGTATGTTTCTGATAGATGTCAAGGATACATGTCACAAAAATAGACGTCTACATTGGAAAAAACTAACCCAGTTAGGTTAAATTAAGTATCGTTCGTATTTTGTTGATAAAATTGTGATTGAAATTAGTAATATTTAGGTACATTTAATAGTGATTACCAGTGTCCCCGAACCTAGGCGATTTCAGGTTTAAAAGCAAATTGAGAAGCCTATTAATTCGACTCACGAACAAGACATTAGTGTCATATTATTCCGAGATGGCTGCCTGATTGTTTCTTATAACATACATAATTGCAAAGAACACATTGCCTGGTTATGCTGTTAGGCAATTCGGTTTTTTTTTAATTTAGTGCACGACTAAACACGTCGAGACATTTAGGTTGATGTAAACAGATTGCAAATCTGTAATAAAAATGCAGGTACATATAAACATAGTACATATAACTGTAGCAATAACGACCTCTTCTTAATACGAGTATACACATACAAACATATTTATAGTTCTTATACAGCATAAAGCTGTATAAAAACATCTAATTACTTTATATTATATTTTATTTTTAATTCTTAGAAATACATTTAACCAAATATAAAATTATTAACAGTACAAGTTATTATAGCTTATGCCAAGTAAAGGATTTCTCTATTAAACTACATACCTTTGTTTATAAGTTATATACAAAAATATTATTATAGAGATTTTGTTATTTTAGTACTGAGAGCGTGTGCGAGGGTGTGCGAATATTTATTTTCCATCATATAGTGTAGGTTTTAGAAGTGTTATATACACATAGGAAGAGAGTGTATAAATGTCTAATATTTAAAACTGAGTTCATAGCATATTCGTAGCGTGTTCGTATTGCATACACGCGATTGGACATCAAAAGTAGTTTGATTTTTGAGCATGATAAGACGGTACTCTACGGTAGATGCCACCTACCAGATGTGTAGTCAAGTAAGCAATAAATCACCTGTCTCCCAAACTCAAAATCTCAGTTCGAAGTACAGGTGTAAAAATTCCGTGTGAGTTTGTTTATTATGCTTGCAGTAAACACGCCTAGTAATATTTTTTTCAAAGTATATGACTTCTTAAAGCAATACAGGGCACAATTGACTATTGTGATATCAATTGCAGCAACCTAACCTCGTGACAATATATTTTGATACGCCGCGAACGAGACGCGACGCGCCATCTCGTTGCCAAATTGCAACGCCCCGCTGTCGTAAAGTCATCTTAGGAAATACATCACTGCGATGGTCGTTTTGTTGTATTGGCTGCCTTTAACGGTGGCTCCGTGTAATTTTGTACGATTACAACTAAATAAAAACACAAAATGCCTCACTTAGGCTATAAACGCTTAAATTTAACGAACAATAAATTCGCTGGTTCTGGATAAGAATCTAAACGCAGTTGGTATTAGCTCTCCTAGGACTGAAGTAGCAGTTTAGCAGTATCCACTCACATTACAAATAGAGTTAGCTCTATTAGAGTTAAAGCCTTGCGATTTGAAGCATTATTTGTTAAGACAACATTTCAAAATTCATCATTAAAGCCTTGCGATTTGAAGCATTATTTGTTAAGACAACATTTCAAAATTCATCATAATGGTTCATCATGGTGGTCAAGACTACGAGATATCGATCGCGTTTTACGCAAAGGCAATTTACGCCGGCGCTTAAATAAAAATAATAAATTATTTCCGAATTTACTCATCAATCTATTTGCATAGCAAGGTAAATAAAATTGACCACTCACCTTAAAAAGAAAAAAGCCTTAAAAAGAAAGCGAGATAGTTATATGCTGTGAGTACTTGTGTGATGCGTCGCGTCCTCGAACAAAACAAGCAAGCTCTTACCTTGAATCATCCGCACCTTGTAAAATCTATCGCGCGGAAAATGTTAACCCCTTTAAGATAATCTACGCGTAATGCGGTTTTATTTTTCGTTAAAAAATCAAGGCAGGCTGGGTTTTTTGACATCTATAGTTAGTCAAGCCACTGATAGAATAAGCTAAAAGTGCCGCAGCCACAAGTAGGTATAGGAAATGAAGCAACCCATCATAAATTGGAACCGCTGACAGGCTCGACTAGTCTGGAGGACATAGCTGTGTGACATCAGACTTCGGTTAAATCATTTCCTACAACTAAACAATGTATGTATAGAAGCAGTTGATATTATATGATAGCTACAGGTGTCATAGCCATTATCGCTTTGTTTCAATTTCATTTTGTTAAGCATAATGTAAAGTAATAGTTTATTTACAAAAACAATTTAATACATAGAAATATTAATTCTGATTGGATTAAGCCTGTAGTCGATCTGCATATTGTACAAGTATGAAATTATATGGAATGCATTTCATGCACTGTCCCGGCCGATCCGCTTCCAGCGGATCCGAAGACCAGTCCTCTTCAGTCGGGACACAGCTGGGTGGCTTCTGATGCCACGTTCTCAAGGTGGACTGTAGATCCGAGCTTTCCAAGAGTCAGTCTCCTCAAATCAAGCTAGCCTGATTTATAATGCAACGATTTCAAAAAGTTCAAAATGATTAAAAGTCAATAAAAACAGAATTGAAAGTTATCACACTATTTATTCAAAACAGTATATTCAACGGGTCGTAAATCCGTTGAATAAGCAAAAGGATATTGTCTGAATCACAATTTAAAACACAGAATAAAGTTCAGTACTAATTAAATTAATGCGAACAAACATTGACAGTTTATAATACAGTTCTCCGAAAAGGTGACAATTTGTGACTATTTATTTTATGAAATAAATGTCAGATTGTCTTCAATTCACTCACCGATATGTAGATTTCAGCCTAACTTCTCAATCGTTCACTAAACGAGTCTCGAACGCTGAAGTACATTTGTTTTTGGTAATTTGTGACCTCGTTGATTTAGCTCGATTTTATCTCGTTGCGTGATTAACATTTAGCTCTCGTGGTATCCAAAACCTCTGGCTGGATGGTACGTAATTAATAGAGTTACACCAACTTCTAAAAATTTTTAACTAAGTTAATATTCGCGACGGCTATCGATTGACGTTATAAAACACTAGCAGCGAAACGGTGCCTAGTCACGTCTTGCTAGAAACAACTAACTCGAATGTAGGTATGAGGCGACCTTTTATTCACGCGTTTCCGCTTTCGCCCTTCAGCGGACGCACCCCCTTCATACCTCTTGCCCACAACCTACGAGCGTTTTAGGAATATTTGAAAACACATAATTATTATAATAATTTATTTTTTTTTTTACCATACTTATTGGTTGCTAATATTATGCTAAACAAATATATTCCCTTAATCTAAAAGATATATTTACATGTTTTCCTTGTTGGATAAAAACGATTTTGTAATTATATAATAAAAATAAACAATTCGTTTTTAGCCTAACTATTAAATTATAGGTATTCTATTTTGTTTCCTTGACCTACAAACCTAAATCCAGTGACTTTTTCCTTTGAATTAAATATCAAATATAGATTATTTCGCGGCGCGCTAATGATCTGTAATTAGGTTCTCGTTTAACTCCGTCGCGTTTCTGAACGCGTATTTTTGACTCATTAGTCTATTGCAAACGCGTAATCCTTTAATGTCTCTTAAATGATATTGTTTTGGCTGAAGATTTAAATATCTTACCTATATTAATGTTACGTATCTACCTTATGGATACTTTAAATAACAACAAATATTATCATTATATAGTTTTACAATCTTACAAGCTAGACAAAAAACATTTATACATATGTGGGTAGTGATCACTTCTCACATTCAGTCAATTTTGGCACCAAAACTATAGTTTTCTTATACTATTAAAAATATTAAATAAATGTGAATATTTAGAATTCACCGTTACCAATTTTTGAAAGACCTTCGCGGCGTCTTTAAAAACAAACTTCCCGGTTCGTTAATATGGCGGTACAAGGGTTTTACAGCCCTCTGCATCTTTATTACGGTCCGGTCGCGTATCCTAATCCGTGCCTAGACGTTTTTGTTTGGCGCGCCGCCTTATGCGTCGTATTTGAAAAATAATGTTAAAACCTAAAACTATATCGTCCGTCTGGGGCTGCCAACTTTATATTTCGCTAAATCAATTTCCTGAATGTGAGTTACCTCATATTTCCCACGACATTCCGCCCTCTCTGAAACGTTACTCTTTCAGCCTTTGATGGTCGTGGACTCGCAAAACTGCCACTTTGACTGCCGGTCGTTTGTAGTGTTTCCCGTGGCTTTTGACGGTTACCGCCCGAGTTTGTCCGTCTGTGCCGGGGTGTGTTTGCACTACTATGCCGCGCAGCCAAGCGTTTCGCGGAAGTCTTTTTTCGATTATGAAATACCACGTCGCTTACTTGTATATGTTTCGCGGGTTGTTGCCATTTTTCTCGGTGCATGAGACGCTCGTGATGCCGGAGTCGTATGGCAGGTAGATCGGCCCTCCGGGCAGGTATCGCCTTTCCCTGTCGGCCCCGGCAATACGGACACTTTTGAGCCGTTTTCCACACAGCGCTTCGCGCTTTAGGTATATAGAAACGCTGTCTTAATTCGTTTAATACGAACCTTTGACCTTGATGGGAGCTCGTCTCATGCACATGGCTTATTAATAGCTTGGTGTAAGGGTGACTTGCAAACAATATGGCCGGCTTAATACATTGCAATGCGATATTTCGCATTGCACTTATGCGGCCGCCTACACGCAGTATTTTTTCGTCATCTAAAAATGCATTTAGATGACGTATTTTACTCGACTTTTTTATCGGCCGATTTGCGCTTATATCTTTTAGCTCCTCAGCGAAGATTTCGTTTTGCGCTTGTCGTAACCAGTACTTTTCCGAGTTATCGATTTCTTTCGCGGATAGCGCCCCCCGCTCCCCCCTTTTTCGAAAGATATCGACCGCTCTGAACACCCACGCTGTACAACGAATTAGGCGCGTCCATTTTGAATATTTGGACGCGTCTATTAACGCTGTTTCGGTCTCAGCAACGTGAGTGACAAAGACGTTATTTGTCATTTTGTTGTGATAATTTATTTTCACCTTTTGAAAATTAGAAGTTAAATCGTCTCTTAATAGCCCGTCGCGCTCGTTGCGTTGTAAGTGCAACGCGCGCCCGCCATTTGTCCCGGCGTCGAAATTACCGTTTTTTAATTTCGCGTCGCGTTCCTTACGTTGTGAATGTAATACGCGATCGCTATTAGCGCCGGCGTCGAAATTACTGTTTTTTAATTTCGCGTCGCGTTCCTTACGTCGTGAATGTGATACACGATCGCTATTAGCGCCCGGTCCGATTTTACCGCTTAATGACCACCCAATTAACGCCTTCGTGACGACAGGTCCCTTGCGCCAATCACCATGCACTTCCTGGGGCAAGATGAGGCCATACTGGTCTTGTCCGATAAGCATTTTTATTTTTCCGTGAACCGACTTAATAGGTAACCTAGATATAAACGGATATTTTTCTCGTAATTTATCGATATCTAAATTATGATAAGGTAAATTTAGATTTTTCATTGTTTTTACATGTTTTAAATTATAAATTACGGAATTCTTTTCGGCTTGAATTTTTATATCTACCGACCTAATACACGAGTCCTGTGATCGCATACCGTTAATACCTACTATTTTTAATGTCGATGTAACGCCCTTTGCGCCGATTTCATTTGCTATTTTTTCGTCGATTAGAGTCAGAGTCGATGCCTCATCCAATAACGCGAGTATATCCATGGACCCAGCCTCGCCCGTGACCTTCACATTGACAACTCTGAGTCCAATGCTTCCGTTCTCATGACGTGTGTGCGTCACGTGACCTGTCTCGACCGTGATTGACCCCTCCGGAGGGGCTGCTTGGCCGGGTTCCGAACGCGTTATCGGATGAAGTAACTTATGGTGTTTACTTTTGCATCCGTTAATTCCGCACGACACTTTTCTTTTACATTGAAGTGCGGTGTGTCCTAATTTTAAACAAATAAAACATAAGTTTTCTTCCCTGACCCAATCGCGTTTACTGTTTAGGCTTAGAGCCGCAAAATTCCTACAAACATTTAAATCATGATTTGTTTTTTTACAGTACAGACATTTTTTAACTTCTAACGATTTTTCGTAGGTATTAAAAATATGCCTACGCGTCGGCTCTAATTTTTTAATCGCGCGCGTTTTTAACTCGCTGCGTTCTTTGATCGCGGGCTTTGAACTACCTGAGTTAGTTTCCTCTTTTGAGGCCGCGTCCAGTAATGACTCTAGCCATTCCCCGAAATCTGTTAGTGTTGGATGTTCTCCCCTAAATTCTCTATACCACTGAAGCCTTAAATATTGAGGTAATTTTAAAATTAATTCTTTCAACAATGGCGGATTAATTAAATATCCGTCATGTCCCATACTTTTAAGTGAGTGTACAATGTTGCAAACAATGGTGCCAAAATTAACTAATTGTGAAAGTGAGTCACTTACCCCAATATTCGGAACACTGCGAGCCTCTGTCATCAGTTCATCTATGCGAGCATCTGGTCTGCCGAAGCGTCGATAAAGCACCTTCATGATGGCAGGAACGTTCTCCGGTTCGACTAGCAGCGACCTCACAGCCTCCCTGGCTGGCCCGCTGAGTGAGGCAGCCAAACGGATTAAATTATCTGCATTGGAGTAGCCGCACATCTCGTTCCCCTGATTAAATAAACTAATGAATATCGGAAACTCATTAGTGTTTCCGGTAAACTTCGGCAAGTCTCGTAAAAGTTTTGCACGCGCCGACACTAACATGTTATTTCGATATGAATCACTTATATTAGGCACTGACACACACACTTTTTCAGTTTTTATCGGCGACCGTTGTCGGTAGCGCGTTGTCTCGCTCTCGCCCGGCCGCCCCTCTTGTGTCGCGCCAATACGGAGATTTCGAAACGCCTGTTTCAAATCGTCCGCTTGCGTGTCGATTCTCGGTATTTTCGTCGCGGCCCATTCGCGACAATACCTAGACGATGCGGATGAGTCCGCGATGCTGCCCTCATCGTCATCTTCTTCCTCGGCCTCGATCATCTTTTTCTTGATCTCCAGCCTTTTTGCCACCAGATCCATTTGTATCTGGGTGGCTTCTGCAGCGGCCTGTGCCTGCAGCCTGGAGCTCTCTGCAGCGGCTTGTGCCTGCGCCTGCAGCCTGGTATTTTCTGCCTGCAGCCTGGCGCTCTCTTCTGCCGCCTCAAGGTCCGCTGCCAGCAGTTGTCTGGTGACGCTGCTTCTCGAGGCGGCTGACGTCCTGGACCTGCGGCTTGCTACGGATGATGCCCGTGACGCAGGGAGTTCCTGGGCCGCTGCCTGCAGCCTCTCCTGGAGCCTGGATGGGCCTGCTTCCGTGCTGACCTGTTCGGCTTCCTGGGAATCCTGTGCCGTCATGCTCAGACGCTCCGTTGTGTACGGCGCTTGTTCCTCGGCTCTGTCCTGTCGGCGTCCTGCGCTGATGGTTCGTCCTGAACCGCGACTTGTATTGCCTGACAGTCTTTGCCTCAGGCGCTCGCTCTTCCTCTCTCCTGGAGTTGCCTGATCTGCCATATCCTTTTGGCTCGCTTGACTTTTTGACATCTTGTCAAAGAAAACTCGGGGCTCGTCCAATCTGCGCTCGAAAGGACCAACAAAGATGCTATGTCCCGGCCGATCCGCTTCCAGCGGATCCGAAGACCAGTCCTCTTCAGTCGGGACACAGCTGGGTGGCTTCTGATGCCACGTTCTCAAGGTGGACTGTAGATCCGAGCTTTCCAAGAGTCAGTCTCCTCAAATCAAGCTAGCCTGATTTATAATGCAACGATTTCAAAAAGTTCAAAATGATTAAAAGTCAATAAAAACAGAATTGAAAGTTATCACACTATTTATTCAAAACAGTATATTCAACGGGTCGTAAATCCGTTGAATAAGCAAAAGGATATTGTCTGAATCACAATTTAAAACACAGAATAAAGTTCAGTACTAATTAAATTAATGCGAACAAACATTGACAGTTTATAATACAGTTCTCCGAAAAGGTGACAATTTGTGACTATTTATTTTATGAAATAAATGTCAGATTGTCTTCAATTCACTCACCGATATGTAGATTTCAGCCTAACTTCTCAATCGTTCACTAAACGAGTCTCGAACGCTGAAGTACATTTGTTTTTGGTAATTTGTGACCTCGTTGATTTAGCTCGATTTTATCTCGTTGCGTGATTAACATTTAGCTCTCGTGGTATCCAAAACCTCTGGCTGGATGGTACGTAATTAATAGAGTTACACCAACTTCTAAAAATTTTTAACTAAGTTAATATTCGCGACGGCTATCGATTGACGTTATAAAACACTAGCAGCGAAACGGTGCCTAGTCACGTCTTGCTAGAAACAACTAACTCGAATGTAGGTATGAGGCGACCTTTTATTCACGCGTTTCCGCTTTCGCCCTTCAGCGGACGCACCCCCTTCATACCTCTTGCCCACAACCTACGAGCGTTTTAGGAATATTTGAAAACACATAATTATTATAATAATTTTTTTTTTTTTTTACCATACTTATTGGTTGCTAATATTATGCTAAACAAATATATTCCCTTAATCTAAAAGATATATTTACATGTTTTCCTTGTTGGATAAAAACGATTTTGTAATTATATAATAAAAATAAACAATTCGTTTTTAGCCTAACTATTAAATTATAGGTATTCTATTTTGTTTCCTTGACCTACAAACCTAAATCCAGTGACTTTTTCCTTTGAATTAAATATCAAATATAGATTATTTCGCGGCGCGCTAATGATCTGTAATTAGGTTCTCGTTTAACTCCGTCGCGTTTCTGAACGCGTATTTTTGACTCATTAGTCTATTGCAAACGCGTAATCCTTTAATGTCTCTTAAATGATATTGTTTTGGCTGAAGATTTAAATATCTTACCTATATTAATGTTACGTATCTACCTTATGGATACTTTAAATAACAACAAATATTATCATTATATAGTTTTACAATCTTACAAGCTAGACAAAAAACATTTATACATATGTGGGTAGTGATCACTTCTCACATTCAGTCAATTTTGGCACCAAAACTATAGTTTTCTTATACTATTAAAAATATTAAATAAATGTGAATATTTAGAATTCACCGTTACCAATTTTTGAAAGACCTTCGCGGCGTCTTTAAAAACAAACTTCCCGGTTCGTTAATATGGCGGTACAAGGGTTTTACAGCCCTCTGCATCTTTATTACGGTCCGGTCGCGTATCCTAATCCGTGCCTAGACGTTTTTGTTTGGCGCGCCGCCTTATGCGTCGTATTTGAAAAATAATGTTAAAACCTAAAACTATATCGTCCGTCTGGGGCTGCCAACTTTATATTTCGCTAAATCAATTTCCTGAATGTGAGTTACCTCATATTTCCCACGACATGCACTGTAGAATTAACATTTTTTTTTTTATCAATATGAGATACGATATTTGCTCGTTTAGTAAATATAGAAAGGACCGAATTCTCTATACATTTATTTATTATTTTTAGAATGTGAAATCTGAGAAATTTATAAAATTAAACTGTGACCAAATTATGCGTCAGCAAATTATGCAACTGGCTGGAGTAAGACGAAGTCTTCTGGAGCACACGCGATTATTCTCTCTCGGCGACACTTGCCCATGTTGCATCTTCGCTTGACGAAATAAAAAATGACTCGGTGACAAACACAATGGAACTGTTTGAACGTTGATCGATAATCTTGAGAATATTTTTATGGTACTTAGCACAATAATATAACGCTGATAATATTGTATTTTTTTAACGAGATGAGAACAGATCTTAATAGAAATCTTCGTATATTTTATGTACATATACCATCATTTTCTTATTTCATCTAATTAGATGGTCACATAATATTTTGACAATATTTTACACTAAAGAGGACAGGTAAGACTTAAAAATGCATTTTTATTAAACTCAGCGCTGGGTTTAAACCGACATCCTGTGCTCTCAAGTACAGGACCTCGTTAGTTACATTTATAAATATTTTGTTATCCTATCCTTTATTAAAAAAATAATAAACTTTTCTAAATTTTTCAATATTGTCAAATATTATGTCGTATATCTTTTCAGGCGATTTGCTGCTATTAAAAAACAATCATCAAATATAAGTCAAATACCTTTAATTATATCTGTAAATATGTATACGCACATATATAATTCAATAAAGAATTTACAACATAGGTAAGAAAACCGTAAAATCTTTGTTGAAATTTAAAATTGAGATTATATTTTCACCTTTTTTCGGGACCGGGTTGAGAAGCGAAGTTCTGGTAAAACTATTTTAACTTTAAATGCAACCTTTTTACAATAATAATTTTTACCATATGATCTTCATTTATATTTTTCTATTATATTTAGATGTTGGTAATGTTCTTTGTTTCTTATTTTAGTTTATGTTATTTATTATTGTGTATATCTAGGTCAATTTCAAAAGGAACAACGTCGCAAAACGCTAGATTATTTAAAATTAAACGTAATTGCTCACCGCTGACGTTTCCTATGTTTTATACAGTTTTCACCCCCCTCCCCTCCCCCTCAACAAAATCAACTTACAAAAGTTGAGATCAATAAACTGCTACTAAACATTAAAAATGTAGTTAGCATTAGGTTTTCGTGTTTTTGAAACTTTTTTACATAGTGGGGGATTCGTAATATTGAGGTCATTATTATTGAGGTCACTTAAGTTTGTGAAACATTACACTAAGTTATACGTTGTTGTAAACGGATAAGAAGATTATGTAACATACACGCAACCGAATTCCGACTTTCCAATAAAACGCGCCTACTCAATCACCTTCCTACGTTGTATTCGAAATAACTATACTTAGGAAATGTCGATATGTATCAGAAATTGTATATTTAGCAGTTGTCGCATTCACTCCTTGTGTTTGGTTTTTGAGTGGCCCGGTAGAATAAATCTCCAACAAATTATTACACAAATGTTGCAATCTTAACATTGAAATTTATAGACTAATCGAGATCCCTTGAGAGTAATTAGTCAATATAACAGCACATTTCTATAATAAGTTTTATGAGACATGTTGAATTATTTAAGTTATAATCCGGTCGAGAATATCTTTAAACAGCCATTAATGTTTCATTCTTAGATTTATTAATATTATCACAATAACTTAACAGTATATTCCTAAACATTATGCATTTTTAATCAAGTTCAAGTTCAAGTTTTTTTATTTTCCACAATACATTACAATATACAGGAATATCATATATATAAACCTTAAATTTAAAATACAAAATAAACATTAAAATAACGACGATTACACAATCAAGATAAGGTAATACTATAAAGTCAAATTACCCACAAGTCCAAGAACGACAAAAACCAGAGTATAACAATAACTTAACTACCGTCAATTTCTTATAATTCACTGTGCAATAAGAACCCTAGTTTGGATAAATGATATGCATAATACCAGAAACTGGTTTTATTATCAGTGACAGTGAATAACGCACTAGGGTTCACATCCATAAATCTAGGCAATGGGATCGAATAAAGGGATACATTGAAATGGATCGACAAAGTAGTATATGCATGTATATTCATATACATATACTACATACATATACACACAACAATACATAAATACATACATATATGAACACGTATGCATGCGTACATACATTATATATATACCTTATATTTATCCACACATATATATATATATATATATATATATATATTTCCATATGGATCTCACGTGAGTGATTTTTTTTTATTTAAAAAATATGTACAAAAATAATAAATAAAAAAAAACAAAAGAATAGGAACACAATGAATGATTAATATTTTTATATATACATATATATGCGTATACTAGTAATAAATATTCATATATACGAGTAATGCATACATGTTTGAAACATCAAAACAGTTATTTAATTTCATTCATAAAACATCGTAAGATATAATATAAAAAACAACATAGGAAATGTATCCGAGATAATAAATAATATTGATTGTAATAGGTAATATTAAATTCACGGAATATTTAAACTTAGTTAGCGTATCAGTATATTGAACCATATAAGCTGTAAATCGAATTGTTTTTAAATATTCGTGAACCTGACATTGTCTGACCTTACTCTACAGATATATTTATTTGATCGCATTCGTCCGATCAGCTAAGTTAAGCAACGTCGAGCGTAATCACTTCTTGAATGGGTGATCGCTTTTCCAAATGCACGACGTCTGCCTGCTACCTTACCTTACCGTGAAGCGTTCGAAGTTGAAATATTTTATGCATATAGTAACTCTGTTGTTAAATAAGACTTTTTCAGGTCTGGTTTGACACTAGAGTTTGATTACTCATCAGGCAACGATGAATATAACTGATAGTTATCTAATATTATGATAAGATTAAAATACTATATTACAAAATATAAAAAACTGGCTCCTGTTGGTTAGGTTAGGTTAGGTATGTATATATAATGTAACGTGTAATCTTTTTATGTTTATGTTATTATAATGTTTGTAACATCTATAACATCTTGTACTTTGTTTTGCTTTTTATGAATAAATTAAATAAATAAATATGCAATCAAAATAGATTCCGTTTAAGAAAAGTGAAAATAATTAAAGTGTGCTTAATAGTGTTCACCGATAATATGTTAACGTCTTGCATTTAAAATTGCGATTTTAGTGTGGGTGTCAATATTTCTGTTTGAATTTTTTTCTCAATCCATTAGGGAAATATTTAAAGTAAGTCCTAATTTTTAGGCAGTTTCGGCGATTTTTTTTAATTACGGTACCTAGGAAGGCGCACGTTTAATTATCGAAAATATTATATATTTTTTCATTTAAATTAATACAGGTTTATTATATATTAGGTCACCTTTAGTATAAATTATTTTTATTTATATTTTTTAATTCAGCGAGTAACTTAATAAGTGATTATTAAATATTCCCAATTTCCAATATTAATATCAAATAAAACAAGTCGAGCGCTATTATAATAAATATATTTTGTTTTTGTTATACATTTCATAGATTTGTTTCATATTTCCAGAAAAATACGTGTTTTATTCCGAATTTAAAGATTCGTGTATTTTGTATACACAAAATTATTAACCCTAATTGCGTCTGGGTATACGCTTTCGCCCACTGTTTATTTCATGATACATTTAATACATTACGCTTCATAGTGAGCTAATATTATTTGTATAATTTGTAATATGTAAATTTAACATTTTTTAAAATTACTAAAACTTGCAGAATTTTATTGAAATACCCTTTTTTTACAATTGTTTAGCGTCGTTCAAACTGCTTTGTTTAAGAGTGGCTTTCAATTGGCGTTTGTTTTTCGCCGGTCAAATGAGAGCCCAACAAAAAAAGATTGCCTTTTGTTTCCGTGCGGTTAGGTAAAAATAATTTGTAACGCGAGGTGGCCCATACTACTCGTAAAGAATTAAACTAAATCGCCACTCGCAATTGAACGAATTTATGGTGCCACGTATTTTAGTCGTAACCTGCAAATGCATGTTACTATATTTCATATTATTCAATATCGTTATTTATTTATTAAAGTAAACATAAAAATGTAAATTTGATAAAAAATATGATATTATATTATAAATATTTTATATTTTTCATATTTTTTTTAAATTAATCATTATTAAAAAATAAATTTTATAGCGTACGTCAGGCAATATACATAACTTTTAATTCTGCCCGGCTCTTTTCGTGTCGATAAAAGTAGCAGATCGCCAAGGTTTAACAATTAAATTATTATATCAACTACGCCCCTGAAAAAAAATTAACGTTTAGAATTAGACTTTAAAACAGTACTAAAAATCATATTGTCCGCTGTAATTTGGCGTAATACTTCAAATTACGATTGAGACTGAATAAGCTTCTACAGGTAACATAAATAATTATCTTTACCTTATAAGCCATCGCATACATTAGCCTACTTATATGTTCGTGACAATTACTGAACTACATACATATCATACGATACTAAATCCGTATCTAATAATGCAATTGTGGTTTTATACAATCAGCTCTAACTGTGGTGAGAGGAGATATTGGTGGTCCAAAATGTAGTAACCTCATTTACCCCACTAAACGAAAGACACTTATTTATGTAAAAAAAAAACCTAAAAACTTTTTTAAGAAACACACCGCATTCAATTTCAGTATAAACTATGTCTCGAGCCGACTTCAAAGTTTTGGTGAAAAGGTTTTTTTTTATTTTTTATTAACAATAGAACTACCTTAGCATCGATTTGAGCAACCTTACACTAAAATTACTCGTAACTTTTTGAAAGATTCGTTGCGATTTAAAATGTTATTCTTGATGTTTTTATATAATAACAAGTCGAATGACGAGACTTATCATCACAAATTATCAAGAATGTATTCAAATGGATTTGCATCCGAAGAAAACATTCCACGTTATATATCATCAGCCAGCAGTCAATGTATGTTTCTGCGTTGATCGGAATGACGGCATTTGAATGTCTTTTTTTCTTTTACATTTGCAACTGCTGCTTTCCCACGACCCTGAGGTCAAAATAGTTCCAGTTGCTACAATGAGCCTGAACAACAACTCCGATTACACTGTGACCCAACACTATGCAATCAAGATGGAGGGCCAGCCGGCGCACCTGTAACGAACATCTTTCTCTATTACTCCTTACACGTTTGAAAATGTATCGAATTTAATAAGTACATAACAAACATATACAGGATGTCCCCAGAGGCGGATTTTCCATAAGGCCGCCACGCCCGGGCCTAGGGCGGCCAGATATTAGGGCGGCCGCGCGGGCTGCTTATGATCTTGCCTTTCTGAACATTGAAGCGGAGTCTAAAGAAAATTGATAGTGAAGATTTAAGAGAAATATTTGCTGCGGAAAAGTCTAGATGCGTTTTGTAACATCAGCTAAAAAGGGCGGCTACTAGTAAACACTCAACCATAAACCATAAGTAAACATATAACCGCAATTTCAGCGAACTAAACATTTTTCATTTGCATAAAGGCAACTTTATACTCAACATAAAAAAAACTCTCTTTGAACATAAATAGTATTAGTATTCTCGTCACCACACATATGCACACGCAAACATACACACACACACACAAACACATATATATATATTTTACATACACATTAACACACTCTTACTTTCTACATCCTAATATAGTCACAGATTACAACACTCACGCTATTATCACTTATAAATTAGATCCTAGTTAGTTCTGAAAATGTATATGTTAAATTGGAGTTGCCTGTAGTCGGCTTAAATTGTTAATTATGTATTTCTATGTAACTGTCATTATGTTATAGCTGTAAGCATTTATTATACAAATAAAATAAAAAATAAACGACCTAGGGCGGTCGAGACTGCTAATATGCCTCTGATCATGTCCCAAGACCATTCCCAAAGACGTAAGGGGGGTCATTATGTTCCCTATAACAAGAAATTATATAAAATAATTTGAAAATAATTCATCGCCAAATTTATTATGTTTATAAAAGAACGCTGGTTTGAATTGCCTTTAGCGTGTCGATGATACGGTCATCGCGAGCGGATCAGCTGGCGTTCTTATCACAATAAACTTTTAATATTATTACGTAAAGTGAACAACTTTTTTCCTCGGAAACTATGATGAATTTTGATACGCCGTTTTCGCAAATTATGTTTAAAATCGCAGGGCCAAGTTTCAATTACACTAACCACGCAACTTTCCTAACTTTCCTATTTTTTTATATTTAATATTTCTAAAAAAATAATAATAACATAAACGTTAGGAAAAAAGAAATGAACGTGATTTAATTTTCATAAGATTTATAAGGGGTATAATACCAGAATAATATTGATTTCTCTATTGACCATATTCCTAATATTAACGCCGATATCCAAAACCAAAACTTCGCATTGGGCAGACAGGCAATTTAGCTATCGTCGAAATAGATCACTTTATTATAGCATCTGATATACTAGATTTTTACCTTACGACTATGTTTATTATGTATTGAGTATGATTATTAGTTGCTTTATTGTCTAATCTATAAAATTAATCATCATGATTATGAAAATATTAATGGCGTTAGGATAAATTTAATAATTACGCAGCATGCAATATTGTATAATCGTAACGGACTCAGTAACCTAATTGCATCAGTAAATGATATAAAGCAATGCAGTTTTGCAGTATAGACAGATAACTCAGTATCCGACAGTATTATAAGAAGAAATGTTGTCGGCATAAATTACTCGCTGTCTCTGATTGGCAGATATACTGTTACTGAAAAGCAACTTCATTAAGACGTTTTAGAATAGACCTGAATATGCACTAGGTTTAATTATGGCAAGTATTGCGTAAACATTTTAAGAGGAGCTTTTTGAGTAAACTAACTTGGTAAATAGATGCCTTGTTTTCAATCTAACATCAGACAAATCCATTATCTCGTTAATCATTGTGTGTATAGCCACATATAAACCTCATTAAAATCCTTCCTTCTCCACCTCCTCTGATACCTATATTGCAATTACAATACGTTTGTATTAAAGAAAAGGTTTACACATTATCTGTACTTTTAATTAAAATAAAACACAACAGAGTATTTTTTTAAATAAAATGCATATTCATACATTCCTAGTCTAAACAAATAGTGATATCGCTTTACGATATATAAGTAAGTGTAATACATGTACTCTCTCAACATGACGAACATATACTAAATATTTTACGGATAATCGTAGTGAAAACAGTATCGAATTATTCATATCATATTGATTCCGGAAAACGGCAACGAACTCGGTAATTGGTGCATATTTAGAAAATTACAGTCCATTGGCGGAAACGCTGCGGCTCTTACACTCACTCGTAAACCAGACGACGGAAATAATTGACCACATTGGTTAATTTACAATGACTCCTTAAATAATCAGGTGTTCGATATTATTTCAACGAGGTGATTATTGTGAAATGGAATCTTAATAAAAGATTACAGATATTTTCGCAATATTTACCGTTTGTACTGTTGCTATCACGGCATAACGAAACATCGTATAGTAAAATCATATATCGGGTAAAATAAGCGATGTAGTAATAACATAAAAAAAATGAAAGAACACACCAGGATTGTCAAAAAGAATGATCAATCTGGAACCGCGATATGTAAAATTAACATGGCCGGGTCAAAACCACCAAATAAACTTTTTTACGAAAATAACTGAGTAAATACACTCACTCTGTGCATACAGCGCTTCATTAGTCAATGGTTTCAAATTAAAATAGTGTTTGTTATACAGCTAATATCTTTTACTAACGAAACCACTGCAGGTATCCTACCGTCGCGTCCGACCGATCACTTCACAAATAGAAATCTACGTCTGTGAATAGCTAGATATTATAAAAACGTTATTCCGATGTCGGATATCGGGTCGGATTTAACGGAAATGCATGCAATTTTATGGTACGTGGTTTTCGCCTAAAGAAAGTTCCATCTGAATGTATAATGCCAGTTATCGCGAATGGACGCCCGCGCCTTTGGGCATTTTTGCTTTTACTTTCCGATAATTTACAAAATAAGATATCTGACCGACCATTGACAAATTAACAGCTAAGAGTATGTAATGCCCTCTGAGTAATGGGTTACAGAGATTTTTTGATGTGTATATTTTTTTGTAGAAAATTTTTAGCAACGAAAAAGCCTCGAGGTTCCTGCATAAAAATTTACACTTCAAACAATTTATGCAAGATGTCTGTTTTTTTGTTATCCTTAAGGCCATAAGCGCCTATCTCTTATGTAGAAAGAGAGCATTTTGGAAAATAAGGTTAATATTCACATTTACAGACGAACTCTGATGTTTACACATCTTGATGATTTTAAATGAATATTCGTAAATACCGAATTATAAGACTTATTATTCAAATATATTTGACGATTGTTTTTTTAATGGCGGAAAATCGCTTGAAAAGATAAATGGCACAATCATAGATAATGTTGAAAAATTTAGAAAAGTTTATCAATATTTTGATAAACTTTTCTAAATTTTTATAAATATTAATAAAGGTGCTAAAAAGGTGCTGTACTTGAGAGCGGAGGATGGGGGTGGGTGGGGATGGGGGATGGGTATGGGGGGCAGCGCTTAGTTTTTTGAAAATGCGTGATTTATCTTTTCAGCAATCATCAAATATATGTACAATTATATAGCATAATGAATAAAAAAAAGTAAAAATCGATCTAATAATATTTTTTATGATTTCCATAGTTGAAAGAAATGATCACTATTTTAATAGGTAGGTAATGTATTTGATAAAGAGTTTTTATTTATGCTGAATGCATATTTTTTACTTGATGTTTGATCGTTATAGTTCTAACTACCTTGACATATATACGATTCATTGAAAAATTCTTGGCTGATAAAATATAGTTAATTTATTAATTGCAGAGCGCACGCTATTGTTTATCATCGTTGCTTATTTACGCACTTCATAAACTTAAACTCGGTCATTACCGTTTTTAACCTCTGCGGATTGTCTAATTACCAGTTTTTCTAGGCTGATTGCGGCGATAATATGTTAGAAAACTTTCAATTATTATTATTTATTTATTTTATATTTGGCTCAGTGCTTTTTATTATGCATTTTGGTTGTTAAAGTGTACGAGCGAGGTGCTTTATGTACATATGTAAAAATAAGTTTTTACTGTCAAACGACACTAATATTTTTAAACTCTTTTGTATTTTTTTGAATTCCAAATGTAGGTAAATTCGCTGAAATGTCAAAAATATGGACATTGCCGCTGCTTAGCCAGGCCAGGTGCCGGCCACACATAAAAATAATGTCTTAAGCTCCTTTCAATTATTGAAAAGTCGCTACTTTAGCAACTCATATAATAATTATGCACAGGATTATTTAGGTTAAGTACGATTTGCTTGAGATTAGCCTTCGGGCGTTTTGCTTTCCGTTTCATCGCGCGTTCTACATAAGAAATGTGTGCAAATGCTAAAAACCGGTTACCAGATTGCCCGGAGCTGATAGTCCCTGCCAATAAGGCTCATTAAGCAATGATCGCTTAAAGTAGACCCAACTGCATGCTCACATACAAAACAATATACGAAAATTGGAGAAGATATCACTAAGTTCAACATACAGTGATTATTATCGACCCGCCCCGTAGAAACAATACTATGTAGTGGGAATAATTTATTTACTATTTAGTTATAGTAGATATATATACGGTCGAGGGTAAATGAAGGCTTTACCTTGAAAGGCGATTCGAAAGAGTGTGTAGTATATGAAAATATTAATATACATAGGGAAATCTATTAAATAAATAAATAATTTTATTAAGGGGTTAACAAATGTATATTAGAATATATTTTGCCTGTCTATTGGTCCTTATTGACAATAATCTTTGAAGGTTAAAACCATTCAAACCATATTTACTTTTAGATTTTTGAGCTAGGTAGGAAAAAAACTGAATCATATATCCATAGCCCAATAGTTATTATTATCACATTTTGCGTCGTGTAATAATACCTTATTAATTCATGTAGAAATACATCAATAATCAAAATTTATTCTTTATTTCATATATTTTAAATATTATGCTTCGTATGAAATTTCAGAGTATTATTTATTTATTTACGGTTTATTCGAAAAACCAACAGTATAATAATTAGTAATTATTGGACCATTTAGGTATGGTGGGTAGGCCCCCATCTTTGTTGCATTTGTTCTTATTTCAATCGGGCTGAGAGCTTTCCGCCTACGAATTGTCGGCGGTGTAATGTTTGATAATACCGCCAGCCAGAGAGTAAGTAGGTGTTGATTTTACCTTCTAGTAGGAATTATCTTAATTCTAAAAGTTTCTATTTCCGTTGCGGCGCTTATTACTTGCCAAGTCACGTCTCTCTATTCATTCTGTTTTGATCTCGTTCTTACATTTGCAACAATCCAGACGAACGGCTTTGTAACGCCTCGTCGCACCTGAACACAAAATTATTGTCTGTTTGCTGAGCCAACTTACTTCGATATTTCCTATTTACAAATAAATTGGTAAATAAATAACTCTGTGCCTAATTTGTATTTTCCATTGCATTTAATAACAACTAAGTCCAATCGTTAGTAATTTTACAGCTAAGCCTTATTTTGTTAACCTTTCTTCATTCCTATCAAAAAATTGGAAAGTTTAACTAATTGCATGGGAAAGCCCGTAGGACAGTTTTTAGTTTATTATTCTTACTTCTTCATTTAGACGAAAATGTAGATTCAAAGATTATTTAGAATTTCAGAATCCCTAATAATAACAGGCTGTAACTATACTAAGATAAAACTACAGCCAAAACTGTAAAAAGTACGTCCTCTCAGTAATAATTTCCGTGTATTTGCTCGCTTAAATTACACACAAACTTATACAGATATTTAAATAAAAATTTTTTTTTTTTCGTATTTCTAGAATGTGTACCATGTCATTGTTTAATATTTATAAAGGAAAATGGTAAAAGGGCTAAACGGTAGTATTTCAAAGTTTAAAATGTGAAACGGTAAATTTTTAAATTTAAAATGTATATCGTAAATATGTATTTAATAAACATTTCCAAAGTAATATTAACATGTAAAAATACGAGTAAATTTTATGCACCGATTTTACTTTGAATTAACACAAATTTTGTGTCATATGGTTATACGAGAAATGGTATATGAGCGTTATAATTTGAAAGTTAAACTAATTCTGATATTAGATTATTATAAAAAGAATATATACAAATAATTTAACAATAGAATAAATTCAAACATGAAAACATTTTTCTGTGATTTTTGCGTAACTTAAACTTTGTACTAATTTTTATACTAATCCGTTACAATATAAAGTACTGACGTTATCTGGATTACGTTCTAAATCTAATTAAAAGTGAAGGATGAGAAATTTAAGTAAGAAGTATAGGTATTTTAAAGAAAAATATAAAAGGGTTACGCATTGCTTCCACGGCCGAGCTCTAACGAGTGAGTATTGGTTGTTGAATATCTCTCTCACTGTAGCCCTAAAAATATGTTTGCCGTCGAGAAAAAAAGTATGAAATGAGAGTTAGTTATGTTGGTAAAATATCAGGCTCTCAGTCCGGTCAGTTTTTGGTAGGAAAATGCCGTATTTCATATATAAAATATATTGAATCTGTGAAAATATTTTGTTTTATGACCACAAAAAAAAAGTGTTTAAGTCAACGCACTGCGTCTTCCACCGAGAAAAGCGAACTGCTGTTTCGAGTCATTAACATAAAAGTTATACAACTGATAAAAGGTCAGGACTCAATTCAGACCGACGAAGCGCCCGCAACGGTAACAGGCCAGTTGACCTTCCGATCACTGATCACGCTAAACTTGACATTGACGTCGCACCAAACTCAACTGATCCCCGCTCCAACCCCCCCATTAACCTAATTTCATTTAACGTGGATTCAAATTGAAAGTAATATTCAAATTTTTTTGATGAAAAATTAAAACCATAAGATATTAAAAGTGATCATAATAAAGCGTGCATTTGATTATTTGCTGGTAAAAATATTAATTAATCAAATTATACTATTATAAACATTTTAAATAGTAAGTAATAAAGATAACCGTTTACGAATTAAAACAATTTAATCAATGAATTGTTTATACATATAGCTACACTTTATTTTTCTATGAAAAATATATATCATATGAAATGCCTTAGTGGGAACATGTACTCGTACATACATGCCTATTTAATAAATCTGCATAGGACATTATTTTTAGTTCTTAATGTTATTTGTTTCTTTTAGTAGTATAATTTGTTACTTGTATTGTAATGTGTACACGGGGAAACCTGTTTAGTAAATAAATAAACAAATAAAATATTTCTTTTAAATTCAGAATAACTATGACTATGACGAATGAGCCTGACTTTAAGCTTCCAACTCTCCAAGCTCCTTATTTTGGCCGTAATGAGCATCCCTCCGAGATAAACCCTATCTTGAGGTAACGGAACGTTGGGTTCAATTCTTTTCTTTCCAGATCTATTCGCCAGTGGAATGCTCTTCATAGGTCAGTAAATGACCCTTTTCCTGGTTCCAAGGATGTTGTTAAGCGTAGGCTGCGAGTTGTTAAACATTAATTTTTCCTTATATTAAACTCACAGTATCACCGGACCTCAATAATGTAATTACGTAAAATAAATAAAATAACATAAATAACTATTAAATGACAGCGAGTTGTTTAAGTTCTTTTATTACACAACGTTTTTTTTTTAATTATATACAAGGGAAAATTACCTAGGTAACGTCTTCAAAAATGATGTCAGCATCGATTTGTGAATAAAAACAAACCTAAAGTAACTTTGTTCATGCTCTGTTAAATTTGAACAATTTGCGATTACGATAAAGTAGCCCGTGTGTTACAAATGCGCAAGCGAAAACGCACGACTTGTCATTTCTTAAATTGTCGAGTAAATTTTGTTTAAGACAAGGCTGACATATTTGTTGCGCTTTAGATGATAAAATGATAAGTGGCATACAATTCAATTACTCATATTCTACATCTTTGGGAATTAATTTGTTAGCAACATGCACAATATCGGATCGCTGATAACCATCAAAGTATTATAACTTAAAATAGTATAGAATTTGATATTTAAACTACCAGACACATTCTTTAAAAAAAAACAAAGCAGTATTCATTTTCATTTATTTGTACAAGAATGACTAATTTTAACCATTATCTGTGTACACAACAAGTAATTCTTCTTTCTGACAAAATTAATGTAATAAATGATTACACTAATTTAAAAAAAAAATAGTAAGTACCTAGTCAATAAAAACATTGTACTATTTCTTATTCAGAGTTTTAAAGATTTTATTTTCTTTTTCTATTCACTGAGTAATTTGACTTATTTTTTTACTATTTACGAAATGTCCCAACATTGCTTACTCTGATTTCATTTTTGTTTTGTTTTGTTGTCTTATTATTGTTCAATATGTGTAAATGGAAAATAAATAAAAAGATCGCTTCGATTCAACTAGATACTGCGTAATGCATACTATAAGGGTCAGTTTGATCAAACAATAATAAATTTACCGTTAAGTGGATAATTGTATCAATTTTTAATATCTCTTAATACAGTTTAAACGTACACGCAACTCTTCGGTTTGGCAAATACAAAATACAGTATAAGCAATAAATATATACAGTATGAAGAATAAACTAATAAATTGAATTTTACAGAATAATAAAATTGAAAACGTAGTTATGCGAACTAAATGTTGATTTCATGTAAAATTGAACACATAAGTTTGTACATTTATTACACAAGTTATTACACAAATGTAAAAAAGAATGCATCATCGTATATATATTAAGATATTGTAATGTATTTTTTTATTTATAATATTACTATTGTGTAATATCGATATATTAATAAATACCATAAATTATCAATATTATTAAAGCTTTCACAATTTGAGAAATCTGTGAATATGGAGTACTATGTTTTGAGCAGAGGAATATTATAAGTACAACAATTTCATATTAATAATTAACATTACAGGAGACCTTGTACATACATTGTGGTAGAGTGACACGCGAGAAGAAATAATAGTAAATATTACTACAATTTTACATTAACAAACTATCAAACTTAAATATTCTGTATGAATAACAAAAACTTATACACAAAAACACACATACATATTAATCACATTTTTGCATTTCTAATCATATTTTTATATCTTCACATTTTTTTTTAAATTGTAATTTAATTATTTGAATACCTATAGATTTCACGCACTAATTTGCTGTTGAACAGTTGTGCATACGTCGTTGAAGGTGCTACAACAGGAACAGTTCCTGCCTCTTTTCACAAGATTGTGTCCAAAAATGTGAAATATGTATTATACAACCGGGTCACATTACAGAATCCAGGGATCTATCAAAATAATAGAAACGTAACAATACACGAAACATTATTCTTTCGCTTAATTTAGGTACTATAATTTTCAGAACGGGGGAAAATACGCGAAGGTCAAAAATCACTGACGAAAATAGTGTTACACAACCTCCTTGGCATGGAATGCAAAAGGTGGCACGCGCGCCGTGGCTACCAGGCGTCGACAACGCCTTCAGGCATTGCGCCAAAAAGCTAACCCTCTGATGGTTCTTCGGAATGTGCCGAAACAATTTTTGTAGTAAAATTTTAAAAAATAACACTATTTTTCCTTATCACTTTTAATGTACACTTCTCACGCTCTTTATTATTTATTTACCATTACTTATGATTAAATTTACATATTTATTTATTATTAATTATTTCTCTTCCATCAACGGTGCAAAAAAAATTACATATTTATTCATTATTAATTATTTCTCTTCCATCAACGGTACAAAAATACAATATTAGTTAGGTACATAATGTCGGTATTTTGAGGGTGACGGTCGAAAAAGCCCGATGCAGCCCGTTTAAAATATTTTGTAAATATAATTATTTTAATAATCGACAATAGCATTTACAAAATAAATATTTATACATACAAAAAAAATAATTAAGGTAAATATAAAACTATTATAAATAAATTATAAACTTCAGCGCTTTTGGTATAATTTGCATCGTTATTTCAGTGCCTGGGCTTTTTCATTGATACTGTATTATATTATAAACGTATACGGAGTAGTTATTACCTTATTTATTCAAATGCTGCGCCAATGTATGTAGGAATATCGAACAAAAGATTTTAAGGGGCCTCACCCCGAAAGAGCTTTTCTCTATCTTGCTCTAGGCCGGCTTTAAAAAACAAACACTCTGTGAGGTGAATGTTCATCTTTATGAAATCAATTATATATTAGATATTTATATCAATTAGTCAATTATGTATTTATGTCTAAAGTTTTAATAAAATATATGGACAAATATAGACTTTTTCAGACTCTTAAGCTCTTAAATAAATTAGACAACTTAACTTTTTGATTGTATATAATTATTATTTTAGATAATTACGAGAATAAACCATATCCAGTTATGTTTTTCTTCTATATCTACAAATAAGAGAGTCACAACACTACAACGTTGGTATGGGGAAATGACTGACTGAAATGGTGCAAAAATATTCAATGCATAATATTTTATATACAAACTTGCAATGCTTTTTGTTAAATTTTATTGATTAAAATGCATGACTGTTTATCTTGTATCATTAAAAATATTTATGGTTATCGCAGACCGATATCGTGGTAAATAGATGAAATAAATTTACATCATCATCGGAGGGTTAAACAGTTTGAGCACTTTGCTGAGGTATAAATGTGGCATGGGAAATATATACTATTCAGTTGCCAAGGTGACTGCCGAATTACGAAATACACGCTTTTGATTGATGCCTAGATCCGTACGCTTCAATTACTGCACGCAATGTTCGCAACATTGTGAAATTGTAGATTTACTTTTGTGAATTTTCACAGAATGACGTTACTGCCTGAGCACCTGTGCTTTGACTGATGCTCCAATGCTTTTGTCCAGTTGCCGTTGATTCGGTCCATCCTCCTTAAGATCAACTGTTTTAAATTATTATACATTAGAAATGTTATTTTTATTGCAATACTTAATATGAATATGTTATTTTGTAATAAATATCTCTATTCATATATATTATTTATAAATACGCAACTATGAGGATTGTATTTGATAAAATTATTTTACGTAATATGACTTTACTGTTTCTGGTAGAGTTCTTTCCAAAACCAAATCCTTTATAATAATATACACCTAAATCTATAGGTGCATGCTTAATAATAAAAGAAATATTTTTTCATTTGAGTTTTAAACTCCTAGTATTTTCTCAATGGATCCAAATTTTAAATGTAGAAAAAATAGCGCTAGCACAATGAACGAAGTTGTCTTCTTGTTGAAAAATCGATTAAAACTAAATTATTGATTTCATTTGTAAGAAAACCGCAAGAAAGCACATTTTAGGATTTTTTCGGTAGCATTTATCTAGGTTTATCTCCAAAAATGCATTTACAAAAAAAATCTCAAATGAAGTCATACGAGTATTTTTTAGTATATTTAAAAAAAAAACTAATCTCTTTTTTACTAATTTATATTAAAACATTTTTAAGTCTTTATATATTTTTTTCGCTTTAACCTCAAACTCGTAAATATAATTAAATTAATTGAAGATTCCCATCGAGCATCGGGTCACAGACGAGACAATGTGATCATTAATTTCTCTTTTTTTATTCCTCTTGAGGTGTCTTGTGTGTCACAGTAACGTATTTTATAGCTTAATGGCGCCTTCTATGGTGTCTTCCGCGTGAAATAGCGATGGTACGCCATTAATGGTGTAATCGGTAGCGCTGTGAATAAAATCGTGCTAATCTCAATTCAATCTCTCCATTGAAAAACGATCAATTGATGTAATATATTCAATGGTTCAACGCACTCCGCGTACATATTATAATCTCTCATTAAAACATGTAGTACCCCAACTATTTGTTCCGTAACATGCATTGAAAATAAATAATAAACATTAAACTACACAGATATAGTTAAGAAATCTAAATACAATTAACATTAGGAATTAAAGATGGTCAATTTTATGTATATGAAGCCTAAATATGATATGTTTTTTTGCATTTTTGATAGATATAAAGCTTTCTTAATCATTTGATTTTAAAAGCAAATAAATATGTCTATTTTAAATTATATTAAATGTTCATTTGAAAGTATCACCCATATGCAGAGTCGATCCTTAAGTTTTCTTTGAGGAAGGTTCAGTCTTAATTTGTTATTCCTAACGTTGCCGTCCACTAAAGACGTCAATCATGAATAATCTTAAAAGGAGTAATATATTGGAAAACTCGTCCGTTAGGCTGTTTAGCTAGAGAGAGCATACGACCGACATAACATTGAAGTAAATTTAAGGCCTAGAAATCGAATACCTCGAAGAGCCCTTCAGTTATGCACAGGGCTTTATTCACTTGAGGAACAACTTTATAAACGGGTTTTAGTATCTGGAAGTGGATTGGAAAGGTTTTGGGTCGAATCATTTTACCACTAGTCTGGTGTTGATATTAAATGTAGTAATAAAATTTGATTATCAACGTGAACGCTCGAAGCGTTTGTTATCATTCGAATGGGACAGTGATATGAATTGAAGATAATTATACAAAGATCACGACATGATCTGTCAGGGTTATTCGGATTGTGAAAGAGCCTTGAATTAATATTTTACTACGTTTTAATGCTAGTGAGTCGCAGGTACCATTCGCAATGAGAACGAGTATTATACAGAAATAAATGACCCAAATCTGTGTTTGAATAAAACAGATCATATTATTAATTTTGGCAACTATGCTTACACAACTGAATTATTGCATACTTAGGCTATTGCGAAAAATGATACATAATAATAAATATGGATACAATTTTATTTAATACATTAAGAATATTTTACTTGTCCCGTGACCGACAATTCCAACACACGTTGAATTATTTATTTATTTAACAATACACAAACCTTGTGATTATACAAAGATTTTAAACAATAGAAGAAGCAATTAAAGTTTAACATATGTTTCCATGGTAATAGGGAGCGATGAGCACCACCACCGCCAGGTGGCACCACTGAACAATGTTCCCTGACCTAACCTAACTAGAAGGAGTCAGTTTTCGAAACGACTTAACAAAAAATAACCCATTAATATCTAGGACTAACGGCTGTGTATACCAGTAATTAGAAAATATTTCATATTCTTGAAGGAGGTGACATTGCGGCTTAAAATAAACATAAATTTATTATTTCTCTTCGTTTTATGTGCACGCTTTAATAAGGAGACAACTAGAAGCATTTTTAAATTCAAAAGTATACTAAAAAACCAATGCTTTACCAAATGAGTAAAATATGAGTAACAATATGGTTATACACCGTGTTTGAAGACCATTTTCGATAAAAAAAATCAAACATTATTTGTATTGACTTCATATAAAAAAATTAAAAAACTTTGGGTGAATATAATATGTGAAAAAAACTTATAATAAAGCATAAACCGAAAACTAATTAAATCATAATAGAATGGGAATAAAAATACTTTGTACTTTTTGTATATTTTGTATTATAATATATTTCCAAGAGTGTGTGTAAAATGAAACACATATTTTTTTATTTATTTTGCATTTTATTTAAGTATAATATCGTTATTCTTTTATATCTTTCTCCAGTATCACTCTTCCCACGCAGCATCCGAGATGCGGGATTACCTTTATCAATCGCGCAGACCTGCGGGTATTGCATTCACTATAATCCGTACCATGTTAATGCACATTAAATAAAAAATTAAATTATTAAATTATTCTCATAATTTATTACTTTATCAGATCATATCAACAACATGCAGTTACAACATGCAGCATATCTCAAACATGCAGTTTACATATTCTGAGAGAGTCTGCAGATACTCACTAGTAGAGATATAATATCTAGCAACAATATCTAGCACCAAATGATCTACGGAACATTCTTTAATTAAAGAATTTAAAAATTTAAAAAAATTAAAGAATGTTCCGTAGAACATTTAAACCGTATGTTCCGTATGTTCCGGAATGTTCCGTAGAGATTTTAGGGTAAAAATTGAAGTTCATATTCTGTCCATTAGTAACAAACTGCTGCCAAGTTGGCAAAATCGTTTATGTTTCGTCCTTCGCTTAGAAACATTAAATGCTCATGAAAAAAAATGGTTTGCTGCAATAACCTATAAAAGATAATGTCGCCCAGACAAGCGACGCGACGCAGAGACGAAAATCCCTATCATCCCAATAAAACGTGATGCTGAATGTGAAACTATTAATCTTTCTCGAAGTGTATACAAGATAAATCTCATAAACCTCAATCAAATGGACCCAACAAAGCCGCTGTTATCGAAGCAAAAGAATACAAGTGTCTATAATAGAAACAATGTGAGCTAAGCGGTCGAAATGCGGGCAAGCCCAAATGTCCAGCCCAGAGATCACGTTTCTTCGCAATAATTCCAATATTCGTTTTCTGAAACGGCAAATTGGACCTCGCTCTGTCGTCACGACACCGCCATACATTATTTAAACAATGTTCCTACTCGTAGGAGCGCTAACGACATTACTTAAACGGACCGACCGATCCTTAAATCTAAAATAATATTATTCTATTATGGTCATGGCTATATAACGCGCAGATGTTGTGCAAAAAAAGAAAGTTATGTAGTCGATGAAAATATAACCTAAAAACCCAAACCAAATACAAACCTATAGATTCTACGCAAAATAATATTTAACTAGGTTAAAAAAAACTGTAGTGACGTATGTTTTAAAAGTAGATGTCAAAAATAGATATAAAATTGAGTTTGAGTGTATTCTGTTAATTTACGGCATAATATTATGTTTTCTCCATAATTTTATTTCATGTATTTAAGTATAGTTTTTTTTTTAATTCTTTTTTCATTATTGTTATACACTATATATATATATATATATTAATATTGTTGCAGTATTATAAAAGCATTTGTTTTTTTTATCTACACACTTTGCGTATTACTCTTCAGTAAATTTTCTACTTTTCGATAAGTATTATAAAGTAATATATACTAATAGATACTTTTTAATATATTTTGATTATTTTTAACGGTAATAGTTATTATAATGCTGTTTCAAAATTATTTCCGTTAAAAAGATAGGCACCCTTAATGAGAAATTTTCCATATATGAGCAGTCATCAAATCTCAGGGAATCACAGTTTTGTCTTCAAATAATCATTTTCCTTAGAATTATATAAATTAAGAGAGCAGTGGTGAATATCATTCACAAAAAGTGCTGCATCTGGACCACTGTTCGCGATCCGTTGTCCTCCTTTCCCACAGCTATCAACGGAATCATAGCTAAATTCGATAACTACAAAGAAACGGACCAAAATTTTTTTTTTTTGAAGAAATGGTTCATAATGAAATTTCGACCAAATAATATTACTTTTATTTATTTAAAATGTAGCAAATCAGGTTTCCTCCGAATTAAATAAAAAATCGTGATGATATTTTTGTCTTTTGTTTCAGAAATATTAGAGTCAGACCAATCGCCCTCATCGACGTGGTGGCAGCCAAGCCTGGCAGGCACGGCGCGGACGCTTCAGGACTCGTCCGACTTCTTCGGCTCCACTATTCTTTCGGGCCCGAAGGGACCGACGCTGCCGACCCTGGGCTTCGGCGGCGGGCTGAGCTCCTCGGGGGGGCCCTTGAGCGCGGGCGTCCGCTCGAATCCATTGCCGCCAATCGCACCGGCCAGAAATGGCAAATCTCCATTTAGGTCAGTGGATAATTCTCGAAGCATGCCAATATGACATTTATACCTCATAATTTCTATACCTAAATAATAGTTACATTTTCTAGTCATATTACAAGCCAAAGGACAAGGTTAAACATCAAACATCAAGCTCGTCCCTTCATTGCGCTCGACAGCATTTCAACTAGACAGCATCGAAATAAACCAATTTCCTATTTATTGCATAATTAGGGAAGCAACAGAATATTTGATTATTTTCAGAGTAAACAAATAATAAAAAAAAATAAAAAAAAAAGCTTTCGAAACTACTTTCAGTTATATTTACATATTAACAACACGTTGTTTATCTTTCTTACCCTATTTTATAAATTGTATTACGATTTTATTTAATATTATTTTTATTATTTATTTCGATTTAAATACTCACCAAATGATTTCGTATTTATTTATTTTTCTTGTATAGTAATATTTTTATTGATTTATAAATTGTACAAAGTATATATTTGAGTACAGCATGATTGCAAATAATATTTTTAAAATAAATCTGCTATTTAAAAAAATTACTTATGCTCTTTCTTGTCATACTATGTATTATAATCATTCGTGTCCATTTCTTCTAAATAAATATTTTTTTCATTTTTTTTTTCTTAGTTAAATGGGAGATGGCTGTAGTCGGCTTATGTTGTATATTGTTTATTTTTAAGGGATACATAAATTAATATACCACACTGACAATAAAATAAAAAAAATAACTAAACCTAGTCGTAACACAAATTACAATACTATTGTGATCATGTTGTGAACCTATATGTAAAGGAGGCTGTTTTATGAGTACTTATTTCATTTTTACCTAACGCAAATACCAATATATAAATTATACAATCAATAAGTACTATCCAAAGGCTTTTTTGGTATCAAACTCATTTTTACGTTTCAAATTTCATTGTGTATTAAGTAGGTATTTGGTGTATTTATAGGCATTTGGACTACACTAGCAGTGCAACTGCTGAGTTGCGCAGAAACCCTGCTCTATCAGCCCCTGACGAGTGCGCCAGGGCCTGTCGAGAAGGCGAACCCCCGAGGATCTGTTACTACCACTTCACCTTGGAGTTCTACACCGTGCTTGGGGCGTGAGTAACTATGACTATATTACAATAGTCCTAATTTTTCATTATTCAAACTCTCCGTGGGAAGAACCCTCATCATAAGACATGCTTTCAAATTTATTAGTCATCCATGCAAAAATACGATTGAAAAAGCAGTAGCTATTAACCTTAACATAAAGACAATATCAATTAAACGCTGAAGAACGCTTTGATTACATTAGTTGCCTACTTTTAAACTATGTTTAGAGATATCTTTAGATAATAGTCGAGATAAAGGTGTTTCTATACGTTGTTTTCCGAAGATATGAGAAAGAGATTACTCCTCATTTCGGTAATCGCGTTAGTTAAACTATTTAAATCATCCTAACGTATCCATACATTTTTATCATTTGAAAATAACACCTTCACGTCTAAAGTTGGCTTTGATTTTGTTGGCTTATAAAAGCATATATTTTTCTCTTTATTTGGGTATATGTGGGAAAGAGATATTTAATAACCCATTAAAAGCTTTAAAGTATAAATGCGATAGATATAGACCTGAATACGTCGCGTCAGTCTAGCACGGTGAATTTAAAAAAAACTGTTTATTACGTTAAAAAAATTTAGGTAATCTTTTCAGCTTCTATAGAATGTCTTAAAATCATGCATCTCTTTTTCGATAGTGCATGCCAGGTATGCACTCCGAACGCGACGAACGTGGTCTGGAGCCACTGTCAGTGCGTCCTGGCCGACGGGGTCGAGCGCGGGATTCTCACCGCGAATAGGATGCTGCCAGGCCCTAGCATCCAAGTCTGCGAGAATGACAAGGTCGTCGTCGACGTTGAGAACCACATGGAGGGCATGGAAGTGACCATTCACTGGCACGGCATCTTCCAACGCGGATCCCAATACTACGACGGAGTGCCGTTTGTGACCCAGTGCCCGATTCAGCAGGGGAATACATTCAGGTTGGACTAATATTTTCTACGTTGATTCTTTAAAATTACATAAATACCACTTAAGACAGATATTTTTTACAATTACAAAGTATTGCTTGCAAATAATAAAAACTATCCGCGTGGATTGTCATATTCTAACTAAAATGTTTCAGGTATTATTTTATGCCAATTCTGCTCACTCTGTGTGCACTAACTTCTGTCCTGAAACTTATTAATAAAAAATCGATGAAGAGCGAGTCGGCCTCGTGTAATTAGGGTTCCGTACCATAACTTTATTAATAAACAGTCGATTAGTAAAGTTAGCAGCATCCTTTTAAGGTGTCATTCTGGGCATGAAGCTAAACGACTTTTGCTAACTAAGAAATTAATCAACTAAGAAATGAGAAACCATGTTTTAACCCAGTCCAGCCCAGAAGCATCTATACTGACACAACTTTGCAACAAAACATATTTGAGATAAAATTATTAGGTAAATTTACTGTTTTTGCCAGATATCAATGGACAGGTAACTCCGGCACACATTTCTGGCACGCGCACACCGGCCTGCAGAAGCTGGACGGTCTTATTGGCAGCATTGTGGTCCGTCAGCCTCCTTCCAAGGATCCCAACAGTCATCTTTACGACTTTGATCTCACGACTCACGTCGTACTGATGAGTGATTGGTTGCACGAGGATGCAGCTGAAAGGTTAATATATTTTCCTTTTAATTACCATTTTTTTGTTTGCTTTTCAGTTGGTTTTTTTTTTTAAAGTGCATGCAAAATAATCAGGACTTTTCTGTACCAAAATTGTGATTTGAGATATTACGAGTAAGCCATCAGATCTCACAGAATCTTCCAAGACCATTGCTAGCACCTCATGAAATCATTGTAGTATTACACTAATCTGGTTTATTCTATCCATGCCACAAATACCTATATTATTATTGATAAATTGGTTTGTAAACAATACTATTATTATCTAGTTTTCCAAAAATAAATTGTCATGATCGAGTGAGTTTCCATTCTTTTAATACTCAACAACCTGTCAATAAAAGCAATTCCGAAAAACCAATATTTCAGTCATTTTATTCTACGGTATGTGTTTTTTGTCGATGAAGGTACCCCGGTCGTCTGGCGGTTAATACTGGCCAAGACCCCGAGAGCGTTCTTATCAACGGCAAAGGTCAATTCAGAGACCCCAATACGGGCTTCATGACAAACACCCCCTTGGAGGTGTTCACCATTACACCAGGAAGGAGGTACAGGTTTAGGGTCATTAACGCATTCGCATCGGTCTGCCCGGCTCAGTTGACGTTCGAAGGTCACACACTGACTGTCATCGCCACCGACGGAGAGCCTGTTAAACCTGTCCAGGTCAACACAATCATCTCATTCTCAGGTGAGCTTCTTGAGAATATCGCATGTAAATTTTACCTTAACTAAAATCTATACATTCGCATACATCTGCTTGTACTAAAAGCGTTTAATTATGAATCACTTTTTATGTTTTATGTACCTGCACTGTTTATGTTTATTTAAGCTAAAATGCTGTATGATTGCAACGTTAAAACTTCAAACCCAAGGGTTGATATGCAATAATCAACTTGGTGTAGGAACTTGATTCATTTCATTACCTATGACTCATGAATGACAAAATATAGACAGTAATTTCGAGATCGTGGTAGTCTAGTCACTAGACTCCAACGCCTTAACCACTAGACTCTAATGGTTAAGGCGTTGGACCACTGACCCAAAGCTCTCGGGTTCAAATCCGCTGATGGTCGTACCATTTTTAACGCTTCATTACCACCATCTTCCCTGACTCTAGCACAGGCACATTTGGCCTAGTTCACCACCATCCTTCATCGTAATCACGAATCCATAATTTTTATATTTTTTGTTAAAATATCATCCTTTCCTTATTTCATCTAATTAGAAGGTTACATAATATTTGACAATATTTTACACTAAAGAGGACAGGTGAGAGTTAAAATTGCATTTTTATAAAACTCAGCGCTGGGTTTAAACCGACATCCTGCGCTCTCAAGTACAGGACCTCTTTAGAACCTTTATAAATATTATGCTTATCCAGCACTTTATCAAATAATTAAAAACTTTTTCAATATTGTCAAAGATTGTGTGTCATTTACCTTTTCAGGCGATTTGCCGTTATTAAAAAAGAATCATTAAATATAAGTCAAATATATATATATATATATATTTGTATAATAAACATATCACTCATACTCTTCATGCCACCGTGTCTTGTTCGAAGTATCTTTTTTAACGGACATTATCATGGATTTTAAGAGTTAATAAAACAAGCATAAAGCTTAAATAAATAAAACAGAATGCTCATAACATTTGATTTTATTTAAATATTTTAAACTATGCTACTGCGGTGGGTGTAACATTAATACTTATCCAATAATAATTTTATTGCACTCGTATATAAGTAGTTTACGATAATTAAAGTGATATGAGTTTCTTTTCCTTTACTTTTATACATATTAAGGTGAAGTTAGTAAAAATGGCTGTTAGAAAGTGGGTTATAATCATGTTTAACGAAGAAATTGTGGTCAAGCTTTCTTTTTTTTTTCAATAATACGTTATTTAACGTTCTTACCGTCGTCTTACAATAAAACCACATAATGATATCAAGCGAGATACCAAAACGATCATAACTCCGATTACGAGATTAAGAACTGAAATTACTCGGTTCGTGGTTGAATGAGTGTCCATTGAGGCGATTTAACGATACATTTTAGCAAATGTGTTATTTATATAGATGCGAGTTTCCGATTGCGTATATCCAGGTAAAAAATGGCGATCCGCGTTAAGCCTTTCGTTTTTACGCCGGCAAATACGTCAAAAGGCAGTTTAAACGCTGCGATACTTTGTGGTCAACGTATTAAGTAAACAATTAATTACATTCGTAACCATAGACAGTGGTCGATTGTTGCGGCATCGCGTGTAATGTATCCGTTGCGTAAAGTGCACTCATTAAATTGCAATTTAGTCTTTTACGCTTTATATTACGAACACTTTCGTTGTGATTTCAATTGCGCTAATAAACTTACTGATCTAATATTTTTTTTAAAGAACTCCTTGAAGTGTTAACTTTGCTTAAGTTTACACTTACCTACCTTTTGAACTTACGTAGGTACAGAATAATCTGTTACTATGGTGTTGGTCCATTATTGCTAAACCGCGAAAGAGTATACATTTTTATTGGTATACATTTTCTAGTATTCGTCGCAATTAGCTAAGTGGCCTACAATATTACATTAAGTTTAAAATGTCTTAATTTAAGACCACTCATTTTTTTTTTTTTTTTTTGTTATGGAATATAAATTGGCCGATGAGTATAAGTCTATAACCTTCCTAACTAGGTAATAGTTACCTGTTCTAAGGAAGGTTATATATGAAGTGATAAAGTGCATAGCAGAGACCAGCGCAAAAAATGCGTTTATGATAAATACATCAAAATAATTTATATTTTTTTATATAATGGTTTTTTAGGTGGTATTCTTTATTCTTTATTAAGAGAAATCAACAGTTTTACAAACAATTGGTATTAATGATAACTTTACATTCTTAAAAAGTATTTGTAAAACTAATCAAGGATTTCTACTGTTAATATAAACACTAAAACACTAAAAGGTATTATAGGTATAATGATCAACATACTAAAAGGAGTGCCCTAAATTTAAAAATATTCTGTATATATTTACCTATATCGATATCGTGGTAGTCTAGTGATTAAGGCGTTAGACTATTATTTTTTTCCTTTATTGAAAAATCCAACAGTATTAATTTTTATAATTACAAACAAAACTTATTGCTAGTATACAAAACCAATTATGGATTTCGGACATTTTACATATTAACAGTAGCATAAAAAAATTGGAACACTTCTATTGAACGGACGCGGGTTTGAATCCACACATGGTCATACCATTTTTAACGCTTCATTACTACCATCTCCCTTGACTCTAAGGCAGGCATATTTGGCCCAAAATAATTTTATATGACCTATAGCAATTATTTTGAATTAAAAAAAATACATAGTAAAACATTATACAACTAAATTTAAGCCTTATTTCAAAAACAGTAATAATAAAAATCATTAAAAATTAAACTGCAGAAAGTATAGGTAAACATTCTAATATTAAAACTAAACCATACCCTACCCTACTCGCCATGATTCACATTTCACAATTGTTACGATAATAATGAAATATTATAAATGTTTCCTTTTTGTTACTTTAAAAATAGTCGGACACGCAAAAAAATGCAAAATATGACTATAAAACCAAATTTAATAGCAATATAAATAAAAAACCTAAAAATTCACTCAAAGAAATCATTCATAACACAAAACGCTCGCGCGTTGATTTTATGACATGAAAACGTCGTGATAACGCAATGAAACCAAGACATCGATTTCCCATTAAAAAATCCAATTTTGGCAGCAATACGATGGAATTCGTGATGAAGTTACCGCTTTCACGGATGGCAATAAAACGGCACCTTTTAATGGTACAAGTATGCAAATCCCAGCGGATGACACGCGCTCTCTGTCAACACTTTCGGTTTTAATCTCAACATTTGGCTGGTAGATTTACTACATCACGTTCCTAAGTAGGCTATACGTTGCAGGCGGGTGTTACACTAGACGGCTTGGAACTTTGCCGGTAGTTTGTGCATTGTTGAAATTCAGGCACGGTGGCACAAAGGTCTAAATGGTGTTCGACGGGAACATCGGCGGTTCAAGAAAGCGAGCTAGTTCGACCGGCAAAGTTTTACGTTCTCTAATGCACGCAATGCCGGATTTCTAACTGGACATTCAAGGCTCGTGCCTAGGGGCGGCAGTTTTATTAGAAAAACATCTTCAAATTTTGTCTTACGACCTATGACCAAATGTGGTACGGAACGCCATAATCATTTTACCAACTTTTTCGTCGAAAACGTTTATAAGTGAATAAATAGTATGTAGGTTATTTTTTAAAGGTTGAAAGAATAGTGTTTAGGGGCGAAAAATTCTTAAACCGACCCTGCACCAGACATCATTTTATTTATTTATTTATTTATCGTTTATTCGGAAAACCAACATTACAATATATGAAAAAAAGAATGGTACATACAGTTGTTTGTAAAATTGACTGATAACATGTATTCGCTAAAGTACAGAGATACATGTAAAGATTAAAATTAAAACAAAATTAAGATTTTAAAACAATTTCGGCCGTATGCATAAACGCGTCAGTAAGATGCTCTGAATGTGAACACTACGACACTAACACTAGAAATTGCATGTGCTACCACTTCAGCAGCCAAATAATGCCACTATGCATATCGCTATATAAATACTATTGAATAAAAATATATAATATAGTAAGAATTCCTACGTGTGTATATTACAATTTATTTCAGAAATATTTGAAACAGTTTAATCTGCCGTAAATTACTTACATCCGGTATTCAATTTATTTATTTTTAATTGTTTTCATTGACATTATTTAATATTGTTTATAGTCGAGACACATTATTCGAAAGGTAGTTGAAGGTTCATTGGCAATGCTAGCATTTTCTAAACACATACAAGCGGTGTTAATGTCTATAGTGAGGTATTTTATGTGAAGTGGTTGTTCTTATGACAGGCGAGCGATACGACTTTGTAATCGAGGCAAACCAAATCCCCGGCGCGTACTGGATCCAAGTTCGTGGTCTCGGAGAATGTGGCATCAAGAGAGCACAGCAACTCGGCGTGCTGAGATACGCCAGAGGACCTTACCAGCCTTCCACCAGGGCACCCACGTACGACGAAGGACTACCACAAGGAGTCGTAAGTCTTACATTTTTAGAATTAATTAATACCCACGAGACACTGAATACAAAATACGATTAATAGTTAAAACAAATAAATAATTCGTCCCTAGCAAATCGTCTGAAAAGATAAATTGATACTCAATAAACCGCCATTTCTTTGAATCGGAATGTGCTACGAGTATTAGAGCTTAACGCGAAGACAAAGGATAAACATTAATTTTTACCATTTTATTCAGTAGTTTATTAGTTTTAAAAAAATCGCGAGCTTTATAATTTATAGCTAGTTAAACATTTCTACTAAAGTAAGTCCTTTTTTAAGCAGCTTATAGCTTACTCAAAATAGTTATAATACATCCATACTCATATTCGGTTCCTTTAAATGTTATAACTTTAATAACCTACATTTTTTTTGTTATATTCTTGAGTATTATTTTTATCCCTTTTAAATCACTGATAATTTGACCTAACATTACAGTCTATACCCATAATATACACTTTTTTATTTTATCTTTCCCTGTTTAAACGGCTAGGCTGTTATTGCATATTTAGTATGCTCTATTAGTATATTAAATTTATTTAGAACAAAACAACTAAAATAACAAACATTCTACTATAATAAGATGTTGAGTATCAATAAAAAAATTTTATAATTTGTACATGATTTGTCTAAAATTTACTTCGATGTTTATTATAAACGTTCATCATATACTACTTATTTTGAACACTTGATTTTTTGAGCTTTTTGTTTAGAACATAATATATATAAAAAATATATGTCTTTTAAAATATTATTTTTCGTTGTGACTGTACATAATTATTTAAGTAAATGACAATTTTACAACCTTGACCTAGTAAGATATGCATTTATATTGGTGACTGGAACTTACAGGACAAGTATAGTTGTATGAGTGTAAACAATTTAGTATTTATGAACACAATAATTTGTATCCATACACACGTATTTACTGGTAAATAACTTAGACAAATATCTTAATATCCTAGGAGTTGTGTATTTTATTTATTTATTTGTAGTGATATGTAACTCTCAATAATGCATACCTAGCAAGTTTACGTTTTTGAAACGAATTTTCCTAAAGAATAATATTGTTTCGAATTTAATTATTATTTATAGGTAGTTTTATGGTTTATTCACAATTATAGTACTTCGCGTGAATACTAATTATTTTTTACAGAATGTAAACAGAATAAATCTTTCTAATCTAAGGTTTTTTTTTACGGTTTTCTGAAAATGTGGATGTTTATAAATTGTTTATTTTTATACAATATTTTTCTGTTCTTAAACATTATTTATAGATAGATAGTACTGAATAAAGATGTATTATCATATGTGGTACTAACTATTATTGATAATTCACATATGTTGACATGAAACGCGCGATAACACGTTTGTTGTGAATTTTGCATATGACTTCATTTATTATCTATGAGGATTTTGTTTTTTACTGAAAGCAAGCAGCAGTAACATCGGTGTAGGAAAGATCTCGAACGGTCCGTCATGTTAAAATATGTACGGTATAATGAAATTTAAATTAAAAAATAGTAAGCTCAAATCGACTATGTGGTTAAGGTTAGACTGCACATACTCTATCTAGAAGTATGTCTTAATCCTCCGGTAAACTCAAAGAATACACATAAAGACAGTTCATAAATTGTTATGTTAATTTCTATAATATTTGACATGTGAAATATGTTTCAAAAACCGTAAACAATGATATATGTATGTTTGAATTCATATCAAGTAGATTATTACAATTGTATTGTATGTATATTTACACCTCGTAGTGTATGCCAGTAGTAGAATTGAACGGTTGCGGTGCCCCTCGTCTTGTCCCGACAGGTTCTGAATCCGCTCGACGCGCGCTGCAACATCAGACGCAACGACGCCATCTGCGTCAGCCAGCTGAAGAACGCCCACGCCGTCGAGCCTTCGGTGCTGCAGGAGCGGCCCGACGTCAAGATCTTCCTGCCGTTCAGGTTCTTCGTCTACAGGCCAGAGGTACTCTTCCAGCCGAATACCTACAATCGATTCTTAGGTCAGTATGGAATTCCGTAATCTTTAAATTTCCTTGTAAATTACATCTTCGACGTGTGAGCAACCAAGATCCTGATAGACTAGTGGTTAAGGCGCTTGACTATTGTGGTCGCGGGTTCGAATCCGACCATTATAGTCATATATTTTTTAACGCTTCCTTACCACCATCTCCCTTGACTCTAGCATAAGCACATTTTGCTTAGTTGAGTAGGTCCCAAAATAAATATATGTGATCTTGTAGGTCTTAGTATTTCTTTTAAATAGTAGAAAAAAATAATCATTTAAATCTTGACAAAATATTTTATGAGATAAATGATGATTTACAAAACCCCCAGCAACACTTGGTACAGAATATTACTGAATGATTAAGCTTTATTGGAGAAAGTGATATAGCAGCTATAATCTGTTATCCATAAAGTGATATGGCAGTCCTAATACGTTGTTAGGTTATTGGATTTGTATTTTTACAAAGCTATTTTCAGTATTTTTTGTGATTTAACTTTAATTAAACATATCAGATCCACTGGTGTTTCTCTCGCGTTGCGAATTTTAAAATACACCAGTACGTTTTACTTTACTTTCCCGATGATAGAATTGAAATGCAGAGTGGCTCTCTGTGGAAAAGTCTTTTCATAGTAAAGCTTCACTTGCCCTCAACCATATACAATAACAGCTTTTGTAAATCGTTACGTTACGTTCCTGGTCACAGAAAGGAGCGAGGTAAGACGCTGGGTCCGCCCTTACTTTATAAGAAAAATACAAATTAATTTAGTAACAAACTGTAACAATAATATTGCAAAGTGCAAAGTAAATTAATTAATTAATTATTATTTCAGTTGCCCCCGGTGGTGACCATGTGATAAGCTTAATCGACGAGATCTCCTACCTGTCGGCGCCCGCTCCCCTCATCTCGCAGTACGACGACATCAACCCGGAGCAGTTCTGCAACGGAGACAACCGGCCGGCCAACTGCGGGCCCAACTGCATGTGCACCCATAAGATCGACATTCCGCTCAACGCCATCGTGGAAATCGTACTGGTCGATGAGGGTATGTAGTGTGCTCTTTGTGGTTAGAAAATATACTAGGTGATTCGCATCAACCGAATTTCCTTACCACCAGGAAATTCCTCATTAAAGCTGTTATCATTTTTATTCTAAGCGTCGATATTATGGTTAATCGTTAGTTTTCAAAGAACTTTATTTTAAATTGTTTTATTTTGTTGCGCGCTTCTTTTAGTTCTTATAGCATTTTAATGATTTGGCGTAATATAATTATTGATTGGTCTAATTTTTATGGAACTATATGGATTACATATGTAACACATAAAAACCCGCAAGGGTTTAGTGAACAAACAAATAAAATATGTACTTTGTTTATAAATAAAAAACTTAAATAAAAAAAAACTTGGTATAACAATTTACCAAACGTTCTCAATTGTTCATTTTAAAGTATAATTAGTTCTACTTATTAACCATTACATTCTGCGATAATGACTTGGAATGAACGTATTAAGGTTATGACCATGTAGGTGTAATTATTGTCTGTAAGTAAATGACTAAATATGCAAAGATGTTCTTAGTCAAAATCAAAGCTAATTTAGGTAACCTCGTAGCATGTATTTTCAGAGAAAAACTTAATTTCAATTATTTTCAGATTATGTAAAGTAAATGGAAAAATATGTTACCCAACTGGATCAATTAAAATGGATTTTATATATATCATTATATTATATATAAATAAATCAATACTTATGGATAAATATTTTTCTATGCTTAGAAAATATTTTTTTTCTCAAGACATACATACAAGTAATAATACCATGCTGCTTTTAATAAGCACCTACCCTAGGCAAAACCTGGGTTTGCAAAGTTATTAAATATACAGATTGTCCCAAGACCATTCCCGAAGACTTAAGTGGGTGTTTATTTCCCTATTACATATAAGAAATTGTATAAAAAATGCATTCCCAAATTTATTAATATTATCAAAGCGCTTAGCTAAATTCCCTTTTTGCTCTTTCATTTACTCATTCGCGAACTTACAAAAAGAACAATTTAATATTATCACGTGAAATACACATTTTTTTTCTCAGAAACCATGACGAATTTTGACATGACGTCAAAACAAATCATGTTTGAAACCGTAATGCCAATTAGCTGGATTTTTTATCATATCATCTTTTAAGAAAACAGAATTTCATAATAATGTTAGCTTTTTTTTAATAATAAATGTAGAAATAGACATGTGAATAGAATGTGTAATTCGGTTATTAATAGCAATATTTTAATAGATCATTGACATAGTTTATATATATAGTGTGATAGGTTCGCAACAGGTACGGTCGATGCGAGATGTTCGCCTTTAGGTGGCGGTTTACAAACATCTTCACATCAAGCATCCCCTAACTAACATTCAACTTCAACGTAACATCAATCTGGCTGCATCAGAGCTATGTTAGAACCTGTTTATCCAAGCAGTGAATTAAGGTTTAATGCATTTGTGACAATTATTAGATAATAATTCTCATTCTCACCACTATCTCTTAATCGAATATATTCCAAACTGTCAATAATTTCATTATGTATTTTAAAACATTATTTTTTATTACTTACAGTCCAACAAGTGAACTTGTCCCACCCATTCCATCTTCACGGCTACGCATTTAAGGTCATTGGCATTGGACGGTCTCCCGACAAGAATGTGAAGAAGATCAATTTGAAGCACGCACTAGATCTGGACAGGAAAGGTCTCCTTCACCGTCATCTCAAAGAAGGCGACCTACCACCTTCGAAAGACACCATCGCCGTCCCCAACAATGGATACGTCATTCTCCGATTCAGGGCAGACAACCCTGGATTCTGGCTCTTCCACTGCCACTTCCTCTTCCACATCGTCATAGGCATGAGCCTCGTACTGCAAGTCGGCACTCACGGAGACTTGCCACCTATCCCTCCGGGTTTCCCTACGTGCGGTGATCACCTTCCACCTATACCGATAAACTAATAGTCCATATTCCACTATGATTTACGTAACGTTGAGTATGTTTGGTAAGTCAGGTTGAATCAAATATCTCAAACCGTTTCAAAATTACATATAAGTAGGTATCTGTTAAAAATTTAAAAAAAAGATACAAATGCGTACAAAAGGTGTTTGAATGAATGGATGAAAAATACACTGATACACTGCAAACAGTTGTACATACAGAAAAGGTATTTCCATCTTTTTAACATCTATAGATTTTTATGTTTCATTTATCTAAAATGGCTTTGTGGCGCGTTTAAACTTGCTCAAGTCGTATTTCAGCGTTGAAAATTAAATGAATGGTTGCACCATGAAGGCAGTCGAATATGCTTTTAACAACGCATCTACGACTAGACATGCACATAATACTAACTGTAAAAAATCTTTTGGCACTAGCATTTTGAAATAGGTTAGGAATTTTTGACCCATCCTGTATTTTGTATGTTTGCTGTGGATTGAATGGAAGGATTCCGTTTGTTTGGCAGTCGAGAATTATCAAGTCAAGACGACAAATTATTTTTATTATTTTAGACGTTTAATGAATTATTTATGCATGTTATTATTTTCTTTATCCCGCTTCAGTTTTTTGCAATGATTTAAAAAAAAAAATCGAGTTTCCTTTAATATGCGTTTTTAATTATGATTTCGCGTATAGAATTCTTGCCTAAAAAAATATTTATAATAAATATACTACTTTTAATTTTATTTTTAGCGTAATCATTCGAGGCAAATACTCAATTCATTTATTGTGCCGCCAACATCTTGATTTAATATTGTATGTATGACGCAACAATATATCAAGGCCATACTAATAATCATAGTCCGTAGTATTTTAATATGTAATTGCACCACGAGTGAGATAAAATGTGGCATTTTTAAATTTAATTAAAAGTATCAATAAATTTAAATTCAATTTAAAAATTAGTCTCATCTCATATTTATCTCATTTAAATAACTTATTATTTTGTAAATATTTTAATTGTGTTTTTATTTTACCCTGATAAAAAAATATCATTACTTTCAGTGTTTGGTTGTAAATAACTAAATCATGCATAAGAATTATCGCTTGTAAATCTTAGAAATTTTTATTTTTTTGTAATTTTATACTTTGCAAGTTGAACGTGTTTTAACCCTAACATTATGTTTTATATTTAATAGTAATTTATATTATACGGAAGCATAAGGCTATAGTTAATGTAAATATTAAATTTCATATTTAGCATGATTAAATTATTCAACAATGGTTTTGAACTACATTGTTAATCGTACAATAGAGTGTAGTTTTATTTTTTTAATATAATACAATGTATCCCAGTTTCAAGTAACCAGCCGTTTCCATGGGAAAATACATATAAAATTATTATCATAAAGCATTAAAAATCGTGACTCAAATGGATGAGAGTATTTGAAAAAAAAAATAGAACAAAAAAAAAATAAATTTAAATATTTAATACCATATAGCTTCACCCTTAACTTCACATTTAAAACCCATATTTTGTCGATCGTTTTACTTAAACCTTCACTCACAATAACGGCTGGTCACCAGATTGTATATTCCGTTAACCCTTATGAACTTTGTACATCCTCTTTTCTTAGATCATTTCAATTTGTTAGATTTTCTCCTACTGATTCCCTAAACCATGTTTAACTCTTCAACCTGAACTAGTCGTCCAAATTACGAAATTTTGTATTTTTTATTCTATTCTTCTGTCAAGTGAACCTACTGTTACCATAAATACTACTGTAAGCATAATGTATAAATAAATGTAAAAATATATTTTTTTAAATGTTTATATTATTTTACATGTTTATAGTAATTATTGCGAAATGCTTCGAAGTTGATAAGGATAAATATTATAAGAATGACGCTGAATTTTTAAAAGGCAACAAAACAATCATGATATTTTAATGACTGTAAATCATTCCATTTTTTTCATTGTCTAATCGTGCCAGTCTGCTAATATGCGTTCATCATCTTTAGTCAGCGGCTTTTTGTTCGACTCGGTATATGATTCGCACCGCATTCCCTTATTTTACTATAAGTAATTTAATTAATTGAGCTAAAGATCTAAGCATAAACAAATATTGATATAGAAAAAAATATGCATACATATACTGTGATTTGGCTAGTTTCTCCTAGCGAATCCGCCATTTTCAGATCAGATCTGTATCCAAATTTAAATTAATTCTCAATTTATATTTCAAAGTATCGATACCGTACGTATTGCGATGTATCGATACCCAACCACCTTCGAAGCATTGGTGTCTGTATAGTAATTACATTTTATTATTCAGTGAAATTTGCACCGTATATATTCGAGTAGAGACCGTATTTTGCAACGTCGGCACAAAATTATTGATTGTAAGAATATTAGCAACTGCACGATCTGGGAGCGGAGTTGGACTAGCGAAAACTGGAAGGTAAAAACAACTATTGTTTTATATTTTTTGAGAAAAAAAAACGTACTGTAGTTGTTGTTAATGATTATTTATGTGGTTATAATATTTGTTTGAATTCAAAATGAACGACATGTGCTGTGCTGCAGTGTACTACGTTTTGGAATCACCAGATTACTCTGTCTGCCTTTTAGCCGCAGTACGCAAAACGCTGTTCATTTCAGCACTGCACAAGTAGACATGTCGATATGAACAATCACTGCGATATGAACAATTTACTACATTTTACATGTACTATGGCAGGTACTGAATCCACTCGACGCTCTCTGCAACGTGAAGCGGCGAGATGCGATCTGCGTGAGCAACTTGAAGAGCGCCAAGCCAATCGACCAAGCGCTCCTCCAAGAAAGGCCGGACGTCAAAATATTTCTCCCCTTCAGATTCTTCTTCTACAAACCAAAGGCTCTCTTCACTCCAAACACTTACAATAAGTACCTAGGTACGAAACATTAATAAAATTTCAATGAAACCTCATTTCTAGCGTAATACAGTAGGTCACCCGTAAAGTGCTTTTTGGAGGCTTTCAAAAAATATCAATTTATTTTAAAAATTTAGTATAAATAGTCCCCAATAAAATATTTTTTAAAATCCTATTCCGAACAAACGAACGAACGAACGAACGAAGGAACGAATTCCTTTGCATAGTTAAGCATTTTTTTACAAAATCTAAAATAATTACAAATACACGTAAACGGTAATCATATTATTATGGACAATTTAATCAATTTTAATTTTATTATAACCTCGATGATAGAAGGTATGCACAATCACAATATTTATGGGTAGTTATTTCCAATATATTATCTTTCACACCACATAAAAATCACATTTTTTTTTAAATTAAAGCCCATGTTTTTGCCCAGTAAGAAAATCCAAGCAATCTGATCTAGTGAACAGTTTTTTAAGTAAAAACAAAAATAGAGTAAAAATCTACGGTTACGATCTTAGAACTCACAGTGAAAAGTTCACAACATATTTTATTAAAGTATTTTTCTCGATAAAGTATTAGACTCGATATTTTTGTATTCATAACTTTATGTATACACAAGGGTTACAACAAAAAGAGTTGCACGTTTAAAATTAAACATTAAGATGACAGTTGTAAGAAAATAGATTAAAAATAGTTAAGGTGAAAGATTAGATACAGGATGAACTAAGGAGGTAATAGAATCCGTATCGGATATAGAAACAAGAGTTTAAAATATAAATAAGATATCAGAAACTAAAGTCAAACCTGTGCGTGGTGTAGACTGTAGTGTAAGAGGAAATAATAATTAGTTAGATACTAGCAATTAGCTAATATTGTTGTGTATGGACTCTACCTATGCATTATTTTGTTTTAAGTGTGATTATAGTGTTACGATTGCAAATTATAAATTATTTGTCGTATAGGTACAAATACCTCTATGTATATATTAAAAATAAAGTTAAACATGCTCACTATTATGAATAACTACAAATGTCATGTACAGTCGCAAGCACTCAGAGCTTTACCCTGCATTTAAAGTTGAAAAAAGGGATAGAAAACATTTGTATTGCTTCGTCTCTCGTCGCACTGGAAAACTGTGTACACTGTAACTGCTCTCGTCGCAATGGAAAACTGTGTACACTGTAACTGCTCTCGCATCTGCGGATGAGCGTAGATGAGATTCGTATTTACATATACATACCTATACATTTATTGCATTGTTCGACGGAGTCGATCTCTGTTGAATCACCTTTTATAATAAAGCTACATTTGCCCCCGACCGTACATTAGATAGAGATGATAAGAAATTCAAATTTATTTCAATTTTTTAAGCATTGTACAATCTAGTTTTTAATAAATTTGATTAATGTTCCAGTTGCACCAACCGGCGATCACGTAATAAGCTTAATAGATGAGATATCATACCGATCGCCACCCGCTCCGCCCCTGTCTCAGCTGGAAGAGATGTCGCCGGAGCTGTTCTGCAACGGAGATAACAGGCCAGCCAACTGCGGGCCCGACTGTCAATGCACACACATGATCGACATACCTCTCAACGCCATTGTCGAGGTGGTACTAGTCGATGAAGGTAAGCACCTTCCGGCTTTTAAATCCTTCCATGCTGAGGCTTTCAGGAGTTCGATAATCCATCCAAGGTGGTAACCGGGAGAGACAGACCACACAAACATTTCATCAGTAGGAAGATAAGGTTTTTGATTTCGACTATTGCACATCGAATCGAAAATAAAAATTGAATATACTATCATGTTTTTTTTATTCGTTTATTTATTATTATAAACAGTTTATCAATAAGATCTCGCCGAGTATTTTACTTTGCGGAGAAACTCTTTAACATTATTATTAACTGATATAATCATTGTAAAAGTTAAATATATCAAAAGTCATACAAAACTATACAAAATTCAATATATTTGACGTTAAACAAAGAATGATAAAAAAACAATACACAATAACAAAACAGAATAAAATCATAGGAAATTTAATGAGAAGGGGGGATTTTTGTATAGTATATTTAATTTTAGATTTTCGTAGGTTTTTCAATTCCAGTGGTTATAGTATTAAAAATTTAGGGAAGCATCACCTCCAGATGTCTCATTTAGTAATCAATTTTTGATTTTAGGGTTTAATATTTTCGTGCAATTAATTAGCGTGTTTGGTGTTTTATGCTTACACAGATGAGTCAGGCCGGTGCGGTGAGAGAAAATATACAATTAAATAAGTTGAGGAAATTTATAATCAATGGATAACAAAAATTATTCCAAATTTTGGATTTAGGTTTGTGTTTGGCACGAAGCCAGATGAAAATAACTGATTTCTAAAATCGGAGGGCTGAGCAGTGAGGAAGGAGGGTGGAATTGCTATGGATAAAGGTAATGTAGATCTTAATTAGGTCTACAAAAAAGTAAGCCAAGCCTAAGATAACTCAAAATAAGCTTGCTTGGCTTTCGATTTCATCACCTTTTTAAAACATACCGATAGATATTGGCAAAACAGTTATTATAATCAATAAATATAAGACTAAGTTCGAAAAGTATTGTCGATGGCAATCAGTTTTCTTAAAAATTTTCACTTTAGCCTATTATAGCGAACGTGTAATTAGGCATATTCCTGAATATGGAATGTATCTGCCCGATATGTGTAGGTACGAACAGACTGACAGACAATGAAGACTCACTAAAAATGTTTCAGATATTTACTCTTTTGGGAAGTCATTTTTATTTTTTTTTATTTAATTACATATTGTGTGACCTACCAATTTAAAAAAAAATCTGCGATTAGTACTGCTTTGATGTTAGCCCGTCTTCTTCACTAGACGATGCATGTACTAATTAAGAAAGACAGCATATTCATTGTGCTAAAAATCTTTTGTTAACCGTCAATTGCATCTGACCCATCCACTATGCAAGTCCATCTGGTTTAATGGCAAATAAGAGGTGATGGTCCCCACTTACTAAATACTAAGGAGCACTTTATTTCGTTGGAACCTCGTTGGGTCAAAATACTCTAGCTTCCATCACTATGAGAACCGAATCCATAGAATCTATATCCTTATAAAAATATAGTTTAAAAAAGTATTCTATGGTGGAATTAATGAGGTATCATATTTTTGTCAACAGTGCAGCAGTTGAACCTATCACATCCGTTCCACCTGCACGGCACGGCGTTTAACGTCATCGGCATGGGCCGTTCTCCTGATAAGAAAGTCAAGAAAATTAACTTGAAGCATGCCTTAGAACTGGACCGAAAGGGGCTCCTACACAGGGACTTCAGCTTGCCGCCATTCAAGGACACAGTAGCCGTGCCAAATAATGGATATGTCGTCTTCAGATTCAGGGCCGATAATCCAGGTTTGTAAAATTATTGTTATTGCACACAAAATTCAAGGAAATGAAGAATAAAAGAAGGAATTTCAGAAAACGGACATTGCGTATCCCATCTATCCCTTTCTATATGCAAGATTACCACTTTTTTAAGACTGGTGGAAAAAATATACCAAAGTTACAACTGACCGCTCGCGAACCTCTCGCTTGAAACATCGAAATCGTTAGAATACTGTACGATTAATCAAATATTTCAAGTTTATTAAAATGTCTAAGATTACCTAAATTGCTACAAAACAATTACTTTTAGAATATATATGTCTCACATATATCAAATAAATATGTTATTTTGACAGAAACAATAGATAAAACATTGATATTAAAACAAAGTTATAATAAATTGTTTAAGAGATTAAAAGGACCGATTTACTACAAATAAAAAAATAAAGAAAATGAAATAAAGTTAATAGAATGAATTCTCTACATTATCAAAGGATACTTTAAAGTTTTAATTTAATTTAAATTTAAGATCTTTTGTAATTAAAAAAAATCTTAACTAATTATTTTATTAAATTTGTTTCAGGTTTCTGGTTGTTCCATTGTCATTTCATATTTCACATTGTAATTGGAATGAATTTGGTGCTTCACATAGGAACGCAACACGACCTGCCTCCGATTCCACCGGACTTCCCAAGATGCGGAGACCACCTACCCTCGATAGAACCACCTTTTCCAATATATCCCTTACATCATTGAACCCTTCATTACATTAGTTGTGTTTAGCTATAAAAAAAATGTATTTAAATGAACTGTATGTCTTTTCTCAATGAGACTAAGATAGCTCAATAATAAATACATATATGTATTTTCCAAATATCCAGTTTGGATAAAATTGGTTGATTACATCATTAGTATGTTAGTTTCTAAATGCGCAAAATTTTTTGTAAATTTTAATGCGCTATTTATCTCAATTATGTATTGTGCAAATTTATCGTAGATTGTATTTTTCTCTAATATTTGCAATATAGAAAATTAATTATTTATAGCAATATTTTGTTTATTTAAAAATTTTAAATTGATTCAAGCTCGTTAGGCTAAATTTTAACAAAAAGCTGTGGTTTTATCTTCGCAGAATTAATTTGAAGCAAAAAATGTCTCAGATTGATCATGGGGCACACATGTGTCCTGTCATGAACCTAATTCTACTTTAGGGCGGATGAAATATTTAGGCAATAAAAATATTTTGTAACGTTAATATAATGCGTATAAAATGCTCAAATTTACAGAATTAAAGGTATCAAACCTATTTACTCTTAAGAACATTTGTTCTCAAAAATTTAAAACCTTGAATAATAGGTATAATAAATTGACTGTAACGATGAGTTAAAAGGGTACCTAATTTTTCAAATTTTGTGATATATTAAATCTATGTGTTAGTTTATTCATGGCAAAATTTACTTTTGTATTTTAATAGTTTTTCATGTAAATAAACTTTTTTATTTAAGTCTAAAATTATGTATGAAAATGCCATTTACCTTATATTTAATGGGAATATCTGAAAAAATCTACACGCCTTATAAGATTTCATGGTTTTACTTATCTTAAAATAAACCTATTTACTTTTTTTGCCTTAATTTCTAACCGTCAATGATTTTAAAAACTTAAGCCATTTCGCCGTAGTTCATTTTGGTAGGTTTCTTAAAGTGAGTAATATTTAATATAATACATAAGTAAGTCAAAATATAAGAATGCCAAAGCATACAGCTATATCCGGTGATACACGTTGTTTATTTGTTTTGTACATCGGTATATATATGTCAGATTATTATACCAAACAGACTAAAATAATAAGAAAGATATTGTAACTTGGCATGCGAATGAAATGTGTGTATTCATATTTCTGTAAGGTGATATAAGATTAATAAATACATAGTCTGAAAAAAAACATGATTGGTTTTATTTTATATGTAAAAAAAGAATATTCAACGGAGTAAGTCTTTTTAATTTTTTGAAATTCGCACATTCGGATAAGTAAAAAAATTAACAAAGTAATAAAAAATAAACTAGAAACGCACCAGGAATAATAGCAACTAGTCCTTGGCTAAACACACAGCTAAAGTCTTTATAGCAAAGAAAATAGGGAATACACCTATTTTAAAGTTACCTCCAGGGCGCAATAAAGACGGTTTTCGTGAGAATGAGCAGTCAAGATTTTACAAATTTTACTTTAAGGAAGCAATAAAATAAATTGAACAGTTTTTGTTTAAAAAAATTTATTGTAACAAAAATATTCTTTAACATAAAGCAAAATTTACTTATTTAAATTAATTAAACATAAAATATATACGTCAATTATTATTACATCTTAGGTGTAAAAAAAATAGTTTTATTTACAATTTTTCACATAATACTTATACGCAATACGTATATTTCTCGTATATGCAATATTAAGGATATTTACAAGTTAAATACAGAAATCAGATTTAATGAAATAAATTATAACTTAAAACTTAAAAAAATATCATACATAAATCAACGCAAATCACAAAGGTCAGCACAGCACCTCAAAGGTCTTTTTTTTATAAATGGAAATTGTCTTAAATATTTTAGCACATCGCCTAAAAACCAAATATTTTACCATATACCAATTAATAAAGCTAATTAGTGCGACTGCATTCTTAAATAAGCAATATGAAATATACACTCATAATAATAATAATGATTATTTTAAATAACCAATAATATATCAACCAAATTTTACTCAGTTAGATGTAATAAATAGATAGGTATGTATTTTTTAATTATTTTGTTCTCTTCGTTTCGGTAAGTACCTCTTTTTAGTAAAAAATTTACATATTTTATTTAGTTCTTAAAAATAAAAGTGTTCAATAATTGCTACTTATAAACATTATGAGTTTATTTCAATTTTAATAAATTTTTATAAATTAAAAAAAAAATAAACCAAACAACCAATAAACCAACTTTAACATGTTAAAGTTGATTTGTCAAAGCATAAAACAAAAAGATCTCGCGCTACTTTTACTAATTATACCTGATAAATTATTATAAATCTAAGAAATAAATGATACTGATGATGATGATGACAGATCTGTTGGCCAAATAAATTTTAAATAATAATTGACAAATATGGACATTAAAACCGTTAAGACTATCATTTCGGTTGAAACTTCATAAATTTCAAAAATGACGCACAGTATCAAGGCTTGGTAAAAAAACCAACTTTTGAAACACTCTTAAATGGGCCCCCTAAAGGTTTCACTTAACGAATCAAAGTTGCTTGTGTGACCTTCTTATCTTATAGCGCCAAGGACCGAACAACAGTTCAAGTGAATTGGTAAAACTGTGATTTATGAACCAGCGAACATGTCCTTAATTTTAGTACAAGATAAGAACTAAACTTTAATACATCTTAGCTAATAAAAGGTATACCTTTCGTTCATAAAGGAAAATATTTACAGTTAAGGCAGATACGAGTCAGACTCACCTGACGAGTTAGATTGATTTTTGTTAATTTAAACTTCAAATCAATCTGTATTTTGCTTTTTACATATGAGCTTAACATATCTTTTTACTCGATAAAGTTCTTGTGCATATAATCGAATTAATACAATTTAATTTTAATATCATTGTTGCTATATTACAGTAATAATCTTTTTTCCTTTTAATATCATCCTAATTGTAAAATTCATCCGGTGTAATCCGTATTAACAAACAAAAATAAATAATAAAATTAAATCAAAAATAATATAACAAGTCCATTAGTTCAATAATATATCGGGTGGCCTGAAGCTGTCACATTTGGGCATGGCGTCCGTTATCACTTTGGGAATTTGCAGAGGAACCCGAATGAGGACAGCTGCGGGCAGAGATGATAGACCACAGGAACGGCATTCCAGCAGCCACGTTCCAGGATTGTCACCCAAAATTCTCACTACTACAAATCCTTTGTTGGGTACTATTATCGTGTCTTTCCTTGGTGGATTTACCAAATTTCTGCAAAGGAAAAAGTTTTTTTAATTTGAGTTCACATGTCATGGAACATGTTCACCACAATGTATGTGTCATTCTAACCGCTCTAAATGCGTTATTGTACAACTGTAGATTTTTTTACCTTTTGATTTGACCATCCCTATCCAATTGTTCAACTTCTTCCACAGACATCGGACGTCCGCTTGACTTCCTCGACGTGGCCAACACGAACATAGGATTACCGTGCAAATGAAATGTTCTCGAAACGTCACTGCCAGCTCCTGAAGAAAAAACCAATGTTTCCGATTATTTCAGTGTGTAACACAATCTTTTGTACCTTGGCAAGCATCGCTTATGTACCTACGACGTATGTATTGTTTGGTAGGACACGCTGCGAAAGCGAAAAAAAATCTTCGTGAAGTTATTACCAGAATATGTGTTCTAAGGTTCCACAAGTCAAATTAAAAAAGATTTTAAAAAAAAAAACAAATAAATGTCAAATCGACTTTAGAAACCGCATATCACATAATCTCGAATTCATACTTCCGTTATTGCAACATGGAGATGATTGGCTTTTCTACATATAATTAATATCCTGGTGAACTGGCCCATATGTAGTGACCAGTATACGATGAATGGTTCAAGTTCAACCCACAAAAGCCATAAATAAGTCCACTTTTAAGGGAAATCCGAATTATTGATAATTTGTTAAGTGCTCGACCATCGAAATGCATGCGTGTTGATTGAAAAGCATTTTGTAATTATTACCTCGATCGACAATGATGAGCTCCAACATAGAATTCAATTCTAGGTCGATCGTTTGTAAGCATTCAATGTTCTCTGTTCTATTCTCATAGCCAACAGAACAAAAGATTCTACTTGGAATTGAGCGTTCCGAGAGCAGAATGGGAGAATTCGGATATAAGAAGTTTTTTCCGTTGATTTGTATCATCATTGCTGGCTCCTGACTTCTGGCTGAAAGTAAAACAAACGTGTTATTTATTAGTCAATCAATGTAAAACTATAGGAGAGATAAATAGTATGTATATATATACCTAGGTAGTTACATGCCATCGTTAAACCTTTTTAGTTATGCGTAAAGCGTCTGGAGTTTTTTTTAAATATGATTATAATATAAATAATATCTGTTTGTTTTCTCTATCTGTTTTTATTTCGATTCGTGGTATCTTATTCACGCAAGTGTTTGTTTAATGTAATATTTATATTTTAACGTTTAATATAAATTTATTATAATATAACAGAGTGTATTTAAATTCACCTATATCCTTTTAGGGGGTTGATCAACAATCAAACATTAATCAGCAAAAAATATTGGAGAATTGTTTCCTAACTAGGAGAAAAACAAATTCAAATTTTAATACAAATCCTTTTAATGTTTAATAACGCGGTTGGCGCGAGTTTGGGTAGCGACCGCTGAGCGCTAGGCTCGCGAAGTACTTTGAAGAAAAACCAAGTTTTTTAATAGTTTTTAACCCAGCCTATTTAATAATATACCCCTTGAAATTAGAAAACTTAAAAGGAAATCGGATATAAAAATTAAATTAAAAGAATTTATGGAAAAAAACATTAAAAATGAATTTGTTAATTTTGTTTGTTATCACATAAGTTACGTCAACTTAATTTTTAAGTACTTTATTATATTTTATGCATGTTAAAATAAACTGTTTTTAGTTAAGATTAAGAAACCGGCAGATAAGACAATGTCTTAGCTGGATCTATACATTGTAATTGTATATATTTGAATAATAAAAGTTGCTTCTGGCAACATTGAAATTGAAAATAATATATTATTTTAGTGTGAATTTTGTTTTTTCTATTATTTTTTCACGAGACCGTTGTAGTAGTGAACCCCCTTAAAATAAATCAGTGAATTTAAATATATCCTGTTTATTTGGGTGATCGAAGATATTAGAGGTTTGCACTAATCAGATCATTGAAACACACTTATCTATATTTGCTTCATGTGCATTGAAGCTGTTAATATAACAAAATTAAACTTAATATTTTGTAGGTTAAATAGTCTAATACGTGCCTTAGCCAATCACGAGCACACATTAGATTATATTATTTTTGTTAGGTAATTCAGTGAGTGATTCATATTTACAGTACAGGTTGTTCCAAGACCATTCCCGAATACTTAAGGGGGTGTTTATGTTCCCTATTACGTGTGACAAGTTGTATAAAAAAATCGGTAATAATTCATGCCCAAATTTATTAATTTTATCAAAGCGCTCGTATAAATTCCCTTTTTGCTGCCTTTTTGCTTTTTGTCTTTTTGCCTTTTTGCTTTTTGTTCGGCCGAAGCCGATCAATGACCGAACTTCATCATTTTATCCTGTGAAGTTTACAAATTTTTTACTCGGAAACCATGATGAATTTTGATATGAGGTCAGAACAAATCATCGGGAACGGTCTTGGAAGATGGGGCATTTTCTATGCGCAGTTGACGTCGGCAAAACATTAATTTTCTTTTTGGTAAATACATATACTTATTACTATCATTATATTCAGATATTATTTCCCAACTTACAGAGTTGAGCGGGATAGAAAGGCGGCACAGGTAAAGCGTCACTGAGATACCTATAGTCGCTCTGTTCATCCGATACTGCTATCTCGCTCGCGTCAACGATCAGGATGTGCCTGGTGTCGGCGGTTGGAGAAAGCGGGGGTGATGATGGATGCGCTGATAGCAGGTATTGGCCGGAGAGCGCGTCTTGGGGCATCTGTGTAAGCTGTAACCGAGAATAAAATGCTTAATTATTTACACTTTATTCCGTTTAGTACAGACATTAAGTCATATGTTGAGTTTTAGATAACTTTATAATAATCCCATTGCAATTATAAAGTGCAATGGGAGTGCGGAGACCTACTTAAGTGTCTTCAAAATATTCCGGGGAGTAGACGTTAATGTATGTAAAGTCTTCATAAATTACTAATTGTTCAAACATGGCCTTTACCCCGGTTTGGCAGCCAAGACTTGCGGGCGACTTTAACGGCCATTGGTGAGTGATGACTCGGGCCTGCGGCACTCGGGACAGGTTACTTCGCTTCCCATCTCCAGTCCTAATGCAAATCTTAAGTTATAATTTTATTAAATTTCAATGGGAATCTATGGTCACCTTTGTAATGTGATGTATTTGAGGCCTGAAATACGTATGATTAAATCCATTATAGACCACAAGAGAGCGTTGCTGTAGTCCAGCGCAACCGCCAAAGCCTTGTACCCTCAGCCAGTATCCAGACGGCGGACGATTAGCGTTTAGAACAAAGTCGACCCTTTCACCTAAAACGAGACCACATTGAATTATTATGTATATTTTAAACCCTAGCCTCCACTGACCTGTGAGAGTAATCTGTAATCTGAATCGAAAATCGGAACTCTTTCATTCATACCAACGGCCAGGCGGTCGTTGGGAAAAAACAAGAATGGCTGACACCTGTAGCTATCATTTAATAACAACTGCTTCCATATATTGCACGTTGTGCAATATGACCTTATTGCACAATGTGCTACATAAAGGTTACCGTCAATTATTCTTTGTGCCTAAGTGCAATACGATTTATGCAAGGAATTCAGTAATAAACCGTATTGGAAAAATATAACCATAATTTTAATAATATAGACACTTTTCATTTGCATAAAGACGAATTTATACTCAACATAAAATAAACTCTCATTGAACAGAAATAATATTAGTATTACTATTCTCGTCCCCACCGCATATACTCGTATACACCATTCTACATACATACACGTTAAAACTCTCTTACATTCCACACCCTAATATACTCACAAATTACAACACTCAGGCTATTACCACATATAAATTTAGATGCTAGTTCGTTTTGTGAAACATATATTTTATGTTAAATTGGAGATGCCTGTAGTCGGCTCAAGTTGTTAATTAATGTGTTTTTCATGTAACTGTCTATAGCACGCTGTCTTTACGCATTTCTAAGAATTAAAGTAAATAACATTTTCATAGCTCATGAGATTATGAGCAATTTCCTATAAAAAAAAAGGGACGATCATAAACTTTTAACCCAATTTCGGTATATATAGTTGAGTTGTAAAGGTATTTGACTTAATTTGGTATTTTTTGCTTAAACGCCTGAATAGATCTTCTGAATAGATCTGACACCGACAATATTGAAAAATATAGAAAAGTTTATTAATTTATGATAAATATAAAGGTAAATTATAAACCGAACCCAGCACTGAGTTTTATAAAAATGCATTTTTAAATCTCACCTTAGTGGAAAATATTGTCAAATATTATGTAACCATCTAATTAGATGTAATTAAAAAGGTATGATATTTTAACAAAAAAAAAAAAATATCTAAAAATAATGGTTGTGATTAAGATGAGGGATTATGGTTAAATGAGATGAGTTTATGTATGAAGTTGGTGAAAAAAAAAAAAATACTGAAAATGTAAACATTAAAGCACATGATTCAACTCAATTATACAATTATTATTATTATCTAAATAATAGGCACACTAATTTTTCTGTTACAATGTTAATTGCCAATTGTGTACATTTTAGCATTAAATAAAACAAATGAAAAACATTTCATTGCGTGGCATAATGTGCTGGCACCTAGGTATGTTGTATGAAGGTGAAAGGCAAACTTCGAATCGAATGTTACACTTACTAGTAAATCTTGAATTTCAGTTAATTAATTGTGATAGTATGTTATCACTAATAGGTATTGGGCACAAACATAATATGCCCTCATTAATAGTTATATCTCAGTTTAGGAATGCTTCCAATATATTTATTTTTCGTGGCCTTGCAATATCAAAAAATGCCAAACAAATGAAAAACTAGCCGCCATTAGTCTAATTTTATTTAGTCTTCCATTGTTGATTTCAATTTGGTGACAATATTTTATTAACGGATAATTGCCTGACAATATAAATTACCTAAATTTTGTCGAAATTACACGGAATTATTAATTATTTTTTCCGTAAATTGAAAAATAATACATTCACAAAAATATGTACCTAATCTACTTAATTGAAATAAAAACAAATATTACACTATTAAAACTAAAAATGTGATTATTGTGATTATTTCAATATATACCGTGTTCCAAGACTATTACCTATAAAAATGATTCACCGTAGTTTCCGAGTAAAAAGGTCATCAGAGGTCATCGACCGGGTTGGTTCAAAATTATCACCCCATACCGGTATCCAAATTGAACAATGTTTACGCACGCAACGTGACAGCTGGGCGCGCAGACTTTAGCCTAATGAGCGTGTTGCAATTAGATTCATCCGCTGCCTCAAAAAAAAAATATGTCAGAAGAAGTTTTCCTTCAATAAAAATAAGAGAATATTGTAAAAATCGACGCGAGAAACTCTTTCTCCGGGATTGAAGAGTTTAGCACCTGGCGATAGTCGATACTCTCTCTTCTTCAGCACGGAGCTTCACACGCAGAAAAAAAAGGAAATCTTGAAAGAAGGCAAATTGCGTTTGGATAAGACAATAATTGTTTCATATTTAAGGAAACACATATTTCTTTAAATATAGCATTTGATATTCTCATTAAGTAGTTTCAATTCAAAGTTAATAATTATTAATATAAGCATAACACGTGTTTCAATTCAAGTATATAATTTTGTTTAATGTAACAATAACGTTTACTTTCGGGGAAAATTCGATATCCAAGAAAATATCATTTCGCAAAAGACAATCAATATTTTTGAAATGAGTATAATCATATTTTGCCGCTTTCATTTTAAGAATAGATAATTCCAGTAACAATATCATTATTTCCATCAAATATAGTAAATGTTTGTATAAGAATACCATATTCTAAAACGTTCTTTTTAAGAATGCCTATATTTGTGATAAGAATAAATAAGAATAAGAATAAGAATAAGAATCGTAATAAGAATATTATATTCTAATGCATTGTTTTCAAGTTTGCAAGATTCTCAGGATCCTCACGCTATTATTTTATACCAAGAATATGTTTTTTTGGAGACAAATATTATGCTATCTTTATAAAAGTTATTTAATCTTATTGGAACAATACAATTGTTTATTATGAAAATATTGTATTCTTACATAAAGATTGCATGTCTGTGATGAAGAATACATATTTTCTAAGTGACAATAAGTCCTGCAGGACTATAATTCAACACTAGAGTTATTAAAACGCCAGGTTATTTATCCTTTTCTATATTTTTCACTATGGAGTATATACAAACTTAAAAGTGAATATATAATATAAAACTGCTCATCAAAAATAAATATCACAACGTTGAGCGATTGTCTCTACCAGAATTTTTCACAAATTCTTTTTTACATTCTGAGACTCAAAGAATTCCATTTTTTTTTTCAATTACAAGCTGACCCAACAAACTTTCTACCTCATCAATAAATGTTGTGTTAATTTATTAGCTGAATTAACTTTAGTTTTTTATTAAGAACGCTCAAAATTAATCAAGTTCAATAAATGTACAAAAAAGCAATTCTATTCAAGCGAAGCCGTTCCATTCAAAATATATGAGAAAATGATTTTTTTTTCCTGAAATTTTCCGATGTTTTAATAGTTATTCTGCTATTCGGAGAGGAGATAAATCTAATAAATCAAAGATCATAAAAATCAGTCCAGCCGTTCTTGAGTTATAAACCGTGTAACTAACCCGACATATGAATGCATGATTGCAATATATTTTCATTAATGCCAAATAATGAACATTAAATTCATCCGAGAAGCCATGTCGTCACATACAACGGGCTGAAGTCTGTCGATATTAAAGACGACGTTCAACTAAATGTCATCGGCTAATAACAATCAACTTAAGTACGATGAAAATGCAGCTTTGATGGTAAATTTTATAACTGAAAATGAAAGGTGTTATATTTTTTAATGCCCCGTCGACATTACCGCAAGCGTCTTGCGATCGGATGAAATCCCGTTATTAGTTCGGAGCCTTATTTGCTTTCACTCGACCGTTCGACCGTTCGGCGGAAAACGAAAGTAGTTTCGCGACGGAGGCGACGCGACGCCAATTCAGGCAAAGGCACTTTTTTAGGCATAGAAACACCTCAGGCATAGAAAAAAATGTAAATGTACCTATTCTCGATTTCTGAAAATTATCATTTGGATTTAATTTATACGTCCCTTAACATGGTAGCCATCGTCGCATACTCTATACTGACCTACTGTAACTGTTCATTTATAAGTTAATAAATAATGGAACGCTTCATAACGCGGTTGAGCGTAGAGCAATGAAAGAAAATAAAATAGACTAAAAATAATGTTCAAACATTTTTCCACAACTACAGCACATGCATTTTTTTTATGGTTAGGTCTATATTGTATTATTTCTCAGTATTTAGATTGTTGATTTATTTTTTAGACTCGGTTTCTAGTTTTAAACTTAACTACGTTTACCACGTCAAACTTCGATGGAATCAACTCTAAACATATCGATTCAGGACAATTTTCAAAATTAATAATCGAAATCCGACATTTTTAAAACAGCAAACTTATTTTTTGAGTTTTGCTACCTCTGTAGAATTCCCATCATATGCAAAAAAAGGAACATCGAATCGAGTACAATATCCTTTTTTGAGGTCTGTGAGTTTGTTTTATACCCAGTACCCTATTTCTGAGGAGGGAGGGGTACTGTTTACCAGTGCAAAATTAACTCTTCTAGCGAACTCTTTAGATAAAATATTTCAGCATAAAAGCAATTTTAATGTGTAGATAAGATTTTTCAGTCTAGATTTTACAGTCGCATCACAATACTTCACTTTTTATATGATATAATTAATATAGATTCGTAAAATTTTGGGCATTTATTATAATTCGATTTCGGTTGGCACCACTGCGACGTAAGACGTAAATGCGAGCTTAGTGCTTCGCGGTCACGGCCAACGCGAGGGGATAAGTGGTCCATCAGAAGAAAGTGTCTTCATCTCCGCTGATCTCCGCAAAGCGAGCGAACGGGGCCGACTCACGTGCTGTTCAGTCTTTTCAAACGAATCGTTGTAACACTTTCTTGTTATTTATTTATTTTTTGTTATATCTTTCTTTGTGTAACCAATAAAGGCTACTTTCCCATTAACCATTTCCCATTGAAGCAATTATTAAAATTAATTAATCTGTTTATAAATATGTTTAGAATGATTTTGATTGATGTAAACTAGTTATATTGTGGTACGACCTCAAGCAGCAAAATAAAATGTCTGATTCATATACAGGTGTCCCAAGACAGTGTTTTGTAACGTAATACGAGTAAGAAATGATATTTAAAAAATGTGAAAATAATCATCCCCAAATTTATAATATTTTTAACAGATGGTGTAAATCCGGTCAGCGCGCGAATTCCAATATCGCGCCGATCGATAATGGCCTTGACATCGTTACGGCGTACGGCGACATCTGAGCGCTCACAACAAAGACACTATTTTTTTTACTATTTTCGCGTAATGTTTACATTTTTTTTCTCTGTAACCATGATGATTTTTACCACAGCGTCTAAACAAATAATATTAGATATCGCAGTATATTTTTTTTGAATTGGCTATTGTAATAAATAACATCTACTTACCATTTATGATATTATATTTATCAAAATATATTTATTATACGTACAATACAAATACACCAGATATACAAACACATTTAATTATGTTTAGTGGTCTCATTTTGAACCCTACTCAACTAAGTTTTTTTTTTTTGTAACGGACTGTTAAAAATTTTCGTGTTAAAAACGCATTCATGTATTTATTTATTTTGAAACGTTTTAGTATTATAAAAAAAAATGATTACATTGGTGCTTATTTATTATATATTCAAGTAAATGGTTAAAAATCCTAGCACATAAAAAAAACAAAATCATATGTAATGAGAACCGGGTTATGAATTTAATGAAATATGACAAAATTGTGATTTTTAAAAAAGTTTCAGAATTCATTCGTGTCGTCATCATATGAAATTTAGCCCAGAATGTCCTCTATAGGTATGTTACGTTTGGACGTCGACTTACTGAATATCCTGTATGGTCAGAGTTTTGCAATTCGTCAATATGTTTACGGTTTACCAGCGCTTTTGCTGGTTACGATGATCATCATGATGAACAAAGATGGCATTTCACATAGAATTTCTGCGCGGCGACGACACAGTAAATATATAGCTGGTTTACTCAGAAATGCGCGATACCTATACTTGTACCATGATTTGCTACAGAAATGTCGCCATTGCAACATTTCCTACGAAATACATGCGCCTTGCCTTCATCAAGCGAGTTGTGTAATATAGAAAACGTTTAAAGGCCATTCTTGATAAATATTTGTTTATTAATAACATGCCATGGAAAATACTTAATAATGGCCTAGGATTTGTTTTGATATTTCATTATTTTTAATATTATCAATGTACTTTTAGGTTACAGTCCTACCTATCTCTATGTTAGGTGTTAGTTATTAGAAATTCAGTAAGCCGATGACGCTTTTAAGCGCACACGGCGACTGACTTATACACCGTGTCCCAAGACCGTTCCCGATAATAAAAAAGGTAATGGTCCTGCGATTTCTAGTATTATTTGTTAGGAAACTACATCAAAATTCATTATGATTACCAAGAAAAAAAAATGTAAACTTTACGTGAAAATAGTAAAAGATCATCAATGATCTCGTTGTGAGAAATCAGTTGTCACCGTACGCCATGACGCTGTTAAGGTAATTATCGATCGGCGCGAAAATGTAATAAATTTAAGTATGTTTTTTTTTCACATTTTTTATATTATTCCTTACTCATAATAGGTTACAGAAAACCCTCCTGAAGTCTCCGGGAATGGCCGTGGGACATTTCGTATATAAATGACGAGTTATATTGTTATCGACGCTGACTGTGTTATAAACGATACTAGTGTGTATAATTTATTTCCTTTTTACCTAATTTCGATGTTTCTAATGTTTAAAACAAGGATTTTGGGTTGCGACTGTTTAATGTTTATGGGATTTTTACATATGCAATATATTTTAATTCTTTTGTTTAGCGCGTGGTTGAAAAACAATAACTATATATTTTTTATTCAACGCATGGTCAGCAAAATAATATAGTTATCTTCATTGCAATCCGGTATCTAGTTGCAACCAATCTTCAACTCCAATAAAATTATTCATTTTATGATACCACTTACGTAACTGCTCAGATCATGGGTAGAATATTATATAATCGAATTGAATGGAATTGTGTCTACATCAATTAATTAGTCAAATTTTCGTGGTTGCACAGAATGCCCAGACTCAATATCTTACTTTATAGATTCAACGAAAATACTACAAATCATCGCGTTGCATAAGCAAAGATGAATGTTTAATTGAGGAGTTCAAAGTACCAGCGCACTATTGATCCTTTTAATGAACTACTTCAGCATATGACGAAGTACCTTTCTCCGATCCTTTCTTAAAATAAATAGGTCGAAGGTTTTACCCAGTCAATTATCGTACCTTGTGTCTCATAGTTAAATCGACCCTTAAAAACAAAGCAAGGGCAAAATCGAGTAACATACAAAATAAAAATGTATAAAGCGTCCAGAATAATATTTTTTAAGGCGTATCTAGTATCCCGTTAAATTTAACACTCAGTTAAATGGCATACGTTTCAATTGAAATTTCTATTACTATCGGTATAGTATCGATATTTGAAAAATATCCTTGATTCCCACATATATACGAGAGAAATAAAATAAAGATGATTATTCTAAAACGAAGTGATATTAAGAAAAACATTTAAATGTCTAAGGCCAAATAATATCCAAAAGTGCAGTTAAAAGTTTTTTTTAGATTGAAATATTTTTTTTAAATTATTGGATAACATCTTAGACTTTTGTATCGATTGTGGAATTTCGTAAGGAGGAAAAGCATTAGGGGCATCAGATAATAAATCCTATAGAAATGTATAAACAATACCTTCTGACACCTAAGTATTTATTACTTTTTACCGTTAAAGATAGCTTAAGACCGAGTTCGAGTTTCAACGATGTTACAGAACCATCATATGGCCCAAAGGATGATACAGCACTTAGATGAACATATAAGAAAACATATTAAAATAAATAAAGGTTATCAGGCTATGGACGTGACGCGTTTACCTGGATGAAGCAAAACCTTCGCCATCGGCGTGGGCTCGGTTGGCCTTCCGTCAGCCTCGACCACGACCAGCTCGTGTCCGTCAACGTTCAGGACCAACGAGCACTCAATGGGCACGGCGTTGATAGCTCGAAAACGGTATTTTAATCCACTTTCAATGAAAAATCTGCGAACAAAGAAACGAATTTATTTACGATGATCTTATCAAACTTTGATTTGGTATGGTTTAACTAATTCCGCGCTTACATTCCATATATATATTGATTTTTCAGAAACTAATAATACAATCAGATTTTTAGGCAGGAAGTTACTGAAGACTTTTTAAAAACTACTGAAATTCCTTTTATTTATTGACACTTTTTGACGGTCACACATTTCCTTTACTAATAATCTTTTAAATATTCGTTTTATTTATTTTTTTAGTTGTAGCACTTTAGAAGATAAACGAAATTTACAGTTTTACAGTATTAGGTCTACTTACACTTTATACAAAATATTATATATATTATTAACAATAGTAGCAGACGTTAATGATAAGGTAAAGTGACATATAACTGACTATATGTCGTTATTAGAGAAACCAACATCTAATAGCAATGGTCTTTTTTTATTTTAAAACAAAATGTCAACTAAACATTAAAAGCTGTCTACCGTAAATCAATTTAGCATTACACGGACATTGACACCTATGAGTCTGCAGTCGCGCACTAAAATTATTACTTTTGCAATGATTATCTATTTTAAAATGATTCGTATCGGTGATATAACAGCATTTATGTAATGTAGTAATATATAGTAGGTATCCTAATTCAAACTTTTAAAAGTAATCGATGCAACTTGCAAATTGTCGAAATCAACGTTGAACTGTTATAAAATTAGGCATGCTATGATATTCTCGTATATTAAGTATTATAATTATAACATACTATTTATTGAAATGATGACAGATGTAAAAAAATTGAATTAGGTATTCTGTCGACATACTTCTTGCTTTAAATGCAACACATGTTTGGGTGTGGAAATTTGCAGTGTTCATTCTACCATCCCGTCACCTTTCACATTTCACAGACGAAGGCTTACTGATCAACTGTGACGGCCTAATGTATACTCTGTCCAATCTGGTAGTTTTTAGAATGGTTGGTTGGTTTCTTTAGAATGCAGACCAAAACCCGAAGAAGTCAAATATATTTCCAGAGATGCCAATTTATTTATTTATTGAAAATATAAAATCATAACTCTTAAGTAGTAACTATACAACAAAATATCCCAAATAAACGGACAAACGACTGTTACATTGAACTGATTTTTCCTGCCTCCCTAACTAGACGAATCTGTACTGAAAGAAAGGCAGTTCGGTTTTGTTTGCTTAATGTATCACTTCACCATCTGATCGACGCTATAATCATATTTAAAATCTACATAATAATGTAAAATAAATACAGCAAATCAATAAACAATAACTAAATAAAATTTATATTTCCGCTATATTTTACATCGTATTAATTTAGAATCAAAACTCCTGTCCATAGTAGCGTTTGCAACTACATAGTCACTACATAGTTAACGAGTCACTCTGTCGAACATTCAGTTCAAAAAAAATAATTTAGCCGAAGGACGTAGTCACCTGACTTTATAGTGAAACGCAAAAGTTAAAGAAATGAAATCGATAAAATTTAAACTAAAAAAAAACAAAAAAATATTACATTTTACTTAATCAAATTTGGCTTTTGACGGTCAAAGTTTATCGTTATTACGTACTCCGTTAAGAAATATGAAAATATGTAGGGATTTATTTGTTCACAACAACAACAACAAGGCCTTGAGGGCTTGAGTCTGGGTATAGTACCTAAACATTCTCTTAGCTCGAGATAACCTCGCTATCCGCAATGAAAGTTTTTTCGCTCAAAGCACTTACTGCCTTACGAAGTAAATAAATATCTTCGTTCATTCAACACACTGCTTACATACCTACCATAAACTACTCAATAGGTCTTAGAAATATATCTTTAAACTATCATAAGTAATGCGATAAAATCAATAAAATATGAAGTTGTCATTAAATTTGATTTAAATTATTTATTTAATAACGAATAATCTGCTAGGCATTGACATTTCTAGAAATAATCATCTTTTACGCCTTTGCATTTTGCATTGAGCATACGAGTATGCTGCGATCGTGAATATAGTGATAAAAAATATATTAGATCAAAATTAAATTGTAGTTTTTAATCTTAATAAACTTAAAACTTAAAACTTAATATCTTACAAAGTATTACTGAACCAAATGTACTCGTATAACATGTTGTATTTTTTTCTAATGCGGTAGAAAACACATTACAAGCACTCGGTGGGCATTATGTTAAATTGTTCGGTTTGAAAATGGCTCATAAATTAATAACAATGTTGAATAAATATTTTTTCTTTTCGATAACATCATAATATACAAATTCTATAAAATACCGTAATGGAGCTGTAGTTTTTGATCAAAAAGAAAGAATGGTATAATATTATAACTGATATAATTACTAAATGGTTACTTGAAAAGGGAGTTCAAAATTCTGAATTGCTATTTAAACAGACTAAATGATGCGTTCTTGCATGAAATAGTTTAGTGTTTCTATTGTATTTAAATAATAAAACATGTGTATATATGCAGTAATTATGAATATTTATATTTATGATTACTTATATATTATTATTATCTATCGGTTATTTACTTTATTATATATTTATAGGAAATAAAGTGTAATTTAATGATTAAATATGAAATATTAGGGAGTTCCTTAGTTAGCGTCGAAATGCTAAACTACTTCTACAAATGATTGGTGTCTCTTTAGAACAGCACATTGTGTACAAAACTAATCCATTGCACGTGATTACAAATTACAATAATGCACGTCATAAACAATGTATGTATAGTGTAACACTATTTGTTATATATAAGATAGCATGTAAATGACGGCATAAATAAATAAAAATAAATGGAAGTCATTCACGAATTAGGAAAACAACGAGGAAACTCAACCAGGAAAACGTTCATCGCGTCCTTTCGATACAGAATTCTGGTGTATTATCCGTTCAATTTTTAGGCTATAGGTGGATATCCATCCATCCGAAAATATGGATTAAGTACCTACATAAAAATTGGTCCAACGTTACAAAGCAATATAAAGGTGGTGTGAAATGTAGTGTATTGTTTCTGTAAAAAATAATATATAAACAGATAAAACGAACTGACAACTGAGGGATACAGAGCAATGGCGTTCGTAGATATAGCATTGCTGTGGGCGTACCTGGAATCCATCTCCCCGTTTATCCTCAATTCGCTGGGCTCCACCTTTCGAAGGTCATCGAAATTGCTCGTGAAGGTTACGGGAAAGCGCGCTGACAAGAGTAAGATGTGTTCATGGCTTCGGCCCAGGTCATCGTTGTGATATGTGGAGCCTTTGAGGGTCGTTTCCTGGCTGACGATGAAGGCACCAAAGAGGCCATCGGCTTGGTGAGCAACTGTCGTAAAATGTTAGAATAACTACATATTTTTTTTTATTTATTTACTATAATTTTAGTAAAGGACTGCTTAATATTTAAACTATCGTAAACAACTATGTAGGACCCACAAATGAAAGTGCCTGGTTCCTGTGCTTCAAGAAGACGTTCGGATGTAAAATTAAGAATCCATTGGGTTAAATATACTTCTAGTCACATTCCAGTAATGTAAAGCGAAAGAAATCGCACGTTTTGCCATAAATAAGTAGGCAATATAAAATTTGTATATGTAATAATAATTACTAATATTTTTTTGAATTATTGCTAGAAACCAATCGTTGGGTTAGAATTTTAGCATCTTCTAAACCAGGAAGAAATAATAATAATAATAATAATAATATAATAATTATATTAGTAAAGATTGGTGAACGTGGTAATATATATTATTTTTAGTTCATTAACATGAGAATATGATAGAATCATACCGGAATGAGCGTGATAGAAATATGTTCCAGCTTTCCCCGCTCTGAATGCGTACTTGAACTTGGTACCGCCGGTGATAGGGCACTGCGTTATCATGGGCACACCGTCCATATAGGGAGTACCTTTCTGGCTCATGCCATGCCAATGGAAGGCCAACTCCTGGCCCGGCAGCTTGTTCGTCACCTCCACAATGATGATATCATTCAAGCAGGCGTGGATCGGCGGCCCAGGCGTTAGGCCGTTTATAGTCAGGGCGATTTTTTCATTGGGCATTTCAGTGGCGTCCACTTCAAATTGGTAATGGCACTGACGAGGTTTCTGCCTGGACTTGCATTTTCTTCTACAGGACGTCTCATCTGTGGGGAGATTTTTTAAATATTTAATAAAATTCACAGAAATTAAATTAAATACACAGTCTTACACAATGTACTATTTTCATTTTAATTTGGCCCATAATGCGATATTCCCCAGTGCTAATTAATACGGCTAACACAACCAAACTAATGCTCACTCTTCCATCGACTTCCATATACAGGATCTACTTAAAGTCAGCAGTATCCTTTTAAGAGGTAATTCTGGAAATGATATTAGACAACTTTTTTTCAACAACTTTATAAATAAACCAAAAAAACTGGTCTCAAAATATAAATGTAAGAATCCTAAAAAAACACGTTAAAGTGTGGTCTCCTAACAAAATATCCAACCGCACGGCGTTGCGACCCAGTAACCGTCTGACTCCAAGCAGAGCCGTGCCTACAAATGCATTGACGGCCGTGGACGACAGGTAGTTTCAGTAAATAATGTATTATGTAGGTCAATTGGATAGGTCAGGAACACAACAGCCGCGGGTTTAATACGCGCGCCAATCTTTCAATTAAGTATTTATATTTTTATATGGTTTTTTTTAATAGTTATTTGAAATCTTGTTGAACAAAAGTTTTTCAGTTTTATGACTAGAATCACCCCTTAAAATAATGCTGCTGATTTTAAGTTAATTCTGTATACACTAGGGGCGGGTGTGACTGTCTACTAAGGTCGGGACACGTGCCTCAAGCTTAGCAGCGTACTAAAGCAATTATGCATACCGTTTGTTTAAATAAAGTAGGGCTATTTTCACGTGAAAGTTAAAAATAAAGGCAGCTACATAAAGAGGACTAGAGCAGTTCATAGCTTAATGACTTTTGGTCAACCAAGATAAAAGTAAAATAAATCTGATAAATCGTCACTAGCTATGACACCTGTAGCTATCATATAATATCAACTGCTTTTCTCTACATTGTTTAGCAATTTACAGATAGTACATTATATATATAGTCATTATAGGCATCTCCCACCCAGACTGCTCGCGTTTAGGTACCAACTTGTGACGGGTTGCTTCATTTCCTATCTCCCCTTGTACCTGCGGCACTTTCAGCACATTCTATGTGCGTTTTGGATGGCCATAGAGGCGACAGTGGGTAATTTTTTAGGTCTGCGTAGATTAAAATAAAAAAAACATACATTAGCATTATGACATTCTTTCAATTTATCATAAATTTTAACACATTAATTTAGTTTCTTTTGAAAATTTTGACGCGCGGCTAGTGATTAAACAACACGGTCAATACAATAATTATTATGTGGCACCGAACATTATTTTACATGTTTCTATTTTTGTTTATTTGTAATAATTTTATCTGGCTAGTAATAAAAAATACATCTGTACGTTTCCAACAGCCGAGCTATCATATTTTTGGAATTCGTCTATATTTGCGCTTTCTACTGGAAATTTGTTGAATTTAATAATTTATATCAATATTATTCGAGCAGCCTTCGATGTGAAAAGGTGGCCGCTAAACGCAGGGGAGTTTTTAATGAAATTCTTTTAAAAAGCACTATCGATTACTTATTACCATTACAGCATTGCAGCATTTACTTCCACATTTATATTGTGAATAAAGTTAAACTAACAAAAAGAAAATGTTACAGATATCACTCAATTTTTTGTGAAGCTTTGGAGTATAATATATGTAATAATGAAAATCTATTGCTCAAACTATTGTACAGAATATGTACATATATTTAAAGAATAGTTTTAGATTACAAACATATTATATATATTACAAAGATTTGTTTTCAAAGCGACTGGTCAGAAATTAATCATGGTAGAAATGACGCTCAGACTTTGGTTAATTATATTCCCTAATAATTTAATTTATTTTATCTTGTATAAATATTTATATCTTTCCTTGTATGTATATAATATCATATATCATAATATATGTTGGCAATATGTATTGATATGTATATTTCTCAATGTGTATTGTGATGTTAATAATGTGTTTTATGTAATATGTATCATGTATTTGTATGTATGACAATTTTTAGTATATAGTTGTTATTTTTATTTTTTGTATAAGAGCTCAGTGCAATTAAGTTCAAAATGCCCAGTTATAAATGATCTAACTAGATCTTCAATAAATAATGAACGTAAATGCTAAGTAATTTGTCATTATTTTATAAAATAAAAAAAAATATTGTGGTTAGATAAGTTACATAATTTGCACACAATAGAGACACTATGATATCAAAAATAATGTAATTGACCTAGTTGACTAGTGTACATAATTTAGCATAAAAGTGTTTCACTAATAGAAATTATATATTTTTTTAAGAAAAATTTTGATTTTACTTATTTCTATAAAAAGCATTGTTTATAAAGCAAAAAATTTCATTTGAAAAATGAAATAAAACTTTTTTAATTTGGGTTTATTTATTTTATTCAATATTGTCATTAAATATAACTTTCATTTTTTAAGGCGATTGCTGTACTACTTAATAATACCCGTAGACATAAATAACAATTACTTACTTTTTTTGAATAAAATATACTAAACAAAATATATAAGTAATATATTTATTATTATATAATTTATTTTTATATAAATTATTTTATTTAACATATAATATATTAAGGTTTATATATTCAATATAAACCACTACTAAAATTACAAATATTTTTTTCGTAAACCTTATCAAATTCTCATTATTATTTATAACGACTGACAAAAAAGTTTCCTTTGATTGGATCCAAACTTTGAAGTTCAAGGAAATTAGAAATTTCTCCTTTCAATCGTCATCTGTGTTAGATTAGGGTAAAAAATGATTTATAATATTATTTCGCTTAGTAAATTTTTGGTGAGGTTTTGGAATAATTTCTTTTTTCTCGCTAAACATAAAAATCGTACAGGCGTACGGAGTCGGACTAACTTTACTCCTCTCTAAATGTATCTATTTTGGTACTAAATAAATAAATACTGTGAACAACTAAATCAGCTTACTTAACCATTTTCTTTTGAATTTTCATTTGGTTTTTCATTTTGGTTTAATTTCATTCAAATTGCATTCTTTTAGATAATATACCTATTTTTCAGTTTGAAATCATAATAAAGTTACCAACCATACAGTTTTCCTTGTAAGTCCCATTGCAGGTGAGATTTATTTTGTAAAGACGTTTTATCAATTGATGCGTCACTCCAAATCGTCGCAAGCACGCCAAACACAAACAATATTTTGTTACGTTTTGCCATTACAAAAACAAATAAATGAAATTGTTCAAAATTATATCACAATGCTAGGAAATAAAATTAACTGACGCACACAAGACTTTTTTTATTGTGGTTTTTAGATTTCCCGCTAACGGCACGTCATACAAAGAACGACCAATCGCTAGCAATCTCCGCGGGAATATGGCGGCGGATAAGTAAGTGGCCTTTCGCAGCAAACTCCAAACCATTGAGCGAATAACGAGTAGGTAACGAATACCTATCAATCACATCGACGAGTGCCATAACGTATAAAAAATAAAAGAAATCCCCGTCATGAAAGTATAAGCAATAATCTCTACGCGTTCAAAATTTATACCCAATTATAATTTGAATTATTTATTATTAACGCCCAAAATGACGTAGCATGTAAATAAAGCTAAGCGATAATTAAATAATCAAACTCATTGTGACTCTTCATGTCTAATCTAAAGCCTAGTATATATATTTATATATATGTAAAGTACGCACAATACATATATAATACAAGTAATACATATAATGCATTAAAAAAATATGAACGCATGATTACAATTAAAACTACTAGACGTTAAAAGAAGATACTGTTAAGCCAGACAACTGGGCTAACAGAAATTAATATATTAGCTTATCCGCTTCGTTTAAAGTAAATTATATTTATATATTACGTGCTAGAATCTATTTAAATTACATAATAATCTGAGCATGGGCAATGAGGTTTCGTTTGCAAAGCTAGAAACCACAAAAAGAAATGCTATCCAAAAAGATCCTTTTTTTTATTTGGACTTTTCATTGAAAAAATGAAGACTCTTGGTTATTATGTATTATTTTCAGGGATACCCTATTTTAGTTCCACGCTACGAAAAAAGGCCATTGTAAATTAAATTTATATACAAATATATACATTTTTATAAATAAGTATTATACAAATTGTATTTAAAGTCAAATATTGCCCTTTTAGGAGGTCGATCTATACCAAAAATCAAACTATAATAAGCAAATTATTTTAAAAAAAAATCCCAATGACGATAAAAACTAATTTCAAATTTAATTAAAACCGTCTAAGAATGTTATAATATAACATACCTATTATGCTTGTCAAGATGGGCCCCGAAAAGGCGAAGTTAAGGGAAAAGGCCAGAGCTGTACTAACTACTGACTGGCTAACACTATTTAAATATATTTAAAAAGACTAATTTAAGATAAAACTTTTTTAATCGAAAATATATTCATTTACCGGTTTAGTTGTTAAATTTCAACCCCCTAAAAGGACAACAGTGATTTTGGATACACCTGTATATTATGGCGTAGCGTAAATATATTCATATTTATATACGTATATACATATAAATATTCAAAACAACAATACAATCAAACATAAATTATAGAAAATCTTCATAGCTTCATAGGCGCATGGATTCCCTCCGCCCTTTCATACATTCCGTGCGATGTTGGCGTTTTCATGGAGCTAGTAAGGTGGCTCGCGGGCTCGTGTTGGTTTGGCACGAATATCAGCTTCAACAAAATTTAACTTTTTTATATTTTGTTTATTTCATTTGTATAATTTCGTTGATTTAGTTTTAACTCGCCTTTAGGCGTTGTAATTACACTCATTATTAAAATGTAGTTTATATTTTTCCACAGACAATACAATCCGAGTTGCGGGTGACGCGTTGTCTATGATTCAAAACTCATTTTTTTTTTATGGCGGCGCGGTGGAAAAGTTGATGAGGGTTTGCGAATGTTTGGTTGATTTTGAAGTTGAATTAATTATGTTACCGGCATATTAAGTAGAGCCGATAAGTTTGCACAGTGCCTGTGGTTCTCACATTGTAAATATAAAAAGTTATTCTGATTGTAAATCTAATGAAGTAACATCAAAAATGGGTGCATATTTGTCGGAGCCACTTACGGCAAAAATATCAAGTGATGAGGCGAATGAAAGATTAGCCTGGGGCACAAGTTCTATGCAAGGATGGCGTATGAGCCAAGAGGTATGTTTTATTTTGACCCTCTATGTATCTCCTATATGATTGCTTGAAATCCGTCACGAATTATTTCGCTTGGCCGCGTGACAAAGCGCCGGCTGCTGTTCCCGCGTAACTCGTTCAGACTTTGACGGACTCGTTCGATGAACATGTTTTATATGGATGATATGACAAAACGATTTCTAGCATTTTTCATACGAAGTTTTCATGCAGCTCGTCAAATTCTTTAGAAATATTTCGGGACCACATTGTCTGCCAAACGAATTTGTTTTGTCGCTGGATACTTTTTGAAAATCACACACATCCGACGATGAAAATAAAACATGTTTATTTATGCGCATAACATTTTAATTTTAGTTATAGATGCATATATTTGAATGAGGTGCCCATTTAGATTATGGTTTTTTTCATTGTTTCAGGATGCTCACAATTGTATCACCGAATATGACGATCATTCGTCGTACTTTGCTGTTTATGATGGACATGGCGGTTTTGAAGTAGCTGAATATTGCTCACAGAAACTTCCAGAATTCATAAAGCTTACAGAAGCCTATAAAAATGGTGACATTAGTCAAGCTCTTATTGATGGATATCTCGGCTTTGATGCTACAGTAGTTACCAAGGATGTTATTAAGATATTAGAGGAGCTAGCAGGTAGATTAAAGCTTACTAGCTTCATTTCCCCCAGACCTCTAATCATAATTTCCCTAACTCAACTAGCGCCTGTGCCTCCTATAAGCAGCACAGTCAAATTACCCTGGAGCGCCCGTGCCGCCTATAGGCGGCACTATAGGGGGTTTAAGACTGCTAAATTCTTTTTTTTTTTAAACCCAACGGACATGTACTGCATTATCATTGCCAATGCCTCTAACCTTAATCGTCTAGAGATCCATAATATCACTTAAGTTTATGATTCTTTTACAGATAAAGCAAAACGTCAGTCATTCCAGAGGAATGGTGACGATGTTATTGGAGAGGAAGAAGATGAGGAGGACAATGTTTTATCTCTCAAGAAGGAAGCTCACATGCCACTTGAGGAAGTCATGGCCAAATATCAGGATAAAGGTCTGCTTCATCGACTAATTAGAGACAATGAGGGCAATCCTCTGTCTCCATTCCTTAAAGCTAAAGGTCAGAAACAAAAAGACGAAGCAGGTTCATCTGGTGATTCTTTGGCTTCCAGTTCCCCTACCAAAGCCACTAAATGCGACAACAGTGTCTCTTCTTCTACTAATGAGGCAAACAAATCGAACACCGGGGAAGATGCACAGGTACATTTTACAGATATTTTTCTATTGCATATTTGTTTTAGTGTTTTTGTTGACCTCTTCAATTTATTCATTTTATGAATATTCAATATTTGGACTTACATTGTTTTTGTTATACATTTATTAAAAGGTTCATTGTTTAAAGTTTAAAACCTTAATACTAGTTTAATTAGGTTAAAAGAATAAAAAAATCAGTCTTATTTGATTAATCTAGACAAGTACCAAGCCACAAATGTGATCATTTTGCCCTCCAAAACTTGTCTATTGATATTCAATAATTACAATTCATGAAATAGCGGAGGGACATAATGCCATATCCTTATAAACTTGATTATTTCTAAGTACAAACATTGTATAAATAATGGTTTTGATCAATTATTTCATAGGAACATTTTTTTTTTTTTGACATTTGATCATTATTGTAAGTGCCATATTAGTTTTATTATAAGCGATATCACTGGCACAAGGTTGAATTTTCTTACGTACATTATATAAACGTTGCTGCTAATAGCTGTTCTGAAAAGAAAAATGCATACTGTATTTGAGATTCTACCGCAATTATCTCAGAATGGATAATAATTTACTAGGAATGTAATGAACAAGTTAAATGCTACTCCAAATAAGTTCAGAATACGCTATTCGTCTGTGTCTTGTTTTGTGGCATTTATTTGAGATAGAGGACTGAATGTTGCCATCACATAAGTAAGTTAGATGCTGGAGCCTACTTCGCGCATTAAGTGAAGTGGCAGTGGCCTCAGGCACTTGCGCTTACAATGTTTAGCCAAGTCAAATTAACGAAATTGCTATTTTTTTTGTCAGATATGATTATTTTACAAATTAAACATAACGAATGAAGAAAATTGTTATTAGAAGTGGTTAAAACCATGGCTAATATAACCGAAAATGCAACCCCCAAAACCACTCATTATTAGGGTTGTAATAATTTAGGAGCGGATTTTATGACCACATTATATGTCCTTACTGTACATTCAAAAGTCTAATCTTATGTTTTGTTCAGTATACCATGCACGCCAAAGATATTTGAAGTGAGTGTGCATGTTGCCGTTATCAAGGCTAGTCAATGTTCCTGTCACTGCAATGTTGTACAAGAGCGAGGAGGAAATCAATATCATCCTGGAGTGCTTGCTACACATTAACATTGGTGTTGCTGATGCTTAAGACCGCCATCGTTCAGCTCCCAGCTGTCATTTTTCAGTTAGTGAAATTTGTAAACCGATTGATGTCTGCTGATGAAAACCAAATGCCCTAAATTTAAACTAAGTCTATAAGTCTAAAAATATTTTTTTGAAAAACAATTTATTTTACTTTATGTACATTAAAAGATTTGCTATTAATTATAATTTATACCTATCTAAATTTTAGGTTTCCACAAGTAACGGGGAAACAAGTTCTGCAGTCCCCGATGCCAGTAGTAGCAAAATTACAGAGGAAGCTGTCGCTGAATCGTCTAAAGTTTTGGAAAGTGAACCCTTGCCAGATAGCTCAAACGACAACTGCGCTGATCCTGTAACAGGAAGCATTGACCTGAAAAAAGAACCTGAAATGAATGAATCTCCCGATGCTAATGGCACTATTCCCACAACAAGCGATGATAGTAAAAACGTTCCCGATTCAGAGTCTTCTAAAATAATAACACAGTCAAAAGAAGAGATTAATTGTAACGGTGAAGTGTCTGAATCAACGAAACCCAGTGTCGGCAATGTATCATCCTCCTCACAGGAATCCGAAGAACCTAAAAATGCTGTCAGTATTAAGGGCAAGGGAAAAGGTATCTTATTGCTTCTATTTTTTGCATTAAATGTTACACGTAGATTTGCTTAGTACAGATATAAAACATATTATGTGGTCTTTCTGTATTATATTACGGGTCTACAGACGAATACATTTACTTAGAGGCTTGCATGTAAAGGTTTAGGATTCAATTTAATTTGCTATTTATTTATTTTTTTTGCAACGATTTGTCTTGTTAAATATATGTCTTATATATTTACAAAGCAACTCATAAGCACTCCTCCTTGCGCCTCTTTTGTAGCCAAAGCTGTAGTGTCCAGTACAGAGAAACTTCAAAAGTCACAAGAGGAAGGGGACACTGTCGTGGAAAGAACGAGAAGAGCGGCGGCAATATTGAATAGCTTCTTATCGAACATGGAAGATGACGATGATGATAGCGATTCAAATGATGAAACCTTCCAAGGGCAGGAAGAAGCGAGTTCATCCGATGAGAATGAGGTCAATGGAGTAGAAAATGGTTCATCGGGCGATGATGGTATGCACTTAATTTTCGTTTTTTTTTTAAATTGTACTCTAGAGAAGGCTATAATATCCTGGCCCTAGTAGCGTACTTCGTTTTGTCTTCAGCCGATGGGAAGGATTTTTTACTTTTATTTTTTACTTATATTTTTGCTTCTTTATATTTTATTTTTCTTATTGTCACCCTAACTCCCTTATAAATTCCAAAAAAATTTACCCAGTGTAATAAGAATTTTCCACTACTATTTTGTTTTGATTTAAAAGGCAGATTTGGAAGCTACAATATTATAGTTTTCAATGTGAATGAAGGTGGTCTACATAAGAAGTACAAAAATCACTAAGAAGGATTATTGCCTTACATTTGTGGCCAGGAGCGTAGCTGCATGAAAATTATTTACCGAGGTCAATGTCTATGATGATAGAGTACGTTGGGAAATGGTAAAGGAAAAGATTGAAGTTACCCTACTGACCAGTCTCCTTTTTTCCATCTATAGTTGTGCCACGATACTACCAGTGTGGTTTTAGACGTGCATTCAAGGAAAGTTCTAGTTGGCCCAAAATATTTAAAGAGTTGTGAGGGTATTTGATAAGGGGAGGAGGCTTGCCTCAACCGTAATAGATACTTTCAAACCATTATTTTTGATAGCTGAAGTGACGTTTTTAAAAATGTGGTCTTTAGTAGTTAATCTTAATATGCGGGGTTTTCTGAAAAATGTAGTACATTAGAATATTGTGACGTAATGTAATGGGGCAGAGAGAAAAAATATTCCCAGAGTTTGATTTCATAACAAATTCAAAATAATTTTTTTTAACCTTAAAATAAATATTAGTAATGAAAGAATTCCCAACGCAAAAAAAAAATTATGGAAAGAAAAGACCTTATTTTATCTCTACTTTAAAAAATAACAATTTAATGAAATTCCAGCATATAAAAAGATTTCATTTTCTAGTTAACCATCAATGAGACATTTTCCCCGGGTTTCTTCTCGCTCTTTTCACATTATCATAAAGGTGTTTTCTCTGGTTTATTGTAATACTGCTAGTTCTGTTTGTATACCTTTTTACAATAGGCAACATAATTACAACTGGCAAAATTTTCCCAATTTTGCAATGGCACACAAATTGGTCCAGAAAAAGCATGAGAAACATATTGTAACCCCCATCTAAATGTAATAACAGATTTCTAAATGGTAACTCATTCATGTGGAGCTGGTAAATCAACCACTGCAATGGTCCGCCAGTATATTTTTATAAGTGTATTTTTGTAGTATTTGTATACCCATCGCATCCTATCGCCACCAAACTCTAAATACATTTTTCGTTTTTGTAAAAAACTACAAATTGCTTCTGTTATATGGTTGGCGACACCTGATGTAACCTATGTGTCCAACATAAACCGATTCAGGTTTCATAATAATAGAGATGTTCTTCGACCATAACAATGCAGTAATATTTGTTGCAGTGTAAAGTCGCAGGAAAGGGGTTACAACTATCATTGTGTTATATTATTTTATCTATTAAATATATTTTTACTTTTTAAACAATAAAACATTTATTTTTCTAATATTTATGCATGAGAAATGTGGTATTACAAATAGAAATGCCTACCCTACTGTATATAGAGTAACTGTGAAATATTAAAACAATTAATTTTACTTGACAGTTTTGATTAGTAAAAAATATTTGTCTCAATTTTAGTTTATTTTGTTATTTATTCCAACTTTTGATTGGATAAAGTACAACATTTATTTAATAAAAAGAAGTATAATAAAAAAAATATTCTACTTAGGGGTAGAATATGCCAAAACATCTACTATCTAAGAAGTTACTTTTTTGCATCCTGACGCTTTTTAGCTTTTTACTTAATAAGAAACTATTCCCCTAGTTCGGCGGTCTGGTGCCAGACAGCCATATTTTAGATCAAGGAGCCATTTCACCCATTCTCATGCGCACTAACTTCACTTTCACTTTAGTAAAAATTTCATGTTAAATTTAGGTAAATTATTCCTAACGTTTCTGTAAAAAAAACTCTGGGTTTTATTCCACCATTGGAACTGTCTTATACATATTGTTACTATTAAATGTAAAAGAAAACACTAAATTCGACATGTAAATCTAAAAATTTCATTGAATCAGATACGAATCAGGAGTACTTTGATTCAATTCACAGTGATAGCTGTTATTTAAAAATAAACTAGATCAAACATATATTATTTTTTCACAGCTTTTTGGTGGTAACAGAACTGTTTTGTAATATGGAGCAGTGAATTAGTTAAAAAAATCCTTTATTTTTAAGTAAAACATTACTTAGACTGTCGCTGGCGAGGTCACACTGTGATGGGTCATTAACCGGCCTTGCCGAGCGCCTGCGAGCAAAAAGGGAATTTACACGACTGCTTTGATAAAATTAATAAATTTGGGCATGAATTATTTTCACAACAACAAACATAAACACCCCTTTAAGTCTTCGAGAATGGTCTTAGAACATCCTGTAGATTTCAACCCGATATCTCTGATTAACTAATTAAAGGTCCTAACCAAGGCAGCACTACGATAAATTTGAAAGATACCTTATATATGCCTGAGATATAGATAATATTGACTGATTGAAAGCTAATTTAATGCAAATGATATTTTCTATCTTTACAGAAGATGAAGATGCTGAGGAAGATTCCAGCGAAGAGGACGATGATGAAGAAAGCGAGAGCTATGATGATATAAACATAGCTGACTCTGATGGACCCGGCATGGATTCTGGTTGCACAGCTGTTGTGGCTATCCTAAAAAGTATTAAGATATACTTTCATTTTTTAATTATTACATTTATTAACTAATACTAAGAAACAATTAGCACTGATGTATAGATAATAGTTTTTTCCATAAACAAACATTAGTTTTATAAGAATGACTTTTGAATTTTACATTCATACATAATTTAAAAAACAAATACTATGTAGCTGTAAACTCACAATAGGTACTTATGTCTATCTTAATATATACGTAAATCTAATACAGTAAGTTTATTTTGATGACAAAGATTTTGTCTAAAAAACGAAACATGTAAAAAGAAAAATCTGTTTATTGTGGAGAAGAAAATCTAATGGTGGAAGTCATTTTATAATCATATATCATACTGTACTTTGTGGAATGGAAAATATCGAAAGTCCTGATCTGAAAAAAAAAATACCCCTTTTTTCGTATTTTCCTGACACCACTTACTTATACAGAATATATTGTACCAATATAAAGCTACAGCCAACTTTTTAAAGTCTCGCAAATTTGAGTATGCTATAAGGCCCGTGACACTCAAGCATGGATTGTCCGCAGTGGCCAAACTGCCCTTCATGCTATATCGACAGGTTAGGCTGCACCGGTGAGGTGACCCGCCGTCATCCGCGATCCATGCACCAATTATTTTCATTAGAGAATATTTCCTTGATTTGACATCCTAGATGCAAGGTCTGAGCTAATTTTCTATTATAAACTTTAACGTCAGCCATATATGCTTTCTTAAGAACTAACTGACCTCAGCAGATCATTGACACACAGTGATATCGGCGGAGCATCCGATACAACGGGTCAGGTTTTTTCAGATGTATTTTTAGCTATGTAATAAGAGTACGAGTAGTATAAATGTCGAACACTCTAGGCATGATGTATCTGTATATTACATTATATCAATTTTTGTGAACCAATTGAAAATTGTCATTCCTATGCATTAAGTTGTTCTTGGAAATAAACTTTTACTTTACTAAGAGCATGTGTGTTTTGACGAACACAGAAAATGGATGAGACGCGGCGGACAAGCCACTTTGGATGTGACACAGGCCTAAAGGATGGACTAACATATTTTGGTTTTTCTTAAAATAATATTGTACTTATTAATATTATTTTTATTCCTTACCTCAATTACTTTCGCAGTCTATTTTTTTTTAGCAGATCACACCACAAAATCGGTAGCTGTGACCTCTATGAAAGTTAGCGGGAAACTGAGTAGCTAGAATTTGAGTAGCGAGTGGAGTAGAATTTCTGCTTCATAAGTATTTTTCAATCCTTTCCAGATGGACACGCAAACATTTCCAACTGGACCACAAAGCTGAGGTGTTATTTTCTTCTTTAGCTAACAAATCTAATATTAAGCAAAAATCTCGAGTCTATTTTAAAGTCTGAGTTAGACATTGATGTGGATACTCAGAAAGCAATAACACTAAATCCCACACATTGATCTCTTTTTTTTTCTATCCCTATAATCTCTCCCAAAATAATAAAATGCAAAAACAATACGTAAATTTCAATTTATTTAAATTTTATAGGAAATCAGTTGTATGTGGCAAACGCTGGGGACTCAAGATGTGTTGTATGTCGCGAAGGTCAAGCTGTTGATATGTCAGTTGACCATAAGCCTGAAGATCCTGTGGAATTTGCCCGAGTGGAAAAGGCCGGAGGTAAAGTGAATAACGATGGCCGGATAAATGGCGGACTCAATTTATCAAGAGCCATTGGCGACCATTCATACAAACAAAATAAGGAGTTGAACGACAAAGAACAGATGATCACCGCGCTGCCCGATATCAAAATACTTACGATAGATCCGGAAAAAGACCACTTCATGGTGCTTGCCTGCGATGGTATCTGGAATTTTATGACCAGTCAAGAAGTAGTTGATTTTATTTCTGAACGTATCAATGATGCTAGCAAGAGTCTGTCTCAAATTTGTGAAGAGGTTAGTCTTCAAGCATTTCAACTTGGTAAACTAATTTTAAATTAATAATAAAAAAGGTTTAGTGATGTCTTAAGCACTAGTGCTTAAGTTCCAGATGTATGGAAAAGGCATCTCTTTCAACATTTCATTTTTTATTATATTGTTACTGTTTCAGAAATTACAATAAAAACAAACAATACTTTGTAAAGTTCATTCTATTTTCATACAGTTCGACTGTATATTTGTAAAAAAAGATTAATAAATATGTGAACCAATAATAAAATATATGCAATGCAACAAAATATTTAAAAAAAGAGATATTTAACTGCGAGTGCGCTCAACGATAAGACTGGCCTAATTAATTACTTCTTTTTTCCGAGGACTATCGATATCAAGCAAATCAAACCGATGACTGATTCCTCTATGAAGCAAAAGCATTTTTTTTTTAGGAATTCCTGTAGTGATCAATAAGTCTATTGGTAACATTCTGTGAAATTATACAGTAGCACCGATTTAACATTGCTTTTAAATAAGTTTAGTATAACACCTGTTTTTAATGTACTGGAGTGCCACACGGAGTTCAGCTAAGCGAAAGTAGCTTTTTTTTTGCAGTTCAACTGTTGAAATATTTCTCCACTTTTTAACTTGTCAACATAACCAGACACTAGTTCACTTGTTTGATTAAGGTCTGTTTGCAAGCCATCGGCTGGTGGTTGGTTGGGAAAAACTTCATTTTCTTGGTTTTACTGATTTTTATAATATGCTGGTTTATCTAACCCTAACAGTTTCCTGGCTAAAATCTATTATTCTTAGATCATGTTATTGCATGTGTGGCACGGCATTATTAAAATTTTATCTAGCACCATTACAAATACCATGGAAAGTCACCTGCCTCTGAAACCAGAAACATCTTATGTATAATAAAAATATTTTTATTATGAGAATAGAGTCAAGGAGGTATTTACTAAGCGATTTGAGATAAATGGTATAACAATTTTTAAAAAAAAATGAGATTTTTGTTTTAGATTTTATCTGTGAAAATGCTAATGTATACCAAAAGTTTTTCTATATCTGTTATTATTCAATAAAAAACATCAGTGATATCACTAAATCATACAAAATGGGTAGGCCGCGGTTAGTATTATTAGCGCCGTTCGTGCCTGTCAATAGTTTACACCTTTCCGTTCATCATACAAGGCCTTTTGCTGGCAATAATTTCTAGGTCAGAATTATTCAAAGCTTAGTTTTCATTCACTTACGTAGTCGCCTAAGTCACCCAATAATTAAAACTACTCACAAGTCAATTTTACGTTTCCTATGTTTCAGTTGTTCGATAAATGCTTGGCTCCGAACACGGAAGGCGACGGAACGGGCTGCGACAACATGACCGCTATCATAATCAAATTTAAAGCGCTGGCCCCGAAAGGAAATGACATTCCATCTGAGATTTCGAAGAAAAGGCCTGTGGAAGAAGAGCAAGATGGGGATGAGAATGTCCCAAAACGCCTAAAGACTGATGAGGCGGTGATGAGCGCGGCTGTTACTTCTAGCGAATAGGAGCATGTTGATACTGCTGCCCATGATAATCATAATATTTATATTTGACACTAAATATATATTGAGAGAACTGATCTATATTTCGATCTCGGTTCTTTTATAACAGAAATATTCCATTTGGTTTTTAGTGGTGCTAAAAGTGAATCAAATAGGGTTGTGTTCTTCTAATGGAGTTAAAAAAATAACACTCAAAAGGGAATTTCAGGGGTATGGCATTTTATATCCCTGAATGCTAGCCTGTTTATTTAATACATTCTCATTCCAATCTTAATGCATAAAATTTCCCAGTAATTTATCAGTTAGAATTATGCCTCTAACCAATGATTTTTAGATTTTCTCAAAAGGATTCTAAAGATCTTTCCCCACTACCCTCTAATGATGGGCCTGACCTCAGTCAGTGATTTTACCACATTTATGGTTTATCTGCGATTAAGCAACTGATATTCCATCGTTTCAGGCCTAAAAAAAATTCTTCTCGAGATGTGACAATATCTCTTTACGAGTGATGTTTATAAACGGGCTGAATAAGTGACCAGCTTATGAAACTGCCTATACTCATCTAGGCAGGCCTCCAGATGAGCAGCTAGGCTGAACTTATTGTTTTTTACCGCCAGATGCTTGTCTACTTCTGTAATATGCCTGTTGTGGGTTGGCACTGCCAGTTATTCATTCTATTCTCTCAGTTATTCTTTCGTTGCTTGCCAAAATTTTAATATGGAATCACAATAATGGCTAATGTTATCATGGTATAAATATTAATTTCAGTTGCTCCAACCTTTAATGTCGTTAATATTCAATACAAAGCCGCTAGAATGTAACAAACGTGAAAAACTTAATAAACTAACACTTTTTAAGAAGTGCTAAGTCGATTGTCTGGTTGTGCACCTTGCTCAAAAAACAGTGGTCATGGCTGCTTAAAAACTAGACACAGAAAAAATTGTGCTCAGTTTGAGAGATTACAAATTAAAAATATTGGTTACAAATTGATCTAATAGTAGCTATGGATATGAAACATTAGCGGTCTTATGGATATTCGCTTTAGTTTGCTGCTTAAGTAACAGCGTATGTATTTTCTCATTGTTAGTGGTCACTTTCAAGCTTAACGGCATACACCACTGTGCATAGGGCTTTTATTGATTTAGTAAATTGTACAAAATGTTACTATCAATGATGAAAGATAGTACATTTTTCATTTTTACTTCAAGTATTATTTTTATGTACCTTTCACATTACTTATAATTTTAATTATAAGACACTTTAAAACCACAAGCACGCCGGAATCAATTCCCATTCAAAGGGTTGTTATCAAGAAAGGTTATTTTAAAATAATATGTCTATATTTTGTAAATTTGCATATTTTATGGTCGTTATTCCTGTAAGTAATAAGCCTGAGTTTATCGACAAGTGACATGCAGGTTGTGCCAGTGGAGCCCAGAAACCCCTGTACAGGTACTCATTGAATGTGGGGCTCTAATTCACAAATGGTACCAGCTTCTAGGCAATATAAACCTTTGAAAAACAGGATAAATGATAAATAACAGTTGCATTGCAATCAATAAAGTAAATTTTCAGTTACGAGTTAAAAATAACAAATTATGGAGCTACACCTTTAATAAATCTAACATGGTTTCAAGTTTATGCATAGTCGCATTAGTACGCTGCATAAGTTTAAAAATGACCACTACCATACAAAAATGTACGCACTGTCAGTTTACCTGGATACTAAATTGATTGTGTATAGAGCTGCAAATATTTAAATGTATTTTTCTTAAACATTACTCAGTCCCGTCGTGTTAGCATTTTCACTCATCAAATATTTTATTGTCATTGCCAATGGAGATGTCATTAAAATTTAGATTAATGCAATACAATGCAAAGAAAGTCCACTCACAGTGGGTGGTAGGGCACAATTGTCTATTTTGCACTTCGTTGTGCAGTATTTCTGAGACATGCCCATTTTCCAAGGTTGGATTTTGTTAACGATCTATATAACTATGTAATCCCTGTTTACCTGAGTGTTTTTTTTTTCTTTAAGAAGTTCTTTTTTACTAAAGTGGATATTTTGCACTTTTATTCATTCGAAATCGATTTGCCGATTACTAATAATTGTGCAAACGAGCTCTGCATAAGTATGTAATGTATTTATTCATGGTATCTTATAAGATTTAAGTCTGACTTGTAATAAAATATGATCTTTATAAGTGAAAGTCGTTTATATCAAGAATTTCAAGGTTACAGACCATGGTCTTTGCTAAAATTCGTTGATATGTGTTATGAAAATAGGACAAAAATGGTATGGTTTAGTCTACTTGAATAGGAGCTGTGAAATTAAATTCGAACCGATTGGTTGTATTTCCAATTTGTAATATTATATACCTAAATGAGTAGATTTATCGTTACTTGTGTCAGTTCCATAAATTGCACACGTTATGTGTCTTTTATTTGTAAATTGATTAAAATTTGTCATTGTAGTGTTGTAATGTAGGAACAGTTTCACATCTAGAATTAATAAAAGATGCATTTGCTGATTAACTTACCTGAATTATGCAGACTTCGAAACCCATAATCAAGGCTGATTGGACAACTAATTTCTGATGAAATATTAGTTTTTGTACTATATTATATAACGATTGATTACTATGACTTTTTAGTTTTCAGCAAAAATAACAATGTAATAATGCTTCACTTTTCCGTAAGATTAAGTAACTGTTCTGCAGTCTAAACCAAGTTTATTTGAGGAACTGTTTTTTTTTTGTGAGGTTTTAACCGCTTACTGGAAATTTTTCTTTGGATATAATAACTGATTTATAACGGTTGTAATGTAATAATAGTATTTTAATGTTCCCTATTGTTTAATACAAGTCGACATAAACAATTAACAAGTTCTGTGAAACAAATAAATATAAATACTATAATAATAATATTCAATCCTAAACCCTATTAAATTTGAATCGCAAATAAGTTTACAAAAAATCAAATCTGTAATTGTCTGTTACAAAAACAGTTCCATAAATATTTAACATTTTATTTTCACTGATGTAATTCAATAACGTATTGAGATATAAAGCTTAATATTTTTATGTTACTGCATTTTATATGCTATTTTTTGTTCTTGATAAAGTAACTTTGCGCACAATATCAACCTGCTTTGCTGATAAAAACTGGTTTTTTTTTCAAATCATATTTTCATTCTAGGTACATAAATGTTCAATAATTAGTGTGTGACAATGCATTTGGTAATAAGGTACTTCTGGAACTACCTTAGTTCTACATTTTAATATCAGTTTCTAACCAGTCTATTTCTTTATAAAATTGACAGTACGAAACAAAATTATTTTTTCAGTTTTCTGTTTCAAGCTTTTAAATTGATGTTGATGTATCGTCTGTAACTACCAAACTGATAGTGTCATTCCCATAATCGATAATAATCAATTTTCATTGGTTTTTCTTTCCAGAAGTTTATTTATTAAAAATATTGCAATATCGTGATGAATATAACTACTTTGCAAAATGTGGTCCTCTACTAGCTAATGTGTCCTTTCACTCCATCAAATAAAATTAAAACAAGTAATTTTTTATGATGTCTCAGTAAATTGTATTGATAACCAAATTACACTTCTTTTAAAAGTGTTATTCTGTCTGATTATTTCGATAAATATAGGATAAGTAAAAATCATCACATTGTTTTATTTTAACATCATACCTATATTTTTTCATTGCAATTGTGACAAATATTCAATTGTTTCTTGTTGTGTGACATCCAATAATTGCAAAGAATGGTACTCTGCTTCAAGCTGCTCAAGTTCCGTATTTTTTTCGGAAATCAACGCCTGAAAATTCCAAAATACAGTTCCAATTCATATTAAACGGACATTATAGGTACGGTCGAGGGCAAATGAAGTTTTACCTTGAAAGGCAAGTTGACAGTGTAGGTATGTATATGTAAATAATAATCCCATCTACGCTCTCATACGGAAATGAAAAGTGGTGGTTCTCAGAGATACAGTACATGCACATACTTTTTTTACGCATTATAGTTCAACTTTAATTGCTCAGGGTAAAGCTCAGTGTCTGACTGTACAATTTCAAATAAAACAGCATAGCAGGCTTTCCAAAATTTTTAATTTACGTATAATTATCAAAACAACTAAACCCTGCGGGTTTAGTCAAAGGTTTAGTTCCTTTTTTCAAAACAACAAATTAAAATGAGGTTTTCTTTAGCATGTGTTTGGCAAAGATGTAGAAAAAGAAATAAAGAATAATTAGAAACTCCTTACTTATCGAACTGTTACCAATTGCACTAAAGCACAGAGACAGATTTCAACTGTAAAAAAAGTGACCATTCGCAAGCTAGCGCAAAAAGCGGATGTGGCACCTCCGTCACCGAAAATATGACATAATTTTTACATGGCCAATTTTAAAGTAACCAAATGCCAAATAATATGATAGCATAGCAACTGGCAGTTTAGTATCAGATTTACAATCTCATTATTTACCTGTAATTTTTCCTGCTGCCTTTCTCTATCCTTAGTGATGGATTTTAATGAATTTCGAACTCCTATTGCCGCCAGTTTTTTTTTTTCCACTTCATTGCCCAAACGAGTCAATATACCTAAAAATGACTCTATTATTTGCTCAAAGTCTTGCACTTCTGCAACAATATTAATTAAAGAACTTTCAATTCAAAAACAAATAATAGCATGTTTACGAGTAGCAGTGAATGGTCAAAACTAAAAGGCCACCTCAAGTTTTTCGCTTTTGGTATCTGGGATTATATCGACAAAAGGCACAACCTCAAAGTAAAGCTTTCGTTACAACAGTGTATGCCCACCTAGGAATAGCAAAACATTCCATTCCCAAGAGGTCAAACAAACTGATCATAGTCCGATCATGCTTCTGAGAATAGCCAGAACTAATTACTCTCAAATTATGCGAGACAAGTGGCGCTTGTTTTGTTTATTTTATTTGTAAGCTGGAATGCATGCTTGGAAGTAAGCATTGTGGTTCCTGGAAATGTTTTGTATTTACTGCCGTACTAGCATTTTTATTAAAAATTCTCCACTAATTGTTTTTTGTAATAAAAATGAGTTATTTTCTTTTCCGTGGCAGCCATCAAGTGTTGCCTCCAGTGGCGGAAAAGTGTAAAAAAAAACTTACTTTCCATAATCCCTTATATTACGATTGTCACAGACAAAATCTTTTGTTTTTGGTCCAAGTCTTAGGACGCCTCTTATACCAAGAGATATTCCTTGCAGATGGTAATGAGCACATTATTTGATCTACGAACGAAACCTATATGAACAGCTGATGTTTACGAGTCTCCAGTAATGAAACAATTATACTCCATTGTAAATTAATACTTGAAAATTGGTCTCCTGAAAGCGCTTAATGTGGTGTACTTACCACATTCCAGCACACCTAGATTTAACAAACTGATAATACATCTCACTGACTGAATCCTCAAAATGGCCCAATGACTGGTAATAACACTCTCCCTAGCATAATAGAATGACGACGAATGTCCCAAAGAATGACTAAAAATTTGGTTCATAGATGGTTTTATAAATTTGGTTTGTTGTAAGGTCATGTAGGTCATCGCAGCTCCATAATGTCTCGAGATTAGTACTAAAGCTAAAAAAAAAATATTTTTTATAGATTATCTTTAGAAACCGAATCGAATCAAGTAATTTGAATCAATATTTAGTAGATCAATGAATGAACAGCTCTAGATATTTAGTAGAAGGTAAGCAGATTTTGCCATATTTCCATGGGGGCTTTTTGTTGCTAGGTGATTAATGGACTAAACAAAGGAAAACATCTTACTTTCACTGAAGTCTTTACAGCTTTCTTTAATTTCGTTTGTTTGGTTAGAGACCAAAGATTCCAATATTCTTATTTTGCTCAATTCATCAAAATATAATCCAGATTTAGCTAATTCCTCTACCATCTTGACAAATAAAATTCGAAAGCGCCGCCCCGCGTTCCACCGTTTGACGCATCACTCACTCGGTCGGTCGGTGTAGCCACCAGCCGGTCACCCAAACGCGAAAAAGTATCAAGTTTGAACCTGGCAGTCGTTAGATATTAAATAAAATACAGATATTATTAGTGTACCAAATTCTTTGATATTTCAATATTTTATTTAAAATAAAACATGGCCTACTTAGTACACTTTTACAGTGTCCACTAACGATTAAGTTAGTGGCAGAAATATGAAAAAGTCTGCATTCTTAAAATTAAAACCGATAATATCAAGCACCGAAATTAAATATTAAGTTTTTTCACAGAAATAATACCGCCTCTGTGTTATTTCATAATTTTACCTCCAGTTTTTTTCATAATGTTAGATTCCTACTAGATTTTTCCTAATACATTATTTTTACCCACTACCTTACTTACAAAAATAATAAGATACTTTGTTATATTATTGCTGTACCTACATAGTTCGATCGAAATAATTTAGTGTGCTTTTTTTGTACTAAGGTGGAGATTTTTATAGAGATAAGGAATATTGCTTCTAGTTATTGGCAGCACTGCAGAACTATTAGCGGTGGTGCTAATATGCGAATAAATCCTCAAACTTAGGCGAATACAGTTGGTTTGTAGGAATTTGTAGTAGATGTGTTTATCGCGATATGAAGACGGAAAGAATATATTATATTATATAACATGTTATAACCTAGACTGACACACTGTTGGGATATGAGCGGCAATTTATTGTAGTTCAAATATCAGTAGTAAGATCCAAGTTTATAATCCTAATGTAAATCGAACGTAGGAAAGTCTTTGTCACGCTGAGTTCTTCACTTTTTCGGTTGTCTTTTGTATAGTAAGCGCATATATAAAGTTGTTACTATTCTGAACGCATCTACGGCGCTTGGAATAAGCGTGTGTTAAGAAACATTTTGTACTATTGAATGAGTTTTTAATATTATACTACATTTTTGTTAGGCTTACGATATAGAAAAATAATCGTGACGATAATCTGTTTAGCAATTATTATTAATAGTTTTACAGTATGACCCATAACATAAAGAGAAATTAAAATAAAATATAGGTAGAAATATAATAATAATATATCAGTTTGAAAATATAATATGTGGGGAATTCAGCTAACATGGAGGTTTATGGAATTTCAACATTATGCGTCGGTAAAATGCGTGAGAGTGCGGCAGCTCTGCTGACTGTCACTGCGATTATACAGTGGTCGTGTTAGTGATGTTGGGTTAGGCTGCTTGCTTTAGGAATTTAATATTCCAGTTTAATTATATAAAAGTTAGATTTTATAATTACGAAATGTGTTTTTTCAAATCCAACGCCATGCCTACTATATTTCGTAGCTCTTACATAAACAGTGTATATTGATTGACCTAAATCGTGTAGTCTTATTCAATAGAATTAATTATTACATATTGATGCTTAGCATTGGTCCGTGTACCAATTCATTTTCATTTAGCGACTTGAAGCTTCTTATTGAAAGCTTCTTTTTGTCATCCGAGATTTTCGTGGAAACAGAGATTTGTCATCCCAGCATGTCTGGTGATCACAAAACGATTATAAAAGGCAACGCCTCTCAATATGTGAAGCTGAACGTGGGGGGTAGCCTCCACTATACCACGATCGGGACGCTGACAAAACACGATAATATGTTGAGAGCTATGTTTAGCGGGAGGATGGAAGTGTTAACAGACTCTGAAGGTAATAACCCCTATAAATTCATACTTCAGGCGTATGGTATGGCGTAAGACAAATATAGCCAGTATAGCCTGGTTAATTTGGCCGACTACACAATAAAAAACCATTTTTAAACCCATAAAAATAAATAAATATACTGTAGCTTTGGCACTTGAAGAAATGTGACTCCATGTACAGTCAAGAGCGTTAATATTGTGAACAAGTTGGCTGCGTTTAACACCTTCCAACCGTGTAATATTAACCAACGAAACTCAATAATTCAACTGTTTTTTCTCTTATTCACTTTAAATTTTGAACATTCAAATTTGGATGCTTTTTAAATCCTAACTTGAAGGACACAAGTCACAAATAACCGACTTTCAATCTTGTATAATTTACATTTTCTGTCTGATCATCCTAAATTTTAAGCATTTCTTTCTGTGGAATGCATCTGCGATATGTTAACTGTTTATTTATTTATTTATTTTATAAAGTAAACATACAGAGAGTAATCGTAAACATTCTTACATATTATACACAGGTTAATATATTTTATAACACTCGATGCTCTCCAATTTCATGTTTACAAAACATGCATGTGTGTAATCTTAAGTTAGTTATACATACAAAATTTGGTACATTTGATTTTAATTATAACATTAGAATTTGAGAGAGAGAGGAAAAGAATTAAGATAATAACAAGTAGGTGCCATTTAAGAGATATAAATTAATATAAAACAATAATAATAATAATTTATATATATATATATATATATATATATATATAAATTATTTAATATATATATATATATACATTAAAATTTAGAAAAAAAAATACATATAATATATTATAAAATTGTCTACATATTTATTAAATAGGAAATATTAATAATATAATATTTTTGTTATAATATTGTAGTAATATACGAAAAGTTTATTTATCTGAAGTAAATGATGAGGTAATTCCATAATGATAGTTACTATTTTTCTTGGAGATTATACAATTATTAGGCTTTGAACAATGCAATCAAGTGACTTTTAACTGAAGCAAATGTGTCATGAAAAATATCACAGTCATTAGCATATTTATTAAAAGAACGACACATTCTAAAGGTTTTGAATCGCTTATATTATTAGAGGAAGTTGAAATAAGAAATGTGTCGTTACTTCGAGTCGTCCTCGAAGGCACCTTAATGCTTATATTTGAAACGCTGTTCGAACTGTTATATGCATAGAAATAGTTAATGGCGTAGAAGCGCCTTAAGCGAACTACAGCGGATATGACGAAATCATGACACAAGCGTCAGTCGAAAATTGTGCAGTAGACTAATTTGTCAACAAATTAGGCTACTGCGCAAATGCCTCTAAAATAGGAAGTCTGCTTTGATTACTTCGCACGGCATTGATGCAAATTTAGACACACAGCATTTGCTATGTTATTAGTATAACTACACATAAAATAGTGCTATTCTGTTGTCTGCTGAGGAAGTATGGGACCACAGATTGGTATGTTTACATGACTACGAGGTAATTAATTAACTCTATAGGTCCAAAACCATTTGAATGAAATAATAATTAACCCATTTTCTAAATTGTGGCTGAACAATAAATCTAAAAATCAAAACTTATTTTTAAAATAATTTTGCATTGACTTTCACAAAATAAAAGGATTACTTTTTCATCTAAACTAATATTTAGTACCCTTTTTTAATGTGCATTACTTGTATGCTTTTTCCACTTTTGTCTTTTTGTTCTTTCCCCACAACTGCAAAATAGCATAATCAAAAACCTAAAACTTAACATCTTGGGCTATTTTTACTTCATGTTGGTTAATAGTGAAGTATATTGCTAGATTCGATGCCGATTATAATATTTGAATGTTATTCACAGGGTGGATTTTAATCGACCGCTGTGGTAAACACTTTGGAACCATTTTAAATTACCTACGCGACGGGTCTGTTCCATTGCCAGAGAGCTATCGAGATCTTTCAGAACTTCATACGGAAGCTAAGTATTACTTAATCGAACAGCTAGTCGATTTTTGCCAACAGGCTTTGGCCAAGAAAGAGAGAGAAATAGAGCCTATATGTCGGGTGCCGTTGATAACATCACAAAAGGAGGAGCAATTGTTGATTATGTCAACTTTCAAGGTGAGGTATAAATACCTACAAGTCTTCAAATCTTTTATATAGTAAGTATTTTATAGTCGACTAAAACGGTTGGCTTGTGCACAAAATTACATACAACCAAGTGACCTGCTTCACCATCCAATGACATACAATTTAAATTGATTTCGAGGTGAGGGATGTCAAAATGAAAACTACCCCAGTAGTTAGTTGTAATTTCTTTTTCCATCATTTTCAAATTTAACTATGTTTTAACTAAACAAAGTAGGTCTGGGTTAGGTAACCCTTTTCAATGACTTACCTATGTGTATCATATGAAATGTTTCATGGTCCCAGAGGTCCCGGGTTCGAATCCCCCAGTGGGTCAAATCCAGCCAGGTCATTTTTCGCTGCTGAGAATATTCAACAGCTCTTTTCTCATCACTGTCGACTGAGTTAAGTAGCAAGCCACATACCAAAAAACACTCATTCAGTCGCAGACGGAGGTATACACAATGGGCCCCCATAAATGTGGCCCAAGTGTAGCAGCCATCTGACTGCCCTCTAATCATCTTCATCAGACAGATGGCAGATGTATGACAATTTATCGGGAATGTTCATGGTCCACCATGTACTGATGTACCATACTCGTGAACCCTTATCGAATTTATTCATTTTCATTTATGGCTAATAAAATTTTGAATTCTGCTCAGATGGTTTCAGAGCTTCTAAGCTAAGCTAAAGTAGATGATAGGTCAGTTAGACCAATTTACAAAAAAAAATAAAATGGTAAGATATTGATTGAAATTCAAATGTAGCATTTGATGGCGCACAGGTGAAAGGATAAATCTGATTTGAGATTGTTATTATAATTATTAGGTAATTACAATATTTAGGAGCTAGTTCTGGTCATACTGTTAAGTTTCATAATTTAGTAGACGAGGAAAAAAAAATAATGTTTAACAACTCGCAGCCTATGCTTAAAAACAGCCTTGGAACAGGAAACAGGGTCAAATACTACCTATGAAGAGCATTCCACTGGCGAATTGTTCGGGAAAGAAAAGAATTGAAACCAATGCTTATTTTGTAGGTAAAATTGATTACATTGTCTTATCTGACTTATAAAGGAAATACTTATGACTAAGCCATCATAGTGACTCAATATCAAATATGTGATAAGAAAAAACCTACTGTTAAGATTTGCTGCGGAATTAGGTAGTTTATATTAAAATTGAATTGATAAAACCATTGACTAGTACCATCTTCTCTGACTAGTATCAGAAAATTACCCTAGTTGATCATGTATGAAATAGGCAACAGGAATTATTTTATATACATTAAAAAAGAAATTGGTTACCCAAGTATTTCTTTTTTTTATTGAACTAATCATGTTTTATTTTGCTACTTTATTATTTTCAAAACTGAATCTTTCAATCTGAGTCGATATACTTAAATCTGTTTGCATCCATAAATTTACGAGTGGCTTTTGCGATGCCTGCAGCGCCTAGCAGCTAACCCGGAAATGTCCATCTAAGCTGTTACTGATAATAATAAAAAAACACTGTTACAGATCTCATATTGAAATTATGTATAAAATAAATATTCGATATATTCAGGTTTCTTAATCATAATTCCAACTAGTGAAACTCGCTCACAACTCACAGTACAGCTTTGGCCTCAAATCAAAGCTTTCATCGCTTCTTTATGTAAACCACAGATTAATAAAACAATACATTCTCTACCAAAAGACCCAGTCATTGGCTGTCAATTTACAGATTGCTCTGAAGATACTAGATACTAATAGACCACCTTGAATTCCTAAAGGGATTTCTTCACAGACGGTACTATTTATTCCACTAACCTGGGCTGTAGACAAAGGCTGAAATCTGGCAACTGTTAATTGTAAAAAACTTCAAATAAAGTGGATTGCAACCAAAAATATTTAAGGTTTCACACCTGCTCGGTCGGAATCGATCGTCCTGTCTTAAAAACACAAATCATCTCGATCATCGGCAAGTACTACACCTGTTTGATAGTTCTCAAACGGCTTCAATAGGCATCGTACAACCTCGATCAGGCTAGATCGATAGACAAGCGCGACGTTGCCTGCCAACTTAATTTGGTCAGATGTTAAAAATTAGGAAAACAGTAAATCAGCCTAAGAAACTCAGGAAATCTATTATTAATAAAAAAAGGATTTCCTGCCAATTTCATTTCTTCACATTTTCATACGTTTATGTTTGTTTAATTATTGAATTCTTTTATCATTGTATACTTCATTTTTTTATACATTATTCTTTTTAAAATTATAAATATTTTTATTAATGTTTAGAAGTTGAATTAATTGCAATTTGTTGCAATAATAATTTGTGTAGAATTTCTTTAATAGTGGTTGTATAATGGCACTTGTAATCCACTTGTAATCCTGTGGGCTGTGGCGTGCCCACAATTTGTTCAGTAGGCACGCCCCCTCGCGGGGCGACTTAAGAAGTTCTTGGTTCCTGTTAGTGCCTATTTTGAATCATAGATGACTCTCGAAAGCGACTAGCGAAAAATCACGCGGTAAATTTAAAAAAAACGCGTATAATTGCAGTTTTTCTTTAAATATCTGGGCAAGCCCGGCTTTTCGGTTCCTGCCTGTTGGTCTCCAGTGCCCAAGCAATTTGATTTCGACTCTTACCGGCTCATTCATTTAAAAGTAGTTTTTGAATTATTAGTTACCACATATGCTCAAATTCTTTATATAATTAAGAGTATTCCAGTACAACTCCCTAACCGAACTTTGTTCGTTGCAACAAATTTTAGGAACGTTTTCTAGTTATATTTTTAAAATCTGTTCTTTGACTGACTTTGTAATTGAATCTTTCCTTTCCAGCCTGTTGTTAAACTGTTAATCAATCGGCATAATAACAAATACTCATATACAAGCACATCTGATGATAATCTCTTGAAAAACATTGAACTATTTGATAAACTCTCTTTGAGGTTTAGTGGAAGAGTGCTGTTTATAAAGGATGTGATAGGTTCAAACGAGATATGCTGTTGGTCTTTCTACGGACATGGCAAAAACCGTGCAGAAGTATGCTGTACATCGATAGTCTACGCGACAGATAAGAAACACACCAAAGTTGAATTTCCAGAAGCGCGCATCTACGAAGAAACTCTCAGCATCCTCTTGTATGAGAATCGGACAGGACCAGATCAGGACCTCATGCAGGCTACCTCGTCTCGAGGTGCCGTCGCTGGTATGTCCTACACGAGCGATGAAGAGGAGGAACGGTCCTCGGGACTCGCAAGGCTTCGTTCTAATAAGCAGAATAATCAGTCTTAGCGTTTACAATCCGGCTTGGCTCGTCTCCGTAACAGCAAACGGAACAATCTCTGAATCCAAGCCACTTTCTTGTTTATGGTGGTTTTATTCTCTTATTTTCCGCTGCCGAAACTGACTGAATCACAAGAATTTATTAAATTATCAAAGTTAAAGTGCCGGATTTTATCTGGTTTCTCTTAAAGTCGTATCTATGGTATGTAATCATGCTATTAATATTTAATAAGATATTTGACTTATGTTGTTTCCTAACATTGTGTAGATGCCGAATTGAATTTTTCACTAAAGAAGTTCGTGTAACGACTTGAATATTATTTGTTAGTTACAGTCAACGTAATGAATTGTTGCTGTATTACAAAAGTGATATTTTAACTTTGTCCACTGATGAACGATGGTTAACTGTATATGTGTGCCTGCAGAATGTAGGCATACTTACAATATATCAAAATTTGTTGTAAATGCCATACTTAGTATAAAACTTGCATTACTTACAGATGCTCTATTTAAGTAACACCTTCCTACTATTTAGGAATTATTATTACTACGGACTGACAAATTTCTATAGACCCTCGATGCAAAAAAACTGATTTTGTTGCCATATTATGAACTCTTTTGTGAGAAACTACCATAATGCATATCATGTTGATGGTCGAAATTTGTCAATCTGTTATATTTGATCATATTAAAAGTATGCAACTATTCTCATATTTTATTGTATTGTACAATAATTCATATGCGGGTTTATAAAAAGTAAGCAATAATATCTAATATTTATACACTGATGAAATTATACATAGTTTATAACAATTATTAAAATTGCCAAAATCAGTAGCTAATCAATTTATAGAAATCGTGTAAGCTCAGTACAGGTTCAATCTTATCTGTCTCATTTGTCAATATGTCATATTTTAATATTTTACTTACTAATTTAATTGAACTTTACAACGTTAGCATTATATTAGGACAAATTAAACATTTTTAGTAATCTTTTTGTAAATTTTTCAGTGGGTAAAAATAATGTTTTTACTAAAATCTAAATAAGTTGATAGTAAAATATAGTGTAATATATTATTCATCTTAATCTCTTAGAGTTTCAACATTATATAGCTTGCATTTTCTTGATAGAAAAGTATTGTAAAGTCTTATAATTTTGATGAATAATGCATGGAACTTCATGCATGGTACTTGCATGGAATTTTATATATTGTGTGGATGGAGTATGCAGAGAAAAATAATATTTATTAAATTGATAGTTTGGCCTATGTATTTGATGTGATTTAATTAATGAATACGTAGGTAGGGTAAATCCATTAAAAAAAATAAATAACGCCCATTCTCATAATCCTTATTTCACACTGCCTATCCAGCAGAAATAAATTTATCTCGGTCACACAACTCTCCTAATAAAATGGATTGATAGATAAACGTATATCTAAGACAGTGTTGTGAAAGAACATAGTTTAATTTATACATGCCTAACTATATTTATCACTCGAAATATACTTATGTAAGTACAAATTTACTATTAAAGCATGCGTTTCATATGCGTATGTTGCGTTGCATAGTATAATCTAGGCAGTTCTCTACTGCCCATCGACCGACCACCTATTTATACTGAGAGCGGTGATTCAGCCAACAGTTAATAAAAGAGAATTTACTATATTATAACGTATCATAAATTACTTGTGGGAGTTAGAAGAACAAATGAGATCTGTAGATCAGTGTGAAAATATTTATTGCAGTCGCATTTGCAGAAACATTTTGTAAAAGGGAAAAAACGAGGCTGCATCACAAGCAAAAGTGAATCAAAATCATAAAAAATGTCAATGTCAATAATAGTTTTAAAATAACAGTCAATAACTGATTTGATCAGAGAGAATGCATTACATTGCACCGTGATTTTATCTAGTAGCGCTAAGCTTACTTTCATTTATGTGAATTAAGTTTGTTAGACTGGTTAATCCGGGAGTTTAAATAAAATATGGTACAAAAAACATTAATTTAAAATGCTAAAATAATTTAATACATTTGCATAGTGCTTGGCCACGCCTAAAACAAAAACAAGATAAATTTAGTTTGCCGAAATATTTCATGTAATACTTTTAATACATTAGGTAAATCTTCACTAAATACTTAAAACCTTACCTTGCACTGTGTACTTTTTAAATTCTTTTTTCGTAACGCATAGAATATAATATGTCAATATGCAAAAAAATTATTAAAGATATTTTAACTGTCACTACCAGCAGTCATCATCAGTGATGGACAATCCACTTGGTAGGACCAAAAATAAAAACTAAACCGATAAACTATCAGGCTATGTGAAAATGCATATAATTTTCATATTTATGAGGAACATGTGCGCTTTAACACAGTATTACACCGATACTTTTCTTTCTATATTTGTTTATTTTGTTTTGAAATAATAACAGAATTTCATAAAATATTATTTTAAAAAGAAAATAATGTGACTGTTTTAATTGCTATTTTGAAAATGCTGCAATTTTAGTGCACCTAAAACTTCTTACAAATTCTGCCTCATTCATCATTTTTTCTTAAATTTGTTGGTTCGTAGTCTCATACCTGTTTCAAAACATACATTTTGCTCTGGTAGGCTGAGGGCTGAATTCCCTTCATAGATTGGCAATACGTATCAGGATATCGGAAGAAGAAAGATTGACACAAAATATGTTTCTACAAAATATGTAGATATTAATAATTATGAACTGCCAAACTAGATTGAAGGTGGTATATGATAATGGTGAGTTTAATGCTATGCACTTAAAGCATGCTTATTACAATTAATATTATAATACTCTGATGATTTTAGATTTACATGCACAAACATGACAAAAAAAGCAGCCTCTAAATTAAATAAGGACATATTTGAAGCGTCTGAACCTAAGGTTGCTATTTAATTACACCTGCATCCACTATTGGAATTTCTAAGCCATCAATTTTAGTAAAGATTGAACAAATTTTCTGTGGTGTCTGAACTTTCTATGGCCATTTTGAGATGAGTATAAACTACTTTATGATCACCCCAATTAAATTTTTGACACTCTTTCATTTGGCCACAGTATAATAATTCCAGCTCTTAAATTTCCTTTACTATGGGATATATATGATATCTCCATCCGTGGCATGATTCGTTATAATGTTGAGAATTATTGACACATTGTGATTTAATCTTTTTTTGTTTGGTAATTTTATGATATGATATACTTATGTAATTAGCAAACAAAGTATTAAAAATAATAAAAAAAACCTATAAATCTATAGTTTTTACGAAAATGTTTAGAAACACTTATTATATTTATATACTATTGGAGATTTTTTTAATGTCCATTTTCAATTAATGTTTTACTGATCTCTACACTATAAAATGTTCCCACTGAAAAAGTAAGTATTTGGTCATATTACCCGGACACCACAGATTTTATTATCTTTATTCTTCTATTAAAATAAAAAAAAATATTAAACTATCTTTCCATTAAGAGCCTGAAACAATTCCATCTTATATATTGTTTCTATATTGGTAAAGCACATGACCGCACTACATTAAATAGTGCTCAAAATATGATCCGTGGATAGATATGTTTGAATTATAAATTATTATGGAGCTTTATGCGATTTTCGGTATACCAGTGCTAATTATGTAATTAATTATATTTGGTACTAGAATAAGTATAAAGAAGGTGATCAAATATGTCAAGTAGAAATTCAACTTATCATATGCGATTTAAAAAAAAAACTGCAATAATGGTGTATATGCATATGTAAATATGTGTATAACTTTATTTATGCATATTTACATATTTTATTTATTTATCTTTATTTGAAAAACTAACAATTTTACACAGTACACACAACAAACAAAATACATTGATTGATCCATAAAAAACTATGCAAAACTTAAAATAGGTATATATACATAGTCACTTGTTTGAATAATCTATACTGTTAGGTATGACATCATTTTTCTATTTTCGTATAAAAGAAAATAATTAATTACACATAGTATTTAATGTATCATCGGCTTATATAGGATGATGATTTTAGAGGCGTGGTTTTCAAGAAGAGATAAAACGCATATAATTTGATGTCATGGCTAAGAATTTAGTTTTATTATAAAGATAAGGGTTTGCCATTATGTTTTAAAAATGATTTCGGGTAAGTGGCCGCCGCGGCTGACTCGAACAAATTCCAGCCGAGAGGCCCAATTTTCAACCACTTTTTGCAGCAAGTTGTATGTCAGCAATAACGCGCCGAATATTCTCTTCCAAGACGTTAATCGTGTCCGGCTTATCTGCGTAGACAAGCGACTTCACATAACCCCACAAAAAATAGTCCAGCGGTGTTAAATCGCACGATCTTGGAGGCCACGCCACAGGCCCACAACGCGATTTTTACTTTATTTTAGAGTGATTTAAAAAAAATTTAGAGTGATTTTTTCAAAATTTGCACTATTTGCAAACATTGTTCAGGAGTAAGTCTATTCATTATGAAATGGCAAACCAAACTGAGCATAAATCAAGTGACAGCTGTCAAAAACACCAACTACGAAAAAAGTAGTGCCAGATTGAAAACCACGCCTCTAAAAAAAACACCTTTATAATCATTGTCAAAAAAACTTTATTAATTAGAAATAAGTAATATTAAGGTTAATATTGTCACATATTAACTAAATTGGATGATTTTCTATGATAAATATTTCTGTGGAAGAATATTTTATTATATCTATATTGTTTTTTTTTTAATGGAAATTTCATGTAAATTTAAAACAAAAATTCAATTCATGTAAATTTAAAACAGCTATAGTATTTTGTATGCATTATGAATATGTTTGCTCAGGTAGATAGATTCTAAATACAATCTAAAGGCTGTATGTCCTATTAATACACTATTGTCTATTTATCCCACCGACTATTTGTAGTAAAATTACATAAAAATTTTCCATCTCAAAATTGTTAGCTCAAATTTATGCCAAATATATAAGTATCCATAAAATGTACACGATGATATTCTAATATCATGAAAAGTGCAGTGCAGGTGATAAGGAAAATCAAATTAAGTAAATAGATGATATAGGAGGCGGACTAAACCACCCAAGAGGTGTGAAAGTTTTTATCCCACTCTATTTTTAAACTTCTATTTAAAGTATGTACGTAAATGTTATCCTCATTATGGTTGTTGCGTTTTAAAAAATCTGAACTAAATATATGTAGTATTTTTATTACACTCGAAACAAACCTATTCCCTTAGCTAGGCGTTGAAGATGTTTTCAGACTGCGCCAAAGCAGGCCTACATTTGTATGGAAGCTTTACCATACAAATATAATATAGTGGTTTAAGATTGCTCAACTGCTAACAAGAAATTGGAAGCCACTCTTTAGTAACTAAAACTCGATATAGATGTCGCACCAATTCTCAAACATCCATAAATCTTTGTAATTTATTGGAAAAAGCAGTCAATTTCATTATTTTAATGATAGATAGCAATAGTATATTCTTAATGTTTAAACTGTTTTTTCTTTACAAAACAGTGTACCATTTATGGATTGACAAGATAAGTTTTTCTAAACATAATGTATGCTTCTAAGTGGTTTATGTCTAGGCTATTTGCCAACAAAATATTAGTAATATAATATGATTAATATTTCCTTGGCTAAAAAATAGTGCCATCTATATCTTGGAATATTTTTTTGTGCGCCTACTAAATTGTATTAAGTCTAAAACCATTATATAATCAATAACCATACCATGGGCGAAGCCTGAAATATGTATACTATTATCTGAAAAATGTCTGATGAAATTTGTCAGACCATTCGTATTAATCAATAGACAATCCAAAAAATGTAGAATATTTGACGAAAAACAAAATTACATTCATAGTAAAAGAATAAAAATTAAAATCACCATAGCATAATAATGATATGGCGATTCTAATATGTAATGATTATATTGTGTTTTATACATATGTCTAACTGATAACTATCAGAAATAGAATTTCTTCTACACAACTTTTACCCAATTTTGTCTTCCCGTCATTTGAAGTGATTTGCATTTAGCACCAGTCATCCTGTATAAAACGGTTAAATTTATCGATGTGCGAAGAGGGTTGCACACAACTGTGATATTATTTTTGTAATGGTATAATTTTGTTTGCGGTGGTTTATAACCTGTAACTAATATTATAAAATTATCCTCTTTATTTATGTACTTAGTCTTCAATCATCAGTCCTGTCCATACCTGGGATGGGCCTTGGCCTGCTCAAGCAAAGTCCTCCATCTGTTCCTCTCAGCAGCGATGATATTCCAGTTTGGTTAGCCGATGATGCTCGCATCCCTATCCACTCCGTCGGTCCAGCATAGTTTCGGGGTTCCTGTTTGGCTGCCATAATTTGTTTAGGTAGCTTCGTTTCAGCCATTCGCTGGAAGTGACCTGCCCATCTAAGACGTCCGATTTTACAATATTTGGATCTTTGTACAGTTCAGTTGTACTTCTGATAAGTACCGACAGCAAATAAAGTATCTACAATGATTTTTTTTTATCAAAGCTTATTAAGAAGACGAGTAAAACATACAGAGCTTCAGTAGGAATCAAACCCAAACTGAGTAAATAAAATATAAACTTTTATATGATCTACATATTCAAAATTTCACTAGGACTTACAATATGACTTTATTACTTGTAGTTATACAATAATAAATCATTGGTAATGTTAGATAATTGACTAACAGCCGGTTGTTTGACTTCTCCGATTAAAGCTATGGTTGTCGTTAAATTTTAACAATCGTCAAGTCTGTTTCCTGGTTAGAAACATGAAACTGATTGTTTCATCGGCGATCCTCAAACTGCAATTCTCAAAGTAAATATTTTCTTTTCCGATTAATTATTATGTATGCAATAATTAGTTCGCCATCTGACGAAGAAATTTAGACTCAAGTCTGACATTGTAGCCTCACTTTTACTTTACTTGGTTTTTGCTTATTTAACTTTAATATTAACATTAACCGGCCGACATCGGTTAGTGATGGTCAGTGTTAAATTTTCAATGATTTAACTTTGACCGGCGTACAAACAACTTATTTTTCGGAACATTTGACCTTGACAAGAGATTTGACGGTGACTTTAGCAATGATTTTGTCCGGCTGTTAATCTATATGTATTGTTGTGGTAAGTATCTAAACCTTTTTGCTCAAGCAGCAATTTCTAATTTAAAAATTAATATTTTTAGGTACTCGATAAATTAATACCACTATTTTTTAGTAAAATATATATATACAAGATTAAGGTTTAATATTGTCCTGAAACAACAAAATTTAATGTATTATAAATGATTTTAAACTTACACGGTCGTCATTCTTAAAAAAATATATCTATTTTCAGATTGTACAAGATTATTTAATCCAGACCTTTCGGTGATGATTATGCAGTCTGGCATCGCCGAAACATCGGGATTAAAAAGTCTTGTAGTCTCAAAAATTTTTTTTTATGGTTATTGTATTGTTTTTTGTGTATTATTTTGTTGAAAATTATTGGAATATGATATAGCCGGAAGGATTCACTTGTAATCAACTGATATTATCACATCCTCAGATTATATGAATACTATTAATATATTGAGATATGTGGCATCAAACATACAATTTATCTTATTTTATTCCAAAAATAATTTCATTTATAAGGCATTCAGATTTTTTGCCATGACCTATTTTATGTGCACAGTTATACCCACAGTTGAAAGCTTTGAATATTAAAAAAAAAAAATAGTACTTTTAAAAAGTATTTTCTACGAATATGCTTAATATATAACTTATTAATTTGTTCCCTATCGCAAATATGAGTTGCTATTTAGAAAATTAAAAACATATCAATGTGAACGTTATGTTAACCCCTTGAGGGCGTACGACGCGAGGGGACGTCATGCCGCGCGGACATTTCTGTGTCCGTTGAGAGCGTACGACGTGAGTAGACGTCATGAATACCTGCTTGATTTTGATTATTTTTGGTATTATTTCAGTATTATTCATTAACTTGACGTTTTTTTCATTGAAAATCTTAACGAAATAATTTTGTTTTTTTTTTTGTTTTCATTTTAATGTAGTTTCTACTACTATTTATAAATGTGTATTTTCAATACACTAATGTACTACCGTTCCAATATCTATAACTTTTTTTTAACTTTTTTCTTTTTTCCGAAAAATGTACATATTTTGGAAGACTTTTAAATTGTAATGTATAGTTATAAATATATGAAAATGTAAAAAAAAGTGTTGATTTTGTTTATTTCGTAATTTAAAAAAAAAATAAAAAAAAAATGGCAACATTTTTATTTTTTTCTTCTTTAATTTACGAGACAAACATAATCAAAGTGATATGGTGTAATAGAAAATTTTACGGTGAATCCGATGATATCAGATTTGTAAAGATTGAACGACTCATGCCTGCACTATGGATTTTATAGTAGTGAGTGATTTTTCAAGGTCAATAACTACAGTCTCAACGGGTTTTGGCGCCAAAACAAACTACGCCCTCTAGGGGTTAAGTACTCTTACTATTAACATATCCCTGTCCCTCAGAATCCTGCATTTAAATATTTTGGTAGCTCATGAAATTGTAATGACTCAATTAAATATTCTGCAAAAGCATGACTTTTATTTTATATTTAAACTATTTAAGAGCTCTCCTGTCACGATTCTCACTCACTTAAATTAGTGACAAATTTGTCACTAATTTAATTTAATATAGTACCTTAGTGAAAATACTAGTACTTAATAACCTGACATGAATATTTTTTTACAAATCTTTTAGAAGAAATAAGATTTTAATTCTTTTTCATGGAATTCCACATACATTAATTTATTTTATTTTTATATCAAAAATGTCGTTCTGTAAGTAATGGATTATTCCGTTTTTGCAATGTCACAGTTCTAAACAGTTTGCAGTGGCAGTGGACTCTCGGTAGTCCACTACCGGTCAATAGTGAAGTGAATATATTTTTAGAGTATTTTCTTGCAAGTTTTTATCCTAAAACCTAATTGTGTCATGTTAGTGCTAGTGCCGGAACAGACCGACTGTAGTGGCGACAGCAAGCTTCCAGCCATGATAATGTATCTGTAGCAATGAATTTTGACCATATTTATTTTAAATGGTAGACACTCAGCGATACTGATCTTCGCCCGACTTAATGGCGAGATCGACGGCAATCTAACTGCAGCCGAAACATCATGTTTATATTATAATTTATATACAAACCAGGAAAAAATATATCCGTTTTTTTAAATTAATTTATTAAAATTACAGCAATATCTAAAGTACAATTTGTTGCAAATTCATTCTATAACATTGAAGACTGCAAAGTGGTAAACCAGTTCTAGAGCAATTGTACTTTTTCAGATTATGACATGTAGAGATGCCACATTTTATTGGCTTTGGAGGATCATATGCAACTCTAGGAAAAATAGGAAAAGGGGCTTCAATTGGGAAAAACAAAGTGATTTGATCTATGGTATTCTTGTAGACAATAAGCGGTACTTGTTTTTTTATGGGCTTGTTTTTAAGAGCTCCTTTAATTGATTTTGACTCTTGTTTTTTCAATAACCTTTCCATAGTCTTTTTTTTATCCTTTTCTCTCTTTTCGTCAGCCAATAGCTTTCTTTTTTGCGACTTTATTGCCGCCTTTTGTATTGCTTCTGCGGTCATGACCTTTTCTTTATAACCAGAAGGAAGGGCGAGCAAAACTTCTCCCCCAGGACCCGGTTCCTTATCCGTTCCCCTCTCGTACATTGCACGCTGACGAGCAGTCATCATTTTTGGATCTTTCGGTTTGATTTTTTTCAATTCATCATCAACCTAAAACAAAAATATAACAAGTAAGTTAAATACAAAATAACAATTTAAAAAAATTGTGAAAAATTATACTGTTGCAAACCATTTTGCTCATACTATTGCAACATACAGGTGTTCCAAGACCATTCCCATAAGACTTGAGGGGGGGGGGGGGGTTTATGTTCCCTATTATGTGTAAGAAATTGTATAAAAAAATGTGAAAATAATTCATGCCCAAATAAATAAATTCCCTTTTTGTTCATAGGCGCTCGGCCATGGCCGGTTCATGACCCGTTGTGGAGCGGCCTCGCTAGCGACCAAAATTATTAAGAGCAATTTCATATTATCACATAAAGTTTATAATTTATTTACCCTGAAACCATGATGAATTTTGATATGAGGTCAAAACAAATCAAAAGGGTTTTTGTATCAGGAATGGTCTTGAAACGCGCTATATGTGTTAGAAAAGTTCATGGCTGGTATAGAAACAGGTTTTTTGTTCACCCTACTCCCGGACTCATTTTTACGTATTCAGATGTGTAATGATAGTGCCAGAGTGGTCTTTGAAGTATGTTCAAGGAAGATGTTAAATATTTTCCGATTTGTCCCAGATCTTAAACCCTTATACATGTACGGCCGAATATATTCGCGAACCCGGCCGGGATCCCGTACGTCACATTTACGTCATAACGAATATATTCGTTAGAGTGAGAGAGCATCCCCCACTTGATTTGAATATTTCTGCCAAATTAACAGTATGATTGATTAACTTGTTGTTTGCACCATTGGAATCGCAACGAACCAATCAGTACCTCAGATTTTATTCAAGTCAATGCACTGTCCATCACTATTTTTAAATGTACAAAATATTTAGTCGATTTTTTAACATTTGGAAATGTTTTTTTTTAACAACTACATTTTTTGGTAAAATTATACATGGTAGTGTATAATATATCTAACAAATATTTGAAAGTGTAAAAGTGACAAATATTTGTCAAAATAGTGAAAAATTGTGTGTCCTACAGGAAAAAAGCGATAAAAGCAGTTTTTTTTTTTTTAAAAAAAGTGCAACAGTTAAAAAAACCTAAGTAATATTTTCTAATAGACAATTTCATGGCAAATCAGATGACACCTGATTTGTGAAGATCGGACGACTCATGCCTGCACTATGGATTTTACAGTAGACGGGTGAGTTCTTTAAATTTTCCTTAGTACTTATTCCTGTCTCAAGCGCCTTTGGCGCCAAAATTTTTGGCGGGAAAGTCATGCCTTAACGGGTTAAGGTGATTGAGAGAATTTTCTTTATGCTGAAGTGAGGTAATTATATTAATTTAACTTGAAAAGGGGTGATGTATACCGATGGTACAGGTAACTCAACTATTAGGACTTTTCAAGGACATATAGTACAGTAAGGGCAGGGGCCTGTAAGAAAAAGTTATTTTTAGTTTTGAATTTAGGTAATTTTCAGGATCCAATACTCTGCTTCTCTAGTGATAAGAATTGTATGAAGGTTTTGCCAATTTTAGATTTTTGTTAGGCAAAGCCCTTTTCGGTTAATTTGATTAAGCGATTGATAGCTTCGTAAATTGGCCTCCTGCTTTGTTTTTCCTAAATAGAATTGCCAGAAATAGAGTAAAAACAATTTAGATCAAACTTGTTTTTTTGAAACAAATATTTGGCCTTTCATCAAAATCGCTGATCGAGGTAAAGATATCACTAAACTCCAGAAGAGAAATAGTATAGGAAAGGAATAAGCATTACCTCTTCTAATTTTCCCGATTCTATGGCATCCAACCACCTCTCTTCCTCACTGGAAGTACCGCTGTCCCGGCCCTTTGCCTTCTTTTTCTTCGTAGCCACTTTTGGGGAAATGCTGGCAGTTTGCATCATATTCAATTTCTTCAAGTCTAACATGTTTTTTTGGGTTTGTGCTTTGAGCATGTCAGCAGCAGACGTTGTCAGCTCTTTGGTCATTTTAATTTTAACTTTGAAAGCTGGTTTGTCAATTCCATCTTCAAAGGATACGTCGATCGACGCATCGCTTTCGCACTCATCAAATGACTCCCTCTTCTTTTTGTGTCTCTTATGTCTATGCTTTTTCGATTTTCCTTGATTATTATCTGAAAGTTGATTAATCAATATATGAAAAAAAAAATACACAAAGTTAAGTAACCTACTCAATTTTAAGTGACCTCTTTTATTTATCAAGTCTTTACTGGGTTAGCTGGTAGAGATTGTCTAGCGGCAATAAGCCTACCCTTTTATTATGTATTTATGCCTGTCAAATAAAATATTTATTATTATTATCAAAGGTTGATAATAAATATGCGTAATTAGTCACCTGACCTAGGAGGGGGGGGGGAGCAAGGCGGGCCTGTCATTGCGACTTGGGATCTTATAAAAAGTAAAATGAATGTTGCTAAAAGGGACCAAATTTTTTGATCAAAACTAGTATAGACGAAACAAAACATAAGTACAAAATAATTTTAAGTATACCTACAAAATAAACAAAAAAAAAACTATGAATTTTTATTTAAAATGATAAATTAATGATTAAATGTTTACAGCGACAGAAAAATATCGCACAATTGGTATGCGAATGTTTTTCGTGATTTTATAATACTCATATTTCGGAAGTCGATGTAAGTCAGCTATTTCCTGGGGGGAGCCCGCTCCCCTTGACCCCCCCCCCCCCTGTAGTTACGCTGGTGATAATAAATAAATAACTACCATGACTATTTTCTGATTTGATGAAGACAAGTATATATCATTTAGCCTGAAGACTTAAACAGTCATCCTAGTTGAATCATCTAATAACTCATCAGGAGACTAGGCTGGATAAAATATTTCTTCCGAGATCAAAATGAATGGAGGATATTTGTAACCTGTGACTATCTTAACCTTAGAGTTATCCTGGGGTGACTGGATCTTTTGACGCTATTATGGACTGTTTGTAATTCTGGGTATAATGGATGTTTTTTAAATCAAAACTGTTTCTGAGCGGTAAAATATAGAAAGGTCTAAAGGTTTTGCCAGTAGAAATTAGGTAATCAGATTAATAAAAACCACACCAAGCACATACCATGAAGAAATACAACAAATACGAATAGTCATCACACATAGTCAAATTTATTAAATTATCAGTTATCTTTAAATATCAGATACGCATTTATTTGAACAGTATTAAACTGATATGTAATAAAGCAAAAAAGGCATACGAATGAAGAAGCTTTGGTGCTATTTAAAAAACCTGAAAATGCAATAAAACTGCAACAATCGGCATTACATCAGATATGTGCAGGTTCTTCTTCATTTTGTCCTTGGCAAGATACAAGAAGGAGTTGCACGAAGCTTATATAAAGAGAACGACCAGTATGTCATACTGGTTCTTCTATATATTAGCTTCGTATTTACCGCTATGGAACGCTATTTCACAACGTTTTTTATGTATGGTCGGTTATTATTAGCACAATTAAAAGTTACCACTTTTATTTAGTTAACTAAGTACATTGACGTTTAAAATATAAAAACATGTTTAGGAGTCGAAGCACTATGGTCACTCACGACGGCTAGTAAATAAGTGAATTTATCAATAAGTTTTTAATTCACCTATCACTGTTTCGTCCTCTGTACCGCTGTGATCCTTTCGTTTACCCATTGCAATGTGTTTTGCTTAAAATGAAAAAAAAAACACTAAAAAGGTATTGAAAACAAAATTATTAGGTAGATAAACAATAATTGCAACCTACAAACTTCAATGTCGTCCACCTGAAATAAACTCATCGAACGAACTAAAAATATTACCTATTAAACTCGAAAGAAAAAGATGTCAGTTTGACATTTCGAATTAGTCTTCTTCTTTTAATTTCTGGATATCCCCTCAAACTTGAGTGATTTCAGCCAATGTTGTTTTTGATTAGATGTTGGTTAATAATTTTATTATAAGATCTTTAAGGCAATAGAATTATAACACAAGGAGTGTCATACGCATAAGAGTTAGAAATAATAATAAAAAAAAAACAACTAGCAATAATCGCACCTAGGATAAACCTCATTGGTTACGATATTGCCTCTGCGCAAAGCTAGAAATACAGTGAAAGAACACATGTCTGCAACTGCAGTGCATCCTTCACGAAATTCGGTGATGAAATAATATTTGACGTTTGACGAATAAGCGTGCCAACATTCGCTGACCCCTCTTGAATAAATTCCATAGACCATACCCGACACAATTTTATTTTATCGGTATTGTAAACATTTCTAAAAATTACAAAAAAAAAGAATAATATTCGGTCGCAAAAGAAATAGAAACGCCCAAGCATCATAAAAAAATAAGGGTAGGTACCCTAGTAGGTAAGAGTTGAAATTTTGAAAGTTAGTTTCAAAGGAAAAATACTTACGACAGTAAATTAATGTATAAAATGAAATTACGATTAAAATGCAAGAAGGAAATACGAAAAACACGAAAAGAGAACAGGAATCACACACAAATATACACATACGGAAGTTAACTAGACATAACCAGACTAGAGACCCATTCACGGGGGAGCATGACTTCATAGCGGTCGCCGCAAACAGCTCGTGCTCCGCTCGCCGCTCGTCTGCGGCAACGAGCATCGGACCGAGCATGCTCGTGTCGGGACAAGTTCATACATGAATGGACGAAGTGCGAGCATATTCGCCTCGAGCCTCGAGCAGTCAGTTTCGTCCCAGCTGTTGACGTTGCTGCTGCTTTTTGACTATGTCTTTAACGATAACTGCCTCTTTTGCAAGGATTTTATTGAACTATATACAGAAGCTTTGAATACTTTTGGAACATGTAATAGCCAATATACAGCGATAAGCAGGCTAGAAATGAAGCATACATTATACTAGCAGAACAATGTAGAGATTTTTAAATATATTTCCAAACAGGTTTCTGGTATTGTTTTTCCTAGTAATTGAAGGGATATAATACAGCTAAACTTAAAATTTCATTTTGTTGCAAGGTAGCAATTAGTCTATCTTCGGCATTAACGAAAATTGCTTCTATTCATCCTTAGATAATTGTATGAATTTATTTATATATTTCATAAGCAACAGCTATTACATAAATAAAATTACAGTATAATGATATGTTTCGTTGTTTTCCAACTCTTTTAAAAGAGTCATAAATTTGGGTCTATTATTGAGCCATTTCTTAGACCGGCTATTATAAATAACCCTCCCAAAAGCTCTAGTTGATGAGAGTTCATATCTCCGAGTGAACACGACAGATTAGCATGAATGTTGGGTAGATACTAGATACTCGCATCGTGTATGGATAATTGCGAACATGTTCGGCGAGCATGCTCCCCCGTGAATTGGACCCTTAAGTCAAACCGCCACCAAATCTCCAGTCCAAAAAACGTTGTCCGTCAATTTCTGACCGTCAATAAACTGGGATTTTTTAATGTACTCAGTCGATAACATTGCACCAATATAAATAAAGATAAAAAATAATATTCTGCGTGCGGGCCCGTCGTGCGCGATATCACCCGGGGGTGACTGTGGTAACGCCGGATAACGTCAGGTAATTGCATAAAGTAGAACGATCCAAAAATCGCAAATACCTTTTATAATCCTACCCTCATATTCGACAATCTATCGGCCCGTTTGAAAAGTCTAAAAAGATCGATTTTTATGTAAAACTACCACCACGTGTTTTGGTTTACCATCTGATTAGAACAACGCTGACATACTTAATTGGTTACTTTTAGATAATCCTCTAAACAAAAACAAATTTAAGTGTTGCGGAGTGCCTGAGCTGAGTGCAGTGTCGGTCCGAGCCGAGCTGAGCCTTTGTACTTCACGGCCTGATTGGGAGCTTGTAAAGGTTGGTGCCATTTAATTTCTTTGGCTAAATTTGCAATTCCTGTTGTGATTACCCTAATTTATTTACATAATCCCAAAATTACAGGTCACTTCTATCACTGATTAATTCGGTGACCTAGTTCTTGGCCAGATTTTGCCAGCCACCTGGCCTACAACCCCGGTTTTCAAAATTTAATAAAAAAAGGGTTATCATATTTTATTTATTTATTTCTCTTTATTTAACATTTTTTTATATGTTCCCGCTAAGCCCACGACTTATCGTATGATAAGTACCATAAGATGCATTACGTATGTATTGCATTAATACCATGCATTTTTGTAACGCATGGTGTTTAATCGTCTTTCACTTTTATATGTGTATTTCAAAAGTTACGTAATGTGCTTTACGCTTTAGGTAACTAAAAAATATGTAATAATTTGTATCTGAACTTCACCCAACTAACCATTTACTATTCAGTAACATTTTTTTTAAAAGTTTGATTTTGATGAGTTCTTAAATAATCTATAAATGACCTCGAATGGATTATAAAAGAACTCATCAATCAAAATCTAATCAAAAATGATTGTGGCCTTGCATACTCGCGGTAGCTAGGGCCTTAAGCTTAAAGAATGTATTTCTACTAAGGAGTTGTGGTACTGGTCTCAAGCTATTTTATGCGCCTAAGTATAATTACTGTCATTGATAGGATGTAAATCTGAATTATATTTGATATTAATTTAAATGAGGAAAATCACCCAACAAAATCCCGACAATTGACGCGACATATCAATTGAGTAGGCTTAAGATTTTTTTTTATTTACGAAATAACATTTCTGTGGTTAAACTATATATATATGATGTCTAAAAACTTACTTTTTCAGAAGTACTATATTAAAGTTAGGACATCAGTAAAACTAAAAAAGTTTTAGGTACTAATTACAACAAAAATATAAAAAAAACACTGATACTTAACCTGAAAAATAACAGCGTTTCCAAAATAAAATAAAAGTTATGTAAAAACTATAGATTTATAGATTTTTTGTGCAAATGTTAATTGGAAATTATTTCTATAAATGTTTATTTACTATCATAAAATAATCAACATTTTTTCTCTATAAATAAGTATTTTTCGTATATATACAAAACTAAAAATAAACATACAATCCGACTTGAAGAAAGTACCTATTATAAGTCATCACATAAAATTATCAAACAAATAAGATTCAAAATTAGCATTTTTATGGAACTATCATTAGACACCACAGATGTAACTATACTTAAAGAATGATAAAAAATAAATAAATGATATTTGAAAAACTGATTTTTCTGTAAGACGAAAAATAATATTTTACACAGTTTACAGTTGTAAGTTTTGTTGTCTTGTGAGTACGTTACAGCTGCGTAGTTTTCGTAATGGGTACTTCCTAAAGTTGTTTGTTACGAAATTTACTCCTATTTTATTACCTAAGTATCTAACTTCGTACAACCCATAAATTAGTACATTAACTTTTGTATTTGTGAAACTCCAGGAAATACGTGTCTTCATTCTGTATACACAACAGAAGATTCTTTCATTAAAAACATCCGTTCCAAATATATGTTTACTCGTGTTTATTATACGTCATCGAAATAGTAATGATTTTTGCCTGAAGTGGACTGACATCATAATAGTAATGATTTTTGCCTGAAGTGGGCTGACATATTATCTCTCAACACGAAAATAATAAAATACAGCCTTTCCACATATTACACAGATACATAAGCGTTGGCGTAGGCCGTAGACTACCCACGTCACCTAAAAGGGTCGATCTACGATAATGAGATGCACAGATTCCACTACCATTTCAAACGAGCTATTTAATAATGTAACATTCACATAATATAAATAGCATTTTAATAAAAATATCGTATTGGATACTACTGCATGTATGTTATCACATTTTTTCAATATGCCAATATTATAATGAATGAACATATGTTTCGACTTCATTAAATTTCATAGATTTTTTAAAATTAATATTAATTTAGTACTATTGGCCACCGATATAATAAATTATCTAAATGCATAATTATATATGCGTACAAAGTCGAAAACTAATGTACTTATAGAAATAAGCATAATTGATATATGACATTGCATGGATACGTGCGTATACCTTTCCATTATGACAGAAAATAACAGAAAATATTATTTTAATAGCTTCAGAATAATATGAACTATATTATTATAAATGCAATTAAATTATTTTTTAGTAAAAGGTACACTAAAAATAATTTATTTCATTACCGCTTTTTGCTCCATTATTTATGTTAACTCGATTGTATATATTAATATATAATTAACATACATAGTAAAATATAGAACAACGCAAATATTATGTAGTCTAGTATGATATGGATAAATATAAAATTACATTATGAAAGATAAATAAATACAACAATGAGATCGTGGTATTCTAGTGGTTAAGGCGTTGGACTATTGGCCCAAAGGTCGCGGGTTCGAATCCGCAGATGGTCATACCATTTTTAACGCTTTATTACCACCATCTCCCTTGACTCTAGCACAGGCACATTTGGCCTAGTTGAGTGGGGTCCGAAATAATTGTATGTGTCATAACAATTCTTTAAAAAAAAATAAATAATAAAATAATACTATTCTCAAAGCAACGCAGTTAGTCGTCGACAGACGTGGGTAGTAGTGTGGTAGTAGCCTGCCTATATACTCCCACGGTCTCGCGAAACAATGCAGACGATTGGCTATACGGTTTTACGGGCGGGACGTCATAATATTTTTATATAGGCATGGGCTCGGGGCCATCCGTTTTGGATGCTCCCTACATGAGGCCGGCGTAGTCCAAGCGTAGATGCAGGTAGGTAGCTAATATAAAATAATTGCTAATATAAAAGCAATAAAAATCTCCCTATAAAAATCTAGCTATATTTGGCTCTCAAATATGAATTGTATAAATGACATATTCATTGTGCTTTCTGAAAAAACTAAAGTCAACGTAAGGAATGTAGGAATAAGGGCGAAGCGACCCAGCCCGAGTGCCACAGACACGAATCGTCACGCGCCAAAGGCGCCGTTAGAACCGCGCTTAGAGCCTGGGTTCCAACCCGCGTTTGAACAGCTAGTATTTAATAAGCTTCCGGGTTTTAATAAAATCAACAGGTAAACCTTCATATGTGTTAGCTTTGCGGTCTACCCCAAACACTACCCATGTCATTCAAGTCGCAACGTTGCCACAAGCAACTTTTATTATGTAATACTCGTACACAAGGTAGATAGGTCAAGGTAGGGGGATAGGTTGGCCTGCCAAGACAGTGATTTTCTGCTGTTTTTTTTTTATAATGAGTTTTACCCTACTCTTGAGTGTTTTTAGACCCAAGTAGAAATAGTGTTTTGTACCAGAATTTTTATTTCCCACCTCGGTGAAAAAAATTGCTAATTCTCAATATAAGATAATTGTTTCTTCATCAATGAGAAATATACATATATTTACATATAAGGCAACTGTAACCGACTTATTAATTTTCTACATTCTCCGATTTATGTAGTATTTATTAATTTTGTTTTTGTCTTCGTATGTATCTAAAAATCTTAAAATACTGGACTATGGTGACATTAATATATGGCCCACGCTTATCCGAAAAAGGACAGAAAAAACAACTTGTCCAAAATGCCTACACACGTTTTTACTTTCGGATCCCTAGGCGAACATTAAACAAATCCATATTCCTAATATGGTCAATCACAGAAACCTCCACTGCGCTTGCTACGCATTTAAAATATATAACAGTGAAATGATATCTTGTCTGTTAAAAAAAAAACTACTAAAATTCGATAAAATTACAGTCGCGTGTACACACGTGATTCATTTTGTAATGTATTCCTCACCATATGCGGACAATTCGAAGATTTGGAAAGACTCACTTCGTTCCCTAAGAAGCAAAACAAGTTGACCTCCTTTAGAACCGGGGGTCGAGAGTGGCTGCTAAAACCGCAAACTGCGAACTCTTAGTTTTCAATCTGTATAACTTCTCTATACTGGCCAAACGTATGTACGCAAGGAAATGTATTGTAAATAATAAGTTTGTTCGGCACGCAGACAAAATAACGTAGAAATAAGTGTCACATATTATATGTAAATTAAACAGAGAATTAAGGAGGGTATGTAACAAAATACTGTACTTTGTTTTACCTTTTTTCAATAAAGAATTTTTTTTTTTTGTTTTTATGCACAGATAGATATTTATTCTATTATAAATAAATTTATGGGATTTGGTATCATTATTTAAATCCAGATTATTAAAGTTTTAAATTAGTAAAATGTGTCGTTATAAGTGCCTCAAAAACAAAACGTGGCGAAAACGAAATTTCAAAATCACAGCAATTTTCACATTATGTCATCAAGTTGTATTTTTTCACACTGTGTCAGCATTTTCACGTTGCCTGAGAACTTTTAAATATTTTTACCGCGAAATTGCACGTTTAACTTTTATATCGACCAATGTCTGGGACTGTTCGTCCAGAGTTCAGACGCACGCGCGGGGCGGGCGTCGCGGCGCCGCAGCGCCGGTCGCCGCCCGCCGTAGATTATAGAGCCAGCTCAGTCGGCCCCGGCGACAGCGGGGTGCGTCGCGTCGCGCTGTCAATCGAGCCCAACGCGGGTGATTGTGATCGTCCATCCATCGCCGCCGTTAGGCCGGAACGTTGACAGCAAACCAAGGTATGCTATTAAAAGTAATAATTATAATTAAACCATCCATGCGGCGAATGTTGTTTATAATGTCACAACCGCAAATTTCGAACGCGACGTTTTCGATTCGGTCTGTAGTCTGCGCGTCGTTCTGTGGAAAAGGCGGGAAAAGTTACCGCTCATCCTTACGCAGAATAATGAAAGTATAATTATTACAATCGATTGTTAATTCAATCTGATTACCTTATTTCATCTGCACACTTTAGTTATTTGCAATATTCTAAAAAATATTTCTAATTTAAATGTGATAAAATTATATGTACATAACCGTTAATTTATATAAAAGTCTCAAAGTATTGCCATTTGGAACATTCGAATGCTTTTTAATATTTTTACAGATTGAAAATTTTCAAACAAATTATATAGCCAAAGAAATATTAATATTGAACGCACAGCTAATTGCATTGCTTGAGGTAACGCACGCTGGTTTAAATACAGGCCCTTATTTTTGAAAGCTTTTCACTCTCACCTATCTATCTGTGCGATTATGCAATACGGTCAAACTTTCATTAAAGTAGTAAAAAAATTATTTAAAAAAGAAACAATAATTATGAAAAACAGTGAAATGTAACGAATATGACGCATAATGAATGAGAAGTGAATGGTTTAATGAATATTTACAAGAATGACTTACGCTACGTATAATTTGTCTGAAAATTTTCAATCTGTAAAAATATTAAAAAGCATTCGAATTTTCCAAATGGCAATACTGTCAGACTTTTAAATAATGTAAACTAACGGCGAATGCCTATTATAACATAAGAAATAATCTAACTATGGTATTTAAGCAATACATGATACAATTTTACTATATCTAACCGTTAATTTAAATATACACTATACGTTTATATTTTATTGTTCTATATTTCCCTAATTTTGATTTTAATGTGCTAGTCTATAAATTGAGCTGTTCAATATAAACAATAATTTAACACGTTTATGGTTTCGAATCTATTAAAGCTATATAAATATTTTTGTAACTCGAGTTGGTATATTCATTGAAATTAGGTTTAATAATAATAATAAGGGAACGAAAACGAAATTAAATCGAAAAAAAGTGTTTTAGTCTTTATTCACCCAATTATTTTCTACAATTCAATTTCTTTTAAAATCGCCATAAAATGTTCGAGATTCGCTCTTTCGTCTGGGCAATTTCTCCATACGTGCTAATAAATAAATTATACGCGAATACGTGCTTTCTCTAAAACTGTGTTTTTTTTTAAATCTAGATTTTTTATAACAGGCGGATATTGTAGATGTACCTACACTGTCAAGCACCGTTTCAACATACAATATTTATTAATAACTTTGTTACAGAAGTGTCGATCTTTGACAATAGTGCATCCGTCTATAAGATAAGCCTAGATCCTACAATTTAAAAAAAAAAAATGATTCCGGGTCTCACGGTTACGATGGCTACCGGATCAGCGTTCGTCTGTGAATGAAACGTTTGGAAATTAATTTCTAAAAAGATGATATACATATTGATGTCAAATAATAAATTACAATTATTACTATGTAAAAAACACTAAACTCCCCCTCCCCAATTAAAATGCAGCTGACTACGCTCTATTTAGACCCTCCGTTCAGACGCATCGGCTTGCAACGTGAACGCTTGTTCGAGCGTCACAGCTACGAGCGTTACCAAATCGCAATTTACTGCATAGTAATTCAATTAGACCCTTCTATGGCTGCCATTTGGTAACCATTGAATATTTAATCATAAAAATACATGTTTAGATACCTTAATCTTATGCCTTCAACATAGTAAAGGCAATTTTTTAAAATTCAATTCTATTTCTGTGAAATTTAATAAATGGTAAACTGCTAATAGTTCTTTTTTAGTTGAATTGCTCTCTTATAAAAGACAAAGACAAAGTTTGTTTTTTTAAATTTCTATATTATCAAGCTGTAATGAAATAAAAACCAACAATTGTTCACTGACCGCCCAGAGAGTTTTTATTTTAGTTTAGTTAGTATAAGGTAAGTAAATAAATAAATATTGGCATTTAAATTTGACGGTTCTAAAATAATTCATATTAGTTTACAAGTACCTACATATGTACTCGTATGTATAACAAAACCGAAAATATCTTTAAATCACATTGAATAAATAATTTCAAAAATATATATTTTCGAGGTTCTGATAACTAAAGCTTTATCTTGATGCGGGTAGGTGTTTTCTCCCCTCCCCTCCACAACCCCATTTACCCGTCCTCTTCAGCCTTCGGGTTCCGACAGCTGCAAATAGTGAAGTTTATCTGATTGGTGCGGTGGGGATGTGGGAAATCGGACCGATGTATTTTCCCCAGATTAAACTGCGAAATAAAACAAAGAATTTATTCTTAGTTTATTTGCATCAGATTGGATGTCATTTTGGAAGTTTACTGTTACCTATGTTCACCGTTACGTATTCTTATATTTATTTATCTAGTTTTTTATTCATTATTTATTTGGGAAACTCTAGGTTAACGTAAATATTTTTAGTTCTTCAGAGTGCCCTAGGCACGAGTTGTCGCGCACTGAAGGTGCTGTTAAAGCCGCTTCCAGGGCCTAGCTAGTTTGCAATAATTACAATAGTCACATATTGTAGTAGAAACCTATTTTTAGTTTTACATAGTTTTTTTATCGATCCATCAAATATATATTTTTTTGTGTATGTATTATGTAAAATTGTTGGTTTCTCCAATAAAGATAAATAAAATAAAATAAATAAATAAATAAATACTACTTTATTTTAATTATAATATTTACTAGTTGAACCAAACCAGTAAATTAAGTTATTATATTTAATAAATACATTCGCAGAAGACTACAATGCTGTCCACTTTGTGTGTAAGTGTATATTTATTTTTTAACCAACATTAAAAATGAACAATCAAAGTGTGTCAGAATAAGGTTAAAATTACTCATGTTCTAAAGGGGGAATGAGGATTTTTTCCCATGGCTATTGAGGGCCCTTTCTTCAATGGTATAATCGTAGAACGATCATTATACTCAACTCAAACCAGATGTTTTATACAAAATAAAAACTTACATTTTGGGACAGTTTAGGTACATATTACAAAAGCAGTCTTATTGATGAAATTAGTAGCAGTAGTATTTCTATTAGATACGTTAACGTGCCTCGCAGCGTAATAATGATTATTGCCGTTTATGATACGTTTCAAATAATAACAATAATAATAATAATAATAATGACAATATAAGCTTATATCATTGATTATAACACTATATAATCAATGCTTATATTTAAATCACAATGTTTGTATGTCGGTTTAGGTCAATCTTAAAAGCTGAATTAAACCACTTCCTCTTATTCTATTAAGTTGAAATTTGACGTTTTGGTCACTTTTGGTCAATGACAATGCATTTTTATGGCATGACTTAATTAGGAATGGAACGACGAAGGAACTCCTCAACGGTCAACAGCACACATACGAAATTTTGCATATGCACTTAAATAAAAGCTTGTTTTTAAAAATATGTTTTTGTTATTAATTTATTATTATTTTTGTTGTTTTTTTATGATTTATAAATAATAATGAATATTTATTTATGAAATGGGGATCACAGAAATGATAGGTAAAAAAACACAAGAGCTCTAAACGAAAAAAGTTAAACTGGGTACCTTAAACCTGTGTTTTCAAAAGGAAAAAAAAACAATAGTTCTGAGCCGACTTTTTTTAGGATGTATCTAGAATGTATCAAACGATAGGTTTTTATTTTCTTTTACAAAATTATTGTTTTACTTAATTCTTTTTTAGACGTAAATTTTATCAAATAATTACTAAAAATAAAAAAAAAGTTTAATATTAATATTTGTGTCCTAATAATAATTGGTGGAAAAAATAGTTACTTATTGAGGTATGCAAAATATTAGTTTATTATCGTTTAATTGCTTACTAGTTTTTTTTAATATCTACTTTAGGTATGTGGAAGGCTTCTAAAATAAATATCTTAATTACAAAATAATACGTCATTATGTTAGTGTAAAAAAAAAAACCATAATCGGTTTTGTTATCTGCTTAATTCTTAATTGTTAATGTTATTGTTATACTGTGTGTTTTCCCATAATAAAATAAATAAATAAATAAAACATAGAAATAAAGAAATGAGTTATGAAGATGAACTCCGTTTCGCCTAGGCCTGAGCAAATTGGGCAAGATGTGTGTATGTTATACGAGAGGTTATTTATGTTTTACGAGAGGTTATTTATGTGCCCTTGCATTTTTTACATCTACGATCTGAGATATTAATCCTAAATAGTATAATATAGGCATATCTACAGCATTTATAGTGTGCTTACTACACAGATGGTAAAAAAGCAAAAATAAAAATGAGATTTGTTGAAATCTAAAGTATTGGAAATCAAATTTAAAAAAATATATGTCACGGTTTCCACAGAAGATAAAGCGATAGCAAATCGGTTCCAAAGTGACACATATTGGCCGGCAATTATATGTCCGTTATCCCTTCACATTTCCCATCTCTTTTCATTAGCTATTTTCCCGAACGCCGGCCGCCGCCTTTTCCTCGCCTTTGCCTCTTCGACGAGGAAAAAAGCAGCGGGACATTTCAAAGCGTCAAAGCCATCTTTCAATCCGGATTTTTTTCATTCGTTTTCGGTAGTTCGCGACTACTTCCATTCAACAAGGAAATTAAGAACACATTCAATTCCTTTTAGTTTTTCTCTCTCGTCCCGCAGGCTTACTGGTGGCCATTTTACAAATGCTCCGCTTGGGTACGTCTTAGTACCACTGTCTACCGGTGGAAAAGGCCCTATGATAGCTTGTGTACAGGAACAAAGTGGTATCAGTGATCTTGTGTACATAGAACACCCAGCAGGCGCTGTATATTCCAGGACATTGACTGCCAGTCGCCTCACCTGTCTCAGTGTGTCACACTCACAAGCGTGGCCCATTGTGTTTGTCGTCTCGTGGCTTTGGTAAAACGTTTACCTCAAAGCATGATATAGAAAGATTCTTTCTCCCATACGTAAAGGTGATTAGATTGAAATATATTATTAATTGTCATGGCTATTTTATCTTTCTAAGCACGAAAAACATTCGCTTTCCTTGATTTTAATAAAATGAATTAAATTGTTAGGCATATATGCATTAGAGTATCATAAATTTTAAAAATTGTAACGCTATCTAACTTTTATTTATTTTAGAAATTTGTGTTGGTTTTACGCAATATATTAGCATCTAATCCGGGTAGATCGCCTTTAACTCAACTCTCAAACAGTCCATTTAATATAACCTTAAGATCCATAACGCACTCGAATTGCATTTTATGCATGTTTTTGAGGTTTACTGCCAAGATAGCTTTTCATACCAGGCATATATAAAAAAAATAACTCGATTAACTGAACGTATTCCTAGAACACCTTTAAGCTGGTTTTTTAAATAAATAATCCTATGTTTACATAAAAAAATATTGAAATTGGTAAGTTTTATGTTTTAAAATTCTCATAAACCAAACTACATATGTGACGTAAGCCTAATTTATACATAGAAATGTCCGCAATAAAATTCTACATAAAACCTTAAACTTAGATTTCTTTTAAATTGCCTTATATTTTAAATATAAATAAAAAACTGTCAAATGTTCATTCTTTGATGTTGTCGACGGATGCCGAAGTGCACGTGGACGATGCCATTTGCGAAGGCCGAATTTCAAGATCATCTCACTGGCTCTTAAACCAGCGCAACAATCGTTCATTTTGTGAATAGATTTGCGACTTAAGTAAATTTAACAAGGCGTTTATTTATGGCCCCACCTCGATCTGAACCGGCCACGGAGCTACTAGTGGCATCGCAGTTAGTAGCTTCGCGGGACCAGTTGAATTCGTGCAACGAAATTTACATTTAGCTCGCTGCGGTATTATTTGCTAACAGGACGTCGCGTCGGCGAGGCGCGATGGCGCTCTGGTTAGGTTAGGTTATGCTGTTGTAGCGGGCGACGCGCGTGCTAGAACTAGCCTCCGTGTTTGCCAACGTGTGCCAGCCATTTCAGATTACCCCAATTTCGCGTTACTGCAAATTTGTACCTGTCGTAACAAATAATGTGCTGTTTAATATCTTAAACGAAAGCGTAGTAAATATATTTTTCATCAGCGTGTTTTTCCCAGGTAAAGTAAATTATTTTAACCCTTTTAAATAGGACAGATAAGACTCCATTTTATGCTCCTCACAGTTTTCAACCCCCCACGGCATTATTTTTATAAAACGACTTTCACAAAAATTTATCAACAAAACTCCAAAAAAAAAACCCGTCCCCGTAAAATTCCCCTTCAGCCGCTAACGGATCAATACCAAGATAAATTTGTCCCCCCAGCCCTCTCGGCGTTTAAGCTCGTCTTAGCTCGGCAATAGTGAATCGTCCTATCGAACTTCTTATAACTTATGTGAATTTATATTTTAATCTGAAACTAGCTGTTGGTAATCTATAGATTTACATGTACGTTCGATTTACTGTCACATATACTTTACAAATAATATTTAGCAAATTTGCGAAGCCCTGCATGACACACTTATTTATTGTAATAATATAATTTAAAATAGAACCTATGTATTAACTGAAATACTATAATTTAGAAACAAAACCCAGTTTTACAAGTATTCGCAACTACATACTTATAAAGAGATTCATAAAATACACGTAAAAAGATTAACATTTTTACAATAGCTATTTTAAACATTTCTGCTTAATATTAATGATGCGTTCAATCACAAGAAATCTGGACGGATTTTTTTTTTTAATTTAATAAAAACACATCAGGACCTAACTGATATATTATTATTTACAAAATTAGATATTTCTCTAACAGTGCTATTAATAATTGCAGCAGACCAAAGCAGAAAATAAGATTTGAAACATTTAGATTCATTGATACATACTTCATGGCTTGTTTTTATTATAATCAAGAAATAATAGTACTATCAACAACCTACCTACCTATTACTGTTCTATAGTAATAGAACTACTCAAATAGCTAAAACTATATCAACGGGCAATTTAAAAGAAATTATATTGAACCATAATACATATCAATATCACTTTATAACTCTTATATGAGTGAGACTAATTTGCTAGTGATCTTTCGAACACGCTGTATATCTGAACGTATTTATTTGGTATTCGCAAGCTTTTATTTAACTCGCAAAGTTTGTTAGTCGGTTTAGGTCAAATCTTACAAGTTAAATTAGAACCACTTCCTCTTATCCTACGGAGTCCTAATTTGACATTTTGGTCCAGTTCCAATGACAATGCATTTTTATGGTAAGTATGACCTGATTCCACTCCCAAAAATGGCTCCAGACGTAGAACTCCTCAACGGCCAACAGCACGAAATTTTGTATACGCATTCAAGCACTCAACTAAAAATAATGTATTTCTATAACTCTTGGTACGTACTTGCTTTACATTTTTTAATTTGTTATTTTTTGTTAATAATTTTGAATTTGAATTTACCAATCTAATCTATCATCATAATTATTCTTGTTTCTTTACGTATTCTTGTATTATTTCTGAACGTGGATTAAATAAATGCCTATCGCTATGATTGTTCAATGGAAATGAGACAAGATGGTGACATTCTGTGATACTTTCATAGCTCGAGGTACCGTGAATATTCAATGAAAAGAAAAAAGATTGCCTGCAAAACCAAGACATTTCCGTAATTGCGAGGCCCGAGGTCACTGCGGGTAGGTCATACGGCGGCAATCGCATCGTGACATCTCAGGCTATTAGCTTAATTTGACGACATTCGTATCACCGCTTTGCCGCTGATTGAAATTGAAAGAAAAATATTACCTTTGCAATTTTACGTAGCAATAAATGAGTTGCTTTCTGAAATAAATACGAGTGTATGTTGTCTGATTTATAATTAATTATAATTTCACCCCTAAGGGTCTAAGATGTCTGTGGCATCGTAGCTCCAGAACGAATGAACCTATTTTTTTTTTTTTGGTGACTTGATCGAGAGTGTTCTTAGCTATCATTCAAGAACATTTATCCAGTCATTTATATGTCGGGGGTTTTTTAAATTATAAATATTTTGTATTTTTTTTTATCACTACTTATAATTCACTTATTATAAATACTTATCACTGCTTTTCGAGTAGTTGCTCTTCTCTTTCAAAACCACTGAATGAATGCGAATAGAGCTGAATAGAGCTTGGCTTGGTGGTCAAAAAGATTTTTTTAAAACAAAACAAAAAAAAACATTCCCGGAATTCGGAAAGGCTAGTTTCTTATAAAATTTCTAATGAATTTGTAGTTATTGCAATATTTATTAATTTCATTAACTTCAATTGATTAACGCGGCAATCGCGGAACATTCCATACATTTTAATAAAAAAATAGTTTTGGATTACTAGGCTTTAGCACACTTTAGTGTAGGCGACAAGTCCATAAATTATTCTATTTTTTTAAAGTTATTCGCGGTTTCATCGAGAATCCCGTAATATTCAGAAATATTGGTTTCTTTGTTCCGGACCGTTTGACTAGATCGCGGCAGCACGCGCTATTTAGGCGATTAGCCGATTGGGAGAGCATTCGAGTTATTAAATTCCATTTCCGCGGAGATTGATATGTTTGTCTGTTCGCCTGCTTTCTATTACACCGTTGTAAGATCAGCGTGAATTATTTATTTGTTATTGTTTGCCTGGAGGTATTATTTTTTTAATGTTTAACGTTGTATTTTTCCTGATCATTTTTTAGTTATTTTTTGTTTTTTATTGTTATTGTTTTAAAGGTTGTTTCTTTTCTTTTAGTAGTTATATTTTTTACTTTAATTGTATGAGTACATGGGGAAACCTGTTTATTAAATAAATAAATAAATTTCACATGACATGAAAAAAAACATGGAAATCACTTTAGCTATTTTTTTTTCTTTTACAAAACTAAAATAAAACCTCCTTATATGAAAACATAAAAAAAAAATCTTAGTATAATGGCGGATGTCACGAACGCCGTAGAATTTGTCGAAAATTGTCTCCAAAAGGCCTATTTTGTTATTGTTGTGTGAACTTTACTGTTATTCGTTTTTTTAGTTGCGCTGTCGCTTTTATGTCAGTCATAAAAGCGTAAAAAGGCGAAATAATAAAAGGGACGATGCATATTGCCATCTCACTTGAATCCCGCTTACCCTAACTTTTACCGCCATGAAAGGTAGATTTTTTTATTTCAAGCATTCACGTATTGCATACACGATAATTTAATTTTTTTGTCTTATCTCAACGGATATACTACGAGTTTTACAAAACTTAGCATCGCTTCATCACTATGAAGCTAGCTTCCCGTTCGCTTCACTTAGGCATTGATTATAATATGTGCCTGTAGTGATTTTCATCTAGCTGCCTCTTATGTATTTTGATGATAACATATTTGTGTAATTTATTAAATTAGTCGTTCAAATAATTATACCTACAAGATAAATAAAAAAAAACCTTTTCTAAAAAGCATAAAAACGTGAAACTCACGATTGTTTTTTTTTAAATATGATTCCCCATTTAGATATTTTTTATTATTCTTTTAAAAATTTATAAATAATTCTGTTACACCTTGATGTGTGAATTCGATCCGATTACATAAAATTAAAAATAAACGATTCATCGGTTTATAAATCGTTTTCATTTAATTTGAGTTTAAATGTCATATTGAAATAAGCATTTACCATTCTTAGGTAATCTTACGGAGCGTGTGGTACGGTCGTCCGCTGCGATCGCCCCCTACCGGCTTCTTAATTAAGATCGTCGCAAATTGAATCAAAGGATTGCAACGCTGCCGATATTAATTAGTGTCTTCATTAATTTTAATCTTTCACGATCTCTCGTGCCCTCATATCAAATTGAAGATTTTCGTCTGTAAATTCATGCAGTGTCCAACGTCAATATTATTGTTATTACTAACTAATTCTATTTTCACTCAACATTTGTGTGAACATGCAACAATTTTAAAAACCGAAAGTTAAATAAAATAATCGAAATATTAGTGTAATGTATTATTTTTATTAGTTAGTATGCAAAGTTTACGGCTGATACATCTACGCCTAGCTAGTGCGATGTCTAATTAGTATTTTTAAAACAAGATAAAAAAGTTCACATTATGAGTAACTTTCAATTTAACATCTAAATCTGTAAGTGTAAAATAATACATAGAAAAAAATAGTACAATAAAGGCCTGTAAATATCTTTAATTATTGGCTTTTTGGTAATAATGTCTATTATGTGGTAAACAATGTACCTATACGGTGATCATGCAATATCTATGTACGAGGCATTTAATTTCTACGTGCTAACGCGCTACGCGCACGAGATACAAAATGTCTTCTTGAGATGCATTTAGGCTACTAGATATGCAATGTATGTGACTGATGCATCTACAACTAACCGTGCAATACCTATGTACGAGGTATATGATTTCTATGATTTTCTACGTGCTATCTCGTGTCTCGTCCACGTAGTAAACAATGTCTACTTGTGATGCATTTAGACTACTTGGTTTGCAATTTATATGACTGATGCATCTACGACTAACCGTGCAATACCTATGTACGAGGTATATGATTTCTATGATTTTCTACGTGCTATCTCGTGTCTCGTGCACGTAGTAAACAATGTCTACTTGTGATGCATTTAGACTACTTGGTTTGCAATTTATATGACTGATGCATCTACGACTAACCGTGCAATATCTATGTATGAAGTATATAATTTCTACGATTGATGCAATAATTGATTGATGATTGATGCAATCGTATGGCAGTATTAGACATACGGCAGCTATAGGTATATAAAGGCAATATTTGTGAATGCCAACACTCCTATTTTCACGAAAGGCTGCGGACTCCCCGAGCGTTACAAGTACCAAGAGAATTCGCACAAAGGCAAATTAAATACCTGTCACCAAAACTCTTTAATAGTTTGAATGCAGCTGATCACAAGTTCCCTCGAACTATCTCTTAGTGGCTTCTTACTTTAGGAATATTGAAATCAGAATAAATGCTTTAGAATACTGTTTAAAAGGCCTAAGAATTAATATTAACTATAAAATGATTATAAATCATTTTTAAAATGATTATTTTACATTTACTACTACATATTTAATGTTCGCGCAGTTGAATTAATATTATATTAAATACATTTTATCCGTAATATTATTAACCTATAATATCGCCTTTCATTATTTATATACGATAACTTCTTTATTTAAAATTAAAATCTCTTACCATTAGAAAGCGCGACCGCGAACGAAAGTGACTGTATAGTCCGATAAACGAACGCTAAAAAAGGCCGTAACCCAATCATTAATTAACACAGCGAGATATATTCACAGGCACGTGTACTTTCCTATAGTAAATATGTTATGCAACGAATCTAGCAAAATTTTTTATCGGAGGTTAGGTATTTTGTCAAAAAACCATTAAAGTACAATAACTTTTTCTGGAAAAATAGGTCGTCGTTAAAAGTTACACATTACGATAAATATATTTCATTTAAATATGGTATTTCCGTAATCCGGCAAAATTTCATATTGGAAGTTAGGTATTTTGTCAAAAACCATTAAAGTACAATAACTTTTCTGGAAAAATAGGTCGTCTTTAAAAGCTACACATTACGATAAATATATTTCATTTAAATATGGTATTTCCAAGACCCAGCAATATTTATAATGGAAGTTAGGTATTTTGTAGTGATACAAGTACGCGCGCACCGTCTGCTGTTGATTGAAGCAAGTTGACGAGTTTTACGACGCTTATGAGCCGCTTTGTGCTAGGGCAACCAAAAATTAAAGATGTCTCATAATGACGATTGTTTTTGATAATGAGCTTTTAAGGACGACTTATGTTTCCCTAAAATGTTATTTATTTATTTTTATAAAGTAAACATACAGAGAGTAATCGTAATCATTCTTAAATATTTTATACGCAGGTTGCCAGCACTCGATACTCTCCAATTTCATGTTTACAAAACATGCATGTGGATAAACTTAAGATACATACAAAATTTAATACATTTGAGTTTAATTATTAACATTAGAATTTGAGAAAGAAAATAAAGAAATTAGATAATAACAAGTAGGTGTCATTTAAGAGATATAAAGTAATATAAAATAATTTAAATTTTTCTACATATATATTAAATATGAATTATATAATATTTTTGTTCTAATTTTGTAGTTATAAATATACGAAAATGTTATTTAAGTGAAGTAAATAATGAAGTCATTTCATAATGATAATTATTATTTTTCTTTGAGGTTATACAATTATTATTCTTTGAACAATGTAATCATGTGATTTTTAATTGAAGCAAAATTGTCATGAAAAATATCACAGTCATTAGCATATTTATTAAAAGAACAAGACATTCTATTTAAAGGTTTTCTATAGTTTATATTATTAGAGAAAGTTGAAATAAGAAATGTGTCGTTACTTCGAGTAGTCCGAGAAGGCACCTTTATGCTTATATTTGAAACGTTGTTCGAACTGTCAAGCAATGCAGTAAATTGTGGAGGCACAAGATATCAGCTCTCATCCTACGTTGGTAAAGTGGCATTAATTTGAAAAAATGAAGTCGTTCCTCATAATTATTTAAAGTTTTTTCCATTCCGCGTTTGAAGGACAGCATTCTTGAGATTTTTTTTGAATTGATTCAATTCGTTGACTATGATTATTGTAACTTTGATTCCAAATTACTGAGCCAAACTCCAATAATGATCTCACTAATGAATACTAAACCATTGTAATTGACTTTAAGTTAAGAAAAGGTTTCATAATTCTAAAAATAAATCCCAAAAGTCTATTGGTTTTTTCACAGACATGTTAACGTGCTTATTAAAAATGTAGCGCTCATCGAAAATGATTCCAAGGTCTCTAATATGATCAACTCTTGCAATATTTATACCATCTATGGAGTAATCATTCCTCATCACATTTCTATTCCTTGTAAAGTAATAGTAACCCAGTCCCTCAGTTTATTCTGTTCGACTGCATCAATATCAACGTGGGATTCTGGGAAAATCAATACGAACTCCTGCTTACTTCTTGCAATATTGACCGCTCCTGATGTTGTCCCCATTCATTTGGTGGCAGCCAAAGATATTACAATTAAAAAGCATTCAGATTCTTAAACATGTACCATTTTCAGACGGAAGCCATGTAGCGTGTCGCCGGGAGTAAGTAATTATTACAATACCATTTGTTTTATATCATTCATTTAATTAAACCTATCGACAGGTGACAGGTAACAGCTTGCAGTGGCCTGTTAAGGTTCTGGTTAAGATCCTTAGTTGGTTTCAGGTTAACTTCAATAGCTCCGAGAGTCTTTTTTGCGAGAATCCAACTATGAGTTCTTTCGTTATTCAGTTCTTGCCAGTATTTTTGGCTTTGTTTCCAAGCCCAGATTTTTAGCAGTCTGCTGGTAGTGCTTTTAGCTATGCCGCAGGCCAGTTCTGGGCCTATCATAGTCATGATATCACCTTTCTTGGCCAGTTCGTCTGCTTTTTCGTTGCCATCAATGCCTGAGCGACCTAGTACCCATATAAGTGTGACCCTGTTGTGTGTTGCAAGGGTGTTGAGTATTTGTACACAGTTTAGCACTAGCTTTGACTTAATTGGAGTTTTCAGAGCTGCTTGGCTGTCTGAAAGTAAGTAAATGTTTTTATTCTTCTAGGATATCCCAGGTTGATCGATTTCTCGAGTCTGGGTATCGCCCCACATATGCCTGATCCTATATTGTTTCCGTTCTTGGAGCCATCGGTATACCATTCAATTACTTCATTTTCGAAGTTGGGTCCTTCATTGTACTTTGGTTCTTTCTGGTATTTCCGTGGTAAATGCTTTGATGAAGTTGTATTCGGTTGTCAGATTGTCTGTGATCATTTCCATTACTGGGTTGAACATTGTTCTTGGGTCTTTTGAGAGTACTCGAGAGCCAATTCTTTGCACCGTTCGAGGTGTTTACTCGCAACATATCCGCCATCGCCTCTTTTTCCACTTGTAAGTGGAGCGGTGTCAAGTTTAGCAGGACTTCCAGTGCCGCAGTCGGGGTCAAGAACATGGCTCTGGTTACAATTCTACTGGCTAGTCCTTGTAGACTATTCAGTTTTTTTCCTGCAGGTGTGTTGTAAGGTTTTCGACCACCGAGGTTTGCGAGCTGTTTAGTTTATTTTTACTTTATTTAGTTTATCATTGCTGTTGGTTTTATTGTGTTTTCTAACAGCCACAAGAATTACATCTTTTATAATTCAAAAATTCAAATTCAAATTTTCAAAAATGAGACAACAATATTTCGTGGTCTGGTCGAGGCAACGCGATGACATGATATTATATTGTCCTTATTCAGCTGAACAGATATCCGTGAGCACAGGCTAGTGACTAGTGCAACGACATTTTCGTTTTTGTATTGAGGAACGGCTTGTACCTCCATGTTGCATTTTAAGTTTCATTCTTCCATCGCTTCCAGTCTTTGATCCAATTCGCCCGACTTCTGACGGAGATTTCTATTTTCTGTTTCTAGGGAAGTAATTCTTTCATTATCATTTTCTTGAGCTATTTTCAAGCGATGTTTTAAGGTTATCGATCATGCCTAATTTTGAGGAAATGTCCTTGTTCATCATTTATAACCACCCTTGTGAACAGCCCATTAATGTGCGATAATAGTTCTTCAATGATTGTTGTCTTAAACTTTATCACCAATATATGCTGTAAATCGATCATAATCAGAGGTTGCCTTAAGAATTTGGTTTTGCGACGATTGCTGCAACCGAAAATTCGACCAGGAAGCTTTACCCAGTAGCCCAAAAGGTGCCCATATAGAAATTGATATCCTTGACTTGCAATCCAAACAATGCCATTTGTTTTTAAGGTCACCAGTCATCAAATACATTTTTAGTAATCGAGCTGCAAGCATAATGAATGACACGATGAGCATATTATCACACGATGAGCATATTATCACACGATGAGCATATTATCTCTTCCTCCAAGGCAAGAGCATCACTGCATTTTTGACACTTCATTTTTTGCACTAGGTATTTATAGTATAACAGATGAACTAGATATTTTACTCGGATTATTTTTTAATTATTATAAGACAATATTATAATATTATACAATTGCACCAATAATATTTTTTTTCTTAGACGAACATGATATCGGAATAGTGCGCCGCTAGTAATTTTCTATTATTCTAGTATTTTATTTTACCTTAATATATAGTTTATAGGTAATTTTACAATGATGTATAATTTATAGGTAAATATTATATAAATAATGTTTATTACTCAATTAACATTTACTCAGTATTTATGTACGTTTGCTGAAACAACTCACGATATTCTCATACACAGTGCAACACCGTTTGGTCGATAGTGACGTCATTCAGCCGCTATTGTACCGCGATTGAAGCGGGCGGTCATCAATGGCGGTGGCTGTCAAAACTGTCGGTAATTTTAACTGTTGAATTCTCACCAAATCGTACTCCGATCAGAACAATAACACAGTAACGATCTGAGATATATGAGATAAGTATGATAACACGGTATCCCCTAAAATTTACACCAAAATTACAAGTCATGCTTAAACGTTAGCAGCGGTTCAAACACATGTTTGCGCTAACAGTGTTGCCAGTGTGATGATGATTGTTATTGTACTTTAAAATGGTTTTTTGACAAAATACCTAACTTCCAATATGAAATTTTGCCGGATTACGGAAATACCATATTTAAATGAAATATATTTATCGTAATGTGTAACTTTTAACGACGACCTATTTTTCCAGAAAAAGTTATTGTACTTTAATGGTTTTTTGACAAAATACCTAACCTCCGATAAAATTTTTTGTTAGATTCGTTGCATAACATATTTACTATAGGAAAGTACACGTGCCTGTGAAGCTATCTCGCTGTGTTAATTAATGATTGGGTTAAACCCTTCGTTTATCGGACTAGTACAGGTAGAAACTTAATCGCTAATCGCTTTGGGTAGAGATGCTGCTGAGAAATTAATTTCTGAAATAGTTGTTTAGATAAAATTTAATAAGACTGTAATTTAAGCGACTTTAGCTACTGAGTAAAAAATATTATTTTAGTTACCTAGAATGTTTAAAAAAATAAAAAAAATATGCTTACTTAGATATGTCATACCAATATGTTTATGCCCAATGTATATATATATCACTATAAGATATGTTTCTATACTATATGTAGTATAACACTATTTTATATTGAATATTTATTTATTTATATCGAATATTTATTTACCTATATATTTAATATTTGTTTATTCATTTATTTGTTATTTTTTAATTGTTTCATTTATTCATTTTATTTTTTCATATATTAAGTATTCTTGAGTACACATTTAAATTGTATTCATGTGTGTATGTGTGTGTGGGTGTGTATATCAGTGTGTATATTTGTTTGTGCCTTATTATTTTTTTATATATTCTCAGGGTTTTGCGCTGGTCTCTGCTATGCACTTTATCACTTCATATATAACCTTCCTTAGAACAGGTAACTATTACCTAGTTAGGAAGGTAATAGACTTACACTCATCGGCCAATTTATATTCCATAACAAAAAAAAAAAAAAAAAAAAAAACGTTAGCCCACAGCACGAAGTACCTATTTCGGTTTGGCTAACTCAAACACCAGCGCAGTCGGCCATTTTGATAAACGACGGTATGATACGCTGTGGGTATTTAGCCGTGTGTTTTATTATGAGTTATTTGTATTAAAATTGTTTTGTTTTTTCTTAAAAAAAAATGTATGTGTACTGGGTAATAGACCATTGGCTGTAATTTAATTTCTTTTTAAATAAATAATTTGAATTTGAATCTAATTTCTACGATTGATCTACTTAACGTAAGAACATGCCTGATGCGTCGTCATCGGTTTGTTATTGAAATCGGCCTTAAGTTAAACCGTTTATTTTTAATTTGCTTTCTTTCTATTACCTTTATTAAAGATTTGCATATTTTACATATTAACAAGAAATTCATTATAACGCACCGCAATAATACCACAGAGTAATGACATTTATACCACGTTTTTCTACCGAGCCCACGGAGACACTTCTCAGGCAAACCAAGACGCCTCTCATGTTATCCGTAAAAACAGGAAGAGAATATAGTTTATGTACACATTTATTTCAGGTCCCAGTGGCACAGTTGGCTGTCCTAATAGCCGTGTTTCCATTTGCCTTACGTCACGAAAATATATGTTTTTGATGGGCGCCCAAACCATAGGTCGCATATCGAATTTCCACGGTTATTGGGTAAATATAAAGTAGGCGCAAGTTGGTAGCTCCCTAATTATTTTTTGGCTTTATCATTATTATAATAGCCACATATTAAAATATTCAACTCAGTATTAATCTATGACGGCGTAAATTAGTCACCCAGAGAAAATTTCCATCGGAGATCAATCCTCTCATCTGTCTCCCGCGACCCCGTGCTGCTCAGGCCGGAGGCAGGGCCGTATCTTGGGGGTGGCGAATGGGGCGATCCCCCGGGCGCCTCGGCGCTGCTGGAGCACAGGGGCCGCCAAAATAATTAATGTAATTTTAAGAAAACTCTGTCACTAAATTGTTTTAAATGATATACCAAAACTTTTAACTATGAAACTTCAGTAATTTAACTTATAAAAGTACACTTTACGCATTTGAAATGGAATTAGAGATAGACAACTATTCAAAATCTTGTGATTTATGGGTTTTACGCTTTTAGTGTGTTGGTGAATTATCATCCCATTGCCCTGAGCGCCAAAAGACCTTACGGTATACGGGGTACGGGTATAGCCCTGCCGGAGGGGGGAGGGGGGGGTACATTTCATCATAGGTAGCTAGCAGTAGCTTAAGAACACAATCGCGGATTTGTATTTGATGACTTATGTCGCAATATTCTCATTATGAGCAACTTTCAATTTAACATCTAAATCTCTAAGTGTAAAATAATACATAGAAAAAAATAGTACAATAAAGGCCTGTAAATATCTCTCGCAAAATATTATTTATTTATAACAATTATATAGTCTTTCTTATATATTTTTTATGGATTCGACAGTTTTCCATAATTTATATTATTACAATAACAAAATACCTAAAACATTAACGTCTATGCAAAGCAAAAAAAAATCTTTTGCTATTATGGTGTTATACCTACATAATTATTCTATTTTTATTTATTTAAATAAATTGAGATGCAACAAACCTATATTCGATTACCAGAATATGGCCGATCGAAGAATGAAAGCAAATTGCGTGCCATGGAAGAAGTATCAAAACAGTCCCAGAAGGGAGGCACAGGCACAAAAACACTAAGCTATGAGGTGTGCATCACTACAAGTCATTACACAATCACTAAACATTGTAGGCTCCCTAAAGGACACCCGTTCACTTGAGTATCCGCCATTTCTCAACCCATAACGTCATACATAATTCTCTCTGCTACTCTTCAGATCCGAGAACCGCACTGGCCTCACGTTACCATCATTTCTCTCACTCGGCAACGCAGTGGATAATCATATAATCGACTGTGTTAAGTTACGATACTCAGAAACACACTCATTAATAACGTATTTAAGGATATGTAGGTCCCTGCGATCAATGCAATCGTATCATGAAAAAGCAAGGTACCTAGTCCAATTAACAATCAATGATCCTTCTCCACAACATAAGCCACGCGGTAACAATGTCTTAGGTATAAGAAAATATAACTTACATTCCACAATTCCTTTTCCAAAATTTGTCATCTTAATTTTGCCTAAAAAGGATTCGGTCATTCTCCAAAACTTTAGGCAATTGTCTAACCACGGCTTTCTCCTTCGATCTGCTTCCGATAACAACCTTAAATCAGCGTTCTTCACAAAGTGCAAGAACACTCCCTGAAGGCATTAGAGTATCCCAATATTGCCATTTTCAAACGTCGTCTCAAATATCATCTTCCTGCTTCCTCCTAATTCTACATTCTTATATCCTCGTTCCAATCATATCATTGCTTAGGCATACTAACTGGCTAAAGTTAAGTAGATATCGTATATTCTAATTATTTAATTAAGATTTTTTTCCATCGCCGACCCGAATTAAATATTTTCACACGAACTCTGTGGGTACCTAATAGATGGCTACGCAATAATAAGTTCGTCCTTTTTTAAGTATTTATGATCTCAAAAGTCTTTAATTGAATCGGATTTTCTGTATGTTTTGATATAAATCAGTCGAAAATGTAGATAAAATCATCATTAAAAAAATATTTAGCTAAAATTGGCCTTTTGATCTTTAGATTTTTCATACAATAACAAGTAATAAAAAAAAAAACAATTCGTGTGTTTTACACCCAGTAATATAATATAATCGTAGAATTAAAACTTTTTAAAGCTCTATTTTCCTTATTGCACTGTACTACCTTCATCATATAACAGAAATTTACTGATTATTATGAAATTGAGTCACTCTCGGAATGAAATCTCGCGTAGTTTGTATAACAGCGAGTCCACGCCGATGCGTGGAGCCAGGAAGCCTTGCGGGGCGGGGAGGGGGAGGGGGGGGGGGCGTTAATCATAAAGGATTCGCGAATAGCGAACAAACGACTAAAACCGTCCGAAAGTTTCAAGGCGCTCCGGGGAACAAACCAACTGCGAAGTCTCTGGATATCAATGTTCAATTATGGTACATGGGTCACGTGCAGATGGCTTAATAGCAGTTGTAGCTTAACCATAGATTATTAGACAAGATAATTTAGACAACTAGAAAGTCGTAAATAGTCCAGATTTATTTATATCCTATAATTCTTCAAACTGAAATAAAGAAAAAATCACTATAAGTGATAATAAATAATCTATGATGGAGATGGAGATGGATGAATGATTATGACGGTAAATAATTATGACTTATAATGCATGAGAATGACGAGTGAAGTGAATAGTTTAGATATTAAAAAAATTAATTAATTATTAAAAAAAAATATAATTAAAAAGTGTTCCAGATCAGTCTGAATTGAAGTATGAATTGTCAGCAATTCATACTTCCGTACATTGTGTATTAGAAGAGGATAAGTACCTACCGATTGTGCACTAAGACGCATTCGATAGAATAGCAACATACTAATTATTGTTAGATTAAACTTCATGACGATTTTAACTTATTGTAAATAATAATAACTGTAAATATTATAGACATTTTGGCTATATTAAAATATAATATCAAAGTTATATTTGTTTAAAGATTTTGCGTAGGCCATCACTTATACCTAGTTATACTTTGCACTTTAGCTAATATTTAGAACAGGTAGCTATTACCTAGTTAAAAAGATAACAGATCTTCAATCGGAAAAATGGACTCGTCTCGACTCGATTAATTTTGTATAATAAATTTTATTATAGTTAAGTAGAATATAAGATTTTTGTTAGTAAAAAAATTGTGTTGTTTTTTTGTGTGTTGTTTTTTGTGATCGAGTACACTATCCAAGTAAGTCTAATACTTGTCACCTTGAAGCTTAATCAGATACCACGAAATTGGTTTTATGTAGCACTGAAGAAGTCGTCGATTGGAATAGTTTATTGCTTACAAACCTTGACATATACCGCCCTTCGAAGCTTATCCTCATCAACGCGCCACTAATTTGGTAAGTGACTATCCAAGTAATTTTGACGGTATCGAAGGAAAGTCGAACATAAACGTAAATTGGAAAATAACAATTAATTGACTATTTCTAAACTGTATTCTAATTGGTTTTGGAAAAAAAAACATAAGAAAATATTTTAGATTAATAATCAATACACATTCCTACTGTCAGTATATTAGCGTATGCTAATGGCGTTGACGCCAAAGTTGCAACGAGTTAAAGATTTATTTTATTTTAAAATCTTTATAGCAAATAACTTCAAATAAAACCCAATAAATAAAATAGGTTGTGGCAGGAGAATTCTCTTACTCAATCCGCATACTTGCGGGTTGAGCAAGAGAATTCTCAGTTTTATTTTTTTGTCTACACAAATAATATAGTTCAATGCTTAAAATTTAACGATCATAACAAGACTTGTACGAGTATATCGTCGTGTTTGTGGCATGTGGCAAGGAGGTTTTTAGCATATATAAATTAATATATGCTATTATAAAAGCGAAATTTTGCTATAACTTTCTTAGTATGTAAGACATCAAAATTATTTAAATTTTATTCTATTCTTTAGATAAGGACCTAAAACTTATTTAAATAAATTTTTTTGGTAGCAACAACCATTGGTGAGAAAAAATGGTTTATTAAAATACAAAAAATCAGCCGGATCAAATCAGTTCAAAATGTTAATTGTGGGCCTATAATTTTCCTACAATTTTCGTTTGACACAATTTTTGATATGAGCAACCCTTACGGCACAGTATAAACAGGGTTTCAGTATACGCACGCAAGGGTTCGACGGGTTGAGGTTTGATACAAGTTCGTACGATTGTAGTTTTCCTATCCCCTACTTTGATCCAGTGAAATCTACCTCCGCCTTTCGGCGTGCCGAAAGGAAATTTTCTTATTTAAGTAGAGGATATTTTTAACCATCTACTTGCCCGAACCCTTCTTCAACCAAGGAAACTTGTTATCAGTTATGTGTCTGTGCGTTATTGGTTTCTAGCCTTTACATTTGTAAGTGTAAGCAATAAAACATCGCATACGCCTAAAAGGGATTTTTCTCAAACTTTGTTCAGTATTGCGTAAATGACGCGATGCTTTTATTCCGCGAAATCCAGCACTAGCTAGCATTTGTGATGTTACTGACAAAACGCTGTGTAAATGGAAAAGTAGGAAATGTAAGGACGGAGTTCCCTCCCTTATGGCGTGTCGAGTGCTGCCCATCCTCGTGGAATAATATACGAATCGGAAGAACCTCCTGATCCCGTACCCGACTTGAATTCTAAATGCGCACACCTACCTTTGAAAATATTAATAGGTACCCTAGATTTAAGTGCGTCTTCTTTGTGCCCATCCCTTCCTGGCATCAGGCCAGAAGGCCACACGGCAGCTCAGGCATACTCTAAATGTGCATATTTATCATCATTATTATTCCGTCACAAATATTTACTTTATTTCATTTGGCAGAAACACAGCAATAGAATGTGTACGGGATATTTGTTTCAGAAGCCATTTTTATATTTCACTTAAACAAGGATCATGCAATTAAACACAATGATCTGATACTAGAAAAAAGGAAAATTATGTTCAACCAATAGCAGCTCATACTGTCAAATTTCAAAAAACTTATAGTTATGTAGGTCTAAAATATGCTACCAGAGGCGCTAAAAAAAATTCAACAAATTTAAATGTGCAGTGCAGTCATACGTATCGGGAAAAAAAATAGTTTTAAGGAATTTGAAAACACCTAGTCATAGGTTTACATAAGATTTAACTCCCATAAGCCCGTTTTAGTGAAGCGTTATTTAATTAAATCTGGTTTTCTTTTAAGAACTATGTCCTAATTTCTGTTATTGTTGTTTTAAACTTTGTTTGTTGTAAACATGGATGATCATGTGTTCATATTTTCCATAAAAAAAAATAAATATTATGTATCGTTAGTATTATGATCGTTGATGCTTGCTACACCACTATACTAACTTCAAAATATTATTGTACCTAAATTAAAATGTAATTCCTATATGCATTTATCTTGTGTTTATGGAATAAATTCATTTGAATGTGAATAAAATTTAATGTAAAAAGAGTGGCATATACAAAAATATTTGCAGCAAAAAGTGTGTGAGGAATATGATAATAGTAAAGTGGGTGTGTGAGATGGCACGCTGGGGTTGCCGAGTGTGGGTGTATTTATAACGTGCACTAAATTATATTCAAAACATAGAGCCAGCAAAACTTACATCAATAGAGCGATCAATACAATAGGGTCATACGGTCTGTGCCATTTTGACATGTGTGGCGCAGACATATAAATTGGATTTTTTTACGAATAAGCAAACGAGTTTGTATTCTCATTGATGCGTTTGTGAAACACCAATTTGGTTAATAACATTTTTCTGGACCAAATGCGTTGTTCGTGCGAGGTAAAATAGATTGGGATTGTTCGCCGCGGGTTGATCGTTTTATTTTACGATTTGATTATTATTATTATTGCTTATAATAAAACGATAATTTCGGTAAAGTTGTGGGCGTAAACGCGTGCTATTTGGAGCCAAGATTAGAAGTTTTGATGTTGGTAATAAAAAGAAATTGAGAGGACCAGTCATTCGTTTTGGTGTTAAATAACCTTTATATTTAAAACAAAAATAATGAGCACTGTATTTTTTTCTTGCAAGATAAAATAAATCATATGTAACTATTATATTATCTTGATTTTCATTACTATTGTTATTTATTGGTATTTATATAATTCCTTACGTTATAAAAGGCGTTCGCCGTTAGTTTACATTATTACTTATATACAAGTCTGACAGTATTGACATTTGGATAATTCGAATACTTTTTAATATTTTTACAGATTGAAAATTTTCAAACAAATTATATAGCCATAATGTTCAAAGAAAAATTAACGCTGAATGCACAGATAGTTCCAACGCTTGAGGTAACGCACGCTGGTTTAAATACAGGCCTGTATTTTATGCAAGCTTTTCACTCTCACCTATCTATCTGTGCGATTATGCAATACTTCATTAACTTTCATTAAAGTAGTAAAAAAATTATTTTAAAAGAAACAACAATTTTGAAAAACAGTGAAAATGTAACGAATGAATGGAAAGTGAATGGTTTAATGATTATTTACAAGAATAACTTACGTTCAACGTAGTATATATGAAAATAAATCGTCATGGCTAAAAATAAAGAGAAAACCTATATTTAAACCAGCGTGTATTACCTCAACGATATTTTGAGGGACTTTTATTTTGGATGATTCTTCATAAATTCCCTAAAAACTTTTAGTGAAATATCCATATATATATATATGTATATTCACAGTTTGGTGTATAACTAGCGAATGATTATACTATAGTATTAGAAAATCAAGATGTCGGATATTTAGCCCTTGAGCAGAAAACTGAAATTATGTGTAGCAGAGTTTCGGAACTATTTCCATAACATAATATTTCATGGACATAAAAAGACAATTTGTCATAGGCAGAGCGAAATTGTAAATTAGGGTCGTAAACCCTCCGCAACTTTTGGCAAAGCGAATATGACCTTCGGCTCGACAGTGTGCGTAACCGTCAAAATCATGCACGCATACCAACCGCGCCAACTGCCTTTAGGGCTGGCTGTGCAGGAAACTGTCTTTATGGGTGAAAAGGTAAATATGAAAATATAATGTTTTCGTGCCACAGCACTCCCGTAAAAGTATCTTATTACAGTTTCATCATTTAATAAATTTACAATCGTTTCAATATTGTAAATCTTAACAGAAGAAGTAAAATTTTAACACCTTTTTAACATCTTAATTCTATATCTATGAGACGTCTGAAAAAAAATATTTATAAATAGAATATTAAGGGTTTTCATTTCATAATAAACCTACAAATTAGCAGTGAAAAATAGACAAAAACAAAAAGTAAATATACGTATCATATCGTTTATAGAGAAGAATAGAGGGCCCAAATTTGCACCTTCAAGAACACCCGATGGCGCAAATAAACATTCCGAAATATACAGACGGATTAGGAAACATTATTGTTAAAGACCGTTCAAGTAGGGCCAATTTCAATCAATACCAAATAACAAACCGATGACAAGGCGTCGGAAGTTTTCGCTCTCTACCAGACGTGTTTCGCCCAACGAACGAAGAATTGCAATTTCTCGTATTCAGACGACGCACAACCGTTAGAGTGCGAAATGTTGGCTTTTATTGAAATTGGCCCCTTAGTATAAACTTCATGAAAACCCAGGACTCTGATTCACCTTATCAAATGCCTCCGAGGAGTCGAAGTAACACCAATCGACTTGGTGACCACGGTTTTGAATATCACGAGATTGAAGACGACAGATCGACGAGCATAGAAGCCGTGCTGCTCATCTAGGAGTGGCTGTACTCGTGGTACGATAAAGTATGAGAAAGAACGCTAAGAATTGCAAGAACGTACAGTTCTTAGAACGACAAAGAATGAAATATATGGTTTCCGTAACAAATAATAAATGAATAAATCTTGGCAGCCGAAGATTCAGTTTTAAGTTTTAATGCCGTCAGAAACGACGCATATTACTTTTGTTTACAATAAGCAATGACCCGTTATCAAAGACTGTCGATAAGTTTCCTAACTAATATATGGTCCTATACTGTATATTCCCTGCATTTTAAAAACATGATAGTTAGTTTAGAACAAGTAAAAATAAAACATAAAAAAAAACTGAATAGTATTATATTATAAAACCCGAAAAGCACTGATTTTATTTGTAAATACTTGATTATTTAAATAGTTGATAACTCAACAAATTATTTATTTTACATATTATTCTTAAAGGTATTTTTTTAAGTTATTCTTAAACTGTGAAACGTAAACATAGCACTTATTTTAAAATGGCTAGGAATGGAATGGCCAAGAATATTCACTGCTGCTTTCACAAGCAAACTGAAAATAGCATTATTAAATGGTGACAGTCTGGAAATCTCCTATTTATAAGTACTGAATATTCACAGAATATATATAAATGTCAGAGGATCTTGGAATATTCTTTAAGAAACATACCAGGTACAATTTAAGCCCAGAATGAACCATTTTTTAGATTTTAAAGTGTAAAAAGAACATTATATTTGAAATATATTCTATATATATAAATTATGTATTCTATAAATATAAATATATATATCAAATTATTTACTGTTCAACCCCTGGGCCCTACTGGCAGCTGTAACGGCACCTTTGGCGCCTGACAACTCGTGGCTTTCGAAAGGGATTAAAAACACCTTCCTAGCATGTTACATTAATAATTGCCATAACATCTTTCATCCCCCATTGCACCCTCTTAGGAGTTATTTGTTTTTAAAGTGGTATATATCCTTTCCCAGGATTCAAGCTATGCCCATACCAATTTTCATCAAAATCGGTTAAGCGTTTTAGCCATGCAAACTTAACAGACAAACTTTCGAATTATATTATTAGTATGGATGTATTAGGTGTATCACAGATAAAATAAGTTTTTCATGTATATGTGCCTAATTGAAAATTGTAATTGTAAAAAATAAATAGTAATGACAACCCACCTTTGCCCATCAACCAGCTGGGCTATTTTTACTAATATAGTTTGGGCAATTTTCACGCTTATGTTTGTTGATTTGAAAAGCGACATAAACCTGAAATATATAAAAAGTAATAAGTTTTATTAATTTTTTTTTTTAAATGATACGGTTCTTTATTGGTAGTTGGCAGTATTAAAAAAATAAGAACATATTGACTGCCTTCTTTAGGACAGATATTAGTCTAGTTAAGAAGTCAGCGAACATAGGTTGCAGTGGTACCAAATGCTCACGGATACAATATTTTTTAAATATGTATACACGAATCTGAAACCTTATAAAATGAGTATGTAATTGTTTCATTAAATAAATAAAATTAAAATAAATTAATTAATTAAGAAATGCAAACCATTGAATTATAAAAAATGTATTTCCTTTCAAAGATATCCTATTCTCAAGTTTTGCTCCTTTTAACCGTATATTATTTTATTTTAGCATATTTGCCTTTTTATTGAACTTGTTATGTGCAACTGATGAGTAATTGTGAGTTATGGGTTCTATTCCTGTAGTGTCCATAAGGTTTTTTCCCTTTTATTAGGCTGCTAAATATATCACCTTTAAATAAATAAGATTTTTTTCAGTTTTTTTCAAAGCATAAAGAAAATGAGGCCCTACCTATTTTTCCGAATCGTACCTTATGTGAGTCACACTTACTCATATGTAATATTTTCATTCCAGCCGCGACATGAAAACTTGTCTACCTACCTTGTCTGAAATGCTCTGTATCATAAATAACTCTGTGCATTTGCATTTTAGCATAATATTTTTCTACCCAAAATTCTCAGTTCGGATTGTTAATTTTTAGGACGAAGTTAAAATGAATACACATTTTTTACAATGTGTATTCTGTTCAGTAATGGTCGACATAGCGGGCAACCCATTCCATTCATTTGAAAACCACGTTCTACGATCATTATTCCGTCTTTATCGTTTATTTTCAAGGAGATTGGATGTCGCAAATGGATACAATGTTTTACAATGTAATATTTTATCTCCGTCACGCGTATATTATTTATCTTACATTCTTGTTTCCACAAAATGTGTATTTGATTCACTACAGCTTGGCGAAAATCGACATCACTCGCCCTGAAATAATTGATGAGACAATAAACAAAGGCCACTCAAATATTGGCGGAGTTTTTTGAATCTTAGCGCTTATTACTGTTATTAATCTTTCACCTTTTCTTTAAAAACCAGCGGCCCCAAATTCAAAGTAGCGTTTAACATTAGATAAAATTTGTCATGGCATTACGGAGGCTAATCAAAATTTAGTATGTATTTAAAAATTTGTTAAAGTTTTTACTTTGTTTTAATCGTCACTTTTATTTTACCCTTATACGCTTTATACCGGCCGACGACGTCAAAAACTTTGAAATAGATTTACTTAATGTATTTTCTCACATATTTTTACTTTTTCACTAAAGTCGTCGTGACCATAAAAGTAAAAAGTTTGAAACGGCAGCTTCCTCTTAAGTTTCACATTTTAAGATCTGGAAATTTGACATTTATGATATAACTTTATTTGTTTCAGGTAAGTTCATCACTATACTGAAATTTAAGTAGAAAAATGTCATCTTCAGTCACTCATATACCCTAGGATTCTTTTTGTTATCACGACCCCAGGTAGGTATTATCGATTTGGTAAGTATTAAAAAGTTTACATATTTATCAATAGCTATTTAGTGGCAATTTAAAATATATATAAAATGACGATATTATGACTTTTCCATAATATGCGTACGTATCCTGATTAACAATTTACCTACTAGTATTAAACTTTCAGTAATGACTAAATATGTAATTTCAGTTCAGTTCCAATACCATTAGCTATTTAGAGATATATATATATACTAGCTGACCCGGCCACGCGTTGCTGTGGCTAAAGTTTTTGTTATATTAAGGATAAGGATTTCAATTTTTGTTTAAACACACGTGCAGTTAAATCATGACGATGAATGGCTTGTTGTCCTGGCAATAGTAAAGTTTGTATCTCTTCCCAATTCGGATTACATGTGAATGTAATAAATAAATCCGGTCGGCCGTAATGACGTACGTAAGTCATCGCATCTTGTATGTATTCCTGCATGTTCCGTGGACTGCCGATGTAGCTTGAAGGTAAAATGTAAGTATTACCGATGTCATTGGGATTTAAATTTCCATCGATGTTTCCAGCAACAGCATCTCGTAAGTGAATATATTCTTCCGATCGTAGTTTTGCCTGGTTGAATCGAAGGAATCGCAAGCGTTCGCTTTCGACCTTAGCATACATATCAACAATGTATTGATGGAACAGCTGACGATATCGAAGGATATAATTGTCTTGATGTTGTCTAACCATTATTCGGTGTGCGTAGTAGTTCATTGAGCTAACTTTATTATTTCTGTAATCACCTAAAAAAATAAAAAATAAAATGCAATACGAAATTAAAATCTATACATACAGTAAGAAAGTAAATAGATAATTGTCAAATTTACCGGTATTTGGATCATACTGTTTGATATTAAGGTGATATTCATCTTGTCCTTGCCAAAATATCAATGGATATTGTAGTGCGTCATATGAACGGTGTAGATCCGAAATCGTACTGACAGTGTTGTCTCGCCGTGTAATGTTTATAGATCTTTTGTCAACTGGATCACCAACCATGATAACAGCAACCTCATCAACAGTTGGAGCGTTGAATCTACCAGCATGTTCACCTAATGGTACTTTGTCGGCTTTTATGACGATTTGATAATTGTCATTTTGCAGTCGTGGCGAAACTCTTTTGATCAATTGAATTAGTTGATTGTGATCTTCTAAAAAATTTTCCAATAATATCACAATTGCTCTTTCCTCTGCTTGTTCAATAAAATTATACAGGCACCGAGTCGTCACGCGCTCTTCACAATCGCCCATAAAATAAATTTGAAGAAATTTCGGATTGTTATCAGGCATTGGCATCAGTGATCCGATTTTATGGTACACCTGGCCTTGAATTTTGAATGTAGTTTTTCAAAATTACGTCCATCGGATGCACGATCGCATATTACAGTATAATACAGTAAATAACATGTGACGCTTAAACTCATGAATGAGGTAGGCAAGGCAGACAGTCTTAAACTTTTAAACATTAATATATTTTTTTTTGAATTATAAATACTTTCAATTTCAATTTAATTTAACACCAATCGGTGCACAATGTTTTTGGTTAACCTGTCTTTAGCTAACACAAATAGATCCGACGGTTTCCCAACACGTGAACACGCAACATATAGTTGCCCATGAGAAAAACATGGATTTTCCAAATCTAAACCACAAATGGACATTGTTTGACCTTGAGATTTATTTATAGACATGGCGAAAGCCAAACGAATTGGAAACTGTAGCCTTTTGAAGGGTATGGTAGAATCTGATGGTATCATCGGAATACGTGGCAGTAGGACCACTTTTCCTTTAAACTTCCCAGCCAAAATGGTTGCTTCAAGAATGTTTCCGGTGATCTTTTTGATGACCAAACGCGTACCGTTACATAATTGAGGTGGATTCAAATTACGGAGGAGAATAATAGGTGAACCAATCTTTAATCGAAGATTATGTGGTGGCATTCCAGGGATATCTAATGAATTTAAAAATTCAATCGGAAAATTTACACTTTCATTTTCATCAACAACAGTATCGATTGATTTAAAAGACATCAGATCGCCTGGTAACAACTGTTGTATCTGGAAGTTAATTTCGTCAACATCAACGTTTTTGGCTGCCAAAATCGCCCGTTGACTAAGCCATTCATGATTCAAATAATTATTCTGTATATCCGGGAAAATACTCTGAATCAATTCAGTTTTATCCTGAACAACAGTGCAAAAATTGTCTGGTAGTTTAATGCATTGCGTATTTGGTTGCAGTTTTATTTTACCGTTCCCAATATCTAGTAGTTGTTCGGAAAATATTAGTGCTGATGGATCATTTTGCAATTGTACTCGCATATTTATGGTCAATCGAAGTGTTTCAACACTTCGCCATAAGAATGATTGTTTCAAACATGCATTAATCTCATCCGCGAAAGTAGAGCGAGGTATAACCGGTAAGGTCTGCCGGAAGTCACCAGACAAAAGTAAGATAGCACCACCGAAAAGTTTATTATTGCTGTTTAAATCTTGCATAGTTCTGTTTAATGCTTCAAGTGAATATTTGTGTGCCATTGTGCACTCATCCCAAATTATTATAGAACTCTTCCGCAACACTGCAGCTATTCCACTATTCTTTTTGATGTTACACATTGCATCTGGTTTATTATGAACGTCCAATGGCAGCTTGAATGTTGAATGTGCTGTTCGCCCACCATCCAGTAAAGTAGCCGCAATGCCTGACGATGCTAATGCTAATGCGATTTTTTGTTGCGACCGTATTTTGGCAAGAATCAACGATATTAAAAATGTCTTACCGGTTCCACCGGGTGCATCCAAGAAAAAAAAACCGCCTTGTTCAGCAGCAACAGCCAGCATAATCCGATCATAAATAATTTTTTGTTCTGCTGTCAGTAATGGTTCACTGTTCATGATAATTGTTGCTAAACTTCCATGGTCATATTGATTTTCTCGTTGTAAATCGGTATTGACTAAGTCGGTGGCTGGACGATTAGGTGATGGCATACCATAATGATTAAGTGGTAAATTTGAAATAAGAACACATAAATCCTCGATCAAGACCAATGCTTCATTGTACATCTCTGGTGTATAATCTATGTTTTGGCATTGATTTGTTTGTCTAATTCGGTGCAAGATGTCTTCTGTCATACAATTTTTATATTTTTCCCACAAAGTTTGTGCTTGCGAGGGATAACATGTCGCCAAAATAATTGCAAACAACTGACGAATGTTATTCGGTGTTGATGTCAACGCAGCATCAGCAAGCGTTAAGTCCCAATGGTTATCGTCTTCTAGCAATTGCAGTTCACGACATGCATCCTGGTATGTATTGAATACTCGACCATTAGCTGTTCGTAAAAATTCAAAAGACGTTGGTCCGGGAACATTCACCAATAACAAACGTAAATAGAAGCACTCACGTTGCTTTGGATGTACCGTGTAAAGTCTCCCCAATGTCTTAGCTTTGAATATGCCTGTAATGGAAGGATGTGGTTTTCCTTGTTTCCGTGGCTCCCATTTTTTACTGGATTTGTTCCATGTGAAATAACGTGGAACATCACCATACACCAATGTCTTCGCGAATTGGCCAAAAACATCAGGTTTTTGACACAATGTAAAAAATTCAGTTAGAGTCGTTTTCGGAGCTTCGAACGCTCTTTGGAGAACATTTTCTTCAGTGAAGTATACACGTTGACCGTTTTCAAGATGTATTGCCAGATGTTGGACAGCAGGATCTCTTTCGTGGATGGGAAAGCTGAGAATATGCCAAATAGCTTCATTGCTGCTAATGTATCTGCCCATTTGGTATCGTGCTATTTCGTCATTTTTATTTATGTTTTTTACTTCAAATATGGCCAAATCACTGCCTTTGTTTACATATTTACAAATATACTTAATTGATTTAACAGAACTGCAAAGCTCAACATTGATATGAGCTTTGTAAGTTTTTGAAAGTAGTGGTGAGTATGGTACCACCCACTGATTATCAAACTCAACTTGATTTGGAAAGTTCGGCAGTCGCATTGTAAATGTGTGGCCACCATTCTCAGTACTTCTGCGGCGATACATTGGATAACCATCAATATCCGTGATCGTGTCATTCGTATGCGGCTTTGGGAAGTTTTTTTTACATTTTCCATTTTCCATGCACGGTGACGTCATGTTGAAAACACCGCATGGCCCATGGATCATGTGTTTGGTGACAATATCAAATAATTCTTGATCAATTAATGGGTCTGGAATTTCGGCTGAAATTATTTGATCGATTTCTTCAGGACGGATTCTATCTTTAAGCCAAACCAAAATGTGGGCATGAGGCAAACCTCGCTTTTGCCACTCTATCGTATACAGCCAACAACGTGTGATACCAAAAATTGTATATTTAACAATAAAATCAATTAAGGATTTCAATTTTTGTTTAAACACACGTGCAGTTAAATCATGACGATGAATGGCTTGTTGTCCTGGCAATAGTAAAGTTTGTATCTCTTCCCAATTCGGATTACATGTGAATGTAATAAATAAATCCGGTCGGCCGTAATGACGTACGTAAGTCATCGCATCTTGTATGTATTCCTGCATGTTCCGTGGACTGCCGATGTAGCTTGAAGGTAAAATGAAAGCATTACCGATGTCATTGGGATTTAAATTTCCATCGATGTTTCCAGCAACAGCATCTCGTAAGTGAATATATTCTTCCGATCGTAGTTTTGCCTGGTTGAATCGAAGGAATCGCAAGCGTTCGCTTTCGACCTTAGCATACATATCAACAATGTATTGATGGAACAGCTGACGATATCGAAGGATATAATTGTCTTGATGTTGTCTAACCATTATTCGGTGTGCGTAGTAGTTCATTGAGCTAACTTTATTATTTCTGTAATCACCTAAAAAAATAAAAAATAAAATGCAATACGAAATTAAAATCTATACATACAGTAAGAAAGTAAAGAGATAATTGTCAAATTTACCGGTATTTGGATCATACTGATTGATATTAAGGTGATATTCATCTTGTCCTTGCCAAAATATCAATGGATATTGTAGTGCGTCATATGAACGGTGTAGATCCGAAATCGTACTGACAGTGTTGTCTCGCCGTGTAATGTTTATAGATCTTTTGTCAACTGGATCACCAACCATGATAACAGCAACCTCATCAACAGTTGGAGCGTTGAATCTACCAGCATGTTCACCTAATGGTACTTTGTCGGCTTTTATGACGATTTGATAATTGTCATTTTGCAGTCGTGGCGAAACTCTTTTGATCAATTGAATTAGTTGATTGTGATCTTCTAAAAAATTTTCCAATAATATCACAATTGCTCTTTCCTCTGCTTGTTCAATAAAATTATACAGGCACCGAGTCGTCACGCGCTCTTCACAATCGCCCATAAAATAAATTTGAAGAAATTTCGGATTGTTATCAGGCATTGGCATCAGTGATCCGATTTTATGGTACACCTGGCCTTGAATTTTGAATGTAGTTTCAAAATTACGTCCATCGGATGCACGATCGCAAATTTTAGTTGCCCCAAATGACGTCATTTGGAAGCAAGAATTAAATTTGCGTATCTTACGCAAAAATAATTTGGAATCATCTGAATTGCCAGTAAGAAGGGATAATAAAGGCTCCGGCGGAGCGGGTAGAGGTGACAGCACAACTTTTCCTGATGCGCAGCACATGCCGGCTGCTTCATTCCGAAATTTCAATGCCTGACAATATTGACATACTATATCCATTCCACCGATAGCAGTTTTTGAATGCGCTGAGTAGTTAATATCTGGTGCATATTCAAAGGCAAGCCGAACGAATGATGCACGTGTTAATGAGCGGCTGATCCGTTGCCTTTGTCGATCTAGTACTTGTACTGTAGCTATGTTTCGTTTTCGTGCCGCTCTTGTTCTCGTAATATTCTGTTGCAGACGTTCGTCACACTGTTCTTGAGATTCTCGTGCACGACTTTCTGCAGTCCTGATTCTTTGTGCTGCATTTCTTGGTTCGATTTGTTCTGGTAATTGCTGAGCTCTTTCAACACGTTTGCGTCGTGTCCCTTTGCCGCTCGCGTTGTTGAGGTTAGATTTTTTCGGTGGCATTTGACTGAAAATAATAATTTTCTTGTTCTTATGATATTCTCTTGAAGACGTTCGTTACACTGTTCTTGAGATTCTTGTGCATGACCTGCTGTCCTGATTCTTTGAGCTAGATTTCTTGATTCAATTTGTTTTGCCAACTGATGGGCTCTTTTAATACGTTTGCGTCGAATAACTGTCACTGTCAAATAATAACAGACATTAGCGCCATCAACCCAGTCGAAAGGTATCGACATCTGTCAGTTTTATGACTGCCAAATAATAACGGACAAAAAATTAGCGATAAATTAAAATTGCGACTATAATTTGAGATTTAAACTATCCTATCTCTCAAGTGCACATCGAACTGCACATGGTGTTCAAATTTTATTATAATCGGTTAAGTGGTTTAGGAGTCCATTGAGGACAAACATTGTGACACGAGATTTATATATATTAAGATTATGCAACAAAAATAAGCAAGTACCTGTTAGTCAAAAACTGTCGACAGGTCCTTCCGATACGTTTCCTAAATAATATTATTACATAATAAACATGTACATAAATAAATATGCATTTTAAAATAGGTTACACACAAACAAAAATAAAACATGAAAAATATTGTAAAACTTAGTATGACGCATCAATGATATTATTTGTAAAAATATGTTCTTATTTAATGAGTACATACCTAAAAATATTATTTAATAATAAAATTATTATTTGTACAGGGCTGCTGAATTGCTATAGCCAACAGCCTTAATATATAGCAATTGTGTATGAAAAACTTCATAGAACAATGATTGAGTCTAAGGATAAACTTTATGATAACAGTAAGTCGTATACATAAGTAAAAGAGTGTAAATCTTATATGAAATAAGATACATAATTATAAAATTAATAAAACAACAATATAACAGTGAATTCAATAAAAAATAATTAAGATCAACAAAACTGTGTAGTCTTTTTTAATGACATATTTTTTTAACAGTCTTCAAGCTGTGTTTTTTCTATAAAATCTATTTACTAATAACGAATGAACAACTAAATTCTATAATGTTATCAATTAGAATAAACAAGCAGAATTTTAGGAGATATGATTTTTTCTCAGTTATCTAGTAATGCTTTACAAATGAATGTAAGATTATTTCTCCACGTATCGCGAATTTTGCAATCTTTTCTGATAGATAGCTAGCTTAGTGGAGCAGGGTCCAAAATAATGGTAAATAGCCTAGGTTATGGTAATTACCTCAAAAAATGGAAAATGTTAAGTTAATATTTTGAAAGTATAAGGTAATTAATATCCATAACTATGCTGAGGTTTCTATGAAATATTATTATTGTATAAAACTCTATTCAGCGTAAACCGTTTGATCAGAAAATGGTTTATTACGAAATTTTGTCGTGCGTTCATATTGTGTAATTTATTTATTTACTACACACTTTTTTGCATGAAATGACGGTTTGCGACCTTATGCGTAGTCGGGTTGGTTAAAATAACACAGCACATGCATTTATTTAACGTTAGCGCGTATATGTGTAAGGCCGGTATTGTTTACGAGGGCCATTAATATGATTGTAATCGGATTTATTTCAAGATTGTGGTAGTGCATTCGTCCTCTAACAAGCAAGCGCAGTTTCAATAACAAGGCCTAAATCGCGTGCGCGTAAACATTTTCCGTTACAAAATCATTAGCTAATAAGCTCGCGAAAGAAACGCGCAGGAAACGAAAGAAATTGTCCTGTTCACAGTTTTATACGAAACTTTTCGCGATCATCGATCAGGTAATATAATGTACCAATCGCAGGATAATATAATGTACAGTTTGCGTGTGGCCGCGGCGGCGTTCTAGGTACAGACGCGTTCAGCCCAGGCCATTAGTTCACAGCGGTCGGAAAACCTCCCTATAATTTGACCAGCCCTCGAGTTGTGCTTCGACACGACGGACAACAGACGTATGAATCATGCAATCAACATGTCATTTCTCCGCGATTCAGTACTCTTGGAGACGAGTGTTTGTTTAATCAAGTTAATGAATTCATTCAAATGTACAAAATGTAATGACTAGTCCAAATTCAATTTCATATGAACGCTACATGAAAAAAAAATTATTACTGTAGACTTTTAAGTAGAATTCCGATACTACTAACCAATTAAGTATTGTAATAATAGACTGCTCGTATTCCTTTCATGCGATTTTGCACTAATAAAAACTATCATCAAATTTACAATCAATTAAATTTAAAAAATTATAAATATCTCCTACCTACTGTATCCATTGTACTAACATAAATGTAGCATGAGTTGCTAACTGGATCCTTGTGTATCAATCGATAATGATTAATCCCTAATTTCAAATATAACACAGCTAGAGAAAGATTTTATTTATAGAAATTTTAGCTTTGCTGGTTTTGGAGTTCTCTTTCTTTTTCAAAAGATAAATTATTAAAATTGATATCCCATCTAGTGCCCAAGTTGTTTTGTTATTTTTATTGTAAGAGATGTCCCAAGATATTTCCCGAAAATTAATGGGCGTTTGTGTTCCATATTATGAGTAAGAAATTAAATTAAAAACTGCAGTATTATTTCATTCCCAAATTTGTTATTTTTTTAACGAGATGGTCTAAATTGTCAATCAATTCAGTCAGCAAATAAATTGCGACGCAACGCAATCGCAAGCTAAATCCGCATCCCCCACCACCCCAACCCCCACCGCCCTAGCCCCACGCCCTATGATGGCTTAAGAAGACGTATACCTCGTAGAATTTTATTGTTTTTCTCGGAAACCATGATGAACTTTGATATGTCGCCGTTACAAATCATATTTGAAATCGCAGGGCCAATTATTTTCAATTATTTTTAAGGGAATTATTTATCGGTAACGGTCTTGGGACAACCGGTATATACTATATAGTTATTATTTAAAGGTTAGTAGGTACACATGTTACTAATAAATTTCTAAACGTTTCGACAATTCACCATCGAGAAGACAGAGCTTAGATAATTTATTTTAGCGAATTGAAAATAAGACAAATGTCTTTTTTTACGCATGCCATTATTGAGCGCGCAAAATGTGTCTAATTAAAATAATATGAATTAAAATATATGTCATTGGATCAACCCAGTCTTAGAAGCAATAGTTTTTAATTTTTAATATTTTTTTTAGTTTTCGAAAGGTTGTCGTTAAAGTTAACGCTGTCTAAAAACAAAATATTCGAGTGCGTTTCCCTTTACGTTTTTATTCGAGTGAACAATAATTATATAGTGTAATGGGTTTGACTATTGACCTAGCGGTCGTGGGTTCGAATGCACATAATATAATCATAGTATTTTGAAAGCACTATTACCACCGTCTACCATGACTAACCTGACTAAACTATCTTAGCACAAGAAAATTTAGCTTGCATAGATGAGTAGGGCCCAAAATAATTGTGTAATTGTGTGTATATATATATAGCAATTATTTGGAAAAAAAATAACAACACATGAATATTGCTGTGTAAAAAATGGAGACGTGACAGAATGCCAGATGTGATATAGAAATATAGTACATCTTTCTCATAAAAAAAAGAAATATTTTCGTCTCACTGTCCGTAGATTATTATGTAATTAAAAGAAGAACTGATCAGTTATACTTAGTGGATAAGTATTAACTATTTGTAGGGATTGTGTGTTTTAAAATTTCATATATAATTACGAGTAGTAGTCAATGTAAATTAAAATCTTTTATGTATGAAAATAAAAAGAAAGTCTTTAATTGAAGATCGCCAACAAGTTCAAAGCTCTCCAGAAACATCCCCGAAAGTGCCGTCGAGCACCGTCCGGATTAAACAAACAAAACGCAAAGGAAACAATAGCTATCGAAGGGTGGGCGAGTGAGGGTAGGCAGGAGGAAAGACGGGAGGGAGGGTGTAAGTCCACAGAGTCGCACTTGTGTCAGACACTCAAAATACCAGGATTATATTACAACGCATAGACAAGAGCTCTCGGCCCATTTAAGAACGGTACGTTGAATTGTCTTTTTCAATTTATAACAATAATCACGACGGACTCTCTTCAATGGCTTCATTCATTTGAAGGTTACGGGCAAAGGACATATTTTATAAGTAAAGTATTTTTTTTCTTGATATGTCTGTATTTTTTCGTTTACAGGATATTTTTAAACACTCCAGAGAACGTTCTTCCGTGAATCTCATCGCAAGCCAACCATTTTGGCATCAAAAAATTAAATTATAAGAAGATTAATCCATCCCTGTACCCATTATTTAGTATTTTCGCCCGCATAGCAAATCATTTTCGTCACTTGTGTCAGTTTAACTAAATCTCGTGATACTCACTTAGTTTTCAATAAAAAAAAAACTTTTCTTTCGAAACCAACGTTTAATTTTAGCGCATCCTTAATTTATCCAAAATGACTTATTTTCACTACAAATTATTGGCGATATGCTAATGGAATTTTGGAAATATAAGAAAAAGAACACTTTTGTTCGTTTCTTCTAAATAAATAAGTACATTGCTTTGTAAATGTTCCGATCTGAAACAGTTCTAAAGTCCCGAAAAAGAGGACGAGAAAAACAACGAGATAAATTTTACGGCCTCTCCTTCAATTCATTGCTTATTTTGATTGGGTTGTTTTGATATTTTTTCCAATGGCATCCGTTTTCCCAAGATTTTAACGATAATATTATTTTTGAAAAGGGTAAGCGCTCTTTTAATGATGAGATTGTGGCAGTCATTTCGAATATTTTAGATCTTTGAACCATCCGGAGAAGTTTTTTTCGTAAATAATAAATTATAGAATGTTGATAAAACTTACTTCACTATTACCTCTTTACTCGATATTTGTTGGTACAACTGACCGACCGGTGATTATTTAATATTTAGGTATATTTTTGTTCTTATGTAAAAAGAAGACACTTGGCCGTAGAAATCAATAAAGTACTTGCATATTCTAAATCAAAGAACACTTAAAAAAAAATACATTAATATTTTTCTGAGCCTATCACACCACAACTCGGTAAGCAACGGTGTCATCCTTTGTAGTTAGAATGAATCCATTTTTTATTTAAATGTACTTGTAAAGTTTCTCTTTTGTATTTACTTATTTGCAGAAATAGATGACGCAGTCTTAGGGTAAGAGCCTTTTGAATATAACAATGCCTAATTTACAAATATCATTGTAAAGTTTGTGTGGTACCCATATTCTTTTAGCACGTGTTTAACAGCAACAAAGTAATCAACTTATAATATATGGATCTGTAATAATATATGGGTGTCTTTTCTGCAATTTCCAAATATCATCTTAAGTTTATTTAGTACCTTATATCCTTTTAGCACAGAAGATTTAGAAAGATTACTATTGTATTCGTGATATATTCTATAAAGTGTTGCATTTTAGAGAATAGTTTGTGTTCATTTAATTTAATAAAAACGATCTGTTGATCTAGTAATTCGTTGGGGTTCTATAAAGTGAATACTTTGTAGAAGTCTGGACAGTCTCTTAGATTATCGAGTAATTTATATAGGAAGACAGCATCAAACACATGATTTGTAAATAAGTGTAATAAGAGAAAGTTTTCCACTTATTGGGAAAAACTCCCTCTTTGATGGGTTTTTTTTACGAATACTACATACAACACAATGCAACGTTCAATATATATTTTTTCACATGTTAGTCGTGTTAAATAAATAATAAAACAGTTACGCGGTTTTAAGGATTTAAGGAGTAAGCCGCTTTAAGAAAAACACAAGTCCAATTTGAGTTTCTGCCAGATGAGTCCTTCAGGCTCTGGCAGGACAAGATGTATTTTTTTTCTTTGTAATGTTATCTGGTGAAAAATAAACGACACTTATGGGTGGCATTGAACTGAACTGAACTGAAGTAGTGACTGAAAAATATTTTTATGGATAATCTGAAATTTGTGCCTGTATATGACTATTGTCGTCCGATACCGACAGAAAACAAACTCCTCTTTTGTATTTTGTCTCATATGAATTTAACATTTTGTAAACTGTATTACCGTTTAAAACACTTGATAATTTGAAATATGAAAGTAAGTAGTTTTGAAATCTCTCTGCAGCACTTGCACAAATTATTAAGGGTTCATTACGATTTTCATATCTTCTTGTTTCATATTTCAATATTTGATTTTAATAGTTTATGACTGTGCTGTTTAAAAAATATAATAAAATAAACTAGTGCTTATAATTACACTAACTAATGCTAGCCTTGAAAAGTAATTGCTGCTTTTAATAGTTTACGGTTTGACTATTTCAAAAATACAAGCTTTTATTGTAAAACTCAATTTAACTCCCTATAATTACTGGTCGACAATCACTAAGCTTGTAAGTGTATTCTCTTTGTCAAATTCTATGCTTCCTTTGAGTACCAGCGTGCGCGCAAATATGTATGTAGAACGAGCAGCAAAGTCTTCTGATCACTGTCGTCATTGTAATTGTGTGTTATATTACTTATGTACTAAGAATTCATCCGCATCCGCATCGATTTATCGTATCTGCAATCTATTTTCAAAGTAAATTGGTTTTGTCGATGTCATTTATTTATGAATTTAAAATGCAAATTTTACATATTAGACATGCACAGTACACAGAAATACAAATTAATTGATTCTTACGTAAATTAATTGACTATCTAGACATATGTATCGCCGTATGTTAATATACTATTGATTTTAAAGTCTGCTGACTTAAATCAAACTATAAGTGTAGTGTTCGAGTAATTAAGTAGGTACATATTGCTAAATGTTACTGGTTAGAAAGTTTCATGTATTAAATAAATATGTGCTTAAAAAAAACACGATACAAATATGTAGAGGATACCCTAAAATAACGTATTAACTTAATAAGTGAGATGCTTAAAAAAAATGTTACAGAATATGTACAGGATACCCCAAAATACTGCAATAAAGTAGTTAACGCCGTATGCACATCGATTTTAGAAAGGGGTATGCAAAATTATGAGCTCAGCGCGCATGAAATTAAATAATTGTAAATGCAAATAAAACACAAAATATGAAGAAGGTATAATAAATGTATTTGTCATTTTGACCTTGAGCTTTATTTTTTTTGACATGATACAAAAGTCTATATTATGAATATTTCATGTCAAATTTGAGGTTATCTTATCATCAACATGATGCAATGCATTCATGCAATAACTTTCATGAAAATATACAAAGAAAATTTATAAAATACCTGAACAGGAAAATATTTACACGATTATAAGGCTGCGACTTTAGAATATGCTACTGAGCCTCTAAAAGATCGACGAATTATAAGAGATACTATATTTTTATACGACACAATTAATAATAATATCGATGTCATCGATTTTCTTCAAAATATTTCATTCACCGTCCCTTCACATAGAATGCGAGAATACCTCTGTTTTCGCTCCTGCGATACAAAACATACCCTACACGGCGGTCACACGATAATAATATAATAAACATATCAGTGTTGCAGTGTTATTAGTGAAATGTAAAAAACTTCATAGTCGTAAAAATACGTTTACTAACTATGAATAATTTTTAAACTGCTTTCAATGAAAAAACTCAATGAAAACTACCCAAATAAAATTCTCAATGAAAAGTCAAAGTTTGAGTTCTATGATCAAATTCCTATTTTTTATGTATTATTTTATAGTTTAAAGGGAGTAAAAAAATATTTTACTTAATATATGATATTTGATCTGAACATATTTAACTAGCCACTATTTCGGGCAGTTTAACGATTAATATCGCTGTGTCTGCCCGAAACAAAGGTAGGCCATCATTTATTCATTTTTTTTTTCTTATTTCAACCATTAAAATTATTTATTTGAAACTAAAACTTTAGAATTAAAAAATATTATAAAAACGCCGGTTGCGCAGGCACGAGTTGCCTTGGTGCCGAGGGCACAACAATTCTACGCGTAGCACAATTGAATCGTCGTGGTGGTGGACGTTCAGTTGTCACGAAGAGCCCACAAATGAGAGCGATGCGAGCTGGTGGGCCTGTGCGTCGTGAAGAAATATAATTGCAATTGCATATACCTACTGTCATATTTTAGTCTTAGCATATATCTTCCTTAATACAGACATCGTCTAGTGAAGAATACAAGGCTCACACATCAGGACTAAAAATGAGTCAGAATTCATTTCAACCTAGTTCTCATGTAAAAGCTTGTTATTATTGTTATAAAAAAGGCTAATTGTCTGACACGTTTAATCTTCTAATTTCTTTTGCGTTTTTAATCTAATTCCGTTCTCCGGGCGCGTTGATGAGATCACGGGATTAAATAAATGGTGTGGCCAGTTTTCTTTTGTCGCCGGAGAGTGGCGAAACAAAAAACAGATCTACTTAGTGTTGCCTGCGTCCGTGGCGGGCGGGCGGTAATATCTCGCTGCAAATGGTTCGTGGGCGGAAGGCGAAGTGGAAATAAGCAAGAAAATATACAGTATATACTCGTAAAACGTTATTATAGCAAATAACTAAAAACCATTCTACCAGCATTATAAAAATTAATCTGGTTTCTTTCTAAATTAACATATCTGAAAAATATATATTCATCAAAAAAGACATGAACCTAGAAACATGTAACATAAAGAGAAAATATCGGACTTAGATCATCATTGGTTCGGTATTTACCGAAACCAAATTGAGAAAATTTTATTGACAATTTTACCCTCAAACGTGAAAATATCTTTGTCTTTGTGGGAACGGTAAACAACCGACGGGAGGAACAACCACTATACCAATATGGTTATAAAATAACCTATAAAATAAAAAAAACTTTTTTTTGTACAGTGTACCTATACATTTTCATTAGAACATTTAAGACATGATGCTTACATAAAATATTTAATATATATAGGCTTTTGATTGGTTTCACTTAAAAGCATAATGTCCTTCTATACCCAACTAAGAAGAACTTGATTAATTATAATTATTATAGTGGTTGAGATGAATGTCTCGACAGTTTCTCGACTCTATTTCTGTTTATAAGTTATAATTAGTTTAAACTTATTTATAAACCCTTAATTAGTTATAATCCTAGGTGGGTAAGTCTGATTTTAAAAGGTGTCATACTATAATTAATAGAACATATTAATTATGTATAACATTGAGTTTTTTTTTTTTTGAAAAAACGATTTCAATAGTTTTTATGATGATCGTCAGTACATTCAAAAGTAATATAATCGGACTAGAGTGGGGTTCTTGTGTTTGTTTTTATTACAGTAGAAATTATTGTATATTTGATATTATACTCTTTTACTATAAGTTTTCGAAATAAATAAATATTTATTAAAAAAAAAAAAACAAATTGAACTGTTTCCCTACTACTGAAGCATGGAAAATATTCGTTTTATTAAGACAAACCTATACGAATGGACGGATGATCTTAAAACCAATTTAATATTCTTTTTAGTTTATTAGGTGTCTTAAAATTTCATAGAACTAGAAATATTAGTGTAATCCTATTTTTATCAAAGGACATGACTTATTGTATGAAAGGCGCTTTTGAGTTTTTTTCTGTTCAATATTTTAGGCGTTCATTCATTACAAGCAGAAAACTCGCAATCTGTAGTTTGATGAATGTTTACAAGTAACATATGTAGAATATTTGTCATGTAACAATTTAAGCTCATTTGTAAAATTTGTAAATATGTATAATGAACATATTACAAATCGCTTGTGATCGTTTTAAAATTGCCATTAAAGCGACATTAGCGCCACCTGTCGACTGCCGACTGCCGACCAAACGAAATGTGTGTTTCCGCCCCCGCCCAGTCGCCTTCCGGTTATCGGCAAACCATTTGAATAATCAGGCATTTTCACAGTAGGAATAAAGCGTTGATATATAATGTACCGAGCGAATCGTCTATTTAGTTATATTATATTAATTTTATCAATTTTATAAAGAAACACACTTATCAATCTCTGAACTGAAAACGCTGCAAAGGCGTAGAATAAAGTACATATTACTATTTCGCAAATTGAACCTCGGTCCTAGTAAAAACATAAATGCATGCATACCTACCTGTATTTTCATGTTCATGATCATACAACAATTACAATGTTTTGTATCAATAAATGAAATAATAAACTTTGCAACATATTCATTTTTGATCTCAAAACGTAATATGTTAAGTTCATTTTTTATAAAAAAAAAGGTCAACATCAGTTTTAACACAGCTCTAATATATTATAGCAAGAAAATACATTTCCAGCATATAATATTATATTTCAAAGGACCTGAACGTAATGAACCGTAATCGCCTAAATAGATGTAATAATTCTTAATTACTGCTTAATTATTATTTGTTAATATTATTGTTATTACTGTGTGTTTTCCCATAAGAAAATAAATAATAGATGTAATTCATGACGTATTGCGTAAAATACCAGGATGATTATAACCTAGATCTCATGTAAATAATTTATGATTTAGGTGGTGGGATAGTATGAGGGGAAACGCATGAATTTATTCCGTTTTATACTGAGATTAAAAATAATATCGGGACCACAGCAAAATAGGATAAATTATTAAAATATTCTTAGATTATGAAAGAATGTAGAGACATATCAGTAATTTTCTAATCATACAGAATTACATCCATCTATGCATATCATTAAGTATTAAAACATAAAGAACTTCATTTAAAAAAAAACCTATATTAACCCTATTACTTGTATTTCAATAATGAAAAATCAAATGGCGTTTACATTAGAACAGGCGGTACTCTATTTAGATATAAAATAGTCAAATATTTATTATTGTAATAATAAAGAATATATACAATTATTGTTAACACCCAAAAGATATATGTTAATTTATTACCGATATCTGATAAGTCCGAACCCAGTTCAAATCTTGATGGAGAATAAGCCCTTGGAAGTACTGGGTCACAATGTGGGCTGCATTCGGGAAGCTCTAATTTATCCTAAAGATCCCAACAATGCCCACCAACCTGAAGCGAAAGGTGTATAAGACCTGGTGCTACCAGTAGCTAGATACGGCTTGGAGACAATAGAACTGACAAAGGCGAGCGCCAAACGGCTGAGGATTTGCCAAAGAGGGTAAAGGGTAATGTTGGGGATCAGTCTCAGGGACAGAGTGCGCAATGAGGAAATTCGAAGTCGCACTAAGGTCACGGACATCGTGCGACGAATCGCCAGCCAGAAATGGCGCTGGTCAGGTCACGTGGCAAGACTGACCGACACGAGGTGGCTGAAGAAGATCGTCCAGTGGAGACCAAGGACAACCAAGCGGAAAGTCGAAAGACCACAGCCGAGGTGGATAAATGAGTTTTAATTCATTTTAAATTTTTACACACACATCCAGACCATAGAGTAAAAAAAATATTTAATAGAGATTTCAATTACTTCACGCCTTCGTTTTTCTTCATCTACCGCCATTTTATTGTCTCGTCTTGGCTTCCGAGCGTATCAACATCTGTATGAGACTCTTTCGGGGACGGAGATTAATTTATTAAATGTGTAAGAAATTGTTTATTGTCTCTTCTATGCGTATAAACTAGCCTTATTACAGTCCTTAAATTTACTTGCTTCGCGGCGGATTTACTTTGTTCGATGCGACAAATGGGCCGACATCAAAGGCGTGTCGGATCCAGATGTAAACCTTTATCCGGATATCATCCCAAAAATGGTCAAACGGTTCATACTCGTTCACACATACGGCTGTGACTGTGTATATTAATATATACGTAAAATAACATATGTGCGTAACTTAAGTAACAAAAAATAAACATTTATGTCATAAATTGAAAATTATTACTATGCCCTTCTTAAATAATTAGTTTTTATTTGATTTTTAGTCGAAATATTTATGCATTGTGCTTTATTAAATATTTACTACGCGCCAAATATCTCTACTTTAAATTTGGCAAGCAATTTAAAATTTACTGCAGTTTCATAAAAATGTATTTAATAAAATTGAACATAAAAATCAATATTTTCAAAGATTTTAAAAATATGAAGTACCTTAGTATCTAATTATATGATTCAGTAAAGTTTATTTTTATTTATTTCATTTAATTTACAATTTCCTTCGATTGCCAGAGGCTGGCGAAGTAGATGTTATTGGATGATCGCAAATGGGATTTCGAAAAAAAGGACAATTTATTCGGGCTTTCTTGGTCGAAAATGTCAAAAGAGTTTCATCAGATAAAAGTTGGTTCCGCTTTTTTGAGTGCGGTGGCGGTTAAATCGAGGTCCTTTTCTTGGCATTTTGTTTCGCTCCGTGGATTTATGAAAATTAGATTATAATGGAAAAGATTACGATCGCCAATTCCACAAAAGAGGGCTTGAACAGTCTCAGAAGCGAGAGATATTTTATGCAAGACGAGCATATAAAAGGCAATCATGGAGACTTTTTATTATACTCAATTATTCGTCCATCCGCTTAAAAAGTCAACATTTACTGAAGAATATTTTTATTTAGCACATGGTGTATTTTATTAGAAATCGACCTCAACACTCTAGGATTATAACAAATTATTTATGTTACAGCTTAGCTGGTTCTAAATTATTTACAATAACACCGACCACTCTATCACAAGTGTATGCGTTAACAAATTTCAGAAAAGGCGGTAGAAGAAATAGAACAAAAAGAAAGTTTGATAAGTTTTGCCCTGAAAAATATAATTTATAATGAAACATTTAATGAATTTAGTCAGCGTCAGGATGTCTCTTAGTAACCACATAAGAACTTAAATCCTTGAATGTGAAATGGTCTATTGGAAACTATTAGAAAGATAGAAATCCTTCATCAAAAGACCAAGGCGGACAATAATCTAATCTATACATTAAAAACATATAGGAATACGTGTAATAACCTAATTAATTAAGGATTTGAGCGTGTCAGCACACGTGACATCCTAGGTCAAAGCTTTACCGTGACTAAGGTAGTAACGTGAAACCGTTTGGCCATTTCCCATCTAATAATTAAATTCCTGGAGGCTTTAGCCTACATGGAATATGTACGGAAGCTGGAGTTTTTTTATAAGTAAATTGCATGCGTCATGGCGCGACCATCGACCCGCACTCCGCTGACATCATAGACCATGAAGACCATATGCATTCACGCTACCCCGCAATGACACGTGTGAGCTAAACAGAGTATCATTCCAAGCCTAAGTGCCACAGAAATACGCAGGATAGTGCTACTCTAGTAATATTCCAAGATGTGGACTCGGCAAAACTTGTAACCAGCGTCTAGATTTTATTGCAATTGAAGCCAAAATTCTTGCCTTATTAGTTACATATGCATTTTGTATTAATTTTGCAATTTTCATTTACTAGAGGTATATCCCAACTTGTTTGCAAAGACATCTTCTACCAATGGTGCGTTCAGAATAAAACTTAAATTTATCTTTTTTACTTTCGAATAATAAAGGCATCTTCTAACAATGGCGGACTTAACAAACTAGATTATCTGAATTTAAAATCGTAATACCGAGTCAAGATGTTTAGGGAAGAAAGTATTTGTGGAACATGTTCTTTAATCAAGTAACTATATAATTATTATACCTATTTGTAATAATGTGCTATATCCTTTTTTAATTTTTTTTATATCTCTAAAGGATTAATTCCATTATAGTAATTAAATTTTACGTAAAACCATATTTTTTTTAAATACAAGCATTTAAAAAGATAATTTTTTAAAACATTTATATTTAGATGTACTTTTAACGTAATCGTATAGTATAATATTTGTTTAATATAATAAATATTCATCTGTCTTGATAGGATGTTGCGATACATTCTGACACATTCTGATTTAACTATTCTTTGTGCCATAATAGTACGAGGATCATCTATTATAATGTGTTTTGACAGTAGCGAGTAGGATTAATATTTTTTATAACTCAAAATATATAAGCACGAAAGAACACACTGTCCAACATTTCTTCATTTAATATGTTACCGCGAGGCCTCATCTTGAATTAATGATGACGTCGGTCGGTCGCAACGGCAAGGTTAGCGTTCACCGGAACTGGATATCCGCCATATCTTGAATAAGACATAAAGCTATAAACGGGAACGGCGATCTTTTACAGCGCCGCAGCATTTGCGTTTATTCAGCGTTCTATCGCTTTGTCATTTTAAGGATCGCATTAAAATGACAATCATATTGACTTATCACCGACGAGCTTCTTTTGTAGGTCGGCTTCTAGAGGCGCCCAGAACATACTCGTAAATGGCAGCCACAAAGGCAATAAAAACTGTCATCTTTATATAAAGACGAATTACTGGTATTACTAGAAACACAATTTAAGCCTCTAGAAATTGTTATTGTTATTGTTATTTTCACAGAAAAACTTACAGCTAGACATACAATTATTAAAAAAAAAAAAACATTTTATATATAAACATACAAAGAGAAAATGTGATATATCTCCTCTCATCTAAATTCGCACTTAGTGGCATGTCAGAAACTTCACCGTGTCCATCTAACAAGGTCCTGAACACCTGTCCTAAGATGGACGATCTATCTGTTTCCAATAAAAATGACCTGAATGCGAAGTATACGGAGCAGAAAGGGCAGTAATCTAAGGTTCCTAATATCTTTTTTTTGAATATACAGAAAGCAGTTCTTCGAACGATCCTAAATAAACCGTCTCGCTCATCTTCTAAAGATCTTTATACGGAGCTTAAGGTGCTTGATCCAAAACACATTTTCCTCAAAAACCTGATCCTTTTGACACAGAAAATTATAGAGATACAGCAAATTAAAAACGCGAGCAGTAAGCAATAAATATCTCGACATTCCTAAAATGAAAACAAACTTTGGACAAAGAAGTCACTATCCTATCCTATCTATACTAGTCCTATCTAGGTTTTACATCATACAATTTAATAAAAGAGGAATGGCGAATGATTGTCAACAAAAGGTATTAGGGAGATAGCTTAATAGTTGGGTAAATGTTGGAAAATGAATGAAATTTTGCATCAAATATAATAGTTTACCGTCTGTTGCATCTTTTAACTCGAAAAGTACAACCATAGACGTTTTTTTCACATCGGAGGCTGATCAAATACTAGAGATATACTCGTATAACATTAAATTTGTCAATTTTTTAGCACAAATTAATCAAACATTGACAGGTTGATAGAGCGCTAAAATATAATTTTCAAATTTAAAAAATGCGACAGCACGGCTTTTGGCACGTATTTTTTATTACTGCCCAGTTAAAATTAATACAAACTCATCTATTTTAGCAAAGAGTATTCAGTGCCACATTATATTTATTATAATTTTATTAAATTGAAATATTTTGTCCATGTTGCTTCATTACTAGCCGCGTGTCAAAATTTAGTAATAAAAACTAAAATGGTTAAAATGGTAAAATATATTAATTGTTTTTTTTTATTTAAACTTGCTCAGACCTAAAACATAACCCACTATCGCCTCTATGACCATCTAAAATGCACATCGAATGGGTTTAGAGGGCCGTAGGCACAAATGGAGATAGGAAGTGATGCATCACATAGCGAGTTGGTACAATAGGCGCGAGTAGACTGGATGGAAGACGTCTTTAACAGTGCCCTAGCTGTAAGACGTCAGTTTCTGATTAAATAATTTACTACAATTAAACATTATATAGAAGCAGTTGATATTATACGAGTATGTCAGGGTATAGATACAGAATGTCATAGCATTCTTGTTATAACAATATAATCTATGTTTAAGGTATGCAGAGTACGTTTGTTGGAGCAAACATCGAGCAGGGTTAATTCGGGAGCAAAATTTATCCAACTACATGAACCGTTTTCCCAATCGGTATTTATCAGGTATAGAAGTGAGTTGTTTTGTTTTATCGTCGTTTGTTGTTATCGAAGTGACGTACTCATAAGTGCGATATGAATTATATTAGTATTTTTTACAGATAACTTTCTATAGATATATAGTCTTGCAGCGTTTATTTATTCATTTACGAAACAGCGATACAAGAAAATATATTTTTTTTGTGATACATTTACATAAATAGCCGAAAATATATACTAAATATAATATGGTCGAATAATTAATATTATAATGTGTAAGTGTGTAATATGGTCTATGGGTAAGGTGTGTAATGCTCCTATTTCATGTTTAGTATAGATATGTTTGTTTGTGTGTATATTTATAGTATATATATTTTAGTATAAGTGTTTTCATTGTTTTTTTTTTATATATAGCAACCTAAATTCAAAAACAAAATGTAATTAATAAGGAAAACGGTCGGTTATGCTAGGGCCTCGTATCATAAAATCTGAGATATTGGCTATATTAGTAGTTAGTAGTGTTCAAAAATGTGGCTTCGAATGATTCTTGGTCTTCGATGACAAAAAGTAATTTAACTCTGTACGTCCCAACCATTCAAACGCGACCTTTATACCGATTTACTTTACCTAAGCGTCATCTAAGATTGTTACACATTAGAAAATTACTTTAATAATTCCTTGTACGAAAGTGCGAGTAAATAAGAAATGTGATGCGATCGTTCGAATTAGCGTGAGCAAGTTGTAGAGTTTAGGGTTGCCCTAAATAAAAAACACAGCAAGTAGCGTTACGTGAATGCATTCACGGCTATGGCGGAGCGCTGGCAATCGGGTCAAGGACATTTTGGAATGACGCGGCCCAGCACTCGCTCTGACGTTACGTGGCGGTCGTCGTACGTAGTACGATCGGATCGTAGGTGCGCCGGGGCTACGCCTCACGCTACTAGCAATGCCATTCATATTAAAATTATATCGTATCATTATAAAACGTTGTAACCTTTGAAATAAAACTTCTTTAGCAGCACTATTTACCGCACATTTTTTCCTATGCAGTGAATGCATATAATTGCGACACGCTCATTCGGCTGACGCATTGAAATGATTTTTGAAAATATGCGTTGTTTGGAACAGTGTATTTTAAAAAAACTTTTACATCTTGGTTTAGTTTTCCATTTATATTTACGTTATTTGAAAATATATTTAAAAGATTAACTTTATATATAGGCTAATATTATTATTAAGATATTTCTAAGAATACCAGATCTTTTTATAACTTTAAAAAAATAACTTTTATTATTGCTATTTTATTAGATTGCCTCTTTTATAGGCTACAAGTTGAAGCGCCAATAAAAAGTTACATTTTCTTCTACCCATATTTTTTAATGTTTTAAATTAGGTTCAAGTTTTGTTGGAAATTGAATATTTTGAACCACTATTTATGCGATAACACACAGTAAGAACGAACAAATGCAGACGCAATCTCTGGAATGAAACATACGATCATGCCATTAGACTAAAAGGGCTACCTATTTGCAAGAGGTAATGCATGAAACGCTTGGTGTAGTAAATAGATAATCAAAAATATGGTCAATATACTAGGTACAATAATTTTAGGACATAAGTATTTTATCCCACTGAACCTAATGAACCCTTGGTCGTTGACCTATATAAAACAAAAAGTAATAAATGCTATCTAAAAAGTCAAAAGTAATTCCTGATTTTTGCTGTACAAATATAACATTTGTTCATAAAAAACACTGTAATCCTCATTCCTTGTTTAACCTTCATTTACTTATTTATTAATACATGAAAATTTTATAGAGATACAGTAAGTATATTGCAAAATATCTTGCCTAATTTAAAGAAGATATTATGTCCTTTATTTAATAAGTTTTGTTGCTACGTCAAAAATTTTTGAAAAATACATGTAAAAAAAAAAAAACACGTAAATACACAAATAAATATCGATAATGTTATCATTGATCGACTATGTTAAAACAAAAGTAATATATATATATTTTGGGCATTTAATAATTTGTTTAAACAGTTGCCTTTAGAATCGGATCAATAAGTAATGAAACGAAGCATTTCGATTATTTGATTATTATCGAGTAAATGTTATTTACATAAGTACGTACTTTAATGAAGAATCTCATAATAAAATGGAAACAACTTGATTAACGACCATTAAAGCTTCCACGCGACCTACTGAACTGCTAAATTTAAGTTACTCCCAAGGGACTTAAGGGGGTGTTTATGTTTCCTATTACAAGTATATAGTTATATAAAGAAATGCGAAAATAATAATCTGGAGTGATCACGACAGGTGATCTATATTCTTAGCCTTGAGCGAAACCCGATATTGCGAGCGGACGATCATCTGTCCATGCATTACAACAACGGTTTAATATTATCACGTAAAGTTTACTTTTTTTTTCTCGGAAACCACGATGAATTTTGATATATCGTATTCACGAATCATATTTAAAAACGCAGGGCCAATTATTGACTTACACATACTAAACCTCAGTCATTTATCCGTCGACATGATATTCACGGAAGTAATTTACATTACGAGTGTCATAATATAGACCATACTGAATTTATGGCGTACCTATAAAATGTAGAGAGCTTTAGGAGTGTTGGTAAATAATGGTATCTAAAATTGCTCCTTTCTCAAGGTAGATAGACCTTCATCTTGTTGGGGCGAAACACGCGTGGCCCGGTCGAGTGCCAGATATATGAACATTCTTTTATCGCGTGAACAAAATTTACGAGGGTATCTTTGGGCCTCGGATCAAACGCCGATTGTGCTCAGAGGTCTTGTAACTTAGAGTAGGGTAAAATTTATTAAATATTATAATAATTATTGTTCTTCCTAGTAGGAATTAACTTGATCATCTATATAGTAGGATCATCTAACAAATTTAAGGATAAATAATAATAAAGATATTCTTTCGAGTTGGCAGAGAAACAATTCTATACGTCTATTTGATTTCTTCGTGGATCAGTTCTGTATGGTATACAGGCTGTCCCAATGCTATTCCCTAAGACTTAGGGGGTGTTAATGTTCCTTAATACGAGTAAGAAATTATATAAAAAAATACGAAAATAATTCATCACCTGCATTGCATTCACCCGTCATTCACCTGCATTGCAGCTGGTTGCAACGGTTCATTATTATCTCGTAAGGTTTACAATTTATTTCTCGGAAACCACGATGAATTTTGATATGTCGTCATTACTAATGTTCTGTGCTACACGGTTGGTTAATTGCCTCGTTATGATGGACTGTCTAATTCACCGATATCACCATTTGGGTCACAGAGGAAAGGCAATACACGACCTCAGCAGAGACAATATAAAGTTTGATTTCAAATTTTATATAAACGTAAATAGTCGATGTTTCCTAATATTTGATTGGTGACGCAGTCCTGAAAACCAATTGAAATTCGATTTGAATGCCTCCTGTCATTGAAATTTTATGAGAACAGTTGAATGAAATAGTTTCTAAATCTCGTAATATTTCATACCTACGAGTATGTTACTTTTATTGATATTGCACTGCATTCAAGCAGGTTTTTTTTTGTCGCCTGCTTTGTTTTTTTTTTTATTTGTTTAGCTCTCCGTGCGTCAAATAGTGGAGAGTCCCGGTAGGATAATAGACTCTCTGTTGCCCGATAAAATATCGGTAGTCATTAACTCGTATCAATATATATATCTTAAATTTTACTCACCCTCTTCGGGTCAAATCCAACTAAGCCAAATTATTGATGTAAAATAGTTTTTATAATCTCATGCATAGTATTTTTTGTAAGGAAAAAATACCATGTATAGTTTTCAGATATATGAATATTATGTGATACTTTACTTTTATAGATGTTACTTCCACTGGGTACAAAAAAAATAGCCATGATTGATTATATATTTTATTTTATTGAAATAAATTGAACATGAGCTTACGATAACATAATGAATTTAAATACTAGAAAGGGATACTTACTATGTGTCATAGCATAGCGACCCGATTAGGAAAGTTATGTAGCGATTGCTTAAGAATTTTACTTGTTGTGCCCAGGCAAAAATGTTTTTTCGTATATTTGTATAACGTCGGGTCAAACATTTTCGACGGTCGTTACTTTTTGGTCTTGAAAATAAAACTTTATTTGTGTATTCTATTTTATTTGGTAAAAAAAACAGCATTTGAACACGATCTTAAAAAAAAAACAGCAACAAAATGATCCAAAAATTTAAAATCAATATATATAATATTATATTATATGACAACCTGCAAGGGGTCTACGTCAGCGAAAAAAAAATTGGGAGTCCATGAAATGAAAATGGGGGTCCATGATAGTGGATCTTAACATACACTGATAGTACCTATTTACTTACATTATTTTATCTTATAATATAAAGACATATACATTATTTATGAAGTAAAAAAATATTATATATGTTTATAAAATTGTGTAAGTTTGTGGTCGCAATACATTTTGAACTTGTAAAAACCTGCACATAATATACCAGAATCATCTTGTTACAAGCATACGCGTAGTCTCAGAGCTTCGCGAACTTGCACTGACTTGTTCAATTCGTCACTCTATAAATACGAATGTGAGACAAATTCATTTATTCGTTTCCTGAATCTTGTAAAGGAAATTGCTAAGAAAATATTAAAAAAAAATATAAGCTGTTTGTTTATCACACAAATTATAGTGAATCAGCTTCTCAGAACTTCACTACAGTTAGAAATTTACAAAAATTCAATATCAGATAAGTATATTATCTACCCAAAACCGAAAGACATGGCAAGGGGTCTACGACACAAAAAAGTTTGGGCACCTCTGCATTAGACGGTTAGCGAAGCGGCCGCAGGCACCAGTTCTCAATTCCACCCGCCCAGCCGAACGCCATTACTATGATGCTCAAATTTGGTCATTAATCCTTATTAAAACACAATTAATCCATATCGAAATATTTCATGTTTGCCGAATAAAAAAACGCACAAATTAAATGAGGTTAAACTTCAGAAGAAAGTGGCAACCATTGCCGAGGCACTTTGTAATTCTTTTGACGGGTCGACTCGACCGGGCCGCCCGCTTTATTGTGAAGAGAGACCCTTTTTAGTCTTTGTTCGAATATTGCTCTTTAAATGTACTTTAAAAGTATACTTCGCAATATTTTTGTCTTTAAACATGTAAGATTTTTACATAAACAATTGTGTTTGCATATTGCAAGCATTTATAAATTTATTCTTCAGTTTATGGTGTAAGGAAAAATGTTATGTTATGCTAGAAATAACGTTATGGTTAAATATGGTTTGAAATATTTAAAAAATAGTTATTTATTCCCAACTAGCTGTTCAACCACGGACTTAGCCCTGAGTTGGCAGCTAGGCGACTTCGGCGCGCGACGACTCATGGCTGAGACACTCTGGAAGTGTAGCTACGCGACTCATCTTTAGGCCCTTCGAGACATCCGCGCACCTAAATTTGTTATTTTGCACCTACGGCACCCGACAACTCAAATGTGCAGCACTCGGGAGTAAAGAAAAAAGTGGTTTTAACTTATCCCCAATATAACTAAAAAAATTACTAGCATGTTACCTAAATATTTCTCACGCAATCTTCACCCTCTTAGGGGATGATTTATTTAAAAAAAAAACTTTTTCCCAAGGTTCAAGTTATCTTCATACCGACTTTTATCAAAATTAGTACCTATCTATTTAAAAATGAAAAGCAAATTAACATATATACATAAATACATTTATATATAAATTCTATAGTTAAAATAAGCTAAAATACACATTTTTTCTGACAGTTCTGTGATATTAGAAACGGCATATTATTTTACGTTTGTATTCCGTTACTTTGTTTTCTTGATGAAAACATTAAAAATGTAAATTTGTCTTTTAAGGTATTTTTATAATCATTTTTTTGTGTTTTTATCATTAGCTCTACGCGCTCATAACGCAATGCACGCGTTAATAGTAAAAGCAGTACTACATTACAGTTAATAGTAAAAGCACTACTCTAAAATTAAAAATAAAGCTAAAATTTCTCCTAGGGTTAGGCAACCCCTTAACGCCCGGCTCAAACTATTTAACCCAGTATCCTGTTTTTGAAACGTAGCATTCAAGCATGAAGTAAGGATTTTTCAAAATCCCTGCCCTATCTAGCCTGTTTAATGAGTATAACTACGAGTACGAGTGACAGAATTGCTTATCGCATTATGAATTTGAAAAACGACTTCTATTTTGTAAATAATATTAAAACCATGATTTAACAGAAAGATCGTTTTATTCATACACGATTATTTAATATTTTAAAATAAAACTATTTTATGCGATTGTTATATTTTTATTATGTAATGGTGTAAAACATAAAATGTATTTATTTCTCTGCTGTATGCATAATTTTAAATATGTATGTTGCTCGCAAGATAAATCAGATAAAAATAAAAATAAAAGATAATATATTAACTAAATTATACACGCATAATTAGTAACTATTAGCGTGTTTCGCAAGATTTTATGCTCCATGTCTTACTTAATGTCCTCGTAAGAATTTAAAAAATCCGTAAGCTTTTGAGTACGACGGCCGACAGGAACTTATGTAATTTGCTAATGGATTTGCCCAATTAATATTCACGAAAAAGCTTTCGGTTCCATGGAATATTCTAGAAGGCATGTCTTATTCAGGAGTGTTAGCATTTTGATGCTGTGTCGCAGAAGAATCTTCGATTATGCTAATACTTTTGTACCAGATATTTTCTTATTCATAGGGTATTTCAGGAGATACAAAATACAAACGAGACGATTAAGTGAATGCACATAAAACGATAGGTGTGTGGTTATACAACGCCCTTAAAAAAATCTTTACTTTCTTTGTTCATCCGTTGGTTTTCCGACTGTTGTTTCGACGGATATATACTATTTTTATTAAAAGCAGATATATTTATATATTATATATATATATATTTAGATAATATATTGCAGATATATTTTATTCCTACTTCGTTACAGCGTTACTTCAAATAACTGTCTAGGTCCAGTGGACCACAGAACAATCGAGTAATAACATACGCACTATCTTAAGTTTCTTTGTTTAGTACAATATTTATAAATATGATCAATTTCAAAAATTCTATTTGGTTTTTAACAATTTCTTGAAGGTTTTGAAGGTCACAGACATACACACATTTCATTAATGGTCAAAACGTCTTCAAGAGACCTTAAAACGTAAATATCTTTCGAAAAGTGCGGGACCACCGCATCATTTGTCTAATACCAATTCTTTCCTTACCTAGTAGTTTCGTCAAGTATAAAGTGTAGGTACTTTAGGTTTCAGATAACTGGTCACCCTATCCTTTTAATATTTTCGAACTATTGATCTGTGGCGTGTTTATTTAGTGACAGGAAGTTTTCATCGTGAACTATAGACACGCGAACTGTTTGTTTGCTACGCGCCCTTCCATATATTTTCTCGAATACCGAAACGGTTTTTCACGATTGATCTTATTACATAAGTAGTTTCTTTTTCCGGTATACGAAATATATTTTTTGGACTGAGAATACTGTTGGAAATTTATGTTTTTTGCAACATTGTATCACATTCAAAGTGATATTTAAGGGGCTTCTAATTTAATATTTCGGATTATTTGGTATCGAAAACTCACTTTAAAATAATAGTATGCTGTTGTTATGTTATTGTAGGTAATATTTTACGTAAAACCTAGATGTAAAGTAGATTATTATTATTGTACTAAACAGTAACGTCAGAAAAAATAAAAAATTGTTTAAATGCCAATTCAAAATATTTAATAAACAAAATACGGTATCGGCACATAATGTGTTTTAAAATCGAGTACCTGGGTACTAGTCATGTTGGCCGATTTGATAAGGTTTATTACCCTTCTAACTAGGTATGTAGATTGATATAACTATTATGATATAACTAGGTATGACTAGTTACCTGTTACAAGAAAGGTTATTTATTAAGTGTAACAGTGTGAGTATAAAAGACCTACGCAAAACCCTGCGAATAAATAATAATAATGTATTTTAAACACAAACATACACACTGGTATACGCACATATATACAATCAGGGACCCTAATCAGTAATAAGTGCTAAATCAAACCAATGAGCGGTCATTAGGCACTTTGAATGACAGCAGTTTCGAATACAGTAGACTTTTCTCGAACTATTTGACGTTTCTCTGAGGTAGGTAAGAAAACATCGCGGAAGTCAAGTCTGATGGATTATTCCAGAACATTAATTAGGTTATATTTATACTGCATATGAATAAGAAATAATAGTGTTTAGATTGATTATGGATACATGAACATTTTTTATAGGTTATGTTTACATAAATAGTATACATTTGACATATCCAATCTGAGGCATATAAATGTTTTATCTATAATATCTGGCCAGCTTTCAATGTCATTTAAACGGCTATATTTGTTTTGCAATCTACACACAAAAAATCAACTCTTTTGCAACTCTATCGAGTTGAAAGTTGCAACTCTTTCGAGTTGAAAGTTGCAACAGACAGATGGCCAAAGGACGGGGATAGTAGCTTCTTATACGTAAATGTATAGAAGCTAAAAAAAACGTCCTATTAAAAAGTGCCCCGTTTGGGGTCTTAGGGTTTATCTACGTAGACGAGCGGATTGTCTCATAGCTATAATTACGTAACGCATCGGAGTATTAATTATTTCATTCTATGGTAAAAAAAAACGGTCACTCATCCAAGCGCTAACCGCGCCCAATGTTTTTTTAAAAAAATGAATGATTTTGAAAGGTCTTCGGGGAATATTTAAAAGGCTGAAATGCAAGTCATGTTTGTGCGAACAAATGAGGGTGAAGCACCCGGATCATAGTTATATTACTAAGATCAATATATTATTTGCTTTAAACTAAGCAATTTGATACTGATTTAAAGTTAAGCCTGATCTGCTACAGCACCATTATTACTCTGTACTAGGTTAACGATCGTTACTCGATAGCTGGGTATAATATTATATTTGTGTTTAATTAATAATGAAATATTTAAGGGTATATTCAGAAAATAGGTTAAATATTACACAGTTACGTCACGATATTATAAGAGCAACCTCCATGATAGCGAAATGGGGTCACGGCGTGGCGTCATGTTAGTTAGATATGTTTCAAATGGTAGGAGTATTAAGTTACCTTGGAAATAGCACGCGATGAACTTTGGCACTTCGCTTACTTTGCAAGAATCGCTTTTCACTTTGCGTAGCATATTTGCGTATGTACGATTATTAGCAATTTTTTATTATAATTCAAGAAAAAAAATATTATTTTGGATTTTATGATCAGCCTGATTTTATTTTCTTTGTAATTGGAAAAAGAAACACATACAATACCTTTTATATTTTAATTATCTAATCTATCTTACAAATGGAAAGTAATATCGATAGAACGAATCCAGATTACATTCTTATTCTTTTAGGCGATGCTTTTCGGAGTAGTATGAATAGGTGGAAATGTCTCGCAGTGATGGATCATGCTGCCATTCGAAGATGTTTAAATTATTTATTCAGTTTTTACATTACATAGTTTTAAAAACAAAATAATAGTAAATATTGTAACGGTGGTTTCAGTATTGTACTCTCGTTAACGTGCGACAAAGATGAGGTGAGAATAGAAATTGAGTTTAGACAGAATCACCAAGTTGTTAATCGTGGTTTACACTTATCCTAACCAGTTTCTAAATCAGAGAAATACAAATATAAATGAAGAAATAACAAGTAATAGGTTCGACTCGATATAAGGTAAATGCTTGTAAGTTAGTTGACTATCTAGTAGATCAATACAAAAAATAGTTTAACTGGGCATGAGAACTGTAAATCTGGCAATTTCACATGTGTGAAATATACTTACGTTACCAATTCGTGGCGGCGGCACAGTATATAAATATAATACGAGTACAATTGTGGCTGAATATATATTAAGTATATTTAATTGCTGCACTACCGCACTGGCGATCCCTGCTCTAACGATAGTCTGTACCAAAGAAGGTTTGGTTAATGTTTTTCCGCTCGCGTCGAATTTTAATGAGGCAAATAAGTGGTGTAACTCCAAATAACCGCATCTAAAGCATGAAATTAATGGACGTAGATGTCTCAGTGAAAGCAGGACAAAGCGCCAACTGAATGATAAATTGACGACATCGTCAATGCCCGTCCGCCCATTAGCCTGTCTCCCAAAAACTCCTGACACTTTTGGCAGATGCTAATAGTAAAAACGGGAGCGGGAGGAGGGGATGTGTAGCAAGTATTTTCTCTTTCACTTACAGGACGTCCGAGGTTTACAGTTTTTTTTTTACATGTAATACGACACTATAATTACGAGATAACACGAATTACGACATTTTATTTACGACACAATGTGTTGGATCCAAGAAATCCGATAAATTGTAACTTTTTTAGATTAGTTATCCAAATTAATTATTATTATTCAGTATTTTCGGTTGGATAGGCCGATATTCCAACTTGATCCAACTGTCTGAGAAATTGTAACGTGTAGAGCTTTTCCTCTTCTTTATATAGGCAAGGGAACGGTATGAGGTAAAACACATGTTTCCTTAACGCTTAAGAGATAGGAGGGAAATGAAGACGTCCTCTGCTAATTAGAGAGCTAAATATGACATTCGGTTTTTTCTTTTAAACTTTTAAAACCTTGATTCTTTAGGCTTCGAAAAGAACGGCTAGGAAAATTATAATAGGTAAAGCTAAATTTAGTTACGCCGAATGTAAGAGTGATATTTAAAATTCGAAATTCCTTAAGAAGAGCTATTAAATTTCCAGTAAACTTCAAAACTTACCTTGCGCATCAGAATTTTAAGGTTGATGTGAGTTTCATGATACCGACTTTTCTGTCCCCCTCCCCCTATCCTTCTCTACTTCCTCTGCCCTCACGGTTGGGTGTCCTGTCCTTTCCGCTTGAAATTCGGATGGAATTTTGAAGACTTACGCCTTGTTCTTGCGCTTCAAGTATTGTAATTCATTTAGGCAAAGCGTTACGCCTTTCAAAACTCTTCTTATTTGAAAAGTAACTTACATACGCGAATATCTATAAAAGTCATTGTTTGAAATTGTGGTCTTAATTTAATGTTACATCATCATTTTATTTTAATATTTTAACCACAGTTAGCCCTTAATCAGAATTCAACTATCCATTTCTCATTTTACTACCCTTAGAATGTCTGACTTTTTGGTTTGGTTTGGAATTTGGAATTGGATAAAGGTTAAATAGGATGTCTCATTAGAAATTTTTAGTTTCTAAATCGAAAAATGTATAAGTCTCTGACTTATTCCAATAAAAAGTTGATTCAAATTATTATTAACTTGTTCCAAATGAAAAATAAATTTAAATATGATTCCGACATATTATACAATAAAATATTTAAATTGATTGAATTATAGAATTTTATATAACTTTAGATTGCTGACAACCGTCAGCAACCTGATCCTGATCCTGAAACTGAGTGACTACAAATACCGATATGGTCTACCTATTTATTACTAAAGGATACACAGAAGAAAAAATGCTTTAAATTATTTTTAACGAAAGTGATATTAAAAAGTTTCTTCTGTACCTGTTTTACGTAGACGCCAACCAACATTAAACTAATATTCTAAAATATATATTTTGATCATTTGCAAAGTTTTGCGGTATTAATACAAATGTGTCTTTATTAGATTTAGCAGTCGCTATGTGAATATCATTGAGTTAAAAATTAACTTAGCGTTTTCGCACGAGTTTAGCGGCGAACCCAAGGGGATCTTTTATGATTTAGCTGGTTAGCCTGGGACCGCGATGGGCGAATTATGTCAGATCCCGCTAATGAAACGGGCCGGGCCAAACCCCCGCTTTCCGGGCAATCTAAACTAGGTAGTAATGAAACGAGGATTAAAGACCTTTTCTTTTTTTTTAATAAGATGAGCCTTTTAATGTAAATTTTATATTAGATTTTTACATTTTACATTGTCGTTTACTACCAATATACATACGTAATGCGTTCTTTGATTCTTTTTTTGCCAACGTTTTAAGGCGGTGCCAATATCCCAGTCCCAATACATCCCAATATGTTAGTCAGTTATATAAAAAAAAAACCAATTGTGACAATGATTAACTGATGAATGAGCTGTGCTGACAACCAGCACCTTCATGTTTTCACAATGAGAAAAGCAGCTGAGTACAACCTATTTATTGAGATACTGAATTTATAATGCCTCAATAAATTAAATGAACTTGACTTGACTTGATTGCAAATAATGTTATTTTAAAACGTGGCAAAAATACCAGCATTCAACCCCGGCTTAGCCATGAGTTCTTGTGCCTCTACCACTCTGGGTACCTGTACAATGTAAACATTTTGAAGTCTTTCCCCCCTGTTAGATTGTCAAAGATAACCGTATTATTTGATGTTGCCATGAATGCACAAATATAAACAACATTGGCGCAATGTGGTTAGACCAGAATCTTTGAGACCAGTTCTTTGATGGCACTTGCTTACACTTATATAAATTGTATAAAACACGCAGCGGACGTCATCAGGTGGCGCACACTCGACCAAAACTAAAAGGTCCCAAGTGACGTGCTCGCGTTAAGGACGCCCCGAGAGGGCTCGGTAATAAACCATGATAATGCAACCTCACGAACGAACTCAACTCAGCGGGTCATTTCTCTGTTGGCAAGAAAATAGGGACGAAATTACCCCTGGATAGGGACTCTTTGCGTGGTTTCAAAAATATACTAGCCCATGGAAACAGTATTTATTTACACACATTTAATTTATAAATACAAATAAAAAAAGTATCTTCCCGAATTCCTGTTTTTTTTCCATTTAGACTATCGCGTTGATATATGAGTAAATACAGACATCTGTTTATTTATAAAAGAGAATCCCGCATGTTTTTTTTTGCCTAACAAAATAAGCAATAAAGGTAAAACAAAGGGTGAAAAATCAACAAGTAATTCACGCTGGCATAACAAAGGTATAGGAGAAAGTAGATTTTTAATCCGATCGAGCAGATTGACGAAGAACCAATCCTTGCAGAATGGGAATTTAATAAATCGACTGCCTTAAGTTATCGAACTGACCTTCTACACGTGCGTCGGTAAGAAACTTTTTTTTTTAAAGACTTATTTGCCCTCCTCGACTGTGCTAAATATGGCCGTCGAACGCTTAGTCAAACGCTCTAACAAATAAACTAGCACGATATCGGAATTGTTAATTGAATTGACCGGATAGTGTATATTTTAGAAAATTATTCCTATATGGTTTTTTTTACATTTATTTATTTGATATATATTTTTTTTAAGTTAAGTTTTTTATTTTGTAAATACGTGTATGTAAAAGAGTGTTTTTTTTTTTAAAAAAATGCAGACACAGCACATGTGCCACAGCGTTTTTCGGCTATTCGGGTAATGGAATTTATGCGTTGCGCAAGGGGCACTTAGGGCAGTGAATTCCGTACTCGGCACTTTAATATTTTATTGCGTCTCCTGCTTACACAAGCCGTGAAAGCATTTACACATTAAACAGAATACAACCACAAATACGACTCCCCTTTTGTGTTTTTATCTAGTTTATTATTTATTCATAAAATTCACCACATACACATAGGTAGATTTTTTTTCAAAAATATTTTAACTCTTTTATTTGTGAAATCATTGTAATTATAAAATATTGTGTGATTTCAACATTTTCACAGATCGCATCCATTTTTCCTCCATAAATAAATCTTCTGATCGACTTGGTTTGATTATTTTAAGCCTTGTACATTTATATTTCGGTGTTTGTCCCTAGATTTGTTAAGTATATAAAATAGCTTTCCACCCGTAACTTACTCTTAAACTTATACTCCTGAATAAAGTATACTTTAGAATTATCTATAATCTTATTAATAAAATACGCTACGCTATAAAAAAATATTATAAAAACTAAACCTTTACACGATACCCTGAAGCAGGTTTTATTTTCAATTGTGAACTGTCTGTCGTACATAGATTTTTTTCAAATCAAAATAATCAGTCGTGCGTTAATAATTCATGTAAGTATTCCTACTATATAAGTACATTCCTTTTAGATAATGCCGAAAATGTTGAAATGTTAGAAACTTCAAGCGGAGTCAGTGGTAATAACTTTCAGGGCGCATTAAAAAAAGAGGATCAAACAAAACGTGCGCCGACCCCCTTGAATATTTCATGAGAAAATTATGAGTCGCGTGTGCGTTGTAAAACTTTGGGACTCCGGGACTACTTCACAACTATTTAGATCGAATTTAAACCTTCTTTATTTTTGAGTCATCTCCAAAATCTGGAGCGAGCAAGTGCCATAGGCCAGTGTCATTGTGTCTTACGTATTAGATATTAAAAAATATTATAGTAGCTGTTATTGAATTTTTCATACATGGAAACCTGCGTGGAAATAAATTATATAATAACTTATTTAAATCATAGGTAACTTTTCTTATCAAATTAGTTTTGATGCTTAAAACATGTTTTTCACTGAAAATATTATTAAACTTTGCGTTTTTTTATGTATGTGTTATTTAATATTGTTTAAATGTGCAAGAATAAAAAAAAATAATAAATCACACAACAGTAAACAATCTTTTTGCCGTCCACAAGATTTTACAAACTTGGTTCTTTAAAATGTACCTTAATTTAGTAGTTATAAATCTTATGTTAATGTAATAATATTGTACTTTTTTTTGTTTTTAATAACATATTTAACCAAATTTTATAATTATGTTTTAAGAGGCCCTGCAATAAAAAATAAATGAAAACAAAAATACGCCTATTTTGAGTTATTCATAAGACTTATACTATCTTCATTTTATTTTAAATAACATTCTATACAAATTACATTTGTTTTATTTTAAGTCTAACAAATTTAAAATCGTACGCAATTTTAAGTGGTTCTGTATTTCCGCCCTTCTTGCCAACATATTAGAGCACTACTCAGCCCAATCAGCAGATTTTATAATTTATTTTTTTAACGTTTTTTGAAAATTTCAAACGATTCCGTTGCCGTTGCTTTCATTTTCACTGACATAAACATATACATACGGAACATATTCCAAAACTAATAAAATAGTTTCAGGTGACCTCTGATAAAAAAGTAAGGTTTCCCCTACCTGTGTAAACAGAAAAATATAAAATGTTAACTACTCAAAACACATTAGCAAAATGTAAATGACTGTAGAGATCATAAACTACAAACTTCCCTATTTTAATAATTGTAATATACAGGTTATCCGAAAACCATTCCCAAAGACTTAAGGGGGTGGGTTTGGGTAGCCCATTATGAGTAAGAAATCATTTTAAAATATCCCCAAATTTATTATATTTTTTAACATATGGTGTAAATTCGATAAGCGCGCGAATTGCGATGCCGCGCCGATCGATAATGGCCTTGACACCCTATACTTATTATTATTCTTAGGTATTTTTTTTTCTCGATAACCATGATGATTATTTTATATAGCGGACCAATTAGCTGGATATTTTTTGGGAATGGTGTTGAGACACGGTGTATTAAATACGTTCATTATGTTTGTTTGTTTCAATGCGACGTGTTTGTTATTTATTATTGTTTGAGGGCGTTTAAAAAAAATTTACACGAAATACATATATATTTAGTAAGCCTGCGACCTTTTTATGCCGCCGTTAAAGTCGTCGAACGTAGAGTTTTGATTAGTTTTCCATTAAAAAGCGCCGATTCATCTGAGGGTGGGTTTCTCATATAAAACATACAGGAAGCCGTTACTCTTCGCACGTTGCGTCATGAACACGTCACGAGTACGTCACGAGTGAGTAATATTAGAAATGCGTGCGAGTTGCTAATTCTAAAAAAAAAACTTATTTATTATTTTTATTAGTTTATAAAGCAACGTTCCTTGAAAAACTGTTTTGTATTTTTATTGACAACCTTTATTTTTTGAAAGTTAAAAATAGTTCGCTAACCAGTAAAGTATTTCTGCTCAAACGGGTCGGGGCTCTAGGAGATTTATTATTTTTTTAAATATTTATTCACATCTAGTAAGGTTGGTAGGGCGAATATCTATTCTTCATTGGTAACAAGAATATATTATCAAGTAATTTTAAAAAATAACAATCGTTCAATTCTGAAAATAAATATATTTTAAATAAATGATGTTTTAGAATATTAAAAAAGTACGTTTTTAATATTTTATGTGGTTCGAACACAGGTCACGCTCAGCAAAGTTTTATTTATTTATATTAATGCAATATAAACCAAATCATAACGAAACAAACTTTAAAAATATTGTCATAAAATGCAAAAAAAATATTACTAAATTAAGAAATTTACTTCTTCTTAAGACAACATAACATAATATAATATTATGCCGACACGGCATGACAAACACTTCATGGCTCCAACAGAAAATTGATTCTCCCAGACGAATTGATTAGACTCCCCGATTTATGTCAATCTACTCGTACTTATTGGAGACCAATGAATTGGATAGGCGATTCTGGCGTTTATCTTTCATTCGAAACATAAGACCATATATGGCTTTGTTTTAAAAGTATAATATTTTTATTATATGGTAACTAATAAGTAATATTAAAAGAAACAAAGACTTTTTAAGAGATTTATGGGCAAAAGCTACTTACTTGTTTAGAGAAAGTTTCCGTGTTATGGATGCTATTAAGCTCAGGAGGCAACATGTTAAACATGCCGTTAGGGCAATGTGTGTAAGAGATCTTTGTTTCCTTAGGTATTAATCGATGTATGAATATATGTATTTTTTTTGTTTAAAGAACAGAAGTCACATTAGTTATTCGTAGGACATTTAATTCACGGAGAAAGCATGCTTACAAAAACCTTCTGAAAAAAAACCATCGCTCCGATGTACGGTGACAGAACATCGAAATCGGAAATATCAGCGGTAGAACAGACCTATGTTAGTGGATGTGGGGGTTTGCCCCCCGTGTACCGCGTCCTTTCCAGAACTATTGTACTATTTAAATCCACTTATAGTTCGCCCCCTAGTCCCGTACTGTAGATACAGGCCTATCTAAGAACAGACCTAAGTAGATTCACTAGTTACACCGTTAAATCATCACCTACACTTACATCTTTTGCGAAAAGTCTTCCATTTTATTTGTGACTAAAATTTTGTGGGACGAACAAGTTGACCGAAGTGCCTGAAGACCTTTATTTGCACTTCAGTTTGTTCATCAGGGTTTAGAAGAATCCAGATGAAATAAACCCACAACGCTTGTATTTCAGAAACTCCCTCACAAAATCAGACTTAATGGTTGGTATTGATTCGCGCCAACATTTCCATTAATTTAAATGTCGAACGGAAACATTAATTTGTTCCGCGGCCGGCTTTTGAAAGGATTATCGCCGGAATTAAAGCCTGGATCATTTGTAAAAAAGCAGCTTTATTAAGCTTATGCTTCGAGTTGTATATTTACAATAGATACTTTTTTAATAATTACAATCATTTGGGTGTAAATGTTAAACACAATGAAACTAGGTAATTAGTAGTTATTTCCAAACTAAATAAGTATTTTCCAAAAAAAAGGTGGAAAATAAAAGAAGGTAAAATATGAAAAAAAAATCACGCTTGGAGGGTGGATTGCCATGAAAAATCATTAATTTATTTCCTCAATACATTTTATTATACAAATTTCCGAAACTTTTTTGGTACCAATTAACGTAGTATCTACGTATATTTGTACTTTTAAATTTTAGACAGTAATTTATATTTTATTTTTTCACTGTATAATATTAAATTCTAAAATTTGAGGAGTACCCTTTTGTATTCAATAAAAAAACGTGTTCATTAGAAAGTTATGCATTCATAAAATATCGTCCTCATTCATATATCATTGAAGTGTATTATTGCTGGTGAAAACAGCAATTTATACGGGTGCAAAAGTGATCGCGTACAAGTCTAAAATGATTTTACTTTAGCTCTGTTCCACAATGCATAGGAAAAAATATAAACATCTTTGTATATATATGCTGCCACCTGCTAGTGCAAGCGTTGAGTACGATTGCCACCGTAAATATAAAGCTATATTTATTGTGGTATTGCGGTCGAAAAAATCTTTTACGCTTCTCAATTGCACACTCCAATAATGAATCGAGTGAGAGATGTTTAAAAATTTCTTCCTTAAACTTGCATTCAATAGACAAACATAACTACTTGAGGCATATTTTAAGCAGACATTTCACCCTTTAGTAAAATAGCTTTTCGACGTTAAAATAAACATACATAGTCGGAATACTGTTCATCCGACTTCAAAATTTAGTAAAAGGATAAAAAAATCAACGGCTAGAGCCCCTATTAAAAAGAAAACCAGTCCGATGGATAGCGGCAATCGAAGGCTAATTATTGCACTTCCTGCGGCCATGTTGAACGACGGAAATCACAGGCACTTCCGGCTGTAATTTTGCTGACGCCGTCCGTGTCGCGGGCCGATTGACACGGGATGTTGGACAAGTTCGTTCTAGAGGACCCTTGGTTAATTTTTGTTTTTATTACTTTTAAACAAATAATAGCGTCTCCAACACTGGCAACTTAATAATCTATAATTGATTGCCTGAATAAATAAACAACGTTAAAATATTTCTATATATAAAGGACCAAAAATCGAGTATCTAAATTCATTCATTTGTTCTAATGATATACGATTGGTATAACGCATATTTTTTGTTGGGATGCATCCGTTCAATTTTATTTCTGTTCAAAATTTATTCAATCAAGTAAGGAGATCTTATTGAGCCACTTCAATTTGTGAATGACTTTACATGTTTTTTTTTAACTAAGAGTTAAAAAAAATATTTTATCCTATTATAACATAATAACAATATTTCAACCGTCATACCTAAGAAGAATATCCTAGCTTCTAATGAAAATATTGATTATGGTAATTATGAAGATATATTTTGTTTATAATTAATAATAAACAAATTATGAAAGTTATGAAAATTAACAAGTAATAAATAATAACTAGATTTGAATAATAGTAAATAAATGAAATTTAAAATGATGATGTAGATATAGGAGTAAACACATATTTATGAATAATTAAAATATTTTTTAAAACACATTTTGCATACGCTGAACTAATTAATCATATTGTTTTATTTATATTTGATACTAAAATAACAGTTTGCCGGAAAACTCTTTGCAACAGCCATAAATCGACAGGTTTTCCATCAATATAAAACAATATAAAACTTGTTCATTTAGGTGTTATTTTCTCACATTATGTGAAGATTCATTGTTAATCCTGACACGTTGCGCTAGAAACGGAAGGAGGCGGTCGAGGAGTGATGAGGAGTGAACGAGATCACTTCCGGTGCAAAACGTCGAGCCGCCTTCGCCCCTTAGAGGACCGCCGGGAGCGACGTGGGCGGTGTCCCGCGCCACGATTAGTGGATCTACCATTTGGCGCATAATTCGCAGAGGAGATATTAATTACTTCTGGGAACGCTTCTCAATATTATTATATGATTTGAAGCTCACTTAAAAAGCCCGATTAGGTTTGAACTTTGTTCGCGCAAATTGGGTTTCGTTCATATTTATTTATTTAATATTATTAGGGTACAATATATTATCATTCATGACATTACAATATTCAATAAAGCGCTACGACATAAATACAATTATGCCTGTTAAAAACACGTAGGGTGCAGTTAAGTGATGTGCAGTTTTACATTATAAATTTAAAAGAAATAATGACTAATATTTATGCAAAAAAAGTGCTTAAACATTTTGGAGTGAATGGTACCATAAGCACATATCACAAAAATGTTTAAAATTCACATTTAGTGGCATGTTGGCATATGCACCGTGACATATACGAATAACTAGGTGATAAACACATGTCTTAATGATTTTTCTGCTGGCAATGAAAATATATCTTATGGAAAAAAAAATAATTTAAAGGATTATTTTATTTTATTTTTAAATTGATTATTTTTACATTTACTTAAATTTAATAATTTTAAAAATTATTTTTTTTTTAACGGTAGATTTGTAGACATACTAGAATAATAATTAAATATATTTTTCCTTTTATTAAATAAGTAACATACTCGTATAGGTACGTATATTAAATAAATAAATATTAATAATAATAATAATAAATAATTTATTCCAAAAGGCAGGAAGTATAGTGCAATCGTTAAAAAATGATAAAGCAGAAAAAAATATAAACTTATTTAGGTTAAGTAATTTAATATATATGTGTTTTAATAGTTTAGGGTATAAATTTGAGAAAAAGAAAATTTATGAGAGTGTCTGTGAAAATGACAGAAAGCGAGAGAGAAAGAAAGACGTAAAAAATGCTTGTTTCCAAAGTTTTGTGTTTTTTAGAGGATAAAAAAAAAGTATTTTATATCTATATAACGTTAGTATATATGTTTATTGTAGAGAGACTAATTTTTCCGAGTTAACCTTTCGAACTTCCTTATCTCTCACAGACTAATATAATGGGTAGAATTTATTGAAAGTACCGTCACCTCGAAAAGCTCTATCGAGTTTAAGTTAGAGAAAAATTTATATCATAATTGGCCCTGCTAAATTTTCTTATACCAGAGCTAGAGAAAATGCTACGATGAAAAGTCAAAAAAGGCATAAATATTTTGGGAATCGAACTTGTACTTAAGAACTCAAAAAAGATTGTTAAAAGAACATGCTTTTTCTTTTTTTTGACGTGTCTTTGTGTAGATCTTTAACGTATGCTAAGGCAACACAATTACACAGGAGTATGTGTAAGGGAGTACAAAAAAGTTATATCTTTAAAAAAACTACTATTTTTTGTATTTTGAAAGTGATAACAAACTGTACAACCTGTCAAATTATCACGTGCCAAGTTTTCTGATATTGTCGATTAAAACTTTTGGCTCTATTTTCTCTACCAGTGATACATTTCTAGGTAGCTTCATATATCTGCCTCTACCCGTTAAAAACCTGCCATCGCTGCTACCTCAATCCAAGTAGTAACATAGTTTATATTCTTCTTATAATCACATAAAAGTTTTCAATTTGTATTTTAGAAATAATTATTTAAAAAAAATACAAGCGTAATAAAATTTGATGTATACAATATAACTGTACTAACACGGAAAAAATAAAAGATTTAATTACATGCACCAGTGTACATCGCAAATAAGTATATAACAATAAATAGTTTATGTATAGCATTGCGTCGGCGTCGGTGAGCCGCCTTAATTGAATGCAACCGCCTGAAAGTTCACGGCTCGAGGGCGGGTCAGCGGCTGTGCTCGTATATTCAGGGGAGGGTCGGCGGGGCGGGGGACGGGGAACGGGAACACGACTCGTTTGTTTTAGCGAAACATTCTAGTCGGATGCAAGCTCTTTCCAACCGATAGATGTAATTATATTATATTGTATGCATACTAGCAATAATTATACTATTTATTCATGGGGATGGTTACCCAATTTACATCCATACATAAGAAATACGTAAAACCACAAAAAAGGCAAACATCGGGTAGAACAAAATGACTAATATTAAAAACAATAGTGTCACAATTAATTTACACACAGTTTCGATAGAGAGGATAGGTGAAAATAATTCCACAGGTAAAGAGTTTACCAATGTCCTAATATTTTTATCCCTGCCAATCGGATTGAGTTTTCTGAAGAGAGTCAATACGAATAAAATTCGCTCTCGCCTTCTCACACGGCGCACTGCATTGCAAATTTATTGGCCGCCCGTGGACGCTTAGTCTGAAGGATTACCAAACGATTTCGATTGAAATTCAATTACAGAATGAACGACGCTATACTATCAGTCCCAATCGTCATTCACACTTTGACATCCAAGAGTGTGTTTATCAAAATGAACCAATGCGGTAAGTATCAAAATGAATATCAGTGAAAGTAAATCCTGCGTTGCCTGTATAATTGCGATATCTTTAAAAAGGCGTAATAAAGACGCTTGGTGATATCGTGGTTACGAAAAAAGAGTTTATACATTCATTCATTTTTTTATAAATACAAGGAAATCCATAAACAATACATACATATTATGTGATAATCTGTTCTAATTATACTAATATATGAACACATTATATTATATATATGATTGAAGCAAGACAAAGACAAAAAAAAATATATGTGGTTTTATATACGAGCAGGTAAATAAACAAATAATTGAATGTGTTTTGTTGTATAATAATATCCTAAACTATAAAAATAATGAAAAAGATTATCATCTAAAATACTATAAATAACCTAAAAAAATGTAAGTGCACCTAAAATAATACTATGCACTTTAATATAGATAATAATATGCACTATTTAATGTATGTATTACATTTCCTTTTGGGTCTTAACTAGTCTTAATTAAAATTTTCTGACTTTTTTTAACTTAAGAGTAACAATAAATGAGTGCTATTTAATTTATCTCCATGATAATACATTTGTTCAATTTGATTATATCATTTATGTTGTAACGTAATCTTAAGCTGTTATTATAATAAATAAATAAGTCATATATAATAAGTATACATTACTGTTCGATAGAGTTAGTGGACTGTATATTTTTGTAATCATTAAGAATGATTAATTGGTGACGAGATGCAGCGCCAAATATCGGAAGACAGAAAGGAAAGAACAGGGACGTACCTTTGCTGCGATCTGCTTCCTTGACCCACTGGACTCGTCAATGTGAAGATGTAGGTAGCGGAAACTGCACCACCTCACTTCACCACACACACTTGGTTCCTCAAGGTAGAGGTCTAGAAATCCGTTCACGAGCGTGATTGCGGCGAGCGCGCGGTGCAAAAACGTTGCGTGCCGGTCAACGCGCCGTGGTCGTGTGATACCGCAGCTAGATACTGTGCGGGTAACTGGAAATTGGACACGTCGAAACGGTGTGGTTTTTGGCGGGAAAAAGGGTTGGGTGATAAAGGATTATATCTGGCGCCAACATTCCCTCCACCGAAATCAACGTATGATTTCCTGGATATATGGGGTAAAAGCAGGTTACTTTAAAGCCTTCCATATATTTGTGCTTAGATGAAGATTCATCTACAGTGTGTTGTTGATTGTTTTGTTTTAGATAGATACATAGATAAATAAATATAGTAAAATAGATAGATAAATATATAAATAAATAGTTTTTAATTTGTTAGTTGTTGTACGGAAGCGTTCGCGGAGCGGCATGCAAATACGCCTGATGATAATAGTCGATTATCAATTTTGTAAAGATGTGAGATTTGGGCATCAGAAGAGGATGCTGTGAATCGAATGGTATATTTGCATGTTTGAGTCGTCCCCCCACCCTCAACAGACCTAGGGAATCGACGAACGGGGATAACTTACGAAAGGAGTGAGAGCACTGTTTACCTAATCGTAAAGCTTCCTTTTCATACGAAAATGTATTATTTTGCACGTGATGAATTAAAATAATAAGACTTGACTTCAATTCACTAGTGCTTAAAGGTAGTAATTGCCTTTGAGTAGCAACTTTGCGTGAATTGTTAATAAATCTGCAGCACCAGGCTACAACTCGCTGTAGCTTCACGAGGGATGAATACTTATTGATTAGAATATCTAATAAGTTTGCAGAAATATTAGTTGGCTTGATGGAAGGGGGTTCCTTATCTGCACAAGCTATTAGATTAGAAGTTTCATTCATTTTTAGTTCTGGTATCTCCGTCAGATGCGAAGATGATGAATTGTTTATAGGCCAGTAATGACTGGATAAACAAAGCCATTGTGGTCCCGAGAACCACATGGTAGATTCCAGAAGTTCAGTAGGTTGAGCACCTCTGGAACTGATGTCCGCAGGATTTTGATGTGTAGAGACATGAAACCACGTAATGGGAGCAAGTGTCTCTATTATTTGAGTTACGCGATTAGCAACAAACGTTTTTAGTTTATACGGTGGAGTGCTAATCCACGAAAGTACAGTAGTCGAATCTGTGAAAGCATAGATTTTATCTATTTTGTCTGCCTGAAAAGAACTATTTTCGTTTAGTAGTTTATAAATGTAATTGATTAGTTGAGACAACAGTAACGCTGCCATTAGTTCTAATCGTGCAATTGATATGGTTTTTAAAGGGGCCACTTTAGATTTGGCCATTAAAAAACTGGTTTTGACTTGAAGATTACTGTCAGTAACACGTAAGTATACTACAGCTGAGTAACCGCGCTCGGAAGCATCACCAAAACCGATCAATTGACAACTTTGGTAATTTTTAAGAAGAATGTACCGATTACAATTTATTTTTGCTAAAAATGGAAGTTCTGATGCAAATGTTATCCATTGATTATGCAACGTTGTAGGCAATAGATCATCCCAACCGAGGTTTAGTTTCCATAGATTTTGCATTATGCACTTTGCTAGAAAGATGCAAGGCGCCACTAAGCCAAGAGGATCATATAATTTTGCAATTTGTGACAAAATTGATCGTTTCGTAACAACCTTGTCAGTGGGCGAGGTAGCAAATGAAAAACAATCGTTTGTTGGTTGCCATTGTAAACCTAAAACTTTTATTGAATAATTTTCATCGTCGCTAAATAGGATAGGTTTTTCACAATTTTCGTGTGGGATTCGAGACATGAATTCGGGGGAATTACTGGCCCACTTTTTCAGTTCGAATTTTCCTCTTTTCATTAGTTCTGTAAGTTGATCATGCAGAATATAGGCATTTTCTAGCGTGTCTACCGACCATAAGAGATCGTCGACATAGAAGCCTTCTTGCACAACCTGACATGCTAAAGGAAAGCTATCGGCTTCATCAACAGCTAATTGATTAAGGCTTCGAATAGCTAAGAACGGAGAGCTGATTAAGCCGTATGTGACGGTTTTCAACTCGAATGTTTTTATCGGTTGTTCGGGTGAAGTTCTCCATAGAATGTGTTGATACCCGCGATGGCTAGGATCAATGAGAATCATTCTATACATCTTACAGATATCTGATGACAGGCATATAGAATGAAGTCTGAATTTTAATAAAATATCAAAAATATCCTTTTGCAGCTTAGGGCCTGCAAACATTTGATCGTTTAAAGATTTATTTAAACTAGTTTTTGCGGATCCATCGAATACAACACGATGTTTGGTAGTTGAGCTTGATAGTTTGATGACACAGTGATGTGGTATGAGATACGCAGTTGGCTGAGTTATACCGTGCTTTACCACCTCCATGTGCCCCAGAGTTTCGTATTCTTCCATGAAAGCATGATACGCGGCTTTTAGTTCGGGTTGTCTGTCAAGACGACGTTCGAGATTTGTAAGGCGAGAAATGGCTTGTGTGTAAGAATCCCCTAACTCCGGTTCAATTGATTTGAACGGCAAAGGTACAACATATCTGCCAGTTTCATCGCGGTAGTGTTGTGATTTGAACAGTTCCTCGCAATAAACGTCATCAGAATTTGATGGTATTGCACAAGGAATGTTTTCTACCTCCCAGAATTGCCTTAAAGTTTGATCTATTGAGTTGTCAATAGATGCCAACAAGCAGCTATTTGAGGGCAAAGAATCGTGATCAATTTTACCCATGATTACATATCCAAAAATGCTGTTCATAGCACATGGTAGACCACCATTGTGGCGTATGACATCTCCATTAAATATTTCTGGGAAAACGCTAATTTCCGCTAATAAAATGTCAATTTTAGACGGCACGTGAAAGTTTGGATCTGCAAGGGTTAAGTCTTGAAAGTGTTCAAATAGTTTAGTCGGTAAACGCAAAGATGGCATATCATTAGTGATTTTTGGAAGTATGACTGCATCAGCTGTCAAACAGGGAACTTGAGAGTTTTTGGGTTTTATGACACAAGTTGTCATACCCTGGTCGCGTACGTGAGCTTGACCAAGTCCAGTTAGAGAAAAGTGACATTTACGTCGTTTTAACCCTAAGCGTTCAGCGCACGAATTGCTTATAAACGTAGTTTGTGACCCTGAGTCGATGACTGCCCGCGCAGTCTGATAGCACCCGAAAGCATCTTTTACGTGAACTAACGCCGTACCCAAAAGGATTGTTGAATTAGTGCATTTCGAGGACGAGTAAAATGCGGACTTCGAACGAATGACGTCACTAGCGATGTCATTACAATGAATTAGTGTATGATGTCGATTTTTACAAATATGACAACAAACAGTCGAAATGCATTTTTCTATTGAATGCGTGTTTTTTAAACAGTTAAAGCACAAGTTCAGTGAATGCACTTTTTGTTTACGTTCTTGTGGATTTAAGCCTAGAAATTGAAAGCATCTATAAATAGAATGTGGTTGCGTACATACGGGACACATTATTCTATTTTTAGGTTCATATTCTCGTAGGTTTGATTTATCCGAAGTTGCCATAAAAGTTTTATGTTGTGAAGGACCTCTCTGATTGGTATTTATATTTTTATTTGAAAAATTAGGTTTTTGATAGGTATTGCTAGTTGAGGGTTTTGAATTGTACGGTAATTTAGAACCCTGTACTTGCATTTGAGACATTTCTAAAACACTAACCTGATTTTGAACAAACGCGATGAGTTCAGAAAAATTAGGTATTTGTTTTTGGTCACAATTTTGTTCAAATTGTTTTCTCGTTTGACTGTCTAGAGTACGTAACCCGACGTATAGTAAAATGAAACTGGATAGATCAGGAATTTCTAATGATTGTAAAGCTTGAGTAGATTCTTGAAAGGTTTGTAAAAAGTTACTTAAACCTGTAGAAGATTCGCTGGACAGCTGTTTAAACGCAAATATTTTATCGAGATAACTAGTGGCGATTGCCCTCTTATTATTGTATTTATCGATTAAAGATCGCCAAACTATGTCATAGTTGCCATGGCTGACTGGTAAGCTGCGACAATGAGAAAAGGCGGAACCTTTAGTTGACGATAATAAATAATGGAATTTTTCGACGTTGTTTATGGATGAATTATCGTGAATTAGACTACGAAATATGTCGTAAAATGAACACCACTCTTCGTATTTGCCACTAAAAGTACAAAGGTCGATTTTTGGCAAACGCGGCTGGACTGCCTTTGACGGACGTTCGATACTTTGTTCCGGAGTTTTATTTATATTTTGAAATGATTTAGAAACAGTTTGAATTTCAAAGAACATTTCATCGAAAGAATCCATCTCTTGACCCGTAGGTGTGAAACTCGGATTTATTACTAACTGAATTGAAACCAACTCATCCAATACAATTTCGAAGTTATTACGCGTTTCTGTCATTGCTTCACAACGCAACAAGAAATTAGGTATTTTTCTGTCATTGTCAACCAACGTCTTTGACAAGTCATACAAAACTTGAATACGTCTAAAAAGACGCTCCTTTCTATTCGTTAATACGGCGAGTTTATTTGATAAAGCTTCAGTAGGAGGCATGTTGTTTTTGAGTTAATACTTTTTGAACAAATAATATTACCATACAAGAGTAAGCACGTAGCTATTATTTATTTTAATGCCAGCCGTGAAAGCGTTGTATTAAAAAACGTAAGCGCGTATTGTTTTTGTTTTGATTCATATACCTACGTTGTATTTTTTTTGTAGGTGTATGTTTGTTTATGTTTTGCTCGCGCGGTTCGGCGACGGCGCGCGCGCGCCTACCTGCAATGCGCTGCACGTAATTAAACTAGTGGATTATGCAGGTAGCAAAACGAATGTATTTTTTCACAGGGAATAGATATGTGTAGGCGATAATAATATTTTTATAATTAAATAAATACTATTACACAATTAAATTGTTAGTTTATAGCACACATATGTTACGTATGTTATTGAATAAATACAGTAGTTTATAGATTATGTTACATAGATATTTTTATAACAGTAATTCGTGTGTTCGAATTTTAGGTGAACATATACTTTTATTATGCAAATTTAGATCATATTAACTGTAAAGTTATCTTATGATTTTATCAAAGTTATGATAAATAACGTAAATCGCAAATAAAGTATAGCAACGGTAGAGATTCGTTTCGAAAATATACTAATTTTGAAAGGTTAACAAAATGCAGTGTATTATTTCGATTTTTGACAATGTTAGGTATTTACCTTCGGCTCGAAGTGGCCAAAATGTTCGATAGAGTTAGTGGACTGTATATTTTTGTAATAATTAAGAATGATTAATTGGTGACGAGATGCAGCGCCAAATATCGGAAGACAGAAAGGAAAGAACAGGGACGTACCTTTGCTGCGATCTGCTTCCTTGACCCACTGGACTCGTCAATGTGAAGATGTAGGTAGCGGAAACTGCACCACCTCACTTCACCACACACACTTGGTTCCTCAAGGTAGAGGTCTAGAAATCCGTTCACGAGCGTGATTGCGGCGAGCGCGCGGTGCAAAAACGTTGCGTGCCGGTCAACGCGCCGTGGTCGTGTGATACCGCAGCTAGATACTGTGCGGGTAACTGGAAATTGGACACGTCGAAACGGTGTGGTTTTTGGCGGGAAAAAGGGTTGGGTGATAAAGGATTATATCTGGCGCCAACAATTACTGTTTATAACCATATCTATCGATTATGTTTTACATAACATACGGACGAATTAACAACATATACCTTTTAGAACATATTCAAGGGACGGTAATGACCACCTACTGATAAAGTTTTATAGTAAAAATAACTTATAAAATAGCAGGTTAAAAGTTAGCCCGTTAACTCCAGATTATTCTGAACAAACTTTCAGGCTTAGTGCACACAAAACGATGCTGTCACTCAATAGGAGCATTGAAAGGAAGGAGCAAAGCTTGCATCATTTCAGCCCCCACTCGTGCAAATTGAATGTAAAGGTTAGCTGGAATGGCAGCGGCACTCTTTGATGCAGAATTTAATTTGCAGACGGCCTCCCGGCAGCGCGCTGAATTCGCAATGAGCCAACCGGGGCGGGCGGCGCCGAGCGGCTCCGAGGGCGACCGCCCTACGACGACGGCTTCGCGACGGACTCGCGGGATGAATTGCGACAATTAGAAATTACCGTCTGGCGCAGTACTTTCAACAACCGTCTTCTTAATCCCGTCTGTAAGAAGCTGTTTGTGTTGACTTGCGTTAATTTATTGCATTGGAAAGCGTGTTACCTCCTGTGTTTTTTCTACTAAGAAATTGCGTGATTTGAAATCATAAATTCATTATAATAAAATAATATTTTGTTTGTGAATTAAATATATAGTACACACACAAAAAATAAACGTCACACATTTATTATTTAAAAAAAATATTATCCTTATTATTTAAAAAAAAAATATTTTCCTACGGTTCTCAGTTTTCATACTTAATAAAAGTATTGACTCAGAATTATTTTACTTTAGCATTTACTATATTTTTCATTGTTAAAGTAAGAATTAACCGGGTACTTATAAAGGAGGAATATAAAGGGAAGGACGAAAATATGCACAGTATTTAACTCACATTATCGTATCTTGCACATGACTCAAATGTTTTCGACGCGGCCACTGAACTTTTTAAATAAACATACAAAATGTCTTTCTTAGAACAGACGATAGCCTAGTTTGATATAATATTTTGCAATTCTATTACTTTTTAAACCTATGCAAAAAAATAAATAAATTATAAAAAATATTTCCTAAATCCCTAAAAGCCAATTTGGATAAAATAACGTCGTTTCTTCCTCCTATAGGCAGCGCCCCGAATCCTCGATCCTCGTTAGGTATTCCGGTACCGCTGATAAAGTAATAAAGATGGCGCCTAACGTCATCTGTCAGACTGACATTTAGCAGCGAAGCCCATTTCAAATCGCTCTCGCTACGGCTATTTTTCACCTGTGTCCTGATTTTTTTCTTTCTCCTTTTTTAACATTGAGAGGAAAATAGGAATGCCATATAGTGGCACCCTTAACCCCATGGATACTTTTAATATAACATCATTGCGTTTTGTTTGTAAGCATTTTTTTAATTTTGTGTTTATTCAAAATAAATGATAGATAAGTAATAAATTACACTTAAATCTACTATAAAACGTATCTAAATAGTGTGCATAACAGAATAATAGTTAATAATACGTTTCGGTGGTAGTTTTATAACTAATATAATAGTTTTATAGACAATCAACTAGAAGATCTCACTGTTTAAATATATGCATATTCAGTATACCTATTATTAACCAATATATCACCCTCTAGCTAGATCGTTTGTTAAGACCTGTTTACACCCAACAAATACTCGCGAAATAAACATTATTAGGAACTTTGTTTAATTTCAATATTCGGATAAAGATTTTATCCGAAACTGTCGTTAAAGAAAAATAATATTTTAGGTTCGCGTTTTCGAACGGAATTAACCAGTACTTATTATTATCGTCCTACCTTTCCTAGAAGGTTATTCCATTATCCCATCGTTCTTAGATGTAATATTTTTATTATAAGGCAAATGTATATATTATGTATGTATATATATATATATATATATATACCTACTCGGAAATCTTTAACGATCAATCGTCAGTACATAACATTTTTTTATTATTATTTATTATTTAGGCACCATACGACTTTACCAGAATATGATATCTGCGAGTGTGATATGTTATGTTATGTTATGTATGTTAGTGGATGTGGGGAGTTTCCCCCCCCCCCCCCGTGTCCTTTCCAGAACTATTGTACTTTTAAATCCACTTATAGTTCGCCCTCTAGTCCCGTACTGTAGATAAAGTTAAGTAGCTTTTTGGGTGCGATGGTTCTAATCTCTTCTGGCTTGAGGAGATGGTTGCCTAGAAGCTGGTACCTTTTGTACATGAGGGGCCCATATTCTCCCAGTAGGTGTAACGGAGTTTCTGGGTCGTGTGATAGGAAGGAACATAATTGTCGTGCCACGTTTTTTCACACTCAGTATGTCGTTATAATTCTCTCTTCGTAATTAAATTAATGCACAATGATCGAAAATAGTATTATATATTTTAAACTTTTAATAATAACTATTAGATACTTATTTCTTCACAAATACCTGAAACAAAGTACTTAATATGCTTTGGCGGTGCGTTGGGAATGATATAGGTACACCACATTCAGCAAATAACTCAAATTTACCTCTGACTTAAAGTGGTTGTCACTCCTCACCCCCAAGGATATATGCTCAATGCGACAACCGGTGATAAAAGTAATAAGGTTGAAGATAATATTACTTGACTCTTGAATATGTCTTCCCTTTTCCCGCATTCGACACAGAACCTGTCCGCGGAATGGAATATCTCCTTTCAAATGGTAGCACGATATCTAAATACAAGAGGGGTGATTTTTAGGATTTCATTACGATGTTAATTTTATGAATCCTGGACTTTTAATTTATACAGTAATTGGTGTGAGCAATGTCCTAATGTTTGATCGATTTTTTTATTCTAAATTTATCTTTCTTTTACCTGTGAATGTTTTACTACATTAAAAATACGCAATACTGAAAACAAAAATAAAATGTCTAGTGAAATATTTTCTCAAGCAATATTTTAACCTTTTTGGCAACTAGCGGCTTATATTTGTTATTTATGTAAATTCACATCGCCATCATTACCGGGACAAAAAGTATATTATTTAAAATAGGAAATTTATGTGGTTTAATTGGCAAGGTTAATACTCGTATTCAGTACTCACTTCGAGTGAGAATTGCATTATTTAAATTTAGGTCAGTGGCTTAACCTTCCATTTCATTGCATTATTGGTTTATATATAATAAAATTTTAATTAGGTCTAGAAAATTTCCTTTCATACCTAAATATATGATAAGAAATACCCCCTAAGGCACACCTGTTTTTAAATATTAATTTACCAATAAAAACTGTTCAAATATCAGTAAAACAAAAATATTTACATCGGAATGTTTACGATTATTTTAAACTATGTTGATGGCAGAACGATCCATATCTGGTCTGTTAATCGAAATAAGAAAATAAAATAAATTAATAAACAAATGAAGAAAAATCTAGCATAGTTTCATTTTAAAGCCAGAATAAAGTAATAAGATTCAATAACGAAAACAAAATTAGTTTATTATTTTTGTTATTTTAGAATGATGTATTTTTTTATTTACATTGTATTATTCTATATTTTTACACGTTTTACATATGCCCCTCACCCTTCCCTCTCCCTATTATTATATTTTCTTGAAGAATTTTTAGATTTAAAATAAAAATTTTTTTCTTGAAGATATTTTAGATTTAAAATAAAATTAGTTTGAACGTAACTCATTTACACATAAAAAATGTAATAGTAAAATAATTATGTACTCAATAAAATATGAAATTAACACTTTAAATTTCGATTGAAGTCAACCACGAGCGGTTAGCCGATTCGAGTTCGAGCCAGAATAAATAAAAAAAAATGTGCCTATTTATATAAAAAATGCTGCATTAAAAATGCATGCATGTATTATTAAATGTGCTGTGAAATATTAGGTAAATTTATTTGCTAAATTTTCCACTAATCACTGCCGAGACACTAATAGTACCCCGAGTCCTTTCTAAATTTCTTCCACTTCATTTATGACAGGTTATTTCCAATATCACCTCCTCATCATCAAAGCAGTATCTATATTCAGTATGTGCATAATTATGTAAATTTCTAACGAGAAGAGTTTGCCGCGTTACCTACTGGAAAGTAGTAGGGGAATGGGGTCGTGATTGGACGATCACGTGACCTCCTTTTCAGTGTCACGGCAAAATGTCACGAGGGCGTACGGATTAGCTAACACCAGTACAAAAATATTCTAAAACTATTGAGAAAAGATATAATTAAATTTATTCTATTCTAATAAAATAGTCCTAACAAACTTTGGTAATAATAATAATAATAATAAGAATTGAAATAATCGAAAATATCAATTAAATGAAGTAAGATTTTAATATACTCTATGGTAAATTTCTTCAGAAGTGTTCTATCAATGAGAGGGACAAAATAATTGCTTCCTTAGTGAAAAGCACGGTAATGGGCAGTTTCAGATAAATAATTGATGTAGGGAAGCTTTGTTTGCTTAAGGTAAACGTTCTTCCCGATTGGCGATCTTTATTCATTCATTCATTCATTCATTCATTCCTTAGTAAGTAATGATTTTGTGCATAACATCTATTTTTTAAGCTATTACCTCTAATATGGTATGGTAACATTTTTTTATATAAATAAATACATTTTTTTTTTATCTACAGTAATTATTTATCGTTGATTTTTCAACGGTGATGGTTTTGGTTAAGTTTTTATTTTTTTCACAGTCGGGTGTTACCCCAAAACGGGTGGTAAACCCAGCAATCATTAGTAAATATTTACTTGTAAAGAACCAATGAACAATCACGATTATTATTTTATGATAATAAAACATTGTTTACAATATTTGTTTTATAATGTGAATTGTACCCACGACTATTTATTTTGTACTACAATGGTATTATTATAAATTATTTATCTAAAATGAAATATTAACTATCCAATTTCGATAAATTATTTTTTTTATCCCAAGTTCGACTTGAACGTACTCGAGAAAGAGATCGTCACATACCCAAAATCAGTTAAAATTTACATAAAGCAGTAAAGGTTTTTGTGGGAGTGGTGAGACACGAAACTAAATTGATACAAATTTATAAGGAGTAATCCTAGATATGTTCCGATCCCAGTTTTCGCTAAAAACGTTAATTTAAACAGATTTTTTTATGTGAAAATGTTACCATTGCTATATTAACTTAATAAAACTTTATATATATTATATGTAAACAATATTACCTATGATATATAAAGTTTTATGATATATAAAATAAAGTATGGAATAAATAATCAAGTATTACCTAGGACTTGGCGTTACAACATTACGAAACAAGCATGACATGATTAATTTTTTTTTTTTTCAATCGGTTTTTTCAACCGGTCTTGCGCTAAATGGAGGGCCATTAGCTCTAAAAACGAACTTTAAAAGCAGCGATCTCGTATAAAATATTTGGTGGTAAAGTTGGCGGCTCTATCCAATAACTCGCGCCTGTCGGATGCGCGTTAAAGCGCTACTGAAAACTAATATGATAAGTTTCAACCGAGGATTATGCACCGCAGACCTTATCTTAATCATACGTGAATTCTGGTTACAGTGGTGTGGTTTTCTTCAATCGTGAATATATTAAACACCCATTTGAAATTTGTATGATCTATTAGGATTAGCAACAACTAAACTGACAGCGCGTGCATTTTAAAATGGTGAGTGGTCACTTTTATTAAGCAACGGAAAACCGTTAGTAACTTATTAATTTAAAATATTATTCAGCTAATCTGACTGCCGCGCGCGCATCTCTCTTCAGACCTTAAAAATGTCTACGGGTCTTACCGCTTACAAATTGGGGTGATTTATATAACGCTCAAATCGGAGCGAATCTTGCTTTTACAAAACGCAGACCCGCCCCATTATGAAATACCGTTATCCCCTTTGGTAAAGGAAAAACGCAAACTGATCCATTATAATTTCTCGAATCTTTGATACGTGAACATATAAAGGGTAGTTTTTCCAGCTTTTTAATGGAAAATGAAATGGTTTTTTGGTCGTTTAAGGCGAAGAATATTGATAATCGTCCTTGAAATTCAGTGATTTATTCAACTATTAGAGAATTATTAACAGTTTATCAGTATATATATTAAATTTCTCAGAAATAGAATTTAATTTTAAAATCCTGCCTTTATTTTGTTGAAAACATAAGATCAAGGTATCTTAACATTTTTTTTTATAACTAAATATTTAATGGTTATCGAATGCCAGCCATGGAAGAAAAGATCTAATTGAATCGAAATTAATATTTATCCTTTGACTTCGCTTAATGTAAAAATGTACCGTTTACAATCTGACAGTTGTGACCTATGGCTGCCATGCCAGCCACTATTACACATAACTACATCTGCCTGAGATTCCCAAACTTTGTCATCGAAGGTTTGAAGTTAGCCCCACTCCTAACCCACTTTTTTTGAAATTCATCGCTGAGATTCTACAAAACACCTTCCCCAAAAACCACTTTAGGCGGCCAAGGAATCCATGCAAGTATAAATTAAAAAATTTAAATTACCCTACATCCTCCCATACTTCATAAGCACGGTACTTATATTGCAATCTTTAAGTATTCTTGGTGTGTGCCTTTAAAAAAAAATATCTGCTATGGCGTTGGATATATTAAATTATTTTTTGCCCTACTCAACTAAGGCTAACTTGCCTGTACTAAAGTTTTAAATAGTATGACTCTAATGTGCGGATTTGAACACGCATTCGCAAGGTTAATAGTCAAACGTCTTAACCGCAAGGGTACCACGGCCTTTACACATTTTACACAGCATGTTACACAATCCGTTGGTTTTTTTATTTTATGTTATGTTCCTGCAAATAAAATGAATGATATTATTTTTTTATTTTATTAATTATTATTAAATTATCCTAATCCATTTGTCTTAGCAATTTTGAATATAATTATTTTTATAGTTAAAAATGTTGATGTTATATTAAAATTGTTATTATATTTGTCATTTTAATTTTAAGCATTTATGTTTAATGTTATTTATCATGTTATAACTTGATTGCGATTTTAATAGAAAAAAGAATTGATATGAAAGAAGCGATGTGTTTGCGATTTGGAATGGCCCAAGAGTAACGCTGTTAAAAAGCTAATTATTTTCAAAATTTAATTCGACTGTGGTTTTGAACTTTATTTTTTGGATCGTTGAAAAAAGTAAACCACACAAACTTTACTATATTGTTACGTTAAATTCTTTGGGCATTTATGGGTGGGTTTTTTTGGTTTATGGATGGTTTTACTTTTAGGCGTGATCTTTTAACATTTTTTTTAAATATTAATTGGTGGCAGTTCACTGCATGTTAGCTGCCTAAGACAGGTTATGTAAGTAAAATTAAACGTCGAGCCTGGTCAACCAAACAGTCAGTGGTCAATGATTGTCTAGTTTAGCTTAATCAGAATCTAAGGCACATACTGCTCTGTTACCTAAATCATTACTATTTTACTTTATACCCAAATACATTTTCGTATATTGCCATTTTTTGTACTTTTATTTATTTAATATATTTTAGGGAAACATACAGCGTAACTTAGTTTATAAAACAGTAAATACATGTTGATATTGTATTTAAAATTTGATTTCAGCTATTCAGGGACGGCGTGATGATCCTCTGCTAACAATCCGGGACTGATTTAAAAAGTAAGTACCTTCGTTTACTTATAATATTTAGTTGTATGCATGCTTTTCAACGATCGAGCCCAAAATAAAGCCGAATTAAAATTTTTATGCAAAAACTGATTAAAATACAGCGAACTAAGCATAAAGGAAACAACAACTTGTATTTTGAGAGAAAATAAGGGATGTTCTCTTCGAAAGCTCGGAAGTCAGACTCGGTCGATAAGAGAAACGTGCTAAGACTACATTTTTAACACCAACCAACTCCTTAAAAAACATGTCGCTGACGATGGTTCTTCCCAAATCATTGTGTTACGGCTCATAAATGTCATTCTATCACGGACTAATATAATAGGATAGTGCTACATTATGACAAACACTTATCCTAGATCAATGTCAAGCTGCGTTTACATTTGCTATAATGGCAGTGACACTCTAAAAGGTTACTAACACTTCTTAAAACCCTACCAGCAAATGACGCTTAACATTTTCATAATATTTAACTATAAAGTGCATTAAATAATATAAAAATATAATGATCGACAAAGGACAACATTTTATTTTTCCCTCTATCAGTATTCGTAATCAATAATAAAACTGATGGGTTATTTTATAAAAATACATTTATTAATTAAATTATTCTGCTTTTTTTTTTATTTTAAAGGTTTTTTTAGGTATTACCATGCGATTTTTAATCTTTAAAGATATTATTTTTAAGTAATTTTCATAATTTTAATTAACTGTAAAGTTCATTACATAATATAAATAATTCGCCTCGTTTTAAAATGAAAAGATCATTAGCAAATGCTAATTTCATACTTGAATATTAAGAAACTAACAGGTATATCCTGTTTTCTTTTCCTGGAAACTAATACGATTTTTTGTAATTTCACACTACAAGAAGGCAGCACGAATCGTGCTATTCCAAGAACAGCGTTTTTCGCTCTCTAACCCTGTCTAACCCTCAGTAGTAACTACATTTCTGTTACAAAAAAAAAAACAACGAAGTCTCACAATTTATAAGGGTTAGTTAGTTTTTGATTATTTCAGTATAATAGAAATAATTAGACAATAAGTTTTTAGGAAAATTAGTCAGTCCAACATTTTATTACTGAGTTATACGACCTGCTATATTGACGGCATTCAACTTGGCGCCATTTAGACCGTGTAGTAGGCACTCAGTCAAGGTCACAACGAACCGAGCTGACCTCGCGTCCCTTCCATTTCCCACCCCCGCCCCCAGGCCAACCCGTCGAATTCGGCGCGGGGTAAAGAGGGCAGGGTCCGCCCGCCTCGCCCCGCTAACGCTTTGTGTTCTTCAAGCAACGCTTACATAATTGCATTTCGACCTGAATGCACCGTCATAGCGAAATAATTAAACACTTATTTCCAAGAATAGGCACCAATTTTCCCCTTTTATGTATTGATGGAAGCCTACTTAGGCTTTATTAATGATATCCGACCCCTACTATCGAACTACTGCACGATTGCTATCTAGTATATATTATTTAAACCACGAAGAGTTGAAACCTGTACAGCACTGACAACAAATCCACAACCCGAGTTTAGATATTGATTTTTATAAGTTGAAACATTCATGGGGACATTTTCAGAACCACCTTCACTTGCACACTACATAAACATTCTTACTGACTCTCGCAAGTTATGAATATTTTAAACATTTGGTTGCTTTATCTTTTTTTTAGGTAGATTTCTTTAGGAAAGCAACCTATTGCAATGGGTACCATGTCATGGCTTCTGGACAATTTCGACATATCTTCGCGTTTCACATCCCTTAGAACCCAAAATCACCCTCAGTTTAAAAGTTTATATATATATCTATTATCTATCTATATCACTTTCTTGTGGACATGCTAACTTCCATAATTATTCACCAATCACTCAAATTGATTCATACAATTTAAGGGCACAAAATCTCGGTCAAGTTCGTTATTAGGCAAAATCAGACCGTGAGGCGGAAATGGGGGGGAGGGGGGGGGTCGAAAAAAATAAATTTTGCTATAACTTTCTTAGTATATAAGATATCGATTTTATTTCAATTTTGTTATTTTTTAAATAAACTTCTAAAACTTATCTAATTAAACTTTTTTGATAGCACCAACCATTAGTTCTAGGGGTGGGAAAAATTGGTTATTCAAAATACAAAAAATCATACCTCCCTTAATAGGCACAGGATCAAATCCGTTCAAAATGTCAATTGTAGGCCTCTAATTTCCCTACAACTTTTGTTTGAAACAATTTTTGATATGAGCAACCCTTACGGTGACACAGTCTAAAGAAGGATTCAGTATACGCACTCTCGCTGCGCAATTGTACGGCGGGTGGCGGGTGGCGGGTGGCGGGTGGCGCGTGCTGCCGCGCGAGGAGTGGATCACGCTACATGGCTGCTACATGTTTGAAACAAGTTCGTACAATTGGAGTTTGCTGATCCCCTACTTTGATCCGGTGAAATCTACCTCCGCCTTCGGCATGCCGAAAGGGATTTTTTTAAAATTCAAATGCGGACTCTTTCATTTTGGATGGAATAAATTTATTAAGGTTCTTTTTTAGTGTAAAACTTTTGTTTTTTTTTTATAATAAATAAATACCTCAAATGAACGTTACTGCATAATATTTGTTAACAAGAAATGTATGACCTACCTTCTTAAGTATATCTGTATTATATACCTACTTGTTATTGTATGCCGCTACTTCCGCTTTGTTTCCTGAGACATGAATAACTTCCAATTCGTCTTAGCCCAATTTTCAATTATAAATTTATAAAGGGATCGGTTTTTCTAAATATTAATAAGTTTTCAGCAGCACGGGAAAAGCAAATTCGCTGAAAAGATTCCGAGTGACGTGTGTCACGCCAACGTCGCACGCGCGTGCCGCGTTGAGAGCGCCGCGTCCCTGTTCTCCCGAAGCCGGAAATCCGGTTATCACGGCCCGATTGAAATGAGATTTCCTGGAAATTCTCATCGAGATATCGCCATCCGCAAACCCTCGCCAACGAACCACCTCAACGCATTATGTGACGTTTCCTTAATTTACATAGACGTCGCGTAATGTTCCGTCCCGCTCACTCGTTCAGCACCATTCACTGGGAACGAAGAAAGGGAGGCAAACGGTTATTACTTTCCAGAGAAAGATAAAAAATAGAGGGTATATTTTCAAAGTTGCCCTACGGATAAATATATTTTTATACCTGCTTTACCAAGCGGGTCGTAATCCTTGTTTGTACATACATGCATATTAGCTGAAAATTGTAAGATATGGAACCAACCATTCATATAGGAAATGTTTATTTAAGGGGACTCAACTCGGTCATTTCTCCATACAAACGCTGTAGTGTTGTGACTCTTTCGGAAAAAAATAATACTAGGTATCGTTTTAACTTCTCAATATCTAAGTTAAATTTTAATTTTTCTAAAAGGTCTAAAGAGCCTCAAAAAGTCTGTATTTTTCCAACACAATTTAGCACTAGAAAAGTATTCTAATACATTTGTACATAAATAAATAAAATAAACTTTATACTATTTAACGTAACACTCCTGATACCGGGGAGAAGCTGATGGACAGTGTCACAAATTTACAAGGTCACAGCGTTGTTTTTACCTTCTTCCAATTGGGGTGTGGTACCACTGTGCGGTGTGGTGATTTATATGCTAAAGACTTTCCTTCCGGACATTTTACATTTAAAAGCGAAGAAAACTGTAGATATTTTAATTGCAGATTCTACATGTATTCTAGAGAAATACGAGAAGATTCAATATAGTATTGAAAATAGGTATTACTGCTATTTATAAATAAGGATTTTATACTTTAATGAGTATACAAAAAGTTAAATAAATCTGAAAACTAAGTGCGTTATAAGGGGATTTTTCGAAATTTACTGTATACAGGGAAAAATCTTTTATTTCTTGAAGTTCAATAAATGCGTAGGCCTTGATTTCCTTGAGTGATAAACTTATTTAGAAAAAAATTACGATTTGAGACTATCTACAGCACATAACGACTCACTACCTGTAATGTAGTTATATCGCCGAGTGTAGTTATATCGAATATACAAGTTATATCATAACCTAAATACGGCATTTAACAAAACTAACATGCACATAGGTCGATATTTGATAAGTGTGCCCAGGCATATCCCTGCATATTTTATAAAGATAAAACACTAACTTATGTTAAATAATCAAAGTAGAATATAAAATATATCATTAAGTTAAAGGATCATTTATTTATTATTTATTTTTAATTAGCCTGGTCGGTCTAGCCCCACGAAACCGCGATTTTGTTAATACATAAATATCTTTTCCCTCCCCTCTTAATATGATATATTTAACATACCCATGTTTTTTAAATAATTCGTATTTTCATCTACATTTTTTCTTTTTTTGATCAAAAGGGATCTAAAGGACCCGTTTTTTCTCTGATGTGATAGCAATTTTGTAGAAAGATAGCTGACCATCCCACTTTGCATGTGGAGCGACACCGTGTCTCCCTTCCGCCAATAAATCCCGCCGAAGCGTGAGTGGGACGAGAATTATGAGTTTGGAATTTAAATTTGGCGGTCTTTTTTTGTCGGGAATATCTTATCTCAGGCTATCTTCGTACTGATACACGCAGTTTGTTTTCCAGATTTCCCTCTTTTATTTGGGTTCGTAACCCGTAAAAATTTTATCAACTTACATATGCACGACGTGGATAAAATAAGCATATTATATTCCTTCTAATCATATCTTTGGTTTAATTGCCATTTTTTTTTTATATTTTTATCGTTTTAATAAACATATTTACGTAACATTTTTAAGACAATAATAAACATCACTTCATTTTCTACTTGTTACAAAAGGTTAAAAAAAAATATATTGCCGTGAGACTACCTCTTTAAACTGACTAACACAGAGAGGTTTTGTAATAAATATTGGCGTATCGAATCAAGAAGCCTTCTCAAGTATAAAGTATTAACCTTCATACCTCAAGTATAAAGCCGCTGTGCACCACCAGCAGCGATGTAAACATTTCCAAGGACTTCTAGGTACGGCGTGGGAGACAAGAAATCTTGAAGAAATAAAAATAAATTATATTTTTTGGATATTTAACACTCATAAAAGCATAATTTTCGGTGATAAAAAAGTCGTAATGAAAATAATAACGAAATTAAAATAAGCAATGCGAAAAATTATAAAACGGCAATGCTACTTAAATTATTAAAATGTTCTATTGTTAGATTTAGATTAGATTTTCGCTGTTTGTCACAAAATACCTACCTACCTACCTAGTCGACCTACGTGTTGAACGCGTGCTGGTCTGATGGGAACTGCGAGGACTTAAAGAGTAAAGACTAAAGGGGGTTTTATACCCTTTTAGTAGCCTGTAGTGGGTGCTGATATTGTGCAGTGGTGAGTCCAAGGCAGTGAACCGAGTTCCCTATTTAATTTTTGAGACAATGGAAATCGCAGTCATCGATTATTGAACTCCAGCTGACTACGTGTGTCATACGAGCATTGCACTCTTAAATTTTAGCAGTTGACACTAGATACAAAAAAAATATAATATAAAAAAAATAGATATGCTACATTCGCTGCACTGCCTACATTATGTTAAATATATTTTGTAAGCGGATAATTTATTCATTTATAATATATATATTAAAATATACGTACTGTTTAATTAATTAAGCGTAGTCAGATAAGGAAGTTTATCATTTTATGGACATATACGTTGAAAGCTAAGCAATAAAAAGCGAGGCGACGTAATATGGCATCTATTCTGTGCTTCTACGCAATTATTATAGCTGCATATTTTAATTAAAGCTGTTTTCAAAGCAATAAGCTTTAGAATATGGAGAGATAGTAACATTTTTTAATATTCTTATATTTTGGCTTTAAGTTAATGCTATATTTGCAATTCTAGACAATTTAAACAACAATGCAAAACGAATCGTACTCGTAACTAAGTAATTTATTAGAATTCAAGAAAACTGATTCCTCGCTAACATTTAAAAAGTGACTGACTCATCTTAATTTCTAAATCAATTTTTTGCGCAATCATATTTGAAGATTTTTTTACCACTCATTCTATTAAAAATTCTATTAAAAGAGCGAATGCTCTTAAGATATTTTACTATTGGATGTTTCGAATCACGGAAGTGAAAAATATTTTTTTAAATATTCATTTATTTAAAGAAATTATATACATTTAATGTGACTTATGATAACCAGAAATCTCTTTATTTCTTACAAAAAGGCAACTTGTAATTTTAATGGCGAAAATTTTGTTTAAATCTGGAGAAATAATTTATCTCATTTTGGCCAAATTTACATATATCTAAGTTTAGGTTTGAATTCATTTCTCTCGCCCGATTGAGTACAGCTGGGTTGGTTTAATCCAATATCCTGCAATCTGAAGTCGAGGACCTCTTTAGTACCTATATAATATTTTTCAAAAAAACCTAAGATTTATCAAAAAAAAATCACCAAAAAGAAATGTCTTTAAATATAATTAGATTAATCTTTTAAATATAATTAGGTTAGGTTAGGTTAGATTTTTTTAGGTCAAATAGTTTTACGCTAAATTAAATGAATATATAAATCTAGCTACCTAAAGATAAAACCATTCTTCAAATATTCCACAATGATACAAAGATCCGCTCTCGCGATAATCAATGAATAGTCTAATAATTGAAAATTCATTTAAAAAGTTGTAACAAATAATAAATGCACTGGCGCAGGATAATGCTATCAAAAGCTTTTTTAGAAATACCTCAAACGCGTTAAAAAAAGTTTCAAATAAGTTTTCTAAAGATTTTTAAAACAGACTATGGTTATAAAAAAAAATACTGTCCCCAGACTGTCCGCGATAAAACTTCGCCAGGCTTTCTAATGAGATAGTCTTGAAATGGAACATGCTTTTTTTATTGTGGTATGATTTTTATGAAGGTTTTATACGACCCGGCACGGCGAATAAAATTTGTGTTTATTCCTTTTCGAGTAATCGATTTACAAAAACAAACTAAGTATTGTCTCATATAGCATTCCTACTTGGTTGCACGATAATAAGTTTTAATTGCCATGGGAGATTTGACCTGATTAAGAAAAGTAATAAAATTAAGAAAAATGCAATATTTTTACATATGGGATTCAACAAAAAATTACGTGTTCTAGCATTTATTTTGAAATGACCCTTTGCTAATTTTAATGTTCGTGGTTATTTTAGCCAACGCGTTATATTGGTTATTAACAGAATTGTTTTAGGAATACAAGTGAGATATTTTTGTATTTTATATACTGCCCTGCAAATAGAATAAATAAAAGAGGTATTTGCTGCAAAAATTAGGTTTCAAAACAAACATACTAGGCTGGCTAACTATTAAAGACATTCAATATTTTATTTACAGGTATAAATAATTTAAGGGTTCATTACTGTAAATAAAGAGTTTCATTCAAATTATTAGGATTAGGTAGTAGTTAATGTGTCGCATGTAATAGTGAAAAAAGTTTTTTTTTTGTATCTGTGTTAACCATCTCATGACTGAGCCTAAAATCATTTATTGAATATTTATTACATGATACTACAAACTAGCAACTTAATTTTAGAAATTTATTTTCATTCAAAAATGTATAAACCAGAAAATCAATTACTTTTGCAAATTAGCAATTCCGCATATTCCAATAATTAATAAATGATGCTATTATTTTTAATTACGCAATGGTTCCCCGTGTCGTTATTAAGATAAATGGAAGCGTCCATAGTCCGCATGACTGGTTAAAATGATAGCTTCAAATTAATTAATTTATCTACCATTTCTTTTCGATTTTTTTGGAAGCACGTTATAAAAACATTTTGGGATTGCTTTTAGTGCTCACAATTTTAACTTTATTTATATTGCTAGTTACTAAAAATAAGGCGGATAACTTTGTAATGTGTAATTCTGTTATTTTTTTTTTTTTGTATTTACCTGTATTTGAATAAGTATTATTTCATATTAAAAATACCTACCATTTTGAATTTTCATAATTCTACATAAACTATACCTTTTACCTTTTAATTTTACCTTTCACGACATGAGCCTCCATAAAAATCTTCAGTTGCCTGTTTATTATTTTTGTATACACGCATAGTAAACTGAAGACATATTCATATTCTAGAACAGATTGAATACCTTAGAACAGCATTTTACTCTATAAGAGACTGGCCGAATAATATAGATACATAACATTAAAATCAACAAATTTTCTAATTATGAAACGTTGATAGTTAGTTCGATAGAGCGCTCAAATATATCATATTCGAATTACAAAAATATGACAGCACGGTTGTTGGAAACTAGATGACGTATTATTTATTACTGGACAGTTAAAATTAATACAAACTTATCTATATGCGCAAATAAAAACTTGTAAAAGAATATGTTCAGTACCACGTTATAACAATAATGTTATAAATAATATTTATTTATTTATATTATTATTTATTTTTTATTATTATTAAATTGAAATAATATGTTCGTGTTCTTTCATTACTAACCGCGCGTAAAAATTTACGAAAGATTAAAATAGTACTAAAAGTTATAATGAATTGAAAGAATGTCGATAGCATTGTATTTTTTCCCGGTGTTTTATCTAATATGTTTTATCTAATTCTGCTCTTCGGGGCGGAGACAAATCCAACAAATCAAAGATCATAAACATCGGTCCAGCCGTTCTTGGGTTATAAATGGTGTAACTAACCCGTCTTTCTTTTATATTTATGTATCTAAAGTGAGGAATGTAAGAAATTTTATTAAATTTAGTATAATATGCGTTACGTTAAAATCATAAAACAAACACGGGCCTGCCTAACGTTTTTGTTACCGTCTTACTCGCTTCAACCAACTGCAGCGCACTGCATATGCAGAGAGCGTTGTAGAAGTCAAGGAAAGCCGATTAGATCCGTGAATTAGAAGCTCACCATAAATAATAGTACGTGAATAGGTCGCGTAAATGATGGCAATAAGCCCTTTTGGTCGCCTCGCTCCGGGGTCGCAGCAAAACGCGAGAATTAGTATTTTCCGCGAGGTGACCAACGCTGACGAGCGGACAACTTCAATCTTAGGCTCTACCTGTTGAGCAACAGTTACTAAATATACAGCAATCCTTTTTAAGGAATAAATTTGTTTTTTTTTATATTTACACAAAAATAAATTTTACAAACTAATACAACTATCTCCATATATAGGGCTGTTTTTTTTAGAGGCGTGGTTTTCAATCTGGCACTACTTTTTTCGTAGTTGGTGTTTTTGACAGCTGTCACTTGATTTATGCTCAGTTTGGTTTGCCATTTCATAATGAATAGACTTACTCCTGAACAACGTTTGCAAATAGTGCAAATTTAGAAAAATTCACTCATTTTTTTTTTTAAATCACTCCTAAATAAAGTAAAAATCGCGTCGTGGGCCTGTGGCGTGGCCTCCAAGATCGTGCGATTTAACACCGCTGGACTATTTTTTGTGGGGTTATGTGAAGTCGCTTGTCTACGCAGATAAGCCGGACACGATTAACGCCTTGGAAGAGAATATTCGGCGCGTTATTGCTGACATACGGCCCAACTTGCTGCAAAAAGTGGTTGAAAATTGGGCCTCTCGGCTGGAATTTGTTCGAGTCAGCCGCGGCGGCCACTTACCCGAAATCATTTTTAAAACATAATGGCAAACCCTTATCTTTATAATAAAACTAAATTCTTAGCCATAACACCAAATTATATGCGTTTTATCTCTTCTTGAAAACCACGCCTCTAAAATCATCACCCCTATATATGTACCCCCGTAAAAAGTAATTCACAAATCACTGAGCCTACATTTGCATGACAAAGTAAGTAATTTGGAAAAAAAATTACACATTATCTGAAATATATTTAATTATGATATTTATAAGCAAAATAATTGATTTATACTATATGCCTGTCCTAAGATTGACGGCCTTACTGTTACCATTAAATCTATCTGAATGCGAAGCACCCGTGGCTCCAAAGGCAGAATTTTAAGATTCTTGTTTTTGTGAATGATTGGAAAGACATAAATTAACCCGACTCAATACGCTCAATCCGTGGGGCTAATCTGAAACTGACTCGCCACTCGCTCGCTTTGACAAATAATTTGATCGTTTATAGGGGCCTAGACACCATAAAACGTCAAATTGACAGCGAGCGATCGACGAGTCGGTTTCATACTGGCGTCAGTCCAATCCATGACTTGGATTAGACTTACGCCAGGCTGATTATCTAATAATTTGAATGACGGACTGACGAATTTCAGGATATTTTAATATTCGACGTTCGACGATGAAAACGCACGATTCGTTATCGGCGTCTGCTAAAAGCGTGATCGGTCATGAAATAGACTTTAAATATGTAACTCAAATATAACTCGAAAATATTAATGCTCAATTTAATCCACATTGCCGGCTAATGGCGAAGGTATGAAAAAAAAAGTTAATAATTTGTGTTTTTTTTAAGTGTGTGGTCACCCAATTAACCGGTTTGTTATTTTCCGGCCAAATTAACCTTCAGCCGGTTAGCTAAACCGCCGACCGTAACGGCGTTACAATTCCCTAACAGAATTTGAGGGTTTTACGATCAGCGAGTTATCCGAAAGGTCAAAGTTTAACTTATTGCCACGTTATGAACGTAATTATCCGTTGAATATCTAATGTACGTGTAACTATATACGCGTGAATAGATTATATCGTAGCTATATAACTGCCAACATTATATAATTTGAGACATTTACTGCACGCACAAGAAATACGGAATCTAATATAATCCAGGGCATATTCTTGAGCATACAATTGTATGGTTTCGTAATTTATTATATTTATAATAAATACCATAATGTAAATTTCAACTACACAACGATAAAAATAAAAACATTATAAAAACACGCATTATAAAAAATATTTTAATATGTAGATTTATATAAAATCCGTGCTAATAACATTTAAATGATTATTATTTATATATATCTGTTTGCGAATCATGCGGAGCTTAGGAATGTAACATAGCTTTGTACATATATGCAAAATAACTGGAGCTTTCGAAAATGAACATGTTTTTTCTTCCTTAAGATGATATTTTATGATAGTACTTTTATACTTTCAAAAGTTTGCAGCACGAATAATCTTCCTTGTTTTTTAAGGAATTGTAAATAACCTCGGTCAAAAACCTACAAATTATATTATTAATGAAATGATATTAAATTTAAAATTTAAACCATTGAAATAATTGAAAACAACGACGTAGTATAAAAAGGATTTTGATTGAAGCTATAGCCAACTACAAAAATGTTTTATAATTTATTAGTGGTCAAAGATTAATATTTGGCATATATATAATTCTTCAATATTAAACTCCTAACGACTTTGTATCGATTGCAAAATGTGTGTCGAAGTTACAACGTTTATGCAACAGAGTATTCCTATACTACTATCTTTCATAGTATATTTATATCTATTTTATATTTCTAACTTTTCTACTGTATGAACGCAAGGGGGAAATAATTTTATTGTCATATTCACCAAGTGATTAATTATATATCTACGAACTTTGAATGCCCCACGCGGGACAAATAGCTAGCTTACCGCCAGCAAGCAGCCTCATATATATATTATATTCTCCCCGTCGCATTTCACCATACACAGTGACAGCTATCCTGCATGTATAGATGTTAATAAAAACGTGTAATTGTTCAATACACGCCTTTCATATTCGATTGGTTTCACTATCATAAAAATTATAATGGTTAGCGCTTTAGGCAGTTGGCTTTGAAATACAATTTACAATTTAACTATACAGGCTGTATTTATATTTACTGGTGTCCTTATAAGGGGTTGATCTATATCGAAAACTAAACCGGCCTCACGAAAAAAAAATGTTCATACTGAAATAATTATATTTTAAAAAACTTTATTTTTCTTCGAAGCGCTACGCGAACCGCGCGAGCGTGAGGTCATTCCTCGATCTTGCACCATTCGTTCAATCACCTTCTCAAACCAAAAAACAATATCTTTGAAATGTCGAATTCACCTTTTTTTCGTAATTAAGAAACATTTTTCCAATAATTTTTGCTTATTAATGTGTATATATTGATCTATATCAACCTCCTAAAAGGAAATCAGTGAATATAAATACAACCTGTATATGCGCGCGTGTGTGTGTACATATATTAATTCTACAGATAAAACAAGATATTTTAAATTAATATGCTACTGATACTACAGTTATGGCCACTCGAAATGTAAAACAATCCCACAGTAATAAATGTAAAAGAATACTCGGCTATGGCCAAGTATTCCTTATGGTGGAAGTAGGGTAAAGAAAGGGTGAATGAAGGGCGAGGCGATAACGACACAAATCTGCCGCCCGCCCTGACATAAAGTTAACGAAACGCATAATAGATCACTTAACGATGACGCAACGCGAAAGACAACTCGCCGAAGGAAATTGCCTGAAAATCCGCTTTGATTCCCATCGTAAATACAAACAGATGCTATTCACACGAACGGGATTTTATTTTATGTGCGCGAAATAATACTCAATCATTTTTTTTTCATTTTATCATCTTATTCATCAGTAGTAAGCATTCGAAACAAATAACACCCACCCGCACGTATAAAAAATATTTTATATGCAAAAATCGCACAAATTATAACAGTCTAATGCACCCGCTGAATGCAACAGACGAAAATGTGGAATCATGAAGATGTCAATAATGGATCCCTAGGCGAACCCATATCTCAGGCACATTAAACAAAAACAAAATTCTAAATATGGTCAATCGCAGAAATCTCCACTTTGCTTGTTTGTATTTAAAATATATTACAGCGAGAGACCACCCTATCTATATAAAAAAATAGTAAAATCACGAGACAATCACAATCACCTAACACGTGCGAGAGATCACCTTTTAATCGTCCCTCACCATAAGCTGACAGTTTATGAGGGTTCCTTTAAATTTTCGGCATCGAAGATCTGGAACGACTTGCCTCCACCGCTAAGGAGCAAAACAAGCCCGGCCTCCTTCATGACTAGGTATCGACAATGACTTCTGGAGCTTCAAACTACCAACACCTGGTTAAGTTTTATATAGTTTTCTATGGTGGTCATACATTTTGTATTTTGTTTTGTATATGTTACATAAGAGCATGTGAGGATTACAATTCACTGTAAATACAATCAATATGTTTTACGTTAAGTATAAATTATATTTTATAAGATAATAAAACGGGATGTGCTGAAAATCAGCACCCTCCTCTTTCAGAAAGGAGGGCAGCTGAGCACACTCCTTTTATTGAAAAATACTGTTGAAACATATGTACCTACCATTTATTTTTGTTTTACATTTTTCAATAACGAAACATTTTCTTTCTTTCTTTCTTTCTTTCATGTTTTCATTGCAGACTACGTAAATCTCGCGATTAATATATTTATCTGTATAAAAATAAAAATCAATTCACCGTCACTTGAGGACGGCTTGACCGATTTGACTTTTTATTTTATTTATTGTGTTCGTAATTATCAGGATAAGGTTTGTATACCTTCAACCGGAAAGGTGGGAAAATTCAGAAAATTATAAAGGTGATTTTGTATTGTAGTTTTATATGGGTGCTCGTATAAACCGGAATAGAACAATGGAACAGTCATGGAATTTCTCAAGCGCGATCCATTTTCACTCCGGAACAATGACTCGCTCAGTTGGAGATCGCGCACAAAATAATTTGGAACGTCGACAAAACAGACGGCCAAACGTGACAATTCGACACGAGTTTTCGGCGTTCAGATGCGATCAAACAATCGATTACACTGCAGATAAATCTGTCGACTTCGGAACAATGAGCACTGTTTTGTTAACATTACACTTTGAGGTTTCGACACGAAACGCCAAGATTATGTATAAGAGAAATATCAAATTATCACAATTGAAACCGCCACCAGAACTATTGGCATTAATGCTTTCTGGCCAAGAACTCGATCGAAGCATTTCTTAGAGAATATAGTTCTTTCCAAATAAAATAAATGACATCATTTGGAAAGAATTGTCGTCAAAGCCGCCTGCAGGGCCTTACTGTCAATTATAATAATGGAACAATAGGACGTTATAACAATAAATGGTATATTAAAATTAAAATAATTTATTTTCATGAAAACAAATTAAATACCAGCTTGCCAGTTTGCCAGTTGCTTTTGATACATAACATAAAGCCAACAAATGTTTAGTACTAATAGATTACAGTTCTTTAGACTTTGACAGTTCGATAAGCGCTCAAATATCATATTCGAATATCAAAATTATGAAAGCACGTCTTTTAAACGTATTATTTGTTACTGATCAGTTAAAATGATTATAATACATATTAATGCATTCTCACTGCCACATTATAACTATTATAAAATGAAATATTATTTATTTATTTATTGTGGTTAACCAAAAAAAATTGTGCACGATACAACGAATGAATAATGTTAAAATATATTAAACGAATTTAAATAAGATAAAATATAAAAAAAATATTTAAATTTAAATAAAATACAAAAAAAATATGAAATGTACCAGTTCAAAAAAGAAACTTACGCGTAACACATGTTTATATTTTTTAAATTACATGAAGAACTGTTAATAATGAATAAATTAATAAAAAATAGTACCAAAAAAACGTGGTTATATTTTAACCCTGAAATTATTTTAATAAAGTTGTCATTCTAAATAAATAAATCAAAACCGTATTCAATGTAAAATATGTGCAATATTATGTTGGTGTAAAAATATTTCGGGTTGGTGGGAATGTTGAGAGTGTCTGTTTTTGCGTTACAAATTTCATTTAAAATCTAATCGTTTTGTTAGTTTTAAAATGCTGTTTAAGCGTAATCTTACCCTCAGCGCGGATACAACCCAAAATGAAACAAATCGATTGTGGAGACAAAAAGACAAATAACGACAACGACCGCCGCGTCGGCAAAACCCCAAGATTTATCTCCAGCATGTTTTAAGGTTGCATTTTCGCGCCAGACAGTTGAATGCGCTCTATGAAGAGGTCTGACAGGATAAATGTGTCGGGCGGGGAGGCAGCCATGACGTCATTGTTTATGGGGGAATTTTCGCTCGGACGACGCGACGCGTTGTACTTTCGACGCGAGAATGTTTCAGAATGTTTTAGCTTTCCGGGGCTACTCAGGTGAATGTATAACTTTAAACTTACTTCAGAGAAAATGTCTTACACGCGAACACCATAAACATACAATGATCTTTTAATATGGATAAAAATTCCATTATTAAAAAACGGAACGCTCTTACACTCTTCTCTCCCCTCTTTTTATTAGTTATTAAATCATATATAATAATCGATCTAAAGAGAACTTACTATTACGTAAGAACTTGCATTTATGCATATGGTACTAGATAATAGATAGAAACTTATTTTCAGTTATGTAGATAGTCTCAGGGGAGACTGAATTTTTCCCACTTAGCGAGAAGACAATGGTCGCTACTCCCCTTCAAGATTGTGGGTGGAAGTGGAATGAGAAGATGGGAGGGGAGGAGGTGTCCTTAAGTTTCCGTTCAGAAGGACTATTTTCGCAAGTGCGAAGAACGGTTTCGTTAAACAATGAAAGCATTTGAAGGCGTTTTCGTGAAAGAGACGTTCAATGGTCTTCTGCTTTGGACGCGATAAAAGTAGGTATTATACGTTTAGGCTATCCTCGTTCCATTACTAAGTATATTTATTCCATTTAATGATTTATTGTTTAGTTTTTATTTTAACAATTCGATAATTTAGGCAATGGGGAATTAAAAAAAGAGGGGTAATGTGAGAATTAAAATTTGTAATACTGAAATAGAAAATCAATTTAAAAAGAAAGTATGGGCAATTTTTAGTGAATTTTCTCTTTTATTTATTGTACTTCCATGATGTTAGAATAATTATAACTATATATTATGTTTTTTTAAGTTGCGAGACGAAATTTACTTTTTTCGGAATAACTGAGCGCAAATTGTGATTTTTAATAATATTAGTTTAGTTACAATTATTTTTTTACGTTTTTGTCTATGGGTTTTATTTCACACTACGCGTAGGGTGATAGGAATTTAAAAACAAGATAAAAATCGGATTTTTTAAAATAGAACATTAATGTTCCGTACCTCTAAAATCGATTTGCAAAGAATAAACTTCTTGTTTCTTCAACTAGTCTTGACAAGCAGTTCTCAAACTATTTTTTTACGACCTGGATCAGTCGCATACCGTTGATTATTTTAAAAAAAACATTACGATAAAGAGGCCTTAGAATAAAAAAGAGAAAAAAAATACCACCACTGTTATTTATTTTTTGTAAGAATGATGTTGCGACCTTTTTGGCGTCTAAAAATTCAGTGAGATTTATTGTGTTGTATGCTTGAATTTACTGAGGTTCAGTTATACGCGTAAATATGGTTAGGTTTATTAGTTCATTATGAAATTTACTTTTACTGACACCATAGCAGAAAATCCATAGCAAATATATTTGGTTTACAAGTTAATACACAGTAATACAAATTAACACAAGTCAATTAACGCAAATTAATACAAGGTCATATTTTTTTGAAATTAAAGGAAAAGAAAATATACAATAAAATTTTGATATCGTTGAGTCTGCTTGTGTACCACAGTTTGAGATCTGGTAATCTAGACCATAAACGATGAGACGGAAAACAAGCGCCCTCCTCCCCCCTCCCCCGTCCTCCTGCCACCTCCTCAACGCCTCCTTACGAGACCGAGTGCTTGCAACCAGGCACCCTACCCGCTTGCTCTGCAGAGTAATATGAAAAATTAAGCGCACTTTGTGTATTCTAGCAAGGCTGTTAAACCACTTTATACACTATTGTGTTATTTATATAAAATTTTCCATGTTCAAGCATACATTTTAAAATCCTAAATATAAACATTTAACAATAATTCGGGCGCTCTGAATAAATGACCATGTCGTCAAAATAAATTCACAGAATAGGACCTAGTCTTTATGATTGAAACCCGACGTTTTGGATGTATAGCAGTTAACATGTTTGATATAAATACACTAGCTGGACCTTGGATATTGTGTCAAAATAATTTTGTTGTCTTCAAAATCAAAAAAAAAACTTAGTTATCAAGACCACGAAAGCTTTTGTTTTATTAGTTGTAATATTGAATTGCACCTTTTACAATCCACAAAGAATTTCTATTGGATATTTTGCCCTTGCTTTAACACAGGTTGTTTAAATACACTCTTATCAAGTTTAATTAAACTAAATATTCACAAATTGCGCAGACATTCTTGTCAAACCACTAACGTTAATCTTTAATCGTAGCTTACTTAGTGTGTCTTTTCCGTTGGTTTAGAAGAACGCAAACCTATTTTAAATCCGGTGATAACAGCACTTACAAAATTACCGCCCAATATCCATTTTATCAATTTTTTTGAAAGTTTTAGGATCATGCGTGTGCGTTGTAATCTTTCGTCTCATAAAAAATTAAATCATTCCCGAACAGCAAGGTCTCTTTTCTAAAAGGTCTAATCTCGCACTTTACTTTGAATATCTCTATAAAGCATATGACAGTAGTATTCGAGTTTATACTGACTTCTGTAAGGCTTTATTATCACATGATATTACTGGAAAAACTTTTGTTCAATGGTATAAATGGCAGCCGTTTTGTCCTTTTTGAATAACAGATCTCAGACTGTGGCCATCGACGGTTTTCGCTTCGATAACCTAAAAGTAACGTTAGGCGTCCCACAGGGCTCCATTCTCGGCCCTTTTTTTGTTTCTTTTATTTATAAAATGTTATTTCATTCTTTCAGTTCTGAGAACCGCTTATCATATTTGAACGACTAAACTATTCGCGTTAATTTGTAATAATGGTGATTGTTTAAAAATGCAAGAAGACTTGTTAAGATTAGAAAAATATTGTGAGCGGAACCGACTTCACCTCAACATTGATTAACAAACATTTATGTTTACAAACAATAAAAAAACTATTAACTTTGATTTCAAACTGAATAATACAATCCTACCATAACTAAACGAAGTACGCTCTCGGTGTCACCTACGATTATCACTTGCGATTTGACAAGATATATAAAATGTGGTTGACAAATCTTACCGCACATTTGCGAATGACGAAACCATTTAAAGACATTAAAATTCTCTTCAATTCTCTTTGATCAATGATATCTTGGTTCGCAGTCAACTCGAATATGGTGTTCAATCCTGGAACCTATTTTAGTAAAATATTGCAACCAGATACAAGGCGTCAAGTTTTCTGAAACTCCTATATTTCGTAAAGTTCTGGCAGATAGGCATAGTTTTCTAGATATGACATTTTTACATAAAATATAATATAATATAAATAACATATATTGCTCAACCCTTCTACGGTCGATTCCTCTACGAATTCCAAGCATAACAACAAAATCTAACGACATGTTTTATCTAAACAAAATCAGCACAAATTCAGGATTAGCATCACCGTATTCTATAGCTATAGAATTAGCTAATATGTGATTTATTCAAATCTAACTTCTCCCAAATTGAACGATTTTCAAAAAGCAGCAAAAGTTTCAAAACTCTGTCTTAAAATACTATAACAATGCACAAAATCACGGACAACATTCCTAGTTTAGTTCTATATGATTTTTCTTTTTTTTCTATATATAATCAAAGTATAAATTGGTGAATTTCAAATCCTTTTTTTTTTATTTTTGTTTTAATTTAAAATCGTTTAATCCTGGATTTATATTATTTGACTGTACATTTTTTTTTAGTCCATCTAAATGTTACTTACCTCCATTAGGTTCCTGCATCTTTGAAAAATATGCAAAGTTACATTATGCATGAATAGAAATCTTCTGTCTTTTTATAACTCAAATGAATTTACAAACTAACCTGCTATTATTGGAAGTACGTAATTAGTAAGTTTTGGAAGAGATGTATGTAATTTTAGAGACTAAAGGCTATTATTTGGTAGTTACATAGCTTTTTTTTATCTAATAATAATTTCCAACTACGCTTAGATAAAGGTACATCCTAAAGATTTTAAAGCAACTTAAATAACCTAACAAAAATAAACTTCAGAACCAGAGCTCTCTTCGAAGTTTCTCGTGGTTAATAATGTAGAACTTTGTTTTATAGCAGGGTGCTTTGTTTTAGTGGCTTCGAAGATTGAATCGAACTTCATTGGTTACTCCAAAAGGTTACTATGATTTTTCGCAATTTCCATTTCAAGACAATAAAATATTCCTATCTTATATACCTTATATTTAAAATAACAAATATTATTATTTTATCATAATTATACTTTTGAATCAATGTTCAATCAACATAGCAAGCTCCATTTATAGCTCGGGAGTTTTATTTTTGCCTTTTATAAGTTCTTTTTTTTTATTCGCCGTTATGATTTTTTTTTGTCAGCTACCACGTGGCTCAATGAATTTTAAAGATAAATCAAAATTTCATCAAACTTCAAAACATCCGCCATTAGCACGTCGCGTCGCACGAGAGATTAATGTACGACGGCGCGGCGCGGCAACGTCGCTCCACGAACACGATCGACACGGCAACAGCGCATCGCTGGCTAGGTTGGTACTTCCGGTACTCCCGTCCACACGCCACATAATCGAGTTTTCCTGTTTACAGCGTTAGGATGCGATGCGATGGCAACATTTATAACCCACTGTGGCCACTTTACGACAGGCAGACGCATTCGCGTAAACGCACTGCTAAATCCTATCATAAAATCATTACTCCGTATTGGCTTAAGCGATTTTGAAATGTTTTTTTGGGTATGATAGGGAGTTTTTAGGGTGGTCTATTTTAGTTTAGATAGAAAAATGATTTCAAACCAAATTGGTTTAAGCGATGATAAAAAAAAAACTACAACCAAAATAAGTAAGTACTACCGTATGCAATTTTGACTTCTGTAATCCATGTGTCTGTGCCAACGTTAAAGTTTTGGTGTAAAGGTTTTTTATTGTTTACGATAAGATTGTATTATATCTTAGTTTTTTTTTTTTGTAGATTTATTTCAATGTACGGTTTTTTTCTCGCGCTGCACGGTACAAAATGATAAATATAGCTTTTAATTATGTTTATAATGGTCAGATCCAAAAACATACTAATGATTTTCGTAATTAAAAGGCGCACAAAATATAATTACCGAACAGTAGGAAGTAGAGGTATCGTCACTCGGTGCTAGTAGCAGGCGGAAATTACCTATATTCATATTTACCAGATGGTTTTTTGGCACCAATGGCAGTTTTGATTATCCTACAGGTAATTTAAAAATGTTTTAAATAATAACAATAAATAAATGATTGAGAGAATGATTTTGTGTTCTCGTAATTTATAATAGCAAAAGTTAGAACGCGAGAAACGCATTTGAAAATGTAGGATAGCCTCCCCTTCTACAAGAAATAAAGAATATGAACGAATAAAATAAGATTCATTGTATTTCTCGGCCGGACGACGCGACGCGACGTTTCAGCCTCGGTCACTCGGGCCTGAAAGGGCGGCGGCTTATTGCGGGCGTATCTGCTGGGGCGCTGCGCGGAAAAGCTGCTAACTGGAAGCGTAATTAATGTGTTTTTTGCATGTCTGCAATGTGTTTTTGTTATTTTTTGCCCGCTGAGAGCTGTTTGTGGTGATTTACTACTGATTTATAGACGCTTTTGCCCGTTTCGTTTTCATAGTCCCGCATTTCCGATATTTTGGCCTTACAAAAGTCCTGCGATTATTTTAAAAGAGTGCAAATTAATAATAACCCTATTTAAACGCCAAAAATAAAATATAATTCAGTTATAATAATTTACTTTATTGTTTACGGGCTTAAATAATCATTCCTGTTTTTTTTTATTCGATTATATACACCGTGTCTTAAGACCATTTTCGATAAAAAAAAACAGTAAATTTACCCTGCGATTTCAAACATGGTTTGGTTTGACGTCATAACCATGACGTCGTAGAACCAATTATGGGCAAAATGAACCCATTCATAGAATGTGTTCTACCTTAAATTCAAAGTTCCCAGATATTGATGTATTCAATGTTAATTTAGTGGCGTTCAAAAGACTTATAAAAAATTAAACGTTAACGTGAAATTTCCCTTTTCTCTCCCACCCCTTCTCCTCAACCATTTCTTAGGTTAAGCACTAATTGTATACTCACTCGGTGGAAATATTTCATTGGTTTTATTTTATACTCATAAGTTGATACCATTGTTTTCATTCTTGTTATTTATTTATTTTTTTATAGGATTGTATATATACTGCCTGTATGTAATTTGTCTCGTGTAACTGTTTTATTTCCCTGATAAAGATAAATTAAATTAAATAACAAAATTCATCGCTCGCGAGGCCACGCCGCACTGTGTCATTAATGTGACCTTGGCCGAACATAAGCGAGCAAACAGAAAAGTAAAATAAAAAAAGAGAATTTACACGAGCGCCTTGATAAAATTAATATATTTGGGCATGAATCATGTTCGCATTTTTTGTGCAATTTCTTACGCGTAATAGGAAACATAAACACCCCCTAAGTGTTTGGGAATGGTTTCGGGACATCCTGTATGTGTATTGTCTTTTTTTTGTATCTTGCTTCATCACCTAAATTATATTAATAAAAGTTACCTCCGGGTTTAATGGGAAGTCCTGCGGGGCCAATTTGACCGCGCCATCGCACCCTAGTTTGGAACATTCATAGAAACATGAACGTTTGTAACTTTTGAACTTTCATAGAAGATGAAGCAAATCGCTGTTAAAAATGTTAGTTGCCAAAAATAATATTTAACGAATGCGATCTATTGGCATTAATTACATTTTGTCAGTACAATTCAAAATTTAGAGTGCTTTCGTGTAGACGCTATATTGTTTCCAAAAAATATAGCACCCGGTTGTCCTATCAAAAGGGTGAAATTGGCCTAATGTGACTTCAAAACTCTTTTATCGGAAAAATATTAACATATGCCTGGTGGTACTCGAAAATGGGATTCATTATGTTAGAACACCACTTTAATGAATTTAATCAGTTTATATGCCATAGTTTTGTACCACTTTTGTGCCAATTTCGTACTACTAATAAAAAGTTTTGCACCCCCATGGACACAACCAATGTAAACGAAAAAGGAAAAGTATAGTTAACGACGTTTCTGGCTAATGTACCTTGCTGCATGGAGCAACAATATACTGTTCGTTGACCATTCGTCATTGTCATTATGCATAATGGACGAATCTGCAAATCAGGCCCAATAAAATTTAAAAAATATATATATTTATTTTAGCATACATTATCACTTGACAGATGAAATCGCTAAAATATTATGTAGAAACAAAAAAAATATTATATCATAAACAAATAACCCATGCTATCTTAATATATATAAATCTCGTGTCACAATGTTTGTCCTCAATGGACGGCTGAACCACTTAACCGATTATAATAAAATTTGAACACCATGTGCAGTTCGATGTGCACTTGAGAGATAGGATAGTTTAAATCTCAAATTATAGTCGCAATTTTAATTTATCGCTAATTATTTGTCTGTTATTATTTGGCAGTCATAAAACTGACAGATGTCGATACCTTTCGACTGGGTTGATGGCGCTAATGTCTGTTATTATTTGACAGTGACAGTTATTCGACGCAAACGTATTAAAAGAGCCCATCAGTTGGCAGAACAAATTGAATCAAGAAATCCAGCTCAAAGAATCAGGACAGCAGGTCATGCACAAGAATCTCAAGAACAGTGTAACGAACGTCTTCAAGAGAATATCATAAGAACAAGAAAATTATTATTTTCAGTCAAATGCCACCGAAAAAATCTAACCTCAACAACGCGAGCGGCAAACGTCAAAACGCAAACGTCAAAACTACGATCGGAATAATATATTCACTTACGAGATGCTGTTGCTGGAAACATCGATGGAAATTTAAATCCCAATGACATCGGTAATGCTTTCATTTTACCTTCAAGCTACATCGGCAGTCCACGGAACATGCAGGAATACATACAAGATGCGATGACTTACGTACGTCATTACGGCCGACCGGATTTATTTATTACATTCACATGTAATCCGAATTGGGAAGAGATACAAACTTTACTATTGCCAGGACAACAAGCCATTCATCGTCATGATTTAACTGCACGTGTGTTTAAACAAAAATTGAAATCCTTAATTGATTTTATTGTTAAATATACAATTTTTGGTATCACACGTTGTTGGCTGTATACGATAGAGTGGCAAAAGCGAGGTTTGCCTCATGCCCACATTTTGGTTTGGCTTAAAGATAGAATCCGTCCTGAAGAAATCGATCAAATAATTTCAGCCGAAATTCCAGACCCATTAATTGATCAAGAATTATTTGATATTGTCACCAAACACATGATCCATGGGCCATGCGGTGTTTTCAACATGACGTCACCGTGCATGGAAAATGGAAAATGTAAAAAAAACTTCCCAAAGCCGCATACGAATGACACGATCACGGATATTGATGGTTATCCAATGTATCGCCGCAGAAGTACTGAGAATGGTGGCCACACATTTACAATGCGACTGCCGAACTTTCCAAATCAAGTTGAGTTTGATAATCAGTGGGTGGTACCATACTCACCACTACTTTCAAAAACTTACAAAGCTCATATCAATGTTGAGCTTTGCAGTTCTGTTAAATCAATTAAGTATATTTGTAAATATGTAAACAAAGGCAGTGATTTGGCCATATTTGAAGTAAAAAACATAAATAAAAATGACGAAATAGCACGATACCAAATGGGCAGATACATTAGCAGCAATGAAGCTATTTGGCATATTCTCAGCTTTCCCATCCACGAAAGAGATCCTGCTGTCCAACATCTGGCAATACATCTTGAAAACGGTCAACGTGTATACTTCACTGAAGAAAATGTTCTCCAAAGAGCGTTCGAAGCTCCGAAAACGACTCTAACTGAATTTTTTACATTGTGTCAAAAACCTGATGTTTTTGGCCAATTCGCGAAGACATTGGTGTATGGTGATGTTCCACGTTATTTCACATGGAACAAATCCAGTAAAAAATGGGAGCCACGGAAACAAGGAAAACCACATCCTTCCATTACAGGCATATTCAAAGCTAAGACATTGGGGAGACTTTACACGGTACATCCAAAGCAACGTGAGTGCTTCTATTTACGTTTGTTATTGGTGAATGTTCCCGGACCAACGTCTTTTGAATTTTTACGAACAGCTAATGGTCGAGTATTCAATACATACCAGGATGCATGTCGTGAACTGCAATTGCTAGAAGACGATAACCATTGGGACTTAACGCTTGCTGATGCTGCGTTGACATCAACACCGAATAACATTCGTCAGTTGTTTGCAATTATTTTGGCGACATGTTATCCCTCGCAAGCACAAACTTTGTGGGAAAAATATAAAAATTGTATGACAGAAGACATCTTGCACCGAATTAGACAAACAAATCAATGCCAAAACATAGATTATACACCAGAGATGTACAATGAAGATGTACAACACAGAGATGTACAATGTCTTGATCGAGGATTTATGTGTTCTTATTTCAAATTTACCACTTAATCATTATGGTATGCCATCACCTAATCGTCCAGCCACCGACTTAGTCAATACCGATTTACAACGAGAAAATCAATATGACCATGGAAGTTTAGCAACAATTATCATGAACAGTGAACCATTACTGACAGCAGAACAAAAAATTATTTATGATCGGATTATGCTGGCTGTTGCTGCTGAACAAGGCGGTTTTTTTTTCTTGGATGCACCCGGTGGAACCGGTAAGACATTTTTAATATCGTTGATTCTTGCCAAAATACGGTCGCAACAAAAAATCGCATTAGCATTAGCATCGTCAGGCATTGCGGCTACTTTACTGGATGGTGGGCGAACAGCACATTCAACATTCAAGCTGCCATTGGACGTTCATAATAAACCAGATGCAATGTGTAACATCAAAAAGAATAGTGGAATAGCTGCAGTGTTGCGGAAGAGTTCTATAATAATTTGGGATGAGTGCACAATGGCACACAAATATTCACTTGAAGCATTAAACAGAACTATGCAAGATTTAAACAGCAATAATAAACTTTTCGGTGGTGCTATCTTACTTTTGTCTGGTGACTTCCGGCAGACCTTACCGGTTATACCTTGCTCTACTTTCGCGGATGAGATTAATGCATGTTTGAAACAATCATTCTTATGGCGAAGTGTTGAAACACTTCGATTGACCATAAATATGCGAGTACAATTGCAAAATGATCCATCAGCACTAATATTTTCCGAACAACTACTAGATATTGGGAACGGTAAAATAAAACTGCAACCAAATACGCAATGCATTAAACTACCAGACAATTTTTGCACTGTTGTTCAGGATAAAACTGAATTGATTCAGAGTATTTTCCCGGATATACAGAATAATTATTTGAATCATGAATGGCTTAGTCAACGGGCGATTTTGGCAGCCAAAAACGTTGATGTTGACGAAATTAACTTCCAGATACAACAGTTGTTACCAGGCGATCTGATGTCTTTTAAATCAATCGATACTGTTGTTGATGAAAATGAAAGTGTAAATTTTCCGATTGAATTTTTAAATTCATTAGATATCCCTGGAATGCCACCACATAATCTTCGATTAAAGATTGGTTCCCCTATTATTCTCCTCCGTAATTTGAATCCACCTCAATTATGTAACGGTACGCGTTTGGTCATCAAAAAGATCACCGGAAACATTCTTGAAGCAACCATTTTGGCTGGGAAGTTTAAAGGAAAAGTGGTCCTGCTGCCACGTATTCCGATGATACCATCAGATTCTACCATACCCTTCAAAAGGCTACAGTTTCCAATTCGTTTAGCTTTCGCCATGTCTATAAATAAATCTCAAGGTCAAACAATGTCCATTTGTGGTTTAGATTTGGAAAATCCATGTTTTTCTCATGGGCAACTATATGTTGCGTGTTCACGTGTTGGGAAACCGTCGAATCTATTTGTGTTAGCTAAAGACAGGTTAACCAAAAACATTGTGCACCGATTGGTGTTAAATTAAATTGAAATTGAAAGTATTTATAATTCAAAAAAAAGATATTAATGTTTAAAAGTTTAAGACTGTCTGCCTTGCCTACCTCATTCATGAGTTTAAGCGTCACATGTAATTTACTGTATTATACTGTAATATACTTATATTTGTTATAAAATTAAATGGAAATAATAAATCTGATAAATTTTTATTTTTTACCTATTGATTTCTGCTTAGTATCAAGTGTAAGAACATTTTAATTAATTGTGTTCAACGTTCTTCCCCTTCAAATCAATCTCAATCCAGTGAATTTGTATACCAACATCAACATTTTCGTCTTTGTTCGTAAATAATTTCATTGTACTAAAGGGTTATAGTAGTAGAAAGTCAAATAAGGAGATCAGCATATTTTTTTACAAATACCATCTGTGTGAAAAAGCATAGTGGACTCCGTGACTGATGTTCTCTTATTGTTCCTCTTAGATTGTTTACTATAATGTAATATAACAAAAACTTTAGCCACAGCAACGCGTGGCCGGGTCAGCTAGTACTATATAAATACAAGAACATTTGGCGGACCAAAATATGTGATGATGAAAATAAAATTCATCCAACTAGGCAATTACCCGCAAAAGTTGTTTTTTTTATAAGTACGCAAGTGACGCGGTGCGATTTATCTTAATTATTTACTATTTAATATATAAGAATAAATATATCTTAATATATATAAATCTCGTGTCACAATGTTTGTCCTCAATGGACGGCTGAACCACTTAACCGATTATAATAAAATTTGAACACCATGTGCAGTTCGATGTGCACTTGAGAGATAGGATAGTTTAAATCTCAAATTATAGTCGCAATTTTAATTTATCGCTAATTATTTGTCTGTTATTATTTGGCAGTCATAAAACTGACAGATGTCGATACCTTTCGACTGGGTTGATGGCGCTAATGTCTGTTATTATTTGACAGTGACAGTTATTCGACGCAAACGTATTAAAAGAGCCCATCAGTTGGCAGAACAAATTGAATCAAGAAATCCAGCTCAAAGAATCAGGACAGCAGGTCATGCACAAGAATCTCAAGAACAGTGTAACGAACGTCTTCAAGAGAATATCATAAGAACAAGAAAATTATTATTTTCAGTCAAATGCCACCGAAAAAATCTAACCTCAACAACGCGAGCGGCAAACGTCAAAACGCAAACGTCAAAACTACGATCGGAATAATATATTCACTTACGAGATGCTGTTGCTGGAAACATCGATGGAAATTTAAATCCCAATGACATCGGTAATGCTTTCATTTTACCTTCAAGCTACATCGGCAGTCCACGGAACATGCAGGAATACATACAAGATGCGATGACTTACGTACGTCATTACGGCCGACCGGATTTATTTATTACATTCACATGTAATCCGAATTGGGAAGAGATACAAACTTTACTATTGCCAGGACAACAAGCCATTCATCGTCATGATTTAACTGCACGTGTGTTTAAACAAAAATTGAAATCCTTAATTGATTTTATTGTTAAATATACAATTTTTGGTATCACACGTTGTTGGCTGTATACGATAGAGTGGCAAAAGCGAGGTTTGCCTCATGCCCACATTTTGGTTTGGCTTAAAGATAGAATCCGTCCTGAAGAAATCGATCAAATAATTTCAGCCGAAATTCCAGACCCATTAATTGATCAAGAATTATTTGATATTGTCACCAAACACATGATCCATGGGCCATGCGGTGTTTTCAACATGACGTCACCGTGCATGGAAAATGGAAAATGTAAAAAAAACTTCCCAAAGCCGCATACGAATGACACGATCACGGATATTGATGGTTATCCAATGTATCGCCGCAGAAGTACTGAGAATGGTGGCCACACATTTACAATGCGACTGCCGAACTTTCCAAATCAAGTTGAGTTTGATAATCAGTGGGTGGTACCATACTCACCACTACTTTCAAAAACTTACAAAGCTCATATCAATGTTGAGCTTTGCAGTTCTGTTAAATCAATTAAGTATATTTGTAAATATGTAAACAAAGGCAGTGATTTGGCCATATTTGAAGTAAAAAACATAAATAAAAATGACGAAATAGCACGATACCAAATGGGCAGATACATTAGCAGCAATGAAGCTATTTGGCATATTCTCAGCTTTCCCATCCACGAAAGAGATCCTGCTGTCCAACATCTGGCAATACATCTTGAAAACGGTCAACGTGTATACTTCACTGAAGAAAATGTTCTCCAAAGAGCGTTCGAAGCTCCGAAAACGACTCTAACTGAATTTTTTACATTGTGTCAAAAACCTGATGTTTTTGGCCAATTCGCGAAGACATTGGTGTATGGTGATGTTCCACGTTATTTCACATGGAACAAATCCAGTAAAAAATGGGAGCCACGGAAACAAGGAAAACCACATCCTTCCATTACAGGCATATTCAAAGCTAAGACATTGGGGAGACTTTACACGGTACATCCAAAGCAACGTGAGTGCTTCTATTTACGTTTGTTATTGGTGAATGTTCCCGGACCAACGTCTTTTGAATTTTTACGAACAGCTAATGGTCGAGTATTCAATACATACCAGGATGCATGTCGTGAACTGCAATTGCTAGAAGACGATAACCATTGGGACTTAACGCTTGCTGATGCTGCGTTGACATCAACACCGAATAACATTCGTCAGTTGTTTGCAATTATTTTGGCGACATGTTATCCCTCGCAAGCACAAACTTTGTGGGAAAAATATAAAAATTGTATGACAGAAGACATCTTGCACCGAATTAGACAAACAAATCAATGCCAAAACATAGATTATACACCAGAGATGTACAATGAAGATGTACAACACAGAGATGTACAATGTCTTGATCGAGGATTTATGTGTTCTTATTTCAAATTTACCACTTAATCATTATGGTATGCCATCACCTAATCGTCCAGCCACCGACTTAGTCAATACCGATTTACAACGAGAAAATCAATATGACCATGGAAGTTTAGCAACAATTATCATGAACAGTGAACCATTACTGACAGCAGAACAAAAAATTATTTATGATCGGATTATGCTGGCTGTTGCTGCTGAACAAGGCGGTTTTTTTTTCTTGGATGCACCCGGTGGAACCGGTAAGACATTTTTAATATCGTTGATTCTTGCCAAAATACGGTCGCAACAAAAAATCGCATTAGCATTAGCATCGTCAGGCATTGCGGCTACTTTACTGGATGGTGGGCGAACAGCACATTCAACATTCAAGCTGCCATTGGACGTTCATAATAAACCAGATGCAATGTGTAACATCAAAAAGAATAGTGGAATAGCTGCAGTGTTGCGGAAGAGTTCTATAATAATTTGGGATGAGTGCACAATGGCACACAAATATTCACTTGAAGCATTAAACAGAACTATGCAAGATTTAAACAGCAATAATAAACTTTTCGGTGGTGCTATCTTACTTTTGTCTGGTGACTTCCGGCAGACCTTACCGGTTATACCTTGCTCTACTTTCGCGGATGAGATTAATGCATGTTTGAAACAATCATTCTTATGGCGAAGTGTTGAAACACTTCGATTGACCATAAATATGCGAGTACAATTGCAAAATGATCCATCAGCACTAATATTTTCCGAACAACTACTAGATATTGGGAACGGTAAAATAAAACTGCAACCAAATACGCAATGCATTAAACTACCAGACAATTTTTGCACTGTTGTTCAGGATAAAACTGAATTGATTCAGAGTATTTTCCCGGATATACAGAATAATTATTTGAATCATGAATGGCTTAGTCAACGGGCGATTTTGGCAGCCAAAAACGTTGATGTTGACGAAATTAACTTCCAGATACAACAGTTGTTACCAGGCGATCTGATGTCTTTTAAATCAATCGATACTGTTGTTGATGAAAATGAAAGTGTAAATTTTCCGATTGAATTTTTAAATTCATTAGATATCCCTGGAATGCCACCACATAATCTTCGATTAAAGATTGGTTCCCCTATTATTCTCCTCCGTAATTTGAATCCACCTCAATTATGTAACGGTACGCGTTTGGTCATCAAAAAGATCACCGGAAACATTCTTGAAGCAACCATTTTGGCTGGGAAGTTTAAAGGAAAAGTGGTCCTGCTGCCACGTATTCCGATGATACCATCAGATTCTACCATACCCTTCAAAAGGCTACAGTTTCCAATTCGTTTAGCTTTCGCCATGTCTATAAATAAATCTCAAGGTCAAACAATGTCCATTTGTGGTTTAGATTTGGAAAATCCATGTTTTTCTCATGGGCAACTATATGTTGCGTGTTCACGTGTTGGGAAACCGTCGAATCTATTTGTGTTAGCTAAAGACAGGTTAACCAAAAACATTGTGCACCGATTGGTGTTAAATTAAATTGAAATTGAAAGTATTTATAATTCAAAAAAAAGATATTAATGTTTAAAAGTTTAAGACTGTCTGCCTTGCCTACCTCATTCATGAGTTTAAGCGTCACATGTAATTTACTGTATTATACTGTAATATACTTATATTTGTTATAAAATTAAATGGAAATAATAAATCTGATAAATTTTTATTTTTTACCTATTGATTTCTGCTTAGTATCAAGTGTAAGAACATTTTAATTAATTGTGTTCAACGTTCTTCCCCTTCAAATCAATCTCAATCCAGTGAATTTGTATACCAACATCAACATTTTCGTCTTTGTTCGTAAATAATTTCATTGTACTAAAGGGTTATAGTAGTAGAAAGTCAAATAAGGAGATCAGCATATTTTTTTACAAATACCATCTGTGTGAAAAAGCATAGTGGACTCCGTGACTGATGTTCTCTTATTGTTCCTCTTAGATTGTTTACTATAATGTAATATAACAAAAACTTTAGCCACAGCAACGCGTGGCCGGGTCAGCTAGTTTAATATATGTTTTGTTAAAGGTTACTGATAACGTTTAACCTAATTTGTTACGTTTAACCTAATTTTAAGTAAAAAAATATATTAATTACTAAAATAACAGACTAATTTGTAAGTTAGTTAGTAATTGAACTCTTGCAAGAATTCTATTACTGATACATTTTGATTATTTTGTAATAAATCTCTTTTGTAAATCAATACTTTTGCAAAAGGTTTTCTCTGAATAATTTTACAATCTCTTTGTTTCAGATTTTGGAAATCCATTGAATAAATACCACATATTTATTATTAACTAAAAAAAATATATTTTGGCAAATTGTTAATTGCGCAAATCCAGAAAATTTAGGTTTTTTAAAAAAAAGAGTGCTATGTGTATAAAAAGAGTGAAAACGTGTTTTTATAATGTTTTCAATGCGTGAATCTTGAAGCGGTCGTGCGGATGGGCAGCCGGCGATGACGCCGCCCTCGGGAGCAGCGCTGGCCGGCGCCAAGCAGAGGGCGGACTCCAGCGGCGCCGGCTCGTACCGCGACTGCGCGCATTCGCTTCCTCTGGATATTTTGTGAGTCTCTTGCCTGTTTACTGTAAATTTCCACTCATTCTGAACATATTCCATTAGTTACGCTCCAGGCCATACTCTAATTTAAGTACCTTAGACGAGTGTCAGGAAACGGCCACTCTTGGCAGATCAGGTATATAACGGGATAAACTAAAGATTTTCAGTTAAATGTAAGGTTAAGACTAACGACGGTCTTAAACTTAAAATAAACGCTTTAATACTTGCCTGTTCCAGAGATAGGTACATTATTAGGATTCGCCAAGGCATGCTTCCAATGAACTCTTCTAGTCGGCAGTATAATATAAGTTGGTAATTATTAACACTTTACATCCTTAAATATTTATTTATGTTACGAAAATGATATCGTATTAATTTTTTTATTTTGTTTATTTACAACACTTCAATACAAAATGTCAACATTTATTAGTGAAATTTTAAAAATGAATAATAAAAAATAGCTAATAAGACAAAATATATGTCTGTCTATCTATAATAATTGTTCACAATCACTCCATCAATCATTTCCATCTGCATCAATTATCAAAAAAACTATATTTATTATTATTACAATTATTATAATTATTACTCTTCCAACATTTGCATAATTATTGACTTATGGTTAGTGGTCACTTTTAAATTTAGTTTACAACCCGAAAGGCCGATATGCAGTATGCCAGCACTACTACATACAATTAGTAAAAACTAATATAATAATGTCCAAATACAAATATATACATTATTACATTTCACAATGTGCTAGGTTAATGTAGAACATGGTATAAATCACGTACGAAATGTGAGTTACAATTAATTTATTAATTTAAAGATATATTTATTTAATATTTTTTTCACAGCAATTTAATTCAAACGTTATCGCAAGTATATAAAACTAATTCGCAATATTATTGCTCTCTCGAATCGCGTGACGATAAACATCGGATGCTGTGAAGTCGTGGGTTTGTTACCACTTAGCATTATGACGGAATAATCCCATCCATAGGCATCCTGCGGCAAGGCAGGAAGTTTAATTTTGTCTTCGCCGCTACACTTTATTAACATTGCTTGATACGATGTCTGTATTTCCTTATAAAATGTTAGTAACTTTTAGTTGAAAATTTATATTTGCGTAGTTAACAGAGGGAAAATTAATATCTGATTTCTGTACTCATTACGGACGAGTGATGGCACAGTCAAATTTACCGTCAGTCGTCTGCGCAGCAAATATGCGGTATAGGTGTAATTGTATTTATTTAATTATTTTAAATGCTGGAAAAATCGCTTTATTGAGACTTCCAACGCTATTAAAAGAAAATCTCGATTAGAAGTGAAAGAGAACGTGCAATTTTTAAAATATTAACTTCTACAAACAGAAAATTCTTTGTATAGTTGTAAACTTGTACCTGTTGTGAGTACAAGCTATTATTTTTTTATAATATTACATAAAATAAATAAATGAAATAAAATAGAACGTATTCTACAAATGTTTTGTGCATCGGCGTGTCACAGAATTAAAAAATTTATCAAACTAAAAGCATTATTATTCATTTTAAAAGTACCTATGAAGAGATATTTAAAATTCTATTTTTATATATATCTAGAATACATAGTCACGAATAGGTTTATAAATAAAAATAATATGCCCGTTTGTCATATTAGTCAGAAAAAATAAAAAATGTATTCTTTATAAAAAAAACTGGAAATATGAACGCGTTGCCCGCGCGCGCCCACAATCTTAGAGTGTCAAAAAGGAGGATATCGTGACTCAAAAACTTAAGACCACCTTGGACTTAAACGAGACAAATGTAAATGGCGTAGCGTAAATCGGCGAGCGTTTGCGTTGGTTAATATTTTGAGTAAAAAAAATATTTGTATTATTGATCAAGATCTTTTTGTTATTATATTTCATTTTAACCACTGGAGGAGGTGTCAAATATCACACTTCGTCCTAGTTGAATATCAGCCAGCTTATAGTTTTTCAACTGGCGGTTTTTTCGTGTGTGATTTTGGTTGTTTTTGCCAAATTGTAGTTTTAGCATGATGGCTGGCATGAAAGATACCACATTAATAAAAGCAAGAATTTATGGTTTCTCGACTGATCGACGGCATGTGTTGAATGATCATTTTCGAAACATCATTTCAACACTATACTCGTAGAAATGAGGAATATGATAATCCGTTTATAAATTATACTTCAATGTAAGACAGATAATTCCATTTCCAACCCGCTTTTCACATGTCAAGGACTCCATATCATTTAAACCGATTACATTCATGACAAAGTGCTATTTAATGTTTGATTACCATGATTAGGTATTACTGCTTGTATTCCCGTAGATGAATAACACAGTAGGCGTGATGTATCGGGCCGTCGAGTCATGCTCGTATGTGACATTTAATAATGCCATGATTACCTGTTTCTATGTAACTATCACATATTCATTCATTTTATATGTGGTGCGCGAGTAACAAAAAATAAAATTAAAAAATGTTATATTAATAACTACGGTGACTCTATCGCGATAAATAAACCAATGTCATACCTTCGGCCATACCTTATTATTATGTAATTGCTTTTAATCGGCCTTAGGAATGGTATTTTTTTGTGTTTGTAACATATATTGTAACGCTGTTTGTAATTCTAATAAATAAATAAATAATTGCAGTTTCGCTAGATAAATCAATAAGTATTATAAAATTAAATTAAATTTTCTAAAAAATATATACTAAGCATCACGCGTTAAACGGCGTTACGTTTATCTATTTAGACCTTCAGACACGGGTGTAAACCCCGCTGTCCGCTGATATTTATCCTGGGCCCTGAAGGAAAAACTACAGAGCTAAACAAGTCATCTATTGCTCATTAGTGACATTTGGTTATACCTCGTTAGCACAATATAATGAAAATATATAATTATTATATTCTTTATTTTAAATGTATTTTAGAACACATTTCTGATATTTGAACGCAGCTAAAAAAATCCATGTTGCAGATGCACTCAGATGTGTTCAAGGCAGGAAAGGCGTGTCGATCAGGAATGTATTTTGTAATTGTAAATTTACAATGAAATGATAAATTTTACATCAATTGGTGTATGGGTGCAATCGATAGCTCGCGAACCTGCAAAAAAATGCGTAAACAATGGATAAATATTCGATAATTTCATTTAAAAAACGTTTAGATCACATCGGGGGCTATCCCGATAATACATATAGACATAAAACATTAAGTCAACAAATTTCTAGTACTAAATAATGAAACATTCGATAAAGCGCTTAAATATCATATTCTAATTACAAAATATGACAGCGCGGCTATTAAAACGTATTGTTTATTAATGGCCAGTTTAAATGAATACATGCTTATCTATGTGCGCAAATAGTCACATGTTAAAAAAAAAATCAGTGTCACAATGAGTATTTCCAGCCCACCGAGTGTGGCTTCAATCCAAGCTAATTCAAACCATTCAAAACGCACATCGAATGGGTTAAAAGTGCCGCAGACAAATAGAGATAGGAAGTGAAGGAACCCATCACAAGTTGTTACCACAGGCAAGAGTAGACTGGTAAGAAGATGCCGTTAATGACGCCTGTAGTGTAGGACGTTAGATTCTCGTTAAATAATTTACTACTACTAAACAAAGTATAGAAGCAGTTGATATTATATGATAGCTACAGGTTGACACAGCCATTCTTGTTTATATGTACATTTACAAAAAAATATAGTATAAAGGTTGATCGAGATCTGAGATAAAAATAACTAAGTAATATTTTTTTAAAAAACCTAAAAATTAATTTTGCAAAAATCCTTTTTTTCATATTTTTATTATGACACTTTGATTTATACTCAATTTTAACAATCTAAAATTGTAATTAATTGTTTTTTCTTACATGCACATGTAGATCTCTACTAATGATATACAAAACTGCTTCAGAAATTTCCTTGGGTTGCAGGTGAATTACCTCCGTTTCCACTAACTCACCCACCATTTCCGATTTCACCAAACCAGGACTAATACTCTGAAATAATTTTTGAGATTATGTTGATATTTTATATTGAATTTTTAATTATACATTTAACTGTGTTTAAGCTTTCTCTTAGAACATTTTAAATACATATAATCTTTTTCACAAAATTGAATATACCTACTTTTTAGATTAATATAAAATCATAAATATATTTGATATTAAATGATAGATACAGGTGTCATAGCCGTTCTTGTTTATGTAGAGTGAACTTATAGTCATCAGTATCTTTTTAAGGGGTGACATTAACATTTGTTCAACAACTTACAAATAAAGCAAAAAAACTGGTGTAAAATGACAATAGAAAGTCCTAAGATTGGACGACGTCACGATATCGCGACCCAGTAACGTTTTGTCAACGATCTTTTAAAACATAGATGCGGCAACTGAGGGTGAAAAACGCACCACGCCCAAGTACGCCACTTTGCGTCGAGTACACTTCTCGCGTATCATACGTCTCGCTTGCTCGCATATGTCATCGCGATAGGTAGGATAGATCCAGCATTTCAGTGTTGTGGCGCGCGGGACAGCGGGGCGAATCTACCGGTGTTGGGTTTTCACAAGGACGATTTGTGTGATATGCCGTATCTATATGTTTTAAAAGATCGTTGGGATTTGTATTGTAATCGTCGATTTAGTCACGTTGCTGGCGTTATACTTTATTTAGTACTTAATGCTTAGCAAGAATAAAAAAGAGGTAATTTAATATTAACCTTAAAAAAATATATTACAATGAAAACATAAAGCATATTCAAATGGAAATTTATGTATTATTTACCGTAACTCTTATGTTGCTATTAAGTCCTTTCAGTTCTTCATCAAAACATTTGGTCAAAGCCGTCGAGGCATGTTTACTTGCCACATACATAGACATTGGATATGTGGTTAAATAAGTTGGAACATAGTGGCCCACTAAACTGCAAACACACGTGATGTTAGTAATGAGTTGGGAGCCTTAAGCAGACCAGATAGGTTCATTCGTTACAGTCTTATATAAACTAATTGATCTGAATTCAAAACGCCTTCTACTTAGTGGCTCCCAATTAAGAGTTTTCAGATGGACTATCATATCGACTTAAATACCTAAAGATATGCCGGCTTATTTTCTCTGATCTGCTTCTGATTCGTCTTTAAGGCATTGGGTGTGAGGATCCCATACTGATGAGCACTATTAAAGGGTAGGACGAACCAACGTTCTATATATCAATGCTCGCGCTTTAAAATCAGCACCTTTAAGACTTCACTACATCACCAACATAAGTTCCCTAATGGAGATTAGATCACAGAGTAATTCCAATGTGCTTCGTAGTAGAGAGGATTTTGACAGTAATTTGCCAGCTAGTTCGTATTAGAAATAATTATGGATTGAACCGAAATACATCAAAGCCCACTTGTCCGAATTTAATCGCATGCCATTTTGACTAACCCATCAGATCACTGCATCTAGATTGTTTTGCAGTGTTTCACAATCTGACTTATTTTTAAACTATCCTAAATATAACACTATCTTCTGCAAAAAGTTGCATGAGAGAATTAACAGAAGCAGGTTATGAATATCAGAAATCCAAGAATACTACCTTGAGGTACTCCGGATAGCACGAAAACTAAATGTGAAAAAGTCTTACCAGCAGAAACATGTAGACTCCTTTTAGACAAAAATGACTCAATCCAAGAAACCACTACAGTATCTAGGGGTAGATTTCCAAGTTTATTCATTTAACCTGAATGAGGTACGACGTCAAAAGCTTTTGCGAAGTCTAAAAATATAGAAAAACGGTGTATGTATAGCAACTCGTTTTATCTGAAAGTGTTATAATTTACCTGTTTATGTTGATGATAATCCCATTATCTCCACGTGTCCTCATTGTTTTTAAAGCGTAATTTACGCATGAAGCCGAGGCATGCACATTCAGATCCAAAATTTGTTTCCAATCATCAGTATCATTTTCTATAACAATATCTTTTTTTTTATAAATTGTTTTAAATATCTATAAAATGTCATTATTATAGACAAAGACCAATACAAAGATAAAAACAAAGCCAAGATATAAAACAGATGAAAAATAAAAAATATTGAATGTTAATAATGAACATACAAGCATATATATAACGCGAATGTTTTAAAAAATTAACTACGCATCGCATTTATTCATTTTTTTATTGATTTAATATACAAGGACAACCTGTAAAGCGCATCACCTAAATGACATGTATAATTTTATTTTGATATGACTATTTTCAAGATATACCATAATAACAAAAAATAAGTAAGTAGTAAACATTTATGTGGCATTTTTGAAGTATAATTTAGTATTTGTTGAAATTCATTCATACTTCAATTCAAAAGTTAACCTTTTTTCATTTTGGAATATGTTTTTTTTTATTTTTACATGAATTTCTTTTACATCTTTATTCATTTTTAATTTATTTATAACTATATATTTTTTTTTTTATTATTCAATCATATTTTTGTTTTACAAAAATTTATTAGAGGATATTCGGAGCGGTGTATTCCTACAAGCATACGTATGTGAAGGCAAAATCATTTATTGGATAGGCGTTGGGTATAAATAAATAAATTGAGTATTTACTAATTAATTACTGAACTATTTAATAGATAGAAATATATATATAATTAATTTATTATGAAAACAAAAAAAATGTAGCACTATACATCTTAAAAACTAAGGAATTTAAATATATTTAATTCAAACTATATTTAGAATTGTTTATATTGCGAAATGTACCTAAATCGCATGCGGCATTTCCTCATTAAATCGCAATGCTGATACATTCCTTAAGGTACCTTCCAGAACGAGGGTCACCACAAATACATTTTAATTTAGAATCAAACACATTTATAAATTGTATTGCTTCTTCACTCCAAGAGTCTAATGTTTCTACAGAGAATTCTACAGAGAATGCCAAAATTTCATAACCGTTTTTAATTTCTACATATTTATTATGCTTTATTGTCCTGTTTATTGTCCTCAATATTATGTATTATTTATTCATATTTTTAAGTATACGTGTTTTACTAGAGAAGCTGATTCATAAAAAATCACCAGTCAAAACGTTCCGTAAAAAAGTAACCCTATGCACACCAAACAATTGAAAATTAATTTTTTAAATTATAATAATCAATCAATTGAAAATAATTTTGACTGCAAAATTATTACGTCTCGTATCACATTACTGTCTTATAATCGCCATTTAAATTTCATTCTTCATTCTTTGTCTATTTGTTTTTTAGTCCCTACTTCAAGATACACGAGAAAAAATATCACCTCCGATGTTTTTTGGAATACCAATATATCCGGCATTATTAATGAGTATGTCCAGCCCACCAAGCCTGGCTTCAATCCAAGCGAATAACTTCTTCAAATCGCCACCGTTCGTGATGTCGCATTGCTGGGGATGAAATTCTCCTTTTCCAGATGCTTCGCTCTTTAATACCTTTGACAGTTTGATATATATTAATCCATTAGTAGTAAAAAGTTTATATTCAATTATATTAGGATTTAACTATGCACTATACCTACCATGATTTTACTGTCAGAAAATTTCAATTCGGCCAGTATTAAAAACGTAGTTTCGCTGTTCATAAATTAATTGGTCTTGTTATTAAACGAGTTAGTGTGATTAAATTTCATTGCATTTATATTTAGTAGAATAACAAATTATCAAAGAAGTTTATTTTTTCATCATTTCAAGAGTAAGATGGTTGCAGAATAGATTTATAGCTCGCACTGATAAAACCAGACTCTATTTTATTATACATACTAATTTTGAATATAACCTACAGAGGCTACAGAAAGTTAAGTTAATGGTATTAATATGTATTGCATTGCGTTAGACTCTAAAAGGTCACATAATATTCTAAAATATCTTTTAGTGTTCAATATAAAAATATTATAGAAAAAAAATAGAAAAAAAACATCATATCCGCCTTTGATGACTTTAATTCGGTGCTTATAATGAATGGACGAAATGGCGGCTAATATTTCGAATACCCGATGTCAAACTTTTCATACGGGACGGATTATCCAATTATGCAGTGGCCTACATATCAATTTCGTTGGCTTTTTGACACGAAATAATCATTTTAAAATGACACCAGCCGTATAGAGTATGTACTTACGTGCAATTTATCAGCTCTTCTGGCTACGCCAACCACCACCAGCCCTTCTCTTACCAGGGTTTTGGCAATCTCGTACCCTATTCCACTGCTGACTCCTGTCACTAAAGCTACTTTACCAATCCAATAATCCATACCCATTTTGAAGTTTTTTTATTGTATTCCGATAGCAAAATATATTTTTGGTTTGAAAAATTATTATTTTTAAATTTTCCTTTATTCGTGTGCCTACGCTTAAGCCGCAAGATTAATAAACGTTAATAAACGTTGACATTCTCCCACCTTATATTTATATTATATTTAACGATAAAAAAATACTTAGTCGTATTTGAAGGCCAACATTCAATTTACGCATACATTGCAACATCCGGCGCGCGTGGTATTTCATATTAGAAGCTAATGTTTTATATTAATTAGGCCAATCCGTGTGAAGGTAGTTGAGTTGTGGCAGTATAGGTTGGCACTGGTGCTTATAAAACGCTATACCGTCAATACTCTCAAACGGCAATATTGCTTAAATAATTCCCGGACAATTTTTCCAGCTCTAATGAGTTGGTGTTATCAGTTCTTGTTTTAAAAAACAAGTTGTTTACTAGTATTTTTTTTAAATTAAACTCCATATCTAATTCGTGCATTTAAAATTAATTACCTCAGTTTGCTGCTAAGTGACAGCTTATCTATATTTCTATAGTTTGTGTCACTTTTAAGTTTAGCAGGCTAATAGCATGACTATGTATAAGGCCTTTACAATCTCCATTGGTGCATACGATAAGCTATGTTAAAATGCAGATTCAATGTGGATGTGGAATGTGGATTTTCATTTGACAATTCTCTCGTAACTTTGAACCGGTTTAATAAATCTGCATTTCAGAGAATCAGATGCTGCCAAATCAAAACTTATTCAATTTGGTGTGTTAAAGTTCATTCATTCAAAAACAAAGTTTTTTTATATATTTTTCCTTTAATCTCTAATTAAGAAATATTGAATTTAAACCATTTAACACCCCTTTTTAAAAGTTACCGTTAATTAAAATAAAATTTATTTTTGGATGATTTTATTTTCTGCCATGTTTTATTTTAATGCAACTTTAGGTTCACTACATTTATACAAAATTTGAGATATTATTTAAATAGTTGTAATATTCAATGTTCTCATTTAAATTACACACACCACTACCGTAATCGAATACAGGCTATACACAGAGTAAAAAGATGTTGTAAACTTGTTTCAGTTTATTCCGCCGCTGTAGTAATAATAATATAGATTTATTTCTAAAGCCGGAAACGTCTCTGAGTGTTTTCCAAGGCGATGACAGGCGCTTTTCCCAAGGCTGAAGCAAATGTTTTGAGAATCCTGCTCTACAAAAAAAATGACAGCCAAATTACTCATTAGTACATTTTCTTTATCTCTGAAACGTCTAACGTTGGAGCGAAATTATTTAGTATTTCTTTTTATCAATTCTTGAGTTCAACTCCATTTTATCATTAATATTTAGGTTAGCAAGTAGTAGTACTAACTATTATTTTAATTTTTGACCACTATAACTTTTAAGCTTTATAATCGAAAGACATGAAGCTAAAAAACTGTCAGGTTTCATTGTTCCTATTTCACGATCAGCAAGTGGCAACATAGTAAAATAAAAAAATGGGAAAAATAATTACAAAAAGTACACTAAAGGTATGACACTCTTACACGATAAATTCCTAATAACAGCAAAAAACCTACAGACTACATTCTAATTTCACAATCCTAGCACAAGAAGAGTCTAAATTAGCTATAGGTGAAAATAGTAAAAGGTTTACATTTTCAACCAACTATTTAGTGACCCTAGGGCCATAATTACACATTTGGAGTCCATGATTAAATTATAATTAAATTTGATTATTATCTAACATTTTCACTAAAAAAAATATGATTTTAGTTTTTTTTAATATACGAGTATGTATAGTTAATTATTAATCACAAAAGGCGTTTTAAATTTTGTAAATCTCCTGTATATCTATTCCACCCGTATTATTTTCAATCGAATGAAACACTTTAGCTTTAACTTTTACTTTAACATCTTACCTGGCATAGATTTGCGAAATTTTGCTGCCAGAAATGAAATGCTTGCATCGTGAAGACATCTTCGTGAAGAATCGTGTAAAATTTATAGCAGAAGCTTGAACATCATCGATATCTACATAAAATGCCATTCAAGAGATTGTCTCTTTAGTTAAAAGTAAATATATGTATATCTCGTATAGTTAAATGGTAAAATATATTTTTTAAATACCATATTGTAGATGATTTTTAACATTATTATAGGCGTAAATATAAAAACCTGACAGTATTGACATTTTAGAGCCATTTGAAAAATTTTCATCCCTGTAAAAATATTAAAAAGTTGATGCGAAATTTCACCTAAAATGACTAATATTCTGTAAATTAAATAATAGTCCTTATCAAAATATTCTTATAGTAATTATTAATTAAATAGCATAGTTAGTTTTTATTGCTTAATATATATTTTGTATGTGTATGTAATATTCTTTAATCACCAAATATTTTTCAGGATGATTTTCTTACGTATAGATTCTGTACAAAAGGTCTCGTTTTGAAATGGAACGGGTTGGGCGAATGAAATGTATAAAAAAAGGCTGTTCAGTAAAACGGTTTTAAATTCACAAAAGTTTCTTTCGCTTTTGCATAAAACGTTTACGAACATCTCCACTGGTATCCGTATTTCTCTCCCAATTGATATTATTTTTTTTTAAATATTTATTTATAACATCAAAGCGTATAATAATCCCCACTTATTACATGCCACTAGATTTACACTGCTTCGTCAGCCAATCTCCAAGTTTAGGTTTAAAATACATGAATAAAGTGATCGTCTTGTATATGATATTTTATATTTAGAAATATTTTATACATAAAAGTACTATCTAATAAAAGAAAATCTTAAATGTGTCGCTGTGTATTAAAGATATGGTATACATAATTCGTACTACACAATAATTATTATACTTATCTAAAATAATTAAACACATAATATTACATTTTGTAAGATTATGATGTTACGTAATTTATCTTTTAATTATTTTTTCACCGCCATCTTGCCACCGTAAATCCTTGGTAAATAAAAGGAAAACCTCAGTTTATTTCTTTATCTCAGCGGGTACAATAGTCAACTCGGTAATCTGCAATAAATATAGGTTATTTCGATAAATTTTAAAAGTAAAAATATTTAACAAATGTATCTTGTTGCATAGGAGAATCTTCTAAAAGTAAAATTTCCTAATACTTCCTTATCTTTTTTTATCTAAACCACATCGTTAAAATATGGTGACAACATAAGTAGGATGCAAAAAATGCATACCAAATATATTTATATTAAAATCGTTCGATTGATCGAAGTTTTATTAAGTAATGTCAAGTGTAGCCTAAAATAAAAAAAGTATTTTTCCGTTCAAATGTGTTCATGTCTGATCGGCTTACAGTCAATTCAGGTAGCATTGGGCCATTAGGGTAATATTAGACCACTCCACGAACAATCTTTCGATTTTTATTTTCACAAAGTTGAAATATCGTATTTTTTAGTACCTAATTTGTACTCAAAACTAAAAGTGTTGCTCACTGCAGAAAGGGGCCGCGAAAATGATTTCTAGGTTCATGCTTGGCAGGGTTTGACGCCCTTGGGTGAAAGCTTTGAGACTTCGGATGAGAATAGGCGTTTTTTACCACTGTCCCATAGACCAATAACTTATGGTACGTTAGGATACGTAAGTCTTTGTCTATGGTTTTCCATTTCTTTGGGTTTTTTTCCATTTCCATAAAATAAATGACTGGATATATTGACAGAAATATTTTTGAACTCAATGAGCCGCTATACTTGCCGAAGCGACATCTATAAAATTCCAATTTTCTCAATCTTAAAGATTTCCCGCTTTTAAAGGCGATTGTTTTTATCAGGAGTAGAATTACGAGTTTGTAGACAATATAAATGATATATTATACATTTTGATAAAATTAAGATTACAATAAAACATGTATACGATTATAGTATGACCTGTACTCCTTGAGGTCTTCCGAGAACAAATAATACTGTGTCCGATATGTCTTGCGGTGACAAATAAAGACTGCTTCCTGAAGCTATTAAATCCTGAGTCATCTCCGATGACACCAATCCTGGACTTATGCTCTGCAACATAAATGAGTAATTTATGTGTGTGTAATAATATTTTATTCACTTGGAATAAAAGTAATGGGAGAAAAGAAATACAGACATTGGTTTCACACAAGACCAAACAAAATGTATTCGTGGTTTTACCTTCCTAGATAGTCTTAGTGCATTTTAAGTTGTCCAAGAACTGGCCAAAGAAAAAGCAAAACATATTTCATACCATTTTAAAATGTATTATTTCAATAAAGTTTATTACCTGGTTTGTTCCTGGTTTATTAAGTATTAAAAGGATTTCAAATATATTTATATTTCGTTTTGAGATTAGGCAATGCTAATTCGGCATCAGCAAAGGAACTATCAAAAACAAAATTCGCAACTAGGGACTAAGATTGGACAGTCAGAGAGAGGATAGGTATAATAAAAAAAAAAGCTTCCTGACTTAGGGCTGGCTATTTACCCGAAAATACTCCACACACACACAACACACAACACACTTTGAACAAATACCACATTATGATGTATGTTTAATTTAAACTACATGCTTCAATTAAGTTCAGTTAATTCGCTCCCACTGACAGCTCTTCTCGTTCGCTAATCGCACTCATATTTTAAGACTAGGGCCTCAGGCCTGCGGTTACTAATACTATTCTTTTTTTAAATAAATGTTACTAATGCTAAATTTATAATAAATCATTATTATTAAAAAAAAATATTGTAATTATTTTAAATTAATAATTATGTTATCATTATTTAATTGAAATATTATGTCCGTATTGTTTCGTACTAGCCGCAGGTCAATACTTACAAACTAAAACTAAAATGGTTAAAATTTATGATGGATTGTTAGAATCCATCTAATAATCCATCCTATAAAATAAACCGCTTCTATCATATGACAATCCAAAACGCACATCAAATGGGCTAAAAGTGCCTTAGGCAATGAGTTAGGAAATGAAACAACCCATCACAAGTCGTTACCATAGGTGCGATTAGTCTGGGTGGGTGATGCCTTTAATGATGCCTGTAGGGCCTAGCTGTAAGACGTCGGGTTCTGGTCAAATACCACTTCTACGCTAGCCATTGAGCGGGCAGTTTCAAAGACAACTTCTGGTTTGGTTAGGTGGGAAGTTTCTGGTAAATAATATTCTACTACTAAACAATAGAGTGTCATAGCCATTCTTGTTTAATGTATCTCCGTTATGTAAATATAATCGAGTTTTAGTAACATTCCTAAATTATTATTTTTCCAGTTATTCACTTCATTATTTTTTTGTTATATATAAATATTTTTTTATATAACGAATTACCTATGAGGATGGATATTTTTACTGTAATTTTAGCGTCTTACCGTAATTCTTATGCCGCTATTGAGCGACCTCAGCTCCTCTTTAATGCATTTGGTGAAAGCAGTAACAGCGTGCTTACTCGCCGTATACATTGAGACCTTTACTGTCACTATTGGTCCGGTCATGTATCGTGAGATCTCATGACCTGCAATGCTGTCAAAGACAAAACAATACAGTGGTTTTTTTACATGTTATTCCTGATAATCCTCAACATCATAAAAATAATTCTAAATCTCATTCGAATGTTCTTTTTAAACTTCGCCATCTCATGAATCAAGTTTGATAAGAATGCTTTGTTGAAGCGTACATCTTTACAGTGAAAATTATTCTTAGTACGAGACTTACAAAGTTGTACAAATTACAGCAAATTTGTAATTTTCAGCACAGCCCTTACGAATACAATTTTATTTTAAAACAGAAAAATGAAGTCATAAAAAAAATATAGATAAAGTAGAAGGGATGTAAAAATGCACGTGTGAAACGTATAAAAACAAAAATAGAATAAAACGATGTTGCCTTATCAATCTTATAATGAGGTATGTATCTACATATAGAAAACTAATAAAAAATAGCTTCTGTTTTTATCTTATTGTTATAAATCACAAAAAAAAAGATCACCTATTAATGTTGATGATATTTCCATTGTCACCACGTTTTCTCATACTTTTTAATGCATATTTGGTGCAAACAGCGAGAGCTAAAACGTTTGTGTCCAAAGTTTTCTTCCATTCGCTTATTTCAATATCTGAAAATTCATTATAACTGTATATATCAAAATCCAACATAGTCTCCTTTTCTTTCTTGTAAACGTAATCTTCTATAACTAGGATAAATATTAGAAAATAGTTAATAGGTGATCAAATAACTTATATTGACCCCAACAGTTCCAAAAGTCTTACCTTCGTGAGCATTCATTACTACCGGTAGGATCATTTTATTGCTCGTTTGAAATGTAATGTCCTCTGGGATAGCTTTATTATATTTAAAATACCCGTTACCGTCCTAAGATTATTATATTTAACATTAGTAACCCAGTTATGAAGCCATTTAATAAATAAAATTAATAAGTAATTTTTCAATGTCCTTTTTTTTCAACATTTATTTTCTTCTAAAGTTCAATGACACAGAATAACGTTAAACTGTATTTAGTATACATATGAACATATTCACAATGTGTTTTTTATGTATCTTTTATATTTACACGCATATTAAAGATTTTAAATGATGTGTTATAAATATATGTAAAATATCTATATAGCTTATGTTTACATATTTCCATGCATGTAATGTGAATTTTGTGTTTGTGTATAAATTGGAATTCGTGTTTTTAATTATTATATCGTTTGTTTTATGAGGTATTTGTACCAATTTCGCTCGTGGTATATGTAATACGGTACCAATTGTCCTGTCAGGATATGTGAGGGAGTAAAAGGATGTATATAAAGTGGTGACATATAATTATAAATACAAACCTACAAATGTTACAAACATTTATCAGAATATCTACGTCGAAATTAAAACAGCGATATTAATTTGGGAATTTTAGTTCCTTACATCCTGTATAAAAAGAATTCTAATTGTATAAAAATATATTTTCTTTGACATACCTTCAATGCCTTTTGAACTGCCCACTCCAGCATTGTTTATAAGAATATCTACTCCGCCAACGGTACTTTCTATCCAATCAAATAACTGTTGCAAATCATTCGTGTTTGTGACGTCACATATTTTTGAATAGAACTGACCTGGGCCAGTCGCTTCATCCTTTAATTTCTGAAATTTAAATCGAATTTAAAAGATTTACTCTAGTTATGATTTAATGTATCTATAAAATATCTCTGAAATAATGTACCTTTCAAAAAGATATCCCACGAGATTTTTTTTTAAAGATATACTTTTTTTTTAAATACTTTAAAAATTTTTAAGTCGTTGCCTTTATAATTTCCTGAACCTATGAACTTTGATTTTGTAATAAAAAATGTAAATTTATTTTTGTTGCTTATAAATTGTTTTTTTAATCAAAAATAACTTTCGGATAAGGCTAACATAAAAATATGTCTTATAATTAAACTACCATTGCAAAAACATTGTTTATTTTTTTTTTGGTAATTTTAGTACACGCTTGTCATAAATACCTAGAAAACTAGGTAAGAACCATACCGTACCGTAAACATACCGTACAATAGGATTTTTGTAAACTATACAATTTAATTCTGTCAAATTTTATTCTACGTCCATTTTTGCGTACTACAAAAACTAAAGAATTAGTTTATTAAAACTAATATAACAAATTATTTTTTTTTTAAATATATTTTATATCTTTTTTATTTTTAATAAATAATTGCTATGACCTAGATCATGTACATTTGTATTTATATAACAAGCACAATATAGTCATTGTACACTTACTTGTAATTTGTCTGCTCTCCTAGCTATACCGACCACCACGAGTCCCTCTTTCACCAAGTTTTTCGATATATCATATCCAAGGCCACTGCTGGCTCCAGTCACTAACGCCACTTTGCCAACCAAATGACTCAAAGACATTTTCTACAATTTGTTAATACGTCCGACTACACAGAATACCCCAAATTTTCTAATAAGTACAAATGCTCTGGTTGGCTACTTAAGCTTTTCTGTGATTACCATTTTTTAAAAAAAAATAATGATTAAAACCGCAGCAATATTCTAAATTTTGTACATTACTCGTTCTATTTTTGAGATAAAGAGATTGCAAATAGTGGTTTCGTTGGTTAACCTAATGATAACAGGTTTCTTAATAAGAATGATTTAAATGATTGCGCCACCGATCTAACGCTCGTAACAAAAACATAATTTATGCATACGCTCTGTCAAGTTAGCAAAATAGCTTTATTTTAAAACCTACTGCCGAATAAAGAGCATTATGCTGATAATCATAGGCAGTCTAAAGGTCTATAGACAGAGCAGTCTATAGGTCTATAGACAAAGCAGTTTAGACATCATTGTATGTGCTGTAGTCGAATGTAACTCTTCGGTTAGTTTGTAGTTTTTTTTTTTGTTGTGAAATATTTTTCTACTAAACATTAACAATAATATGGTAAAATCAGTTGAATACATCTAAATCTGTTTCTGTAATCTAAATTTATTTAAAATGCACTAAAGTTAAGAAGACAAGATCAAATGATACAGAGCACATATTGGCACACCAAAACTGATAACATCTTTTGGACAAAGACATCTATCTCATTTTTCTTTGCCCAAAAACATATAATCAAACAAGCGACGAAATTAGGGACGCTAAACCTAAAGTTATTCCTGCTATCCTGTTGGGTAGAGAAGCTGCTGAGAAAATAATTTCGGAAATATTTATTTAAATATAATAATAAGTACTGCAATTTAAGCTACTAGTAGCGATATGAAAAATAATGTGTTTCTAGATATATGTTTATACTTTGCTCATTATTGAAATGATAAGAATATAAAATGTTGTCAAATATAAAAAAAATATTTTTTTTTATAGATACTTTTATTCATACTTTAATATGTTTATGTCCAATGGATTTACATATTACTTTATGTTAAAAGATTATTTTTTAAAAAAGTATATGATAAATTCTCATTTATTTGCATACATCATTATTGTGAGGGTGCATATATCAGTGTGTATAATTCACATCGCTGTGTATAAGTGTAAATACATTTTTTTTATTTTTAACAGGGTTTCGCGTAGATTTTTTTTATTTTCACACCGTTGCACTTAGAACTAGTTCACATAAAAACCCGCAAGGGTTTAGTGTACAATCAAATAGAACCTGTATATTTTGTTTATAGATAAAAAATACTTTAAAAAAAATAACCTTTCTTAGAACAGGTAATTCTTACTTAATTATATACGAGGCATATCTTATCTTATCGGCCAATATGACTTGTACCTAGGTATCTGATTTGCTTATGTTTTTATAATTTACTAAAGGATATTTGTATTTTATTGTAAAACTAACCATTATGTTGCCAATACCTTTTTTTTATAATAAAAACATTGATTTGAACTCACAGATTTGATTTCAATATGATTTAAAGATTTGATTTGGATTTCTTTGTAAATGATAATAAATAGTACATGAATAATATTGTTGTTGTTATTTTTAACAGACAACATTGAAAGATCGCGATATATATATATATATATATATATATATATATATATAATTATATATTATATATGGAAGGATTGTGTAGAATCAGAACAAAGATTGGCAATTAGATACATGTTTGTTTAGAGAATGTGAACGATATGATTTCCCATCTCTCAAAATAGGAGTCTTTTTCTTAGGCATCACACAAAGTTGGGCTAAAATATTTTCTCACCGACCGGGTACTTCCCCGAACGATACGCAAGTGGAATGCTCTCCATAAATCAACGTTTACAATATTTCTCAAAAATGCCTCTTAAAAGAAATATGAAAGAGACAAATAAAGTATTTTTTAGTAATCCATCGGAGATTACTTTAAAATATTAGAGATAATAATAGTAACATTTCTGCCGTTTCGATGTGTATGCAAATTATACAAAAAAATACCTAAAATTAGGATACACGGAAACTAGTATTTATTTTTTTTAAATTTATTTTTCGTCCTTAGTAACATGGTAAATGTTACTAAGGAAGAGCAATGTTAAAAGAGAAACTTAGTACAACACATAATATTATAATAAAAAAGGCACTTATAAGTTTAACGCTATTTATTAGAATTTCATTTTTTTTTTATTTTATTATTCCAATGAATTAAATTTAGTTGCTAATCACTATGATGGAATTCTAACATAGTACTTGTTGAATGGGCATGATCGTAAGCTCAGGAATCTGGAAAAAAACAAACAACCATAATTATAATCCAAAAAATGATTTCAGGCGCATTACGGTGGTATTACTTTGTATTTAAAAGGTTTCATTTTATTTTTTCTGTGCGACAGGTTGCTTCCATCGGAAGCTATATTAGTTAAAAAAGCTAAGAGATTATATACTTATATAGTAATATGAGGAAAAAATGAATGTATGGTTTATTTTTTTAGACCGAAATCTTTTTTACGCTCGTAATACCGGTTCACTTGGCGAAAGCTGCGGCGGTGACCAACAACAATTTATTTAATTCGTTTGGTTTAAGTACGACACGACTAGGTGTATATCATTAAACCAGCGGTACCCGGAGTGCACCTTCGTCGAACATTTTGGTGGTACTTTAATATTTTCTAGAAAATAAATAACACACTAGGATTTTTAACTATCTGCTTATTTTTTTTCCACATTAACTTTAACTCATTTCTGTTTTTACTCTTACGATAACTTTACTTAATATCCTTAGAAATACTTTCATCACCTCATGACCTTGGACATGTCGAGAGAGGGGAGCCGCAGGCACTAGTGTTCTTAGCGCTAAATAACTACTCATGCTTCCCTCACGACCTTACCAACCGGCTGTCATTTTTGGAATTGAAACTTCAGAGAGACCGAATTGGGGCTTAGCCAGATGATAAACGCTACTTGTAATATTATTGTAAATATTCTATTATGTTAAAGACAACTAATATAAAATTATTATACGTTTTGAATATTGGGAGAGAAATCTCTTTTTCCCTCATCAGAGAATACACCTCGTACAGAAATATATTTTATAATAAATAAAAATTAAATAAGATAAACAAAAATCATAATATTTAACAGAAAACATTTATGCTTTTTAATTTAATATACTTATCATACATACTAGACTTATGGAGGCGTTAGACTAATAACTAACTAAGCATAAGACTTATGGAGGCATGTAATAAACTAATAGGAATTAAAAAATACGAACTTACATGCACGTGTAGTTTTCTACTGAGAATATATTCGACGGCTTCTGATATATCTTCTGGTAATAAATGTATAGAGTTGGTTTTTGAAATGATATCTTCTGACATTTCTGACATCACCAAGCCTGGACTTATGCTCTGGAAATGAAGCAATAAAACTACAAACCTATTTTTTTTTAAATATATATAGGTAAGTCTTCTGTTCGAAAATATAATACAATTATTGCTTAAATTTCTACTTAATTCTATCATTTTACTTGATATATTTGATTCTTGTTAGCATATTTATATATTATATAAAACAATAGGAAATTTATAACCAACACCACTTGCCAATGTGTTTGCTTGCAATCGACATTATAAATTGATATATATAAAACCCAAATACTACAAAAAAATACTTCACCTGTCGTTTTGTAGGTGCCCAATACATTACATGCACTTTAGTATGTGTACTTTGTAGCAAACCCACTTAAATTACAAATCTTGAGCGTTTTATACAAAATAAATTATAGAAAAGTTTATATCGAGTGAACTGACAATTTATATTATAAACCGTGTGGATCTCGATTGATCGGCTTATGCCTACGGCACTCGGGATGGGTCGCTCAACTTCCCTTTCATATGCAATCATTCTGTGTAGTTCAACGAATTATATCTAGCATAGAATTTAGAAACAAAAGATTGTATTGTACGGTGCATATTCTATAAATATTTATATACCGAAACTTTGATATTGCTCTTCAATCCCTGCAATTCTTCAGATACACATTGGGTGAAGGCCGTCATGGCATGCTTCGTGACCACGTACATGCTCGCCGGTATCACAGCGAGGACTGGTGGAATGTAGTGTCCAGACGTGCTGTCATATAGAATAAAGTACAGTAAAAAAATAAAAACAAAAGATGGACATGTCAAAATCACCGGAACAGACAGACTCACGTTGGCGGTCGCACAAACGTCAACTTTCCGCCACGTCGCAGTGGGGAGACAGTTCTTAGCCGGTCCCAGACATGTGCGCAAATGTTTGCAAAGATGCACAAATGCTATTACACGACGTTGACCTTCCATTTGATACAGATACATTTATTAGCGAAAAAGAATATAACAATGTTTCGTTTTCGAAATCCATTTTATATCCGAATCGAAATCCGTCTAACTGGTCACCCTTCACTTGTCACTCTTGTCGTGTTGACTTATCACGACTGCAAGGTTATCTTCGCCGTTGCCGACCAAAATTTGATTTTGATGAATTCGTAATTCCTCTATCAATACCATATAATAACCCTAAATTGAGTACAATTTGTAATAAAATTAATATAAGTTGCGATTGAATAACCGTAATATCAGGTTAGATTACAAAGCAGGTCCACAAGCAACATCTTTAATTTGCAGAATAACCTAATAACCTAAAAAGCTAATGACATTAACAGATTGATATTAGAATATGTCAATCCGATTTATTTTACCAGGGTATACATAAACATACAAAATACATATAAATATACTACACGTAGTAATATAGGCATCATGTACTATATATAATTGAAATACGCCGGCATCAGCGTCAATAGTTCGTGAAAAAAGATGAGTTAAATTCGGTTATTTTTTTTTTATTATATTAAACGTTTCACCGTATCATACTTAATGGTAATAAATCAATAATTTATACCTATTCATGTTTATAATGACGCCATCATCTCCTCGAATTCTCATCGTTTCGAGAGCAAATTTTGTACAATTTGCCATAGCCAACAAATTCGTATCTACCGTTCTCTTCCAGTCTTCCACTGATACATCTGAAATAATTTGAAACTTTATAAAGGCCCTGTGCATACTTTCCAAAGTGTCAACATTGTATAAAACGGCATTGTATAAAAAAGGGCTATTGTCATATAATATTTTTTAAATATTTATTGGCCTATTTTATGGGCTACAACTACTATTGCAAAGATTATTTGTATGAAATTTCTTCTTCAGAGCCTCCATTTCTTTACGTGTATCTCTATTAGATGCTGTTTGTAAGCTGATCTTGTCCCCTGCAGTACCACGGGGGCATCCATCCTTCTCAGCTGCGGTCTTACGACTCTTCGTTGGTTGTACTGGGTCTTCATTGGACGATCATCTTGTGTCGTTTTGTCGTGCCAGAAGATGTCAGTGACTTAGTGCGTCTTTAAATATCTTCATTTACTCTATTACTACGGGTATTTATTTCGTTAAAAAAAATGCACCAAAAAAACACTGTAGCTCCGAAATAAAGCATTTGCACCCCCACCCTTCCTCATACTCGTATATATTTTTTACTACATTTAGTAAGTCTTAAGATTCAGCACTTTTAATGTGGCAAATATGAATTTGAGTTGATTGCCTAGATATTAAGGGATTTTTTTATTTGATTTGAGGGAGGAGATTTAGTTAAAAATTTAGGGCCTTATTTTTTATTTGCTCAATATAATTACAACAATGATTCTTTCTAACCCAACCTACTTTCTAGGGAAAAATCTAGATACACGTTTAAAATGACCCGATTAACAATAAGAAGAGAATCTACTACATAAATACATTACTATCTCGTTTAATTTAGTTACCTTGAATATTTTTTATAGTGACGATTCCAGCGTTATTAATAAGGACATCAACTCCGCCGAAGTTATTTTGCACCCAATCAAAAACCTTCTTCAACTCTACTGTGTTCGTGATGTCACATAACTTTGGATGAAACTTACCTGGTCCGGATACTTCCCTTTGTAGTTCCTGTAGAAAATGAAGTATTATTTTTTTTAAAACAGTCACGAAAAGGAAAATCAATTCTTTACTATTTATCCTTATTTTTACTTTATGAAAATTATCCTTTACTATGAATTTGACATAACGATGTCCCGTCCTCCAGATTTTTTTTTCACATTCTTTTCAATACAATTTTATCAATAATAATTATTAATTTAACATCTACACAATATCACAATATCCAATTATAATCAATAGGTATTTCTTAACTTTACTAATCGGTGGAAAGAAGCTCCAAATATTTTAGGTACTTGCAAAATATATCAAATAAAAAAAACTTTCTTTAAATGTTATTTTCCATACTATTTGTTTAATATTTGTATGATTGTGCGACCACTTCAATCATTCATCATTCACAGTAAAATGTTTTACTGACTTAAGACTAATCTATTTTTTATCAGTTTAAATATTCGTTACAATCTATTATATTATATTACCCAAAATTGTTAACAGTATATGAATACTTTAGCCCTAAAAAAAATGTTTTCACAAGTGTTGAAAAATATTGTATATTTATTAGCAAGCAAAAATAAACTTTTCCTATAATATATAGGATTCTATGTATACCGGATGCTAAATGAACTCTTTTTCGAAAAATCGACTAATGTTTTTCAATATGCAGTCGACGTGTAATTATAATAAAATTGAAAATTAACCATAATCAATAATGAATTAGAAAATTTGTAACTTTAGAAAATCCTTCATAAACTTACTTGTAATTTGTCCCATCTTCTAGCTAGGCCAATCACCACCAACCCTTTGTCGACTAAATGCTTCACGAGCCCGTAGCCAATCCCGCTGCTGACACCTGTCACGAACGCGACCTTGCCCACCCAACGCTCCATCTCGAATGCACTCAATGCGCTCTCAATAATGTTCTAAATACATTTACAAATTATGAAATATTAATTAAACATCGACGAGATGAATAATATTCTAGATATGAATCGCGTGTTAATTCGCAGTCATCTGAAGCAACTGCATTTAGTTATCATATTATTGTCATGAACAATAATAATTGCATTTTTTCTTGCTATGTTGTTAGTCATGCATAATCAGCATAATTAGATGCAAAAATAGGTTGTTTTTAGGCCTCTCTCTGTACACCTAGTTGTCACGAAACCTTAGATCCTATTTATCTATATACGAGTATATGTCTGTCACCGGATCCTATTGTATAAACTATAAAAGCTGTATCACCATTACTTTAACTTGAAGATATATGTGGTATTTATGATGGCATATTTTTAATAAATGCAAGTTGCTATTTGAAATCTATAATATTTATTAATATTGAAAAGTTTTATTTAATTTTTGGATAAACGTTTAATATAAAAAAGCCAGAGAGCAAAATAATTATAAAGATACTAAACAGGCTGAGAAAAAATAAGGTCGCTTTAAACCAAGCGTTGAATTTTATAAAATTGCATTTTTACCTCAAAATATATTATAATTTATATATTTTTTAACATAATTGAATAATTTTGAAAATTTTTATTTAATTTGACAAATTCAGGATGACGGTTTAAGCCCAGCGCTGAGTTTTATAAAACGCATGATTTTTAAAATTCCACAAAAAAATATATTTGCTGTTATTAAAATAATATTTTTAAATATGTATATTATTTACAACAATATAACAGGTATGGTAATAACGTAATTATTATTAGGCACAAACAACCATTACAACAATCTCCATCCTAACTGTCAATTATTTTCCTCCAACTAATGAAAAATGATGATTATGGAATAATTTGTATTGAAAAAGATTAATTAAGTGGATAAAAAACGTATAAATAATGAGAAGTCTTTTCATATTGTCATTCTTTGATAAATATAAATATAATATTCTTGATAAAACCATATAACAAAAGCAAAATTTGAGGCAAAAAAAAACAAAATTTTCCTGAGCTCAAAATTTAGCTTTTCTGGTTAAATAAATTATTTGCCCTATTTAATTGCTAAATAATTCGCATATTATAAACAAAATTTTGTAGATGTTATTTTATTGTTTTCGTTGATCTTTTTGTAGTTGTTCTATTTTTTTTTTATAGGCTTTTTATTGTGAGCTGATCATGTTTACAATTTCAAATTCTCGAACCACATTCTTCATACTTCTCGAACATTCAGTGAGATAATAAACACTTTGAATTCACTTATTCAGCAATGTTGTTTAAATGTAAAAACGTTTCACTATTCAGCTACGAGAAACCCAATCGGAGAAACATTCAGTTATCCCTTAATTGGGTGTATGATTTAACCTATAGGTTGAAACAGATGTATTTTACATTCGCAGTTCAGATTTTATTTCAATATGGTTTTAACTTTTTCGTGGGTTTTTAACTTTTTGGAGGAACTTTCAATATACAGTAAGGTTTATTTTTTTGTTCTCATAAATATACTAAAACAAATGCAAGGGGCATTTAGTTATATCATAGGTTTAACGTTTGAGAACTCATTCGATAACTCGGTGAAAAAATATTTTTGAATTTTATAAAAAACACCTCAATATCAAAATTAATTTTAGTGCCCATATAATTTTGGTCTCCATTTTTCTATTGCAAACTTAAGATTGCACCGGTGGATATGTATATTAGCGTGCCTTGTTATTTATCTTATTTGAAGTGTGCCAGATAGTGAAATATTCTTTCAGAGGCGAAGCACATACGCCAAGTCTAAGCCATAGTCATATGAACGCGTATGGCTTGAATTTTTGAATCATTGTAATAAATATTGTAGATTATACCTATATTATTTATTACGTAAAATTCTTTATATTAATCTGCTTTCTATCTCTCCGAATACTTCAAGGATAATATTGCTCCAATCGATAAGAACGGTCTAAAAACAACAATATGATTGCCCATTTTAACTTCAGGAAACTGTTAAATCTCACGCTCTAATCCCTTAGGCGGCATGAATCACAGCATACTAATTCGTAAGGTTTATGCCTAAGGTATTAACGGTTTAGTTGCATACCTAAAATACCAACAATTAAAATAAAACACAATGGCTATCAACCAGACTTTCAAATTGGGGGAGGGGGTATGTGCTAGGAAAATGTTTTAACAATAACATTGTTCGAAATATATGCTTACGATTAAACAATATTTCAACATTCTGAACAATATTTACATTTCGATAATCATTCATAATAAGTCATTAAATATACGTAAGAAAAATATATTCACTGTTTGATTATAAACACTAATAAATAAATTTATTGAAAATTTTATTATTTTTGAAAATATTTGAACACCAGAAATTACATAATAATAAACTCATTACTAAGTAAAATAACACTCGTTTTATTTATATACTGATATGAATGGAGATTCGTCATGATGGTATATTAATAAGGCGAAGGAGCAATCGTCAGTTCGGTAACCTGAAAAAGAATTATAAGAGTATTATTTTGTTTGTATTTCAGACTGACAGATTGGCTGATAATATAACATGTTAAAACTATGAAATCTGCATTCAAACAATATAAAAATATTCATATTTTTTTTAAACAATATGATAATATTACTGAAGCAAGTACAGCAAGTATTTGTAATATATATAAAAGTGCAAAACAATTGCAGTGTATAATTTATGAAAGTTGCATTTTAAACGTCATCCGTCATATTATTTTCTAAAGTCGCAGAAGTGCGAAAGCTTAAAATATTTTAATCATCTATTCTTTAGGATACTGCCGACTTTAAGTTCATCCTGTATATGTATACTAGCTGTTTAACCCCGGGCTTTGGCCCTGGTTGGCAGCTAGGCTTTATGGTTAAATTTCGCAAAATCCACTTTTGGTGCGTGCCTATATTATGTAAAGAAGCTATTTGTAAAATTTCAAGTCTCTAGACCTAAGTATATATTTTTTTATAAAAATGCTCACCTCCCCCATTACCCCCCTTAGTGGTTGAATATTAAAAAAAAATCTCATTCAACGTCTATGTTATGTATATGTAGTCATTTTTCGAGTTTCTAGACCCGACGGTTTAAAAGTTCCATACAAACTTCAAACCCCCATTACCCAACTTCAAACCCTTGATTGTGGAATTTCATGTTTTTTTTATTCACAAACCTAATCGGGGATATATATAGTTAACATGATTGTGTTCATTTTTTTTTTTAATAATTTAAGTTGCTGGTAATACGACTTAAAATATTGTTTGAAATAGGAAAACAATATAGATATTTTAAAATGATATATGTACACTTACCGAAGCCCATGGCCTTGTACCCAATATATACTTAACAGCGTCTGATATGTCTTCCGGTATCATATGCAAAGAATATGCATTCGACCCCACCGTTTTATCCACCAGCTCGGTTTTGACTACACCTGGACTGAGGCTCTGCAAAATGAAACCATCTGTTTGTTATTAAGAGTGCGGTTCCGATATTAATGTTTCACAAAAAGCGCTTCGGTTGAGCCGCTCCGTCCGAACCGTTCACGATCCGTTGTCCATCCCCTGCCCAAACATCAATCACCCTATATAATCGCAAAGAATCATAGAAAATATGTCGGAAGAAAGGATTCAGTAATTCCTATATTTCTAGTTCTAAACGTTTTTTTGATGCGTTTTGAATTTTTGTTTTTTGGCTTTTATCTATTCAGAATGCAGCAAAGCGGGTCCGTAATAATATATTTTTTTTAATTTATTTAATTGGTGTGACCTAGGTCATATAACTACAATTATTTTGCGCCCTACTCAACTAGGCCAAATATGCCTGTCCTAAAGTCAGGAGAGATGGTGGTAATGAAGCGTTGAAAATTATATGACTCCCTTAACCACTAGACTACCACGATTTCACGATCTTGCATATAACTTGCAAAGATGCCACAATATAAATACAAAAAAATGACTGCTCAAACAGTCAAACAGTTTTTGATGAGATCTTTCATAATGAGAAAAAGTTTTATGCAAAATATAAACAACAAATTTGTAACTTAAATAACGGCGTTTGTATGAAAATTCTGAACGAAGACTTAATAACCCCTTGATAAACTAAATATTGATACTTTTTAGTGTGCATAATTTTGATATATTAAAAACAATCATGAAAATGGGTTAAATTTAAATTTTTCGCTAGCTATTCGGCGAATAATACGGGTCTTTAATTTGAAAAAAAAACGATATGTTTTTAAATGTTAAATAGGCCCTTTGACATAGTCTTCGAAAATATTTCAAAACGGAATTATTATCGGATTCAAATTATGGTTTATTCTGTCTTGTGTTGTATGCACAGCAATAACGTATAAATAATACAATACTAATTAATACATTTTTTATATAATATATATAATATAATTATATATAAACACGAAAGTATTTTATTTTATTTACGATTCTCATAATTTTCTTTTTTTATGTAACAGTTTTAGGTGAACCGATATCTCAATTATATTGTTAAAGAGTGGATTCATGTAATTGGCCAAATTAATAACTATGTCTTTACTATTTTATAAACTATGTTACGCTGTATGTTTCCTTAGAATATATTAAATTAAATAAATTAAATTAAATTAAAACAAATATTAAATGTGCCCTGGTAATATTTTTGTGGACACCATTCTTCCTTACCGTGACTCTAATTTTGCTTCCGAGCTCTTTCAGCTCTTCTCTCAGACATTTCGTGAAGGCCGTTACGCCATGTTTGCTCGCCACATACATGCCGATTGGGACTTTCTGATAATTCTCAGGAAGCATGTGTCCAAGGCGGCTGAAAATAATATTAACCAATTTAAGTTGAATTGCGAACTCCAGCCTATGTGATCGTGGTAGGGCGTCCAACTGTTGACGCAGCGTGACTAAATTGCCGTCAGAACTGCACTCAACAACGCCTCTCCGACAATACATTCTGTACTATATTAACAATTATAGATTTCATTAACCTGTTTATGTTGATTATAATTCCGTCATCTCCTCTCGGCCTCATGACCTTGAGAGCTTCTCTCGTGCACACCGCCACCGCCAGGACATTCGTCTCCAATATAGTCCTCCATTCTTCGGTGGATGTATCTGTAGAATATTACAATGCTACGTGATATTGCCAAACTAATAAAAACTTTTTCTTGTAATAATTTGATTATTTTCTCTGCTGTATATATTAATAATCAATAAAATTGTTCTTCCAGTCCAAAGTCGTATAAATACACACAGATGACGAGTAGGTCCTATATAAAGTCGAATTCGCCACTAGTTGTTTATTTATTATGGTATTGAGACTAGAAGAAGACGGAGACCAAACGCAGCCAAGAAGCAGAGCGAAAAGGATGGACATATTAATTGACAACAATATAAATACTGCAAAGATGAAAACTGCCTGCACCTGAAAAGTAGAATCGTTGCACACCTGACGGTTAAACACAAGCGTTGCAATGGCAAAGACGACGCCGATTTGAAGACATCGCATGTGTTTAGGGGCTAGTCTGAAACTGACTCGCCAATCGCTCGCTGTCAATTTGACGTTTGTCTAATGCATTGTTGCATTAGACAAACGTCAAGGGAGTGGCGATTCGGCTTCAGACTAGCATCATTGCCAGGCCAAAGATCTATGATGGCATTGAAATTAAAAAGCAAATGCCATTTACACTTTTTTAAAAGCTCTTTAAAAGCGTTATTTTTGGCAAAAGACAAAAAAAAACCATACTATAAAATCAAAGTTGGTAAAAATATTTCAATTTAGCAAAAATACAAAAATAACATTTAAGGTGGTTAGGTTAGGTTAGGTTAGTTTATAGTATTTCTAGCTAAGTTTTTCATATGAATGTCCGTGCTCCGTGTTACGGGTCGTTAGTAAGGTAGTTTTAAATGTAGTTTATAACCATTTTATTATTATGGAAGGCATATTTTATCTAGGCATGCATTTTAACGTTTTTAACCATCTAACATTCTGGTAGGAATAAAATAACTGTACCACTCCAGAAATGAATACACAATTCCCAAGAAAAGTGTAGCAACCACCTGGCAGCCGGGCATTCATAATCATCATCACTCCAGAAATCACGTTAAGAAAGTAAATGCATTGATACTATTTTGCTTATTCATGCACGTTTTTTTTTTTGAAATCGTGGTTGTCTAGTGGTTAGGTCGCGGGTTTCGAATTGTCATTCCATTCTTATGGCTTCATTACCACAATCTCCCTAACACAAGCAAAATTTGCTTGGTTGAGTAATAATTGAATACGACCATGGTAATAACAATTGATATAAAAAGTATAGGCGCTATTGTTAAGGCTCACGGACGCGAGTATGAATTCCTGCTTTTGATTCGAAAGTCCCGGGTTCGATTCCCAGTTAGTTAAACGCATCTAGATCTATTGCTGATTGCTGCTGAGAACTTTCAATGCCACATTTCTCAACCCTATCGACTGAGTGAAGAAACAAGATATACATACGCAAATACTTGCTAGATGGTGTCTGCTAATAATTAATTGCCTCTTATTACGAAGACGACAACAAGGCAGTCGGAAATGGATAACGCCTCATCCATAACACATGCATACACAAAGAAGAGCCAAAGTGTTACCAGTCACAAATTTCGCCGGATCGTAGGAAGCTCCAGCGTTGTTTATCAGTATATCAATTCCCCCCAAAGTTTTAGAAATGTAATCAAAAAGTCTCTGCACGTCATCTTCCTTATTGACGTCACACTGCACAATGTGGACATTATCGCCTTCTATTTCCTCCTTTAGAGTCTGCAAAATGAAAATCATTTTTTTATGACTTCAATGAATACAGAATATACTCGTATAAATAAATACCTATGATCCTAATATCCTAAATCGCATTTTATTTTTAAGATCCTAAATCGCTTTACTAAATTTATTCAAGTTCAGTTGATAAGTAAAATGAGAATGGCTATGACACTCTGTATCTATCATATATTATTAACTGCTCCTATATGTTGTTTAGTAGCAGTAGGTAAATTATTTAACCATAACCTGACATCTTACACGTAGACCCTATAGGCGTCATTGATGGCATCTTCTTCCCAGTCTACTCTCGCCTGTGGTAACAACTAGTGATGAGTTCCTTCACTTCCTATCTCCGCTTGTGCCTGCGGCACTTTTAGGCCATTCCATGAACGTTTTTGATGGCCATAGAGGCGAAAGAAGGTTATTTCTTAGGTCTGAGTAGATTAACATTAAAAAAAATATACATTGGTTTCATGATATTCTCTCAATTCTTCATAAATTTTGACGCGTTTCTAGTAATGAAAGAACACGGACATAATATTTCAATTTAATAATAGATAGTAATAATTATTATTATTACTATAACGTGGCATTGAACATTCTTTTACGTTTATATTTGGGCACACAGATGAGGTTATATTAATTTTAACTGGCCAGTAATAACTAATACGCCCTCAAGTTTCCAACAGCCGCGCTGTTATAGTTTTGAATTTCGAATATTATATTTGAGCGCTCCACCAAACTTTCAATGTTTCATTTATTAGTATTAAAAAAATGTTGACTTTAATGTTATAACTTTTCGCATTTGTACTTTTTGAGTTGAAATATGCAACAGGCAGACGGCCAAAGGGCGGGGATAGTAGCTTCTTATACATGAATATTTTGTTGGTACATTTACAGGTCGAAGATAACAAAAGAGGCAAATCTAACTAAACTATTCATTAGGCGAATACAAAACACTACAACAAAAACGAAAAACATTTTTTTTCAAACAAAAATTTTTTTTTGTTTACTCACTTTAAGTTTATCGATTCTTCGCGCAGCCGCGACGATTACGAGGCCTTCCTTCGCCAGATCCTTGACGACCTGGTAACCGATGCCACTGCTCGCCCCCGTGACCAAAGCCACCTTCCCAATCCATCTATCCAAACCCATTTCGAATGCAAAAAGATCTTCAACGTCTCGACTGCCGCAATACAAAAACCACACTGTGAATAAATACACTAGGCACGTTGCGATAATGACCTAAGTCCCACTACTTTATTTCGCCGTAAAACCAGTTTGATAACAACATTTACCGGTCGACCAAACCAATGTAACCAAGATACAATCTTTGAACATTTTATTTACACAGACAAAATAGATAAGCTTAAACTAGACTCTTATCAAATCAAGAAAAAAAAACTCAAATAAACTAATCTTAGTAGGTAGTCACTTGAAGGTAAATATTTTGTAAAGAATTTTAATATAATGACGCCTTATGTTTATATACTATAAAAAAAATATTTGTTTACGCATTGTGTAATAGAGGTAAAATAGTGTATGCCTAACACAAATGAAAATTGCGTTAAATCAATCCATCAATTGTAATTGTAATTGTATCATTGTATTGTATTGTATTGTATTGTATTGTATTGTATTGTATTGTATTGTATTGTATTGTATTGTATTGTATTGTATTGTATTGCATTGTATTGCATTGCATTGTATTGCATTGTATTGTATTGTATTGTATTGTATTGTATTGTATTGTATTGTATTGTATTGTATTGTATTGTATTGTATTGTATTGTATTGTATTGTATTGTATTGTATTGTATTGTATTGTATTGTATTGTATTGTATTGTATTGTATTGTATTGTATTGTATTGTATTGTATTGTGTATTTATTTATAGTAATGAAAATAAAATATAGTAATGCATAAAAAATACTAAAAATATTTTGAAATATACAATAAAACTTACATTACATTATAATACATAGTAACATAGAAAATATATTTCACTCACAGGATTTACCAGTTTAACAACATCCTAAAAATTAAAAAAAATATATTGGAAGTAAACGGAATTAATATTGTAAAAAATATAATTAATGAAAATGTTTTATTTATATGTATAGTTATCTCCGAGGCCTCATGATTAGGTAATTATTTTATACGCGTTATTTAATGTTTCTTAAATAACAATCAATGACTACTTTGACAGCTTAAAATTAGTTATTTGTGGAAACTTTCAGAAACGTTTGGAAATCTGTATTAATAAACGGGAACAAAGTATTAAATGACCTAAAATTCGCATTTGCTTTCAAGCGTAATCCTTAAAATTACTACTTTAATCTAGAGTTTTTTAAGCTTAGGTAACTGAATTGTCACCTTTATTTTCAAATTAAGATAAATCACAATAAATCACCAAAACCACTTTTAGCCTTGAGAGTTACCTTCTTTGGCACCAAAATGTCTATTTACCTATATATCTATTTATTACAGGTTTTAGATAACCTTGGTTTAGTGGTAGGTTTTGGTTCATAAGTTTAATGAAAAATAAACCAAACGTACGTTTACAATAGGGGAGAAGCCAAAGTTGCGAATAACTATAGAAATGTTTTAAAGAATAATTATTTTAGTACGACTGTACGGTATGACGCTGTGTTGTAGCAAATTAGTTGTCATACAAACTCGTTTTAAAATTATTTAATTTTAAATAACTGCAATTTAGACGTACATTTTGTATTTCAACCGGCAACGTTATCAGAACAAAAATTTGACATGAAATCATTAATAGCACATTTTCATGATTGATCACAATTACACTCAAGCATTAACCCTGCTGTTAACATCGCTAGCACCAATCTACCTAAGACGAATCATATGTGATTAATAATAACAGTATTACTATTATTCATTTTATTGTAATAATAATGTTTAATTGTGTTTTAGTGTAATGCAAAATAATATTTATTTAATACAATATTGAAATGATCCACAAAAAATAGTGCCGCCATAAACGATTGATTAAACGAATAATAAAAAATAACGTAAAAATCTAAAAACAAGAAATAATACAATAAACTTCTTGCTATTTCAAAACAATAAAAAACCAATCTACTTACACGTTGAAGTCGGTGCAGAAACACAACATATGTTATGTAACTTCAGTATAAACGTGATAGATACGAGTCTTAACGCTGACTTAACATTTTGGCAGATCAGTTTTTTTATTTTTTTCTAATAATAAAAGGTTTATTGTATTATTGAGTTTTCAGGTTAAAGGTTTATTTTAATTCTTTTAATTTAAGTATTTTAATTTAAAATGTTTAGTATTTACCTGTATATTTTCTGAATAATAATTTGATCAATTTTTAACGCGTAAATTTTATTTATTATTCCAACTTAAGGGTGTATCGCTCTTAAATCACTTAACCTAATTTTTGACACACTCTGGTTGTTTCATTTTTAATGTTGACAAAAAATAATAACACTTACAAGAACGTTCATTAAATATAAATTTCCTCTAAAATTTATCGGTCTTTGGTTTGATTTTTTAATAATTCATTTATCCTAAAAGATATGGAATTTTATATTTTTTTTTATTTTTATACGGTACTCCATAAAATATTGAATACATAACATAACATAATAACCAAAACAAAATATAAAAATCCAATACTGTTTCCATACCAAAAATAAAAAAAATACATATTCGTGTTGTGCAAAAATAAAATAAATATATTATTCCCTTTCTTGCATAACATCTTTTTGGAAAACCCCTCTAGCTGTGTCGCAATGCAACAATGTCACATTCAGACATTCATATAGACATTATAGTCTGCGGTCTGTTAGAATAGGTGGATTTTTTATAGCTATTTGCGTAGCCTGTAAAGAAATACGATGCGGTTAAATCTTATGATCTTGGCGTGTATGGAAATCATTTGTTTGGGAATCATTATTTATCTCAAAAGATCTCTGAACATGCGCCGTATTTCAGATGGCATAGCGTCGTAGCGGTAGCGGTACAGTGACAGGGGTAGCAGCGGTTACCTCTGTCTGAGGTTTTTTTCACCACGCTTCCAATATTTTTTATTGAGCGTTGGTCCCATGACATATAATACAGTTTTAGGTACATATGCTTTATCGGTACGTTCTTTTTTTTCGCTAAATGAAATATTCGGTTCTTCGGATGTCTATGATTAGTTAATGAAATAATAAAATACTAATAACCATAATCATAGTTAAAACTTAACAAACCCCTAAGAGGTCATCAGTGAATTCAAATACACCTTCTATACATACGGCATTTTATACACAAACGTTAACACTGTCTTATACCCTGGTACATTTTTATTCTAAACACACATACTTTTAGGTATATTTCATTAGAAAAGCTACCTATTAGAAGGGGTACCATTTCGACATATCTTCGCGTTTCACATCCCCTAGAACCCAAAACTACCCTCAGTTTAAACGTTTATATATCTATCTATGTATATCACTTTCTTGTGTAAAATGCAATAAAAGCGTTCAAACTGAGGCGTTTTGAGACTAGAGACAATGGGCCTGTGCACTTTCCTGACTAACCATAGAATATTCAAGGGCTGTTTGCAAATATAGTCGCTGTAGGCAGTTATTGCTCTCTTATACTTTGACATTCACTTGTGTTTGTCAATTTCATTGCGGTCTTTAATTAATTTTAAAGGAAAGTTACATATAATGTTACGTTTATACATTACAATAAAATGAAGATATATAGAGACACTTTATTATTTTTAAACATTTATTTATTATTTTTAAGAGACACTTTTTAAAATTGAGCCAATAAGTCTTTTCTTTTTCGTGAACTAATTAAATAATATATGCATATTATTTTGATTAACTACTAGGAATTAAACTTCACACTTCAACGTTGTATTAGGTACACTCCTGGCGAACCGGTAATATTGTTAACTCTGCAATCTGCAAAAAGAAAAATAAATGCTAAATACATATTATTATACTAATTTAAGTGCTATTTATTTTAAAAAACCGTCTAAACTTCTTTCTTTTAAGTAATGGAATAAGTACAAAATCCATATTTTAAATATATTATTTTTATTCCAAAGCTCTGTGCAGTGATAGTGTTCAATAGTTCAATATACTGAGTTAGAACGTTAAAAAAGATTTCCTATATCGCTCCCATATTGTACCTATAATATGAATTGCTAATGATATGAAAAGACCCCCCTCGTCCCTATATTTTTTAGGATCGTCTATATATTTCCTATATTCGTTAGTAATTTAATTACCTGAGTCCTTGGTCGTGCACTCAATATGTAGATGACAGCCTCAGAAATATCTTCGGGCACCAAATGAAATGTATTTGACACTTCAATTAATTTCTCAGTCATGTTTGATCTAACCATACCGGGACTGATGCTCTGAAATATAAGCAAAATAATTAGTCTTTGCTAAAGCACTTTTTAAAACTGGAAGATATTTATATCGCTCAAAATTTTAAATCCCCTAATATTTTAAGACTAAACAACTTGCATACAATACTAGGTGGTTAAGAGTTTGACTGTGGAACCAGCGTGGCCTGAGTTCACTTTATAGCCATAGAATTTTTAAAGCTTTATTACCACCTTTACTCTAGTATAAGCACATTTTGCTTAGTTGAGTAGGGCCCAAAATAATTGTACGTGACCCAGGCCATAGCATGAATAATTTGAAGTAACACAAGAAACGTCAAAATTGCGGTCCAATTTGAAAAATTCAACTTTCGTTTTATTCATGCGGCTTCGACCTTAGAGTGAGAATCTACACTCAAGCCACAGAATTATTTGTTACATAAATATAATTAAAAATGTGTAGATGTAATAATTATTTGTGAAAAATATGAATAATATATTTAAATTTTTGATTCATAAGCAATATATCTTGGTTTGTTTGAAATATAATTGTATTATTCAGACAAAATTTATTAATTGTAATATTTTATTATTACAAGTATTACAATATTAGAATCTCTGTCTAGATTTATACTTTCTTTCTCCTATGGAACGTACAATAAACCACTATGTAAATCTGTAGATTTCTTTAAAATGAAATAAATAAATAATAAGTAAGCGATTGTTCGCGCTTCGCCAAGAATTTAATATATACCTCATCATGCCATAATCCCTGTATCATAAGCATCGATTGGAGGAGATTCAAAGTTTTTAACATGCAAAATAAATTATACATCACCAACATTACAATGGTCAGCTGTTTTATTTCAAGTAACTAATAAAAGAAAATAGAAATGTCCACCAGTAATTTAAAAAAAGTTTGGAAAATCGTGCAAGTACGAATCATGTTAGCCGATTAAATAACTTCTGTTATTTATTTAGCTAGATAAGAGTTACCTTTTTTAGGAAAGGTGCAACAGTGCGACGTAATTGCGACGATATGACCAGACCTACGTAAGACCGTGTAAAAAAATAATTCAATGAAGTCAAACAAAACAGACACGTCAATCGCTTTTTAGATATAAATAAGAAATTAAACTACATTACCGATACTTTAATATTGCTTTCCTCCTTTTTTAACTCCTCTCGCAAACATTTTGTGAAGGCCGTCACTCCTTGCTTGCTAATGGTATACATGCTGACCGGATAACCGTGCAATAAGGCATTGCCATTATGTCCTAGAAGGCTGCAATCGAAAACGATTAGTTTTCTATTTAAACATGTATCTCTTTTTATTTAAAGTTTCGGGGGATTTAGACCAGCTAAACAAGTAGATAATAGTGTAGAGTGAGACAGCATGCGATTTGATGGACTGATTTGTTTGGTTCACTCGCATGCTGTCTCGCACGCAGACTCGGCCGAGTTGGTCCAGGAGTAACAACTATTATCTACCCAAACATCGAACTTTTTAAAATATTCGTTAATGACATTTCCCGCCTATGGTGTTAACCGGAACATAAATAAAAAATAATAACTTGCTTATAACTAGAAGGGGAAATTTAATATCATCTGCAAAGTTGGCAGTAATCTGTAAATTTTGAGCAGAATTGGTTTTTAGAAGAGAGATTTGATACGGAATTTGCATAAGTAGTGTTTCTGCACTGGCTTTATCGTTTTGGTGTATCTGTATTTTATTGTTTACTAACAATAAGAAGTTTATTGTATATAACATATTGTATGAATATATGCCATTGATACAAGCAAGTTCTGATCACTATTCATATGTCTAATATTATTATATATTTTTTTGTCAACTTTGGTTCAAATACATTTGTTTTTTTTTTCTTTTTTAATTTTTAATGTAACCTGGAAGTGTGTTTTCTGGCTTTATTATTTTGTAATAAAATGTTTCTTTCATTTTCGTATGTAAAACACTATTAAATAAACAAAACATTTTATGACATTTTAGGTCTAGGTTTATTTTGAAGACTGTTTTTTTTATTAATGCTATTTTATACTTCATTATATATTTCTCCCGTGTTCCTTCTTTTTTCTGAAAGAAGAAAGGGAATATTACGGAAACATGTTTGTTAATTTTAAATCCAACAAGAATAAATAATTAAATATCGCAGTCGCATTTCAGACTAGACGTGATGTTGCAAGGAAAGCTTTCAAAAGCACTTAAAGTACGCTCGAGACTCAAGAAAGTGAACCGTTTGTGGTTTCTTAGAATAATGATTTTTAGTATACACTCGAATGTCTCGATATAAGTAATAGTAAAAGTACGAGTAGGGTAGCGGTTACCTATTCATGTTGATAATAATTCCGTCGTCCCCTCTCGTTCTCATAGTCTTCAGAGCTTCACGGGTACATATGGCCATCGCGAGAATGTTCGTCTCCAAGATCGATCTCCACTCTTCACTATTTCCCTCTGTTGGAAAAAATATCCCATTGGATATCTAAATACATTCGAAGGCTATTTATTTAACATTCGTACAATCATCAAGGAATCATCGTTAACTGAATACACAGTTGAGCGATACCGCTTGAGAACGTACCTCGCAGCTCCATAGCATCATAGCATGCACGATTTTTGTTTTCAAAAATAATCACGCATTGTACAGGGGAATTAAAATTAACATACTTCTCCATAGTAATAACAATACAGAATACTTTTATTGATATAAGTAAATAGAACTAAAATATAACTAAGTTTTTTTTCTATTTCGAAAAATATTTTTATAAAATGTTACGTTGCAATTACTACATTTTAAATTTAATTAGTTTACAAGTATGTTTCTAATCTTTGTTGTGAGGAAATAGTTGTGTTATTATAAAATAAATTCAACATTATTAAATGTTGACCAATAATAAATGTTTATTTCATTTAAAACATACAATTTTACTATAAATTACTATTCAATTGCTATACTATAATTAAAATAATGTAGGTATAATTTCATCATAATATCAACTAACAACAGTAGGTTAATTAAGTCATATTACGCTGGCCGCTTGGGCATTTTTTTAACTCTGTCCAATGCTGTAACAAGACATACACGGACACTCATTCTGTTATTAATTGTCTTTGATTAGTCAGTTGCTATTAGAAGAGTAAAAATGCACCACGCTACTAAAATACTAAACACGCTAAAAATAGCAAGTTTACCTTATTATCTTAGTTTAGAAAAAAAATGTTTTACCGCTTAAGAAGCGAGGGTCCTTGGTAGTCGAGCCAGCATTGTTGACAAGAAGATCGACGCCACCCAAATGGCTCTCGATCCATCTGAAAGCGTTCAGAATATCGTCTTCCTTCGTGAGGTCACATTGAATAGGATAAAACCGACCTTTCGCTTCTTCTTTTAGAGCCTAAAAAAACATTGCAACATTTCGAAATAATATAAATTGAAATACCCAAAGTACTCTTAATCAGTTCTTGGTAACAATAATAATAATTTATCGTGCTCTCGTCGTATTGTATTCTCAAAATGATATATATAAGAATAATTAAATATAGTATGATTTACTTCTTGTAATTATTACCTATATACTAATGTGATCCTGTCAAAAATCATATCAGAAATTCACCAAAAATACACATAACGCAGTCCCGATAGTCTACTTGACTAAGATTTAAAACAAAGTATTTTTGTACGTATGTCATAAATCATATAAACTAATTTTGTAACCACGATTACGGCAAAATGGCTATTCCAATAATACTTGATGTGTTAATACTATACATATTTAAACATATACTTTATAGTAGAAACGTTTTTTTATAGTAGAAACGTTATATCGATCCTGGTTTATTGAGCAGCAGAATATGAAATTCAAAATTTAACACACTGACCGTTCAACTTATCACTCGGTTTTTTGTTTGTAGTTACCCTAGGAAAACTTTGAAGGATATTAGCAACTAGCGACAACTCTGCCCATCGGAAATTCTTCAGCGTCAGAAAACTTGTTTATTTATTTATTTAACAGATTTCCACATTACACATTTAATTCATAACAGAAAAGAAAAAAATTATAATACTTAAAGGAAAAAGCAACATTAAAAACCAAAAATAATAACATAAAAAACAAAGATTATGACTTCAAAAAAAGGAGAAGGTTCTAAATTCGATCTGCATGTTTTTTTATTATTCTTAATATATATTCCCTTTTTTGTTGCATATACTAAAGATTTCTCAGGGGTAGTCCCATTGGTCATTTAAGTTACATCTCAATCTAGGAAAGTTTTTCGTTCAAAATGTTTCCATGACGAATTAGATCAAGCGATTTTGATTATTATTTTTGCAAATTGTACCGAAATGCTTGGAGCTGCTTTGATCAAAGTTTCATTAAGTTACTTCTTGTAAAAAAAATAAGTAACTGAGGTAGGTAAAATTTTTAAAATAAAAAACTTAAATTAAAAAGGAAACCTACTTCAAAACCACTAAACCAAAACTCTAATAAATAGTAAGATAAACTTCTTATTTTTGCTGACTTCAGTTTTTAAACACTTTCCATAATAATATGATACTTGCAAAGATAAATAAAAGAGATTTAGTTACTTCATAATAACAAATAATTTTAAGATATTTCGAGTATGCATCAAAATATTCACGATATACTCGCAGACAAGGCAAAGGTAAGATCCCTTCACACGAGCGTCAGAATAAGCATCATTTATGTTTAAGTATGTGGACGCTATTCACCAAATTTAGGCTCTCTAGAATATGGGGAAAATATGACACATAGAAGTCTTAAACCTATGTTTCCAAGTAATTCCTAATGCCCACAGACGTAGGCAAAACACTCACAAGAAGTTTGTCGAGTGTTCTCGCCGCGCCGGCGACGATAAGCCCCGTCTCCACCAGGTCCTTGGCTATCTGCTTACCAATGCCGCTGCTGGCTCCAGTCACAAAGGCCACTTTACCAATCCACCGATTTAAGGTCATAATGATTACAAAATGGGCGCAGCTTATATGTCCGATAACCTCGATGTCTCATCTATGAATCAAAAATCAACCAGCGAGATGCTGACTGTTCGCGTCGCGGGTAGATAATAATAATCTGTGTTTTATTGCTGCATTGTGCGAATGTTATAAATCTACATTATTACCAAATAAATTCTATCTTTTATGGGCAGAAGATTGTATTTCATTTTAATTTTATAATTCGGTCAATAATTTATGATCCAAGTCCTTTTTCTATTTTATTTACTTTAACAAAATATATTTATTATTCTTAAATACGTGGTTTTTATTCGATGAACCGATATATGTATCACTTTAGTAGGCTGCGTAGTACTTTTTATATAATACAGGATGAACTAAAAGTTAAAAGTATCCTTTAAAGTGGTGATTCTGGACATTAAATTTTTACAACAACTTTTGTTTAACAACTTTATAGCAAAGCAAAAAAAACTAGTCTATAATGACAGAAGAAAGAGTCCGAAAACATTTTACAAAATTATGGTCACCAAACAAAATACCAGACCGCGCGGCTTCACGACGTGACCCAGTAATTGTACCTACGAATGTGTTGACGAAAAAGAATGACGGGTAGTTTCTTACGCCCAAATATTGTGATGTAGGTCGACACAACACACACATTAAATGTTCAATAGAGTATTTATATTATTATATGGATTTTTTTGTTAGCTATGTGAAAACTTGTTGAACAAAAGTTATTTAGAAGCATGCCCAGAATCGTCCTTAAACTTTTTCTCTAAAAGTTCACTCTCTATATAAATCAAATCAGATTTATACATTTGTAATCTTTTCGGGAAACGTGAAAAAAAACACAATCAATTTGATCCAATAATGAGGAATGTTATTGGGCTAATAATAGCGGTATGTTATTTTTGGACTGAGCGATAATAAAAAAGATAAGTAAATAAGGTAATTTTATTCAAAAATATATATTGTAAGTTATAAACTTACAATATAAAAGTTTTGAATTACTAATTGTATGTTTATTGTTCAGATTTAGTTTAAGGCATATTCAAATATTATGTCGGTGAATGTCAAAACTTAAGAATAAAACTGTCGGTAAGAGGTATTCAAACCAACGGTCATGGGATGTTCTATGAAATTGAGTGCCGGAGGTCCCAGATCCGAGGGTCAACGAAAAAGCCGCAAACCGCTGAAAGCCGGTCGAAGTCCTTCCGCTGTTAACATGGACGAATCTGCTAATATTTTAATATAAAAAAACCTTTGGTAGTTTGAGAAAGACCTCGAAACATATACAACGTTGCTTTAAGTGCATTCTGTCGCTGGCGCGAGAGAATGCCGTACCATAAAAATTTAAAGACAGAAACCCTCTCGCCGACTTTACCTTCTTTCAGAAATTTGTTTGAAACTATCTGAATTTCTTTCTCCTTTCACGCAGAAAAGTTCAGCTTCGTACTAACTTTAAAACTTTATCTAACTCGACTGTAAGAGCACTGTCAAGAGGGCATACATTTATAAGTAATTCGTTATATAGTAAATTAATAATTTTAATGAATTAATCACGCCGATTTCAAGCAACCTTTATGTTGAAATATCTTTCAAATTATAGATTGAGACACTTCCAATAAAGTTTATTTATTTTAATGATTTTTCTGTAAAGGTATGATGTGTCCCCTGTTCCGTATACTCCATTTCTGGACATGTAAGATATACAGGTGGGTATCTATAAGATTTTCTATGAAAATACTGCTAAAAAAATATAACGAGTAAATTAAATACCAGATGTTAGCCACATAGCCACTACTAATTCAAATAAGAATGGCTATGACACCTAAAGCTATCATATAATATCAACTGTAGTTTAAATTTGTGATGGGTTAAGTAAATTAAAATAAAAAAAAACATAGGTACAATGGTATAATGACATTCTTTCAATTTATTATAAATGTTAACGTCATTTCAGTTTTTGTTTGAAAATTTTGAGGCGCGGCTGGTAATAAAACAACCCCCCCCCCCTTTCTATTCACTGAATTTGTGATTTATTTAATAGTAACTTCTCTCAAATTGAACTTTTTTTCAATAACTGTAAAAGTTTCGCAACGCTGTGTATTATACCAATAAATACCAACACCAATACAAATACTATACGAATGCACAAAACCACGGACAAAATTCTTAGTTTAGTTTCATATTTATTTTTTCAATATATATAAATAATCGAAGTTTAAATTGATATATTTCATGTTATTTTTGTTTTATTTTTTTTATTTAAAATGGTTTTTCTATTTATATATTTTTTTTCTATTTATTTAAACTTGTGTAATATATTTTAGTATTATTCTTTTCTACATCATTGCTTTACGTCATTATCTCTATTGTGTACAATTGTAGCTGCACAACCACAATAAATAAATATATAAATAGACACGGACATTATATTTCAATTTATAATAATTATAACGTGGCACTGAACTTCTTTTGCATATTTCTATTTGTACGAGTATTCTTCTATTAGTACAAATTCTAGCTAGCCAGTAATAAATAAAACGTTCCAATAGCTGTCATATGTTTGAAATTGGAATATGATCGCTCCCTAATGATGAGTGCTATGTCATAATATTGTCAAATGTCAGTTTAATACTAAAAAAATGTTGATTTTATGTTAAATATCTATATTATCCGACCATCTTTCGATGTGATCTAAACGGCTATGGTTGTTTTTCTTGGGTATCAACCTACAAACAAAAAATCAACTCTTTCGCATTTGTACTTTTCGAGATGAAAGTTACAACAGGCAGCCGGAAGGACGTGGATAGTAATTTCTCATACATGAATGTATGTATAGAAACTAAAACGGTCTAACGATTCCCCTTGTTTATCGCGTATAACCCATATAGATAATACAACACAATAATAATAATAGTATTTAAAATAATAATAACAATATATTCATGATTTATACAATTATATATAAAGAAAATCCTATGTGCATTTGGTTTACGTTTCATTTATTCGCAAATATTTTAATATTTCCACGTTTAATATTTCCAACATTGCTTAAACCACTTTTTAAGGCGTTAAGATATTTGATACCACTAATAAAATAAATAAATAAATCCTAATAATCCCATAATTGATATGCGCACTCTATGAGCTTTCAACATTTTACGAATAAAAGAGGCTTGAAAGCATGATGAGAAACAAATTTCCAATTTCGATCACCAATTACAACATTCAAAGATCGTCGGAGGACTATCATTTACCTTACGTGTCATAATATTTGTCCCCAACGTTTCCGTAACCATTAATTTACCTTTACCGTGTTTCTTTCCCCTATTGAAGGGGTGAGGATGATAAAGAAAAAATACTCATTTCAATTTTCAGGCGAAAAACTGGCAAACATCTTAATTTTATGAACTTTAATAATTCCAGATTTTTTACTGTTCAATTAATACGTGAAGGGAAAACTTTGGATTCCTTTTTAAGCATATTGCGCGCACGGAGGAGTGTGAGGTTTGGCACGGTTAAATATGTGTTATAAATACATTAAATGTATTAAATAAAACGTTCATACAACTGACAGCTCATTTGACAGAATGGGTTTCGAGCTGTGAATTTTGTGTGATTTCAAATGTTCCTCTTTCAACAATGAAATAAGGCATGTTAAATCTCTGTTAAATCTGAATGTGAAAAAATTAAAACTGACAATAAATTGTATCAAAAAATAAATACTAATACAATTTATAATTTTTATTTTTCAACTTACTAACATTAAATTTTAAATTTCATCGGTATTGCAAGGAATTAAGGCAAACGACACATACTAATGACGTATTTGTATACGCTCGCAGCTGACGTTATAGAAAAAAAAATATGCAATGATTATAGAGGTAAGCTCCCCGTTTTATAGAGGTATAAGAACCTCAATACTCAAACTTAAAAGTTTAATGAATTAGGTCATATTTCAACCACTGGGCGACCACTAGTCGTAATAACAATCAATAATTTTACCATATTATAAATATTTACTTAGGTTTTTATTAGTTAAGCAATCAAAGAAATAAGCTTTATTTGCGTTACAAACTACGAAGACAAAGGAAAGGTAAGGAAATGATAACCTCGTTTAGGTAAAAAAGGAATGTCATTGTTTAGCAAAGAGATATCTTGTTAATGCTGTATTTTTTTATTATTACTTCACTATTAAGTTGAAATGATTATAAATGAATTAATTACCTTTATAGAGTCTTATCATTTATCCTCAGTATATAGCTTTCCGGAATCTAGTACCTACTTACCAACCAATGAATTATTTTTCACAGTCATATACGATTTATTTTTTGTAACATACGACAAGTATTTAGTACTTATCTCGTTTGCTATGACTCTTTAACATGAATTGATCACCTTTCGGAGAATATATTTTTTTTAAATCATTTAAGTATTTTTTTTTTTGTTATGTTTACTTAAATGGAGTACCTAATTGATTATACATATCTCTATTCTAGGTAGGTTTCTGTAGGTATTATAGGTACATGCGTTTCAGTCCAAAATGGGCCATAAGGCCATCGGTCTTTTGACCTCGTTCATCTCGTTCATTCTCAACAACATGACAGAGAGGAAAGATGGTCTATATATAGAGAGTCGTAAACGCAGAAGCGTAATTATAAAAAAAAATTCCTTTCGGCAGGCCGAAGGCAGAGATAGATTTCACCGAATCATAGCAGGGATAGGCGATCTACTCCCGGCCCGCAACGCGCCGTACACTTGCGCAGCGGGAGCGCGCATATTGAATCCCTTATAAGCCGTAAGGGTCTTCTCCCCGTGAGGGCCTTTTTTCTGCCGTAAGGGTTGCTCATATCAAAACATGTTTTAAACAAAAGTTATAGGCCTTTATTAACATTTTGAACCGTTTTTTTCCTGTGCCTATTAAATGAGATATGATTTTTTGAATTTTGAAAAACCACTTTTTTCAACCCTAGGGGACCAATGGTTGGTACTATCAAAAAAGTTTACCCAGTTTTATATAAGGGTCTAAAATTTAGCTAAGTTTTAGATCCTTATCCAAATAATAATATAAAATTTAAATGAATTCGATATCTTATATACTAAGAAAGTTATAGTAAAATTTCAATTTTCCGGAAGTCATAACATGGTATCCATTACAATAGGTGCTTTCCTAAAGAAATCTACCTAAAATATATATTATATTTTTACAAGCACTCATACCGTGAACACGAAACATTTACCTAATATTCAATTTATTTTAAGCTTTTTTCACTCTTTTTAATCATTACGTCACTTTGTGTGGCCGCTCATACATAAGAGTTCGTCCAATATTGTCTACATAAAGGTGTGTCTAGGACATATTTTGACAGGTGAATTTCTATGAAGTAGCTTCTCTAGTGAAACCTAATGCCTCGCTCTCAATAATTTCAAATGATTTATTACTGAACGTAGCAACCCGCGGTCGGTTAAGGAAAAAATAAATAAATGTCAGTTCGTACATTTTTCATCAGGTTTCCCAAAAGTAAGGTTGATCTGGATTACGCGCTTAGGGTAGCTACATTTGCCCAAATAGGGGTCAATACTGGACGTTATCATCTAATCAAATTGGAAAGTAATTTGGCGTCGAGGCGCGACGTGGGTGGACATCGACCTAACCACACCGCGGGGTAGAGGGCGGAAGAGGGAGAAGAGGGCGAGGGGTTCGATGTTACGAGGGATAGATTCTCTTTTGTTATCCACTTTTGCCGGATATTTTAAGCCGAGTAACAAGTAAAATATCGAACACAGACAAAATAATAGCACGTGCGATAAACAGATGAACCACTAAATATGATAATATCGCAAAATTTGTCCTTTAAAAAAATATATTTTATGCTTTACATGTTCTTATTTATACCAAATTGATTAAACTATAATACATGTATCTAATTAAAAGTTTTTTTACTATTAAAAAGATATAGAACTTGTGACTTCTTCATAGGCAGTTGCCATGATCCTGTAAGGCAAATATTATCTAAATATGGTAACAGCTAAAGTAACAGCTAAAAGTAACAAACGAAACGAAATGAATTAAAAAACAGTTAAGTATTTGCATTTTTGACGTAGGTTAGTAAAGGAACCTTCCTTTACTTAACAGAATGCATCAGTCTGCTAATTATTAAAAAAAAATAGAATTGCGTAAAGGTTCACCTCAGAAAAACAACATTACAGACTCGGTCATTTTTTAAAAATTAATTAAAGGTAAGTTTGTACAAGTTAAGGAACAACCACCGCTCAGTCGCTCCAATGCTCTTTCTTAAAACAAAAAAAAAAGGATTATTTTTTACCAAATTACTCAAATCACCAGATTCAGAAATCAGAAAGATTTTTATACATCGTACCTTAGTCTCATTGTAACCTAAGTATATAATCTATATCGTAACATTCCTAACAGTAAGTAAGCAACAATTAAATTTATGTATGTATTATATACAAAACAGTGATGTATAAAAAAACAATTTAAAGTGTATGTAGATGTAGATGTAGAGATGTGTGCCAATTTCTAATAACTGATTAAAAAAGTATATTATTTGTATGTGTATATTGTCACACCCAGGTCCCATAAGTATTAAACAATAGTTAATAAAAGTCTTCCTTTGCAACAAAGTAACAAAAATTTAAATTCATTATTTATTTTTATTTTTTTTTTCAGCGTTCCATAACACACAATACCTACTTGTTCAGCAGAATGATAATCGTAATGCCAAAAGCCTGCCATTTTCAAAGTTTCAATACAAACATACCAACTACGTAATTTATTGTGAGATGTAAACAAACATTCATCCAATTAAGATAATGTTTGTTTTGTTTTACAGATGGCTGCCGCGTTCGTCGTTCCGTCCCGCCGAGGGCGAGCTGTCAGATTGTGTCTTGGTGGTGGGAGTGTCACGACCAAAGATGGCGGCCGCCCTGCTCTCCGTCACCCTCGTCTCGCTCTTCCTCACCTTTCATGTGCTCTACGACAGCGCCATCTACAGCCTTAGGGTAAAAACGCTAAAGCTTATTATGTCTTGAAGTACCTGTCACGCTAATCCCGCTTTTCATTTCTTTTTGTAATTAGATCCATTTTTATGTTATTTTTAATTAAAATATCATCAAAATATATTTTTTTTTAAACTCAGATCTTGGTTTAAACTGACATCCTACAATATTAGCCATAAGATAATTTTGAAGTCTTAGAAAAATATAGGTCTAAGAATGTAATAAAAAAATTCAAACTCTGTTGAACTATAAAATTAATAGTATTTTTTTTTTTTTAATTTGTGATCAAAATACTGTTACGCCACAAAGTGAACATGGGAAAACCGAAGGACATTAAATTGTCCTTAGGCCCGTAAGTATGTCGTCTGGGCGTGAGCCAACAAAAACGTAGTTACTGCAACAGTTGCTCAACAGGCAGTTTATGCCTTTAATAGTATGCGGTCCAGTTTCTAGTATATAATAGAATCTACAAATCTATTATTATTATTCTAAGTACCTAATACAATAACAAATAAAAATCTGTTAAGCCCGGTACTCTCCGTATGCAAGAATTGATTCAACTCTGATGACGAAATCGCCCACAACTGCGTTACCTAATATTTGACGATACAAATCTGTTTTGCAGTCCAATTTCGAAGGACGATCTTTTAGGCCCGACCTAAAAGTCGTATCTATTATTCTCAGGCGGCCAGCGCCACATCGGCAGAGGAAGGTCGGCGCGAGCTGCAGCAACGAGCAGTCAGCCAAACGGGCTCCGTGATCAGCCATCCCCTAGCAGTGAGGAGAAGAGCTCGTCCGATCAAACCAGCGAAGCGTCTACCGCAAGCCCTTATAGTCGGAGTGAGGAAGTGCGGTACGAGAGCTCTGCTCGAGATGCTGTACCTGCATCCGATGGTGCAGAAGGCCGCCGGCGAGGTTCACTTCTTCGACAGGGACGAGAACTACTCCAAAGGCCTCGATTGGTACCGCAACAAGATGCCCTTCTCCTTCAAAGGTCAGCTCACTATCGAGAAGAGTCCGAGCTACTTTGTCACGCCAGAGGTAAATTTTTACATAAATAATTTATGTTTTTATATTAGTTAGGACAGGTAACATAAGTTCGTTCTATATATATATATCTGTCAATGGTAATACTTTTGTATAGTCCCTCCGGATAACACAAGCCATATACATATACATATAGGTTGCATATTTATTTATTTAACGCATAGTACTACATTCATAATACATGACTTTGTACTAAAAAGAAAAAAAAGAACGTATCAAAAAAAAATCATCAGTGCAAAACTAGATACCGTTTAAATTTGTAAAAATAGTGCCCAACTAAATGACAACATTTAGCTAATAAACATTATGGACTTTTCTCTACCTATATCAAAAAGCCAATTCAGAATGTCCGTTTAAAAATGTAATGGAATATACCTAAAGTTGTAGACCTATGAGTTAAAATGAAGTCAAATGACTGATTATCTTGTGGTTAGCATTTGTTGGATTCTAGAATAAAAAATCTTTAATGGTAAAGAAATATCTTTAGGCATTTTTAAATATACTTGGTTGACATCTAGTACTTTGTATTCCTCGAATAAACGTACTTAAGGAAATCTTCTTGGCCTACGATTAATAACCTTCAATATGAATTTGTGTGCAAGTTAAAGTATCCATAAGGTACTTGGAACAAGAACTCCATATAACTATACCATAACTCAGGACCGATTGGCAACAGGTATAATATATTTTTTTTAATTTAGATTTATCTAGAATATACTTTTCAGGTCTTTAAAACTATAAGGTAATTTCCTAATTTCAGATATAAGAGATTCTTTGTTTCTCCACTTGCCAATTTCAATTAATGACTACACAGTATTTAATAAATGGAAGTTCAGTAAGAAGTACAGGTAAAACAATTATTATCATGTAGAATCAGCTTTTTATCGGCGGATAGCCGCCCCAGCGATTTAACTGTTTAACACAAATAGTTAGTTTTGTTGACATTAAATGCATGTCCACATAGAGTTATTAAGCCAGGTTTTAACCGAGACAGACCTTAGTGAGCCCTGTGAAATGTGGAGTCCCATTTCGGACCATTAAGCAATATCACTGTGTCATGGGTAAATTAAATAATGTGCCCAATAAAAGATAATTGACATACGTCGTTCAGATATACGTATATGCTGACCTTAGTTTTTTTTTTTGTGAATAGGTTAGTCAAAAACTAGCTTTATACAATAACTTCACTTAAAAAAACAATGCATGCCAATATGTTTTGAAATTTGTATAAATCTCTCATCGCATTGTTATATAAAGTTGAACCTCATCCATCACAACAATTATATTCTCTATCTCTCTCTCTTATATTATGAATCTTGCCTCTGCTCCAAAAGGCCGGGTTAGGTTAGGTTAGGTTTCACGCGAACCTCTTTCGTTTGTCTTGAGTTTGTGAAAAGCGTGCTTGATCCATTTCTGTTTTTTTAAGTGTCGCCTTGAGTCTGGTCTACCAATTTCTCAAAGGGGTACTTTTGCATTGTTTTTTCATTATTATCATACTCTTAAGAATTGAGGGGTATGCAATTTATAATTTTTATTTATTTACATATTATGTGACCCACCAAATTGACAATTCAGCAGCACTAACATCATAATAATATTATAATTGAATTCTTTTCTTCGCTAGACAATGTCTACACTAAGGAAGACAGTATGTTCATCGTACTAAAAAAAATATTTGGTCGAACGTCAGTTACATCCGTCAATACTTACACAAATTACAATTTACATAGTTAGCATTAATGCAGACGTGCTTAATATAGTATACATACATAAAAGTAAAGATATAAATAAAAAAACATTGTATAGTACATGTAGTACATTATATTAAAAGTAGAAAAAACAACAATTTTAACAAAAATACATTTACTAAGTTTAACCAAATATACTAAAAAATCATACCTACGTACAAAATAATTATGTCAAAATTAGTAAATCATTTTTAACACAGTATGTTCAATAATTTATCTAATTTGTGTCTACCCGTTACTATTAGATAATTAAATAGTCTTAGATAAAGACTGTGAGTTATTTATCTTTACAGGAAGGAAATAATACAATTCCAGACCAAAGATTTTAGAGACCGCTGCCCAAAAGTTATCTGCATTTTCAGGACCTCTAGAAAATCTTTATTTTGCGGTCGTTTCATGTCAATTATTTTTTTATGTAAATCTGTATTAATCTTATGAGAACATATTGCCTCATATCTAAAATACTGTCAATTAAAAGTCAATTTGATGAGAAATACCTATAACCCCTGTGAACGGTTCAAAGTATCGCTTTTTGAGTTATATTTACATGAGTCATGTTGGTTTTTACGTAGTTAGGGGCAACTTTTTATGTGGTAACTCTTATGGGATAATCAGCTGGGGAGCTGATTATCCCATAACATACTTTCGATTCACATAAAGCAAAATAGGTAGTTTTAAGTGTAAACGCTTGAGAATAATCTTAATGTTTTGAAATGTAAATATACTTACAGATTTTATTAGATTTTACTAGATACATATTTAACTTGAGATTACCTACAATCCTATAATCCTTGATCTACTTGGATTCCCAAATATTTTATACGTCAGTTCTTATAAGGGAATACAGGTGCAGATAGTAAAAGTACGACTTAGAGAGTGTCGGATTCCGTCCTTTTAGTGATTTGAAAAACAATAAGTTTTGTTTTCGCTACATTGAGAGTTAAATGGTGAATATATATAGTATATAGTATATACTGTAATGTATATAGTTATAAAACCCTTTTAAGAAAATCTGCGGACCTCTTTACTGAGATAGCAATCTTTTTTTTCAAGTTGACCCTTCGTTAATTCTATCCTAAGAAAACACAATTATCCGCCTTAAGGCATTTAATTTCCCTTCAACCCGAAAGGCAAACTTTACGATACTGCTTTCATCCAACGGAGAAAATTAGTCAAAGTCGTGACCTACGCAAACATGGACTATTTAATGCGGTCACATAATTCTATGGATTTACGATCTTTGTAACCCTAATAAATAATCGCGTTTAAATTGCTAATGTCTTTGGAAAACAGCGATATTGGTTTAACCCATACTCTGTGATTACTATGTATTTATAACCGTAGCTACTTTTCTACTATCAATGGTCAATTAGTGAAAATATTTATATGAAAAACTAACAACTTTAGATATTTAAATATATACGTCAAACAGTGGCGTATTTTCTCGACATTCTGTAAGTAAATAAGATTGATTCAACCCTAAGTTTTTTTTATTGTTAACGATTTTATTGTTTACGATTTATGATCTTATTTTATACTTTGCCCCTAAATAATTTTCCATAGAAGTCCTCAGACTCCATTAGCATTTGAAGCCTTCAATGAATGAGCTCTTTGATACGAGCTTGAGACTTCGCTGCCAATCTGAAGTACTAAAGCATATTACTTATAATATTTTGGTAATAGTCTGTCAATACAGATCTATGTGTGTGGGTTTAAAGACCTACTTAAAAAAATGCAATATATGGAAATTACAAAACATCAACATACAAAATTTATTTGAAATTTTAAAATCCTTTATGATATAATAATATGTAAAACTTAACCTAACCTTAAAAAATATATTCATTTTAAATACGTGACTTTCTGAATATGCCTTTTTTATTGTTAGCCTAAAAATCAAATAGGATTTGTTTTTCCATTAATACAAGCAATATCACATTAGAAAAAATGTCAGAAACAGCTTCCACTTATTTTATGGCTGTAGATACAGATGGCTATGTACAGACAATCTGAATTATGACGAACGTTTCACAAAATGGCCGCGACTTTTATAGTCTGTTTTGTGATTCGTTCATGTCATGATGAATTACATAAAGGAGTGCCTTGGGAATTAATGCTATTATAGTAGATCGTGCGTTTTATTACAAAACATTTTTACTCGCAGACGACGCAAAATAGAAAATTATTACAGCTAAAACGAAAAGAAACACGGTCTAGGTTATACCTACTTACTTTCAATTGTAAAATAGCTATGGATAGCAATATAGGTTTATAAGTTTAATATTATGTTTATTATCTTATATTTTAATATTTATTGGTTTGTGTGTATTTGTTTTTTTTTTTTTGTAATATTTAGTGTATTGTAATTTTCTAATGTCATGGGTCGAGAAATGGGAGTTACTCAGAGGAGCGGGTGTCCTGCGGCGTTTAGTGGTCTTTTAAAACTTATCCTCCCCTTCTGGGGGTGTTTTGATACTTCTCCAGGGCATGCTTTTTTGCTTCATTATTAGATTAGCCACGTTCTGGTCATCAAATATAGGTTTTGTCTATCAGATTATAATCCGTCTGTCCTCTAGAATTAAGATTTTCGACTGTTTAAGATAAAATATAATAAGGAACTTTTAATTATTGTTATTAGTTATAAGATTTATTTTTGTTTTGCATCATATAATGAATACCTTTGACCTTGACCTGATGACCTTTGTTTTCGGGCAGACATAGACATAGACTGACGAAACTAAATAATCGAGGCTAGTTTTCTCTGCACTCAGATCTAATGTCCGATGGTAGCGGCAATTTTCTTTAGTATCTAACCGCTTTTGAGATGTAGATGTCAAAAATGAGTCGTCGTCGTCCGTCACCCCGCGTACCCTTGCAGTGAAATCAATAAGGGTTATATATACAGTATAAGGTAGAATATAACTAGGAAGGTATCCTAATAAAACGGATATACGCAATGTTGTATATCGGAATCGAGGATGTATGCTTATGAATTGTATGTAAATTGATGTGATAAGCGAGCGAGGTAATTTGAATAAAAATACTTTACCGCGCGCGAGGGTTCCATCGCTGTAATAAAAAAAAACAGCGTATATAAATTGATTACACACCTTCCAATATTAGTAGTATACTCAGCCGCAAAAATACAGGAAACGCTCAATTAATATTGTTTTTATAGTACCCATCTTTATATATTTTGCATTTTGGATCGAAGAACTTGTATGTAGGAATATTTTCAATATGTTTGCAGGTGGCATTATTAAAAAGAACAGTTTATATATAATAATATGTTATTACAAGTACTATAATTATAGTAATTTAAAAAAATATACAATTAACAATACATTTCCTGTGCGAGACAATAGACTATATCCATCACTTCCGGGCTCGAGCGAGATGTTATTAAATGATTTCGCATCTTCCAGTAATTCGTAGTCAAGCAATTAAAAGCGATAATTATTCTCCTGAAAATTTAACCTTAACTCCATAAAAAAAATAATGAGAATCCTTGTTTATTTAATTGGATTTTAATGACACTTTTGCCAAATAATATTTCGCATAAATGAAATCACTAATAGCCACTCGTATTTAAAGTTTTCCCCATTGGCATGCACATAGAAATAGTTAATGACATAGAAGCGCTGTAAACGAACTACAGCGGATATGACAAAATCATGACATTCTTATTAAGTAACTTCTTATTATGCAGTTATGAATAAATAAAATAAATTTTGTAATATAGGTTTATTTGCCAAATAATTATGGTTTATTTACCTTATAAATTCTATGTATGTATGTCTGCATTATTATTATGACGTTTTGAAAGCGCTGTGTTACCACTTTACCATTTTTATTGTTGTAGGTTCCGGAACGGATACGAGCAATGAACTCATCCGTCCGGCTTGTAGTCATTGTCCGGGAGCCCGTCACCAGGGCTATTTCCGATTACACGCAACTGCGCAGCAGAGCCACTCCAAGCGGGGCCGCTCCAACATTCGGAGCCCAACAGGCAACAGGGTCAAGACCTTTTGAGGCCCTGGCGCTCCATCCCGACGGCAGTATCAACACTGCTTACAGGCCGATAGCTATCTCTCTGTACCACGCCTACCTGCACAGGTGGTTGGAGGTCTTTCAGCGGGAGCAGATCCTGATCGTCAACGGTGATATGCTCATCGAAGATCCAGTACCGCAGCTTCGCAGGATAGAGTCCTTCCTAGGGTTGGAGCACAGAATAGGTAGGCATAACTTCTACTTTAACGAGACGAAAGGCTTCTACTGCCTAAGGAACGATACCGCAGACAAATGCCTCAGAGAGACGAAAGGCAGACGGCATCCTAGGATTGATCCGCAGGTTGTGGCTAAGTTGAGGAAGTTCTTCATCGAACACAATCAACGATTCTACGATCTAGTCGGTGAGGATCTCGGCTGGCCCGAGGATTGAGCTCCGTTTAGATTTTAAGTTGTTATTTAGGTTTTAAGCTGCGGCTGCTGTGTTTTCCCGTGTGCTCCTGACCTACAAAAACTTTGCATTGATGAACATTGATGTAAGAATTGCAATCCTTATCGCTTCGATTTTCTAAATGTTTCTTTAGCTTTGGCTAAAGATACATTTAGAACCCGTTTACTTCACAAAATCGATGTAGTAATGTTCCGTATTGCCTTGTCCTACCACTCGAAGCCAAAATCATTTGGAAATGGCTGGAGAACACGCGATGCACAGGCCGCGAGGGCGCCAACCACCAGGCTGCCTCCATGAAAATGTTGTGATTTATAAAACCGATACATATCAAATCGATGTCGTTATTATAATATATTTGAAACTCATACATATCAATTTTACATTCCTGATTGTAACGTGAAAACGTCTAGGTACGTACGTGTTTTGTACGGTAAATTTAAAATATTTTTTAGCAGGGGTTTTAACTTTAAGGCGCTAATGTAAATTAGCATAAATCGGTGATTAGTGTGAATTCACCTTCGCGGATAACCATAATAATATAGTTTTTGTTAAAAGTTTTCTATTTTAAGTTAGTTTTCATTAAGTGAATATTCTTGGTTTATTGTTCTCTCTTTGTATGACAAAAATCATAATAGGACGTTGAAAAAATTATTATAGAAATGTACTTTAAAATTTGATACATCGTTGAGCCATTAGTTCATTAATTGAAAGTTTTTGGGATGAGATATAAGGTTTTACATAATAGGAAAATATTAAATTAACATTGCAATTATTTATATATTGAATCAAAAATTAAATATATTTAAAAATATAGGACTCGAAATTGGCATGTTTTTGGGGTTTCCCTGACTTATCGACTGTTTGATTTGAAGCAGAGCAAAGGACGAAACATTAAGAACCAAAAACTTTCGCAGCACGTGATCTACTTGGTAAACGCCGGGGCGTCCATCTTGTCTCGTTTGTCAGATAAAATACCGCGAGGTGTACAACAGTCGTTAAGCGCAAAACTTTCTAGCCAATCCTTCTCGCTTTATCATTCTTTTGTCTCACGTAAAAGATTGCCCCGCGGTAGGGCGAAGCCAACTTTAAAACGGCTGCTCAACTTCTTGAGTCGTATAGAATTATGGTAATCACGGCGAGGCAGCCAACGGCCCCGTATGACAAGCCATTTATACAGATCATCTAATTACACGTTTGCTTCCGACGAAGGGAACGACCCACGTGGGAGTGAAAGAAAAACGAGATGAGAGTGGCAACTGTATGGAGATGCAGTATCTGTGCGTACTTAACCGGTTCATTCACCCCCCATTTCACTTCTGAAACTTCGTAATACCATAGATTTTGAGATTCATTATACTCATTTTGAATTAACAATACTGGCATGCAAAACCAAATAATACAGACCAAAATAATATAGCAATCAACTCACTAAATCGCGTAAATTAAAAAGATGCTGTGATTAACACTGCAAAAAACTTCACCTCGCTAAAATTTTGAAGTTAAACTAGAACACTTATTTAATGGTAATATTTAATCGTACATTTGCATTATTTATATGCATGAATTATAAAATGTTTTGGATTTAAGTCAATAAATTTTACCTTTATCCGTCGTGCACTAAAGTTTGTAAACATCTTCACAGTTTTTTTGACCGTAACTAACTTCGGGCAACAGTTCCCTGCATTTTACGTTTGACTCCTTTTCCTTCCATAATTTTATTAATTCCAGTCTTTAGTACTGTGATCACTTACTCTCGAGATGAATTTTTAATATTTATAATAGTGGTTTATTATTCCAAGATGCAGTTTGATTTAGGTAGTAATAACTACAACATACCATATATTTTTTATGCTTTTTTAGAAAAAAAGCTTTTAACTTTTTATGACTTCTAAATGTTAATCAATCTGGAAACACTATCGCGATAAAAAAACAACGCGTACCAAATTCTACTTTATTATGATATACACGTGGCTTTATTGTATAAGTTGTTTAATTCGTTTGAAAATATTTTTAATCAATGAAACTGTTTCCAATAATTTGATATAACCTCCACTTCATTATTTTCAAAATGCCAGAAAAATTAAAGTGTAATACATAATCTAAAAACAATATCTTCGACAGTATCTATTTTTAACACGGAAATCGTTCATTGTCATCTGAAGCAAAGGTTACGAAAGCAACATAGCTTCGTTTTTAAATTTTAAATATTCCAATAAATGCTTTGAAATATTCTGTATGCATCTCCGTTCTGTAAGATAAATAAGTGTTCCTGAAACCGCCACTGCTTGAGATCCTCATGAATAAATTGATGGCAGAATCTCTTTGCTGTCTCCTCGTTGAGATAACTGCACTCGAAATCTCTTCGTTCTTCTTTATATGTTTACATACAATTGGTAGTTTTTCTGACAGAGACAATTTTCATTTTTGGTGAATGGTTGCTTTTTTATATTTATATATTGATATTTTAGTATAAAAATAATTTGTTGATTACATTACAATATTAACGTTTTAAACTAAATAGAAAATGTCATCGAAGACGTCTTCTTTATTCTGTGACGTCGGACGAAGTGAGCGTGCCGAGGACACTGGCTGCGTTACCACGTGACCACGCACCGCCTCCAGAGTGACTCGCTGATTGAAGTTGGATCCCGCGCGCGACTTCTCTCTTGTATCTGCCAACCTTTTCAGCAAACGTTCACGCATTGGGTGACCACGCGCCCAGAGTTTCTACAGAAAACGCGACCAAAGCATAATCTACTAAATATTCGCGTATTGGCGTCTCTTAGAAGTGACAGCGCAGCGCCACACGGAACGGAACTTACTTGTAAGTTTTTCTTTCTTTCAATAAACCGTGTATGTGCTAAATTGAATTATGTGATGGTTTTCTGACCTTCAGAGGCCCAAACAATAAAATCTGATTCGAAAATTGACCTTATGAAAGAATACTGAATATCCATAATTTTATTGTCAAATACGACGGTAATTGACAGAGTAAAAATTGAAAACCGATCTAAAAATATCTAGGAACTAAATCATCATCAAAAATCATAAAAAACATTGAAAAAAAACAAATAGTTTCTCAATATTTAAGGGTCAATTCATACAAGTGACATACAAGGGTCAATTCATACAAGTGTGAAGCACTGCGGATAATCATAATTCCTCTAATATGCATTTCGGGCAACCAAATGCCAACAGTTGGCGAATTACGCTCGCATTTGGGATTAATTACCGCATTAGGGACCGCTACGTAGGTTACGTATTAATGTGTATATATATAACATGTGCACGTAAAAATCCTAACATTTTTGTAAAAAAAACTCACATATAAGGACTGCGCACTGCGACTGTTCCGTTCATCTGACCTTTTATTGGTGTCTGTAAAGATTCCCTGCAGATTTTTGGTCTATAGAAATCGGTTATTTATTACACTGAGTAATTAAAATCTGTCATCGTTTCATTTCAACCTAACCGAGGTTTACCACTGATTTAGCTTGACAATCATCATTTATCTTCTGCAATGCCGGAAGGGGTTTACCGGTGTCGCGAGATCGCGAGATCGCTAGCGGATACGGGCTACGAGATACCAAAGATACAGACTTAATTTCTTTGACGACTACCTACAGTCATATTAAAGTTTTTTTTCTCTATTTAAAACCTGAATTATAATATAATATAATATTATAATATAATATAATTATAAAATTTCTCCGAATTATCAAGGCCAAAATGCCGTTAAAACATAACATGAAAACTGTTGCTACCTACACGGTACACACGATAATTTAAACTAGTTAATAATCTATGTACATAATTACTAAATAAAGTGTCCTGACTGACAAAAATTGAGTGAATTTGGATGGTAGGTAAAGGGGAGTACAGACGTGGACATTTTATATTTACTTCTGTAAGAAAGTTCCCGTGTGGTTGTCACTTTTAAGTTCAGGAGGAAGAATCGTCTACTAAAATTTAGCCAATACGAATACTTATGTACCTGTTGTATCCAGTTGACTGAAGCAATAATGCTTTATTGCTACCATCTCTGATGTACTCGTACATGAAAATTTAACTTTGTTAGCAAAAACTATTTTTTTATAAAGAGCACATACATTTATAAAAGTTTTTTGTGTTCATTATTTAGTAAAAGAAAAACAACCGGATGTTCGAGTAAACTTGATCATATATTTTTGTTTATTGTTCCTCGAAAATTTTTCGCCGTTTATAAAAAACGGCCGTTTTTACCTCCACTGTCGCATTTGCAAATTACAAATTGAGGAGAGAATGTGAAGTCTCTTTGTACATATCGTTTAAAGTTGGCAATATACAATATGTAGATAGGTTTTTTAACGAGTCAAGCAACCACGTGGACTATAGACTTTTAATGGACTAAAGGGCTGAGGTCATTACAGGTAAACTCTTGGGAAAAAACTGTGTAGATATTGATTCCAACAGATACTTGGCCCTACTGTTAGACAGAGATAACAGGTGTTCCTTTATTTATATACGAATACATCCAATCACCGATCAAAACTGCTTTTTTCGGCAAAACCCCGAACTACATAAACTAGGTTATGGATATTTATCAGTAACGACGACACCTTCTCGCCAATGAAAATTATTTTGCTGTCCGCAACATTTTGAGAATTCACTTTAAAAACCTTTCATTTTCTCTCTTAAATGGCTATTTAAGAGATAAACTCCATCCGTCCCCCACTTCCACTCCCTTATACTCCCACCCAGCGCTCACGAAATCGAGTTTTCCACTCTGTACGGAATATTAATTACATGCGAACTCATTACGTATCCCGGTCCTCAGTCAGGCTAACGAGCTTCTCAGAATCAAAATATTATGTTATACTATTATTATAAATCCAACCCTGTTTCCGGATTTTCTGATGTGAAATTCCATGCTATAATACATTCTACGCCAATATTGATTTATTTAGCTATTCATCTGTAGCGTACATATAAAAGCAAATTTGTGCGACCCATTTGTAGACGTTCAATTGATGATGAACTCAAAGGCCTCAGGTTCGAATCTTAGCACGTATTGAATTGCAGACTCGCATCATGAGACTATTAACAAGGCAGCCGGAACTGACCTTAATAGTTCGCTCCTTTTTAATGAAAGACGTAAACTTGAAAGTATTCGAAATGTGGTGTAGTAGCGTTATTATAGAGCCAGTTTGATGTTGATATTTTAAACGCAAAAAGCACTCTTGACCTTTTGAAAAACTTTTCTGGGGCCTGTAAACAATTTACAGATTAACTATAATCCAGGTGAATTCAATATGATTCGTTTTTTTTTTTGTTTTGTTTTATTGTTGGAAGTCTAATTGTGTCAAATACATAATTCTAGTGTCAAATATCACTATTATAATTGTGCTATGAAACTATTATAAGTGTAAATGTAGAATTCATAATAAGGCAAGTATGCTTAACAATGAGAGAGGGTAGTCAAACGTCAAACCCACGCCGAGCCGCCGCCACGTCGTCTAATGACGTCAATTTTAACCAACCGTCGCAGACGCCACACGAGCGCGGCGCGTGTGAAAATGCGGGTAGACCGTAACGGCCGCTCCGTCTAACATCCACGTTCGCTTGTACCTTTAGTGTACTGAATTCATAGGGAGTCGTGTGCAAATGCAGGAATGCAATTTTTCCTGCGCTCCTTGTTGTCAACCGACGCGACATTTTGTAATACTCAGCTTGGCTAACATGTGTTTGTGTGTTCGCCGTTTGCAGGATTTTTTTGATGTGTAAACCACCAGTCACGTTTTATTTCGTTACAACGACAAATTTAAAACGAGCGTAAAACGTACGATGAAAATAAATTTATTTTAAAATTTTCTTCTGACATATCATTGGCTCGTTTTGAGTCCTTTCATATTGGAGGTAGGTCGCGCGCTCGCGAGGCACGGCCGGCGCTTAAAATCTTTCAAAGGACGCGAATGGCGCTGTTTACTTTTGACAATGTTTCTTTCGTTTAATTTCGTCAATGTTGAGGGCCCAGAGTTTTTTATACAAACTTTTGCCCTCATTCATAGTTTGGTGTGAATATTTTTAATTAATCGGACGCGCCGTAACCAGTAAACGGGCGCATTGGGGTTCATCGGTGAACGAATGCAACGTTGAGGGGTTCCTCAGTTCCCAGCCTTGGCTCTGCAAAGCATCAGCGTTCCTCATTTTGGGTTATGGGCCAGGTTTTTTAATTCTATATTTATGTTTTTTCTTGTTCTAAAGTTTTAACAAGTTTTACATGACCATAATTTTTTACCCCTTTTACCTTTTGTAGTGGTAAAAAATGCTGTGGCAGATATTTACTACAATCGTTTGTATAATTTGTGATAATATGAAACCAAAAAAAAATCAATTATAATTTTTTTCAAAAATAGCAGTTTACCAAAAATTACAAAAATAGCAAAAATTACAGTAACCGTTAAAACCCGTAAATCAATCGCAGAAAGAAACAAATCTCCTTTTCTTTAAATTCTTACTGTGTAAAATTAATAATTTATTATTGTTGGTAATAATCATAATTAGAAATGAATGAGAATGAAACAAGCGAGTAAACGTGTGAGACACAAACATATAATTTTATTATGTATTATTCTAGCCATTTGTTACAGTTAAACTATAAAAAAGGCATGGCTTATTCCAAGTGCATGCAGCGTTGCACGTTGTAAATATTGTCAGCACTAACTTGCAGCATTTTTCGCCTCTGTTAGCTACTCAATAGGGCTGCGACATTTTTAAAAAAAATATTAACTCGTAATATAACTAAAGCGTAACCGTAAATAATAGTAAGACATAGTTTGACCTACATGCCTAACAAATATTAACATGTATTTATTACTTTTTGTATCTCCAAGATAACATATTTTATTAATGACACTAAACAAATTTGAAACTAATAGGTATTTTTTAAAAATTAAAGCAATATTATAAGTAATTTCAGGATTCAAATAGTAATAGGTAGTGTTTGTAAAAAATGCTATTTCAACAACAGTTAAATATTCAGTGCGCTATAATTCGTTTTTGATGTTGGTAATTCATGTAGGTTTTTTGTATCTGTCAGTGATGCACCAAAAAAATGTCACCACAACCGTACTAACGAATCTGTCCTAAAATGTCTGTACTAACAGAAAAAAACACCTTTAGCTGCTTTTTAGCACGGCGAGATTAGTTATCATGTTCGCTAGAGATTTCAATTCTTGAAAGTAGCGGTTGAATTTAGGTGAAACGGAAAAGGAAAATAAGATTTTGTTAAAATTAACCGGTATTTACATAATCATAGTTATAGGTCGCATTGAAGTATACAAACATAAAACTTCAAATAATATACCTAAACAGTAACGCGATTCAGTAACGTAATATATTAAACATTACAAAATAATAACAAAATGTGTGTAAGTGTCGGGACTCAATAATAGGTAAATCTTAGAATGTAATAGAAGAATTGAAAATTTGAATTCAATCCTACGAATTAATATTTATTAATTATTCATTTATTTGGTTCCAATTTATAAATGTTAGTAACTTATTCACTACACCCCGCAAAATACATTTACACATCAATGTTTAAGTTTTCTTTGTGTATCCTTACTTAAATTTTACTGGAGAGGCAACTGGTAACCGTTACTCAAACCGCCACCAATATATTTTACTGTATTTAATATTGGAAATCATTACATGATTTCATATTTCTTATTTATTAAATTTTATTAAACTTGTATAATGATCGGTTTAATAAACTATTTACCGGTTTTATACTGTCTATGTCATAATTTATTATATTTACTATTTATATATTCACTTTTTGTACCCGTTGTTTTTCCTCAATTATTATTATTATTAATCCTTGAAACCATTACGTCCTACGATGGTATCTGGACGATGGATAATATCTGTACCATATTATGGTCATTTTGCTTGTTTTGACCACTTCAGGGAAAAACGTATTTTGAAGCTGCTCCCACGAAATCGACCCTTCTGTGAGAAACTCGCAATTTCATATGAAAAAGATGTTATCTTACCCAAAATCCATTTCCGCTATGCGAGTCCTCAATTAGGTAGAAAGGCAGCCCTGCCTATTTCGTCCGATGGTATTGTTGGTAACAAGAGCGGATGATCCCTCCCCGCCCCCTCCCCACCTCACCCATACTTGAATCCACCCTCTCAACTCCGGTGGGTAAAAAATACGCCCGAAACACGATATTGCCGAGCGATACTTTTCCTTCGTAAGTTTCACTTCTTCTGTTTCTACAAACTATTTGATTATATTTCGTTTCTTTGTTAAACTAAAATATCAAGCATTATGACTTTCACAATAATCATCTTAAGAGGTTTAAATAATTTCTATACGTTCATGTTATTTATATAAACTATGAGTTGACGTCATCGATCTCCCCAGCTCGGCATTCTATAAACGTTATGCAAAATCGACACATATTTGGAGCATTTTCTATTTACTATAGTCTTGTAGTCGTTAAATCTGCGATTATTTAATATTAGCTACCCGTCCACTAAACGGGAATATCTTTTTTCTAACTTAAAAAAAACATTATTTTTTTGTGATGTTACACGAGACGATGCTACAGTTAAAATATTAAATTCAAACTACGTTACCTTTTGCTTTATTTATTGGCATACGGAAGCAGACTCTAACTGGAAATTGAACTAGTTTAAAATTTGTTGGAAATAGTGGGGTTATCTCTATCTGAATATTATACCACTAAACTATTAATTTCTTCAAATCTTTTGATGCAGTTTTCCGTAACTCGAATTAGTCTTCATATATTGAAAATTCACATCATAAAAGGTCATGGTGCTGTTTTGAAATGGATTACTTATATAATATATATAAATAGATATTTTAGATTTGATGTAAATAGTACTGGACCCCAATCATTCAAACGTAGATGGCGACGAAACTGCGAACTGTGCCTTTGACATTTCACCGAAACAAAAGGGCGTTAACTTCTCCGAGAACTTTTAAAGACAATGAATTCCAGCTTCCTTGTTACGACAATTTGATTGTATCACTTGCAGATACCATTCAGGCGTATTCTCGTCGCATTCGATAATTTTGCTAGGATAATTATAATTGCGTCTGCTGACAAAAAAAAACCATAACAGCTTACCCGTGTAAATAGCTTTGTTTTTAAGGAAAAGAGTGCTTAAATGATGAATTGATACATTAGGTATATATTTTACTCACTTACATTTTATATGACTAAATGATCTGGTCAATGGCGTACCAATAAGGTGGCATAACGGGTAAAATGCCACGAAAGGATCCTGCCGTTTAATTTTATAAAATTGAATATAAAATAGTTTTGTTTTTAATTGATTTAAGTTACCTACTAAATTACATACACGTCATGTATGAAGGTTAGAATGCATTTGTAAGAAAACGAAATCGATAGAACAGTCCCACAAAACAATTTAAACTTTAATTTAAGATTAATTGGCGTCGCGTTCTTGCATCGTAAATGCTGTTCATTCTGCACTAAGAGAAAGAGTTTTATTATTATTATGCAAACGATGGAATGAGTCTGAAATAGGCGTAAGGCGATCATTAAAAATCCCTCAGGACTCGTGACTTATATTCAATCTCGCTCGCGGCTCGCACGCAATCCGGGAGAGTTTTTCCTCTGGTTCCGTTTTCCCCTTCGCTTCATATCAGCGTTGCAATTTTATTGGCCGCCATTACTGCACTTTTACCGCTTTGCTTTGCTTTGGCCGCCCGCGCCGATACGATCAATTAATTGCCACGTTTGTTTCTGTTTACACTTTCATCATTGCGAAGCGGCCCTGTTTACACGTCAATTCGAATAGACTTTTCCGTGGATGTAAACTTTTGCTTTATCTACAATCCAATCACGTTCGTATAATACTAAAATATTGCAACAGTTCGACAATGTCTACTGTTTCGAATACTCAGATCTGAGAAGACATCTTCCTACACTATTTTAAAAAATATATATTTTACACATTACTTTTACGACCTTTTTTAATTTAATCATTTTGAAGTTTAAAAAAGTACTGTTCAAAACAAAAATATACATACATACACGGGCATACGTCCGAACATATTAGGGTATATTTATTATGGATACATACACGGGGAAAGCTGTCTTATAAATAAATATTTAAATAGGTATATTATGATCACAGAGTTTACCTATACACATGTAATATATAGGAAAGTTAAAAATAACTCACCCGTTCTCACTGTACAAAAGTAGGCTGAGCGTAAAGATGGATAAAGCCAACTTCGACGAGCGATAGTACACAGAACAACATAAATATGTACTGTACTATATCTACTTAAATACCTATTGTATATAATAAATTAAACCTTGCTTGACTTTTATTTAATCCCAATAGTAATAATATTTATAAAGAAGAAATAGTAATTTAACAAGCGAAAAAACCTGAATTATATATTTAAATTAAGACTATTTTTAAACCCCCGTTTCATTCCCTTTAATGATGTTAAATCTTTCTTTTATACAATGCATGAAATACTTTTTAATAATACCGCTGTATTCCTAATTTATTTATTTAATTTTTATTTATGACGTCTACGTTTACATTCTTATTTTTTATCTAAAAACATAATTCTTTTTTAGTTTTTGGCTTATGGTATAGCTAAAAAAATGTGGATTTGATCAGATCTATAGAATTTTTTTATACGGGGTGAAGAAAATGATATTTAATGTTTAAGAAAAGAGATCAGCCTCTTATGTTTTTTACCTGATGCGCACATGTGAAAAATATTACTTGAAATCGCTACTATAAATTGCCTATTAAAAAAAACTTAGTTTTCCTGGCCTATATGCCCAATATTGACGCGAGCGGTCGCGTGAACGAGCGAGGGAGAAAAGTAATGGAAAATAGCGTTGCCGCGTCTCAGGTAATTATAGCGATCACGAAGAGAGGGCAAAATATAAACTCAAACCACGACTGGATATGCATAAACCCCAACACTAAAAAAGGGCTTTTTTATGTATGGTATGTCGGTCCGTAAAGTTGGCCTCACGGCGTCATCTTGTCGTTTAGTTTCTAATTCTAATTTTTATTACATCTACAGGATAAGTTATCTTTCGAAATTATTATTAAATATTTTTCAATCAGCAATGTCAGGAATGTTTTTTTTGCCACTGTGCGTAATTACCTTTACATTGCATTATTTTTCTCGGTGTGTAATAAACCCTTTCAGATATTTAATAGCCCCATATTACGTTCCAGATGCTTAATATTCTAGCCGCTATTCTAAAATCTTCATACCGTATTCGATTAGTTTCGGTCAATTAAAACATAGCACCTACTTACTTCTATCGGTCTGTATTTGTTTCTCCAGTGGTACTTTCCACATTTAAGTCGATACAGGTAATAAGTACTTACAAAAATATATTTAAGTATTTAGGAGTTTCTATCCGGTAAAAAAAACGCTCGTGAATCTGCCCTTAACCACCGTACACGTTAAGTCCACACACGCCGTGAGGTTAGTTGAAAACATGGGTTGAAAAGCTTTCGCGATGGGCTCGGCTGATGGACTTCCTTCTTGAGGAATTACGCTGTCTTTAATCAGGAAATTAACAGAAACTTAAAAGCCTATCTTAAAATCAAATTTGAGTAAATTGCAGTACCTGAATATGAAATATGAACGGAGTTTGATAAAAGGATAAACGAGATATCCTTCCTTACTATTTTAAAAACTAAAAATATAAAATTAAATTCCTAAAAAATATTATTAAATTAAATCTCTGATTAATTACTAATAAAAAATATTGATATTTTATATAAAAAAATCTTTCCTACCTAAAATTTGAATGCACAAATTCTTACCGAAATGTCGACCACTATAATTGAGAATAGAAAAGGAATATTCCTGTCAACACCAACCATAAAATATCCCGAATTATTCCAACCGGAGCTATTGGACGCCATCTTGAAAACATGGTGGCAATTGTAAACCAATTCCTGTATGCCTTTAATATATTTAAATTCTGTTCATGGTACGATAAAAATGAGTAAGACTAAGCCGAAATAAAAAATAAATATTATATAATAATTTATTTTAAATAATTCGAAAACAGTGATTTCTCCACAAACAATTTATTATTTGTTTATTTTTTTATTTATTATTATTATTTTTTTTATTTACTGAATTAAACTATTTTTATTAACCTAAAAAAGATTAGGAAAAAAATAAGGAATCAAATCATAGAAGAATATTTTTAGTTTTTAAAATAGTAAGGAAGGATATCTCGTTTATCCTTTTATCAAACTCCGTTCATATTTTAATAAATATAATAAAGGCATCACCCAAAAAGCAAAGAATGGAAAAAACCAAACTTTTCATAGAAAATAAAATTACGGAGAAAAGTATATAAATTAAATTATATATATCTGCGTTCTCAAGTATAGAACCTCTTTAGTACCTTTGTAATTATTTTTCTATCCATCGCTTTATCGAAAAATTAATGAACTTTTCTAATTTTTTCCATACTATCAAAGATTGTGTCATTTATTTTTTCAGGCGATTTACCCCTATTCAAAAATAGGTCAAATAACTTTACAACTCAATTATACATATATATTATATATACTCGTATAATTGTACGCGCGCATATAATATTCGGATGAAAACTGTTAGTAGGTATCAATTCACATATTAGCAATTCACATTAGAAACTAATTTTCATTAAACTATTTTAGCAAAATTGACAAAAAAAAACGAAGCATGTGGATGTGACTAAAAGTTAATTAACGAAAGAAAGTGAAAACTAAACCTCCACTTATTTATTATAGAGTACTACTTACCCACTTAAAGACTCAACATAAAATCACCGTTTTTATTGCGATATCTGCAACAAAACAAACAAACAAATATCTAGCTTCTAACACCATTCCAGTGCAGATGTGGTTGTTAACGAACTTACGATACGTAAAAATATTTAATATAAATATGTATCTACATAGTAAAGACATTAAAGGTAACGAAATAATTTGACAAGATATTATTTTGTAAGGCTTATGTATAAAACGTCTTTGTAAAAGTGACACCCTGGATTCATGTTGATTTTAAACCCTCCGAGCACTCAGCTGTAGGTTAATACATTGAACTTTCACCCTTTTCAACGGTCCCTCGGTTATTAAGCTTACGACGCTATACTGCGACTTTTTTATCACCCAGTAGCGTTGCACCCTCCACAATCTATACAGGTTGCTCTATGCAACGTTCAACGATTATAATCAAGGGGTTTATAAAACTTTTTGATGTACTTTTACGTAGTTTTTATTAAATGCAAAACTTTAATACTGCAACATACTTTTCTTTTATAGTTGTAATAGTCGCAATTGATCGTGATAGTCTAGCGGTTAAGGCGTTGGACTACAAACCCAAAGGTTTCGGGTTTGAATCTGCACATGGTCATATCGTTTTTAACGCTTCATTACCACCATCTCCCCTAGCACAGGCATATTTGGTCTAGTTGAGTAGGTCACAAAATAGGGCCTAGGTCATAGCAATCTATTAAAAACAAACAAAATACACCAATGATAAAATTAGTGAATTATACTTTTGTACATGTAATAAAAGAAGTATTTTATCTGTTTTATTGTGTGCGTTCGTATCCACAAAATAATTGATACAAAATACAATTTCAATGAATGTCACACTTCAGAAAACGCAGCGCAAAAAGTGTCATCGTTTATTTTGAAATACCCTTTAGAGATCATAAGTATCATAGACCTTTTTCCTTTGTTTAATATTATTTTCATATGGATTTTAGTAAATATTTTGCACTTTTCAATTAACTCGAGCAGCTCTGTTTTACGTCCATTACGCTCTTTTATTTTAATAAATGAGATATAATTGGTTCCAGCGTTCCTCTGATTCTAGTCGTTTTACTTTGAAACATCCTGTATACCTGAACAGGTGGAGTAATGAACTCTCCCGTGTTTTAATTAATTCAACTCCTACAAAGGCGATGTATTATAATGATGCCCTAAATGAAGGCTGTGTTATTATTCCCACTTAAATCTTAGAGCAATTAGATGTTAGCTCAGAATTAAAATGTTTATAAAATCTTTCATTGGAGCTTTGAAACATTAAAGAACATTACATTATTTTTCGTTATTTCTATAATTTGTACTACAAAGAATAGTTTCTTCCCTACATAAAATATGCATCTACTTATTATATCTACTACCATACAAACATATTCTCGTATGTGTTTTCTATAGATTCAAATGTAATTGCGAATTACAGTTTATATTATAACGAAAATCCATCTAAAAATGTGATTTTGAAATTTTATTAAATTAGTAAAAGTGTCTCATTTCGCAGCTTCTCGAAAGAATCAAGTTTTAAATAAATAAGTAACAAAGTATTTCATTAGGAAATAAATAACTATAGGTTCATAGTAAGGCCATCTAACGCATAGTCACGTCTAACTCTCATCATGTCTCCATAACTATAAAAAAAAATAGATTAACTTTTTTTTTCAATTTTTGGTTCTTTGGTACAGATTATAATTGTATAGAAAAGGGAGAAAAGATCACCGGATGCGGTAATGTCAGCAGAGATTTATATTTAGCCACATATGTATCAGAATCAACCTATGTACGAAAAATTTGATAAATTTCTTTTACACAATATTCTTAGCGCGTCAGGAGTCCATTATAAGAACTTTGAAACACCCAGTAAATTTTAATACACTTTCTGTCAGCCCCGGAAGCTTTTTTTAAAAATATTACGTTTTTGTGCAAACTCAGTAAAAGTCACTTGCTTCTTTTATTAGTCGCGAACTAGAGATAGCGAAGCCGCAGGAACTAGAAAGCCCGCGGAGAGGGGTCACCAATGCGCAGCTCACTTCGCACCACTCTAGCCTCGCACTTGTTCAATCCACTGGCCTTTATGTCTCAATCCATCCCCTTAGCTGAATTCGATGACGAGCTTTGTAACAGGCAGCTAATAACACCGCAGCCAAGCTGTTCTTTCCCTGCTAAAAAGTATACGATTGAATAATCTGAAACGGATATAAAACCCAACAAAGTCGTTGGCAGGTGTCAATCTCACTAGAAAAATATGGTGCACTAAATAGCTTCATGGAAGTCATCCCCACGGCCACACGGCGCCACTGCTCGACCAGTGTCTGCGACAACCTCGCTACAACAAATGCAACATATGTGATGGCTGTGCGTTTGCGTTTCGGAATGGTCAAAATTAGCGTTGCATCATATCGGTGTATCCCGTGAATTCTCGATGCCCAAAATTACCTGGATAAGATAGACGTTTAAATTTACCTAGAGAGTAACATCCCACCCCAGAGTAATATTTTAATTTATACTCAACTTTTGTACATTTTTTTATTCTAAATTTTTTAGCTATATTTTATTATTTCAAACATAGTTTTATATCATTTTCAAGTTAACCTACAATATTATTCTTTCCTCATAGGAAAGAAAAGTAATAAACATATATATATTTGTACGTAAGTAGGCACTTATACACTAAATAACAAAGAAAACAAATTAATACTTTAACGGAGATTTAAAGTTCGCTAATATAAGTAGGTATCTTGACTTATTTATTACCATAATGCCTATAATTTAATTACATTTTATTTAATCGCAAAACAGAAATGAATCCCTTTGATATTGACATGCCATATTGTGTTTATGGATTAAACAATTTCTTTTAAAACACACACAGAGAGTATAATAAACCAAGGTGCAATACAGCAACGATCAAAATAACTAGCAATATTTTTAGCGAAATTTTATATTGTGAATTTTGAGTACATTATACCTACATACTGAATAATAGAATTTATTATACTATTAAATATACTATTATAGTATTCAAATTAAATAAAATTTATTATAACTTTATTGACAAATTTAATTTATGTTTCATTGTTTTATTAGGTCAAAGATCATTTTTGAAAAAAATTAAAAAGAATTTTCTGGAAGATTATCTAGTCACGCGATGTGATTTTATAACATTTTAGTACTTACTAGTTGCATTTTAAGTTACACGTTATTTATGTTAATACATTTACATGTACCCAAAGCAATACATATTTTATATTATACAATATTATAAACATATCAATAGGTGGATAATGTAAACTTTAAATTAAATATAATTACCATACATGAAAGACTTTTAAAGAAATGTAAACATATCAAAACAATGGAATTCTCCTATAGGGTTTATAAGATGTGTTTAGTTAAGACCAATGACTTTATTGGTAGCGAAATTTTGAAAATATACATAGCAAGTTGCCACATGTAATTTTTTGTTCAAATTTAAAATAATATTTAAATTTAAATTAATTTTAAATTAATTTAAATTTTTAATTAATTTAAATTTTCAATTAATATAGACGTCAGTAAGAAAAGATTCACACGATCAAACATATATTCTAACCATAACCCTGAATAATATTAAATAATAGTATTTGTGTTGGTATTTTAATTAATAATGTATTTATTAATGACTAAGGGTTCGAATACGACCAAGTAAAACATATGTCTAGGTTCAGTTGTTCTTTAATGCATAAATCATGCAAAATTATAATTTTAAAATATTTTTATATATTTAAATTGTAAAAAACTGCCTTGAAAGCTATTGATTTCCCAAAAATATCAAGCATATCAGCTATTGTTTTTAATTATCATATAACATGTTTTTAGTATAGGAGTAATTTTCAAATCTTGATGCGTCCGTATAAAATAATTGATATAATATAGGTATTCGAGTAAGTACTACAAAAATAGGCCAATTATAGCTATAAATATCAGACTCATTATTAATAGCATCTATTTTATTGCATTGTTTTTATGAAAAAACTAAATTAATTATATTCTGTTTTTCATGTAGACGAGTTAGGTATACAACAAAAAAATATTGCATAATATTTAGGAAAACATTAATTTATTTTTATTTCATTCATTTTAATTTGATATAAATTAAAAAAACATGAACAATCTCTTTCGAAAACAAACATTTGCTAAACTTGTGGTTTTGTGGATTGAGTTTGTTTAATATTGTTCTCACCCTGTAATGGTGTTAATCGTAAGTGTCTAAATAAAATTTTACTCCAATATTAAAATATACCTACTTTAATACTAATCATACTTTAAATATTTTTTTTAAGGATTTTTTTATTATAGTGAAATCTGTATACTATTTGTGGATGTGATGTAGGTAAATTGAGTTTTGGTTTGTTGTTAGCAGGTTAAATTAAGTAGTTTTTAAGTATGTAATATCTTTACTTATAAACCTATCTAAGCTATTGCCTACTTGGTTACTCAAGTATTAATGCTTGCCTGAAATTTGAGATACACTGTTATGAAATGCACTTTTCGCTGTATTCAGCTACTGTCTTATAGGTGCCTGTACATTATTCGTCATAACTACATATCTGACAGATACATATAGGAAAATATAAAAACTTAATTTTATGTTATTTTGGTTAAATTCACAAGAAATTAAACTTTTTCAGGTAAAACTTTAATCGTATCCACGAGTGTTTTTATGAGTGTTATGTATTGATAATATCATTGTTTTGTATATTATTTTTTATTATTCCCATTAATATAAGTATTAAGTTACGTGATTATTATTTAACATTATTATTGTAGTTAAGTTTTTCAAATACCTATGTATTTTACATTGTACAAATTATGTATTTGCGGAATCTTAGAGCTCAATCTGTCTTCTTTATTCCAATTTTATGCATACTTTCTTTTGGGTTTAATTTAAGGAATTTAGATTTAAGTTAAATTTGAAGAAGTTTGTAAAAAATACTCATTGAACTGGGTAATAAATTTGTAGTGTAAAAGTGAATTTAGATATTATACTTTTTATGTTTAACATAATATGTATCTAAAGTTGTATATTAAAAAATCTGTACCTAGTAAGGTGTTTGTGGTATATTCCACGCGCGTTAGGTTGTGGGTTTTTTCAATTCATAAAAAGAAAACGCACAGACGGTCGGGGGCTATTCCTGAAAGACAAAACAAATATTGTTTTTCTGGAAATGTTTGTAGTCGCATATTTTATTTATTTGCAGGTTAAGATATTATTTAGTCGGGAAAAATTTAATCATGTTTTGAGTTGAAGCATTTAATTAAAATATTTTTTTGGGGTGATTTTCATAAATAAGAGTCCATTGAACATAATTGGTTGAACATAAATTAATAAAAAAATGATAATCTTAAAGGTAATAATGTCCTAATTGATAATCAGATCATATACTCTAAATCATTTCGACCAAACGATTTATATTTTATATGTGTAAACATGAAGGTTTTAAATTTGAAGGGTTTTGGTTTAGGGATTTTTATCATATACAATACACAATATTTATGATTAATATTGATAACACAATATTTTATTAATTATAGAATTTACCATAACTCCTCATTACAACCCTCAGTAAGGCTGATTTATTCTAATCTTATTTCATTTGAAATATGGGAGAATTGTTTCTGTTGTAATAATAAAATTTGTCAAAAACACATACCCCCTAAACCCCTTATACAATCAGGGGGCATAGCTAGACTACACCCCTCCATACCCACAACACGATCCATCAGGAACAGATAATCTAAAGAACCCGTCTTAATATATCAATGTTTCCAGAATTAAACATTTGGGGTTTTAATATTTCTAAACCAGATAAATTGTATAAATCTATTACTAAACAGTCAATAACGTGAATATAATATAATAATAATGTATATGTAGCAAAGATTATTTTCCGTGAGTATTTGCCATGCGTACATTATGCAAAATGTGGATTTACTATAAGAAAAAAAATATACAAATGAAATAAAGTTTTTTGGAAAAAAAATCTGTGATTTTCCACGTAACAACTAAACTAACAAAGGTACATTATCGACATTTTATTAAGTGTTGAAAATCTTTACAATTTGGCACCTCGGCCATTTATATAGAATTGCTTATTTGAGAAATCTTGGAAACAGTCTCGGACAAAAAACTCAATCTCAATGTAACTCTTTTCTCTAGTAGGTATATCGTTTGATTGGTATGAGTGTTTTTAAACGTTCTAATAATTGACTTTCATTTTCCAAGTTAAATAAAAGATTAAAAGTCTCAGATCTTTGCTTTTATGAAATGTAATGAAAAAGTATATATATTTTTTGATGTTATAATGAACAACCTATATGGCATACTTACATACATGTGCTATAGTAATAAATAATTAACCTTAATTTGTCATGAATGCGTCATCATAATTAATACCCTAATTCGTAGCTTAAATTATTGAGCTAATTAATTCTACTGTAACCATAAATAACATCGCTTGCTTTCGGACCCGGAGAGAAAAGCTTCGCATGTTGATGAATATTTAGAATTTTGGAAACAATATTTAATATATTTGTTTAATAAAAGTCTCAACTTGTAATATTATTAAAATGTCGAATTGAAATTTCTAATAGACGTTATGATGTTACTCATATTTAAAATAATAAATATTTCTTTATTCTCGTCTTAAACTAAGTCAATCTAGCTTTCCTTCTTATATTATGGTTTATGTAATCGTATTCTAAAATAATTATCTTAATAAATTCGTATGATGGTGAATATAATTTTGAGATATTTTGTTGTTTATCGAATAAATGTTTAACGTGAGTCAAGTTTTATTTTCCAGTGAAGTTAACATTCCGTTTTAATCTTCCTTATCATGCATACACTCGTATGCGTGTTTACACGCATACGAGTGTATGCGTGTATGTGTGTGTGTGCGTGTAGTGGGTACTTATAGTAATTTTGCGAGGTAACCTGCCTGCTGATCCTGCTAAATCTGTGAGTTAATATAATAATCTATATATTAATACTTGAAGGGAAAACTTCGAATTCCTTTATAAGCATATTGGCATAGTAAAAGTTTATATGGAGAAGGATTGCGAAAAGTTAAAATTATCTGTAATATGTGTTATAAATACATTAAATTTATTAAAATAAAACCTTCATACTAACTTACAGATTGGTCAAATGAGTTTTGAGCTGTGATTTTTGTGTTATTTTAAACGTTCCTTTTTCGATAATCTGTAAAGGCAAAAAAGCGTAATTTTTAGGTTGAAAAAGTGAGTACATTTAAAAGGTGAAAAAGATTAAAAAAGGGTGAAAAGGTGAGTGAGTGAAAAATTAATTCCAATTTTACAAGACTTATTTTCAATAATGTCTAATTACCCAATTGCAAAAATATACTCGATTTTCCCCCTATATTGTCTTACCGACGTCCTCACAATTTACGTAATATTTTAAACAAAAATAAAACGTTTGGCAACCAATCAAACAACATATTTCTAATAAACGAGGTCGAACCATGTAAAAGACCTCGTTGTAAAACATGCTAAATTATTGTAAGCGACGATAAGTTTTCAAGCAAGAACATATAAAATTAAAACAAACATAACGTGCTCTACCAAAAACGTTGTGTATCAGCTTCTATGTAAGTTTTGTGATGCGTTTTATGTTGGTAAAATTGTAGATTATCATAGATTATCCTGAAACAAACTACTTTCCGCTTTACCTGTACCAATTCACGCGAGAACTCACGGCAGGGATTTCGATGCTTGCTTTAATGTAAAAGTTTTGAAGTCTTTGCCCGCGAAATTGATTTAAAGACATGGGAACTCTCTCATATTTGGGTCTTGGGCGCTTGCAGGTCTGTAGGTCTAAAAAGACAGAATTAAATAAACTTAACGCCGTTTAACGCGTCTTTTAAAAAAAATAGTTTCATTTCATAATTCTGTTTGATTTATCTAGCAAAATTGTAATTATATTTATAATAATTATAGTGGCTGGATATATTTATCTTTTAGATGAAAGTGAGATTTTAGAATTTATAAAGGTTGCATTTTAAACGTCATCTGCCAAATGTCGTTTGGCGACGAAGAGCGAAAGCTAAAAATATTTTATCATCCAATTTATGTAATATATATTTAAATATAAATATAATAAAAAATATATTTGGAAGAGTGGGTGCAATTGATTTATTTCGGAGCAACAGTGTGTTTTAAAAAAAATATTACAAATTACATTTTAGTTTAATTTTTCATTCAAATTTAAGTTGTTTTAGGGGATATTAAAATATTTAAAACGTATTTAAATGCCAATATGATTTTGCCAATGCCGATCTACAAAATTGCAGTCATTGGCGAGATCGCCATTTCTAGCATCCAAATAAATTAAATTAAAAATTGATTTAAGTGCTTTTGACATATTAATCCTATTTCTGGAAAGCTTTTATATTTTATCCTAAATTATCTTATTTTTTGTGAAAGTTATACTACAAAAAATTTTGATTTAAAAATATATGTTTGCTAAAATTGGTTGTTCTTGTAGTTTTTGAGCAAACAATCCCTAAAGTATTGTTTTCGCGTCAAGTGTGCTCCATTCATTGGCTGATATGTCAAAATCGATACCGTCATCGACTTTACTACTTACAAATGAGGTTGCTTTCCGCGTTGTTTACTTCAAAGCCCACTGAATGGATTCGAATTCGATTCGCTGTTGGTTATCTTGTATTTTCGACAAGATCATACATAATCAATGTAATAAAGCCGTAAAACTACTTATCAGGATCAATAATATACTGACCCTCTATTTTTGTATGAAACAAAACAGCGACGGTGCCAAAAAGATAGTTGGTGCCAGTACTATAGGTAATGTATAGGTATAGGTAATGAAAGTTATTGTCTGTCAGTACTGCGTGATTCGTTTGCCACAATTTTGCAAACGACTGTAAAGTCAAGATAAAAGTACTGTCTACAGTTACCTGAATAATATGGTGAAATGGCATTATATGATATGTGTAATGTGACGACAGTAAAAGCTGAAGAAACGAACCATATGTGTGGACCAACAACGAATGTTCTTCTTTAATCACCCTTCTCTCGATACAAGAGCAACCCCATGGTAGCACTCGGCATAATGTTTGTTTTAAAATATTATCCATCCTGGATAATATTTTAAAATATATAAGAGAATATCTGGACATTTTCCAACCAACACCAATGGATACTAACAGTGGCACTTTTAATATTTGCGAAGACATTTTATAAATTTACCTCTGACGAATAAGAAGCGATGCCAAGAAACCTAAAGTGTCTTCGTGCCCTCCCTCGGGCACAGAAACACGAGAAATCGTGCCAGAAAGACTCTTCTAGCCGTTAGGTTGCAATCTTGTAAAATTGCAATAATATTTGCATTCGCCATTGTATGAAATTTAATATTATTACATAACTTCCTTTCTGTTAACAATGAAACGAATGTTAAATGTTTGAACAGCGGGTTAGTTCACACTTAATTAAAAGCAAATAATTTTACAATTCAAGAGATCGTGTAAGTGTAGTGTTTAAAGAGTTGGACTACTCACCCAAAAGTCTCAGGTTCTAATCCGCAGATGGTGATACAATTTTTAACACTTCATTACTACCATCTCCCCTGACTCTAGCACAGGCACATTAGGCCTAATTGGGTAGGGTATTTGACATAGGTCATAGCAATTCTTATTCTAAAAAAAACCTTTTGGGCACGCTGAAGGCAGAGGTAGATTTCACCGGATTAAAGTAAGAGCTCATCAGCTCATCAGCTCATCATATTATTCGAATTTAAAAATTATGACAGCACAGCCTAAGGCGTATTATTTATTAGTGGCCACTTGTTATTAATTATACAAATTCATTTAAGTATGGTGTGTAAACAGAAACATGTAAAAGAATGTTCAATGCCACATTATAATTATTATAACTTGATATCCGTGTTTATTTATTTATTGTAGTTATCTAAAATAATTTATACAAATTGTACATGTGATGTAATGACAATATAAATTCCTTAAACCAAGGTAGCCTAATTAACTAATGAAGATTTATATTTATATTTATATATTATATTATATTTATTTATATTATATTATTATAAGGTTAATTTACTGTAAGTCATATAAATACTTGTAACAATTTACATTAAGACTCTCCTATATACATAAAAAATGTATTTTGGAATAATAATAAACTGAAACTGATAGTAAGAGAAAACATTAGAAGAATTAATAATAATAAGAATAAGTAGAAGGAATAATCATTTAACGCATTTAAATAAGATAAAATTAATAAGAAAAAACGATGTAAACAAAAATAAAAACAAAAGAACATGAAATACGCCAATTTAGGTAATTATTACAAAAAAATATTCGTGGTCTTGGATATTGGTATCACTCTAAAACAATATTGCGAAACTTTTACCGAGTTATTGAATAAGCATCAATTTGGGAGAAGTTAGTATTAAATAAATCACAAATTCAGTAAATAGTGGGAGGGGGGAGTTGTTTCATTACTAGCCGCACCTCAAAATTTACAAAAAGAAACAAATAGTATTAAAATTTATAATTGAAAGAATGTCATGTTATACCACAGGTACGAGTAATCTGCGGGGGATGGGCCGTTAATGACAAATAGCCCTCTATTAAATATTAACATGTACTTATTAAAATTTCATACTTTGAGCTCGTAACCGCTACACAAAAAACTAACTGACTGAACTGATTGATTTTATTATTTAGCGAAAAATCTTCGCCAAAAGGTGATCATTTGGTTCAAAACAAGAACTCAATTTAATTAGTTACTTCCCAAGTTTGAATTACTTTTCACAAAACCGTTTTATTTTTTTAACTAGCTGTAAGACGTCAAGTTCTGGTCTATGTATAGAAGTAGTTGATATTGTATTGCAGCAATGTTGTATTTAATCCTGATATTTATAAAAAAAAGAAGAAAACTACTAAATACACCCGTTCACCATTGACCGAAACAACCAGCCGACTGACATGTAGGTATGTGTCTATTAATCATTTTTTAAGTCCATATCGCTCACTCGTGGTCATTGAGACCCTATAATTATACATATAAGTCGTTTACTGTTAAAATCACTCTTCGCTGCTGGTCTATTTATCTAACGCTAAATTGGAACTGTTCACAAGCATAGTATATTTAGTATGATTATTTGGAATATGCCATATTATTAAAAAATTATTAGTAATATTGTGACTCCTGACTACTATAGAAGCAAATTTAGTTTAGTAGAGTAGGGTCCGACATATTTTTATGGCATTGTAGCGAACGCATAGCATACTCACTTCATTTGAAATTCAATATTTTGGAAATATCTGCATATATAATTTATCAGAGAATGTATGCATAGACTAATATATCAACGTACCATGTCAACCATTCATGCAAACGACAATGAACAATAAATACGTGGTAAATACAATACCAAATATTACTTGCTATGCATCAAATTAGTTATTTACTCATACACTAATGTAAGTGTACATAAGCATGCGAGAGAAATAACTAACTCAATATAGCACTTTCTTGTAAATCATAATGCCTCAAAACAGCATCAGGTGCTTACAAAGATATATTTATTTTAATAATCAATATTATAAAAAGGAGACCATTGATATTTATTGAGTTTTCTAATAGTATATGTATGTATAAGTTATTTAAAATAAATAAATTTATTAACGTTGATAGTTGTTAAATGATTTCATCGACCTCATCCTACAATGGATTGAACTAGAATGTCTACATTTAAGCATCTCAACGAGAAGTAATGCGTGTCCTTTGTAAACCGACTCACTTGTGGTAGACGATGCATAGCTTCGCGGTATGATCTACATAGGTCAAAGCACTTTTTTTTTTAAATCTGTTTACTAATTTATTAAATATATAAACATACAATTTAATATTGTAAGTTCACACAGATACATTACAAGTATAAACCTAAATAAATTATAACTATGATGTTATTTAAGAACTACTTTAATGTTTTATTTTACGGATATTACATAGATTACAAATTACATCATAATATTTTAAAACTGAATATAAATATAGTATTAAGTAATAAAAATCATTATTTTGAATAAAGACATTATTTTGGGTTATTTACAATTTTCAAATAATTATTTAAATCGTTTTTTTTTCATATAATTATCGTACAATACGATCAAATTTCAATTCAGTTCATCCTCCAGCTTGGCAAGCGACTGAACTGAACTCTGACTGAATGAATATTTGGAATTATATTTCAGTATAACTAACTCAATATAATCAGTTATTTCGAGTGATCGAATCACTGGAATAACCTGTTAGGTCTTTCGAAAAAAGACCTAACAGTTCGCGATCGACGCATACGTTGCCTACCTACTGGCAAACACATCCCCAGCTCCACCCCCACCAGGCCCGCGTCAACCGCCGACTCCGATTGACTGCTAACCTTCCGTCATGTCTGTGCCGCACGTTTTGAGTTTCTAATTATATTTTCATTGCAAAATGTACAATGGGTTTTTTACACGGCGTTTATTGCTGTTTGTGGTAGTAACATCTTTTGTGATGGCACTTTGAAGATAAATTCAAAACCTACTTCGTATTACACAGTTTTTACACTTCATTCGAGTTTACATCATTTCAAATTTCTTCCATCCAACTTCTGAATAATGGATACATCAAGGTAACTGGTTGGTTTTTTGGTATTTTATTCCAAAACTATTAACAGGAAATAGCCCTCTATTAAATATTAACATGTACTTATTAAAATTTCATACTTTGAGCTCGTAACCGCTACACAAAAAACTAACTGACTGAACTGATTGATTTTATTATTTAGCGAAAAATCTTCGCCAAAAGGTGATCATTTGGTTCAAAACAAGAACTCAATTTAATTAGTTACTTCCCAAGTTTGAATTACTTTTCACAAAACCGTTTTATTTTTTTAACGGCTTTAAATTTACTTTTTCGGAGTTTGTCTTTAAAATAGGAATAAATAGCGATTTCTGATAATATATCTAGGATGAGACTAAATTTAAGGCAATGGTATATCAACCTATGATTTTAAAGTAAAACTATTATGGAAGTACATAAAATTCTAATTATAGAATGCGTGCCTATCTTCAAGGTATGTTAGGCTTAAATTATTATAGTTATTCAATCTCGAAAGACATCCAGATCGCTCTTCATGTTCAGTCATGTAACATATGTAGCATCCTATGTTCATTGCATGTGAAATGTTCACCCACAGGACAATATTTTATTTGAAAACATAATACATGTTTGAGCTTGGATAGTGCATGCTTTGAATGGTGCAAATGAGTCTTCAGTGACTTCTTTTCTACTCCCACTCAGATATACGCATGGCAAATCTAACCTCTAGTAGATGCTTTATTAGTATCACACTGCGAGATTTAGTTAAAATACTTATTGATGCAAATCAAACAAGTTACTCTTACATATGTAGCCAATAAAAGGACATTAAATATATTTTTACAGATTTCTGCTTGACTGAGCTAACCACGCAGTTCATAGTGGGACATAGTCCAACCAGGTTTGCACTTGAAAACCACAGAAAAAGAACTGAGCTATCTTGATCTGATTTATTTAAAGCTTCCTAAAATAATATTCCTGGTGTGATTTTAGTCTTTGTCTATTTTAGTGTGAGGAGCCATTATCCCCGTCCTTTGGCCGTCTGTTGCATCTTTTAGCTCGAAAAGTACAAACGCGAAAGAGTTGAATTTTTGTGTGTAAATTGATGCTCTTGAAAAACAACCATAGCTCTTCAAATCACACCAGAGCCTGGTCGAATAATATAACATATATAACATTAAAGTCAACAATTTTTTAGTACTAATTTATGAAACATTAGCAGTTTGATACAGTGCTCAAATATCACATTTGAATTTCTAAAATATGACAGCGTTGAAACTTAAGGATGTATTATTTATTACTGGCCAGTGATAATGTATACAAACTCATCTATGAAAAAGGCATAATATGGCAAATAGAAACATGTAAAAGAATGTTACAATTTAATTATTATAAATTGAAATACTAAGTCGGTGTTGGTAATAGCAAAAAATTACAAAAAACTAAAATGGTGTTAAAAATTAATAAATTGAAAGAATCAGTTCGATAACACAGGCGCGATGGTCTGGAAGGAAGATGCCGTTAATGACACCTGTAGGGCCGAGGTGTAAGACGTCAGGTGTTGTTTAAATAATTTACTACTCAATATATAGAAGCAGTGGACATAATATGATAGCTACAGAGTGTCATAGCCATTCTTGTTTCAAATTATTTTTCCTATTTAACAAATTAAATGCCTAAATATTTAATTTTAATTACTTTCCAGTTGTTCAATGGAACATCAACCTCTTGATGTAGATTTAGGCTGCAAATTAAAAATAGATGATGGTGATGAGCAAGAGAGTCAACCTCAGCCGCCGATTCGGAACCTCCGTAGAAGACTGCCTCCAAAACCAGTAGACAAACCCAACCGAAGAGTTCAAATGAAACCAACAAAAAGAAAGGACACAGAAAATGCAGAAAACACCGTGAAATATTTAAAGAGGACAAATTCTTTGGAGACAATATTTGAAGAACCAAAAAATGGTAAAAAATTATCAAATACTCTCATCGGTGGCAGAAAATTAATAAGAGCCATAAATTTCTCTACGGGTGGTCAATATTCAAATGATAAAATTAAAAAACGAAGGAAGAGGATAAAAAGATTCCTTGGAAAAAGCATGCGGTGTATCAGCAAGAAGATGGACATGGCTACATTCCTAAAGAATTTGAAGGAAATGACTGAAGATGATGACATTCCTTCTCATACAGAAAACCTCTTATAAAATTAAACTTTATGGAAAGTGTATTAGTTTTTGAAATTGATAAAATTGTAGTTTTTTAGTTTTAATGTTTGTTTAAAGTAACTTCTGTAATCCTTACATCTTATGGGTGATTCTAGTTTGTAAACTGAAGTGGAAATTGCAATTTGAGTATCATACAAAAATGAATAATTAGTCTGACTTACAAAGGTTACCAAATCCCAGAGCAATAGTTTCAAGAAAACAAACTACTTTTTAATTTCATGCAGCCTAAATCCTTAACTGTCTAATGAAAAGACTAGAAAAACTACAAAATTTTAAATGTGAATTAAGGTAGACATGTTTTGCTTCACTAAAAAAAAAATTGCAAATAATACATAAACAACCACTAAAAATTAAAAAAATTCTTAAGCTGATAAGGAAATATTTATATTCTTAATTGTAAGTAAATTAAGTGCGTTTAAAATTATTTTACTTTATTGCAATAAATATTCATTTAATGATTCAAAATTAATCTCGGTCTAAGTGAACTTTACCGCACATCAAAACTGAGATAAGGAAAAGTTCGACCACCGTTTGAATTTTTATACAGAATTGTATTAAATCGTACAATATTTGAATTTTGTGGTTTCATTCAGATGATTCAATTGTTCATGGGTTTGGGATATTTAAAAAGTTTATCTTATTTTAAAAGTCGGGAAAGTTCGTCATAACAAAGATACTGTTACCAGATATAACATGTTGCTTTCTGGGATTTTCTTTTAAAGTTAGAAGGCATTATAGTTCCAATGGATTCTCAACAAAAATGAAACTAAAAATACTTTTCTCAATAAGTATAATTAGGTAATAAAATGTACTCAAGTTAAGGGGGTTAAGTTATGTGTCAATTGGGTAAGTCTGTAAATCCTTATTCACATAATGGGTCTTACCGGAATCCATATGGCAGACTTCTGATCCTAACAGAAAATGTAGGAAACTTCGGCCCCCCACTAAATCTGACGAAAGAAAACAAAATGTCCACTGAGAATCAACATTTAATAATTTACAGTATGCTCTTTCGCAGAGGTCAAAAGTGTAGTTTAGTTACCGAATACTAGATGGCAGATCAATACAAGCTTAAATAAAGTTCATTTGCTTGGATAGTTTATCTTACCCTACTGTCGGACTTACTCCCCCGACCTTAGGTAGGTTTCTGAAAAATGCCACTGCTCTGAGTGTGACCTCGGTCAATGATTTCGTTCTTATTATTTTTATTACTGCCTATTATTTTTCATTCCCTTATTTTTTAATTATGTTACTTGCTTTTTTTCTTGTTAATTTACAATGTCTTCTTTTGTCAATCTGAGAACACCTAATAATATAACTAAGTCCTTTTTCCAATACATTGTGAAAATAATGCAATACAATCAGTAAATAAGAATGATAACAATACAAATTGCGTGTAACGTGGCTATAAAACAGTGTTTTCAATATGGCAGCTGGACTTGACAACTTTTGAAACAGAATATATTAAACATTGCACACTTTGAATGTATAGTGGTTTAGTTTTATATAACATAAATAAAAAAATTAAAAATAAAAACATTATACAATTTAATGCAAATGACCCCTGAAAAATATGTACCTGGCAGAATCCTGGAGACCATGTCATTTGATTTGATATTGTTATCCTATTATTTATTTTTTTTAAGTAAATCGGTGGTGCAGGAATAACTATTATTCGATCTACTAAAAAAATTTTTAAGTTCTAACCTCCATGCAGATTATAAGTCACCCGCCACGTGATCAGAAAACCGAACCAAAGTTTAAACAATAATTATAATTGATAACTGATTTGAAACTTTCACGGTCGTCGTTATATAATTTTGCAGATTTTTACATACCGTGTATTTAATCTCGACGAGTTCATAGTCTTAAACACGAAATGAGGCGAGTTCATAGTCTTCGTAGTATGTAAAAATTCACAAAATTATAATATACAGCTATATATAGAAAATAGAAAGCCAGTGAGCAACGAAAATAAAAGCCAGAATGTTTACTATGTCAGTAGTATATATGACCTAGTTTATTTATCAATTAACATTGGAAAAAATTCAAAAAAAATAATATTGAAACCAATTGACTGATAAACAATTTGATTCTCAGTTTTTCTTAGAATGTTTGTTTTATTGCATTGTTTGTTTATCTCAATTAACAATTTAAGCAATTGTTTGAGTTTATATAGACTGTTAAGAGTAACTAGCACTATGGTTTTTATCTCAAGTGACAATCGTATAATGTATAATCAGATGTCAAAGCAACAATAATGATTATTGCTTTTTGAGCAGCATTCTATGTTATATTTTTAATGTGAAAGTAGGTTTTTTTTTTTAAATTTTAAGTATCAAATTATGTATTTTTGTGCATTTTCATTACACAACATAATGCGTACTTCTACGCATATGTTTATGGTAGCACATATATTTTTATTGTTCATGCCTAAAATAAAGCTTTTAATTGTTATCAGTTCTAACAAACCATATTTTGTAGAAGCAAGTAATCTTAAAGATTCTTGTTAAGAAACATAAATATAATTCAAAAAAAGATTTTTTTAACGGTATTGTTAGGTCATCACATTCCAAATGAATGTCACAAAAATGCATAATTTATGGTGATTAGTACTTAAGTAAAATTGTCTAAATTATTTTAACTTGTATTTAAATGTGTATTAGGGATGTTATTGATAATGTCCAGAAGAGCAAATAATTTTATGGGCCAAATTAAGAAAAGTTGTTTTAATTACAATTTAGTTGAGATCTACAGGTCAATACAAAAAGATCTTAATTTCATTAAATTTAACTATAGTTTGTGCTAGCCGGTAGAAATGTCAGTTCAAATATATGTGGGAAATATCCCACATATATTTGAACTGACATTTCCATTCCAATAAGCCAAAATACTTTTCTCCTAGACAGGACTTTGAGCTTTTTTTTAACAGACCGATACCAATAACACAATATTATCAGTATCGGGACATAAATCTATCTATGGTACGCCGTTTCACCCACCGATATGACACTGCAACAATATCAATAATGAAAAATTACAATTATATATTGTTACAAGTATGTGCAAATAGTAACTCATTTTTGACTCTTTCCTGTGTCAACCCGTGGTGACCCATATTTGGTGTTTGTATCGGTGTTGGAAATCCGTTTACAATGTTTTAGACGGTAATAATATGGTGGTATCGTTATCAGTTTGTGGAGAAGACTCTTAGAATACTAAAAATATTCTTAGACTACTGATAGGAGACTAAAGCCACCAGGCTGTGAATCATTTTTTAGACTATTATTTTTAAATATTTCATTTTTTTCTTCTTAAATCACTTCTTATATTTCCAACAATTTTCTTTTTACAAACTGTCTTTGTAATTTAAGAATAAATATTTTTTTTTTATCATAATTTCCTCTTATATTTCAAACAGGACAATTACCACAAGTTAACAATAAATATATCAGACTATATCAAATAGTTTATTCTTCTCAAAACTTATTGGTGTGCTTGAAATTAAACAATGTTCATAAATAATGAAATTTTATTATAATTACCGTACAACACCCTCCACATTCCTTCACATTTACAATTTCGAAATAGTGGATGCATAAAAACAGTATTTTAATATTTAATTTAACAACTTTTTACCCCTTACTTCCGTATTTATTTTAAGTGACATTAGCCTGTCTGCAACACCAGTGCGGCATAATTAAAATTATCGTTGGGAGTCCATGCGGCATAGGTTTCATTTATTTACGTTAATGCTGGCATAAATACTTCCAACACCATAAAAATCTACATTAAATTCTACACAAGATTAGAAGAAACCATATTTTGCCGTTTTAAAATATTTAAAAAAATGCTATCCGTCTTGCGGTCGCATGTAAGAAATTTTGTTTGTTTTCTTTGAGTTTAGTTTGAACTGGTGATCTGTTTTAGGTAGATTTTAAGTGAATATAAACATAGTGTAGAAAGCCCTAGTTTTTTTTTGATTCGGCGATTTTGAATTTAGATATATTTGGATGAAGTATTTTTAATACAATTTTATCGCAAAAAAGCACATAGGTATTCGATGTATACTATATCTCCAATATGTTGATATAATAAAACATCACAATTCAAACGCGACCTGACAGATTTGTATACAAAATTATGCCGCATTTACAAAATGCCAATTTGCACTGTCTAAGCCGTCCGTAGTGCAGCTAGTTTAATACGAAAAAATGACAATTTTGAAGACTGTCCTTCCTTTTTCGTCGATGTTGTGACAAATAGTAGTTGAATTAATTTGATGAATTGTAGCCTCTTACCTGAAGACAAATTATCAGGAGCACAGAATGAAACGCAATGCAAAACATATACTTGTATTCTTTACTTCATTCTTCTTGTGTAATGTAATGTTTTTTTAAGAATAGTTAAAGGTGTGTAATCAAAAAAATTGTAAAATGTTGCTCGATATAAAGTTTATACAGTGAGTATCTGGTAGATGAGTCGGCAGGCTCTTCCAGAACATGTAAACTGCTTACTTAAAAGATATGAAATAAAGGTCGCGACAGCGATATTGAATTTGATTTGATTTGTTTATGTAGGAGTTTTGGAAGTAATTACTTTTCAATACGGGCAGATGAAAAAATAGCTCAGTATTTCTAGTAAAACGAGAGTGTACGAGATATTTATATGATATTATATTGTATATGACATTTAATCAAAGCAGTTAAGTTTAATCAAAGGTTAAGGATTTATGTACATTCATGTATAAGAAGTTACTATCCCCGTCCTTTGGCCGTCTGTCCGTCCGTCTGTTGCATCTTTCAACTCAAACAGTACAATTAATGCGACTGAATTAAATTTTTGTGTGTAGATTGATGCTCTTGAAAAGCAAACAGCTGTTTAGATCATGGATAATGTAACAAAAGTCAACAAATTTTTAGTAATAATAAATGAAACATTGACCAAATATGATATTCGAATTTCAAAAATATGACAAACATGAGGATTTATCACTTATTACTTGAGGACTTATTACTGGCCAGTTAAAATTAATACAAACTCAACTATGAAGACAAATAGAAACATGTAAGAGAATGTTCATTCCAATTCATAAATATTATAAATTGAAATATTATGTCAGTGTTTTTGTTTTTACTAGCCAAAGTTTACAAAAAAAAACTAAATGGTGTTAAAAATTACGATGAATTGATTGAATGGTTGATGGTATCAACCATTGTGCTTTTTACAAGATCTTATTTAGCTTACAATGTTTGTATGTCGGTTTAGCTCAAATCTTGCAAGCTGAATTAGAACCACTTCCTCTTATCTTACGGAATTGAAATTAGACATGTCGGTTCAGTTCCGGTGACAATGTTCTTTTATGGTAAGCATGACCTGATTCTACACTCAGAATTGGCTCCAGACGAAAAAACTCTTCAACGGTCAACAGCACACACAAATTTTTGTATACGCATTCAAGCACTTAAATAAAAGCTTGTTTTTAAAAATGTATTTTTACTATTAATTTAATTTATTTTAATCTACTGAGACCTAAAAAATAAACCGACTGTCGCCTCTATGGCCATCCAAAACGCACATCGAATGGTTAAAAATGCCGCGAGCACAAGTGGAGATAGGAAATAAACAACCCATCACAAGTTGGTAGCACACATGCGAATAGTCTGAGAGGAAGATGCAGTTAATGACGCCTGTAGGGCCTATCTGTAAGACATCAGGTTGAAGTTAAATAATTTACTACTACTAAACAATGTATAGAAGTAGTTAATATTATATGATATCTACAGGGTGTCACAGCCATTCTTGTTTCATAAAATGGACGGTTTTATTATTTTATATTACATAATCTTAGATTCACTTCATTTTATCAAAACTAATTATTATGATTCTTATCATCAAAATCTACATAACAGCTTGCTGAATTAATCGGACAGTCCTTATATTCCTTTATCAATGACAAATCTGATCTGCTGTCACTATAGTCAATGCATGCACATCGGGCCTCACTCGATCCAGGCTGATAGAATTGTCTCGGAACACCTACCCAATCTCGTTCAATACCACCACTGTAAAGAAAATTATACCAATATTACTCTTCACAAATAATGATATGTACTAACAGTAAAATGATCTTTACAATTTTAGTGAAGATTGCCTTATGGAATTTAGTTTTTTAGAGAATACAGTTTGTAATAAAAATACATAAAAAAATAAATCAAAAATATTGTAATTTTTAAAATTAATAAACATTTACTCTTTTTATATTTCCAATACAGTGAGATTTAATGCAATGTAGTTTATTTACCTATAATTTTAAACCTCAACACAGAAAACTAGCATAAATGTAACCAGGTATGCTTTTTATTATTATAAAAGATTAGCTATTTTAACAACATTATTTCCTGCATTTAAAGGCTTTGCAACGGGCGAGTTGCTAATACCTATGAAGCTTTTTACAAACTAATAATTCATCTTTTGCTGGCGAAGGAAACCCCCATATAAGCTTGTCCATATTTGGGAATATTGCAAACATTTTTCCATTTAGTACAGGGTAAGAGTAGTTGTATTTACGAACCCACTTTAGTTAGATCATCAAATTACAGGCCATTGCATCTCTGTCTCAAAACTCAAACGACAGCTTTAGTGACTGCCACTTTGGATATAAAAAAAATGTGTCTAATTAATAATATTGATAATTACCTTTTTTTACTGCACCACACACGAGTACCAATGTCAACATCCCATTCAATATTACAAAAAGGATACTTTGTTTGTAGGTTCATTTCATGCAACTTATTTTCTTCAAGTGCCTGTACCCTGTACCTAAGCTTTTTTAAATAATCTGTCTCCTGGCCATATTGATCATAGTATCGTCCAATCAATTTCCCTACAATTTATCAAAAGCAAAGTACAGGCATAAAAGTCATAAAAAACATTTTTCCAAAAAAATTATATAATTAAACAATTTTATTTCTAAACTATTTAATTCCTATAATGTATTCAATAACCACACAATTGAAAATTCTAAAACATTATATTTATTGAACAAAATACACATAAAATGTATGTGCGAAGATTACTTAAAAAATAATAGCATACCTCCTTTTGTAAGGTTTCACCATAGATTTACAAATAAAAGTCATTATAAATTCTAAATTCGTTTATTATTTGTGACTGTGTAAGATATATTAAATAAACAAAACAAAATAAATTTGCATCAAAAGATAATTGATAAATTAAGTGTAAGTTCACCTACTATTGCTATGGTTTAATTTCATTTTATTGTTACATTTATTTTAATTCCAAATAAGCTAAAATACATGTGGCTTTATGCATAGTTGTTAATATACTTAAATGACAGAGCATGAATTTTAGAATGGTTAGTGGTCACTTAAAAGCTTAGAAACATACTTACGGGACTACGCACAAGGCCGATAATATTTAAATGTTATGTTTCATCGTAATAGTACATCAACGATTAAACTGAATTTTCAAAACAGTTTGTAAAAAAGACTATCGACCAAATTCATAGGCTCGTAAACAAAATTAACAAATCTTTTTGAACACAAACAATACTGAACTTTGGATATATTACAGGTTTTTGATCGTGTTTGGCATGATGAACTCCTGTTTGAGATCAAAACAACACTTCCGATAAACTAATACATCTTTATCAGATCCTACCTCAGCAATAGACACATCTCAGTGAAACAGGGAGAAGAATTAACAAACCTTTACCAAATACGAGCCGGAGTTCCATAAGGCAATGTGATGGGCCAAATCCTATTATATCTACTATGCGCCACGGATCTTCTCAGCCAAAAATGCAGTTATAGGAAGATTTGTTATGACACGGCAATAATAACCACAGATAGGAAGCTTCCTTTAAACTAGAAACCAGCTTCGACAGCATTAAACTGGCATAAAGACTGGCGAACAAAAGTGAATGTAACTAAATCTGTGCAGATTACAGTTACCACATAAAGAGATACCTGTCCATCAATAAAATTAAATGGAGTCCAAATCTGCTGATAAACAAATACTTGGGAATGTATATACTTGGATTGACGCATTACGTGGAAAAGCATATATTCACCAAACGCCTGGCTTTAGGACAACAACTATACAGATAGTATTAGCTAATGAATAGGAAAATACAACTATCTTCTAATAAAAAAATACTATGGTTCAAATGCATACTGAAACCAACATGGACATATGGTCTGCAATATATGGATACATCAGCCAATACAAATATTTAAATCTTACAAAGGTTTTGATCCAAAACTAAACACAAACAAACGCGTGCAAAGTATTCTGCAGAAGCGGGCGGAAAATCTGGATACACCACAATCGAAATTATATCATTAAATTAAGTTTTGGCCCAAAATCGTAGGATAACCCCCATCTAGATGAGCCCTTATTTCAACTTTAACGTGTAATAAGTTTGGATATGATGCAAGTATAGTTCTTCTGAGTTTGGATATGATGCAACTTAGCACAATGACTTGTTACCAACAAGTAGGAGGGTCTACTTTAAATATAATTTTATTCTTTTTGGTAAAAGTATTATCAATTTTACTTACTAAAATTTAAAACATTACTTTACATAATATAGAAAATTGATCAACTTACCCGCTGATCGAGATGAAATGTTAGGTAATAATGGTGCATTTATACGTAATAGTCTAAGGCAAAACAATTTTTAGACAAAAAGCTTTTGCAACATTTACCTTTAAAAGAATACTGAGTGTCATACATTTCAGTCCATTTAATTAAACCCTCGAGCGCTTCATCGGACAAATCTAGAACGTCATCAGGCTGAACCCCATTGTCTTGATTTTCAAATTGACCCGTTATAAAAGATCTCGATGCATCTTTTCCTGTAAAGATTATTTTAACGATTGTTGTTATTTTTTTTTACATAAAGACTGATCTGTGTATATATTTAATTGTAACAAATTGGAGCAAAAACTACAGATCTCATTTTAATAGGTTTCACGTAGAATGTATTAGAAATAAACCAGGGTAAGTATTGATCACAAGGCTGCCAACCTGAGGTTGAAAACTAGGTTGAACAACAGGTATGAATTATTTATGAAATATATGCAAATAAGTACCTACTTACTATTAACTTTTTAATGATGTTGAGTAACTGCAGAGGGGTTAAAGGATTATAAACTTAACTTGTTTTTTTGATATATTACTTAACTTGTTTGTTGAAATATTTGATAATGAGACTGAAAACTTTTTAACAGCCTCTTCTTATCTAGATGGACCTTGATGAATCCAGGCTTTTTGACAATCACCCTTAGCTCGGTTACGAGGAGGTACGAGATGTCTCACACCATAGATACAAGATAAGTCATGTTTTACGAATTACAAATGTACCTACCAACAAAGAAATTGTATGTCGAGCCACTGCCGTAATGTTTTTTTCCTTTCGTTACATCATAAACCTTTCCCAGGAGAGATAAGTATAACAATTTAGAAGTAATGCCATCATGATGCTGAAGTTCGGTAATTGTAAATAGAAATTCGTTTTCGGATTCATTGGTATTGTTTTTTGAAATATACAAAAATAATTTAATCACTTCATTGCTGTATCTATAATATATTATGCTCGTTAGCAGAAAAAATGCAGAAAATATGAATACAAATTTGCTCATTATAATTAGCCAGGTAGGTATACCGTTTAATACATAGGCCAACAGTTGCGTTCAAATATAAAATAATTAAAAATATTTTATATACATAGTTCAAATATAACTGTGTAAATAACTTTCCAAAAACACTATTAGATATGATCTGTCATTTCATTTGACAGCAACGTCAATACACAGTATATACTGTTGTATAGACTCTGTGGTCAAGACTCAAGTCTAGATATTGGCAAAAAATCGTGTCACAGCGATTTCAGTATAGTAATACTGACAGTGTAGTGTAGTGATGTTATTGACATGTCGCAGTAGCGACATGTCAATAACATTCGTAATTATACTATTTATATATACAATGTCAGTAGTAAGTTGAAAACAAGCGACTGCATTCGATCAGATAAACTCTGATTGAAATCGGTATTTCTGATTTTAGCTTATGTTGAATGTAAAAGTTACTTACTAAAACGTTAAACTTAACCTTTCAAAATAATAATTATTTACCTATCCACCCCTAAAACTTGTCTTTGAAACAATTATTATATGAGCATCCCTTATAGTAAGGGATGGCGAAATGTTTCTCCGATTGGCTCTCTCATCAGCACATCTAAAACGTTTTATATATAAACAACATTACTGAATTGAGTGAATTTAAAGTGTGTATTATCTCACTGAATTTTCAAGAAGTACGAAGAATGTGGTATAAAGATAAAGAAAGTTCCGAAATATTCCTTTCTTGATTTCAGAAGCCTTTACAGATTTGTTTTTAAATAAGACTTTTAAAAAACCATTGTCTTTTTATATATAGAAACACGAACCCTTAAAACCTCTCACTAGACCTGAAATGGACACGAAACCAAGGAAAAATCGTAAAATGTACAAAATATCGATAGAAATGTTTGATACAAGTTCGTACAATTAGTGTTTGCCTATCTCCTACTTTGATCCGGTGAAATCTATCTCCGCCCCCGGCGTGACGATTTTTTTTAGATTATTAAAATTTTGTTACCAGTGGTATTTTTGATTTTATTCCAAATATCTTATTTCTATTTTATTTTATTTATTTACACTTTCATACAGAATTACATATTTTGTAATGCGTATATGGCGAACTTATTGCCTTAAAGGCAATACGAGTTAACCAACTTTTTTTTTCGTCACTATCGTTTTTGTTAGTTAAATAACTTGAAAATGGCCATTGCCAATCCTGTTTAAGAAAGAACGATAAACGTCAGAAAGATACGTGCCAGTGCCAGCCAGCTATAGCCCATACTCGTAAGCCTAAGCCGTAACGGACGTCAAGCAATGAAAATAACCCCGCCCTCGGATACAATTTAAATGAAAGAATAGGATATAATTTCAACATATTATGTATCATCCTTTGATTTTAATTCGGAGACCGATAATTTAATTTTGCATTAAATGAATTTATGACATTTATTTTTATGCAAGAATGATTCGGAGCTTGTGTAAACAGCATGATGGCCGCAGACGTGTCGTTGTTACAGGACTTGGTATTTTATGTCCATTAGGAAGCCAAGTCAAAGGGGCTTTCGAGAATGTGCTCAATGGAAAGAGCGGCATTGTTGCGTTAAGCGATGAACGGTTTGCGAATCTTCCTTGTCGAATTGGCGGTCGGTTAATAAAAGACGGAGGCAACTTAGCCCTCATTAATAAGTTATTGAACCAAAGTAATTTGAAAACTATGGCGCCTGCAACGGCGTTAGCGTTGGCGGCGGCAGATGAGGCCCTAAATGATGCCAAATGGTTTCCCGAAGATCAACATTCTTGTGATTTAACAGGTGTTGCAATGGGAATTGGTATGATCGATATTGAAGATGTTTGTAACACTAATGACCTCCTCAAAAGAGGATACAACAAAGTAAGTCCATTTTTCATTCCAAGGATTTTACCAAATATGTCAGCAGGTCATATTAGCATCAAATATGGATTTAGAGGGCCCAACCATGCAGTTTCAACAGCCTGTGCTACTGGGGCACATGCAGTCGGTGATGCCTTTCGATTCATACGAACCGGAGACGCGGACGTCATGATATGCGGAGGATCAGAGGCTTCAATTGGTCCATTAGCGATTGCAGGCTTCTGTCGATTAAGAGCTCTGAGCACGTCTTACAATGATGCACCTCAGGAGGCTTCTCGGCCATTCGACAAAAAGCGGGAAGGTTTTGTAATGGGCGAGGGCGCTGCCGTGCTTGTCTTAGAAGAACTTGAGCATGCCTTAAAGAGAAATGCAACAATATATGGAGAAATTTTAGGTTATGGACTATCCGGGGATGCATCTCACATAACATCGCCACGGGAAGACGGAACCGGTGCCATTTTATCAATGAGTAGGGCTCTCGGGGATGCCAGACTTTCACCGAACGATGTCGGTTATATCAATGCACACGCAACATCAACACCTGTAGGAGACTCTGTGGAATCAAAAGCAATTTGCACCTTGTTCGGTGACCACTCAAAAAAACTCGCAATTTCTTCGACCAAAGGGGCCCATGGACATTTGTTGGGTGCGGCAGGGAATTTAGAAACAATTTTTACCTTATTGGCCTGTGCGACTGGCGATATTCCACCTACAATAAATCTTAGTGACCCTATCGATCATCTAAACTATGTTGCAAATGTGAAACAATCTTGGCCATTAGATGGTCAACTTAGAAGGGTTGCTTTAAAAAATTCCTTTGGTTTTGGTGGAACTAATGCAACCTTATGTGTAGGTCAGTTCGTTTGACATAAGAAAAAAAAACAATTGTCATTTTTTACCAAATGTTTATGATTAATTTAGAATAAGGCTACCAGAACTATATTATAAAAATGAGAAAAATATTTATAAATTATTCACTCTAAAACTATTGCACAAGGTCAGTGCCGATGGATGCTACTAAAAATTACCTTGTTTCATGGTACTTTAAGCATGCATAAATTATCAAACACATTTTATACTAAAAAACATTACATACCTAAACTACATTTAGATAAAGGTCAGACCCATCATGTATAGGTCTAGTTTTGGAATGCCCGGTGTTAATATGTAAAAATATGTGTTATTATATCAGCTCCAGATCTTTAATGAGGTGGTGTAAGGTTTTGGCCGGGAAGTGGAGCGCGTCCTTGACCACATAGAATAGTATTTTGAAGCCATTCTTTCTAATGGCTGAGTGTGGTGAAATATTAATTTGGCTACGATTATTTCTATGTACGTGAATATTTATAAATGACCTGTGCACTGGTGTGCTTACATAAATTATGAAAGCAAATGAAACAGTTCCTGTTGTTGGACTCGCATCCTCGAACCGTTTACTGTGGTTTACGTAACCGTTGGCAATGGTAATGTAATGTGATTTTACAAAATTTAGCGGATGCCCGCTTTTGTGCTCAGAGACAAGAGAATTACGTAAAAATGTAATATAAAAATAAGGTTTAACAATAATGAATAAATTAATAATTGTGGATACCACAGCTGCTGCCATGACTACGAATTATTTTTCGCAGACATGGAGTTCTGTGTCTATCTACTTTTTTTTGTGCAGTGCCCGTGAACATTATCAAAACATCTAGCTTGATTTATTGAATCTTATTCAAACAATACGCATAAAGAAATCGTACATAGATAACCAAGGCCTTTCATGAATGAAAAATATGCAAATGTCATGTTTGCCAAAATAGCAAATATTTAACCATGTTATTTGAAAGAAATCTTAACATATTTTGCTCCATACGTAAAACGCGCGGACCTACGTTGCAGCCCGTTCGGCGAAGATCGTTGACTGAGCAAAATAGCCCATGCCGGTCCTCCACCCGGGTTTTAGTTTTTTATTATTGGTAAATAATAAGTAGAAAATTAGAAAATGTTTGTTACTATATTTTTTATTATATTGACATAGCTTTTGTAAATAACACTCGAATTATTTACTGCCAAAATCCATTAAAAACACTTAATTCACTAGTGCACTTTTCACATAAAAAATCAAACGTCATAATCGAAGTTAAATAATAAAAAATCAACAATGAATTCAAGTATACACTACGTGCCGCACTTTTAAATATTCATAGAAATGCAGTAACCGATGACGCGGCAACTAGTGTATACAGCAATGACGAGACATCTCATCATCAGTGGTGAGTGTGTTAAATCTAAATCTTTATTATCTAAATTAATATTTAATATTTGAAAGGTTTCTTATTATTATTAGTTGATGGGCGAGCAGCTAGAGTTGATATGCCCATATCGAGATCATAACTTCATTGATGATTCAGTGTTGTGTTCTTGTGTCTTTCGAATTTTATGAATCTCTTCGGACATTCCCTTAAGTGTATTTCATATTCCATTCTGGTACCAAAACACATATTGCCCAAATTCTTCATCAAATCCAGTAGTTCTGTTCTTGGTGAGGGCAATCTCACTCCGATAATGTGTCATTGCAATAATTAGGCCAGTTTTTGATGCATCATCTAATTCTGGTTTGGCTACAATAATTAGCAAGTAAAACTTAGGGGAGGTGTTACTAGACTGCAAGATACGATACAGTTTACATTTTACCTGCTGGTTCATCAAACCGTATTCCTTCATAAGACAGGATCTACCGTCCAGGTATGCCGTGTTAATCGGTATCTCAAACCTAGCGAACAGTGCCACCATGCCGACCAATTGCGCCAGGTGTGATGCCTTGGCCGTTTCGACAACTGAACCACCTAGGTTTCCATCCTCGAAGTAAATTTATCCTGTAACTGACCAATGTAAATAACTAAGCTACTTACCGTATGCTGAGTCTCTCATTTTCTCCAGGCTCTTTGGTGTTCACGGTGCTTCACAGGACTAGAATGTGGTGCTTCACAGGACTAGGATGTCGTATCAATAAAACGCAGATTTGTCCCAATTTCTATATTGTTCTTCGAAGTGTATACATGAAATCCAGAAAAATATAAAGTTGCTATTAAATATAAATACGTTGAGCTTTTACTGAAATTTTTCACTAAACTCATCCAACTCTTTTATATTATATTCTCCGACATTTTCAAATAATTACATTTTTTAATCAAATATATTATAAACACAAATATAATTCCCCTAATGCCAAATAAAGAACATTAGATTTATATTACCATTAGATTTATGTCACCATATCGACCATCATTATTTTTATCATTTTCATACATTTATTAGTAAAATATACTTCTTTTTCGAAATCCAACTTAAAACTGATTTTATTATGGTTCAACTGGTTGCCTCGCCACGACTGCAATGCAGTTCGAACAACTGCAAGCTTGCCGTCACCATCCAACTCACGTCTGTTTGCTCAGATAATTACTTTTTTTCCTATTGTACTGCTGTAATAAAAAATATACTACAGATATTAAAATAAAACAAAGTACTTGATATCAAATTCCACATATTTATTAATAACCTTTACAAATATCAATAACATGCTCTGCATAACAAAAGGTAACTGCATAACTTCAACAATGCAATGCTTTCTCCTTTTCAATAACATATTATATAAGATTGTTACTCGTTCAAAAAGCAAAATAAAAAATAGCAGACTTTCATTTAAATATTAAATTCTATCATTCTACATAAATGTGGTCTCTAAATGCCATCGCGATGAGCATTCTAAAATACAGAAGTAAACCAATGTCGTATACGACAAGATCGCAATAATTATCTAGCATATCTCAGTGGAATTCCTATTAAAAATGTTGCCAATGATTCTGACAATGTAGAACTACATAAAATGCATGTTCTGTATTGTCCTCAGCCATTTTGAGGTTTAATGCGATTCTTTTATTTCTCCTGCCGTAATGGGCGTCGTAATGCATAATTGGGCAAATTTGCTTCGCAAAGCTCGACGTAGCTCTTCCCTCTTTTCATTAATGTCTTGACGAGATTTGAACTCCATTACCTCTTCAATTGGTATATAACTTACATTTTCCTGGTCTTCATCAGAGCATGACGACTCCTGTAGTTTAAATAAAACAAATATTAGGATGCATAATATAACTACCAAAAATCTAACAGAATCACAACAATCAGGAATTGCAACATTTTCTATAGTATTTTTTTTCGTAGAAAACAATAATTTGTTGACTTCCTTTTATTCATTAGCGGTTTCCAAGTATCATTTAGTCACATAGTGAGAGTGATACAGTACAACTATTTTAACAGACTAGAAACTACATTCCTAACCTAATTGGAAACCTCACCCAGACCTCTAAACCATTATGTCGAACTTAGATCAATCATAATCAATTTTAAATGCACTCCTTTTCGACGCAGAAATGTTTTTTTTTCAGGTTGATTTATTTCAGCCTGACAGCTCTTTTGACGACGAATGAATGCCACTTTTATTCTAAAACTATTTATCTTAAGCAAATAAATTTATCTCATTGCCATCAAATATACTAAGTGAATGAAACATGTCTCTGCAAATTGAGTACTAGTAACACTATTTTGTCTTGACATCTTCATGGTTAAGAGGGATATCGTCAGTCCAGTGGCGGGCGACTTGAAAAATATAGGTGGTTCATCGTCATTAACCCTTATTAACACTGCGCATTGTAATGATTTGTTTTGTGCTGTAAGCATTAGGTATATTCTCGTTACACCAGTATGACAGTCACACTGATGACAGTCAGGACTAGTTTTATCCCATTTTGATACTATTATCAAACCTCTATAGGTTCATGAGACAGCAACTGGTACAGCAAAATAATATAACTATTATTCTAATTTCAATGATAGGGATCTTGTCTATATTAAATTCATTTTAGCTTCTATACATTCATGTATAGAGGCCAAACGACGGGAATATCAGCTTCTTGCTATTCCCGTCGTTTGGCCGTCTGTCAGTCCGTTGCAAACTTCAACTCGAAAGTACAAATGCGAAAGTACAATAGAATAATATTCAACAAATTTATATAAAGATAAAAAAATAAGAAAAAATTATTTAACGCGTAACTAAAACAAGGCGCTGGATATTTTGAATTGAATTTCTATTGAGAAATATACGTTTAAGAATGCATTTATGTTCTAAAGAAAAGAAGATCAGTTATAGAAAATTTGAAGGGAAATGATTTTATTTATTGATTACTCTTAAGTTCTTGGACTAGGCGGAACCTACCATGGTCAAATTATTGGAAAAGTATTATTTTATTTTATGGGGCTAATTTTTTAATGAAACGTTAATAAATATTTGGGAAAATATAGTTCAACAGTGGTAAATAGCTAGTATTAAAGCTAGGCATTTATGAAATCAGTTCGGCTTTCTGAAAGGAAAAAATACCTGAAGTCTACTTTTAAACTGCGCGGATGTGATTAATATGGCATTAAACAATAATGTTACTTGTAGACTTCTCCCGTGCATTCGATACTCTAGTGTGCAGTGCTCCGCAACCGGTGTGCCGTGGCACACTGGTGTGCCGCGGTAGAATTCAAAGTATTTTGATATTTTAGTATAGAATAAAAATATTATTATATAATTTTTCAATGTTTCTCCAGCGCCTGGTGCCAATTGTTGAAAACTGCGCAGTATTCTTTGTACACACCATGACTGCACCAAATTAGTCATAAACAAAGAAAAAATAACCCTTATGTGCATCATTGAAACTCATGTCATTTGCACTTTTGGTGTGCTGCGGAATTTTAGGAAGAATTTTGGTGTGTCGTAGGTGAGAAAAGGTTGCGGAGCACTGCTCTAGTGCATAGAAAATCTCCGAAAGTATTCGAGGAGGTTAGCTTTCGAGGAAAAATATCAAATTTATTAACAAATTATCTAGAAAAAAAGACAGATGGTAGTCAAAATTAATAATAAATATAGTAAAAAGGAAAATGTGAATTCTGGTACATCCCAGGGCAGCATATGGGGCCCAATAATGTATATTACATACACGAATAATATAAGTAAATGTGTTTCTTATTGTGAAATCTACACCTATGCAGATGACACGTCACTAATTGCTGTACATAGTGATCTGCAAACTGCGACAGAGATGCTGCAAAAAAACTTCAATAAGATACAGGAATGGGCACAAAATAACGGACTTATACCGATAAACCAAAAGTCATGCACTTCATGTAATCGCACGCAACTATTCAAAACACTGATATTTTAATTAAACTACACAGTGATAGCTGCCTGCATAAACCCAAACCGGATAATCTTTGTGAGCAAATTCAGACGGTAGACTTTGAAAAATATCTTGGACTAACATTTGATAGTAGATTAAATTGGATGAAACACATAAATAATATATGCGACAAACTTTGACTTCATTTGACATTCGATAGTCATTTAGACATTCAAATTTTAAGCAAACAATAATATTCCTACCATTAGACAAAGAGAAAAAGTTTTAAGAGAAAGATACATACCGAAAGCATTTCCTCCAGCGATAATGTGCATCCAATGTTATCCAAACTACTTTTATTAATTCCGTCTTTGGTGTGAAGTGCATCCAATGTACAATCCCCTCTGTCATGATTACAAAAACCTTCTGAACAAGCAACCTCTGAACCTTCCGGAGAACTTGGCAGGCTAGATGAACTAGAGACGGTATCACAACAACCATTGTTATATCCGGAGGAATAGCCACAGTCCTGGGAAACTTCACTTGAAGACCAACTTCCTTTGAGATGTTTTTGGTTGGTGAGACCTTTTTTACCTACGTGAGTAAAATGTGACAAAACTGGAATGTCTTCGAGAGTGGAATTCTGACAAGATCGACATGATACATCTACCAACACCTCACAACAATTGATACACTCTACATGTGTATTTCCACAGTTTTCTTGATTTGCTACTGCGCAATCGGCGCAACCACACTGGCTATTGTCGGCGTTATCATCAACTTCTTCGATACATTTGCTACTAGAATTGAGGCGTTCTTTCTTCTTGCGCTTGCGTAATTTCTTTAGTTCCTTGCGCTGTTGCTTCACAACCTCTTCTTTTGTTATTTCTTCATACAACAGTTCTAATTTGGTTACTCCAGTCTTCAATTCTACTGCTGCTTCAAATTTCCGATGAAGAGCATCAACAGCAGCTGCAGCCAGAACTTGACAAGTGCCCTCTTCTTCTCGTAACTTAAGTGAAATTCTATGAAGACGTTCATATATGCATATTCCCAAACAGACGAGTACTTCCTCTTGTGCAATCTCCATTGTTTTGGCATGGCTGTCTCCATGGCTTCCAAGTAGCTCTGGCTCCGCTCGCATTATCAGATTTGTTATAAATTCTGTTTTTGCTTGTAAATGTAAATGCTTTTCAGTTAAACACCTACGAATGCCAGCGTAAAGTGCACTGACATAGCCTTTTTCCTTTTGCGGTTCTTTTTCCTCAATAAGTAAATGATAAGCACGGATCACCTAAAATATTAATTACGTTATTTGATAAATAAATATGGCCTTATATTGGGTGATGATTTTAGAGGTGTGGTTTTCAAGAAGAGATAAAACGCATATAATTTGATGTTATGGCTAAGAATTTAGTTTTATTATAAAGATAAGGGTTTGCCATTATGTTTTAAAAATGATTTCGGGTAAGTGGCCGCCGCGGCTGACTCGAACAAATTCCAGCCGAGAGGCCCAATTTTCAACCACTTTTTGCAGCAAGTTGGGCCGTATGTCGGCATAACGCGCCGAATATTTTCTTCCAAGGCGTTAATCGTGTCCGGCTTATCTGCGTAGACAAGCGACTTCACATAACCCCACAAAAAAGAGTCCAGCGGTGTTAAATCGCACGATCTTGGAGGCCACGCCACAGGCCCACGGCGCGATTTTTACTTTATTTTAGAGTGATTTTAAAAAAATTTAGAGTGATTTTTTCTAAATTTGCACTATTTGCAAACGTTGTTCAGGAGGAACATTCCATATAAACAACACTACTAAAAAATACATCCAATACTAATGTCAACAGAATTACACATTGCCTTATTATGACTATTCACTTTTAGCGACTAGGAATTTAATTAAAACTTAAACTGTCCAACTGACGCAATCCAAAGTAATGCTTTTTCTATTTTATTAATGCGTATTATGTATATAGATATTTATATGTATACTATAGTTAGTTTATTATCATTATTATTAGTTTTAGGTAAGCAGCTTATGCTGATAAGCCGAAATCTGCACTTGTATCGTCTCTGATAAACTTGTTCAGTCTGATCTTAAATTCGTTCACATTTTTGGCACTTATTACTGCGTTTGGTAACTTATTCCATGCATTCACTAACAAATAGGATGTACCCATGTTAGTGAACCAATTAAATGAATAATGATAACAATAAATTTACATTTAATTAAATTAAAACTTATACATAAACATAAAAATTTACATACGTAATATACTATAGAAAAAATATTATAATTTATAATTCAGATAAAAGTATATTTTTTATATCCTTTTTTATATTTTTCTTGTTTTTTATGTTATAGATATCAATTTCAAAAGATAAAGATATCAAACACTAGTAGGCATCTTATTCCACAAATTTATCTGAAGCGATTTTTGTAGAAAGATTTAACTCTATTCTACAGAGATGGCAGTTAGAATAAAAAAAAGTAAAAGAGTAAAAATTAAAAGTTTCCAGAGCGGAAAGTTTCAGAGTTATTTTATTAATAAATTGACCTGGATTCTAATGTCGTAATTTATATAAAATATTATACAAGGGATTATTATTAACGTAACATTTTCACTGTATTTAATATGCCATAACGTAAGTTAACTTTTAAAATAAAAAAATAGAGATAAATTGTTAAGAATGCAATAAATCTACCTACCTTTGTTTTACATTCAGCACAAAATCTGTGTTTTCGCAAGTAGTTATCCAGCGTGTCGTGTAAAGTTTGGAAGCTAATCATGGTAACTTCTTCTCTGCATTGCGTTTTCATGCAATCCCATACTTCTCTCCAAGAGGATACACCCACTCCGACCTCTCTCCAGGTTATTCCACCAACTCGTGTTCGATTCGATTCCAAGGAATGCAAAATGCAACGTTTACTTTTCTTTGAACGTGGCTGATTTTCAAAAATATATTGAAGACGACAACTGAAAATATGGTACAGTATTTTCAAGGTTTTTTACTACTAGCTATTAATTTAATATTTAGAAAGCTTAATAGTAAGGATGGAATTTAGGAAAAGCAAGTTTTATGTAGATATTTTATGGCAGTCAAGAATAAGATTGATGACTCTTAATTGTATGAATTTGTTTTACAAATTAAAAAATAGTATTTTTTGAAGTTTGCACGAATCAATACTTGTCATAAGCATATTGTGGTCGTAAACCAACTTACATTTTTTTTAAACAATTTTTACTATAACATAACTCATATATAATTATTTTAGGCCCAGCTAACTCGTTTCTATTTTAGCGAATCTACTTTACTCTTATGCATAACAATATTATTATGCAAATAACAATGGAGCATTTAGAGATGAATCTCCCCTCCCAACGTCTTTTATTCTAGGCATGAGCTAAGGCATCACCTCCTTAAGTAAAGAAAGTTGTTGACCAGTAAGTGACTATAGGGTAGTTTCATATATTTTTGCACTCTAGCAAAAGCAAAAACCTATTATCAATGAATTTTATAGGCCATAAACAATTTTAAAACATTGTTTATATTGTTAAATTGTTTATATTGTTAGGCCTTCATATTTAATCTTAGTAATTACTTAAGAAATTATTTGTTTCGCCTACCTATAACCTAAAAGTAGTGCGCATAAAGGGATTGGCTGCGTTAATTTATCATCTTTTGCTGTTAACATCCCATCAGTGGTGATCAAAAGGGGATCAAGAGTAGGGTGTCCAGATTTCACTAACTGGTAAAACAACCTTTCCACACTGTAAAAATACAATACAACCTTATTTATTTTTCAAAATATATTTACCATACAGCTTACACAACCAACTGCAAAACCACAACAACAAAATATTTACAAGAAATTAAAAGAAGGCAAAACTCAATTTAAAGAACCTAATTGTCGGTGATAAAAGAAGGCGATAAAAATCTATTATTAGACGACAATTGATTTAAAATATTTCTTTATTTACTCAATGATGGGGTTAGTTTATTAATCACATAAAACAGACGGTCTTACAAACAATAAGTCCTCTAGAACTAAACCTGTTTGTATAAAATAAATTTACAGTATTCTTTTATTATAAATAACGACCATAGCGACTATGTATTTCCATTCTCTTATGTTAAAATGTTGTGTTTATAAAATTTCCAGAGGTACTCATTACAATACTACTCAATACTAATTATAGCTATCCATACAAAATTTTATTTATTTTAAGTGATATAATTAGACATGATGCATTTGGATGCTCAGGATTGACAAAGAGGAGCTGTCAGATTGTTTGTTCCAGTGATCAAGGTTGCTTTGGGTCTGAGAGTGTGCTGAAATGAGTTTAAATAAACAAAAAGTAAATTAAACAATACACCTAATTATGAGGCCTTGTTAGTTTTGTGCGAATGACCCAAAAGATGAAAAGATGAAGAACCCAGTAACTCAATCAAAGTCCCTTGATGCAGAAGGAGGCCTCCCCGACAACACAAGCTATAAAATATCTTTTTCCAATAACAATGTGGTCGAGGGCTGCCAATAACCAAAAGAATAGTCAATGAATGCTAGCAAACAATGCCGGTGTCAGTTGTCAAGCTAATATATAACATGTGCGCTATGCAATTGTGCTTGAAATAAACAATTTATTCTTTTATTAAATATACAATTATTAATATGTTACCTTTTCCTGCATCCGACACATGAAACTGTTTGGTTCAAAATACTTGAAACATCTTGGTAACCAACTTGAAATGTAGATTTAACTTCTTCGGGTGTTAATAAGTTATACTTTCTTACAAAGTCATCCACCATTCTTCCTTTGAATATTGGGGAATCACACATTAACCCTACTGATGTAATATCCATCACCATCTATAAATTATTAAAAATAGTATTTATAATCTTATTTTATCTAATCTTATCTTAATAATGAGTCCAATAAGAAAAATAAACAATAATCGTAAATATTACCTACAAAACTATAAAGAAAACAAGTGTGATTTAAAGACGCTAGTAACACACATGAACAAGTTAACATTATATTAGGATCTATCATGTCTGACACAAACTGCCACGTGTCCTATGTAATTCCAACCACATTACAAAATAAATATTTTAAAATGTGTAGCTTGAAATGTACATAATTGTTTTTTCTTATAACAAATAAAAACAATTGTTTTTTAAGCGCTTTTATTTAGTTTGCAATGTTTGTATATCGGTGTAGGTCAAATCTTGCAAGCTGTATTAGAACCACTTCCTCTTATCCTATGGAGATGAAATTTGACATATTGCTTCAGTTCCGATGACGATGCATTTTTATGGTAAGCATGACCTGATTCTACACCCAGGAAATTTTGTATACGCATTCAAGCACTTAAATAAAAGCTTGTTTTTAAACAAATATTTTTACTATTAATTTATTTTTAAATGCTGTTTTCAAATATCTAACGGTAAAGTTTTATTTATGTATTAAGTAAAATAACTTTGGAAGTATATAGATTTTCATTTACAAAATGAAATGAAGTGAACAGTAGCCTAGATTACACAGTAAGACCACATTTCTAAAAATAGTACATAAATTACTACTTAAAAAGTAAAATGCATGGTTTGAAAGGTAAATCCAATAAACATAACGAAAGCGAATGTAGGGTAGAAAAAATTATTTGTTTTCATCAAAAAAAAATGTGGCTGTACTACGCTTCCTATCAATTTTGAACATTATTTTAAAAAATACCTTATGGAGGTCTATTTTTTTATTAAATAAAATAGTGTGAAATCAATGTAGGATGCAGCCTGTCAACAGTAAAAAAATACTGTTTACCAAAGTTACTCTGTTGAATAATTCAATTTAAAAAGGGAATTATTCCTGAATGTGGAAAAACAGATGAATAGGAATAAAATACTAAAGTTATAGAGACCTATTTGTGGTTCATGAAACCAAGCATACTTGGTAAGGAGAAAGCTCGGCATTAATCCTAAAATGAGACTGGCCTATTACTATACCTAAAAAAAACATAAACTGTCCAATTTGGTAAAATTATTATGTATCATTTCGATTGTCATTCTAAAAAGATGTCATTCGTTCGATTTCACGATTTCGTTCTTCAAACCGCTAATGTCAAATGGTAATGCAATTTCACTTACGGTAAAATTATCGTTGACGAAAAGCGGAAGTTGTCGACGACTAATAGGCGAACCCTTGTCTGATCGGTACATATCAACTAACTTCGCCATTTAATTATCTATTATGTTTTATTCTTGAAAAGGCAAAAATTTCACTAGCCTTTCCCAAAACTTCAAGAAAATACGACGTGTTGATCTCAATCAAAATCAACTATAACTACTGGCAACCCCAAGTCGGCCGTCCGGCGGTAGTGTCCTCGCAGAGGAGCACTCGTGATAAAGCTGCCAGCTCGTAAAAATACAAGGAAGGCTTGATAATTACGAAAATAAATCAACTTTATTTAATAATAATATTTCGGATAGTAGCAACTAATTGGCTGATAGAGTATATAATTCCTTTTTTTATTTTTCAAAAATTTACGCTAAAAATATAAAACCATTAACTATAATAGACAGCTAGCTGTTCATGACTTCACCTACGTAAGTTACATTCATTAACTCGAATATTAAAATGTAATCAACAATTAAACATATATTTCAATTAGAATATAATGTAAAATAGCTATTTCCGTAAATATTATATAGCTGTGTTTTTATTTGTCACAATGTTTATTTAGTTTAGATTTGGCGGAAAAGTATACAATTAATTACCCCACTCACTAACTTTTGGCCAAAACCATTTCTTTTTACGCTAACATGGCTATATTTTTCTTAAAATGTGGCCAAAAAAGAATTAAGTTTATATTACTACGTAATAAAATATTTCCTTTTTTTATAATAATAAAATAAAATAGAAGATTATGCAACTTACCAATGATCCAAACAATAATACACATGTTTTTAAATTTAATGCCCTCCTTTTAGGATCTTGATCTATATGGTCAATCGAACATTAATCAGCAAATAATATTCGAAAAATGATTCTAAATTACGGGATCAGCGACCTCAAAATTAAATAAAAATCGTTTATTTTTTGAGAGCGCGGTTATATATGATAATAATTGGTTTTTTTCGAAAGTACATATTTTTTTCGTTATACCGGTTTAGTTATCGATATAAATCAACCTTCCAAAAATAGTACCATAAAAACATTCTATATAACTTATAATTCAAATGGCCTCATTAAAAAAAATTCACTTCGAGCGTTAGAGTAGCTAGCTACCTGGAACGTAATGGCTGGAGCTAGGTTTTATAGTCGTCGCAATGTTAGTGTCAGTGCCAGCCGCCAGGTAATGGTGTGGTCATAGCCAACCGTAATGAAGTGTAGCTCAGCTGGTAGCAAGGCATTTGTCACGTGATCATCTCTGTTTGGATTTTTTTTTTAATTGAATTTTTGGATTAGAACAGAAATTGAAATCAGTTCTTTACGGGGGCGCAATGCGCAGCAACAGTGCGATTAAATTGCTTATGCTCGTGCTCTAAAACCACTGACATTGAACGTTGAAAATCATTAACTTGTGGAAACCAGAACTTCATATTTTAGATAAAAAACAAAATGTCAAAAATATTCACACCTACTAATCAAATCCGCCTTACTAACGTTGCAATAGTTAGGCTGAAAAAGGGTGGAAAAAGATTTGAAATTGCTTGTTACAAAAACAAGGTTGTGTCATGGCGAAACAATGTGTAAGTAGTTTATCCAGTGGTAGATTTATCATCATTCTATAAATAGCTCATAAATGAACATTGTTTTGGTTATGGAATGGAATTATTTAATCATCTAAAAGTTTTGAGTTTCTACGATTCCTGTAGTCACAGGAGGTCCCAATTTGCCAAAGCACAGGAAAGCATGTAGAACTATCACAACACACAGCCCATTTACAAAGAAAGAAACTGCACTACCCAATCTTCCAACGGCCTTGGTGAACCTATTTTACACAGTATTCTGGGAATTCAATTAGCAATGAATGAAACTCCTTGATCCGTTTAATAAGGAATAAGCTCCTGGTCATAGAGTAGATAACCACACATTTAGTGTTTGATCTTGATAATGAATTGCTTTTCTCTCCATTTTGTGATTCATAGATGAATTTTTGTGTCATGATGAATTTGTAGGAAGTTAACATAGTTAAAATCATAACATTGAAAACCAAGACCGTGCAAAGTGCAAACAAAATTGCAATATTGTATGCCACTTTGCATTGCCGACCAAAACATTGAAAAATTACTATGAGGCTATATGACCTTGTGGCCAGTCTGGCAGTCGTAATTTGAAGGAAATAAGTTTATATTCAAAAATCAAGAATGGCTATGACACTCTGTCTACAATCGTAATTTAGGTTTTCGTTGTCGAGCCAATTTAAGTTAGTGAAATTATTTTAAAAATCTCTAATCTACTACCAACTTAATCTGCCATTACTTTTATTGTTAAATGCATAGAATTAAGATTGCCAGATAATAAATACCTGACAGCTAACGAAATTTTGGATAAACCGGTAAACTCACGAAGTGTTGCTAACGTTTTTTTTATCCCTATTTGCTACTCTATAGAGATGGTCAAAAAATGGAAGGGGTTCCAATCTTATTTATATGAATATATTCCACTGCATTACCGTACTTTTAACTATGCCAATGATAATTTATTTCTTATACATTTAAAATGCATTACCAAATCATAACACTGTAAAATAATTTTGAATTTACATACATTTTACTTTTAACATTTTATAAATTTAAAAAAAAATGAACTAATAACTATCAATTAACCTATACTTAGCAAAACCACCATTGTAATCTTTGCCATAAGATAAATAACTAATGGCTGATTCATCTCAACGTTCACCAGCTTCTTGTAAAATAAAAAGTTTAAGTAAAAGTAGGATGACCAATTCCCAATTTTATGTTCTTGGCCTCAGGAATACATGCACCATCTAAGCATTCTATTTTGCTATTTTGTGTAGGATGTTTAAATAAATAATATAGGGGTTGATAATAATCTTGAATAATAAAAATATATTAGATTACAATTTCTCTGGAAATATTGAACTAAAAATGTTAATCGTTGCATGTTTGTATCATTTTGCATTTTTTTCTTGTGACCTAACCAAAATGTAATGGTTTTCTGTTATCTATTAGTGAAAAAGACATTGATGAAGTACTGCAAACACATACTGTTTTTACTAATGTATCTAAAGGACAAGTTGCTAAGAAGGAAGACCTTGTTAAAATTTTTGGCAAAGACGATCTAACGGCCATTTCTACAGAAATTTTAGAAAAAGGCGAGTTGCAAGTATCAGATAAAGAGCGCCATTCACAGCTAGATTCTTTATTTAAAGATATAGCTACAACAGTCGCAGATAAATGTGTTAATCCTGAAACAAAGCGTCCTTATCCTGTTTCTATAATTGAGAAAGCCATGAAAGACGCTCACTTTTCTGTAAATGTTAATAAAAACGCTAAACAGCAAGCACTGGATGTCATAAGCACGCTTAAGAGTGTCATTCCACTCGAAAGAGCTCAGATGCGTGTTAGAATTGTGATCGGTGGAAAAGAAGCCAGAAAAGTAAGAGAAAAGGTTATCAAATTAGCAAGCTCCGTTGAAAACGAAGATTGGAGCAACGGCACTGTTACAGTTGTCTGTCTTATAGACCCTGGAACGTTCCGGGAAATGGATGAATTGATCAGGTTGGAAACTAAAGGAAACGGACAATTTGAGCTCTTAAGCTTAAAGGAAATGGTTGAAGGCGAACAATTATTGGAATAATTTAAGAAAAATAAACGCACAAGAAATATTCCCTTTTTTTTTACATTTTACACTCGTAAAATAGCAGCTAATATATTTACAGCCATATGCATAATCAAGCTAGCAGCAGACTAAACTGACAGTGCATGCATTTTAGTATGGTAAGTGGTCATTTTTAAGATTGAGTACCGTCACAATTATGCATAAGGCTGTTAAAATGGTACCAAACTTACTAAGACTCAAAAAATCTAATATAGGAACGTTTTTATTAGTCACTTATGAAAATCAATTAAAATTTTACAGTTAATAGGTAATTTAAATGCGAAAGTATTACGAAACGTAGTTCAAAAGAAATAAAAATAAAAATGTAAGTATTTAAAAAACCCTTTGTAAATTTTGCATCAATCAGGTTCCGGGTGAACCGTCTAAAAATCTACTGCACCAATTGGGAACATTTACTATTTTTTTACTTCAGCATTAATATGAATTATTATTGCTCAGCTCAATTAAAAGCAGTCGATACAAGAAATAAAATACTTTTGTAATAAATATTTATTACAACCCGCTGAAGTTAGTATAAACATTTTATCAAATTTCTTCTACCTGACAGTTTCTTCACATTTCTTGCAATTTTTCATTAAAATGTCACTACCACTAGCTATATCAATACTTCAGACTATGTGGCTATACAGGGGGTGTCCGAAAAGTCGATTTTAAACTAAAACGAGAGATTAAAGAGGTCATAGGCTACAAAAAATGTTAGGTACATAATGGTGAAATTCTTAAAGATTTTCAAGAAATTCAAGTTTACATCTGTTTTTATTTAAGAAACTGAATAATTATAAATTAATTCAGACTTGTAATAATTTGTGAGACCATTCATTACACGCAAGCATCTGAGCAATTCAATGTAATGAATATCGGTAATTACTCTGGCACACTGAGAAGATCCTAGAATAACACCCATATGCAGAGTTGTTCCTCGAGTGAACATAGTCCTAACCCTGAAGAAGCCATTAAGGCATTAGATTCCTCTAACCCTTTAATTTGCGATGTGGAAACAAAAAATATGTAGACCTAGGGAAAGGTTTGTTTTAGGCACATTAAGAGTGACGTTATTCTTAGCAGTTGTCTCATTAATTTAGCATTTGAATATTGGCAGTTTGCCGTATTGCGCTCTAGTAACTTTAAAATTAAACAGATAAACGGGAGTGTTTTCTTTGCTTATTACCCCATTTTAAGACAAAATGTTTACGGTTGTTCATGATTGACATCTTAAGTAAAGGTGGCCTTAACTTAGTTTTGATATTAGTGAGGTAAGGAATGACAACTGCGATGAACTTTTCAAATTAAAGCCAGACCTTCCTTAAGGAAAAGTGTAGGATCGACTCAGCATATGGGTGTAAGTATTGAATGCCGTGGAAAATTCTGGAAACAAATAAATCAGTCATTTGTTCTGGCAAGTGTGATGAGAATATCAGCACGGTTGTCAGTTACTGTTTTGTGAGTTGTAGACAATCTTCCTTCCATGAAATTTCTTATGAGTTCATTTAACAGTGGTTACACGTTCTGAGAGTAATCATTCACACACAATAATTATATTTTATTTATTACCTAGAAGATAATTGAAACTTCAGCGTCTTTAAGCCTTCCCCAACTAAGAAGAATACCACCTGCTAACCGGCTACGCTACAGGATGAATACCTCAAAAGTAAAGTTAATAAATAAAAAATAAAATTTCCTGATTTTTTTAGATGACTGCGTTATTTATCGCAATCCCACTGGGCCTAGTTTTTAGTTTTTTTTTACTTTAAATTGGTAGTTAGCATTACAAACATCAAAAGTTCCTTAGGCCAGTGAGAGAGATGACTAGTATAGTAGGCATAGAGCTATCAGGGCTATTGTTGCTCTTCAAGGATGAGTAGATTCTATATGTTCACTTAAAATTGAGAACTGCAGAAGTAAAAAAGACATTATTGCATTTTTAAAAATTGGTTTAATATATTAACAATGGGTTTCTGTTTATTTTTTGCATTATTTACATTCATGAGGGCACTTATTTTCTAAACTCATACTTTTACCCAACACCTTCAACAATCAAAGCGACTGCACCATGAACGTGGTCTTTGTAGCTAATAATATATACAAATAATCATGGTGGCCAACTGGATGCCTTGTTAAAGATGGTGGTTGTAATCATTCAGTAGGTTTCAGGCGTAAGCAGGAAGCACACTAAACCTAAGAACACTTCAAAAGAATAGACAATTATTTACAAAACAATGAAAAGCAAGCTCAAAATAAGATAAAAGATCTCATTAAAATATAGAAAGACAAAAACTAAAATCCTATATCACTGAATCACTAAACCCTATGGTGACTGCTTATTAACACCACTTAATTGTAACCATCAAATAGGCTTGCTTGCACTTATTAGTAGACAATCTGTGTAGGATGTGTAACAGTTCTCATTCCGACACAGAACGAAGAAGTTTCTGGTAGCAGAAATAACGATCTAATAGTAATTAGATTTCTCCAGCACTAACGCAAAGACAGTAGCGAATCGACGCCCAATGCAAATTGCCGTGGATATACGCTGATCGTGTAATTAAAAAAGTATGAGAAGTCATATTTAGGTCCTTCTTTCATCTGTGTTTCTATACAATTATTCTATAAACAAGTTCATATGCAGTTCTACCTAAAGTTATGATAAAAGCCTGATAAAAAAAAGAACTGCACACTTGCCAAACTTACGGAAAAAATGACCTAAACTTTATATAAAACTTACAATTATAATAGTAATCCATAGTATCACAGAATTTTGTAATCATAAAAAACATACTAGAACCTCAACTTACAGTCGAGCCCAATCACACGGATTGATAAATATTTCATGCGTTTGAATGTTTGAACTAAATTATACATTCGGAAAAACATTTTAGCTGAACAGAATGAGCAGGGTTGATTGGGAGTACTTCAAGAGCAGTCAGTAAGTTAAAACTATAATACTACACCTCAACAGAATATGAATTTAAAAAGATTATTTTTTTTTCTTTTTTGCAATCCAGGGAAAATGTATACATTTTTATTAGAAAGTTGCCAATATGGGGCACTCTTAATTTCAGGGACAGGTTGAAAATAGCTGTTAGCATTTTTTTTTATTAGCAGGTAAAGTAACAAAGAATTGTTAATAAATAAGTAGATGGCAATATTTTACCAATTTAATTTAAAAATACAATTAGTTCATTAGGCACTGATGGATTTTGATAAACTTATGTTTAAGACAGTTTTGCATACCAAACAGATTCCATAACATTCAAACAAGAGATATTTTTTTTAACATTGGTTTAAGCAGACCAGTTAGAAATTTACTAATATGCTGCTGAACTGCAGTGTAACCTCCATTATCCATTCTATTTTAATACAGCAAATGGGGATATACCAATCGATTGATCGTTTTGTATATTTTAGTAATGGTTAGGTGTCGGTTCTATTTTAAAACAAGTAGTGTTAAAATAATGGGTAAATTAAAAATTCTGCAATATACACACACAGAAGGCAAACAGAGGTTAAATTTGTTTAATTTAAATTATATTTTTGCTAAATACTGATAGTGGAAATGCGGAACAATTTGCCACCTAATATTTATTATAAATAATTAGTAAGGAGCCGTTTGAAATTATAAAAAAGAAAGAGGTACACTAGTCGGAACAACAAATTAAAAAAAAATCAAAATTAAAATTCTTAAAACTACCTTTTCAAGATTTAGTTCTGCACATGCGCATTTTCAGGTTATTCGAGGGGTGTCGATGAAATCAAACGGCATGACTGGTTTGACTCTGATAAGGTGATTTTCACTGACGTTTGTACAGCCGGATGTTGATTGTTCTGCGATAGTTTGCAGTGAAATTGTTGTTTACAAGTTTCGTTTGTGTTATATTTGAAAATTAAACTTGTTAATTCCTTTAAAATAATATTGGTTGATTGAATCACATGCCATGACATTTTGTTTTTACTCGTGTTCAAACTCGCGTTGCATGGCATTAAGTAGATTCCATTCTTGCGCGGAGCGAGACATTGAATGTGTTAGTGTATTCGAATTGAACATCTATTTTTATTATTGTCTGTCCCAACTACTAGTGTATACTGGAAGTTCAACTGGTCTTGACTATGTATAACTATCAATATGTAAAGCCTATGATCCTGTACAAAAACAACTAGTCCATGATCATTTTTGAGAAAAGGGCACCATCATTTGACAAAAAGGTCAAACATGGAGATTGCTGACATTGCATCCATCAAATGGCATCGTCATATACAACTTGTTTTCCTTTATATTATGATAAACAAATCTTTTTATAACCCTCATAATATTGTCTCGTAGGTGCCCTAACCTAAACTCCAAATAGCAGATACAAGAATAGGAATATAGCAACACTTAAATAAACAAATGGCCATGAATATTATTTGTCAATTACACAGCGCAACGACTACTGTATATACCATATGAACCATATGAACCATACCATTTTGTTTTACAGGTGGCAACACTGCTTCCGATAATAGCTACTTTCGTAATGTCAAATAAAAATATATTCATTCAAGCTACCATTTGTTCTGTACTAAATACACAGGTTGCTAAGTATTTGAAGGACTGCTGCAGTGTCTCCCTCTTATAGGATTACATTTCAATGCATAAGCTATAACAGTATAGGAAAAATACTGAAACTGGCAGTACTTGTATGTAATTAAATAGTATAAACTATTAATACAGTCGTCATGGCACTGCGTAATTAGTAATTAAATAAATATGTCATATTTTTCTTTAATTTTAAAGTGCAATTGGTAAACAAAAATAAAACTACAACACAATGTGCAAAAAATTGGTACCAAAAAATCATAACATAAACAAATGAAACTTTTTTATGAACTAGCATATTTACTCCAAATTATCATCAGTGGAGTTGGATGGACTCAAATGGTTGAGTGTGTCCAAAGTGTTTGGTTGATCAGAAACTGATGGACTAGAAGTCGGTGTGGGTTGACCTGATGACACTCTGGTGCTAAACTTGATTTGAGTTGATTCACTACTGTTAGTATTCTCAGTGTCCATGTCTTTGCAATCCAAAACATTTTGAAAACTAGAACCGGTGTGAAGTGGCGATTGTGAACCGGCAATCCTATGTCTGGAGTTCGATGTCCCAGCTACACTTGGGGAATAGGCAGGGTGATGAGGCGTACAACTACCATCTTGCTGAGGCGATTGCAAACTGGCATAGACTTTCTTGCAACTACCTTGTAGATCGAAATTAGTAGAATGTGATGGGGTGAATGCATGACTCGGAGTTGCAGAATTCCCCGGTGAAGGTTCTATGAATGGCGAAGCTGGTGAAGCCATAGAGGTATAAACACGGCTTCTTGAATGGCTAGTGCCATCCGTCAAATGAGTTGGAGTGCTACCAAAATCACTTTGTGGTGAACTTAAACTTGCATACACATTTTTCACCTGTCCTGATGTTGAGTAAGAAGGCAAGTAACTGTCACTACGGGGATTGTAAAACGGCGACTCTTCAACTACATTATCAAGATTCATTGACACGGGTGTGTTATTTTCACCCCACCTAGATGAGCTCGGATGATAACTAGGGCTTATAACATTGGCATAGACAATTTTTGACTGTCTATCAATGTCATCTGGCCTATGGTGCGAAGACGGAGCATAGTTGTCTGACCACTGAACTTTACTTGGTGTGAAGTCGCCCTTTATATATAGCTGTATGGGACGGCGAAAGCCTTTACTCAAATGTTGAGGGACTCCCAATACACAACATTTACTAAATCCAACCTCTGGCGATAAAAGGTACTCTCTAAATTTCATAGGTAGAAATTCAATTGACTTGTAATTGTTATAAATTGTTTCCTGTAAAATAAAAAACATTAATTATTTGCAGTGAAATTTATATACAGTTATTAATTATTTGTCAGGCCATTGAAAGAAAATGGATCAAAGGTATGGCCATATCATCCTAATTATAAACACAAGAAACTCTTGAGGTTTGTGGCGGATGATGGATGCCGTCTGGATGATGATGTCCGTCTGCTCGTAGTAATTTTCAACTTGAAAGAGTTGAATTTTCGTGTATTTTTAATACTGAAGAATGAAACTTGACATTTCCATAAGGGTTGAAATTTAAAAATAATATGACGGCTGTTGGAATATTTTATTTATTACTGGCCAGCTAGAATTAATAAAATATACACTCATCTATGATCGCAATAGAAATATGTAAAAGAATGTTCAGTGCCACGTCATAATTATAATAAATTGAAATATTATGCAGTGTTTATTTATTTATGATGAGTTATTGAAAAAAGTCAATTTGGGAGAGAAATAGTATTAAATAAATCACAAATTCAGTAAATAGAAAGTAGGAATGGTTTAATTTATTACCAGCCGTGCCTCAAAATTTAGGAAAAAACTAAAAAAGGTTTAAAATTTATGATGATAAGAAAGAATGCCATCAAACCATTGTACCTGTTTTTTTAATTTATACTACTCAACCGATCACAAGTTGAAACCACAGACAGGTACGAGTAGCACGGGGGAAATGCTTTTAATGACACCTGTAGGGCATAGCTGTAAGACGTAAGACTCGGGTTAAATAATTTACTACTACTAAACAATGTATAGAAGCAGGTGATATTAAACGATAGTTACAGGTGTCATTCTTGTTTTTTAAATGTTACATACTTGTAAAATTATTGTACATTAACAAAAGTAAAGATAAAGATATTTAGAGTACTTACAGTTAGCTTGTTCTTTTTTTTATAACTTGCCCAATTTTGGGCTTCTAATATTAATTTTCCACCAGGTCTCAACTGAGCAAACATTCTTTTGAAAGTCATTTTAACACCAGCATCGCCCCAGTTCAGATGAATCCATTTCGTAACAGACAAGCACAAAATGAGGTCAAACTGTGGCACCTCTGCATTTATAAGGTTCTCATCCTTCAATATATAGTTTGTCTGAAATATATTTTTTAAAGAAACTCGTAAAGGTTTGTTATTTATCACCCAACCTCTGATTAATTTTACAAAGCACATAAATTATGTGTTTAAAATAAAATTTATTAATGCTATTTTATTTTACATGGCAACAATCAGCAGTGGAGCGAAAGAAAAACTTTCAATGTAAAAAAACCAAGAACATACCAATAATAATTCAGCCATTAAGAAAATTATCTTCAGAGTATTATTTTATGAGACTGGTAGTATAATAACAAGGTCTTAAACCTATTTAGAAAGCAGTAATCCTTAAACTGTTCCTGAGCTATGTATATCCCTTCTACCCTTTTGTGATGGACCTGATCCCGGTCAGTGATTTCGATTGCACGCACTAAATAAATATATACACGTATTATGGTTGCCCTTAATCAGCTTAACCTCCAGTTTCTGTGAAGTATTTGTCTTGATTTAGGGCCAAGTTTTGCCTAGCCTTTCCGCGACTTTCACTGTTGAGCATCTTCATGGTTTTTAGGATTTCCAATTTAGATTTTTGATAATTCAAATTTGTGTTTCTAATTTAGATTTTATATTAACAATAGAAATCTGTTACTAATATAACAAATACTTTTTAAATGTAAACTTATCGTAATACTCCTCATTTGTTTGTAAGACTGTTGTTTTCTTTCAATAAAGAATAAAGCCCACACCCCCCGCCGCTTACACCCCCATTCCCACCATTTAAATGACAAACCAACCTCACGCTCCCTAATCTGGGCTCTATTCTGACAGTTGCTTGAGTCTTGGTGGGTAAAATTATGAAAAGTATTTATAATCAAAAAATACCTGCAAGAATGTTATGTTATGGGGAAAACCCACATTTTCAGTTTCCAATGGAAACCCTGGCAGTTGAACAGGTCCATACAAAATTGGAAAAGACACTGGAAAATAATTTTTACTATGTTCCTGTCCATGCTTTTGTTGAAAACGTTTATTCCTCTTTGTCTTTCGATTTTGCCTGTTAGTCGAAAGTTGATTACCTTTATTAGGTTGACTTTTTGTATCTAAGATTGGGTTAATAACACTTTCGGTTACAATTTGTTTTTTTTCAATATCTTTATCTTCTTCTTGACCGGTTGCCAGCTCCTCTGAGGTAGAATAATTTGTTTTTTCAACTTTTACACAGTATATGGCCTCAGATTTAATTTTTTTAACCTCTGGAGGAACTTCAATAAAATTTATTAGATTCTTTCGAGCTCGTGCTGAAATTGATATAAAAATATTAGAGATAATTAGAAAAAATGCTCAATATACTCATATAAAAGAATCAGAGTTAAAGAGGAATACAAATACGTCTACTCCTGTCTAAACAACGCTGTCATTGTTAGCACCCGGCGTATTGAATTATGACTTGATTTTTTTTTTTGGTTCATATGTACCTACTGTTTGCCATTTATGGTATTGTCAAGTGCTAAATAACCACTGAATGTTTTGGTCAGTATCCCTTGATATGCGCAAGAGATGGTTGAAGAAAATTATTCGAGGACACAAAATATATTTAAATTACATGTTCTGTATTTAGTTGGCACATAAAAAGAGACAGTACGGCTGGATTTTGTTCAAAAAGAGGGAATTTCAAAATTAAAGGTTAATCACAGCGCGACCCTCGCTCAGAGATTGTAACCGATCAAATGATAATGCAGTTTGATAATAGAGAATCCAATACCTCGGTAAAATCTTAACGTAAGCGCATGAAACAATATTCGATGAGGTCAATAGGAACAGATTAAGAAGGAAGAAGCTTTAACTGTATTTTATGGCCATTTTGTTTGAGAGTGCTATTTGCTCTATCATTTGACAATATTAGGCCTGAGAGCAAGATGACGGAAGCGTTAAGACATTCTGACCAACATAACAATTTAATTTTTGAAGCGCAACGTGGTTAAGTAGTGTAAAAGTGTAGGTTTTTTTCTCCCAATTATATTATGAAGTCAGTACTAAATGTTAACCCTCTACCTAACACACCGGTCTCTCAGACCACACTACTTTCTTCTATAAGCACACTATATTTTTCTTTTAAATGCGGCATTGCTTTCCCTTATCTCTTTAGGTACGTATTCTTTAGTCATGTCCGCAACGGTTTAGGTGCCGGTCAAATGTGTTAATATATGCGTATTCTTATTAATTTGATTTCTGGCAAAAAATTGGGTGTCTCGCAGACCACTGTGTTATGAAACGGATAAAAACATTCAGAACTTCACTAAATCAGAAGTATTAAAGTTTACAAATATTATATTAAATAGTACATTAAAATTGAATAATAATTAGGTATTTTAACTACTTCTTTTATTTAGTCTGTGGTTTCATTTTTTTTTTCAGAAAATTCAAATGAGATAGCTTTTCTCATACAGGTATTTATTTTCATATTGTAAATTACATTTCATGCATTCCACAACAAATTAAATTTTGCTTTCATTTTTTATTCTATATTAAAATCTAGCATAAAAAGGTGATATGATTCTATTAAGTATTTAAATTATATATTTATTGTTCAATAAAATATTCAATTGATGAGCAATATTGTATTAATAATAATCACTCACTTTTATACACTGTTTGGAAACACATAGTAGTCCTTGTGTCAGTTTGCTATAAGATTATGTAACCAATATTTCGAGAACATGGTAAGTCGGATTTTTTTTATGCTAATGTTAATATTGTAAAATGTCCGAAATCCATAATTGGTTTTGTATACTAGTAATAAGTTTTTTTTGTAATGATAAAAATGAATACTGTTGGATTTTTCAATAAAGAATAAATAAATAAATAAATAAATATTTCGTGTATATTTTTGTTTGAAACAGGTAACACCCATTACGCAAAAGAATTGAAAGTTTGTTTTGTTTTCATACCAGTTGTAACTATTGAAAGACATTTGTGGAAAGGGAAATTATGACCATTAGTTATTTAGTGGGATATGTTTTTTTTATTAAGCTTTGATTATGAGTCTAATATATCTATACCCAATACGTAATGGGTGCTACATATTAACTTCTTAACATTGAGAAAGTTTATTCTTATCAATTTGATTTCATCGATTGTTTTCGATAATTATTGATAGTGTCTTATGATCATTTTAGGCAATAAATGTTTAATTAACATTATTTGCAGGGGAAATGTCACCTCCCTCTTGAACGCAGAAATACAAACTCAAATTGAAGGAGGATGTTGAAAACCATGATTAATTTTTAAAGAGCAAGCGAGAACGAGATAAGCAAAAAAATATATTTAAAAAAAGGAAATGGATAAAAAAACGTGGCTTGTGAGGCACAAAGCAATTTTCTATTATATGTTTTAATTACATCTATAATAGTGCCCGTGCTGCTGTGTCAAGTAACGTAAATTGATTTTATGTGTCATCTATAGGGTTAATGTTAACTAGGTTGACGTCATCAATAATTTTTGAAAATAGATTTCTTGAATATTGAAATACATGGAAAGTAACTAAGAAACAAAGGGTCTACGACAAACCTATAAGTTTATCATCAATATCAATTCCCTTCACAGTCTTTGCTCCTAGTTCTCGTGCAATTGCAATTGATATATGTCCCACATTGCAACCAATGTCAAGTATATCCTTATTGAAAAACAAATGTCTGTGCATTTCAAAGACTTTCAGTCTCACATCCATCGTAGCATTGAGATTTCTGTAGCCATAGTACCTGAAAATAATTTAAAAACTTGTTAGTAGATATATGAACTAAACGAAAGGCATGTAATATAAATATTATCTATTTTACAAAAAAGAACTCAAAGGATAATTTACTGAAAATTATTTATTGGTATAATTAATTAATTGGTATTATAATTAATTATTTGGCGGTAAAGCAAAAGTGCAATCCAGTTTTTAGTATTTAAAGTTTACTTTTCTTAATTTCCCAATATTTTCTAAACATATACTGAAGAAATTACTCATTATAAGATTACACCACACCACACTTAAACCACACTAAAATTTAGACGTACTCTCAGATTTTCTCTATAAAATTTCATGAAAAATTTGATAGCTCGTGCTTGATTGGCAACATGGGGATGACAGAATTACCAGCAACACTCAGAAACCCTCAGAAATACTCAGTCACCTGGTGTAATACAAAACGCAACGATGTGCAGTCTTCAGCACAAATAATGAAAAATTTAGCACAACCAATATATTTCAAGAGAATAAAAAATGATTTCTGCATGAAATTAATAAACCAGAATTATAATTTATGTAAAAGGCATAAAATATATTAGCTGTATCCTTTTAACGGGTGATTCTGAACATTAAATTGAACATCTTTTGTTCAACAACTTTGTAAACAAAGCAAAAAAAAAACTCGTCTAAAATGGCAGTTCTAAAAATATTTTTAAGTATGATCACCTAATAAAATATCAGACCGCACGGCGTCGGAACCCAGGAATCGACTGACTCCACGAGGCATCATACCTACAAATGTATTTAGAGATTCCAATATATTTTAGAGATTTGGTGATATATGAAAGATTTGATTAATAATAATTTCCCAACCACTAACCAGTCTGGGAAATATGGTTGGCGCCCAAAATAGTCCTATAATTTCGAATATGACAATTCAATTCTTAGGTAGTTATTCACTTCGATTAGATTCTTTAAGGATGTGATAGTTTAGGTAATTTTCATTTTATTTAACCCCTATATGCATTATGCAAAATTCAATACTTACTTTGTGTTATTTTCATTTTACTGTTTTTTTTTTTTAGTTAATCTGGGTATTCTAATTTTAAGAAAAATATATATACATACATTATTTTTTATTATTTCTTTTGTACTCTTTATTTAAAAAAATATTACAAGTTCAAAATTTTAGTAAGAAAAAATATGATTTAAACTAATATTTATTACTAAATCTAAAAAGATTTCCGTATATGAATGATTTTATTTCAAAAATTTAATATGAAATGTAATGTGCAAATCATTTTAAAATCTGCTCTATTTTGTAGGCTTTCTATTGATGCAGATCTAAGAAACAAGCACCTAGTTCTAAAAAATAATTCACATAATTTAGGCATAGGTATCACACCCTCTGATCAATGTTCGAGTGGTTTGGGGATTTAAGGTCTGGAATTTTAGCTGCTTCAACGGGTTCTTTGTTTAACTGTGTGTAAGTATGTAGGGATAGTGTAATAAGGCCCTAGATGCAGTACCTAGACTCAAAACCAATCTTAATAATGCCGTTCTTATGGGCGATCTTTATGAGCCGTTCGCAATAATGTAGGCAACTCATTTCTCAAAAACAATTTATAGGCTGCTCCATTTAAATTAAACAGCAACAAAAAGAGACCAATAATATAATTTATATTTATATATAAACATAACTTGTATATTTTATAGTGTATTTTTGAAAATCTCTTTTATTGCTTTTTGGTATGGTCGTCAGGTAATTGTTTTTTAACCGTATTTAGTTTTACAAATGATTGTAGGTTTATTGGCAATTCGTTAAAATTTTTCAGAATGACCACACTGAGCTATCCCCAAAAATATTGTTTGTGGTTTGTTTGTTTGTTTGGCGACCTTTAGATACTTGCCTTGTAGTACTAATATGATTAATTTTGTACTTAAATTCTTCACTACAATAATTTTCTATACACAGTTGGTATGTTACTTTGTTTTCTATAAGTAACATTTTGAATAAATTAAATATTTGTTCGTAATTACCTTGAAATGGTTATTTTGTATGTTTGCTCAGTTGACGTTTTAGATATGTGATTTGGATATGTATTGTATTATTTAAATATTGAGCCATAACCACTACGACCATACGAGACGATCAATTCCATAAAGGCGATATAAAGATACTTTAGTATAGTAGTTATAAGGTATGTGAATTTCATCTGGTAAAATTTGATCAGAAATGCTTCTAACCTTACACACTAATTGTTGTGCCAATCCCAGTTCATCTGTGATAAAACCTACATATTTATGGGAGTAAACCAATTCAACTTAATCACATTTACAACATGTATGCATAAAACATAAAACATAAACCATGCATAAAACATAGAAATGCAGAACTAATGAAATGTCTGTAGCTACCTTATTAATTGACCTAATATGTATGAGTTTAGTTTTTAGCTTCTATACATTCATATATAAGCTAATATCTTTTGTGTGTCTGTGTCAGTAGCAACTTTCAATTCGAAACGTACAAATGTAAAAGAGTTCAATTTTTGTGTATAGATTGATGCTCTTAAAAACCAACCATAGCCGTTTAGACCACATCAGAGGCTGTCTGGATAATATAGATACATAACATTAGAGTCAACAAATTTCTAGTACTAATGGATGAAACTTTTGATAGATTTTGAATTTCAAAAATATGACAGCACGGCTGTTGAAACGTATTATTTATTACTGTCCAGTTTAAATTAATACAAAACTATATATGTGCTCTAATAGAAAGACGTAAAAGAATATTCAGTGGCACATTATATATTTTAAAAATATGACAATATGGCTGTTGAAACATATTATTATTATTATTAAATTAATACAAAATATAGGTCATTCTACCACCGAATTCCGTCCTATTCTATGCTATACCGGCTTTGACAATTATTCTCCCGATGTAGAACACACTTTCAGTTTATCCTGAATTTTCCAGGTAACTTCTTCGCCTAAAAACCATCTTAAAACTATTGTAAATATTTAAAAGAAAAATAGCTGAATCAGCCAAGTAGTTTCTGCTTCAGACACGTGCATTTTTATAGGTTGAAAAATGTCATTTTAAACTACTTAAACCTATATAATATCCCACTTGCCAAATATTACGCAGTTATCGACTAAAATTAAATATATGTTTTACCTGTCATAGTTCCCGTACTGGTATTGAGCAAGTTGAGGTTTGAATTTTGGCATCTTGAGTTCGTTTGTTTGTGTCAATGAATCGTCTTGATTAAGGCTCTTACGGGGCTGGCGAGGTTTACCATGATGACCTCCAGCAGCACCTCTGTTAGTATGCATTCCTACCCTGCTATGAAACCGCATCCAGGCACCAGGTTGAGGAACTACAGGACTCACTATTTTATCTAGCGAATCCATCCGTCTCACCTTTTTATTATCCTTACCCTTCTGAGATGTGCTTTCTGACTCGCTGACTGTTCTTTTCAGACCCTTGGAATGGCTCAGGTCGAGTTTCAAGTCTTTATTTTTAGCTGGCGCCGGTGGAACAGGAGTTGAAAGTTCATTTGTTTTTGATTCGCTTGGTTCTTCTGGATCAAGGGAATCATTCTTGGCTGGTGAAGCTCGAGTAGGACTGGCCAAAGGTGCATTTCCTCCTCCACATTCCGAAGACCGCCTTTTGGACTTAGTACGCTTGCGAGTTTTCCGAGACTTTACCTTTTCGAGACGTTTTTCATATTCATCATTGTCAAGAGGATTTAACAAGTTTAAAGGATCTCTTATGTCGGGCGGTATAATGACGTCAATCTTGGCTTTGTGTCTCGGTGGAGTGGGCAAAGGGGACGACTTGGGCGTGACAGCATTCATAGCCCTATTGATGTCTTCATCTTGGAGGCTGTTAAGATTAAGTGGATCAGAAATATTTCCACCCAGCAAAAATTTTGTAGGCGGTATAAAAACTTCTTTCCTCGGTCGTTTATAGGGCAGAAAGAACTTCGAAAAAGTTGAAACGGCTTGGATGCGATTTCTACCAACCTTAGTCATAAAATTTAAATGACTGACTCTTCTAACGGCACCCATTTCAGATACGTCCTTCGACGTCAAGGAACTCTTATGTTTCTGCTTTCCATAGCGGTTTTTCCAACCCTTTCGAGTCTTTTTCACTTTCTTGTTACATTTGCTTTGATCTGGATTTTTAAAATTATCAAAAGCCAAAGATGAATCGGGTATATTTTCTACTTGGTCATCATTAGGTTCACTTTTAACTGGCACCAAATCCACACTCTCTTTTTCTTCTTGATCTTCCATTTTCATTGAAATAAAAAAATCCTACTTTAATAAAAAAAAAATTTGCCACTTCAACAATTTTAGGTCACATTTATATTGAATAAAAACCATTGTGAGGGCAACTTCCCATCCATCACAATTTTCACGGGTTATGTTTTTTAAAAGTAACTATTTACTAAAAAATTGTCTTATTCTGTAAATTAACTATTTTTTAATATCCACATTTATCCTACCCCCAACAGAGGTAAACCATTGTGTGACCACCTAACTGGTGCTTGACTAGAAACTTAAATTTTGATTTTACAAAAACATAACCAATAAGACGCACACCATCGACAGAACACAATAACAACAAACGGTCTTAGTTCGACCGACGTATGAACGAACGCAATCGCAGATTTATTCCACTTTCCGGGTGATGTGAGAACCGATTGACTTCCGACCAAATGGGAAGGGAACGCGAATGGCAAACTCAAAATATATTTCTTTTATCTAAACTTCTACGAAAAAGTCTTAAATGAGCGTAAATATTCCTTCGAGCACCAGTCACCCCGTAATCAAATTTAATTATTTAAAAGGTATGGATAGATAACCAATAACTCAAAAGTCAACTAATCCTAACGAAAAACAAACGTACGTCTGCTGTCGACCAGCCTCAGTGTTTGCAGCTGCCACACGTAAAAACTTCCCAATAAAAATAAATCCCCTAAAATGAATGTTATTAGGAAAAAAAGAACAAAAAAGGATCTTCTTAAATAAAACGTATTCGTTATAACATCAAACATTGTGATAAACATACAATGACCATGTAAGTATCAAACGTTTAAAAAAGATATAACTAAAGAATAAAACGATGAAGATCAATGAAACAAACAAGAAACAATAACAAAAAGATAAAACAAAATTGAAGCATGTATTCAACATAGTATTAATACAAAATAAAGTTATACGTTTTATATGAGATTGCGGTAATCCCGAACTAAATATTTCTAAATACATTTTACAAACTCTTATCTAGAATATAGTACGCAACAGTTAGCAACAGTGGATTTTGATGCCACCGTTCTCTAGACTTGACCATGGTGTCTTTATCATACTATCGTTATGATAAACAATTTGCTGAGGGTAAACTATATGTTTGATAGAGGGTAATATTAATAATACCCTTAATTTTTTGAGATCATAAATTTTATATTATATCTTAATAAATGTGATATTAGATATTAATTTATTCGATATTAAATTTAAAACAGCAGACATGTAAAAAATGAATGACATAAGGTATTCAAAACTTATTGAAGGTCAGTAAACCATTATGGTATTCAAATTAACTTCTCATAAACACCTCATTCCCCAAAAAGACTCATTCCTCATTCATTTTGGTCATTATCCAAAAAGACCTCCGGAATCAAAATACAACTCTAAAAATGTTGTATACGATCCAATTGTACGCTTGGCAAAACGAACTATTTACCCACTTGTTGGAAATTACCCATATGTTGTTTTAAAATTCCCATAATTTCACACATAGAATATCCGCTTATATGAAGCTTTTTATGTTGCTTATACATATTACATTTTAACAGAACAAATAATTAGGGAAACTCTAAATACTTTAAAACATTATTCTAAATTTAGTTTCGATATATGTATTTTTTTTATTGAAAATGTGTATTTAATTGGTCACAGTTTGATAACGTCATTTTCTCAATTTGTAAATAAATTTAAATTATATATTACATCCTTGTTGAAATAGATAATCCGCCCGGTGTTGCGCCTAAGCGCCATTTTCCCAAATAACCGAATTACGAATATTCGGCTCGAAATGTTGCGAATCACCAAATATTCGGCGGGTTGTGAGATCGGCTCTGAGCCATGGGCGAAAATTATCTTAAATATATTTTGCGCTCTAATGCAAATAAATTGATCTTCCTTCGACACAACTTGCTGTCTTTGAACTTTAATACAAAAGTTGAACGGAAAAAAGTTTCTACTGAATAGTGGTCAACTAATCGGCATTAGGATGCGGTTTTCGGTTGAGCAATGAAAACCAAACCGAATAACGAAATGAATAATCAGTGCTACACTACTTAATACCATTGAGCAGAACCACATTCTCTGATTTTTCACTAGGAATAAGCTAATTTTACTTTTAATCACCTAGCACTCTTGATGTTGGTGGTTGGGGGGAGAGGGAGGGGGAAGTATGCATAGTGAAACATACTTGGTTCTATTTGCAGGGATGGGGAGGGGGTAAGATACACCACAATTAAAATCCAGTTTTTGTTAAACAAAATAATAATTATTATAATAGACGGAAGGATAAAAACATATTTAAACAGTTATGCACCGTGTCGCAATAGTTATAATTTATTCGTTTTTACCTAAATGTGTAGTGACTGAGAGTAAAGAAACATATTAAACAGAATATTTTTATTCGGCCTTATAAGAAAAGTTACGTAACGCATGTGAGAGGTCTATTCTTAAGGCGCAGCATAGGGATAACATTGGAAAATCTTCATAAAAACAAACATTTTTAGTGATATACCACTCCTCAACCACTAAGCATTTAGACGAGTGATTTTATAGCGTTATGTAGATTAAAGGCTTATTCTTAGGCTTAGGCTTACTTCCTGGAGGCCTATTTTTGAAATAGATTTTCGTTTATAATATAAATTATATAAAAAAATGTGTTCACTTTTATTTTTCGTTTCGGGTTTAATAGATAATGCAGCATACAATTTATCTGTAAAATAGTTAGTAAATATATTTATTTTTTTTTCGTTTCGGGTTTAATAGATAATGCAGCATACAATTTATCTGTAAAATAGTTAGTAAATATTAGTGTAGTTCTTTAAGCCACACTTTAAATTTTATTCTTATTTTAGAGATTATTAAAAGTTATTAAATTTAGACACATTATAATTCGACGAGGTCGTAAATCATTACTCGCACGCTCGCAACAACATTTTTACGGTTAAGTATTTAAGGTCGATATTATCACGATCAAAAACAGTATGTTGCGATGTCTCCATTGAATCATTTTTGGGCATAGTATGCGTCTTAACGATTTTATGATGTTATGGGGGAAGGTTAAAGGTAGTAAATAAAATATTAAAAAAATATTACTTGGATTATGGACATAAATATGTGTAAAAAATAAAATATTCCTTTTAATATAAATTCGCCTAGTAGGACAAATCCTGAGTTAGAGGCGACTAATTAAAAAATCCCCAAACTTCAAAAAAAATAATATTTCTGGCAGCACTGCCCAGTTACATACGATAGGCAATCTGGCCTAAATTCGTTTGGCATGTTGGTACTCAGTGAAAAGTATGTTCTGCTTTAATTTCTATTTCTGAATTCTGACAGTTGGTCAAATGTAATTCGTTGAAGCTTTTTGAAATGTTTGGTGTTTTGACGGCCGTTGTGAATTGTACTTGTCTGCAAATAAACTAAAATAATGCGTGTATCCCATCGTATCTTGTGCTATTGATGAATGATTTTGAAATGTGATAATTTCGCGCATTAAAGGAAACTGAATTTGATTTTTAATTGTTTTAGGGTAGGGTTTTAGGTTCCAAGGTGAGTTTTCGTTCATATAAAATGTATCTTCTGTAGTTTATCCATACTAGCCAGCTACGCGTCCAGTACTTCATTATTTATATTATTTATGATTAAACTTTAGAGAAATTCTAAGTATAACCCTTTAATGTAACATTGAAAGATAACTTTGCGCGTTCTTGCTGTCGCTTTGATTTAAATTGTTGAACCTATTTTATCAGATAATTTAGAGCGAATGGTTCTGTCAATAAAATTTAACTATGTATTTATAATTCTAATTTTAGGGGGCCATCAAGATGGACAGATCGAAAATACCAAAGGTTCCACCGGTCCCAGCACCTCGAAGCAACATTCCACCTACAGCCCAAAGGAACAATAATAATGGCCCTAGCTCGACCACCATGAAAACCCGTCTTAGACAAATTGAAAATTTAAGTCTGATTGAGAAACAAGATTTGATTTCAACGCATACAAAATCTACGTCGTTTTCAATTCCTAAAATTTCTACGAATGTTTCTTCTGCAAAAAATGCATCCAGTGTTTCATCACTGTTACAAAAACGTCGACCATTGACTGCTCCTGCCATAGAATCGGTAACAAAACAAAACAAAATAGAACGAAAACCTGCTCAGAAGATTCCGCCGTACGATTACAAAGCTAGATTTAATGATTTACTTGAAAAACACAAGGTTTTAAAGGAAGAAGCAAAACATTTTAAAGAGGGTTATGAAGAAACATCTGAGGAAAATGAAAAAATTAAGGAGTACTTGCAGTCGTTGTCAGATGAGAACCAAAATCTAAAAGAAAACTTGAATGAAATTACAGAAAATATTAGAACAATGTCTATTGACTACGACCGAATGAAGATCGAACATGAATTTTCAGATAGAAGATTAAGAGAAGTAGCTGATGCAAGAGACAAGCTAAAGGAAAGGCTAACTAAAACTGAAGAGAATCTTGAAAATATAATGATGGATGCTAAAGAATCGAAATTAAAACTCATGCACAAAACTGATGAATATGAACAAGCAAAGGAAAAATATGAGGCGGAGGTTCGTAAAACAAACAGGTTGAATACTCTTTATGACACGAGCCAAACAAAATGCATCGAATCAGATATTCAGTTGCGTTCCCTGCAAAATAATTATGCAGAAGTTGAAAAGCAAATCGAAGAAAAGAAATCTATTGTAGAGGGTTTAAAGAAAGACTTTGAGTCATTACAGAATATTCTAGATTGCATGTACAGTGAACAGAAAGATTTGAGAAATACTGTCCAAGATCTAAGAGGAAATATCCGGGTTTTTTGCAGAATACGTCCTCCACTGGATTCTGAAATGTCCAAGCCATTATTTTCACTGCGCATAACAGACTCTTGTACTATGGAATTGGAAAAGATATCACTGAATTCTCAAAGGCGACAAAATCCGCAGGCTTTCACCTTCGATGGAATATTCTCTGCTCACTCTCATCAGACCGATATATTTACAGAAGTATCCCCTATGATTCAATCGGCTCTGGATGGTTACAACGTTTGCATATTTGCTTATGGCCAAACGGGCTCTGGAAAAACTTTTACCATGGAAGGAGGGTCAGAGCCAGATACATTTGGAATCATTCCTCGTGCATTTGATATGATATTTACTTATGCAGAGGATTTAAAGAGGATGGGTTGGGTTTTAACAATAAAAGCTTCATTTTTGGAAATATATAATGAAAATATTTATGACTTGTTGGAACCGAAGAAAAATCAAGAGGAGCACGAAATAAAAATGGCTGACTCAAAGGGCAATGAAGTTTACGTCTCGAACCTTAAAGAAGAAGTCGTAAAAAGTTCATATGACTTCACAAGGATGATGGTAACGGCACAACGAAACAGACAAACAGCAGCAACGCTGTGTAATGAGAGAAGCTCACGGTCGCATTCAGTCGCGCAGATTAAAATATCAGCTATAAACGAAAAGCGCAAGGAAAAATTTTGCAGCAATCTGAATCTAGTAGATTTAGCTGGTTCAGAAAGTGGTAAAACGACGCAAAGGATGGATGAAACTAAACATATAAACAGATCATTATCCGATCTGTCGAAGGTGATATTAGCTTTGCAAACAAATCAATCACATGTACCATACAGAAATTCTAAGTTGACGTATCTGTTGATGCCCAGTTTAGGCGGAAACTCCAAAACCCTTATGATGGTAAATGTTTCCCAGTTTGACGAATGTTATCTTGAAACGTTGAACTCTCTGCGTTTTGCAATTAAAGTTAATAGTTGTAAAACTGCCAAAGTGAAAAAAAACATTACTACAGTGTGACATTTTTTATTTTATATTAATAACTAACTAATAAGTAGAATGGGTACAGAACCACACTTCTGTTCTGTGCCCATTCTTACTCACTAGAAGTGATGGTATTGAGGCTATCTGGAGATAGATCTAATCGTAACATGCAGCTGCAATGATGTATGTAGCTTTGATTGTTCTGATACACAAATCTGCAGCAATGTTTCATCGTGACATGGCTTGGCAATTTGCAATGTATTTTTCTCTGCGATACCCTATTTTGACTGATCTGATCTTTTCGACATATTTTTAATGTTGAAAGCAATTCCTTTTTTTGGAAGGAGTCTTAAGATAGTTGATATTGTCATAATTTAGTGGCTAAACAATGCAACATGTTTTATGATTTGGTTAACAGTGTATTTATTACAAAGATGATTAAAAAGTTGAAAATAAATACATTTGTTTCCAACTTTTCGATTTATCTTCATAATACAGCGTGAATCTTGGCTGTAGCACTGGAACTGCCTGGTCTGGCTAAGTTCCTATCTTGTTAATATTGGTCACAATGACCATTCTTTCAAGAAAAAACCAAAATTGAATTAAAGCAGCATAGGGTTGAATTCTTTCCCTACCAGGAAAAATCGCAAATGGTATGCGCTTCATAGATCTTGTCAAAGTAGCTTCTAAATACTCTAATTGTAAATATTTTCTTTTTTTTTTGGTCTTTTTTATATTTCACACTTTGAAGCTTGATTGGCGGTTAAGCTCATCCATTAGTATCCACGTTATTTTTTTGAGAGTTACAGTCATCGACAATTTACAAGATGCATGATAATGCTATGTACTTTTTATGATATGTACAGGGTTTATCTCGAAATATCACGGTAACTGGAGAAATATATTTCATATTGCTTTTTTGAAATATTTATTACATATAATCAAATAATTAGGTACTTAGTTTAGAAGAAAATATTTTTTTTCGTAAATCGATTATTTTTCCTTTGTTATTTTCTTATCGTGCCTGTTTATAAATTCATCCTTTTGAATTTATTTAAAACCAGTGAAAAATATTAAGGTATATTGCTTGCCAGTTCGTTTGTCTAATCTGACAATATTATATCAATCATTTTTAATGACTAGTTTGATGAAATGCTGTAATTTTTTTTTCACATTAGTATTTATCGTGGCTCTGTCCTAGGTGTAGAGTGAATAGGGGGAAGGTGCCCTTCAGTGAGACAAATTACATTTTGTGTACAACTTTATGTATATGTCAATAGACAACATTAGCCTGTCACCGTTTTAGGGAAAGTTTTCATGTTCTTTTATATTTTCCCTTTTTATTTTTAAATTTATATTATATTATATTTTATATTTTTAAATTTTGGTAATTTTTTGTCTGTTTTTCCAATTAACTATTAATGCATCAGATTTATTTTTGGGTTAATCTAAGTGGTTATGTACTCTTTACTTAAGAATCCAATGGGATTAGAGGTTAGGATTTTTAATAATTTGTGTAGGGGTTCTAAGAGTGAGACAAACTCTTGTATCCAACAGTGAGACAGTGTCCTACTGAAGGACACATCAAAATGTAAATTATTATTTGATTTAATTAGATCCTTGCCTGTTTCTTTTTAGGTCGCTTAGGCATTATTTTTTTTTATATTGAAGAACCATAGTCACTTCTTTGCATTTTTCTTTTGTTTTCAATCTAAGCTTAGTTATGTTCTTAATATTTCATTAATACCTACTAGTTTTTTGTGTTTATTGTCTTTCGTTTCGAAACATATTTTAGTGTTGGAATACTGTCTCACGATGGACTACTTTTGTCTCACTGTTGGACAGCGGTACCCTAGTTTGAGACAATTAAGTGAAGAGTGTTAAATAAAATGTAATTTTAATAAAGTCTATAGAATTGATTCTGATAAAAAATATTTTTATTACACTTCTCACTGTAGGGCACTTTCTCCTGGACAAAAAATTCTCATATCCAGCGGTCTTGCTGTCTAGTAGACCGGAATTAACTCTATTTTACCTTTCACCGGAGGGTTAAAGGTTACTTTGACAATAATTTTTCGAGAGTCTGCTGGCATTCGAATCAATAACTATATACGAACATGAGTTTGCCCATATGTCAGAAACTTCCACTCACCCTCGTCCACACCATAACCCACTTTTTGAACAAGTATTTTTTTCCACCTAATATGTTAATTACCAACATATAGCAGTAAACTTTGGCAAATTATTATATATTTTGGTCATTAGGGCTTTATAGATTCCATTTTTAAGATTTTTTTTAGTTTTTACGAGATCAATAACTGTGCCACTGTAAAAATCATATGGTTTGGCTGATGCCAGACCACACTAAAGTATAAAATTCAATTGGCATTGAATCAATTTGTCCCTCACCTCCCTAAGTAATCTTTCTCAAGTGCGTAGATAGACACATTCATTTTCATACACCTTGTCGTAAGACCATTCCCGATAAAAAAAACAGCTAATAGATCCTGCGATTTGTAGAATAAAAAATCTAATACATCTAAAAGGAAAACGATCTAGGATCTTATAAGGGTCGTAGAGAATTGTGAGCGCTCGGCTGTCGCCGTGCTCCGTAACGGTGTCAAGACCATTATCGATCAGGGCGTCAACGGAATTCACGCGCTAACCGAACTGACACCATCTGTTTAAAAATATAATAAATTTGGGGCTGTTTTTTTTTAATCATTTCTTACTCATAATAAATAGGTTACACAAAAACCCCCTTAAGTCTTCGGGAATGGTCTTCGGATATCCTGTATACAGAGTGAACTAAAGTCTGCAGTATCCTTTTATGCGGGGATTCTTGGCATGAAACTAAATCATTTTTGTTCAATAAGTTTCCATATAGCTAACAAAAAAAATCTTATAAATACTCTATTGAACGTATCCAATTGACCAATATTTCAATCAATGCATCGTTAATGCATTTGTAAGTACGGGCCCCCCATGAAGTCAGTCGGTTACTGGTTGAAGTTCATTTCATGCCCAGAATCACCCCTTAAGATGAAACTGCTGTCTTTAAGTTGTCCTGTATATAGAACCATTGATATTGTGTAATTTATCAGGCTTTTAAATTAATTATAAATATACTTTTTATGGCTAATTGTTTAATTTCGGCTCTACATGGGCCATCGAACAAAAAATATATACCTATCTACATTATATTTATTATCCTTAAAATGTATTTAAATTCACTGATGTCCTTTTAAATTAAACAGCAAAAAAAAAATCCCAATTATGAGCAAAACAAATTCAAAATTGAATAGAAATCATTTTAATGTTTGAGAATGCGGTTGAACACATAGCATGAGGTTGGTAGGGACCGTTAAGCGCTCGGCTCACGAAGTACTTCGAAGAAAAACAAAGTTTTTCAATAAAAAGGTGTTTAGTGGGATAACTAATTGTAAAACCAACCATTTTTTTACTCAAACTTGATCTCGTCCTTATACTCTTCTTGTACTTGTCATTATTTTACGTTTTTAAAATGCAAAATTTTTTTTTAAATGCAAACCTTGGTATCCCAGCGATAACCAAAATAAAAATTATTTATTCAAACTTTCTTTCGTAATTAACTACCTTCTTTTGGTAAATAACCTTATGTATAGTCTTGTTAGTACACCATAAAGTGGTAGCCCATCCATTTTCTTACGGTTAGTGGTCACTTTTAAGCTTAGTAGCTGTAAAAGGTTACTGAAGTTTTTATTGTGTGGTTTTTCATTTTTAGTCAGTATGCAGTGCTCTTGACTTCTTTGTATGAGGCCATTCTTTATTTGACCTTCTGCACATAAATTAGAGGACCTTCCTTCCATAGTCTTTTACATCTTATTGTCTAAATACGTGCTAGAGGCTTAGCAAAATGTATTATGTTTAACCAAATTGCCATTAATGTAAAACCAGTAAATGTAGATTACTGATTTACTTTTGTTTTTTACCCACTAAATCATAATTGATATCAAATGTATCTCTAGGTTATTTGTTCATCTTTAGTGCCTTACGCAATATGTTGTAAGTACTATCTGGATTACACAGTAGAAGTTGATAATCCGGCTGTTTTAGGTGAATTACATCTAGGTTCTTCAAACTCCTTAACATTAATTTTGTAAAATATTTTGGTTATAATCTAACAGAATTGAGTTTCCAAAAATGAATTATCAAAAACAAAAACATATCTTTTACTTTTTATCTGTAAAATCTTATTTGTTGTATCCTGTTCACCTGTTATAGCATCTATAATATTAAAAGTGCTTTACAATGTGAACGCAGTTGAAATTATAACCACCACAGACAATACATTGGCCATAGGATATCATGCCGCTATTATTTTTACTGCAATTTCAAAAGCAACATTATGTGTCAGATCTGATTGTACAATACAACAAAGGTTTACTTAATCTGGCCATCATATAACTAGATGTATTAATTCTAAATATTGTAAAACTTTTTAAATTATTAAGGAATACAAAATATGTTATAATATACCCAAAGGATATAGACATATTTTGTTAAAGCTGGACTACATTACATTGTTATGTATTAATAGATTAGGAACTTCGTTTATCAATAAAGATTAACTATTAGTAAAATGAACTTGATTATTTAAATGAAAACCTGGTGCAGCATGGGCCTGCCAGTTGGCAATACAGATTCCCCTTTTCGACCACAGTTCAACACTGCGAGCAAATTTCCTCTACCATTTTCTTATTTTTTTTTCATTCTAATTCCATATGAACATACACCGTGTCTTAAGATCATTCCCGATAAAAAAAATATGGCAAATTGGCCCTGCGATTTCAAACAAGGTTTGTATTAGCGTCATATCAAAAGTCTTCATGATTTCCGAAAAAAAAATAACCGTTTTTGGAATGTGCCCGCAGCTGATCGTTCGGAGTCGTTAACCAGACTCCAGCTGACCTCACTCAAGGCTACGAATTTGTTCGCCGCGTTAAGCGACACTTAAAGGATTTCACACCAGCACCTTAATAAAATTAATAACTTTAGTGATGGATTATTTTTGCATTTTGTTAGATAATTTTTTACTGGTAATAGGGAATATAAACATCCCTTTAAGTCTCCGGGAATGGTCCTGGGACACCATGTATAGTATTTTTATAATATAATAATTAAATTGTATACAATATGGATTGTTTTTTGAATATCCGTTAACTCCATTATTACAAAAAATATATTATGTGGTTTATTCATATAATAAAAAAGATATTTCAACACATGTTTTTTGGTTTTACTTTGAATACGTCATACTAAAAATCCTGTTTGAAATAATTTCTTGCTGTCTATTAATTATTTCAATATAAGCGTTGGATATGTCAAATAGGTAGTTGTGATATTACCACAACTAATTAACGCTGCCCCAGTGCAAAACTGCAATATTTACCATTGAGTTACCTTTGCAGATATCGTAGTGTTGTACTGGGGCAGCGTTAATTGTATGTTTAAATCCTATCCGCGGAATAAAATGTGAGTTTAGTACCTTTGTTTTGTATGTTTATATGCCTATAAATCTTATAAAATAAACTGTCTTGAATGAAAGTTTCGAAATAGCAGCTAAATAAACAGAGAGCCTTTGTCCATTCCAAACATTTTTAGCGGATTGCTTGTTCACCTATAACAGGGGTCGGCAGGAACGACCTCTTTGCCCAGACATTTGCAGCTCTTCGGACATAAACTCTAATTTCACCTTATCTCAAGCAGCTTTATATCTTTAAGTTACTGAGATAGACCCGCCGAACAAACTTCGACTCGTCCTCAAATGAGCACACTCGCATTGGTGTCATGAATCACTTGCGAGTGGTAGCATTTGAATCATATGACACGTACCGGACTCCGCATTTGTTCTCGCATGTCGATGCAGGTATGAGCATGCACATATGTCAAGGCACCACCATCTTTGACCTTAGTTGACGTTTGTTGTGTTTCGATTTCGTCTGCTTGTGTGTACTTATCACGTTTGAAGCTTTTGGCAACAAAGACATATCCACGGTAAATACTTTTTTATATTTACACATCAAATTTTTTAAGGTATTTCAATTTTGATTGACCATAATATTAAATAAAAAATACGTTTATATTTTACACCGACTGCGTGAAATTGCTTATTACGAGGAATAGGCAAAAAATGCGTAATTCATGAAAAATACAAGCCCGTTGCTTCCTTCTTGAATTAGTTGGACTGTGTATGAATTTTCGAAAAACTGTCAACACGACTGTTGAAAAAGTAATTTTGATGCGGATATTAAATTTAACTTTGATTGATTGGACATAATATTATGATTAAGTATTCAAGTATTCAATTAAAAACAAGTAGCTATTTGTCAGATACAGTAAAGCTATCGAAAGAGATGCATATGGACACCGTTCTAATTAAATTTTTAAATAAAACATCTAACTTTTTTCCCTAATATCCATAACCTCTAGATATGTATGACATATATGCTGCTTTCTGGTTCCTTTGTTATCCTGTTTCCATGACAATTTGACTCTTCTCACTTGAGTATAGATGGTTGACAATAGAGGGTTGCAGCTTACCATTGCAAGGTCATTAAAGCTTAGTGAGTGAATATTTGTGGTGGGTGGTAAAAACACAATGTCAAAATAGCATTTTAAACAATGTTATTTTTCACAACTTTCAATGATTCTCTATGTTTTATTTTAAGTTATAAAATAAAATGCACTATTATACAAAATACTGTCCGAAAAGTTGCGTTTTTGACAGGTCTGTGAAGTTGTCCACCACAGAATTATCATGTTTTAATTTTATGCTTCAATCAACTGCCAATTCCTTGTAAGAGATATTAGGGTTTATAAATTTAATATTGCAGATAAAATAATCTTATTTTCTCCTTGCAATACATTTTTTTTAGAATTCGAACATTTTCTCCAAAGTTTTTTTTTTATAAATTCAACATCTAGCAGTATGCCTAATTAATTAACTCATTAACAAAGTAAACTCACAGCACAAATAAGATCGCTTGCATTTTTACTGGTTTTACATACTAAAATATTTCTTTATATAGATATTATTATTATTGTTATTATTGTTTGTTGAGCAAGCAGCTATTTAGCTGATGTGCTACACAGTTACTAGCGATTTGCCTAGATTCAAGAAATTTATCAAGGCGGTTCTTGAACTGGTTTACACTTATAGCTTCCACCACTTTTCCTGTGGTAGCCGATTTCAATTATCCACAACTCTATTGGAGATAAAATTCTTCCTAGGATTAGTGGAACAAGGAGATTTAGATAACTTCATTGAATGGCCGCGGAGTTGCGTGTTTTGGTTAAACATGAATATGTCCTTAATGCTTGCACAATTGTAATGTCCAGTTAACACTTTGTAAGTCTCAATGAGATCACCACGATCACGTCGCTCCTGTAATGAGATCAATTTTAACACAGACAGCCTTTCTTTATATTCCAAGCAAATAGTATTTTTAATTTAAATTATAAAATGTGCTAAATCAATAATGTGAATAACTGAAAGCAATAGGTATATATTTTTAAAAATCTTACTTATTACCATTGATTATTTAGTGGCTTAGCTCAACCCAAGAAATTAATCCGAGTTATAGGATGGTTCTATTTTTTTGCCTAGACAAAATCCGCAGAGCATAAATGTTAACAGTTTTGAAAAACTTAATGTAGCCAAGGCACAGGCTGTGGACTGCTTTGTAAGTAAATAATTTCCAGTTAAACTCGAAAAACATATTGCGATCTGTCATTAAAAATTATAACATTCTTTTTTTTTTAGTTTTCAATAAATTACGATGTTTTAAGGCTTGGTGCGACATCTGCAATCTGTTTTAGTTACTAAAGCTTGGTAGTCCAATTCTTCTTAGCAGTGAGCAATCTAAAAACCACTAAGTTAATATTGTTCATACATTAACCAGTAAATATTATAGGACATTATATCATATTTAGTGGTATTTTACTTTTTGATTTATATCTCTAAATTGAACTTCTGTATGATAGTAAATATTTGACCCAATGAATTTATTTTGCCACTTCAAATAATTCCTATTAAGTCCCACAAAAAGGCCTGATAACCAATGTTTTCAAACCAGCTTTCAATCCTTGTCTACCTATATTAAATGGTATTAGTTCAGTTAATTGTTGTATTAAGGATATATAAATTTACTTGAAATTTAAAGCCTCAAGTAGTATTTTTTCAATGAAACATATTGTTAAGTTGAAATTAGTTTTATTATGAATATACAAAGACTAGATTTGTTTATTTTTAATTATTTACAATGTCTAACAATACACAATTTATATCACTTTTAATAACACCAAGGTCTTTCATGGCAGAATACTTTCAATACTATGATAAATAAATAATCAATCATATTTTAATGGACACAATATAAATAAAACACTGGAATTAAATTTCAATCAATTATAAAGCGTAATCCTCATTTATGGCACAAAATAAAAATCTTTATTTACTTTTGTGACAAAGAGCGATAAGATAATGTTAATTCTCACAGTGGCATTATTCAAAGTGCACTCTTTTACTCTCTCACTGTTCACTGCAAGTGGGCTGTGGAAGTTGTCCTTCTGCGCTTCGCATCGTCGACTAATTCCCGAGAATCGTTCTGAGGGTGGTAGAAGCGATGGCAGGACGCAGCGTTGCCTACCGACGCTTGAATTTAAGCCTTATGCGTCCGAGCATTTCTGGAATGCTATGCTATAGGCTAATCATTTGTCAGTATTGGGGTATGGTTCTAGATCCAGATCCTCTAATACCTGTTGACAAAGAAATACAAATTACATATACATAAAATAAAAGTTTTGTTAAGTCACGGTTTCTCATATTTCATACTCAACGACAAAACTCCAGTTAATGCGGTTTTCAACATATTCTGATGTTTGTCTTTTCAGATGGTTATATAACTACAGGGCGTCCCGAAGATACAAATATGTCAAACTGCTTCTTTTTTCTATTAAGAATGAATTGCAAAACTGGGCGATAAAATATTGGAAACATGGTAAATTTTTCTATTTCTTCAGGATATTTTCTTATTTTTAATTGCCTGTTAACTTGCAAAAGCTAAGTTAAACTTTTAAAGTAATGCTCAAATTATTCTTTTTTAAGCTTTTCAAATGCTTTTTACCAAATAAATTAAATAATTTTGTGACAAAAAAAATGGGAAACAATAATTTTAAAATGAGCTGGTATTGTAAATAAAGCAAAACTCTCTTTATATACTTACAGTTGTTAGACGATCCAGTCCAAAAAGAAATCCTTCTTCATGGTTGCCTTGTTCCCATTGTCGTCTATGGTTGACGGTGATGCCTTCGGGGACCGCACGAGTTTTGGCAAAGTCAATCAACCACACTCCAACTTTCTTCTTATCATATATCATAAAGACGCTACTGCCCACAATCTCGTGATTCTTGAAATAATCAGATTTTTCAAAAAGTGTTCGTATTTCTTTCAAACGAGTCACTAATTTCCTCCTGACCTCCTTCCTGCCATTGAGGAAATGTGCGATTGTCGTGGCGACCTGCTCTCTGGACTTGACTTTTTTGAGGTCGTTAACCGGTGCTTTGCCGGGAAACTTGAGAGCTTCGATTCTGAAGCCTTCGCTGCTAGTGGAGGACTGTCTCTCCCTGAATTGCATATAACGCAGCTTGGTGACGGCGCGGGCTTCGCGCTCCGCTGGTGTTGGTTCGTTCGGGTCGACTGCAACCATCTTTTCGTAGAGGTCGTTCCGCGCAGCGGTCTTCGAGACTTCGGACTCGAGGAAGGTCCGCGTGCCCATTTTGACGTCCATAACGTGCGGGTCGTCGAAGCCGTGCAGCAGGTCCTGTAGCTCGATGAAGGTGTCGCCTTTGTAGTCGACTTCGCGGTAGTAGCGCGGGATGGCGGCGCGCATGTGCGGGCAGCGCGCTAACTGCTCGTAGACGTCCCTCTCGGCGTTCAGATCGGATGCGGGTGCATCGGCAGAGACGGCGGCGCGCCTCTTCCAGACGGTGCCAGGACCCGCGGGCGCCAGACTTCCCGGATGTCCTGATAGCTGAAACCAGCACTGCTCACTGCCGCTGCGGTTCTTCAGCAGCACGTCGCTTGCAGGGGCTGTTAAATCGAGGGCATTCTGCAAAATAAAAAGCGTACAGCTATAAATAGACCGAAATATAATGATACTCTTAAATTACTTACTGAATTCATTAATTGTCTTTTTATCTATTTATTAATATAAACCAAAATACATACATGTACAGAGTAGTAGTAATAGTTCAATGTAACCAATTAATGTAACCAATAAGCGATTGGCACCTACTGCAAGGAATGGTTCTTGCCCTCTTAACTAGACGTCGTCTGTACGTAAAGGAGGCAGTGACGTTCGATTTTTATATATTATGCGAGTCTAAAACACACACTTTTCTAAAATCTTCTAATGAAAAAAGAAACCTTTTCCCCGTAATTTTTATTTTATTTACAAACGAATGAATAAACAAAACTTACAATCGCAAGGAACTGCAGCAAATCCGAATGCTGGGCGGCGGCCGAGTTGCCCTGGGGGCTGGCGCCGCGACGCCACCGCCGGAAGTTGGACAGGGGCGAAGCATTTTTCTTTTCCAAGCATTTCCATTTGTGTTCACTCGCGTCTGATCTTTCGACAACCGAGGCCTGTGAACAATCAAAAGAGACCTTAGCTTCGACGTAGATTACATTTTGGCATTGTGTAACATTAAATAAATAAAATGTAGATAATGAATTTCACGCTGATGTTTAAAAATAGTGTAAATATTGTTAAACAAATTGTGTTCGTTCTTTCGCATCTATCAAAAACGTTTCCATACTTTTGACTATAATAATTACTGCTAAAATTACGGAAAATAAGTCAACATACCGAGAAAAGTTTGTAGGTTGCGATGGGCGATTCGAATATGGCTCCAGAGGTAAAGCGAGATTTCAGCGCAGGTCTGGAGACGACGTTCATTTTGCTACTTACGGTCATTTTCACTAATATTTTTATAACTTATTCACAAATTTTTCTATATAATATAATGGTAAATCCTGGAGATTTAACGTCACCGAACTGTTTAAACGGCTAAGTCCTTATCACTGTTGGCGCGATTCTTCTAAACCGGTGCAAGGCAGCAACCGTTACGCTGTACGACTCGTGAAAGACTGACTGGGCGACGCCGTTCGCGTCGCTTTTATGCCGTTAACCGCTATCGAGTTCGTGACGTCAAACCACCAACACACACGCAGCAATAGGCTAAAGCAGGCACACGCACACACACACATTGTCTGATTCGGGAGACATTCATTATTCATCATTGTTTCCTAAAAATGAATCCGATATTACATGTTACATTCACAAACGCACATGACAATGACAACTCGCGTTTTTAGAAATATAACGCTTTTTAATGTTTGAATAATCGGTAACGAAGGACCAATATTATGTAAGTTTCTTTTGAAAGTTGGAAAGTAGCTTGGCGAAACAAAAGCATGGCCCAATTTTATGAATCGGGCAATTTTATCACCAAATTATTACCTACCTATATTTCTTAAGATTACCATCGTAACAAATTATCAAAAATCAGCAATTATTGATTTTATTATACCTTCATATTATGGGTTGTTATTGTGGATGCATGAGGTAACAGGCAATTTTAAAAAATCTGTTGAATGTAGGTACGTAGGTACGTATTTTTGGTATAGTACCTCCAGTACCTACACACAGAAGTTTGAATATTTTTCTAGGTCTAATTCCTCAGGAACATGTTTTTAATTTTTGTGCGGACTATATATTACTTCTGAATCATAAAATCTTTTATTATTATAAATATTATAACGTTTTATTGAGTTGAATCATAAAACTGTGTTTTTTTTTTTTTTGCATAAGTGACATATTTTAAAATCTAAAATACCTTTACAAACATATCTAATAAGTTGACGGTTGGGTAATCAACCGCCAATGCCACTGCCAAAATACAATACTATGTATGTTAGTTATATGAAATTACTTTTTCAACACCATTACGGGGATTACTTAAATAAATAAATGCTGAAAAACTACGTACCTACCTAAAAAGCATTACTAAAAAAAAGAAAAACTCCTTATTCGGTGGGTCGCGGCCAAATATTTTTATTTTATAATACATATTACACACACCAGCGTATTTACTGAGGAGGGGAGGGGGGGAGCTGGAGGCCTGGCCTCTCCTGGACCTCGCTAAGTCCGCTCCCCAAGAAATAACTGACATATCGGCTTCCGAAATACAAGTATTATAAAATCGCCCATATGGCCCATATACAATTGCCCATAGCAAACAACGTGTGCGGCATTTTTCTGTAGTTTGTTTAATAGATTTTCATTTGATATAAAAAAAAATCATTCATTTACTTTCAACATTCATTTTATTTTTTAAAACATTTTTTAAAAGTCGCAATGACAGGCCCACAATCTGACCTGGGAGAGGACCCCAGGTGAGATGGCTAGCTACGCCTATGATTACACACACACACATAAATGTATGTGTGTGTGTGTGTGCTATGTGTATTACACATTTCGGTTGAAGATAAGGAATGAAGAAAAAAATACTTTTCATCTTGAAGTCGCTGACGAGGAGGCTTGATACATAAATAAATAAGTGCTCAAGTTCGCATACCTACTACAATATTGTATGAGCAGGTGTGATATTATATAGGAATGTCGGCTAATTTATTTAAGTTGGAATGTGCGTTGAAACGAACGCAGTATTTACGCCACACACCCAAAAATTCAAATTAATTTTAATCGAAACACAAGTAATCTGTTTTTATTACAAACATTTTTGCAATCGTAACCATTTATGTTGAAACAGCTGACCAGTAGGGTCTAAGATGGAAGTTTCCACATCAATTGTTGTTTTTGACACGGAAAATGTATATTTTAGTTAATTAAAGATTTGCATTATATGATTTTTTTATAACTTCTGTTACAATAAAATATACATACACACCGTGTCGAGAGACCATTCTAGTAAAAAAAACGCTAATTGGTTATGCGATTTTTAGTCTTGTTTGTTAAGAAATTACATCAAAATTTATTATTATAAGTATATCTATAATAATAAATTTTCTATTCGTAAACGTAAAGTTTACTCTTATTTCTTGGTATCCCAAGAAATAAGAGTAAACTTTACGTGAAAATAGTAAAAGGATCATGTAATAATGTATATGTTATGAGCGCTCAGCTGATGCCGTACGCCGTAACGGTGTCAAGACCATTATCGAACGGTGCGTTATCGGAATTCGCGCTCTGACCGAATTGACACCATCTGTTAAAAAATATAATAAATTGGGAATTTTTTCATATAATTTCTTAATCATAATAATTCGCGCTTTAATAAAAAGACACGGAGCGATGGTTAAAATACGGACGAACCAGGAGGCTTTCCACGATCAAAAACAAATTTTGACGATAATTGTCATCTCAATTATTGCAAAATAGACATTTATTTATTATTTTTTATAAAAAACAATACATTTAATTTTACATCACCTTTATAGCGTGTACTGTTGTTCTAAAAGGTGATGTAATCAATTACAGAAACATAGATCCTCAGCTGACAATTCATAAATTAAAAAAGACAAAAATTTTCGTAATAAACAAATAAATAAATAATAAAATGTCCAACTGAAAATTTACCTAGAGGCACACCACACTGTGGAAACTCAGATTTATACAAATAATTATACAGGCTTCATAAATATTGTGCGAGGGCAAAAGATAAAAGAGATGAGGTCTGAGGAGGAACCTAAAAAGTGTTCTATTTACAATAATAATTATAGATAAAATAATATAACGTATCTAATATGCTTATAAATTAGTATACTAAGTAAACGTATTATAACTTATTTCTTGGTGTCTGAGAGGGTGTTAAGCACAGTTTCGACTGCTTTAATGATGCGAGGCGATGGTAAAGGCAGACAACACATTAAGTCTGTAATTGAATGCGTGTTCGGGTCGCCGACAATTTTGAAAAAAGTGCCGTTGAAAAATTACCTGACCGAATTTGACCTTCTCGCAATCAGTAGGTATACAAGATCTTCCAGGCAACACAGATTGACATCATTACTTTTGCCTATACGCTATCAATAATATAACCCGTGGTCAGTGATGCACTTCTCGAAAATATCTCAAAAATGATATGCGAGTAAGAGATGTTCAAGAATCGAAGGGCAACACCGTCTAACCCCAATCACGTGATGACATTGAAGTGTATAATCCGTATTTTTTTTTTGTTTTATTGTTAAAAGCATTATAAAAAGAAAGATAACGTGTACAAGTTATTAATAGCTATAACGTATTTATAGGTCGCGGGGTTAAAAAGTCGTAAATGGTAAAATATGGTTCAATGATATAATTAGAGCGAAGCTCTCATAAGACGACTCCAATTAGAACTTTGTCACGGGCTAACTTGGTCATTCCTTGACCGATTTGAAAAATTTTTGATTTTGAGAGAATCTACATGAAAAAGTGAAGGTCGTGACGGAGCTTGATTTTAAATATTGTCAAAAATAAAATTTTTGGGGTCAAAAGAAAATTGTCTATGGGAATATCCATTATAAAAAAGTCACGCGCTTTTTTGAAAATTTTTTATTCGAAAATAATTAATCGAATTTTATTTTAAATTATTTAATTTGATATTAATTTAATACAATTTAACAATAATAAATCGTTTTTAACAATAAATAAAAATACAAAAAATAATTAGGTAAGTTTCACGCATAAAAATAGTAAAAAAAAACAAAATTCGCTCGAAGGTCACGTCACTTTTTTTCTTAGCGATTTATTCTAATTTCGATTTAATTTTCTAAATTAAGCATTAATTTTGAATAATTTATCAAGATTTTTATTTTTAAAAACCATCTCTATGGTCGTAGTTATAAAGAGAAAATAGCATTCATCCAAATTATAAAGTAGTTAACTTGTGATGAGCGAACATGTCTTTTACTATGGCTTAATCTGCTTATGTTTTTTTAACATCTAGAATAAGAGCAATGCCTCCCCTCCCATAAGAAGGCGACAATTCGGTCGCAGGACAAATGACGCTTTACGGCAGCAGTTATCAAGGGCTAAGTTGTCGATATTGGAAACATAGAATTTGCACTAGGGTTATCTTATGTTGCCTTCTCAAGGGTTAGGAGTCTTGAAGGATTATTTATTTCTCCATCGTTCCCCCTTGAAAGACTACTCAAAATCAATGATAAGAAAGGATTACCTTCCAAACGTCGAGAACTGCAACGCTTGATTTCATTGTCTTAACTTTAAACATTTCTTTAAAATAAATTCATTTGTCTTATATTTAAATAATTGTTAAATGAATTTCTCTTTTTGTATATAAAAGATTTCAAGAACCTCATTTTAGAAAATTATCCATTCGTTGAAAAGTTATGTTTTCAATTTCCCGATGAAATTCTCTTGTACATTAGTATTGAAGATATTTTAAGTACCTCATTTTAGAAAATTATCAAAATCTATCCCGTCGTTAAAAAGTTATTGTCACAGACTAAATTTTATTTAGAAAATTATCCATTCGTTGAAAAGTTATGTTTTCAATTTCCCGATGAAATTCTCTTGTACATTAGTATTGAAGATATTTTAAGTACCTCATTATAGAAAATTATCAAAATCTATCCCGTCGTTAAAAAGTTATTGTCACAGACTAAATTTTATTTAGAAAATTATCCATTCGTTGAAAAGTTATGTTTTCAATTTCCCGATGAAATTCTCTTGTACATTAGTATTGAAGATATTTTAAGTACCTCATTATAGAAAATTATCAAAATCTATCCCGTCGTTAAAAAGTTATTGTCACAGACTAAATTTTATTTAGAAAATTTTAGTAAATCGCTTCGCTCTAATATGTGCTGCAGCGAAGCAAAATGCGAGCGACTGCGGCGACCTAGTTTATACTTTTTCTATACATTCATGGATAAGAAGCTACTATCCGTCCGTCCGTTGCATCTTTCAACTTGTAAAGTGCAAATTCGAAAGAGCTGTTTTTTGTGTGTATATTGATGCTCTTGAAAAAACAACATAGCCGTTTAGATCACGTCGGAGGCTGGTCGAATAATATAGATATATAACTTAATAGTCAACAATTTTTTCGTACTAATTAATGAAACATTGACATTTCGATAGAGCGCTCAAATATCATATTAGAATTTTAAAAATATGACAGCACGAGCTGTTAAAATTATTACAAACTCTTGTATGTGCGAAAATCGAAACATGTAAAAGTGCCTCAGTGCCTCAGATATTGTAGACGTTGAGTTTGAATATTTAAATTTGTTTATAGTCATGCATTGCATGTACTCTAAAGTTAAGTTATATATTTTGTTTTATTTAGATGCCTTAAATACTTTTGTTATCATTGCTTTTGGAATGAAAGCTTAAGAATATGTTTTTAGGTGTTTTACCCAGTTTACCGATAGAGGTCTATACTATTTATTCTGCTTAATTTATTACTATTTGCTACTGGGACGTTCGCCTGTCAACAATTCTGTCTTAGCATCTAGAGCTAGTCTGAACAATTTTATAATTTGTTTATTATAAACTCATAGTATCATATTCGTGTATAAGTATTATCTTAAGTGTAAGTTTTTTTATGAAAACTGTTTTATTGATTACGATATCAAATCCAGCAATACGATTTATTGAACGTTGAATTTTTTTATCCTTTTTTTATCCTCAGCATTTTTTAAAACGGAACAGCTTATTTCTAATACTAGTATAATATTAATTAAATTAATAATACAAATCTTGTTTTTAATTTTATAATTTATCGCCTCTGTATAGTAACGCCAACATATAATATGGTACCTACCTAATTAGGAGTCGATGAAAATCGCGCCTCACGTCTCGAGGAAGTCGTCCGTCCGACACATGAACATGGCCATCGCATTTTTTAGTCCGGCTGACGTCAAGTGTGGAACGTGTTAAACCGAGAGATCGTGATGTTGGTACATTTGCCTTACACTCAACTCGTTAAATAATTACATTTGAATTATTAATAATAATGGCGTGCATGCAATGCCACAAAACACTGCGAATACAATCATTAATGTAAACAAACAATGATAAAATATGTAAACATTCTGAATGCATATCAACACAACAATTTCTTAAGAACTATCCGAAATGAAGAGACCCTGAGCAGTCTTTATTCGGTGAAGATGCTTTCGAACACACGATCGAATAAATATGAACCACAATTAGTACAATCTACATTATGGATTACTATTTATAAACGACTATATTTAATACTTGTAGGTACGAAGGTAATTCTAGGAAAATACCTTAGTTAAGGCTTATCTGCAATCCCTTGTAATATAATATTTGAAGAATACGTCGGCTAGATGTCTAATAAAATTCTGCTAAGTTAAATAGGCGATGCCTCAAGAACTAGATTGTAGCATCCTTAATTACCTATATGTGACTACTCATTGTTAACACTATTAGTTATATGTGTGTAATTCGAATTGATCTAACCCTTTTGACAGACGGACGGCCAAAGGACGGGGATAGTAGCTTCTCATTCATGAATTTATGTATAGAAGCTAAATTTGAATAGTAGAATTTATGTATAGTAGTAACAAACAAAAACATCGGTTAGAAATAGAACGCAATATTAAGATTACAATTTAAAAGTTAGTTGACAACCATTTATTTGATCAAACGAATTTAGACGCACGGGTTAGGAAAGGAAACCTTCCATTCATTAGCGAGCTCTAAATGATTGATTTTGCACGGGAAATGAACGTTTCACGATTGTCAATGGTAAGTGTCAATACTTTGTAAGACCGAGATGAAGACAAAATGACCTTTCAATAACTACCTCAACACCTACCTTACACAACTATATATTTGGAATATAATATGTATGTAGACAATTTAAAAAGTGAAATTCACATCTTCGAATGAATTTATTAACTGCTGATTTGAAAACTGATGTATTTGTGACAATTTACAAGAAACAAAAAGTAATATTAATATTACAATAATATTTTATTGTATTATTAAGTATTGACATCAAATCGTAAAGATTTAAAAATAAACCTTCGTTGTTAAAATATTGTTATTTTTTAAATTTACACAAATAACGTTAAGTTGGTAATTATGAGTTCAAGTTGGTTAGTATTAGTTAGTATAAATATCACCATCATATTGCTCCCATTCCATTGAAACTGCACGGCAATATGCCCGACTCAGACAAGAAAAAGTGTTATTGAATTAACAGAAAATTGTATTTAAATAAATAAATCTATCCGGAGTACACTTTTTTTCTCGATGCGACACTTTCATTATTTCAGTATTTTAATACATTTTAATAAGCTGAAACTATTTTAAATTATATTTTTTGAAAAATAATAACTTATTTTGAACATTTTGTAGATTTTATAATTTTTAAATACTAAACAATTATCTAGAATTAAGTTTGCATTATTTGATTTAAAAAAAGAAATTATTTTGTTATGATAATTCCTATAATAGTTGCACTATGAAATGATTTACATTTTTTTATTTTTCTTTTTCTTTTGATAGTATACAGTATATTTTTAATAAGCTAGTTATTAAATAATTGTGTAAGATTTAACTTTGTTTATTTATATAACATATAAATAAAGCAAATTGCTTGAAAAAAAAATAACACAAGTGTATTTTTTTATATTCAATAAAATTTTTAATAAATATTTTATATTTTAAAAAATAAAAATAAATAAAATATAATAGCATTTTTTAATAACTGAGGAACAAAACTAACAAAGGCTGGCAAGGCAACGTTTGGTGCCATGGAAAAGTACGCGATTTAATCACTAAACAATAAATTGACACTAAATTAACTCTTGCGGCTAATCGCAGATTAGCATTAAGGGTAATTAAACGCAGCGAGATGGCAACTGAACCGGGCCCCCAACACTTTCCGTCGCTTATGTCATTATGCAATGGAAATTTAACTAACGATATGAATCTGACGTCAACACCACAGGCAATCACTAAAGATGGTTTGCTGAAAAGGCCTTCAGTCACTTGAGAGTTTGAGTCTAGACGGCACGAGATCCGCTCAAATTGATGCAGTATTAGGTGAGGACAAAACTACTGAAAGTTTTAATTTCCTGAAAAATGATCATATCAAATTCTAATAAAATATTCACAACTTAGCCCTGCGGGTGTCGTTCAAAGCTTCATATGTCGGCCCTTCCTGACTTACCTACCTTGCAATCCGCGCCTCACAGTTAGCTAAAAAAAATAGCCGAAGAGGGGGGGGTCTTACCTTACTTAACTTACGATTTCAACACGTTTTTTTTAAGCGTACGAAAAAGATTTTTTAACGATTATATACATTTAAATTTGATTTATAAATTAATTTACCTACCTAATGAAATAACGACACATTAATGTTATAGACACCAACCACTTCTTAAATGCTCTAGAGAAACAGAAAACATTCTAGCAACAGAAAATATATTAAAAAACATTGTAAAACGCCGACAAAGTGTTAACATTTACAAATAACAGATTATAGCACAAATAGACGGCCATATTATCACTAAATCCGTTTACGTAAAAATGATGAAACTTTATTAATTTGCATACTAATGTGTCAAAGAAATTACGAAATGACAAAAAAACAGGTGAACCTATTTCCCGTAATATGCCGTTGAGCAAAGTTTAGTACCAATGGTGGCGAATCAATACAAATAAAAAAAACCTTGGTCATACCAGGTCATTTTCGTACTAATAGTTCATATTATTCGAATATAGAAAAAAAACAGTGTAATTATTATAAAATATTCAGTTAGTGTTGTCATATCGTGTCAAGGTCTTTTTAGCCACGCGTGTTGCGACTGAAAGTCACTTAATTATTTTTTATTGAAATAAAAGTAACTTCTTGAGATAATAAATATATTATTACGTTATCAATTAAATCAAGTATTAGTAATTTGTTAGAATTGGCAAGACGGATTAGTGATAAAATTGCCGGTATGGTGCAGTAAATACTAGCAAATGCTGGATGACTTAAATATAAATCGTCACAAAAGAGTTTATTTATGAACGGTAACCTCCCTGTGTCTGCGTGGTTTACAATAATTACTATTGCATATTGAGTACCACTACAAACTCCTGGAAAAGAAAAGGTGAAAAAAATATATCATATAGGTAATCCTGGAAAAAAAACAAGTAATAATAAATACAATGTCTGTGCTTTTTTTGCTTCAGCTGAACAAACTAGTATAACGAACTGAGGACGATAGATGAAGCTATTAACTATTTTTCATCAGTTTTTATAGGTAATAAAAACTATCACTCTCAAATTTAAATTTTCTTTTTTCATGAATGAATCCGCATTACCCGAAAGTTTCGTGTAAGAGGTAATAGTAACTTTATTGAAACTTATTTATTCACCTTATCGATTTATGCATTACTTTCATTGTGAGTACCAGAGACATGTTAAAACTAATTACACTTTTACTTACTGCTGACTTGCCAATATTAGCAGAAATGCTACTTGTGTTAAACAAAACATAAAAAAATCAATAACCCAAGGTTTAGCGGTTGGTTTCTGATTATCTTTGAACATCGCTATCTTATCTAACACTACTGCTGGTTTATTTTATTCAATAACATCAGTTGGCTCTGCTTACTTTCAATATAAAAAAAATACGAGAATGGATAAAAAAAAAACCAAATTTAATTACAGAAGAATTACGCATTTTTATGACGGGTTATTGTCGGAATGTACCTAATATCACTACGGAATATTTTTAGTAACGCAAGAGCGCTTTTTTCGACGATTTGATACACGATAAAAACATTTTTAAAATTATAAGCCCCAGTAGACTCGTTATTTTTTGTAGCATCAAATACTTGCATCAGCATGCTAAATTTTACGACATTTATTCAAACCCGATTTTAATAGTTATATATTACATGAATATTTAATTCGTTGTTAATAATTATTTCTAGTTTGGCGAATTGTGACGCGCTGAGCAAATTTAAATTGTACAATAATTTGAGTTTACTCTTTGTATATATATTGTATAATGATAGAAATTATTTTTTATTAAAAACAAAACAAACATCATATAGGTTTACAATACATACCTAAAGAAATAACATCTTGTAAAAGAAATGAATAATAAATAATAAATTAAAAATCGCTTTATTGTCTCTCAAAAAAAAAGTAAAAGAAAAAATATATAATAACTTCACATTTAAGTGGCGGTGGGACCTCAATTTAAATTTGGGATAAGAGTTGAAATATTTTTATGCACATTTTAATTATAAGATTATTCACATTTAAAGGAATCGATAACCGTTTCGTTGTGAAAATTTAAAACCTATGTTTACAATTTTCTGCCTCTGAATTTATGAAAACGGTTCTAATCGATCAGTTATTTTGAATAGTTTTGAAGTTACTTGAATTGACGAAATACAAAAGTGCGACCTACAAGAAAAGATGACGGAGAATGTTTAAACACGAGTTTTCATTGATGAAATTCTATACTATTAGTTTAGCGTATAGCAACTGACGAATGTATTAGCATTGATTAAATAAACCAATGGTATAGGAAAAAAATGAGATATGTAACGAGTATGATTTTGATCATACCATATACCAAAAAAACCACAGGGAAATATTATATTTATATGTCTGCATGACACCAACCATAGCATAGTAATTTTACTGTTAGCAGTTTTATGTTTTCCAAGAATGCGTGTAATCTAAATGTGTGTGTGTTCACACACACAATAATAAGTTTGTATGTATTTTTTATATAGATGATTCTTTTTAGGTTTTCGACCAAAACGGACAAATCCTGGAAATCTTTTGGTGAGACTTCGTCGACTGTCTATCTGTCCGCTACCCTAGCCTGTAACTTCTAAATAGTTAGTCTTAAAACAATGTTTAAGTTGAATCGTTAATCAACAAATTTTAATTATAATTGTATTTAATACCTACTAAAGTTGGTTAGGACGATGTGGTTTTAGGTATACTCAACCTGCGGCCCGCGGGCCGCAATTTGAGTATGGCAGCTTTAAATGAACGACGAAAATATGTGATTATTGCCAAATTGGTAGAATAATCATATGATATTTCATCATAAAATATTCAATATGGAGCCATAGGGTAGAGGGAGGGGAGGGGGGAGCTGGGACACATCAGAATATGAGAACATACACAGCCTAATTAATAATTAATAAAATGAAACTACAGGTTAAACATTGTTCAACCTAGATGATTTTTTTGTTAATAAATAAGGACAATTTCGACCGTTGTGAGATTACGCAAAAGAGTTTCTAGTACAAGATTATTAAGGCATACATACAAGTCTCGCAAATCGATAAGAGGAGGTTTTATTGTAACATAAAGTTGGATTTCACATTGATGTCAAGGTTTTGATAAAAAGGCCGCGTATTGGCAAAGCATGCGACATTGGTTAGAAAAAGTGTGCTTACACCCAACCATTCCTAGTTTTCGGATATCCGTTAGCGATAAGCGGCTCGCAGAAGGAGAAGAAGGCCAATGGCATAATCATATCGGAGAGGTTATTAACGAGACAAGGCGCATCCGGCGGGAAACGGCGCCTATAGTACGCCAACGCATGACGCACAAGCGGACTTTCACAATAACAAACACTTTCTATGAAATAACGTGCGGAAGAAAAGGCGCCTTTTGTGACGGACCTCGATTGTGTGAATTGAATTGTGAAATTGTGAAGAAATAAGAGGCACACGTCATATTTGGTTTAGTGCAACTTTTCAAAATTACGATTGCTGATCCTAAGGAAACACTTCAAAATATGTTTCATCATCGGTCAACAAGTTATTGAGCAACTTTATATTTTATCATAGATCATGTAGTGCTAGATGTATCAACGAAAGTAGGTAATAATGTGGAAATGGAAATGGAAATAGAAGAATGATTCATATCCCAAACAAAAATATCTGCAATTATATTTTGCAGAATGTACGATAGACATTTTCTAGGACAAGACAATAAAACACAAGTTTTACATTTTGCCAATTGGTTGCAATTTATATAGTTACCAGAAAATATTTGTCGGAGTAAAAATTTGTCATAAAGTAATTATAAATTTAATACCGTATCTGAAATTGAAAATGATGCATGAATAAATTAATAAAAATAACGCGGAAATAATTAAATTCAACCTTCTTGGTTTGGAGAGATCATCGGTTGGAGTTTATTTTCGTTAACCTCTAATTCAAGGACTGGAATATAAATTTATAATTTTAAGTAATATTTTATGTAATCTGCTACAAAACTGGTTCAGACTATAATCATGCAGTTATAATCGCGTGCATTACCATATTAAAACGTCCTCAAAACAAATACGAGATTGGAGAGTTTATTTTTGACATCGCGCCGACATTGAGTTATTAAATTTTCGTTGACAAAGAAGTTGGAAGATTTATCGAGCGTGTGAGCCCGCAATTTTAAAACGATTACCACAATTTTATACCATATTTAGGACTTACTTCCTATAGAAAATCTAGCCTACACGTGCCCTGCACTTTTTAACAACCTCTATTAACGTCGGTTGCACCTTCAGAAAAATCAGTGTTACCGTTACTCTATTAGCACGATCAATTTCAACTTTCTACGACTAACCGTTTAGAAGTTAGAAGCCTGTGGAAGCTGTTACAAATACGCAGAAAAAGACCATAGTGTCTTCATAAGGGACAAGGGAAGCATAGGGGCAATGGTACTATCGTAAAATAAACAATTATGGTTCATGCTAAGCGTATCTATGAAAAACAAAGCACGCGCCACAAGACAAATAGGTGGATAATAAAGAGATACTTGAGTCCAAAGTAAATATTAACATATCTCATGGCTCTTACCATCTTACTGATTCAGTCGGATGGAAGAGCATAAAGCCACTGCCACGCCACAACTTTATCGAGGAAGGTAAATGCGTAGTGGAAATTGAAAATATTTACAAACCACATAGCGCAAATAGAATATCTAGACAAATTAATAGATAATCAAGTGGTTTCGAAGAAAAGTGGAATTTAGTAATAGCGAATGTTCAGACAATAATAATTATACTCTTCCGGTAGTACTTGAGAAATGTATAAAAAATATTTGCTTAAATGTATTGAAAATATAATTACTTACAATTATTCAAAGATTCATTTATTAAAGCAAAACATTATCTCTTCCCAGCTCTTATTTATGTATATTGAAAAATATGAAACATGGTTTATAGTTATTATTGTAGTAACTAAGATCTTTTTTGTTTTTTTTATACGTGTATCAATATTGTATTCGGTCGTAAGATCAGGAAACCTACAGAGAATACAAAAACAAAAATGCGTTTGGCAATGACGAAATTGAACCGAAACTGTATGAGTTTGTTGTGACTGGAAACAGTTCCCCGCTGAGAAAAGAGCCGTTCAATATTCTCAAAGGCAAACAGCAGACCGTGGGTATGTTAAAAGAAAATAAATATTCCGAAAATAACATAATAGCGCCAAATACAGATTACCATAACAAAGTTCGAAGTCTGCTAGCGGTAATCAGAAATTCGCGCAGGGAAAACAAGAAGTGCGTCACCACAATATCGTCATTCTCTGCCGAACCTAAAGAACCTGTCAATTGTTTGGGAAAACCGCGGTGAGATTTCCACTAGGGTTTGAATATACTGCACGCTATTGTCAGAACCCTTTCGCGGATTACTGGTCCTATATGCGCAGGCATATTTTAGGAAATAACCTCAGTTCTCAATCGACAGTCAATAAAATCATCAAAAAAAATAATAATAACGGGCTATGACTACACAAATAGACGACCTTTAGCGCCGAACTAGTTTGTTCGTGTATAATTGACCTTCGAAAATGATATACATATTTTGTCGGATAAAAAAGGTGATAAAACAAATTAAGAGTGATGTACATATATTTTACACTTTTCTTTTTATTTTTAACCATAACGATTCATTTTCAGATAAACTACGTTGAACGTAAGTTATTCTTGTAAATATCCATTAAACCATTCACTTCTCATTCATTATACGTCATATTCGTTACATTTTCACACTTTTTTTCATAATTATTGTTTAATTTTTAAATCATTTATTCACTACTTTAATGAAAGTTTGACCGTATTGCATAATCGCACAGATAGATAGGTGAGAGTGAAAGACTTTCATAAAATACAGGCCTGTATTTAAACCAGCGTGCATTACCTCAAGCGATGCAACTATCTGTGCTTTCGGTATTAATTTTTCTTTGAACATTCTGGCTATATATTTTATTTGCAAAAAATTTCAATCCTTAAAATATTAAAAACATTCGTATTTTCCAAATGTCAGTACTGTCAAACTTTTATATATGTTAAACTAAAGGTGTTTACCTATTTTAACATAGAAATCATCTAATTAACGGTATTTAAACAATACATTTTACTATTTTACTATATATATATATATATATATTAAAAAATATTATATCATCAAATCTATATATATATATATATATATATATATATATATATACATCCTTATAACAAAGTGGCGCTTTCTAATCAGCACTTTGCATTTAACGTGGCATCCTGTGGAAAGTGGCATCCAATATACGGATGCAAGATTACATTCGCCTAAATTAATTTTTTTCGGGATGGGGGGGGCCTCTGTTAGCTAAATTCAAAAATCGCCCTGGAAGTCAATTTGGTAGGAAATCATCAAAAAAGTGAATATTTTTAGTTCGAAGAAATCGTTGGTGGCGGCCTAGTGTCGCGGTGTATATTGTCGAATGTATATCGCCTTCCCACCTTCCCGCCAATGTGGTTTCCGCCTTGCTTAGATCCGGCAACGTCGCAATTATTTGCCCGCGCTCTGTCCATCTCACTCGACACTCATCTCGTCTCACGCTGTTGTTTCGGATTTTGACAGTTCGTTCCGTTCTTAAGGAGTTGAAAATTCGAAAAAGATGTGAATGAGTGACGGTTTACTATGTTTTTTCACTAGTTTTTGGTAAAAGTACTCAACTTAACATGTATTTGCAATTAGATATGAAGCAGTTTTAAAATTTAATGTAATTAAATGATATATTTTAAAAGACTGAGTAAGTAGATATGATAACAATAGCTCGATAAAAACAATAGTAAAAGTGCTAATTAAATTATTTTAAATATGTTTGATATGAAATTCCACTAAAAATGTTCGGTTCGTTAGTATAAATATATTAGGACAGTTAGCTATCAAACAAAAATCATTTCAAACAGTATTTGAATCAAAATTCGCGGGCCTCGGATCCGTACTGTTTTGACGTTTGACATTTCTAGGTTAGTTAGTTCTTTCAATTTAATGGCGTTCAATAAAAATGACTTTGGCCAGTGTCAAGTATTATGACTAATACAAAAAATAAAGACAGATCGATTTAGACAATACAAAAATATTTAGGCAGACAATATATTAAGTAAAAAAGAAAAATAAACGGCAAATAAAAATACAACAAAAATATTTTGAAGCTTACGTGTACATAATAAAACGCATCTTCACGACAAAAAATAAGTAAATAAATAAAATATTCATATATTAATATGACTACGGACTATCGTTGTCAACTGGGTTGCACGGCAGTGCTGCCAAGTATTTATCATAATGTTGTATTATTTATAGCTACTTCATGAAAATCTTACTTTGTGTCATCAAATAAAAAAAAATATAACTAGCTAATAGATATAATATTATATTTTATTAAAATTGTATAATGTATTGCTTAAATGCCATATTTAAATGATTCCTTGCGTTATAATAGGGATTCGCCGTAAGTTTACATTACTTATATAAAAGTCTGGCATTATTGACATTTAGAAAATTCGAATTCTTTTTAATATTTTAAGGATTGATATTTTTTCAAATAAATTATATAGCTAGAATGTTCAAAGAATAACTAATATCGAACGCACAGATAGTCGCATCGCTTGAGGTAATGCACGCTGATTTAAATACAGGCCTGTATTTTATTAAAGCTTTTCACTCTCACCTATCTATATGTGCGATTATGCAATATGCAATAAAAAATGATTTAAAAAAGAAACAACAATTATGAAAAATTATATTATATTAATAGATACATAGGTAGGTACGTAAATACTTTTAAAGTACACATGTTTACACAAACACATATTTACAGCTGCAATCAAATAATACATTTTATATAAAATAAAAGAAAACATTTTAATCTTTCTTAAATTTAATATTACCTGTAAAGATACTAAAATACCTTTTGTCTAATAAGACAAGTAATAAATTGCAAGCGTTATTAATCATCTAATCTGTTCAAGTTCGGATACATTGATTGATTAAAAGTCCGTAGATTTACACTACTAAACACGTTAGAATTTAAGACAATTTTGTTGAGTCTTTTTTTTACAGTTTCACACGCTAACATATTGCTTTATTGCTTTTTGTGAGTAGGTGATTGCAGGCTTTAGTTTTAATTAAATGTATTTATCTAAATTTTTTCACGTTATCTGTTTCGAACGATAGATGTCATTTTCTACTGATTTAAGCCACTTTGCAAACTAACTTTGTAACATTATAAACTTTGGTTTATAATGTTGATTTTTGTGCTCATGCTTCCTTTTATAAGACCTTTTAGATTAGAAGATCCAGCTGGATGAACTTATCTTTAACCTAACATAACCTCACCAAGAAACAACTAAGTAGGTACTAAATATAAAAATCATAAGATTGTTCATAGTGTGGTCTAATGTTGGCCGTAATGACCCATTGTAATCCGAATTAACTGTATAGCGATCAGTCATAAAAACATTTAAACGAAAATTTATTTTGTTTTTTACAGAACTTAATCAAATTAAAATGAGACTATTGCTATAAAAAACTGGAGGTTCTGAGTCCTGAGAACGTCGTCCGCGCCGCGACATTTAATACCGCCACAGCCATCCTCGAATCCAATCCTATCACGGCCCTCAGTCATATTGCATATTATTTCCTTTCAACTAAACTACTACAGCCGCTAATTCTTGGCACTCGCAATCCAATAACGAATCTCAAAGACTTGCCTACGGGTTTTTTGCTCTTTCTACGGACCCTCATTTTATTGTAAACGATGTTAAGAGTGAACCCTCACTAGAGCTGTTTGTGGGTCTAGCTAGACCCACAGCCATGCCATGCTAATTGCAACAACAAGATTTTATTAAAATCAAATACAAAGAAACAGTAGGTATGCTAAGGAAAAAGCATGCCAATCATAAATGTCAAAAAGCTCTAATATACTCGTAAACTAACCTAGCATAATTGCATCCGACTTCATTTTGCCGACACCTTCGATAATTAATTATATGAATACCAATGTAATAGGTAGGTAAATTTGGCAACGTCGCATTCGGAGGTAAGATACGACTGTTGGTGAAAAGTGATATACATAAAGAAGCTACTTTGTATTGTATATCTACTGAAAATATATGGCGGAAGCATCTTCAAAGGAACGTGAAACGAGGCCAAAGAGGCTGTGTCATGAAAGTGTTTTTTTTTAAATTGTATATCGCCGTGTGATATTTTTTTAAAAAACAAAGTTGCTGACCGGCCTTAGCTCATCCTAATATACCAATATACGCAGTCAAACATTCAGAATAACCATCAGATCTAGGAGACGCCAGAAAGTAGCCTTCGTGTAAAGAGGCCACATTGTATTACGGATTTATATATATATATATATATATATATATATATAGTAAAATAGTAAAATGTATTGTTTAAATACCGTTAATTAGATGATTTCTATGTTAAAATAGGTAAACACCTTTAGTTTAACATATATAAAAGTTTGACAGTACTGACATTTGGAAAATACGAATGCTTTTTAATATTTTAAGGATTGAAATTTTTTGCAAATAAAATATATAGCCAGAATGTTCAAAGAAAAATTAATACCGAAAGCACAGATAGTTGCATCGCTTGAGGTAATGCACGCTGGTTTAAATACAGGCCTGTATTTTATGAAAGTCTTTCACTCTCACCTACCTATCTGTGCGATATGCAATACGGTCAAACTTTCATTAAAGTAGTGAATAAATGATTTAAAAATTAAACAATAATTATGAAAAAAAGTGTGAAAATGTAACGAATATGACGTATAATGAATGAGAAGTGAATGGTTTAATGGATATTTACAAGAATAACTTACGTTCAACGTAGTTTATCTGAAAATGAATCGTTATGGTTAAAAATAAAAAGAAAAGTGTAAAATATATGCACATTACGTGTAAATCGTTAAGATATAGTAAAATAGTAAAATGTATTGTTTAAATACCGTTAATTAGATGATTTCTATGTTAAAATAGGTAAACACCTTTAGTTTAACATATATAAAAGTTTGACAGTACTGACATTTGGAAAATACGAATGCTTTTTAATATTAATATATATATATATATATATATATATAGTAAAATAGTAAAATGTATTGCTTAAATACCGTTAATTAGATGATTTTTATGTTAAAATAGGTAAACACCTTTAGTTTAACATATATATAAAAGTTTGACAGTACTGACATTTGGTTTCTTTTTAATATTTTAAGGATTGAAATTTTTTGCAAATAAAATATATAGCCAGAATGTTCAAAGAAAAATTAATACCGAAAGCACAGATAGTTGCATCGCTTGAGGTAATGCACGCTGGTTTAAACACAGGCCTGTGTTTTATGAAAGCTTTCACTCTCACCTACCTATCTGTGCTTCAAGCAATATGGTCAAACTTTCATTAAAGTAGTGAATAAATGATTTAAAAAAGAAACAATAATTATGAAAAAAAGCGAAAATGTAACGAATATGATGTTTAATGAATGAGAAGTGAATGGTTTAATGGATATTTACAAGAATAACTTACGTTCAACGTAGTTTATCTGAAAATGAATCGTCATGGTTAGAAATAAAAAGAAAATTGTAAAATATATGCACATTACGTGCAAATCGTTAAGATATAGTAAAATAGTAAAATGTATTGCTTAAATACCGTTAATTAGATGATTTTTTTAATTAACGGTATTTAAGCAATACATTTTACTATTTTACTATATCTTAACGATTTGCACGTAATGTGCATATATTTTACAATTTTCTTTTTATTTCTAACCATGACGATTCATTTTCAGATAAACTACGTTGAACGTAAGTTATTCTTGTAAATATCCATTAAACCATTCACTTCTCATTCATTAAACATCATATTCGTTACATTTTCGCTTTTTTTCATAATTATTGTTTCTTTTTTAAATCATTTATTCACTACTTTAATGAAAGTTTGACCATATTGCTTGAAGCACAGATAGGTAGGTGAGAGTGAAAGCTTTCATAAAACACAGGCCTGTGTTTAAACCAGCGTGCATTACCTCAAGCGATGCAACTATCTGTGCTTTCGGTATTAATTTTTCTTTGAACATTCTGGCTATATATTTTATTTGCAAAAAATTTCAATCCTTAAAATATTAAAAAGAAACCAAATGTCAGTACTGTCAAACTTTTATATATATGTTAAACTAAAGGTGTTTACCTATTTTAACATAAAAATATATATATATATATATATATATATATATATATATATTAATAATTAATACATTATTAATAAAAAAAATCTACATTATATTATAATAATAATAAAGAAGCATATCGTCCTTGCTTCGCAGGGTATCAAAACTTCATATAAACAGACCTCATCAAATTGACTCAGAATCTCAAAAATACGTATTTCCGTTAGAGTCTTGTTTGTTTATTTTGTTCATATATTTTGTTTAAAAGAGGTAATGTCGAACGTCATTGTAGTGTCGAGGTCTAAATCGAGCCAGAGCGCCGCCCGCAGTCTTAGAACACAATCCTTATCTTCGTATCTTTAGACGCGCTTTTCTCGTTACAGAGTGGACGCGCAGATTTCACATGTTTACCGGTTGTCCAAGCTGACACGTGAATATATTGTTTTAGTGTGTTTTTTTATTTATTTATTTATTTATTTATTATTGACATGTAAGCATACAGCGTAACAATATTAGTATATACATTTTACAAAGGGTTAATTATAAGGCCAATTAAAGCTTACGCCTTTGTACAAAATATTTTGAGCTTAACGCTACTTTAGAAGGTGTATGTGTGTACGGTGTAAAAGTGTCAGTGAGGGTGTGTGGTTGTGTGAGATGGTGTGTGGTTGCGTGTGTGCATGTTTGTTTTTTGTCAACAACGGCGAGTTTGGCGTGGGCAACTCACACATATTCGTAAAATAAAGTAATGTCGACATCTTAGATGGCGAGCATTGGAATCTATAAATAAGATCGATATGGGAGCATTCTGTTGCTTTTACTTCTGCTCTGCTGTTGTATTTATCTGTGTTTCAAACCTCCTCGATGAATGCACGACTACATTTTACAATACGAGAGGCATTTTACAATACGAGACTGAGCGTACTGTTTGATCGATGCGAGAAGTGCATGCGGAGTTTGCAATAGCCGGAAGAAAATAACATAAAAATAACGCCGGAAATGGCGATCCCGATTGACTTAATTATTGTGCGATTGACGATGCTGCACTCGCATTCATCTCAGTATAATCGACCAAGTCGGAACCAATGCATGTCATTGCCTGTCTAGGGTTACCATACATGTGGCAAACTCTGGACAGTTTTATAATTCCTCACTCGCGGCAAACACATTAGAAGGCTGCCATGTCAAGAAAACCCACGTGAAAAATTTTTTTTGAAAACCACGTCGACCTGGACACGAAATGTTACAACTTTAACATGCCATTTTTTAGGGTTCCGTTCCTCATAAGGAAAAACGAAACCCTTATAAGATCACTGTTACAGAGGTTTTACTTGAAAACGACGTGACGTAGGAATTTGAAATTTAGTGAAAAGTAGTGTTAGTTAGGTATCGTAACACGCACATATTTCGAATTTCGTCAGTCAAATAGAATGCAATTTTTCAAGATTCACCCTATTTTTTTTTTTATTTTTTATATTGTGTTTTCTGTATTGTTTGGAAGGTCAACTTGTAAAGATTTAAAAACAAATAGTTTTATCAAAATTATTGATAAATTGGTTACAAAATATAGTACATAGATATCTCAAAATGTTCGAAATTTAAAGTAGGTAATAAGGTAGAACGTTTCTAAAGAAAAAATATTGATATTATCAGGGTAAGTAGATGTCGAGGTTTAAATACCTAGAAAACTGTTAGTTTTTTGGTCAATCTCATAGTTGCCGGTAAAATAAATATGTTGCTGAAGAATTTAAAGTCATGAGAAACCGCCTTTTGGCTTACGAAATGGAGAATAGAATTTTAGATCTTCAAAAAAGGTCTACTAAAAAGTCTTTAACAACTGCGATGCGTTTTAATAATTGCGATGAGGGCCAAATTTCGCCCTATAATTTCACTCAATTAAACTACATAAATTCAGTCGATCAAATGTTTGTTCATAAAGTTGGGGTACGGAACCCCGATTGCGCGTGCCTGACTTGTGCCTGACCATTTTTTTTTTTAGTTTAAGGCATATAATAAACTGCCAGAATACATTCTTCTTAATGCCTTGCCTCTCTCATCATGCCGTAACGCTTTATAGACCAGCGCCTGCCCAGCAACATCTACGGTTGTCAAGTTATTGTGCCCGTGCATACAGCAGGGCCGGTTGTTCCTGTAGTAATGTTATACTCTATTTGTTTTTTTTTTAATCCTTTGTGGTAATTATGTGCATCGTATGTGTTAATTCATCGACAATTAACTGTGATGATAACACAATCCGAGACCCGAAACTGAAACTTTATTATATATATTAAATGTATGTAGTATAATTAGCATGATAAATGCTTCACTGAATAAATCATCTCCACATCTCATTATTTTTTTTTCTCATGCGATTTAATGTCTATCTGTGGAAATGAAAGTCTTTTTTACGTTACAGTAGTAAAAGTAGTGACAAAAATTATTAGTGATACTTCTTTAAAATATGCAAAAAAAAAAGAATAAAAAGAAGGTAAGTATAAGCACAGTATAAAGAAGGAAGTATAAGTAAGACTTAATAGTGTGATTATTTACATGAATGTATACATTCATATAAATAGTTACCTAGGTGCAAATTGTGTTGTTTCCTACATGCTCTGAATGAAATCATATTATAAATAAACAAAACATTCGATTTTCGTTCCCTTTATTTTGAAAATTCACTCGGTAACCCTATATCTGGGTAGCTATATATCTCGTCATGGGAAGTATGGGAACTATAACTTTTACTCTGCTCGAGCCTTGATAGTGTATTATAGTTAAAAATGTATACGTAAAAGAAATTTCAACAGAAAGTCTAAACAATCTAAAGGGATAATCTACGTTTGTCTCTGAAAAAAAAAGATAGTGAAAACTGTAGATGAACTTGTTAGTATATAGGGTGCAAAAACTAAAATAAACAAAGTATTATTTATATTATTTAGCTATCTATATTTTCAAAATTAGATCATGGATCAACGTTAATAATTCTTATGCATTACATTTATTATTATTTTTGATCGACGGATGTATTAAGAAAATATCAAGGTAACAATCAGAATGGTTTCGCCCACGACAATCACTTTATTAGTAGAGACTGGCCATGTTTATCAATCGTAGTGAAGCTTTTTATAATAATGCAATCCCAATAAAAAATACATTTAAATATATTTACAAAATATGTATATTAGTTGGGTATGTGGATATAAACATATTTTAGTTAGTAGTAAACTACTACTAAATATCTACCAATATTTTATTGTTTAGGGTTTGTAAGCATTTGAGAATGTAAGTACTATTTGTAGGTAATCATCTATAATGAATGCATCAATAAAAAGGCGTTTTCAAGTATAAAAATACTTGCATGATGGCATATCCCAACGATCTGTATGTTCGGATGGTAGGTAGATACAAAAATGGCTATTCTCTTTTGATATCAAACTGACATTTAGTCAACAGAATAAAATTTTTTTCGTAGAAAGTAATAGTTTTAATTACTTAGATTTATGAATTATTTTAATTTATTGTAAATAGCATTCTAAACCATATCGATATTAAAGGAGCGTGATGGAACAATTGGTATTAAGGGTATTTATGTATTTATTTTTAATTGATCATAAAGTATCAAATCCAGTAATCGGCTTTGTAAGTGACGACGCAGATTAAACAACTTAAAATTTTGCCATTGAGCTAGAATTTCAATCTTAAACGCGACCGGCAATTTATGTCGGAGCGGTTAATTAATGCAATTATCAAAATCAACGTCATTTATCGGCCGGAGGGTCATTAGTAGGCAACCGCACATGGATTGACTGACATTTGGCAGGTTTTTCTTCAGCGCTATATTACTACTATCGAGATTTGCCAGTTTGTAAATTAGGAGTCGGCATATTATTGAATGAGGTTACGCATTCTGGGCGTTTATGTTTATATATACTTTATGTTTATGTATGTTTGTATAGAGTAGGTAATTATTATTCAGAATCGACACACATATAAATTAATTAGTATGTTCCTCTCTAACTCGGTAGAACTAGCGGCAGTTATTAAAATGAATCTTCGTGGTATATTAATACCAAAATTAACAATATTTATAGAATGAATTATATTTTACCGGTTTTATATCCACTTTTACTCCGTGATTTAATCTTATACATCAAAGTTGGTATTGATACTAAAGAGGACAGGTAATAGATATAATGCATTTTTATAAAACTCACCGGATTTAAACCGACATCTTGAACTATTGTAATTATTGTTATACTGTACTATATTTCCAATAAATAAATAAAAATAAAATTTATCGATTTGGTTTTTAACCAAAGATTAAAAAAACAACACTTTTTTTTACCTACTTTCATTATTGTACAATATGTCAATATTTAACTTTCATTTTGTTAGGAGATTTACAGTTTATAAAATAATATCAAATATTAATTTATTTATTCTATTAATCAAGTTAATTCATTAATGTTTTTGAAATAAAAGTTAATCGATTTATTTATTTATTTTTTCTAATATCGAACTAATCAATCCTTGTGCGTGGATAATTTTTTCATAGAAAATATTTACTGTCCAAATAGCGTATTGTTTAGTTCTTTTCTCTCTATATATTCTGCTCTCTGTAACGGGTATTGATAATAATAACTGTTAAATAATGAAAGATCTTACTTAGATATTTGTTTCTGTAACTGGTATTGATAATAATAATAACTGTTAAATAATGAAAGATCTTACATAGATATTTGTTTCCTGACACTTCTCCTTTCTCTTGTTATGTTTGAGTTGTTTGTCTGTGTAATCTTGAAATCTATGACTTTTCATCATCATGGAAACGCAATTATTTATTTTATTATATAAAAAAAAGTTTTTTCGTCATGTCGGTGGCCCACGCGCGTGTGTACCCAGATTATAAGATGTGCAAAATTTGTCTTTGACCGCTCCTTCGCCCCATACAGACACAGAGCTGCATTGAAGTAGGCACACGGGGTAAGTGTGTCAGGTCTGACGTCATCAGTGATGGTTTCATCCGCATTCCGTTCCCGCGGTGCCGACTGCCGGTACAGATAATATAGCTTAACCCAAATAAACTTTTATTATGACGTAGAAACCGTGTGCTGCATACACGAATATTATTTATTAAAGGGGTCTTGACTCAGTGACGATACTTGGGACAACGTTGTTCGTTCTATAATCATTTTCTCATAATAATTACAAATGATGCTAAATTATTTGTGAATTAATTCTGCCAAATGCCGCACTGCTGTTAAATCGTTATCATAAATGACAAAAAATCTGTATACTACCTTACCCGAACAGATGTACCACCAAATGTAAAAAGACTGAAGGTCAGAGATAACGTTCATTACATTTAGGTATTAATAAAAAAAAACAACAACAAATAAATAGCTCAGAAAGTGTGTTAAAATATAAAACAAAATGTGATATTTTATTTATATAGCACACTTTTATTACGGTCATCATCTGCAGTCGCCGTTTTATAACTAATGTCAATACTTTAATAATCATGCGAGGTCAAAATTGCTGTTAAGAATATAAAACCTTTTATTGCATAGAAATGAAAGCGTGATCGTAAATGCATATTATTATTTGGTATTATTATGGAGTGTTTGTTTTGAAGATTAGTAAAAAAATATATAAAGAAAGAGTCTCACTGCGGCCCTTATGATGCGTTTGCACACACTAAAGCATATCAGGTCGTTTAACAATAACTCGAGTGCAATTACTCATGCTAATCGGAGTTAGTAACGCGATTTACAAATTATTATTACAAAGACAAGATTGACTCAACAGCGTCAACGATTTCGTCGTAATAAATTTATTACAATTTTTTTTTTAGAGTAAGTAATTTATTCTTTATTCCTACAATATAATTGTTATAGAAGTAAATAATGTATCGAAATACACGATTGTAATTAATTTAATTACAATACTATTATGTTTATTTCATATTGAATACAGTACAATTAGTATAGTAGTTTTGTGTACGGTTAAGAACAATATTTGTAATACGATTATGTAATTTGTTATAATAATATTAAGTTTTTTACCGTACGTTTAGAGCACCTAATCGAATAAAATAAACGTGAGAATAAAGTGCCGGGTAAATTAAGCATTTAAAAACAGGCATCCTGCTAGTGGGTATACTATAAAGAAGCATTACTTTTTTCCCATATAGTAGCTGATTTTATTTTTTTAGGTACTTCTTGAGGTTCAGTAAAAAAATATCCTGTGTAGCCTGCCTGGTGACCTTACTTTCTAAACGACCGAGAAAAATACAAATTTACAAAAAAAATATTGTGCAGAAAAATAATAAAACTACTACGTTCAAAAACCTACCGGTTGATACCTCTCGATATACGAGAGGCATCAATCGGTAGGTATTTGTAATCTTGAAAATCCGTCTATTTTTTATTTTTATATTCGCCAAATAATGTGTAATCTCCCATAAATATACACAATAAAAATAAGAATAAATTCCGTAAATAAAAATAAGAAAGTAATCCGATTGTAAGACTATATTCCTCTTTAAACACATTTTTGCAATAGATTTTTTGTAGTTCTAAAGATTATAAATTTTGATTTAAAATTTATTATATCTTTTATATTTTTTTGCTACATAATAAAATTATTTTTGTTCTAAATAGTTATAAAAAATATAATTATTTGTACCTTCCTAAATGCCGAAACAAATATGTTTTTTTTTATGTCATAGGTACATTAAATATATTTCTGGTTAATTTGAACTGCAGCTTTTTATTGATTGCGTCATCAATTTCTCTTGCTCAACATTCTACGATGCAGTGTGAACGAGATAATCCGTGAGCAACAGTCATCACGTTCTTATAACTACTTACATAGAGAATATTTATATTATGACTGTAAATCTAAGATTATTTAATATGAACTTTAGTTTTGAAAGTAACTCCCTATTTTCGTTGTAACCATTTCACACATTTTAATTTAGCTAAATTATTTTGCTATACGAAAGCAAACATGTAGGAAATAAAAATGTGTGATGGCTATACTACCTATACAATAAAAATACCTATGTAATGAAATAGATCAAACATTAAAAATAATTATTACGTATATTATACAACGCATTATAAAATTATTTTATCAACGTTCTGTGTAGACTGTGTGTAACTTGTAAGATTTACTCTATAAAACTGTGTCAAATATCTATAGATACATCGAGAGTTAATTTTAAACTATCTCTCTATTGAAATTGTAATTCGCTTACGAAATTATATTTTGATATCTTCATAACTTACCAAAGTTAAGCAACATACGACTTAGATGCAAACGCGATTTGTGTTTGTGCGATGCCCGTCAGTCAATCGCAAGGCATTAAAATTTCATATATTTATGTTAAGCAACGTAATGCGAGGTCAGTGCTTGGATGGATGACCACTTTTTGAGATTCCACTATAGCTCAATAGAGCTCGATTAAGTAGCCTAGCTCGAACGTACGATAATAAAAAGGAAGCTATTTACGAAATTCAGCATATTTCTGTGAATACTCAATTGAATACGCAAAGGATGAAGAAATAAAGTTTTAAAAAAAAAATATTTTCTATTACTTGAGTACATTCAAACCTTCTTTCGCATGTGTGTATGATTTTAAATTTATCCTTTAGCATGGTTTAAAAGTAATTTAGGGAGTAAAAAAAACTAAAAGTACGAATTAGGTGTGACGGTATTTATTTATTTTAATCATCCATCCATACTCGATTATTTCAATATGAATTTGATTATTTAGGTTTGAGACCTTCGAATGTTTGTTTCGAGCAGGCGACACAAAATCTAGATTTAGGGAGCGATGCGACCCATTCCGTATGCCGCAGGCTGCTAACTTGGGGCGGAGCGTGTATCATACAATTAGTAATACTATAATGTTGGTACAATTTTTGTCAATATCAATACAATTTTTGTATTTTTACTGTATTGGAATTGCATTTTGGGCTTATTAAAATATTATATTGACATCCTTAAAAAAAAAAAAAAAAAAACTATACCTTTGAATAACCGCTATTTTACCAAAAGTGCCTGCCTCAGTTCTGTAACACCAGCAGTATAATCGCTCGTTATAAAAAGAGCGGGTTAAAATCGATTTAAATTTCGAAAGTTTGTCAATTTTAGAAGACTATCATTTCAAAAGAATTTTAATGTCTTCGGCGACTAACATTTTACCACTAAAGATATTTTTTATAGAAATGGTACTATGAAATGAGTACACACATGTTCTATGCTATGCAGAATCACGTTCACTTGCCCATGCCCTACCACAGGATTCCGGCCGAGCAAATGCCAAAATTCACTGTTCGAGTAATCCTACGTGAATTTTTGGTGACTAATCAGGGTAGGGTAGATTAGCTTCCTGGTAAAGAAACTATCGAAAAAAACCTGATTGGGCTCAGCGGCTCGCGTCTGGGCTCATCTGGATTTTTATATTTATTTTATTTCTTGAAAATATACTATGACAACTCTTAATTGGTACAATATAACTATGTAACATTATTATTGAATAGCTTAATTAAAGCGAAAAGCGGCTGTAACTAATATACACATTCGAATCTCTACCTCGAATCTATAACAAAAAGTGGTTAAATATTAACCAAATAAGTACATAAAAGATTGATTTATTTTGATCGACTCCAAAAACAGACGAGTTTCTCGAATCGATGATTCAGGTATTCAATATTTTATTTTGTTGCATGAGATAGGGAATTTTTCATGTGTGGTCTTATAAAGTTATCGAACCTCAATAGAATAATATCAATTGCACCAGAGCACAAAATACTGACTTACTTTCTTGCTAGACTTGAATCTCTTCTCGAGCAGCTTCTCATACTGATCCACGGCCCTAAGGTAGAGCCTGGCCGTCAGCTGCTCCATCCTGGCGGGCACCGCAACAAATGCGAACCCTTCCGAAGCACTTTGAGCGAAAATCGCGCTCATCACAGGCCGAGCGGTTCGTTTTAGACTGGCCCATCAGGCCGCAGGCATTCTCTACTAAACGGTTCGAAGACACGCGAAGAATTTTTAGTCACGGTGAAAGCGACGATTCGCTCGCGAATCCAACGTCGGAGGCGACTGACATCGACCAGAGGCGCGCAACGCACTGGCGGCGGAGCGGCCGGCGAGGCGTCGCGTCCGAGTGCCGTAGCGCGTGCTTCCGTGCGATCCGGATCGGCGTGTAGGCGGTTTGTATAAAAAGAAAACCGTTGCAGAATATCTATTCCAGTTCAGCTCAGTTCAATGCCACCATAAGTGACTTTTATTTTTCACCAGATAACAATACAAACAAAATATATCTTGTCCTGCCAGAGCCTGAAGGGCTCATCTGGCAGAAACTCAAAATTGGAATTATGTTTTTCTTAAAGCGGCTTAATCCTTAAATTCTTAAAATTACTAACTAACCATACATAACACACTTAAGTATCAATTTAATTAATAATTACGTGAATAAATAACAATTTTAATTACCCACTCGATCACTCAGCGCTACAAACTTTTTCAGCTCTAATTTGGTATTTTTATTAAGCTTGGCACTCTTGATAGCCTTAGGTAAAGCATTGAAAATTTTTGGTATCAAGGTAGAAAGAAGCCGCATACCATAAACGTTTTTATATTTGTTTAACAAATATATTTCGTTTTGCACTTGTCGGGTACCATATGCGTGCGAGAATTGAATTTTAAATTCTCGCTGTAAACATTAATTTATTGTAAGTTTTGCGGTTTCTACAATGCCGAATTTTTAACAGAGGATTCCGTGGAAAAACTATTATATTTAATTGGTTCAGGGAAATGGCTAACCTATTTTTATTTTCGCAGAAACTTACAATGTAACATATTAGAAATTATAGTACAAAAAAATGTGTGTACACATTTAAAAATAATATCTTTTTATGTGAGACAGGGGAGATGGTGATGGTGAAACTTTAAACATTATTATAATGTGCGGATTCAAACCCGCAACCACTGGATCAGTAGTCCAATGCTTTCTTTAATAACTAGACTGCCACGATCTCTCAAGAGTAACATATTTTGTATATAATAAATATTCATACACATACATCGTACGCATTATTTGTATATCTTATGTTTAAGTGTGTTTGTTTGGGTGAATGTATTTCGAGTGCACGTGGAAGTAGTTGTATGGCAATAACAAATAGTTATGGTTATGTTGGTTACATAACTTGCCATGACTATTCGTATCTACAGAATATTTGGCGTGTTGTATATCATCAACGTTTGCGCTAGAATGACACGTCTAGACGTCCGAAAAGAAACATTCGATGCTGTCTTTGGCTTATCGGTGTATGTATATGCTATAGTAAATATTTCATAAATGTGGAGCGGAAAAAGTGAATGGATGCTTTTATATTTTGATATCGAGTGCACGTGTTCAAATCCCGACTGATAATGATCACAATAGGTAATTCACATTTGACTTTTTTTCCGAATCAAACTTGGCAGGCAGTGCACGCGAGCAAAATCCCTATTTTTGGGAGCTATCGCCATGTTTCAAGCGTAAGTGACTGGAGTTTGTACTGTAATAACTGTCAATATGGTTTAAATGTATATAATTGGGATAGGAAACTTATAGAGTAGAGAAATAAATGAATGCTAGTCATAATAAATTTTCAAAAGGATGTGTAAACTATATTTTGCAAAAGAGCTGTTTGCACAGGTGTGCATTCGTTCTTTGGCATTCATGCTATGCGAGTGAAGTTTTGCAGCGGCTGGCCATTAAAATATACCGATTAGATTTAAGTTACATTTTCCACATTATTTACAACTTGTTGATAAATTCATATTAGTTATGATTATTAAAGAGGTTGTTATCAGATTAAGTTGAAAGAGCAAGAAAATTACGAGGTTGTCAACGCGATGACAGGTGTGCCTTCGCGTCCTGATAAGGAATTTAAAATTACAATCAACCTGTAACAGCCAATCTTAGCAGCCACCTGTCGCAGCAGCTACGAAAGACGTCATACTTCTATCGCTGGGGAATCCTGTCGCACCAGCGACCAGTGCGATAGCCGGGCCGCATAATCTGTGTGCACCCTTATAAACAAGAACGTCTATGACACCTGTAGCTATCATGTAATATCAACTGCTTCTATACATTGTTTAGTAGTAGTAAATTATTTAAACAAAACCTGACTTCTCACAGCTACACCCAGACGACTCGTGCCTGGGGTACGAACGTGTGATGGGTTGCTTCATTTTCTATCTCCATTTGTACCTGTGGTACTTTCAACCCATTTGATGTGCGTTTTGTATAGCAGTATGTGCGAAAGTGGGTTATTTTTTAGGACTGAGCATATTAAAATAAAAATAAATATACAAAAATTCTTTCAAATAATCATAGATTTTAAACCTATATAGATTTTTTTTTAAATTTTAACGCGTGGCTAGTAATTTCACACGGGGATAATATTTCAATATATAATAATTATAATGTGCCATTAAACATTCTTTTATACGTTTGTACACACATCGAACATTTTGTATTAATTTTAACTGGTCAGCAATAATTAATACGTCTTGAAGTGATGTATATTTTTGAAATTTGAATATGATATTTGCTATCGATCTATCATTTGTTAGTACTAAAAATCTGTTGACTAGTGTTATATATCTATATTATTTGATCAAACTCCGATCTGATCTAAACGGTTATGGTTGTTTTTCAAGAGTGTTGTTTTTCAAGAGTGTTGATTTTCAAGAGTGTTGTTTTTCAAGAGTGTTGTTTTTCAATATCCGTTTTTGGCAATGCCTGACCATTCCAATTAATACAATTACAGCTATATTGATTGGAATCATAGTTTAATTGATTAGGTAAACTCAATTACCTTTTGTGAATGAATGAATATTCACAAATTTTTGACTAATGAAGGCTATTTCCGACTGATTTGTATAGTTCTTTTAATACGTTTAATAAATTGCATAATTTATTATGCATTTTGTTAATCAACAATGAACGATTAAATGTTCGATTAATTAATTAACAATAACACGTGTTTAAAAGTATTACATGTTTGTTTATTCAAACCAGACAGATGTCATTTTTAAAACATCTGACAGTAGTAATTAACACTAAAAATAGCATACCATTAAATTTACTACAAGGGAATATAAGATAAAGTAGGAAAACGCTTTTTAGTCTCAAAACCGTGTTACATAAACAAAAATATATTTAATTTACTATCTACATTACGTAACTATCTCTTTTCATAGGTTTTATATTTGTAATTCAATCTACTTAACTTTGTAGCATGAAAACTAAAATAGAATTGAGAATGTAATAACCGTTGAAGTTTATGGTCACATAAACTGCTTACTATGGAGATTATTTAGCAAATCTAGTGGACTAATCGTTTCATTTGACATTACATGATACACTAATAAAAACAATAAGAAAGCAAAGATAACCCGCAGCGCGATAGAACCCGAGGTTACCAGGTGACGAAAGCGTGGTTAAACTTGAACGGTTTCTGAGGTTAAATATCACATAATGTTTCATTTTTCCTCACGACCGTTCATATCAGTATACATATACTTTGAAAATGGCAAACGGATAATATTCCTATCGCCAATACAGAAAAACGATACATTACAACAAAATACATCTTAAAATTGAGAAAATTATATAAGTATGAACAGATACGATATGCGGGTTAGATAGAGCGAATCGCCGCTGGTAACTACAATCAGATGATAAAATTGGTTCGACACAAAATTTGTTCTTAAATAATTTGTTTTGATTAGATAATAATTATGTACCTATGAAACTATGATCTTGGATGCTAATAAAGGACGTCTTTTTTTCTAATAATGATCCGTGAAAAATTAATACCTAATAAATACAGTACTTTATCAAATTAAAAAAAAATGTACAAAAGTGTACTGTGTGATTGATACAAGGACATTTTTTAATATAAAAAATTTTTTTTTAAGAAAATTCATTACTAGAGAAACGGATACAAAAAAAAATATGTGAATATTGGCAGGACCTAGTTTAATAGCAGTAATTAACAGTAATAATTTTATTATTAACCAACATATGTTGTTTTTAAGAATAATAATTATTGATTTCTGACATTTTTTAAGTAAAATTATGATAGCATATTGTAGAATTGTAACTTTTTTTAAAAATATGTATAGTTTATGAATGTATATATGTGATATGGAGTGATGATAATTTTCATTAGGAAAAATGTAGTTATTATTAAAATTGAAATCGGCACAGAAAAACATTGTATGCAACTGTTGAGTATAAACCATGTCTGCGCCAACTTCAACGTTTTGGTGGTGGATTTTTTGCTATTATTTACTTATTGTTACTAACAATAAGAAATTTGTTGTATTATTTCTTTTTTTCGGTTAAGGAGTCATTTTAAAGCCGATTGTATTTTTAATTTTTGGTATTTAATTCTATATTTTCTAAATATTAATCGTATACTATTATCGTATCGTACTGGTTAATTCTATATGCTGATATAAACTTTGTCTTTTTTTTCTACCTTACACTAAACATAGCTTGACTAATCTAAAATGACCCCAACCTATGAGAAATCCCCTATAGCAGGGGTGCTCAAACGGTCGATCGCGATCGACTGGTCGATCGCGAGTGCTTTTTGAGTAGATCTCGAGAAGAAATTTTTTTTTAAAAAGTAGGTAGGTAACTAAACTACAAAAATGTATTACGTAATAAAATAACACTGCTTGCGGCAAAAGGTGGCTTTATCAAAGGAACGCGCGGCACTTTTCAAAGAAAAGCCGTGTTGTTTCTAGAATAGACAGTACACAGTACAGTCTAGTCTAGAAACAACGAGAGAAAGTACAGTCTAGTTTCGGGCGGCGCGTTTGACGGGAACATTCGAGACTTTCGTTCACGCCGATATAAATGTTGCGCCTGCAGGAATTGGAGTCATTCTGAATTGTAACTTGATGGCGATCGTACGTCGATACAAAGTTTATTATTAAATAGTGGAAAATGAGTGCAGTGAAGAAATCTAAAATGTATCATTTTAACAAGGATTGGGAGGAAGAATTTTTCTTTCGTATGGTGAAGGATAAGTGCATTTGTGTTATTTGTCGTGCGTCAGTTGCAATACCTAAGCGTGGTAACTTAGAGAGGCATCATAAAACGGTTCATAAAAACTATGAAAAGGATTTTCCGCCACAGAGTGAATTAAGAAAACTAAAAGTAAGTGATTTGATATCTTGTTTGAAAAAAGAACAATCCATGTTCACAAGACCAGCCAAACAATCAAAAGCTGCTACGATCGCGTCATTTAAAATATCTCATATATTGGCGAAACACAAGAAACCATTCGAAGATGGATCGGTGGTGAAGGAAGCATTTATTGAAGCGGGTGAGACTTTATTTGGAGATTTTAAAAATAAAACAGAAATCATGTCTGCTATTAGAGAACTTCAGTTATCTCGTCCGACTGTAACAAGGCGTATTGAAGTCATGAGTCAGGACATCGCAGATAAACTAAAACATGATATCATGGAATGTACATACTTTTCTTTACAGTTCGACGAATCCACCGATATGAAAGACACTGCCCAGCTGTGTATTTTTATTCGGATGGTATTCAATGACATGTTGGCTAAGGAAGAATTTTTGACAATCATTCCTCTGAAGGGGAAGACCCGTGGCGAAGATATATATGACGTTTTCTTCAATTTTGTAAAAAACTACGAGCTACCAATATATAAATTAGTGTGCATTACAACCGATGGAGCACCAGCAATGACTGGAAACAAAAACGGTTTTGTGGCATTGTGTCGAGCTAATGAAGAATTCCCTTCATTTTTTTCATTCCATTGCATTATACATCAACAAGTTTTGTGTTCAAAAGTTTTAAACACGGAGGAAATTATGGGCATTGCAACAAAAATTGTGAATTCCATCCGTGCACGTAGCTTGCAACGGCGGCTCTTTCAGTTGCAGTTGGAAGATAGGGAGTCAGCTGAACACACTGATTTAGTTCTTCACACGGACGTCAGGTGGTTGAGTTGCGGAAAATTCTTAGAAAGGTTTCAAGAATTATTGCCCGAAATAACAGCTTTTCTAGACGAAAGAGGTGATGACACTCAGATTTTGAAAAACGAAAAATGGCTAAATGATTTGGCATTTTTGACTGACATCACAATGCACTTAAACACCGTTAACTTGGAGCTTCAAGGTAAAGGAAAAACTATTATTGAGATGATTAGCGCAGTAAACGCATTCAAAAGTAAATTGCAACTTATGATAGATCAACTGAAAAGAAAGGATCTGAAACATTTTCCGTCTTTGAAAGCAAGGATTCCTCAGTTGAATTATGATACGTATGAGGCTGAATTATCAAATATTTTGGGACAATTCGAAATGCGTTTTTATGATTGCAGTAAATTGGAAAATATAGCATCATTTATGAGTTATCCTTTTTCATGTAAAAACATTGAGGAATTAGCTACTGAAATAGCAAGTCAGTTTAATATGAACTCATGTTCTGTTGAAAATGAGTTGGTGCAGATTATATCAGATATACATCTCAAAGCTACAGCATCTGATACAAATTTCTGGTGTTTTATATCTGAAGATAAATATCCGAATGAAAGGCAAATCGCCCTTCAACTGACGGCATTTTTTGGGTCAACTTACTTGTGCGAGTCTGCATTTTCTGAAATGAAGATAATTAAGTCAAAATATCGCAATCGACTAACTGACGATCATATGTCATCATGCTTGCGATTAGCACTCAGTGGTTACGTACCATCTTATGAAAAGTATGCTGACATGCAGTGCCACGCTTCAACATCCAAAGCCACTCTTTAGTTAAGTTTAACACCATATGTAACTCTTTTGTTTTGTAACAACCAATAAACTCGCAATTTTGAATAACTATGAGTTTTTTCATTGATATTGTAGAGAAGAACCTAACTAAACCTAACCCAAACCTTGACTAAAATAATGTACCTATATTGTACAGAAAGCTAATATCTATATATGCTACGGTACGCCCTACCTAGGTAGGTAGGGTGTATCGTGTATGTACGACAACCCTGCATCACACACACTTGCAGTCTCTCAGAGTCGATCGTAAGTAGTCTAAAAATATTGAGGTAGATCGCCAGCAGTTCAAGTTTGAGCACCCCTGCCCTATAGTATACAAATAAAAATATTCGAAATCGCTCAATCCAATCCGAAGTAATGAGTAAACTTACATTTAAAATTAATGTTATTTGGAGATTATACGAAATGTATCAAAGCTTATTCTAAATTAAGTATTTAAATGTAAATTAAAACTCTAAAATTAAATAAAATTATACTTATTTCTTTTTGCACGGCAAAGAAATCGTTCGTAACATGGAAGTTTTGACTAAGCAATAATTATTTGTTTATTTATTAACATCGAAATAGAAAATGATTATGATTAATATTATATGGCCAACGAGTATAATTCCCAGATTAACAGATTATTATCGTGTAATTGTTATACATTGAAAAAATAAAAGTAAAAGAACAGCAAAATATGGCAATAGCAGTTATACAAATAAATCAAGGCGGTATTTGTATGATATTCAAATAACAAAAATATGACAGCATGGCTGTTAGGGCGGATTATTTATTAGTGGCCGGTTAAAATTATTTTTATAAATTGAAATATTATGTCCGTGTTTATTTATTAATCATGGTTACTCAACATAAATTGTATATTATACAGGTGTATATAATGACGCAAAGATAATTCTGTCAAAAAGAATAATATTCAAATATGTTAAATAAAATGTAATAAACAAGAAAAAAATAGTTTAAATTAGTAAAGTAGAAAAGAAAATTATTTAACAAGGAAATAATAATGTTAAAAACGATGAAAATATAGCGAATATGATGTATAATGAATGAAAAGTGAATAATTTAATGAATATTTACAAGAATAACTTACGTTCATACGATACGACATATAAATATCTATCCAAATTTATTCCCAAGTTGAAGTGACTATTCCATTATTATCCACCATCTAATGTGTAGATAACAGAAATGATGACGAAGTGTCGATAACTCAAAAAAAAAACTAGTTCTATGTTCTGCTATATCGATTGAAGTTATTTCAGGCGAAACTATCGATAAAAACGTTACTCTTAGTCTTATTTATAAAACATGGATAAATTAACATTTTACAAAAAATAACTATAAATATTGTCGGGTTGCAAATAAAAAATAATGATGTTTTAATAAATATTTGTTTAATGGTAGATATCTAAGATTACAGTACAATGAACCGGTCCTAGAATTTTAAATGAAAAAAAAACTGTATAAAATTTATCGACAAAAAAAGCCGACATCGGACATTAAGCTACAATTATAACCCTATAAAATCTCTTTTTTTTATGCACCCGTCGCGCCGCAAAAGTCGCTCAGGTCAGACCCACACAAAACCCTAGGCATAGTTACTTTACCAATGTTATTTGGAGGTTAATTGAAATTAATTAAATATTGATTCATTCGTTTCCTGCGAATCGCATAAAGATGACAAACAACCACATTGCAGGTTAGAGCTTTGTCGATAATGAGTTTTATACTTAATTACTTACCTAGCAATGTTTTCCAATTAATTTCTAAAATATTTCAATATAGATATTTTGGACGATTAAATACTCTGAAATACATTTTTGGGCTTCGGCAAGAAAAATAAATCTAAATAAAAAAAATCTAAAGATAAATAAATCTGAAAATTACCTAAACAAAATTTATTAAATACATCCTTTCAGCTTCAATAATAAGAGACATTATAAACGTGCCTGTTCTAAAGGTTAGCTCTATTAAATAAAAATCAACGGAGTTCACTACAATTTCATACTTGGAGCGGTTCACGGTTGTAACATAGCATAACATACCATACCAGAGAGAAGTGCATACATCTGTGGGCCTAGTCTCTGGGCCGCATGACTGCAACGTCCCGAGGCGAAGGGGGGGATTTTGGTAAGCCCAGCCAGACTAAACCAGCTGTTCTCATACTAACGCAATTCTGTATCCGTGTATGGGATATTTATTGTATTGTTCGGCGAAGTGGCTCTTTGTCGAATAGTCTTTTCGTAGTAGCTTCTTTTCCCTCGACCATAACGACACCCCCAACGAATAACATCCTAAGTCATTTTTAGCAACTTTTCAGGAGAGCCAAAACAAATTTAAAAAAAATTCTCTATACTTTGTTTTTTTGGATAATTACTTAAAAATTAAAATTTACTATATTGGACTCGGTGAATTAAAACAAAATGAACATAATTTGAGAAAGTTTCATTATTTAATGTACTTTAGAGGACATACGTGCTCACTAATAAAATAGCCATTTTTTTTTCTGACTCGTAATAACATTCTAACTCAAAACCGCCAAAAAGTGACATAGGATGTTATTCGTTAAGGGTGTCGATAAGTACAAAGTTGTTCGCTCGGATATTAACTATGCGCAGCGGTAAAAGATACAGTTTTACCTAAGGACAGATGTTAATCTATCTATAATCAGGTAAGCATGGTACGCATGGCATGAGATGATGGCTAAACATTCTCTGATGCCTTTATCTGGTGCCGTGTTCTGTTCGCAAGGAAGTGTAATATAATATGTGTGTAGTTTTGATTATGTCCGATATTTTAAAATGCTTTGAAACATAACAAATCGTAACTATGCAACTGGCCATGTCAACGGCGTTGTCGGTGCCACGACCCCGTGACGACACAAGCGACTAGACGAAATATTTCTCTAACAAGATAACGATATTATTACTCGCTATGAATAGAATCATTAATTTTATCCCGGTTAAGAACGCCGATAAAAAGTAATTTAAAAACGTATCTTATGACGCAATGCAGCGAAGCGGCGACAAAACTCTTAGAGTCTAGCTAATCCTAAAAACATGGCGATTTTCACGTTAATTCCATTAATTTAATTTAATTTCCATTAATTTAATAAATTAATTTAATTAACCCGTATCGCGAAGCTAGAAAACGGATGTCACTTCTTACCTGCCCGATCTTGATACATGCAAAATTTGGTTAAACCAATTTTCCATTCATTGACGAGGCGTTTTTAGCGGACGTTACTCTTGAACGGAAAGTTGGCAAAAGGTTGCAGTACCGTCCAGACATTCGTCAATATCTCAGGTCACGTTGTTTGGCCAGAATCATTCCTCAAAATGACCGGAAAAACGTCTATTTCCCGTGATTATATTTTTCTGTGTTGCTTTTTCATCCGTACATATTTTTTATAAATCGAAAAGAGACCACAAGTTCCAAAGTGGCTCAAAAACCAAGAGATATGAATCGAAGCGACCAACCGCGAGTGGTGGAGGTACGAGTCTTTTGGCGGTTATGGCGCTATTAACATCACCCGCAGGCCTAGCCTTCGTTCATCAGTTAAATTCGTATCGTATAACGACAATATTTTACAAATTATATTTACTTCATCAGATGCCGAGTTCAATTTATAAATAATCTAGTAGGAAAATGAATATACTGGTAATTTGACAGACATATTATTATTAAATTGTATTCATAATGTTTATCGTTTGCTATCTTATTAAAGCGGTTCCTTCTTGTTTGATACCAGTTTGATATTGAAGAACTGACGCAATAACGCAATAAACATATCACTAAATTACCCAGAAATAAACGTGGATTTAGAGAATCACAAAATCGGTATTTGAAAAAAGTTGTCGGTTATTTAATAGAGAACCGAATGACACATGGACATATTATGACCGAGTGACATACGAATGTGAAGCCATCACTTGAAGAATCGAAGACGTGTTGCGTCGGCCATCCGGCGCGTGATGCGTAAATATTAATTTTTAATTCGGGCTGAAGATGTTTTAGGGATGCTGCTCAAAAAATAAACCTGGAGGTTTTAATTTAATTGCAATTGTAAATGCAAAGAAATGACAAAATACACCATGTTAAAAAAAAATAAAAACTAGACAGCCAAATCTCGATTCAGCAAATAACAGCTATCGAAATATGGCTAAAAATCGGTTAAGACATGTATTTCGCTCCGTGGTTAAAATGCAGCCGCACTATGCAATCTAACCTAACCTAAGAAGAGAATTTGGAAATAGGTGTAAACGAGAATGTATTAATCAACCACGACTGCATATTAATCAACCACGACTGCATATTTCAATACATATACAATCCATACGGGATGATTCTGTGCTATCCGGAAGAATTTAATTATTCCCGAGATCATTAGCAACAAAATACTTCAATATATTTTTTAATTATGTGAATTTTGAATGAATTTTTGAAGTTTTCATTTTCTTCTATTTTACCTAACCAATTTTTTAAAAATTTAACTATAAAATTATAAAAAAAAAGTTCGTATGATGCTTTTTAGGGTTACTTTTTAGTATGAAAATTACTAAAAAAGTATGTAAAGTAAAACCTGATCTCCCAAAGTATAAGGCGGGATATAGGGTATTGTGTATTGAAGTTTGTTTATAAATGAACACATCGCTTATGTTTCCTGCTCATTAGAAAATAAAATTTAGAAAAAAAACAGATAAATTAAATTAATAAAGATTACAGGAAAACCAAAGTATAGATTATTACTACATGATCATCCGTCTTTATACTCGAACTGGAAAATAAAACGTCAGGGAGTTGGAATGTTTGTATGTTCGTTGAAATTCTAGAGAAACGGGTCTTCATATGTCAATGTTCACGTGATTGGAAATATATGCCGTTCTGCGTACTAAACTGAATTGAGAGGAAATAACTATAAGCACCGCGTGAAATGCCCTAGTAACGTGTCCCTGAAAAATAACGTAATATGTCCTCCGCCCCTAGCTTTTGATCAGGATAGAGCGAGATTGCCTTTCGGCCTCCTTTGGTGATTGGTCTACGCTTTTACATCATTTAAATTGTATTTCATTGTATGTTTAATAAATAATAATTAGCAACTTTTTCAATTATCAGCTTTTATTGCAAAAATCAACACTACTTATTTGGAATCTAAATTAAATTTAGTAGGTCTAATTATTACACTCGCTCTTCTTACATAAACATAGTTTCTAACGCTATATAATAATTATTATTATTTATATAAAATTGTCAATGCTCACATCGACTGCTCTGATCTTCTGGGGCTCATAGATTTCCGGGTTCCATAAGACCGACTTGCCAGCGTGAGACATTCCATCTGTCACGGTTGAGTACGAATTATGCACAGAATTTATATATACGAGTACACAGAGCATGTAAGCTTTACAACAGCATGTTAAGTGACATCGATATATTTAACACTACTTTCCCGGCATTCAAGAGAGTGTCTACTCTCTATCTCTATAATCAATTCTATATAAAATTGATTATATTGTATTTAATATTATATTCTGGTGATTGTCTGGATTCCCCAACCCCTCCTACTTCCTACCTCCTGGTCCCGGCCTCGCTCCCGAATGTGTTTTCTATTTTTTTAAGTTTGGAGGAAACTGTTTGTGTTTTAATTGTTTTTTTTTGTTTATTGTAATGTTACTATGTAAGCTGTTGTTTCCTGAAATAAAATAAAATTCGCATTTGGTATTTTGGCGCCCCTTGTTACTTGGCGCCTAAAGCGACCGCTCCTATTTTCACACTACCCCAGGGCCGCCACTGCATGTCCTGGGAAGAAACACGCATGCCGGAAAAGAATATGCGTATATAAAATTTTAACAACATTAATTTCTATTTTCGATACAATATTTCCTTTATTTTTTAGAATAGACTAGTTATCTTTGACCATTACCAAAAAAAATGCTAAACATCCGTCGAACCGTGCCGATATATCTATTTACGGCAACTCCGCGGATAAGGGGAATAATATAAAAAGCGTCAGCTGGGATTTACACATATAGTTTAATCGTTCTTTATTTATATCGGCTTGGACTTTGTGATTTTAATGTTACAATTATAATTGAATGGCGTCTGAGGGTTTTAATTAATTACTTAAATTATCAGTTTCACGCTTATTAGTGATGCAAAAATGTAGTATAATTAGTCAGCCGCTCAGACTCGGTCAGCGTCTCGCCAGATAGGTCAAGCGGTCAAAGCTAAATCAGGAAGAAGAATTTCTTTCCTCGCCTTTACATAACTATAATAGTGTACAAACATATCATTAATTACACTACAAGAGTGCGAGCTTTTTACCGTAGGGAAATACTCTACCAGCGAGTCTAGTTAATTGTCTTAGTGTCAGGTTAGGTTAGGTTAGATCAGGTTAGGTCAGGTTAGCTCAAGGTCAATGTCAGGTTATTATTCCTCCATATTCTTAATCTCTTTCAGTTCCACTACTTTAGAATCGTATGTTCGTTTGACAGCCGGATTATTATCAAATCGTCTGAAGCAGGCAGCATCTCACGCCGAAACATCTGGCATTCACTCAATAAGACATTTCTTTATGTAAGTAATCAGAAAAACAATCTATAGATACCTATAATATCTATAACTTATACCTATAATAAAGATTTGATGATTTTTATTTTTAAGCTTTCGCCATTCGGGTCGTCAGAAAATATATGAAAGATGACGTTTAAAATGCTACCTTCATAAATTCGAAAATCGCATTTTCAACTAAAAGATAAATATATTCAGCCACTACAATTATTATTATATACTTTCAGTTAGGCTAGATAAATCAATCAGTATTATGAAATGAAACTAATTTCTTAAAAGAATATATCAAGTATCACGCGTTAAATGCTGTTAAGTTAGTTTAATTTTGTCTATTTAGTTTAGACCAACAGACCTGCAAGCGCCCAAGACCCAAATATGAGAGAGTTCCCATGTCTTTAAATCAATTTCGCGGGCAAAGACTTCAAAACTTTTACATTAAAGCAAGCATCGAAATCCCTGCCGTGAGTTCTCGCGTGAATTGGAACGGGTAAAGCGGAAAGTAATTTGGTACAGGATAATCTATGATTATTAATTCTAATGTTTAATGGCGTCGTAGTTTCACCGACATAAAACGCATCACAAAACTTACAAAGAAGTTGATACACAACGTTTCTGGTGGTGCACGTTATGTTAGTGCTAATTTTATATGTATTTTTATTGTTCGCGCTTGAAAATTTATCGTCTCTTACAATAATTTTGTATCTTTTACATGGTTCGACCCCATTTTTTGGAAATATGTTATGTATAATATATATATGTATATATTATTCCTTTAATGTATACATATAAAGAGTGTATTTAAAATCGCTACTGTCCTTTTAGGGGATTGATCTATAACAACAAATAAAAATAAAATATTTTCGAAAAGGAAGTTTCATATTAAATTAAAAATATTATAATTATGTCACTATTATTTTTCGTAGTTGATGTCAGTCGTGCCACACCGTGCCGTCTAAATATAGGCCAAATACTTAATCAAGGTGTGGCCGAGGCCGAGAACAGTCAGTCAGTATTCAGTACCGCGCCCGTCCCCTCCTTGCTCAGACGGTTATCTCGGCCCTTTCGAGATCCAACGGGACAAACATGTAATGATCTCAAATATTCGAACGGTTTTTATTCAATTTAAAATTCGAAAACATATTTCCAATATATTTTGTTGATTATTAGTATAGATTAACCTCCTGGAACGACAACGGTGATTTTGAGTACGCTTGCATAGTATGCATACTTTAACGGTTAAAAATATTTAATACGTTTATTAATGCTTAAATATTTTTAAGGCACACCGCCGTTAAAATATGAATACGATTTTACTGACATCGTAAAGATTTACGATGTCAGTAAAGATTTTTAAAGCATCCTTAGCACCATCTCCTCTGACTCTAGCACAGACACATTTATCTTAGATGAGGAGGGCCCAAAATAGTGTTTGTCCTGGATCATAGCAATTATTTTATAAAAAAAGTAAATAATGTTAAAGTATATATTATATTTAACTATAGTTTTTACAAATATGGTATATATATATATATACAGTATTTTAGATGATTTTTAACATTATTTGTGGCGTACGTATGTATTGCAAGACCGGAATGTCGTTTGGTTTAGCTTTAAATGAAACCAATCGGACTTCACCTCGACAATACTCGTATACTCAAGTGATAAGGGTAACCTACAGTATTATCAATGTTGGCGATCAGATAAACAAAGAACTGTCGATACCATTTGTTATTGATTTATTATATAACTAAAATAAGAAATATAAACCAGTGTCCTATAGTAATTTAATTATTAAGTAATTACAGACCTTTCATTTTACGTAATTTTGGTTCAGGGCATTGCAATTTTTTCGTCAATTTTTTTGCAACTTAAAAGTATTCAGTTGTGGTGAAAATATTTCTTTTTCCGGTTATTTTATAATTCGCTAAATATATAAGTAATAATCATATGTAAATATCATCTATTTAATATTGTTAGGTTCTTCGTAGTGTCATTGTAAAAAAAATGGACATCGAGATTTTAACGGAAATACGCACTTACTGCTATTAGTATTTAGATAGAAATGGTATGGGCCGGTATTAAAAAAAAAATTTTGGTGTAAAAAAAACTTGCGGTCGAAATTCGATTTAATTAAACACGATTTCAAAATAGCCTAATAATTAACGGCTACAAAATAACTGTGTGATTTGTAGCTAACCTCGTCACCGTGACACACTGTCATGGTGTCACTTGTAAGGAGATTCCCGTGTCACCGAAAAAGCGAAGCGACTTCGTTAAACGCGACTTTGTAGCTATAGCTGTGGATGAACGCGATTTCGTCACCGCTGTGAGTCAGCTTCCGTAACACGGTTATTCGTTAATAGGGTGATTTAAACAGTGTCACCTTATAACGCGGACGTCTAAAGGTAATCGATGATCTATACGGATCTCATTAGGAGAAAGACAAGAACTCCGCATTTTATGAGCGATGCAGAACTATACTCGTGATCAAATGAAGGAAGGGTACATGTAGCAGGTATAACATAACGTGTCTACTGTTGTAGATATGTTATAAAATTATCAAACTGAAAGTATGCTCGCCAAGTAATGCCGAACTCTTTTTGAAATGTTTTAAGGCGGAATTAGTAACTAGACTTCATTTAATAGTTGCTTTGTAAACTCTGAAACAACTATTAGTCTTGTCCATAATACTAACGAGGCAAGAGCGAAAACGTTCAACGGGGGAGGTCTGACGTCACAACAAAATGACATTTAAATTTTCTACTCTAATCGCTTTAACTATCGATTGTTTTACTGGTTGATAGTATTTATTGTTCGTCGAAATAATCTGACGATTTATATTCAATTGACTACAACGATATTTTCTAATAGTTCCATGAAATAAATATATTATATAGGATGGATCTATGCTATATTTATGCGACAACTATATTCACTATTCGTGTACAAACCTAATGGAAAAAACTTTCAAAAATCTTACTCAGAATAGAAAAAGGCAAGTAAAGGTGCGGAACTTGTAAGTAAAATAGCGAAGCTTCAAAGGATGATATTTCGGTATTTTATTTACAAAAGAAAAGGAAAATATTGTTTTATCTTTTACGCTGAATTTGACAAATTGAAAAACATGTTCACTGCTATAATAACGTATTTATTAGCTTCTACTTTAAATATGTTCTCATATCGATTACAATATTAATCCTCATCAAAGGTTAATTAATCATTAAAGGGGGGGGGGCACTTTTTTCTATTTTTAGGTTATATACATACATTTATGTATAAGAAACTACTATCCCCGTCTATACTATCTGTCTCTCCGACCGTCCGTCTGTTTTTCAACTCAAATAGTACAAATGCAATAAATTTGAATTTTTGTGTGAGATTGTTATTCTTGAAAAATAACCATTGTCGTTTTGATCACATCCAAAACTGGTCGAATAATATAGATATTATATAACATTAAAGTCAACAATTTTTCAGTATTAATAAATAAACACAATTAATACAGACTCATCTATGCGTGCAAATAAAAACATGTAAAAGAATGTTCAATGCCACATTATATTATTATTATTATTATTATAAATTGAAATATTATGTCTGTCTTATTGTTTTTTGAATGTTAATCTATTCAGACCTAAAAAATAAGCCACTGTCGCCCCTATAGTCAGCCAATACGCACATCGAACGGGCTAAAAGTGCCTCAGGCACAAATAGAGATCGCAAATGAAGCAACCCATCACAAGTTGGTATCACAGGCGCGAGTAGTCTGGGGGGAGATAGCGTTAATGACGTCTATAGGGCTTAACTGTAAGATGTCAGGTCCTGGTTAAATAATTTACTACTACTAAACAATTTACAGAAACAGTTGATATTATACATATAATAGCTACAGGATGTCATAGCCATTCTTGTTTTTTTATTGTCACTGGAATTAATGGAGCTTAATAACGCCTTCATGGCAACACGAAGATTATGATAAAATGGGAACACTAAAATAAAATAAAAATGCAATTATTTTAATAATTATAGCTTAGTATCTTTTTATCAATGAACTATATTTTTTGGATCATATATACGTCTACACTTCTTTCTGTTTTCTATTGGACTTTTTAGGGATCCAGGCTAAAATTGCCAAAATCAGGAACCTTTATAATCTAGGCCTGTGTCTTATTAGCGGTAGGTTGGTCTTATCAAAGTTGTGATTTGGAATACGGTTAAGTACAGATAGAATGTCGAGTTGAAAAGTTTACTCTGTATGGGCCGAAATTACAGTCCTTGCCTAAAGTCGTTCTTAGTTAGGATCAACTTATTTTTTAAGCATGACCTAAATTGAATTGTGTATTTCAGTTACTTTTTAAGTTCGACTTTGTTAAGAATATGTTTTCGCAGTCGTGATTAGTTCGCTACTCGCCGCTATGATTTGTGTATACAATATCTGTCGCCACTGTTGACATATGACGCGTCATCTGACATTTTGAGGTTATGTTGTCAACTGTGGGATTACTAGGATTTTATCATGCGTGTTTGCTCGAATTAAAGATGTTCAAAATATGCAAATCCAGTCAATTTTAATTAGTTAGAAAATATAAAATCAAGTACGAGACGAAACCCATAGATGACAATACACCCGCACACGGGTCACGGCGACTGTAGCGCCGTTAATGTACTGAAATCGCTCCTAGCAGCGTATTTTAACACTGACTTAAGTTTGACTTAAGGCTTAAGTAGTAGTTGTTTTGATTTTTACCTAAGGCGGATTTTTATGTTCGACTTAACGCTAAGACTGAGTTGAAATACGATGTTTATCGGTTAAGTCTAATTTAAAATTTAGTTTAGTCTTAAGTAGAACATGAAATTTCGGCCCTAAGTATTTATAATTAAGCCGTCTCGGACTTATGTAACGTTCTTTATATATACAATAATGTAGAGCTTCGACGGTTTTTTTATTGTATTCATATCGTTATAATGTTGTTTTTATACATTATTATATTTTATATGTTCACTAGTTTAAAATAATAATAATTCAGAATAAAATATTTATAAGGTAATAATTATTGACTCTGTAGCGTCATTTGCATAGAAGATATAACGCGAGCCAATCAGAAATGTGTGATAGAACGCGTAAATTTTATACATTGTACATTTTGGTAGAACGATTTATGTATAGAAAAGTATAACGATAAATAATATTTGCATGAGGTAGGAATAACCTCATTCAACTTAGTTTAGTATCCCTGTGCTCTGAGAGACGTTTTGAGATCGATCTCTCACATTCGCTGCCATATTTGTCAAAAGCTTACGTCGGCTGCCTGCGACGCGATAATTTGGACATAATGCATCGACATTTCGCATCTCCTTCCGCTTTATCCTGTGAAAAGGCGAACAACTGGATAAACAGGCGTTCATTTTCTTCACAAAATAAACGTTTAAATATTTAGTCCGACATTCCGATACGTACGATGTTTCAAAATCGAACACACGCGAATATTTATTTAGACAAAGTGATATTATTTGTTTAACGATTAAACACGCTGGTGTGAGGTTGATGTGACCCACGCCATGTCCTAAATAAGCGAATACACTTAAAAGTATCAATTTATAAACATTTTATAATTTGGAAACTGTTCTTTTGAACACATGCATTAGAATAAAATGCAACCTTGAATGGATAGAAATAAAAAAAATTACCACATATATACCTACCACGTAATTAAATACTACGTAATTATTCTCTTATATGCATGGACGATAAATCCAACATTTGATGCATGTTACCTTTTAAATAGAGGAATACTAGGGAATCCTAGTATTTTTTGTTTATGCGTTTAACCACTGACCCAGCCGTTACGGGTTCGTATCCACACATTACTATACTTATGTAGTAATACCATGTTTATTAAACACTTCATTACAATATAAAATTATTTTGATCTATAATCACCTAAGCTAAGTTTGCTTGTAATAGAATCATGGGAGATGGTAATCATGAAGCGTTAAAAATGGTATCTTGCTACCGTAAAACAACTATACCACCAGTATTAAGGTTTTCCCTCCACATCAATTGGGCATCTGTAAGATCAAATGCAGCCATGTAGGAAAAGAACTAACGCCTCTAAATGCCCCAAATCAGATATTTACTTCACCTGACGTTTAGCAGCGTAGATGGGTCATTTTGCGGAATGACAATAAACTTACGTCCCACTAACCGTAGCGGTATACTAACTTTTGTTCCTTATGATCCTAAGAGCTTTTTGTATTCGAACCTCACTATGAGGACCGGCAGGGACGAGTCCTCTGGGCGCTGAAGGTGCTATTTTTTGCCTGTAAAGATCCGAAGACCATTCCCGAAGACTTAAGGGGGTATTTATATTCCCTATTAAGATTAAAAATTGTATGAAAAAATGCGAAAATAATTCATGCCAAAATTTATTAATTTTATCAAAGCACTCGTATAAATACATTTTTTGTGTTTCACTATTTCGTTTCAGGGCCAATTAGATTTTTTTATCGGGAATAGTTTTGGGACACAGTGTATGTAAGGGCGCTCAAGTGAACCAGTGAACTGAGATCCTGTTAACGCAGCCACGCAGCCTGTGTATTTGTTAATTCACGAATGTAGTCTGCGTTCCAGGATTTCTGAAAGCTGTTAAAATAATGTTGAATTGGCCGGTGCTTGGGTGTGTCAACTGCCAAATTACAAAGGAAACTATTTAAATCGATTATAATATCGCACAATTCAAATTTCAGCTCGTTTAAATATAAGAAAGTAAAAAAAAGTAGTCAAAAACCAAAGTTGATTTCTACCTCTCCTTTTCCTTCTCATATTTCACTGATGTTTGGAAGTCATAAGGAATGGTTATAATCTTTTACGCGTTTCTAGTACTCGTATACGTACGTATACAAATACATAGAAAAACGTATAAAAAGTAATTAAATAAATTAGTAAGATACTTGTATAAGTACCTACACAATTGATTCTAAATTAAGCATTCTATATGCATAGTCAATAAGTTGATGGTACTAACAGAAAAAATAATGTTTTGAGTGGAAAAATTGTAGGTTCTTCATCAGTTATTTTTTTGTATGACGTTTTTGAGAATAGGTAGTTTTTGTGATATGTCAATAGAAGTAATAAACCACTTTTTTTTAAATTTTGCCTTTTTTTAGATAATCCATCATATTTTGTATGATTAAGTCGTATGACGTCTAAATTATATTTTGTAGAATCGAATTATGTCTAGAAAATACGACAAATTATTGATTATCATCTGTAAATCAAGACAGTTTGTAATTTTGTCAATGCTAATCAAATATATATTTTGAAGGGCTTTAAATAGAAAAAGTCGAAAATAAAGAATGTTTAAGAAGAAACGAGAAGTAAATCTCTATGATCTGGTTTGCTTAAAGTTTACCGTCTCTTGGAGAGGTTTATGATGCTTAAACCTAACCTAACCCAGTATAAATAATTAGTTTGCTCCTATAACCGTCTTGAAGTGTGTAATTTAAAGATTTTATGGGATGAACACAATTTTTATGAACATAATTTGTTATCAATTGCCGACCATGCGCTTTAGAGTCTGGATAATAGAAAAAGGCGGCAAAGAGCAAATTTATATCGAAGTGATATAGTATGTGATATAGTATATAAGGCGCTTCTTTTTATTAGAAAGGGGCCATCCATATTATTACTTTAACGAGTGCTTTCAATTTTCATCATTTTTTTTTTTATTTTTTCCGATTTTTAAATTTTTATTCTGCTATCCGAGGCGGATACAAATCCAAAAAAATCAAAGATCATAAAAATCGGTCCAGCCGTTCTTGAGTTATAAATGGTGTAACTATCCCGACTTTATTTTATATATTTTTGTAGACATTGTAAATTATTTGACCGCATGGGAAGTCCTCCCAGGCTAAATATTTTTAACTGTCGTAGTTAAACATAATTAAATAAAGTTTATTTTTCTAAAATGTTAAATACCTAAGAAATTGCAAAATTATTTGTATAAATTAATTATTAGCTTGCCAACAAATTCATCTCGTCATATTCTCCGAGTCACTCCATTCATGTGCGTCAATGAGAAGTAATCGTGTTTACATTTGATAAATAAACAACCAACTCTAATCGAAAATAACTTTATTAAACAGAGTCGTTCATTTATTTTTTGCAAACAAACGTCCGCTCCCTCGCAAATAAAACGTGAGTACAGTACCTAATATAATACAATATACTAATAGATTAAATTAACAGATGGCCAAGTGCTTGGGTACGTTGGAAGTGAGAGTCCCGAAGAACGGTGGGGTTTGGGGCGAGACACCATATTGGTTCTGTAATATTTAAAAAAAAAATGCATCATCACACTTCCAAGAAACGGAACAAGAGCGTTCATTCATACAAATCTGTCAAGAAACACAATCTCAACATTTGGATGAGACACTCAAAAGACAATTTATTGTATCAACCACGGCGAGCCCGGTGGATTTGTAGGTATTTATTTTTTATCCATTATAATAGTCAATTAGAGCACTTTCACTCTAGATGACAGTAACAGTGTAGACATTTTTAAGTCTGTTTTAAGGGTGTTTTCGAGTCCATCCGTGTGACGTCGCTGGATGACGACTTTAGCCTTCTGTCCCCTTCTCGGCGGCTCGCTCAACCGCATTCCCCAAAGGAACATCCGAACGTCCATTGACGTCAATTACTTACTTGAATGCAGTATTTTGCGTGCGTGCGCCATGCACCCGTTCCGTTGCACCCGTACGGACGTACGTAGGTCCGAACCAGTTTGAAGCTCTTTTTACTTTTTCACAATAGACAAACAAACCAACATTCTTTAATGGATTTATTGTTGAATCTGTCATTTCGTTGGTTTAGCAGTCAATTGTTCTACTTTTGTTTTGTTGTTCCAACCTCGCGGATCTTTTGATTGGAAAACAACTATTTGTATTAATTAGTGTTTTTTTTTGTAGCTGTTTTAGTAAGGTTAATGCGGTTTATGCCCTTTGGATGTATGCGGTATTTCGGCGAAAACAACCCACGCAAGAGAATGTATGAGTTCGTGGTAAAGTCGAAAGATCTTCAGTGCTGATAGGCTACTATGTGTGGTAACAAGGTGGGACTAGTATTACTTACCACCACGCGTCCGACCCGAGGTCTACTCATTATTTGCGCCTACCACGATAAGAATAGGCCGCTGCATCAACTCTCTACTTCATTCGAATTCTAGCTAGTAGATCTTAAAATTTCTATTTTTTTAATGTGTTGCGTTTTTATAGAACAAAAAAGTAATCAGCCTTAAAGAACCAAAATATCTGAAGTAACTTTTTCATTGGATCGGTTAAAAAAAGAATTATCGTCAAAAATGTATAAAAAAATCGTTTTCACCCATTACTTATTTTAATCAACTGTTAAAGGAACCCATTAAGATTAGTGTTTGTAATTTTAATCAATAAAAATAAAGTGTCAAAAAGAGAAACTATAATATAATTAAGAAAATTTATTGTACCCAATTTTCATCAAAATTGATATACGAGGTGTGTTCAAAAAGTAAGGTGACTTTTCAAATTTCGCGGGCAACGTATTTTTGATTATCGATGTTTTGTTATGTTTGTACACTCTTCCCGAACATCTGTACCAAATTTCAAGTGAATGGCATTTTTTGTTTGGTTGTGAGAGGCGTAAAGGTTATAAGTGGTTTGCGTGCTCGGCGATTGTTTGCTATCGAAAAATATGGATCAAAGGATTTGCATCAAATTTTGTGTAAAAAATAAAATTAAGTGCTCCGAAACTCTTGAAATGTTGACAGTGGCATACGGTGAAACTGTTCTGAGTAAAAAAAATGTTTACAAGTGGTACAAACTCTTCCAAGATTGCCGGGAAGATGCCAATGACGAGCCTCGCTCTGGACGCCCAAGCACGTCAACAACTGATGAAAACGTTCAAGCAGCGAAGAAAATTGTTTTGGAAAATCGTCGAATCACTATCAGAGAAGTTGCTGAGGATGTCGGTATATCGCTTGGCTCGTGCCATGAAATTTTTTCTAACGTTTTGGGCATAAGAAGACGTGTGTCAGCGAAGTTTGTTCCGAAATTGCTAAATTTTGACCAAAAGAACCGTCGCATGAGCATCAATTTTTTGGCCAAAAACAACACCACAATCATGCCTCAGCCACCATATTCACCGGATTTGGCCCCATGTGACTTTTTCTTGTTCCCAAAACCAAAGAGACCTATGAAAGGACGGAGATTTGCAACGATTGAAGAGATAAAGACTGCATCGCTGGAAGAGCTCAAGGCTATACCGAAAAGTGCTTATGAGAAGTGCTTTGAGGATTGGCATAAGTGTATTGTATCTGAGGGGAGTTACTTTGAAGGGGACAAAATAAATATTGATGAATAAATCAATATTTTTTGATAAAAATAAAAAGTCACCTTACTTTTTGAACACACAGCGTGTGCCATTTTGATCAATCTAGAACGTTTAAAATTAGCCGTATTTTCCACGGTGCATGCCACTTTACACTTTAAAGGGAAAATTCCTTTCAGAATGTTCGAATAGTGCAAGAATTATAAATTTAATAACATAATGACATAAACTGTTTCAACAAGTTACAAATATGCATATAATATTACAGCTGATAAAACATACAATTGAACGCCATACAATATGCGTTAAATTACTTTAATAATATTATTGCTAGTTGATTAACATTATGGGATATTACTCAAATACAAATACTATTGATAGTTATAATATTAACAAGCAGGTGGCGCGCGAGATACAAGTAAATGCTTTGTATCTATGCACAAACAAAGAATACATTTTATTTATTTATTATTATTAATTGTACATATAAACTCATTGGCTTATATTTAGCGGATTATATTTATTATCATCTTATTTTTTATGTGTTTTAGTAGACTTTAAACTATTTACGAGTTATGTAATATATGATTCGGAGAGTGCTGTGCGCAGAAATAGAATAAAAATTATTGAAATTGCCTGAAGGCCATTATTTATTTTAATTACACTAATAATACGTTACTTATACTACTAGTACATCTAGATTAAGAGATTTACACAATTTATTTATTAGGATAAGTACATTCTGGGTCCGGCCAGCTTTTGTTTTTAGCTTTTTGCTGTTAAATCAATCTACCTGTAGCAATATTTCTCTTAATTATTATTTTCAACGATTTTGTATTGTTGCTTGCTTGCTGTTGTCTGCTCGTGAAAATATAAATGAGCATGTCAAGGCAAAACAACATTCACGCAACATAAATAGTTAAAAATTCTGCGCCGCGAAAAAAGTTAGATCCATTGACACGTCCACGTGATTAGACTGCCGTCGGCGGCTGCATATCTAAGAGTACTTCACGGCTGACGCTGTGCCTAGTTATTCGTGCGTCGTTCGTATATTCATGTCGATACGGTCGCACAAACAACCGAGTACGTAAATTACCATATGAATACAATCTCTAAAGCGTTTTAGAGGATTATTCTGTATTATACGAGCGTGACGACGTTCGTCATAATTTGGGTAATAAACGTCAGACTACTTAACGAATTTGATTTAGATAACACGTGGAAAAATTATAAACCACATTCGGCATAATCGTGGTGGTTGAACATTATTGAAAGGAAAACGCCTTGCATGTTATGACAATCTTAGTTTTCGCGGGTTAAAAATATGTATTATGGTCGTGGTAGGCCGTTCTCATTCTAATTATACAAAAAAACATCCGACGTTTATTTTACGTTCTCCTCTGGTTGTGTAGGTACCACCCTCTCCCCCCCCCCCCCCTCACGGGATCATACAAGAACCATCCACCATCACCATAGATTGTTTTTTTGCTGATTATTAACTTGTAGACTCATGGTAGAAAATAGAGAGGGCTAACTGAGTGAATGCCAGACGTTTCGGGCCGAGATTCTGCCTTCCTCAGTGGCGATTTGGCACTGATCCTTCCGACTGTCACCCGAACAGTGGACGGTAAACCGGTGGATGGTCTGAGCAGATTTTAGAGGGGGAAATCGAGACATTCAAATAAAATAATTTATACTATTTAGATACAAATAAAATATGACAAAGAAATACACGTTTTCAAGTCAACCGATCCAATCCATTTAACTTTGCTTTATTTCATCTATTTCAACTTTCTAATATGTAGAATGTCAACAGCGATTGCAACGGCTTTTGAGTGAAGGCCAATCCGGAATGATTATAAATATGCTGCATTTTTCGCTTCAAAACAACGACCTATTTTTTAAGCAAATTATTTTAGATTTGCCTAGTTTGGCATAATTGTTCGCGATAGGACTAGTGTCCCATATCAGCTGCTTGCTGATACAGACATTTTTGTTCTTCAGGATTGACAGACATTATTAACATTTTAAAAGTATATTTAAAATAGAGAAAATGAGCTCCGAGGGGAATGCCAATGATACAATAAGTGAATTTCTTAGAAGCTTTTATTTTTTGCAAAAAGAATTTACAAAAAAGAGTTGTGTAATACCATAGAAATTAAGAACGATATCAATAACGTGTATATCATATAATATCAACATACTTATATCACATCACTGTTAAGTATTTTTTAAATTAAGGTATTATGATTTTTTTAAAACGTTACAATTGTGTTTTATTGCTTGATGCTCAGCCTAATTTAGATTGTGTCTTTACCAACATTAAAACTATTTAACAGTATATGGACGAAAGTGATATTATAAATGATCGTCACAGGGTATTCAAGTTAATAGTATCTTATTTGAAAACTCCCAGAAAAAAATATATTTATTTTATAACGATTTTAATACGAGTTTTTCTATGGTTGGTGTACTATTTTATATTTGAAACATAAAATTCCAAAGATCGTCACTGTAGATAGAAATTATTAGCAGTGTAATCTAATCATATTCCTTAGAAATCATACCATAATGTCATTCTTTTGTCTAAGTTCACTGTCGGTGCTAGATTTCGAGAATTGTTTAATATTATGCAATATTAAACAATGCAAACAGATTCCGGCTGTGACCCATGGACGCTAATCAATGGAAGTATGTATGTTGGTTTATAAAAAAATATTTTTTTACCTTTGTTAGCAATAGCGGACCGGACACCACAATTGACCTGATCAAACGAAAGCAACGCGGAGTGTGGTTTTTAATCTACCTAAAAAAAGAAGGAGGTTCTTAATTCGATATATACTTACCTCATTACTCCGAAATGTCTCATTATTATTATTGCTAATTGTATCGAAATGTTAAGAATTAATTCCATCCGAACTTCAACCAATATCAAAATAAATCTAAAACTTAAAAACTAAGAAATGTTACATAATTTTCTCAAACTTAAGAAGTTTATTGTATTATTTCTTAGTTTTTTTGTTGTTTTTGTTTTTTTGTTGTTTTGTTGTTTTTTTGTTGTTTTGTTTTGTTGTTGATTGAAATCGGTTTTATTTTTTTCTTTTGTAAGAATATTAAAATGTTTTAAACCTTAAGTTATCAGTATATAAATACGTAATTTAGATATTACGTAAATATTACGATTCGGAAAATCCATTGCCGGAAAACCATAAAATTAAACTACCACCGGAGTAACGCACTACGGTTCGATTGAAGCGGTCGCACAATGAAGGCGATATTATGCCGATATGCGAACTGCCGGAACGCGAAGTTAACTAGTGTTTAATGTCAAAATTAACACTAGGGGGAACTCATAGGGCGAATAAATGAGACTGCGGAAAAATTTGAATTAGCTGCTTTTTGCAACAACCGACCGGTTATCATATGGATTACCTATTAAAATAAATAACAACCTATTTGTGAAGTTTTTGTGCTCAGAGATGATTCTAGTTTTATAATAAAATAAAATATTTGCATGTAAGTAGTACATTTTAAAATTAATGCTCTTTTTTTATAATTTTCAGATGTTTTTTAGTATCTTTTTAGTGTTTAGGCCTCCGTAAATGGGCTGAAATGATAATGTACTTAAATTTTCTATTCATATTAAAATATCGGTTTATACAGAGCATATTAATAACATTTTTGTAATAAATCCTAGTAATAACCTAATTTACTAATATTACTGACACAATGCAATTTATATGTCCCTAGGCGTTCAATCGTTAATAACTACGGAACCCTTTAATTGCGACGCCTTTTTCCATAGAACTTTTTGATTGGTATCACATGTACTATCACCCCCTGAAGTATGGCCATAGGAGTCTCACCCATCCTGTATATGTTAGGCATACTCGTTTGATAAATTGACCTGTAATTTTCAACTTAATTTAAAATGAATAAACAATTTTAAAAATATTTAAAACCCACTGCTTCAATAGCAATGTATCTTCTTCGCCGGACTTACCACAATATTAAAGTATATTTTTAAAAAATGTCAGCTAAAAGTACTTTATTAAAATTATGTACATTCGAACGACCTGGTATTCTGGTACAAAAGCTTAATAATAGCTTCGTTGATTATTTTTTATGAACTTTATGTGTATTAACTGTGTCAAAGGTTAAATACGCACTTCGGTCGGGGTAAGTGCGCTAGGAAAATCCCGTACGTAAAAAGAGGACGTAATTTTTCCAATATTATACAATATTTTTGACCTTCAGATATACCCAAATCTAATCTTATTAACACGCAGGCTCTTGAAATAAATTTATGTAAAGAGACGCCGTTGGAAGAGACAAGGTGGATTACTGAATGACGCTATGTAGATAACTTTCGAGCAAAACAAGCGATTCGGGGCGCAGCCTTGCTTGGTCGAAAGTCGCACAGAGTTACACGTGTATGGAAATCGTGTTTTCATTCGTATCAATAAGCAAATTGATAACATAATAAATAAATTCTGAAATACAGATATATCGGTAATAGAAAGTCGTAAATTTTGCTAAAGTTATCGTAAATGAGTTGTAAAATATAAGGTTTTTTTTTACGTTCAGTGTTAAGCCTGACATTGCCATTAAAATAAGTACAAACGGTTATAGAGGGGAAAATCTTCGCATCCACTTTTGGTATTTTCCTGTCCAGAGAGGAAAATAAATAACACGATTGTAGCCAATGTTTGACGCGCTCTCACTGACCAATGTGCTTGTAGCTAAATAATCCAAACGACACGTGACTGCGGCAACAAATGAAGGATAATATCCTTAATTAGTCGTGGATATTTTACAATGGTACACTTGACAAATCTTAAACTTTAATCAATCTCCTAAGTTACGAGAGTGCTAAAATATGGTTCATTGCTTCAATTCGTAATGCGTCGTTTATCTATCACTATATGTCTCTCCGTTCTTCATCTTTAGGACCCCTCAGGTCTAGCAAATGGGGGAGTTTTCTAGGCCCACGGGTAACGATTGCCATAGCTAAATAGATTCAGTAAAAGGCATACCTCGCCATCCGGGTTGACCAAACCCTAAAAGCCACATTAACAGTGCCTTCGATAATCAAATTATATTTTGTTATATAATTGTTATGTTGTTTTGTTATGTTTTGTTTTGTTAATAGCCACCGACAATTTTGTTTAGTTACTTTGATAACAGCACTGCAAGACTCTTCTCGAAAAAAACAGATGCAGAAACATTTTGACTATAATGGCCAAAGTACTGGTTAACTGAAAATGTCTTAACTAACAGAGTAAATGAAGTCAATACCTGTCGAATAATCAAATTTATATACGATTCGCGCAGAGAAAAACATTTCATTTTAAATTTAAGTGCTCCGTGGCGCATACTAAATGTTATTTAAATTTCGCAATGACGTCTTTTGGAGCCAACGCTGAACAGACTATAATATAAGGAATTAGATTTATCATTTGAAAGGTCAACGCAGCGGCATTAGCAAACTTAATACAAATGGCCTAGACGTCGACGGATAAGGATTTCATAAAAAAAAAAATAACTTGAAATTCAGATATGGCATAGCAAATTTTAACTAAAAATAAAAAAAAAATAATACTAGTATTCTTCCACAACAGTGAGGCAAGTACATAAATGATGTCTTCTAGAACGATACCTACTTTTTTATTATTACTGTGATCGCAAAACTACAGGCGATATGACATGACATCTGCGAAGTTTTTCAAGGTCTAGGCTTTGAAAAATATCTCTCTGTTACTATGCAAATAGTTATAATCATTAAGTCACCAGCGCCTTGGCGTAAACTGACACCGAGATATAAACAATTAACTTTTATAAAAATGTCTTGAAAACAAATTTCCCAGTATATCATGTTAATATTTCTAGGTTATTTCAGGTATGGTCCCGCGTGTTACTGAAATACCCCTTTTTTTTTATAAGAAAATATATACGATAATAATCATTAAAATAAGTGGCAAAATGCAGCCAATGAACTGTTAATTCAGATAAAGGAAACATCGTCAAACGAATATTATTATAAAAACCAACCAACCAACAAATAATATACTATAATTAATCAACCAACAAATACTACCAAGATATCTCGTAAATTCATTTTAATAACTTGAAATATATCTACTTGGGTCGGCACGTTTTGTGTGCTTACAAAATATTTAAAGCTAATTCAAAAAAAATACCAAGCATGCTTATATAGGATGTCCCAGAACAATTGAGAAGAGGGTGAAATGACGCCCTTTAATATCAATAGACCAGTTATCTATCTGTTTTGCTATAGAATGCATAATTAAAAAGTATTATTTTGAAATATTTAAATACCCTTCAATGGAAAATGATGTTCAGGATTAATTTTATTCATCGTTTTTATGTCCAATATTATCGTCCCTCTCACTAACCTTAATCGATGAAGTATATAATTAGGAAATAGCGATGTTTTTGACCGTAAAATACACGTGGCTGGATAGCTATAAAAAGATATATTATTATATTTTTAAAGTAGATAACTGGATCTCCTCATTTGTAGCGGCCATTTTACCCCTTTCAATGATGCTCATTGCTCAATCGTCAGGAAATCCAGTGTAAAGGTTGAAATGAACTATTGAGAAAAAGTTTAGTCACGCGTAAAAATTACCGGCAAAATTTACCAGAGCACAATTCTACTACACATTTTTATAGCAAACAGGATGTGCTGAAAATCAGCACCTTTCTTTCTTAGAAAGCAAGGTAATCAATTGAGCAAAGTCCTTTTGTTGGGAAAAAGACTTGTAACAAAATATCTGTAGGTAACAGCTATTCTAGGTCTACCTTCTTTCAATAAAAAAAACGTTTTATTATTTCTTTTATAAACGCAGAACAGATTCATACTTTGCTTAAACCTTCAGACCCTGGTATTTTTTTATTAAATACTTACCACAGAAATATAAGTTTATTGCAATGAGATTTTAGGAGGTTAACACCATAAACAAATTATTTAAATCAATAAATAATCGCATAAATGATCTCCTTTCATTGTAGAATTTTTTTTAAAATAAAAAGTGAAAAAGCATGGTTAGTTTAAAAACCTAATTATAAATAAGGTAATCTTTTTTTAAATAAAACTTAAACACAATGGACCTATAATTATTATAAACCACAATGGTCCCGATTCTTACCATACATACCGATAGGCAAAATGTGTCTGTCTGTGGCCTCCATTATTTTTTTTAACAATGCGATTTTATGAGTATTCAGAAAACGCCTTTTTCTGCATAAATGTAGTTATATTTTTCTCAACGAAGAAAGGAAATAAAATATATTTTCTTTAGTGGTTTTTCTTACGTGATACTGATATTTCGTAACTATAATTATAAATTATTATTAGACCAAAATTGACTACAATGGCCTTAAAATCGACGAGTGATTGTAATAAGTAAAAATAAAATCAATTACGTAAATAACAATGGATCATATATTACTAAATAGCGGTAAATTTATATTGTTTTGAGTTTAACCATGACAAACTCTTACCAAGGTTGTCTATTTTAGAAGACTGTTGATCGGCATAGCAACCAAATATTATTATTATTAGTATTATTCTTACAACGATGTCATTTACTTTAGGTCATCGAATGATATTTATTCTTACGCAATGAAAACCGGCTGTACGACAAAGAAAATTATTAGCTGGGTTATAATATTCTTCGTTGAATATAGTGTCGATCTCATTTCATTACGTTTTATTTTTTTTCTGTAATATGCTCAATACACGAGAGTTTTCGTCAAAAAACGGTAATCTGGCTGGTCTAACGTTTTGCACTCAGCCTGTCCTAAACGGATATTTTTGTCGATGGGAAGTCATTGAAACATTGAAACCCTATTACATAGTTCAAACATCTAATTTTGTTATCTACGGTTGTCAACAACTTGTCAATATTGTTCGTTGCATATATGAGTCGTTCATAAACTATATATTTCATAAATGCATAAACTATACAGGTGTCCTTTTTTGATGCACATGCTTTTCTGTGGTCATTTTATACTTCAAACTGATCAACTTTTGTTCTAAGACATATTTTGTTGTTGTTTTGTGGGTTACTTGCGGCGAGCGAATCAAACGTTTACCAAGATATTATTTATTTTGTATGAAAAAAAAATGTAAAAATTAAGAAAACTTGTAATTTGTCCAGTTTGGTGTGTACAATAACCGAATAACCCCATAAAAGGATTAGCATGAGAAAAAGTTCACAATGTTTTCACCATATTTTTTAATCTAAATGGCTTCATATTTTTAAACACAACATTTGTTATTAATAAATCAATAAGTACCATCCGTCGGAAAATATGGGTATTTTTCTATAAATTAAATACCATTATATTACTTATCTTGGCAGCTAGGAACTTCGGATGGCGTTACGGTGCGGTTACACCCAGATGGCTAATCCCTGCGGCACTATGTTCGTTCATACAGACAAACGCATTAGTAACGCCCAATAATGGGAGCTAAATTTACAATCAGTCAGACAGTTCAGCAATCATTTTAAAAACTCATTTTTGGGCATTGATAACAACAAATTTAAATGCCATCCGCTACCAGAAATCTCGCATTATTATTTTTAATAAAAATATGTAAGATTAATTAATTGTTTATTACATTTAAAGCATTGTTAATAACAATGTCAAAATGTCAACTTGAGTGAAACCTTAAGACGTACTAGCTGAAATCATAAAATCTAAGGCAGATTAAAAATAGCTCTGAATAATACATTAAGGCATTATTGTTTTAACAAAAAATAATTATCACCCGTCACCAAGAACTCGCATTAATAACAATGATACACTGAGTGTGTTAGTATCTTGCAGTCATAATATTATTGCTTTGAATTTTTCCCGTAATTTTATACAATGGGGTCTGGTTGCTGATTGAATACCGCGAGTGCAGCAAGCATTTAGGCCTCATCTACCGAGTGAAATCACGCAAATGAGAGAGGTCCTAAAAAGATTTTAAATATTTTTATGCACTGACCTCTGTAAATACTATTAATACCCGTTATTTGGGACGTGCGTAGGTCCGCATAACAGGTATGTAATTTAAAAAAAAGATTACAGATCACTCGATGAAGTTCTCGGAATGACAGTCAAGCAGCTTGAATGAATTCTTCGAATTTGAAACAATAATTATTATTTTTAATGGTCGCAGCATTCTTGCTCGATATTATTGTAATAGCATTATAATTCATTATGAAATTCAAAAACTTTCCAAGCATAGAACTAGTTTTTTGTTATGATTAGGTACGTTTGTTAGCAACCAAGCAAACCTATAAGTTTACCTTTATTTTTTATTAATTCATAACAAATCCGTAGAGACATTTCTCCAAATTCAGGCTAACTCAGCAATAGGATAACCTCGACGCTATGAGATCATGGTGCGAAAAATAATAACTATAGATTTTTTGTAAAACAGTATTTTTTTTAATTTTATGGTTTTTCTACTCTGTTTACACATACATACACTCACACTCGCATAGAACGGACAGTTTTATAGTGTTATGTTAATTAATTTACTAGATATGAGACTGCCATATTTTTTTCTTGTTTCTTTGTATATCCGTTCCTATGTTTCCTAGTCTTAAAAAAAAATCAAATCTATCTTCACTGGTTTTTCAATGTATAAAGTGCTTTCAGTTTTAGCTCTACACGCGTGTAGATTAGTAGATACATGGCGATTACTCAACACTACACTAAATTTGACTAAATATGACTACAAAGCTGCCCGCCTATGTGAGTGTATTTCTATTTGTGTCCAACATTAAAAATGAAGAACGTGTCAAAATTGAGGTTAAAAATGCTTTTCGAGAGCGAAGCCCCTTTAATACTATCATTCAATAAAACAAATTATTTACCCAAGTAGTCGGAGATACCGAAGAGCGGAACTTGAACTACCGTGTGTGTATTTTCTTATTCAATTGTAGTAAGTAAATCAAAACGTGCTATTTTTAATTGTCAAAATTCCTTTAATAAATGTGACGCAGAAGTAAATGACATGAATCCGAGTAGCGAGCGTCGATTAAAATTTTCTAAAATTCAACAAAGGCGCGCGTCCATGGTAGAAGTTAACGAATAAAAATAAAACAATAGATATGCAATACTGGCGATGAAAAGTAAGAATGTTTCCGTTTTCTTTTATACAGATAAATGTAATATTGTATGATCAATCCAATAAAGTAATTTGATTTTCAATCTATTGTAAGATTATGTTGAATGCAAGATTGGCAGTGTACGGAAGCCAGCCAAAATATGTCCGCCATACTGTACCTTATGCCCAGATTTAACCAATCGACCCATATCTGTCCTTATACTTTATTTATTAACTTATTTGGAAATTAGGCTAATAATGTCACAGTATGACATCGAATGTACATCTGACATCAATATAATAAACGTATTTTTTTTTGCGCGGATGTTATACACTACAAATATAGAAATAAATAATGTTTTCTCTAATGCGTTACGGCATAACTCCCCTAACATATTTTTTGAATATAATGTAACTGTTTTTAAAGCATTAATAATGACCAATAAGCCAGCGATTCCTATGGGAATAAAAAAGTACATTTACACTGTCGCTTGTCGCGTCATTTCGAACGGAAGCGAGCGGGCTCTAAAACGAGAGTGTCATCGAGTAGTAACTCGAAGAAATGATGACATAGCTATCAAAATGATTCATCTGCGATTAGACGACAGGTTGCAGATCACCGATACAACAGTATGAAATTATATTCAAAATTATTAACTTTATTAGGATTTGACAATCTATAACAGTTACATTGCCTACCCATATTTATGTTACTTTCTACTCCTTTCAATTTTATACCGGGTGATTACGAAAACAGGAGACTTCAATGATAGGTCATTGCTAAAAAAAACTTTTCAATAATTTCACGCTGCGAAGTGTAAAAGTGACCGCTAACCATAAGAAAATGCATGGACTGTTACTTAGCAGCGGACTAACGCGACTATTTATAAGGTTGAATGTAAATGCATTGTAAAAAGTTGTTGTTTACACAGGAAGTTTTACTACGACGTACTTACTGCCTATGTAGCATATCGACTAGTAAATGATGCAAAATTATGATGCAATGTAGCATTTATCGGGATTATTATTCAGAATTCAAATATTTCTATACGAGCCATCATGTAATATATTCAAATAAATACTTAAAAAACCCATTTCCATGTAATAAAACTTAACATTGCGGTAAATATGCTAAAACAGTTTAACGGTCATCCGGCGCGGTCATTTCGAAAAATATAGTCTATTATGATTGTTATAAGAACACTAACACATTCAAAATCGTCGTGTGCATATCGAGTGCCTGCTCGTGTATGTGGGCCGATTTCAAATCGGTCACGTGACCCGCCGTGCAATGACGTCAATGGTGACCTCCGGGACGGGACGCGACCGAAGGCAAATATCGCTGGGTAGATCGACGAATATTCAAAAATATCTATTTTATTTTAAAAATACATATTTTTTCATCAAATAATTCAAATATTATGTGCTATTGAATGTAAATACCATATTGATAATAAATAGGTCAACTAAAAAACTGAAAATCCTCTGATCTCATGTATCTATATAGCGGACAGCACACTATCCATTGCACCATACGCTAGTTGTAATATTATGCGAAGAGAGCATATTTAATGAATTCTTCAACACCTCATATCAATATGGCATTTTTTAAGTTTCACCGACTTTTTTCGGTTGATTATTAATAAAGTATTCACATTTAATAAATAGTAAAAACACCGTTTGATGCATAAAAAACTTTGTAAATAACATTTTCTGTGCTATATATTATTGAGAGATGTTTTGTGAAGCCACCTTTATTATTATTACTTTAGCTATTGAAAAATTCCTATGTATTCAATACCCGGTCTATGACTAGGGGGGATATTATTAATATATACAAACTAATACATACTGCATAATTATATTTATAAAATCGGTTATGTGTCAATTGCAAATATCATGCAATACCGTGCAATTACAATATCATGTTAGTATGTTTGCTTTGAGTTTAGGTTAACATTGCCGTAAATATGTAAAAAATTTTAACGGTCATGCGATGTGATAATTTCGAACCTCTGATATCATTATCATAATATTTAAGGCTAGCTTTTGGGTCACTGCACTCTATCGCTTGCCCACAGGAAGAGCAACTAAGGTCAGTGATCTCGCAGAGCGCAGTTCACTCTTTAGAGTTTAGAAGAAACTGCTAACGCTAAATATCTTCATATGGAAATCTTCTTCCTTTTTTACGACAGGAATAACTAAGAGCTCGTTAGTTATATCAGACAAAAGATTCGCAATGTCTTTACTAATTCGAATTGTAATAACAAAATTAAAGGTTTGTGGTTGTTTATGGACAATTAATTACATGTAACTATGTAGCGGGATAAATGGTCCCATTAAATTAGCAATATAAAGTGTTGATGCCAAAGTATGGAAACGCTTTTGAAAGTTGTAGCTAGCTGCATGCAATTACATCGGTCATGTGGAATAACAGTAAAAATGCGGAACTTCGATGTCAACGTACGATGATTTCTGACGATTATAGCTAAGTGCGTGCAATGGGTAACTTTCGCTAAACCGTGGCTAGGAGATATGTGTTATCGTATAAAAACGAGATATCGTAATTGATGTTACTCTATATTAGAATGAAAGTATAAAGATATTCACAAATAAGGACATGACCAACGCTTTAGAAACCTGCTCAATGCGCCAAATTCTATGGACTCTTGAGCTTAGAAGATCGCGAGCTGATATGTTACTTTTATATAAAATTGTCAATGCTCACATCGACTGCTCTGATCTTCTGGGGCTCATAGATTTGAGGGTTCCATCTAGACCTACTCGCCAGTGTGAGACATTCCATCTGTCACGGTTGAGTACGAATTATGCACAGAATTCATATACACATCGAGCATGTAAGCTTTACAACAGCATGTTAAGTGACATCGATATATTTAACACTACTTTCCCGGCATTCAAGAGTGTCTACTCTAGCCCTTGAATAGTATATTTATATTCATATGTATGTGTAGAATTTATTATATTTTATATTATATTCTGGTGATTGTCCCCAACCCCCAACCCCTCCTACTTCCTGGTCCCGGCCTCGCTCCCGAATGGGTTTTCTAATTTTTTAAGTTTGGAGGAAACTATTATTGGCTTTGTGTTTTAATTGTTATTTTGTTTATTGTAATTACTATGTAAGCTGTTATTTCCTGAAATAAATAAATTTAATTAAAATGGAGTGTAAAATTTCAGTCAACCAATGAACGCGTTTGTCCATAATAAAACTTCCCGAGGACAAATGAAGGCGATTCGACAGTGTGTAGTATGTATGTGTATGTAGAGTAGAGTATTTATGTGTGAATATTAACCTCATACGGAGACACGAAAGCAGTGGTTCTCATAGGTGCAGTACACACACACTTACTATCTCTTTTTTACACGTTTCAGCTCGGGGTAAAGCCCCAAGTGCCTTTGACTATACATGAATATGGATTATCTAACAAACTAGTTAGGTCGTTCAACCTACGCCCAATTTTAGCCCCTTCGATGCCTCATAACGGATGTGACGCATACCCTATATACCATAAACGTAAAGTTACAGTACTCTTAGCAATGTATATTACCTATTTATTTAAATTTTTTTACACAAAGTAGCTCTTCTGAGTATTTTACAATAAAATAGGTACATTTGATTTTATACATGAGATTTTATAAAACACATTAGTTTTATAAAATCTCACGTCAATAAAATGACGTGAAAAAATTACAACCCCGGTTAATTGTTTTTTAAATTAAATTTTTAACGTTAAGTTTTAGCAGATAACGTATGCGTGTCAAAAATGAAAGATTTATAGACGCAATAAATAAAAGATGCGAACGAAGGAAAATAACTAAGAGCTGTTACTGTTCTTGCGAATGGGTTATCTAAAGTTAAAACAATAATTGATCTATAACCGCTGTAATTCATTAAATTACATTAGCATGTAGAGCATTTGCGGGCCCTAAATCATATAATTATTTAATAATTTACAACAGACGACATCCCGACCAAAGATAAATAGTTGCACTGGCGCCGATAAAGGAAATATTATTGTTTTATGTCTGGGGCTGTCAAACACAATTCTATCATAACACGCGTATTATTAATAACAGAAACCAGCTGGTAGTGCATGATATTATCCTTATTTCAGCCACTTTATCCATATACTCATTTGCGAAAATACAGTAGGTAGTAAAAATGTTATTTTAAAATCAACCAGAAAACATACAACCTGCGCCGTGACCCGAGTGAACTTTTAGTCTTGTGTCTTAAGTACTTACAAATGTTACTTCAGATTCGCCTTATTTAATATGAACGACTAAAAAGAGATTTTAGGCCTCAACTAAGAATTGAGGTTTAATTTGTATACAAATATTTAAACTGAAAATATTACATTGTAGACCCATGATTACAAGCCAGCTTTTAGCCCATGCTATAGCCGGGTTTTTGCGAGTAATTTGAAATTCATCACTGAGCAAAATTATCAACCCTTTATAAAAATTTCGAACAGTCCTTTGAGGAATACGTGATCATCTCCAAAGCGCCGGAATGAAATAGTCTTATACACACGGTATGAAAACATCAATAATCAACCCTTTACTTAACGTCCTATGTTTTATGTCAATTGCATGACGTATGCTTAAACGTCGTCCATTAAATGAGAAAGTGTAAAAACTAGAAATATTGTTTTCTTTACTTCGGATACACAAAGGACGGGCTGAGACCATCGCGCCATTCGCAGGTTCTACTGGTCTACGCGACTTTACACGAGAGACCTTACGAATAGAAGCGGCCATTGCATTATTGTTACAAATGTTATAAATGACGCTACATAGGACTAATTGCTGTGATAATAAATTATTATTAAGATAAATTAGCGCCTCAAAGTTTTTTGTAGTAAAGTTCGTAACCTTAAGATGATTATAATGAAATTAATCATAATTAATGGATTATAATCGAGAGTACTTATACAGAGATAGATGTCCAATACACTGTTTAATGTTTAAACAAAATATAAGTAACCGAATCTCATATTTGATATGGTACGCGAATTTCACATAGAATTCACCCAATATCGACTAATCTCGAAAATCGTCGGTAAAAAAGCCTATATAGCTAGTTTACTGATTTGAATGAAGAAAGTTTCAGGCGCTTGGGTGGATCGAAGCAATTACAGATATCATTATAGTCAATCTATCATAGGCATATCCCAAGTATGAGCAATACCCATTTAGAGCGCCGTAGACACAAATGCGGCGCTGAAGGTGCTGTCAATGTTACCCGCAAAACCTGTCTTCAACCCGGATAGTGCCCTTATAAACAAGATTTTTTTTTAATCAGTTGGGTGGCCGAAGCCATAGAGTTCGGGAGCGAAGCGTCTCATTAGTGATATATTAAAATATACCAGTAGTAAAAAAAAACAGTTCTTAAAAGATTGCGACCAAGTAGATTAAAGTTTAAACCAAAAAAGTTTATGCTGTAGATCTATGGTTCATGCGATCACGGTCGTGCCAATTAATTTAAAGGTTCTAAAAACTGACGTGGTATTTTGAAAAAGTGTTATATTCAAAAAGCCATACGGCGAGCGCGTGACAGAGTTATGCTATTAATTAAGTTTTAATGGCGTCATGCGTTGTACTTAATAAGATATTGGTGACTTTAAATATTGAAACCACCAAAATTTTTTAATATGAATAAGCATTATCGATACACATTTTTATGCAAATAAAATAGACATTCTTAATAAGAAATAAAATATTAAATATTAATATTAAAGCAACTAAGATATAAAATATTAAAGCAACTTAAATACATCGTCGTTCCCAATATAATAGATCATATTATTATTATGTACAAAAGTGCTGTTTTGTTTCGAGTAAAGTTAAAAAATTAATTATAATCGGTATAAAAAATAGAATGATTTCCTATCTACATAAATTCAACAACTATTTACCTATTGTTTCTTTTTTTATATAAAAAATAGTTTGATCACATAAATGCAATTTGAATTAATAATTGCATATCCATGTGTACCAAATTGTATTGTACTTAATTCGCCTACAATAAATCGTTTTATTGTTCGGGGTTTTTTACAGAATACTTTAAAGTTAATTATGAAGAAATATTAACTTATATTTTATGTGATGTTATCAGAAAGGGAAAATTAAGAAACCTTTTTTTAAATAATAATTTGCCAGATAGTGCTGTTTGCATCGTAAATTTGTTTTTAAAAACAACACTAAGGCCTTTTTTTATCAAAAATTATCCTGTCGTAGTTACTTCTCACATAGGTTGTATTTAATTGACAGAATTTAGGACCAAAAAACAATTCCGTTCCTATAGAGTATAGGACATGTAGTACGTTCCGGTAGCACAAAGGATGTTTTTTTTTGTCTAGATAGAGTAGGTCGCAGAGAATAGAATTCTGTCAAAAAGAATAATAAAAATGGCACATAGGACTTATTATATTGGCAAAAAATCGACGTTGCTTATCGAAGCAGATTTTCACATTGGATGTGGATGAAACCACAATATTGATTATATAATTCATATTTGATTTTTTTATTGTGACTATCGTCTTTTATCGATCGTCTCGTCGATGAATATCGTTTTACGCTATACTAACCGATTTTTATTATTATTATTCATTATAACAAGATTATTTAAACTGGATTATGTGACGCAAATGGATGAGATGATGACGCTCGTCGGACCAGTCTTTGCCCGCCGGAAAGCTGAAATGGCAGACAACAAACTGCCCTGCGATCTGCGATGCGACGCGTGTCGAGTACAGCGTATGTCCATTCGAAGAAATCATTCCTAATTCCAATGCAGTCTGTTCTTTACCTGGGCTCAGTTATAGTATGCATAGCAAAATGCTAATTGTGATTGTATACTCGTATACCCTAATTAAACCAAGCTTAGTATCAAACAGGCGGGGCTTCAAGTTAAAAATAAAAACTGAGTTTTCTTGATTTAACAGTTTTGCATACTAGCATTGAAACTATTGAATTAGCCTACCGCTCATTGGTTTGTTGAAAATATCGAACTACGCTTTGTCGCTTTCAGTCTTGAGATATTTCATGGCAAGCAGAGATAATGAGAAAAGTAATTTAAATGCCTACCAAAACGTTTCTCCCGCTCTGAAAACTTTCAATGACATTATTAATGGCAACCCAGAGTACATCCATAATGTGTTTCTTTTAGGTACTAGTCCTTGCCTTCCCCCCCCCCCCCCCCGGAGTATCCTAAACTAACCTAGCGCCCCTTTCAGAGAAAAACGTCTCGGCGCCCCCGCCATACACACCCCAAGAATAAGATTTCTGTAAATAAAGAATATAAGCCTGATAAATTTGGTTCATCTGAGTTGTATCTTTCAGTTATTTTGTAGCCTGAAAGCATCGTTTCTTCAATAAAATATTAATAATTAACGTGAATTGATAATGAATGTTACTTTGTTTTATTTATTTACTCTCTTACCATCAAAACGCAGTTCGGCGAGTTTTGGACAGACGTCACCAACGTCACAGGACGTGACGTCACGTGAGCAGACCTTTTATGGTTCCTCTACAGCGCTCCCAGCCTTCCGATCTCAATTCTATGTTGTATCCTATCTGGACTAATGTACGAAATGTAAGGATGAAATTAGCAGGTTATATTAATAATAATATATTATTTTTTTCAAATTTGGTGTATCCTCTCATATAGACTGATTTCCAAAAGCGGTTAAAAAAACAGTGGAGTGCATTGAACTTCTATGACATTAGACGGTTGGTCGTTCTACGCCGGCAAGCGAAGCGATTCCAAATTTCTGTTTTACTTTGCGGTACGCCCTTGTCTCTCACCTAACATATCAACATCCCACTTTCCACTTTCCTCCTACACACTTCATTTACACTCACAATTGTTCACTCTTCTCTCATACACTCATTTCATGCCCTCTTTAAATGTATAGCAACTACACGATTATAATCTGTTAATCTTTGAATTATACTTGTTGGCCATATGTTAGCTATTAGCTGTAACCTTGTTCAATTTCTCTGTATATAATTCTTTCAATAAATAAATAAATATACATAGAAATATATACTAAATACGTCTATTATGTATTCGACAATATAAAAGTGTCAAATAATTTTAAAAAGTTAATCAAATACAGATCGAATTGATAGCCTCTTCCCTTCTTCGAAGTCGGTTCAAAACTCCGAGTAGCCCATTGGTTAATAGAGAATGACGTCCCTCAACAGTCGGTTATGGCGACGTCATCGGTTCACAGGTTTATTAAACAATGTTATCATGATTCGTACCCGCTGATCAGAGAAGTGCGTACCAGACCCAGCCAACCATAAGATGGAGATAATAAGTAAGTATAACAAATCATATTACCACGACAGCATACAGAAAACTACCCCAGATCGTGGATAGTAAATTAAATTCGAGACAGATGCGACGAATCTCATCAAGGTTTAAAGAAAAACGAATTTTAGAGAAACAATATCAAGGAGGCATGACCGACCGTGTTTGCTTAAATACGTAACCGGAATCAAATATTAGGTATATTAGTGTATTTACAATGTTAAAGTAATTAACATATATTAGTAAAATATAAAATTGATGATTTGACCAAAGCAAAAATAAAACACAAGAAATACAGTTATGTCTACTCCCCCCCCCCCCCCCCCGTATGTGATTACGACCTTTTCGCGGCCTCTTATTAAACAAATTCTAGTCCTGAAGTTTAAACCTGTGCGTTTAAAGCGTGTGTACCTAAACGAAGTATGTAGTTACCAACCCGGTGGAATTTATATTTGCCAATCACAAATACAAAATCGAGTTTACTATGCAAATTATTTTTTTATAAAACAAACACGTTGTTTAAATACAGATTGATATGTTTGTTTTAGGGTTAGCGATGCGCATGCTTAGCAGCGTAACACTGGTTCATTGGTCCAACTTAGGGCTGATAAGAAATCAAACTAAGCTTTATAAAATATAATAAATAACCTATCTAAAAAAGACGTTACTAAGGACTATAAGAGAAGCTCTTTCATTTAATAACCCGTTCGACAAAGATTCTTATCTCTCTTTGAGTAAGTACGCTAGATATTTGGATTACAATATGCAGCAGTGTTTAGTCCAATTTTGAAAACGACATCGAAGAAGGTGTTTACTATTTTTATACTCTCTTTTTAACCCTGAGCTTCGCCCCGTGCTGCCAACTAAGCCTTAAGGGACTCATGACTGCAGCACTGCGAATGTTTTCTTCAAAGTTCGCACGGAACCCCCAGTTTAGTTCTGGTATTCGATCCATGATGATAACTATTTTAGAGTGGCAATTCGATTATTTTGATCGATAAATTAATGTGTTAAAAAATTAAATCGAAATCAAGATACCGTTACAAGAAAATGTATGTCGTCATAAGAAAGTACGTGTTACAATGATTCATTTTGTTAAAAAAAATACAGTATGTAATAAAACAAAATGATAGAATTTTATGAGAATGAGGGGGCTGGACAGCATTTTTAGAATGCCCGAACAGAAGTAGTTGGTATAAAAACATGTGTGACCAAAATGTTCTTCTTTAGGATACCACCTGGTAACCCAACCACTGAGTGACTACAATCTGCATGCACAGTGGACCCGGCTGCAAAAGCATTGTTTTGCAGGAAAACTGCACTTCGCTACTGTTGACTGCCTGAAACAGTCCTTGTATCGCAGCCGTCATAAATCAAAAACGCCAAAAAAATACTTATTTTTTCACCTTTCAATAATTCCTCCCTTTAAAAACGTTATATTTTAATGTTTATTATTCCTTATTATTGATAATGGACATAATATACCTACATATCCGTATAGGATGTATTTAAACTCACTACTTTCCTCGTCTTTTCAGGAGGTTGATTATATCAATCATGATATTTTTAATTCGAAATTACTTTTTTTTCTTTTTTTTTGACCTAGTAATCATATTCATGGATTTACAATGGGTATTTATTATTATTAGGATAATGATTATTATCATCAGTCATTTTATCGAATATAAAAAAAGATTTGTAAAATTATCAGCTGTGCTTATTATTTTTCTAATGAAAATGGTGAAAGTAAATTATATTTCTCATCAAGTCAAAGAAGAAAATAAATAAATAAAAGATAAAGTGCAAAGGATCAAACAAGGACCAAATTATTACGAACAGTTCAGCAGTAAATAATTTTATGCCAAATGGGACAGATTTACCTTTAAATTATAAGAAACAAAGAATAATGTTATCTTTCAATATTTCCGTAAATAATGGTTAATGGACAATATAACTAATAAACACAACAAAAAATATACATAAATAAAAAAATAACTTTGGTCAAATATAGACCTAGGTCATCTTACCTCTGAGGTCCAGACAGAAGTAAGGTGTCGAAGAAAACGCAAAAGTTGCTAAATTGTTTTGTGAAACCTGATATTCAATTAATTCAACTTTTATATTGTATTATTGCAAAGAAAAACAAAATTTTGTTTTGCTAAACTTATTAAATTATATCCATTGGCCAGGTTATCGTCAAAAAAATGTCTAGGGCTGACCAGAAAATATATATTTTCATTTTTCTTGAATATGACTGCGTAATTCCATACATGGCTACAGAAAGGCTACTATGGTCAGTAATTTGTAAAAGCTACTCGGTAAGAATTTTTAACCCACTTAGAAGGTTGTAAATTCACCAGTTATTATTCAGGCTATTGTAAGGATCACATATTATCCTATTCTTTTACTGTTTCCTTCGGCCCTTTTATGATAGATCTGACCTGGTCAGTGATTTTTTAGCAGCTACTCTTACCAGATATAAAGTGAAGATAATTATTGAAGACCCAGGTTCAGGGTTTGTTATTTTCCCAGTTTTTATATCATTACATTGTACTGATACCATTATTATGCTTCACCTTTTCTGTATAGTACAAGCGAATTAAACTTAGTTGAGCAGGGTCCAAAATAATTGAATAAAGATCGAAAAAGATTTGTATCCAAATTGTTTATGATCTAATTTCCATTAATTTAAATGGACAACCAATCATTCCTGGCAGGTGACTTTACACAATAAAAAAAACTTGTATGATTCCACTATACATAGTGGATTAAGTAAGTTATAAACACTAATAATTACATAAGTAAATTGGGAATACTATTTCACGCATCCGTATGAAGTAGATAAAAATGTAAGGTTAAAAATAAAAACTCAAATCCAAACTATAACCACATTTGTGGAAATAAGGAAAAATGTTCCATAAATAAATAAACATACTAATATGAGGGGTCACAACAAGGTGCAAGGTATTTATGAAATTAAATTTGAAAAGGGCAACTTACCACTGCAGGAAAACAATCCAAAAATGGTGACGATGAAGACTTAAATCTTTTCCGCTTTTCAATGTTGTGCACCTTTGTATCTACCTAAAAATAAAGTTACAATAAAAACTAAAAAAGTTTGCCTTTTTGAATCTACAAATTTTTGCAATGAGTCTTGCGAGATTCATAGCCACATGCTCGCAATTTATTTTTGTTTTCTCAATTATAGTCATTATAAACTGTTACTATAGTTCATATAGTTAATTAACCCAATTATGTTGACATCAAAAGTAATTAGTATATAATTTTTATTTTTACAACGTTGGTATAAAATTTTGATTTGTATTCACTATAAGCTTGTCCACTCTTTTTACTAAACCTAGGTAAGTACATCATAACCGATATTTCAAAGATGCAATTTCTTTTAGCATGGCTTGTTCATTATCCATTTATTAAAAAAAAACCTCAATTAAGCTATCTACTTTGTATTACTACTAAGTAGGTAACTACCAAATTGATTATAATAATCTTTCCCCTGAAGCCTCCTTTATACAGGTCTATCTAAGATGAACGGTTTACCTACCTACTTTATCTCTATTTTATCAACCGTGATTTGACCATTTTTATCACAACTTTTTATGTCCTTGCAAATTTGTCATTATTATCAACATACTTACATATGTTAAATTTAACTGAGATGTTAAATTGTGAAAGATATTTCCTGTATTTGAACCAAATTTCTAGTACAATTAACAGTGGTTATAACAAAGTGCAAAGATCAGGTTTCTTTAATTCAATTTTAGACATTTTTCTTTGGTTTTATAAATTCAAAATTCTTTTGACCATCAACCCCTTTACTAGATAAAATAAATTTAAAGTTGGTAAAATGTATTTTAATGTTAGTTCAGATATTTACTTACAAATAAGTATAGGAAATAAAAACTACATTAATAAATTACAGTAATAACTTATTTCAAGCAAGTGAAAACGGGATACAAATTATAAATAATTGCAAATTTTATAAATATTGAAATTCGAAAATATTTCACAGAAATCAATATTACTTACGTTAGTCCTAATATTTTGGTTGAGGTACGATGCCGAATACCTTTCCGGTGGGAACTGTGAGCCTGTTGAACTCATTTTAACTTATGAAGCGACCGCACTAAAAATGAGTAAAATTGTGAATCACAGCAATCAAAATTAAAACGAAATGCTGCAAAAACTAAAAAATACACTATCACAGAGTCCGAAATCAGAGATCCAAACATTATACCCCCTAACAACGCGATAACTTAATTTTCTATGTCGTTCTTCAACCACCCACCGAACATAACCAAACAATCAACAATAAATATATTTTTGACAGCCGTGTTCAGATTTCAGCGGCGATCCGAACAATCCGATTATCCTCGCGGCCGGGTGTGCGAGTGAGACGGCCGCCGGCCGCCGGGCAGCGACCTGCGGTTTGACATTTTGATTTCATTTTCACCCTAAATTCAGGCCGTACAGCGTCTCGTTATCAATAGCCCGATTCTTCGATTATTATTTAACTCGTGCTTTAGTTATTTATTCACTATCACTGGTTTAAAGTTCCACCAACCAACCAACGTTCCCATAAAATCTTTTTAGGGTTCCGTAAAAAAAGACTATTATAACCATGTTAATCACCTATTTTAAAGTTATGTTTCCGGTCAGGAAACACAAAAGTGGCTATGATAATTTATCTTGTTAGTAATGGCTATGATAACCTATTTGAATTATGCTTCCTGGTCTGGAAAAAACAAAAGTAGCTATGATATCGTTAGCTAATACGAACCAAAATCAAAATTTGTTTATTAAAAAAAAAAAAAAACCGGTAAGCATACAGCGAAATAGCAGTAGTAAAATACTGGAATAAATTTATTATAACCACCTTATGTCATCTTATTAACCAACGGGCCTCTCCACGTGAGAGCCTGTACAAGTTTTAATGGCCGAATAAACTAACCTTGTTCAAAATTAATTACGTAACGAGACCTTTATTGAGACATTTGTGTCGATTCAGGATGATTCAGTACCAAAATACCCGTATCTCCTTTTGCTACATAGGATTTTTTAAATCTTCTGCCAAACCCACATCCCACGTGAATTTTAGGGATAGACAATTTTCTGGAAAAACATGAAAACACAAAGAAATTCATTCACTAAACATGCAATATGCAAATAAAAATGTACAGACAAAATGTAGATTTATTTATAAATAGTAGATATATGATAGAAGCTAATACCAAAAAATATAATAAATGTATTGTAATACATATATACATTAGTAAGATTTTAGGCGGCTTAACAATAGTGAACACTAACCATAAGAAAATGCAAGCACTGTCTCTTAAAACCAAAGATCTTAAAAGATCGTCGCTTAAAACTCCCAAACCACGAAATAATATGGCATATTACTGGAATATAATAAAATTAAAAGAAACCATCAAATTGAATTCTTCTGGATGTTAAGGCGCATTTATAGTTGTTGGCTGGGCTCTAATTTTCTAGAATATTTTATGCCAAATACTGCCCATTTCGCGCAAAACACTCACTGGAAATCCAACTAAATCCATTTTAAAATAAATGATACGATGAGGTATCGACTACCAATCGAACTTTGAATCAAATAATTGATTTCCGGATACTGTGGTTCCCGGCCAGTAGGATTGTTGGTGGACAATAAAAACGAAAAAACTCATCTACCTTTCCTATTAGAATCGCGCACACTTCGTATCATTTTTAGCCGTTGTCGGAAGTGCACGATATAGCCGCGTATATTTACGTGAAGCCGTTACAAAAAATCATAAATTATAAAAGTAGCTACAGAAAGTCGGTAGGAAAAAGTAGTTAAACGATTTTTTTGTAGACCTGAAAAGTGGTTAGATCTAGCTACAAAATAGCTAAAATTACAACATTAGCTTAACTGCCAGTTAAGTGTGCTCTTCGTGATTTGCACTCGATATAATAAATAGCTAAATGGTTTAATACAACTTAATAATAAAGCTTAATAACATAATTAATATAACGCTATTGCATCAACCAAGTCGTCCATAGCGTATGAAGTGTTTGCAAAAACTGATCCATTTAAACTTTTTTTTTCTCATACCACTATGTCTTATTTCTCGCTTCTGTAAATATATTTTTTCGCATTATTTTTATTTACTATTTTTCACTCGTTAAGTTCACTTTTTCTTGGTTATTTTTATAATTAATGAAAAAAAAATGGCCAATTGCCAATTAGTCATAATAGAAGAAGAAGAACATTTTTTTTTTAAAGTGTTGGTGTTGCCAGATACACCGCTTTTCTGCATTTTCTCGTTTTTTTTTTGTCAATGGATCCGCTTTCCGCTTTAGATCAAGCCCGGATTCGCTCTTTAGAATCTGCATGGACAATTCAAGATTTTTAATTATTTTTTTATGGTGGTATTTCACTCACACATTTTTATTTTTTTAGTAGTAATGTGGCTAAATCTACAATCTGTGCATCGACTTTCATTCCAAGTCACAAATTAATGGTAAAATTTACAAAAGTTGGTTGATTTTTTGTAAGATTTGTTTGGATTTCAATTCCTAGTTAACTAATCGAACATTAGAATTTCCGCCCCCCCCCCCCCCCCCTACCCAGGATGATTCCGATTTATTGTTCAATATCCGCGTTTCTCAAGCACTGGATCGCATTTCTATTTTCCCATCTGGCAACACTGTTGGGTCGTGATAAAATGCTCTGCGGTCCATTTCCGGTCCCCGCATGTGCGCAATTGAAAATATACGCACATGACAAATGTTTTCACGCGCTCGTATTTTGAGCACTTTAGAGACTAGAGCCGCTGATTCTAAAGATCACAAATTTGTTTCAATACTTTGTTTTGTCTAGGTACTTTTTCATAATAAGCTGGGCCTTTTCAGTAATTTCCATGGCTTATGCCATTGAGATCATAATAACTGAGGTGGAACAAACCTGGATATGTCCACCCCCAACCAAAATACACTTTTTAATGATTAGTTATCAATTTGAAAGCGTAGAATTTGTTTTTGCAGTCAGATTCAATCAAAACTGGTCTGAGACCCTTCAAATATCACGTTGAATATGTTGATCTCATTTAAAGGTGGACATGTTCACAGGCTTTTAATGGGATATTATATTCCAATCAAACCCGGTTATGTCTAGTATAAAATACCATTATCCTTAATATGTTTCGAACAGATCTGGACAAGTCTAATTATACGTAATAAAAAAAAAATAGTTCCAAAAAATAGTACCTTTTTTGTAAGGATATTATTTCATAAAAAAATATTCAATAACATGCCGTAAAAGTTTTTTAGCTCTTGGAAAATTTTGGTCAGGTTGGAAAAAGGTTTGTTAAGTTACTTACCTATGCGACATTAATGGATACTAAAATAAACTAATTTTTATCCCTTATTTCTATGGGCTGTCGGGCTTTTATAAGAGTACCTAAACCGTACGTTCGAGCCTATGAATTTAAATTGTTAGTTAAAAATACATTAAAAAAAAAAACCACAACATAAAATAATACATATTTATTGGTCATTTACTATACAACTAATTTATAATAAATAATACATGTGATTTCAGTCATTTAATTTACAAAAAAACGAATATTTGTAAATCAACTTTAAAAACAAATAAATAATTGATAAAAGAAACAATATCCTTTGTCGGCAATCAGTTTTGGTTATTGAGAATTTTTGATACGTAATCCATAATTTGAATTGCTCTTTCCGTAGACTTATCTCCTTTAGTGGTTAACTTTAATTTAGTTAAAGAATCTTGTAGTTTTGCAGCGACGCCAGCATTTTTTAGTGTTAGTTTACTCTGAAAAATCAACATATATAATTATGATGGGCGCTGTAGTCTTTTATTAAAGATATAAATATTTTTTAAAGAAACTACCCTGCAATCTATGACATAATTTTAATAAATTTTATTATGAAATATGTCTTAAAATTCATGGAAAAGTCTGTGCTAAACATCTTGAACGAGGGTAACAGTTTGCATGTACTAGCTGCTTGTGGTAATGTGCACAAGCAAATCTCGCTTACGAGGAAAGAAGATCATACTGGTGTAGTAAGTATGAAGAGGGATGGTTAAAGTAATATTGTAATCGTATTGGAAGAGAGTGTAAGAAAAGGCTGAGATAGATAGGCCTTAGATAGATTTTAGAAAGGGTGCAAAAGAGTAGCTCTCTCTCCATTGCTTAAGGTGCAACCACCGAAGCTGACTGTAATAGGCAGAAAGCCTGTCACACATTGCAGTTTCATTTTTTTTTGTAGCAGGTAGGAGTTGGCTGCTGTAGTTTCATGGTAAACCAAGTCATAATAGTCTAGTTGTTGGAGATTGAACAAGATATGATTTTCATAAGAGCACTTACATAGAGTGTTGATGTGATCAATTCAGGCTAGTGAGTCATTCATTATGAGTTCTAGGTTATGGTTAGATTATATAGTTTATGCCGGTATTGTGAAAAAGAATCAGCGGGATACTATTGCGGAATATGGTAACGATAATCAGTAACATATTGTGAAAAAGAATCAGCGGGATACTATTGCAGAATATGGTAACGATAATCAGTAACATATTGTGAAAAAGAATCAGCGGGATACTATTGCGGAATATGGTAACGATAATCAGTAACATAGTTTTGAAGTTTTAATCCTAATTGCTCACAATCACAAATACGTATACAAATACGATGCAAATCACTATCTATCTTATCTATACTTGAGTTTATTTATTTATTTATTTTATTTATTTATTCTTATACACCAAAATATATACATTACAGAACAGTAGTAACAGTTCAATGGCAATGCATATGCATTGCCATTTAAATGCATATGCATTGCATATTTAAATGCATATGCATTGCATATTTAAATGCATATGTAATATATTTACAATTTTGTTGGTGTATTTGTGATGATCAACTCTAGATCACCAGACAGTGATACCCAACTACAAAAAACGCTTTCTCGACTTGCTAGTACTAAATAAATACTGCTATTAAATGAGCATTCCAGGTTGTGATGCTGGATGCAAGAGTGGATGTAAATTAAATATTGGAGAAAACAGACTAAACTGAACCCAGTCTTTTTAATTGCAAGCCAGAATTTTAAGCACCTTAGAGGTGCCTGCTTTCCTGCCCGTAATAATATTTATCTCATAATTTTATTATTGTGTGAACTCAAAGTTACAAAAATTTGCATACGACTTTTTCTTCACTGAACAGTATAAATATGAACATATATGAAACATATTAAAATTTTATATAAAAAAAGTAAGATTTTTTACTCATTTAAAAATTCTACACGCCTAACCACCAAACCAACAAAACTTCTTGGATCATGCAGACCATACCGTGTTTTGTCAATTATCTGCATGAGTTTTTTTTAAAGAATATATTTCAATACCTTGTGATTATTTGCCGCTAGAGCCCAAAGAGTTATGCAGACTGTAACTTTGTCATCAATAGGGCCTTCACTGGACAATATTGTGCAAAATAGGCATATTATTTCAGCTGTAAATAATTTACAACAGTTATTAATTAAATAATTTTATGATTTTTTTACATTATAACATGATTTATCCATTTTTTTCTTTTTAACAGATATAATAAATATTTTTTTTACAATAATACAAAAAATTCTATTATTAAAGAGAATATAACAAAAGTTGCAAAAATGTGCAATAAAAAAAAATACAAGTGACTGGTTAACCTATCTTTTTTTCAATAGTGTCCACTATAAATGTGGCTAGATGGATTTTGATCTTTGCAAATGAGAGCTCAATTCTTGTCGATACTGGTATTGTTTTGTAATTGAGTTTGTACACGTCATCAACCGGTAGTAGCAACACGCACACCAGCAAGCCAACGCGAGGCTCGTCGGAGCGGCCATCGTTGATGGAGAGTAGATCCGAGCATCACTGAGTACAGCCGAACGAAACCCACTTGCCGGGTTCGCATTTGAAACAACCGCCAGCCAGCCAGTCGAGACACAGGGGCGAGCACACTACCAACGTTATTATTTCTATTCGAGTCTCGTACCTAATTAATCTTTGTTATTCCTGTTCTGAATCTTTTACTTTTGTTATTTAGTTTTACGTTTTATACAACGAATCGACTGTGATATTTGAAATGTTCCCTTATAGATTCATGTAAAATAAATAAAATAAAGACGGAAATATCCCGGATTACATGTTCTACGGTGTCATTATTTCTGCATCCAGCATCTCTTCCAAAACATCATCCCGGTGTTCCCTTGCTGTTTAAGATAATCTGAAGGCACTGGCTTAAACGTTTATGTTCAAAAATCTCTCAATTTGTCAAGTATCTAATAAAAAACCCTTGATGTGTTTGGCGGTTCATATTTGCTTTAAATAAATTGAAAAGCCCATAAAGAGATGTGACAATATGAACAAATAAAAATAAACAATGGACATTCACCCAACCTAGCCTTAGAAGGTTCTAAGGCTGGGAATTTAATCAAAATGAAATTCCATACAAATGTTTTTTAATGCTTCAGAGTTCCTTTAGTTCGCTGCTAAATAGACAGTTGCATGCATTTTCTTATGTTTAGTGGTTATTTTTAAACTTAGCTGCGTACTAACATGATTATGCATTAGGCTGTTTGAGTAATGATTAATATGCATTATTTTGAAAAGTATTTTATTTACATAATTAGGCAATTTAGCACGGTAAACAGCTAAAACAAAAACGGGTAAAGCTGAAAACAATAACAATTGTGATTTATAAAAACCTTAAAGTAGTGTTTATGGAGTTTTGGGTGAAGATTACATTTTCAAAAAACCCACAAATAGTTAAATTTAATAAATTGTATAGAATTTGGCATCTACAATATCAAATATTGTACTTGTATCTGTCAAGTGCAAAAGGTGACTGATTTTTGATCAACAATTATATAGATGATGCCATTGACACCAGAAGAATTATAAATATACTAAAGTTTAGAATCATATAAAAATACCTGATTGCATAAATTTTGTCCTATTTGATGGGTTGAAAGCACAGTTTGATAATGTCCTCAACATTAGGCCATTAGATTGATATATAAGTGCACATAATACACTGCTGTAATCCATAACTTTTTCTTGTCCGTTAGGATATCTCGAGAGAACTTCAAGGAAATGTTCCCAAGATGGTTGAAGTCGAATCCAATGATTTCTCCTTTTTGTCACAGCGGGATGAAGTTTCGAAATACACGAAACAATGTCGCTCTGAAAGTAAGTATGGTATTATGTTTAAAAAAGCTCACAGAATAAAAACGGTCAATTATAGATGAACCTTTCTCTGTAAGTTTGTATGATGAATAATATTACTAATAATAAATGCCTTACTAATAACAACCAATTAACTGGAATTTTCTTCAATATATGTAATTGCACATTAAAAACTCTATTATAAAAATCTCAATATGGTAATTTTAATTGTAATATTAACCCGGCGTTACACTCGCAGTGGATTAATAGTCTACAACTGTAATTTCCTTCTAAAAACATAGTATTTGTTCTAATAACATAGAAAAGCGAATGATCTAATAGCTTCCAAATCTAAAATCCATCTCTAACCTGTCAAATCATGCATTATATTAAAAAATGGCAAGAACTGAGAGTTAAGTATTATCTACGCGACCAAAAATGGGCAACTTTTATGGCCTATTCCATATTTATTTTGTGTTATGTTTTAAACAAATCCTGTACTATTATGTCAAACAACCAGCGAGCGAGCCGCGAGTACGCCAGAGACTACACCTGCAGCCCTACCAACCATCGTGAGGACAACCTACACTTCCTCTTCCAGTTCGGGGTCTCTAGCAGTTTAGAAAATCTCCCAGGTCAATTACACACTAAACTTGATACTGTTTTCATATCTCTTAACAGCTACTTTCATGATGGGCCTGACCTCGGTCAGTTTTATCCATGGCAGCTCGTACCTTCAAAATAACTGTCCTGCAGTGTCCTTCGCAACAGCAGTTCTCCAGAACTTTCAAGCATTTACAAAGAACAATTGGTCCTCGTCTCGAAGACACCAACATTATTTCCTTGTGTAACAAATCAATTATTTCCATTAGCAGACATCGCAGACCAGTCGATATGTGCATAGTTTGACAAGCTACAACAAAAAAGTAATTATTAGTTTTCGTATAATTTTGTCCCACTGGTATTCACGTATGATACAATTCTATACACATATTATTTATAAGAAACAATACATATTTGTCACACTATGTGTGATGCTCTGCTGCAACCGACATACTTTAAGGTTTAGTGGGTCTTATGTATAGTGTGTAGCCAAATTTCTATTTGTGTTGATTCCAAGGAAAGGTGGATTCTTATCTTTCTATAAGGGAAGGTGGTATTTCTTTTCTCCGAATGTTAACCTTTTGACTGTTTATATCTACTTAGTAATTGCTTTTTTTACTAACATTACATTATGACCAATTAATATTCTACTTTACTATAAAATGCTGACCTATAATTAATGAATAAATTGTCTATACAACATAGCCTCAAACTTAACCCTAAGAAATGTGAAGTACTCCGTGTCAGCACAAAGATGCAAGTCCTACAAAGTACTATATCTATTTTTGGAATAGCGTTACCTATTGTCACAGTACTTTTTTTTTTAAACTTTATTATTTTTTTTACAAAACACCTTTAAATTTCCCACAAAGACGGTGCCTTTTCTGTGGGTGAAAAAAAAAACCATTCTATATTACAACACAAAAGTTTCAATAAGCTTAAGCTTGTAGGTTAAAATAGATAAGAGAAAGGAAAAAACAATATCACAAAATGCAAAAGCAGCAAATAAATAACAGCCAAAAGCAAATTTAAAGAAGATATACAAACCATATATATTTTTATATTTAAATATATGTGTTGTTTCGTACAGATTTATACACTATAAGTACTTAACTAACCTACTCTCTTTCTATCTCCGGCAGATAAAGAAGAGAGCAGGTATACAACTTATTTACATACCGTTTTCAGATAATTTTTCAATTAAATTTTTCATTATTATGTCTTTAACCTTATATTTAGATACATTGGATTTTTTTTTATTAATATACTCGTTAAAAAGAGTAAAAAGAAGGGATTCACCACACTTGCTGCTCTCTACAGCGGGGTTGCCGTGGATTCTCGATCCTCCGCAAAACTAAATGATATGAAATATCCATTTTATTTAGAAATAGATATTTCTATAATTTATTGTTTTTTAATTTCAGGGCCATTCCAGATCGCAAACAAACCCTCAACCATCAAATTTTTGTACTCCATTTGTGATCTGACATGGCCTATGAGTAGCACAGCAGGAAAAGCACTGCCATAGATGTTTACACATCAAAAACGAATTAACTTGAATGAGAGGATATAACATTAGCATTTTCAACAAGAAAATAAAGCATCTCATGAGGTAAACAGTACAAGTCAAGCTAGGCAAATATACATACTGCTAGTATTTATTTCAGTGGAAATAACAAAATAATTGGGAAAACAATAAATACCTCTTAAACAACTATTTGTATAGGTCTGAAGCAAAAAGGATGTTGTGATTCTCAAATCTTCGGTCATTATACAAAAAGGCCACATTTTACTTAGAATGCAAATGAGACCTCCATCAGCACAGTTCTCTTTTGCAATTTCACAATCAATCATATTATTTGCGAGCAATTGGAGAATTCGATTCAAGTAAAATATCACAGGAGAATTCTGAAACATTAATCAATCTAATTTTTAATTGAAAATAATAATTATGTATTATTTCATTATTGTAGTAAAGTACATTTCATTACTAGAAAAGTACATTGCATTTCAATTCTAAATAAGAATCTAATTAAAACGAAGAATCATCAGAGTTCAATTAAAAAAAAAACATTATCAAGAAGAAGAACGAGGAGACCAATGAATTTAATTGTCTAGAATTCTAAGTAAAAATGTTGTTTTACTAGATTTTATATTATTTTAAAATTTAAAGCACTTTTAACACCAGTCATTTTAAATTTACTAGTGTTTTTAAAAAAAAAGTGTTTTTCTGTAGATTAATTTTCACTTCGGTACTATATTTTTAAAACGAAACATTTTCAAAAAATAGCTGACTAATAATTATTTTAATAGTTGGTAATCCATGTTGCTCTATTTGTTCCCTGTAAGTTTCAAGGTCAAATTGTTTTTAGTCTAGTAGCATTGGGTTAGGTTACCGAGCAATCTAATTTCGAAAAATCAATATCGTCTGGCGTTATTGATCATCATCAGGTTTAAAATGTTACAACTCCCACCTAAATCCGTTCATAATTGACAGAGTTCTTTATTTTACAAACTGAAAAATGTTTTCTTTTAATAATGTACATAATTGTAGATAAATACCTTAATCTCCTTGAAAATTTCATTAGGATTGAAATCTAATGATAAATAATTATGTAACTCAATTAACGATTTCAGCATTATGGCTAAAAAATTTTTCTCCACAGAAACTATTCTAGCTTTTGAACTAGATGCTAATATTGCACAAATGGCTGTTGTGATAGGTTCAAAGTGAATATCTGAAACAAAATAAAAAAAAATATTTGTAATAAAAACCTATTGATATGTTATTTTCATCAATATTAAACTTTTTGTCCAATTGAGAGAGCACTTGAATTATTAAATTTTATTTCTCTCTCTTCTTCCCTGATAGGATTAAGAATGACACCATCGTAACATCATTTTTAGGTATTTTTTTAGGTTATTTGAATTTGTATTTTTCCTAATTTATATTTAAAAAATAGACCTGTTTTACAAATAAATAAATAAAAAACACAAAATATACAAAATTAAGAAGAAAACTTAGATTAGGTATTGCGTTTGTTAAAAGTAGTTGTAAATGTTTGTTAAAAGTAGATACAACGCAGTAGGTATATCTTTCTTCTTTTTCCCATGCTCAGCCCACAATCGTTTATTTCATCTCGGTGTCATATACTATTATTTTGGTTAGTGCATCTTTTAATTAGTCATAATCTGACAATATAGATGGTATTGTTTGTTCTGTACTGTTAGTCCATATCCATATTTAATTTATCCATATTTATTAAAAAAAAAACCATGGGCATTTTTAGTTCCTAATGCGGCACTGTCAAATGTCAGTAAATGTGGACAAAATAGAATACAAATAATAAGCACTAAAATAAAATAAGAGAGACATAATGTTAAGTTAATAAAATAAAATAAAATGATACCAATAATGTTCAAATAAAATAATGTTAAGAGAGAATGAATGTACTAACCAACCATTCTGCTTCTGAGATCACCACTCATGCACAATATTTTATACAGTTCTAAGAAGATCCAACACAACTCTTCACTTATCATACACTTTTCAGCAATGGATTCTATCGACATATTTTTTGAAAATTTGCTGTTGACACTCATAATTGAAATTATTTTTGATCTCCTCTCGTTCAGCTTTTGTGTTATCTTGTCGGTGTTTTTACCCGAATCCATTTTATGAACACTATTGTGAACTATGCTCAGAATGTCATCTTGATTCCAAGAGCGGTTCTGATAAGAGATTGGCGCTGGAGTCACATCTATGTAAGTTTGTATATTCATTGCGTTATCGAAGACATCATCATATCTTAGACAGCAAGTTAGTAGTTTTGTTATGCAATATGTCGCCGACCGTTGCAAAACTGAAAAGTATAAAAATATAATCATTTTAGGTATATGCATATTTTTAACAGCCCTATATTCCTTGAAAGTAATGCCAGAAAAGGTATATGAATATAGACTGGGTTTTTATTTATTGAAAACTGGTTCCCACTGGATATTGTAATGATCCTGGCAGCTCCGCGAAACGGCCAGGACTGCTCTATACTTTCGATGTAGAAAATAAGTACAGTTTTGGCCGGGTTGGATTTGATTCGCATGGGCTGTCAGTTAAGATAAAAAAACAAAAGTCGTAGAAGAAAATCGTGTAAAAATATTAGATAGTCGCATTGTGGATCTAATTTGAGTATTATTGTAAACCTGAATAGAAAAGTCGTTAAATTGATCTGTCTTTTAATGGGTAGTGTCTAATATTGCATATCTTGTAAATCTGTTATACCGGCACCCAATTCGGATACCTCTTTACATTCGGGTACATTTTGGAACTCAAAATTGAGTAAAGTTTTCAAAAAGTCGTAGAGGGACGTTGCAAGATCGATAAGTATCTCAACGTATCATGGGCATTCATGAATCGATAAAGTCACTAATAATAAATTTTAAAACATACTGCAGAAAATTAAACCTGGCTGAAATAATGAATAACATGGCAAGATCAAATAAGGCAAAGGTTCTCTCAGCTAAAAACTTTTCAGGAGTGGCTTTGCATCGCTTCAACAAAATTATTTTAAGGAATTTAATTTAATTTAAGGAAAGGAACAGCAATGACAATTTATATTCTCTTTTTCTTATACGAATACTAGAGATGTCGGAGGAAGAGAGGCGCTATAAATCACAGATGGCACCTCTAAAAACAGTATTTGTACAGATATTATAACTTTCAATAGGAGAGAATCGGGCAGATAAAATAAAATACATTGACTGTATTTAAAAAAAATAAAACTGCTATGACCTAGGTCATATATAATTATTTTTGGGCCCTACTAAACTATACCAAATGTGCCTGTGCTAGAGTCAGGGGAGATGGTGATAATGAAGCGCTAAAAATGGTATGACCATGTGTGAATTCGAACCCGCGACCTTTGGGTCATTAGTACAATGACCTAACCACAAGATTACAAGCGAAAAAAATATAAATACGTACCTGAGTTAGTAGATCGAATGGTTATCAACAATGTTTCGAAGAAACAAAGTGTAGCATCGTCGTATAAAACTTTCCATATGACCGAGTAACCTTTCTTCAGAGATAATAAGTTTCCGACAAATATAAAAGCGTTACTTAACATTTCATCATAAAGGTTTTCTTGTAGTTTATTTTCAAGCCCTTAAAAAAAATCATAAGAAAAATATCATACACCACATTAGTTTTAAATAAATATTAATATATCAAAGAAGTATATATTTTTTTGTTAATTCCTAATTCTATAATTTATTGTTAAATAGAAGTTATTCTATTAAAAAAAAAATGAACTTACAAAATACCGGAATAAAGAGTCTAAGTAGCACACTAATGCAATCAATTGTGTCGAGCAAAGCATCCGCAGCTTCTTGGGATACAGCCGCGACCTGCCCTAACATCTTACAGATGGCTGAGTACATCACTAAATATTGTTCATTTAGATCGTTGTTAGTAGCAAGGCACCTGAATTCAAAAGAAAATGATGAAATTACACCCTAAAAGGTAAATCAGGCGGATACTCAGGACGGTCTTCCACTAAATGAGGATAATATTAAGAATGAAATGTATGGCACTGTGCAGCTTAAGTATCAAAATCATTCTCGAGGTTAAACGCGAGGCAAAAGTCCGACAATCCGATCAATCGCAAGGGCCGAGCTCCACTCGAAGCAGAGTTGAAAAATTGTGTATAACAAATAATATTCTGCACTATTTATAAAATAGCGTATAAGCGCACTTTATTTAAATAGCACTTGACATATTTTTTTTAGTCCCAATACATTCGTAATTTTTTTCATAGGAAAATATTTTGTTTCACTCACTTTTTTAAGGCTTCATTAAGTTGGAACCCCACTTTAATGATTTTAATCCTTCCATATGCGGTAATTTTGTACCATTTTGCACCACCAATAAAAAGTTTTGTACTCCCAAGGAAAAAAGTTATGAGCGAAACAAAGTGGGGGGAGGGGGGGCACAACTTAATGAAAACGAACCAGATATCTCCGAATGTACTCCTTTTATATTGTATGTTTTGTACTATTTGTACCACCAATAAAATGTACCCCCAAGGAAAAAGTTATGAGAGCAAAACCTTTATTCATGGGACAATATTTTGTTTCACTCACTTTTTTTGCATCGCGCAAGATCACCACCACTATTGCTGTCTCTTACGCTCCATGAACGCCAAATTTGAATAATTAGCTATCAATAAATAATGAATAGTTGAAGCGAAATATAATTAGTTAGTTATTTTTATGGTATGCCAATACGGTTATTTTTCGTAGTGTCAACTGTTAGTATAATTAAAATTGTTCAGTGTGACTATTTCTTGGTTCGTGTTCAGTGGCCATTAAATAAATGATATAAATAAATAAAAAAATGACCTCAGTCCTTCTGTTCAATTAGAATAAAACATGTAATAGTATTAAGAAAGATATTAAAAAATGTACAAATGTCATACCTAAATATCATACGATACATTTCAAAATGGTTCTTTTGAAAATTGATTCTATTGTTATTCAACGAAACTAAAACAGAGACGACATCCACAATTGCTGTAACCATTGGAGCATCCAGACCGGTAAAGTTACTCTGCCAGACTTTCAGCGATGGGTTGAACTCTTTGTGCTTGGAAAAAGCCACCTCAATTTCCTCCTTTCGCATGAGAGTTTCCACAGATATATTGCGATCTGCCAAATAAAAAGTAATCACTCAATAATAACATTGTACTGTAGCGTACATGGAACGCACTCAACTCGTAAGACAGGATTGCAGGTGATCCAACCTGATACATTTTGCTGGACTATGTTCGGGTAAAAATATCTGTAGTGAAAGTTACCTGCATATTTAACACCTTCCACCAACAAATCGGGAAAGGTCTAATAAGGTAATATACATTATAGGGTACATCTGCAATTTTATAATTTTAGCATAAAAATAAAATATAATTTTGAAATATTTTTTGTAAATACCATTTGTATTACTTTTCTTGCCTATAGTCGAAATCCTTTTTATCCTTTTTATAAGTTAGGTCTCTTAAAAGAAAAGAATATAAAGAAGACTGGACTGTCACGTCATACCCTGCTGCTTCCTCATTGCCTCATCTGCTGCACCTGAGGTTCATAAGTCCTAACACACTTGTTTCTTGCTGTTCCCACCCAGTGCACTCAGTTAAGATGTGATGTGACTTAATCAGATTGAATGGAGTGACCTCCTTTGCCTAAAAAATTTTTGATCTTAACTGGCTGCTTAGTTCAGCCAAACTCGATCTACAGCATTTTGGCAAGTAAAAAGTTAAGGTATCAATTTCTAATCAAATTCTGATCCTGGATACATAATAATAATATGTATATCCCACCATACGAGATGTGTATTAAACTAATGATGTATATGAAAACGCACACTCTGACAGTAATTGAGTGTCAATGAAAAATATGTAATATTCTGAGCAATTCATTTTTTTCTCTTAGCAGCAGATTGAAAGCTATCATTCAAATACTAAAATATCATTTTAAAATGATGTATTAAAACAAATAATGTATTTCTTACCTGGAACTGAAATCCTATTAGGTTCACAGCAAACTTTCTTAATGGCAAGCAAAACCTTATTTTCAAAGTCTAGCCGTCTCATCAAATCGAATAAATTGTCTTCAGAGGTCTAAAAAGAACACAAAGCAAATTTTCAACCTATAGGGTTAAAGTACTTTTCAAAAGCTTCTAGATATTAGCACTTGATGACTTAAAAAGAAAGAATTACTTATTGTACATCTGTGATTAAGCAAGAACTTCATGAGGACAATTGAAATCAATCGCAAGATTATTTATAATGCCTGGCAATTTGAAATCTATGATTTTGTTTTATGCTCCTAAGATGTGTATTAGTATTAATTCTTAATTGTAATTTTTAGTAGTTAATTGTAAAACTATGCTTCGGGACATTGAGATATGCGATAGCAATCAAACAAATGGTACATTTAGCGCATCGTCCATAAGGCATAATAATTATGCTTTATACAATTATTGTGGGAACCCACCAGTAGTTTCCATGTTATTGTGTTACTAGTGGAAATATGATTTATTTATATGGGTTTCATGTAAGAACAAAGTAGTTTGTTGCATATTTCTAGATAAATAAATAAAATAAAATAAAATAAAATTTCTGTTGGACATGTTATGGTGTCGTAATTTCTTCTAGGCAAAGAAAAGCATTATATCCCCTCATTAAAAATTACAAAAAAGACTTTTCTAACATCTTTTGTTTCTTTTTTGTTTAAAAAAAAAAAAACTATGACCTAGGTCATATATAATTATTTTGGGCCCTACTCAACTATGCCAAATGTGCCTGTGCTAGAGTCATGGGAGATGGTGATAATGAAGGGTTAAAAATGCGGATTTGAACCCGAGACCTTTGGGTCAATAGTCCAATGCCTTAACCACTAGACTACCATGATCTCAATAAACAAACACATGAACACTAATATTATTTATGTGGTTTGGAGTCAAACATCAATTCAAAACCACTGACTTACCTAACCATCCCCTTTTCCCATGTTCATAGCCAGTTAATCATTTTAACTAAGATAAATTGATTAAGCGTCCTAAATAAAAATGTATTCAATTTTGATTAATATTTAGAAAAATCTGTAAATTAATCAGCCTTATGGATAACCTTTAGTACGCTTAAAAGTGATCAATAACCATAAGAAAATCCACAGGATGTCACTTTAGAAGCGAACTAACACAACTATGCATAAGGTCAAATATCTTAAGAATGTCTTAACTTTAGGTAGCAATTTAACTATATTACAAAGTTATTATCGTCTTATTCATTTTTAAACATTTACCAATCAAATTATAAACCATATTATCTGTATTTTTAGTCTTCTTCATCTTGAACCCTAAAATTGATCAATGTATGTGTTACCATTCACCGTATAAATCGCAGTGTTCCTTACTCTTATCTATTTTTCAACTAAATCCTATCAAAGACAGCATTTTGCGAGTAGCGATATACAACCATTTATCAAAATATAACTTAGGATGAAATAATTTTTATGCAATATACTGATGATGTAAAGAAATTCTTTGTAGCATACGTCAATCTTATGTCAATTCCCAGCAAAGTACTCTGATCTATATCTTAGATTATATAATGTAAGCCTTATTTTGTGTGGAACCTGCTATAGAAATCACTGACATGGTCACACCCGCAATTGCATGGCCAAAGTTCATATACGGAAATTTCGACTGGTAGCATAATTTCGAATGCAGAGATGATCAGTCTACCCATTATAATTCATTCGGCTATATTTCATGTAACAAATGATGCAGTAGCTTAACACGCTGTCCACGATAAACATAACATATAAGGTTTTACTGTTTTATTTAGTATGTTTTAAATTTTTCCAGTTTTTCAAATGTTCAGTAGTCAAAAGTTATCAGTTAATGTCTAGAATCCCTCCTAAAAGGATAAGGCTGAATTTAATTCAACCAGCTTTACTACCTTTACCCCAATGCTTTAAACACTACCTAGTTTAGGGGGTTTTTGGTCGAATGTATTATTAGGTGGTATGTGTTTGATGATGTAATCCAAAACTTCAACTTCCCTTATATGTGTGAGGGTTTTTCTATAGCGGTATTTTGGTCAAAAGTTTTATTATTATAAAAATCATATCAGTTATGCCAGAGAGAAGATAATCAAAATTTTGCTATGATTGTCAACTAGAATGTCTTAAAGAGTGAATGATGTCTTGAAGTGTTAATACGCATTAACTGTGTATCGCCCTGGAAAGCAATGGAGAAAAATAACTGAAAAATCTACCTTTTAAATAAAAAACACTCCCACTACATTGAGACGATGGTTCTATTGCCAACTATTTAAATAAAGGTGTTAAAAAAGATGAGTAAAAATATGGTAAAAAAAAAAAGTTTCATTTCATAATTTTATTATACCTAATGAGTAATTACAATTAAAATAAAATATGCTAATACAATATTTAACAATAACATTTGACATTTGTGTTTTATTTAACAATGTTTGTCAATCACCACTACAGAAAAAATGAGCAGCCTTATGCATAATTGCATTAGTAAGCTTAAAAGTGACCACTAAACACATGAAAATGCATGTGCTTTCACTTTAGCAGTAAACTAACGCTACTATGAATAACGCAGAATAGGTTTTACTTTCACAGGCAGTTATTACTTTTTTTAAAATATTGAGATTTCAACTACAAAGAAAGACCATAAGGTACAAATGCTAAAGGATTGATAATTTGAATAATTATCGCCTTTCGATTTTTAACCAGATTCCACCTTTCATCCTCAAAAACATGCTCCTTGAGTCATATTCCACTTTCGGTGGAGTTTTGCTACAAGGAAATACTTTGAACATCTGAAGAAATTCTGCCAGACAGGTTACCATTACCAAGTGAGCAAATCGATTGGCTGAAAATCAAAATATTAGTTCAGAAATTAGGTACATATCTCATAATCTCTCTACAATAAAGATAATTAATAAATATATATATATATATATATTACTAACCAATGCAACTTCGTGGTCCAATGCCAAATGTCAAAAACAAGCTATTGTTTCTCGATGCAAATGATTCATTGAACCTTTCAGGATCAAAAACTTGTGGATTTGGATAATAAAGTGGATCATTTTGAACGGCAAAAATAGGAATCAATACATTATCACCCACTGCAAGAGTTACATCAGTACCAGGCAGCTTGTAAGGTTTATTGCATCTTCTGGTCGTTATCGGAACTGCCGGGTGTTTTCGATGAGTCTCGAGCAAAACGTCACCCAAGTATGTCATAGATTGAACATTGTCGAAGGAGAAACTTTTGTTTCCTTTCGTAATTTTGTTAATATGATGGAATATTTTCTCCTGTATGTCTGGATTCATGGCCAGTTCGTAAAGGCAGAAACTCATTGTTGAGGATGTAGTTTCAAGGCCAGCTAAGAAAAAAATAAACGACTGAGATGTAATCAAAGATTGTGTTATCTCTACTGGATACTTGGTTTTAGCTCCATCAATGTCATTGCCATCTCTCAAATTGAGCAGCAGCTGCACAAAATCAGCTCTTTCTTCGTTTGATTCATCCCTAAGAGTAATTATATCTTTCATTAATGTAAAGAAAAATAATTCAATTTCTTTTGGTATCGATCTAAGATTGAAAAGTTTTGAAATTGCAGGAAAGTATGATCGACAATACCTCTTCAACATGTTCCATTTGGTAGGTGTAAAAATTCGTCTTGCCATGTAACGGAACTGTGAATTGTCATCATTCAGTGCACTGATTTGAATACCGAAAGCACATGAGCCTATTATATCGATCATATAGCTTGTCAATACATCCGCAATATTTATAGGTGTACTTTCCGCTGAATTGAGAACCCGTACAAGCTCCAAGCTGCACTCTTTGATGATCGGAAACATAGCTTTAGTTTTTCCCGAAGAAAATGCGGGCAGTAGAGCCTGGCGAAAGGCTTTCCACTCCTCTCCGCTCATATTTGTAATGTTGCGAAGTATCGGTTCGCGTTTCACATCTGTTGTAATTGCAACTCTGTCAGTAAAACACTCAAAATCCCTGACCAATATATTCTTTATTAGATTGGGATTTTTTATAAGAAGAGTCGGCCGACGTCCTTGAAACGTTCCAATGAATTGAGCATCCGGAAAACTATTATAAAGTCTACTTATTGCAGAGACGAAACTTTCACGCATCAGAAAAACATTGGCAAAGTTTCCTAATAGAGGGGTCGGGTTTACGTAAGGGACGCTTTTAATTTTCCAATATGTGTATGTATTTATTGAGAAATAATAAAACAACAATAACACAACGCAGAGTATAAAGAAAACTTCATAGATCATTCTGAGTGTATTGATTAAAGCCACACTAAATTGTCACTGGAAAATAAACACAACAAACTGTCCAAGGTGACCACTATAATAGGAATTTTGATTGATGTAATAATTAATGCTTGTGCTAACTAAGATCCATATAGTAAACAATTCAACATTAAAAATCTATTTGAAGGACATAAAACACATTAGCCACCCAGATTGATTTATCAAAATGATCTAATCAAATCACGTACGGAAAGTAAATGAATCTGATATATATTTACGTTCTCTGATAAACAATCTAAAAGATAAAAAAAATAATTGAATTCTTATGTAACTTGCACTGAAAGAAATTACAAATACCATTATTAACCTACATAGATTATTTAACTGTAACCCTTCGTAAAAAATTAAAACATTATTGTAAATGTAAATAATAGCAATTAAAGGAGTTTACGAAATTATTTTACTATCTTCTAAGTTTAAAACCTTTTTTATACAAACTGTGGATAGTTATTAAAAAGACTCACTTGATTAGTACCTAACCAATTTTATGGTTTTTATATCAAAATTAGATCATTTCAGAGACTAAAATCAACTATCACGAAAATTGTTCACAAATGCTAAAATGTAATAATACAAATATTTAAAAAAACATAAAAATATGTCATACATGATTTGGATTTGAACAAAGTGTGTCGATCAAATTCACTAGGAGATGTGCGGCTTGGACTCTCACGAGGCTTGCTTCCCTCATATCTAAAAAGCAGCTCAATGCCATTCCCCAAGATCGCCCACTAATCTCCGCGACAGCTGCAAAACAAAAGAATGTCATTGTTTCAGAGCTACATGCTGAACCGATAATAACTTAACAATTTGATGCAATACATTTTAAAAACATTGTAGTTACAAATGTCAATAACCAAAAATTTCTTTACGATTAATTTTAATTTTAACAACTAGTATTTTTTCAATTCAAAATACAATGTCACAAAATATGACATTAAAAAAAAAAAACAAAACATAACAGCAGCATATTAGTAAAATAATTTTATTAGTTGTAAAAGTATTTTTCTTCAAGGAATACTCATACATAAAATATACTCATAAAACATACAAGAGTTGGCAGGTTATCACATAATCTAAACAATTTAAAAACAGTACTGCAATTTCTTTTTTTTTAACTAAGGAGAAATTATCAGGTAAATCTGAATTTGTCGTGGTGAGCAACATCCTTTAGAAAGTTACACTATTTTCAATATAATCATTTTATAAAGTTTTACATCCGTTATTCTAAGGATAGTAAACCTTTATCTATTTCTATACAAACCCTCTTCGACCAGACCTCGATCACAGATGTCCATGACAGCTAAGCATTACCACACAATTAAAATATTTTTTAATTAACAACGGGATGTTCTAAGCACTTGGTAATTAAATAATTATAGTATTACTCTAGTAGCAATGTTAAAAAGTTGTTTGGCGTTTAAAGGGCATTTTTATTATTTTCTTGTGTTTCTTGTTATTATACGGTAATGATTTGAAGTATATTTTATGTGTGGTGTAATTACTTCGTTTTATGTTTTTATTATAACAGTTATTGGTTGCTATTTGGTTTATTGTACAATGTTATGATTTTTATAATTTTTTTTATGATTTATAGTTAGCAGTGTGTTGTGTATATGATGAGCTCTGTGTCTGCGTGTATAGGGTATTATAGTGTTGAGTATGTATGTATGTATGTATGTTGATTTTCTACAAATTTTGAAATCATGTTTGCTATCTTTCGATGTAAGGTGTGGAGTTATTAAATTTGTTTCTTTATTTCCAAAGTAAATTTCATTTTATCGCAAAATCTTTTGCTCTAAGATCTTCGCAGAGTAGGCTTAAAACAAATAGGTTCTGTTATTATTTAAAAAAAAACACTTTTATATAGATAACAACATTCTCAACTTAATTTCGCACTAAATGGGAAACAATAAAATTCAAAACAAAGTTATGAATTCAGATATAAATTTGTAATTAAGAAATTAATCTAATTAGATTTTAGGAGCAATCAAGAGATAAAAAAATATATAACGGTTTATTCACTTCAATATTGGGAGAAATGTTATTAAAATTTTTAAAAAAGGTTATTATTTTTACCTTCATCCAAAAAATGAATGCTAGTGGCAACATTCGCTAACCCACTGAGGAATTGCAAAATAACAGCCCTCAATGTCACACTTTCAGAAGAATAACATTTAAGGCAAACTCGAAATATACCCATGCGTTCTTCAATAAACCAAGTCGAGTTCCATGTCTAGAAATAAATAAAAAGAAAACCAAAATTTAATTAATAATCTCAATGCGTTTATCGCAACTGTGTCACTTTGTTGAGAAATGCTACTTATCCAGTTCATAGCTATTACATATTATATTAAAACAGCACTTAAGAGTATTCGCTCAAAATCTTTATACAAACGTAGTCCCCAATTTACAATGTTGTTAATAAAATTAGATATATTTTTTTTTTTATGAAAGAGCTATAAAAAGCTAGGAAATGATTCTTTTAACCTATGGCCTACAACATAATTAGTTTTATTTGAGATCAAAAATAAATTTTACTAATAAAAATATTTTGAAGCTTTGCCTTTTTTTTTTGGGGGGGTTTTTTGTATGGTTAGAATAAAACCATATTCAAAATAGTGCAGGTTATCTATATAAAATATTGTTTTTCTGAAATAAGCATTTTACTGAGCGCCCAGTTTTAAGTCATTATACCTATATTAGAAAGAAGTACTCTTCAGGAGTAGAATAATATTGTATGGTTATTATCTACCGTATAAGAAAATGGTTGAATAGTTATTCTATTTTTAATCCGACAATGAGAAATTTGGAATTACGAAACCGTACCTGATTTTGTATATCGCATTTGATCATATGATCAATCATACAGCACAATACAGAGAAGGATGTTTGCAGGAGAGCCAATCCCTTATATCCATTGTACTTTTGGTGTTGATGAGATGAGTATAATATCTCACATATTTTCTCAATTAGATACAAAACTGTACATTCCCTCATTTTGCAGAAGGGCATCATTAATATGTCCAAAATACATTGTATGACGTTCCCCAAATAACCTGCAAGATATATATTTTGTTGATACAAAAAACAATTAATAATCCTTGTCTTGTCGTGCCTTGTCGCAATTATCACTGAATTTTGAGCGATTGATGCAAATAAGCATCAATACAACAAACTTTAGATCAATTCGGTACTAATTAACCCCCTGAAAGGACCAAAGTAAATAAAAATACACCTGTATATTATATACATTACATACATTGTATTTATCAACATTTAAATAAAATACTTTTCTACCTGGTTTTAATTCTTTAGCTTAAGATATAAAACAAAAATCCTACCTAATGTATAAAAATTGCACAAATTAAGACTCTTCAGACATTCAATAAGTATAACGATAATATCCTCCCAGATTTGGTCATTCTTTAGGTCATAAGATGATAAAGATTTTTCAGTAATCAGCAGCTTGGAATGATAGCTCACACTATTTACAACTAAATTCAAAGTCTGCTGCTTCAGTATAGTTCCCTCAATCTCATCATCATATTCAAATGAATAAGGATTTGGTTTTGACAACAGGGTCATGATGATGGAGTTTGTGTCCAATATAATTTTCAATATCCAAGTGACACCAGAGTCTTCATTTAGGTCTGAAATCAAAAAAATAATAATAAGTTATGACACATTTGACATCAGTGTCAACCAATGGCCACTTGTGTGCAACCAAAGAGGAAATGCATAATATTGTGGGGGATTGGGGGGAGGGGGGTGCAACGTGAGTCCCCCCTCTACGCTGCGGGCGTTTTTTTTTTATATTTCTATTATGGAACTATGGAAATGAGACCTTTTCGAAGAAATGTCATTTTCATCGTGAACACTAAGTGCAAACTCGAAAGCTTCACAAAATCGAACCAATCAATAATTTTAGATAAAACTTACTTCTTACCTATTTCTCTTTACTTTCTCATTAAATGTTTTAATTGAAAAACGATTAAATATTTATTTCAGAATCCATCGTGTATTAAAATATCAACAAAGAAATGTCAATAAACGCTGGCATCGTCGCGTGAGCTAAACGACCGCGTCGATTCTAGCACCAGCGGTGATAACTTTTTTCATCTAAGTTGCGAAAGGTGCAGTGCATGCGGCAGTCTCTTTCTAACAGCAATACTTATTCATTTATTCATAATTTTTCTAGCTGTCTCTCTTGCTTCAAAATTTCAACAAAATCGTGTAGCGCTTGTAGTAAATGGAGAGTTAATACAATATTTAAAGACCACTTCGATGTGTGGAGATAAACTGAATCGCTTTCCCAAAAAATCCATCCAATCACATTTTTTGATTTAAATTTTCATTGTGTTTATTATAAATGTATAAATACATGTTTTTCAATGAACGGCCATTGAAATTTGCCATGGACCGCCTTTGCCTGTCACCCAAATAAGACATAGCCTTAATAAGTGGGAATAAAATAATTCCATATGTGAACCTATCCTTATGGTAGTGAAAAATCCACAATATTTAACAACAAATTTTGCAACATTAGATATAACCCATTGTTCAGAATTTATGGTAATTATTTTTCATATGGGTTGACATACCTTTTTCATATGCATACAAAACAAATGCATTTAGAAACTTTAACACGCTAATAAGGAGCTCAGCATCCTTAGGGCTAGCGGGAGGTGCAGTTAAAAATCGCGAGAACGTATCTTGCCAAGGTAATGAAATGAAATCAGCAATGTTGCCACTTTCCAGGTCTCTCATCAAAACTAAATACCTGAAAATCAAAATGATAATATTTATTTGCTATAAGATGATTTTGATGTAAGATAAATAAAATTATTAAAAAGAAATATTGACCATAAAAAACTTTTAATGCGACAAACAAAAATATTCAACACAGTGCAGTAATATTAGTTCCATGTTATTGTCGTACAACAAGGCCAAATCTTGTTCTTGTAATAAAATTTACATTAACGCAGGGTCTTATATAAATAATTTCATTGGTAAAATAAAAATAATTAGATGCCTATGAAATTTACATTGAAATCTATTGTTAATAATTCATTTAAAATAAAAATAAAAAAACAACAAACTCAATGAAAAAATAACATTAATAAATAAATAATAAAATTTTAGGAAATATATTATTAACTTTTTTTTAATATACATTTTGTATAGTTAATAACAAAACCATATTCTAGGGAATTCCATTAGCTATTCAAAATAGTGCAGGTTATCAAGATAGAATACGTAGTATTTTTAAATAAGCGTATGTAATTAGGCCATTTTTTTGAAATCTCCCACGCCACTATGCGACTTTTACATAAAAGTGGCTGCGCCATACCTCGAGTTAAGCTTAGCAGTGTACTAACGGGACTATGCATTAGGGCAGTTACATTTTTAGAAGAACTCTTAGTCTTAATGCTCATTCAAAATTGTTATCAATTTTACCAAAGCCTACCTACAATTTTACCTGTTATTAACGCCTCCGGGTATAATATTTACGTCAGTGCTACTATTATTATGATCGCATAGACAACCAGTATAACTCTTTATGCTGCAGCTTATAGCTACATTTATTTCCAATATTAAAACAAAGTAAGATTTGTATCTACATATAATTTCAAAATACGAACCCCAATAAAGAGCTGAGGGCATGATTGACTCCCGTGTGTGTGGTTGAATTCTGAACTCTGTACAATGAATTGATGGAGCCCTGTACAGGACAGGTTAGCTTCATGGTTGTCAAATCGCCGTCTGTCAGTTTTAAAGATGGCAGAAAATCTTCAGCCTCTGTTAATGCAGGTACGTAAGGCCATCTGGTCACTACGTCGACACCTCCATACCAAGAAACATTCCAATGTATGCGAAGGAATGCTTTTATTGATTCGTTTTCATATAGCATATCTGAAAAATATATTGCATAGGATGTCAAAATATGCTATTATAAATAATATGTGTTTCGAGACCATTATTATACACTTTTTAATACTTTTTAATACAGCATGCAAATTAATTAGTGCAACAGAACAAGGTTTTCAGATTACCTAAGTAAATCAATTTCAAATTAAAATTTAAAAATAAAATTAAGTTATTATCTTCTTTATGAGGTGTAGAACATAACGAGAGTAGAGGGAAAAAATGAAACATTTTGATTTTTATCAAGTTTCGATGATGCAATCTAAATCAAATTATCTCCGAACTACGTACACATACACTTTATTTTATCGTACTCGAAGTTATATTATATTATAGACATAATTGGTATGACCTAGGTCATATACAATTATTTTGGGTCCTGCTCAACTAGGTCAATTGTGCCTGTGCTAGATTCAGGGTAGATGGTGGTAATGGAGCGTTAAAAATGGTATGACAATGTGCGGATTCCAACCAGAGACCTTTGGGTCAATAGCTCTACGCATTAAACACTAGACTACCACAATGTTTCTTAAAAGTATGTGTTTTCTGTGCATCATAACTTTTCGGCAAAATATTATAAAATGAAAAAATACAAACCGCTTTTCAGAGGAATTCTATTAGTGCTATTTTTCCAGTAAAAGGTGCATCCAAATGGTATTGATAGTTTTAGTGTCAAGCAATATGGAAGTGCCAATGTATTTATTGTGTTCCCATTTTCATTAACATTGACATTATTTATAATGTATTGGCCGTACGATATTAACATCAACATTTGAACAGATGTGATCAGGAAGTCATTATCTCCATAAAATATGTATATTGCTGCGGAAAATAAAATATCGGAATAATAAAACCAAACTTACAGAATGGATATGCAATACGACACCCCGGTATAATGTGGTGCCCCAATCAAACACTGCCTATGAAGTTTAACAAAGATTACCTCTTAAAATGTACAAAAACAAATGTCCATCCTTAGAAGCCCAATGTCTGATGGTGGCACTGCGACTACATACACTGTTGATTATTGTGATGCATAATTTGGAGCACTCCGGAAATAAAGTTGTATCTGTCGAATCTAAAGAAAGTCTGAAAAAATATTTCTCGTGACAAAATTTAAAATTAAAATTAGTGTATATGTAACCTATATGTAAAATTATAATTTTGACTTACTTACTTTAACATTCTGTAAATAAGCTCACAGCCACCTTTGGTAAAAAATGGCCCATGTAGAGATGGCTGTTGTAGCATGACAGATAACTGGGATAATGCGGATCTTCGGAAAGATGCATCGACAGTAGTATTTACAGATTTACTATTGGGCTCTGCTTCGTCCGTTGGTGGAATGTTATCGTTGCTCAGTAATTCCATAACTTGGAACAAGGTTGATTCTTGATAGAAACTTTGATCTTCGTTTATGGCTATATTAAAATCTTGACTGGAGCAATTCTTTATTGAGTTTACCAATGTATCAGGCCGTACTGAGCTTAATTTCGGAAGTAAATTGTCACTATCTGGAATAAGTATGTAATAATAGCAGTTAAGTTGATATTCTCATGATATGGCTTTTGAAATGTTTTATATTTGGCATTAAAAGAATTATTATGGTGTTTATATCTTCATATTTGAATGAAAATATAATTATTGGAAAACTGACAGAAAATAAAAATAAAAGAGCAGTCTAGGAAAAAATTGTCGTGACAAACTTGATATTATTATTTTATTTAAATCTTATTGTAATGTACCTTATATTTACCGAAGAATGTAAGAAAAAGAACACAATTTGCATTATATTAATGAACATTCTGCATACTCGCTTTGTGTGAATCTCCATGCTATATATATTTTTATTTATTTATTTATTTATTCTTATACACCAAAATACATACATTACAGAACAGTAGTAACATTTCAATGGCAATTAATGTATCCAAATATATTCAAATATATCCAAATATATCCAAAGATTCTATTTTAAAACAATATTGACTATGGAATATTATTTTTTTATAGTTTCATTAAAAAAAATAACCATAATAATGTGATGTTTTTGTCAATCTGTTTGAAATTATCCCCTTCCATATCTCTAAAAGTTTCCATATACAACCTAGATACTTAAAACTCTCCAAAATTAAGTAAAAGTTGGCTGAAACCAGAAAACATATATTGAAATATGCTATGATAAAGAGGATAAAAAAATGAACATCCCTCAAAAATATTGCATATCGATTGAGCAATATCGCATTATGTGACAGTTGCGTATTAACCTGACTTTAATGGCGTTCGTGCCGCATTTGCACGGCACAGAAAAAGTATCATAGCACATATGCGGCATAAAGTAGCATCCATTTGTATTTAATTTTTTTAATGCCGGCAGTCTTGGTTTTTTTTTAACTCCATACAAATCTCCATTAAATTTTACACCCGAACTGTTTGTTGCCATTTTGAAATGTCAAGAAAAAAAATACCAAACATCTTACAATCGCCTAGTATACAAATTCGATTGTCATGGTGTGCTGTGTTGTATTTTGTATTGTGTTTTCGATGGATTTTTAGTATAAGTGAGTAAAAACTATTTTTTTTATATAATATTACGTAATCATAATGAGAACGTATTTTAAAATTGTTTTTTTTTGCATCGGTGGTGCTACGGAATTGAAAAAAATAAATGTTTTGCATTTTGGAAATACCAAGATAGTTGCCGCCATATTGGTAAATCGAAATAAATTGAAGAGATATTTCATTTCTTATGGAAAAATTATATTTTTAAAATATGTAAAAAGAAATCTAACGTACCTACCTTTATCTTAATATATATAAATCTCGTGTCACAATGTTTGTCCTCAATGGACGGCTGAACCACTTAACCGATTATAATAAAATTTGAACACCATGTGCAGTTCGATGTGCACTTGAGAGATAGGATAGTTTAAATCTCAAATTATAGTCGCAATTTTAATTTATCGCTAATTATTTGTCTGTTATTATTTGGCAGTCATAAAACTGACAGATGTCGATACCTTTCGACTGGGTTGATGGCGCTAATGTCTGTTATTATTTGACAGTGACAGTTATTCGACGCAAACGTATTAAAAGAGCCCATCAGTTGGCAGAACAAATTGAATCAAGAAATCCAGCTCAAAGAATCAGGACAGCAGGTCATGCACAAGAATCTCAAGAACAGTGTAACGAACGTCTTCAAGAGAATATCATAAGAACAAGAAAATTATTATTTTCAGTCAAATGCCACCGAAAAAATCTAACCTCAACAACGCGAGCGGCAAACGTCAAAACGCAAACGTCAAAACTACGATCGGAATAATATATTATTTGATATTGTCACCAAACACATGATCCATGGGCCATGCGGTGTTTTCAACATGACCTCACCGTGCATGGAAAATGGAAAATGTAAAAAAAACTTCCCAAAGCCGCATACGAATGACACGATCACGGATATTGATGGTTATCCAACTAAATCAACTAATTCAATTGATCAAAAGAGTTTCGCCACGACTGCAAAATGACAATTATCAAATCGTCATAAAAGCCGACAAAGTACCATTAGGTGAACATGCTGGTAGATTCAACGCTCCAACTGTTGATGAGGTTGCTGTTATCATGGTTGGTGATCCAGTTGACAAAAGATCTATAAACATTACACGGCGAGACAACACTGTCAGTACGATTTAGGATCTACACCGTTCATATGACGCACTACAATATCCATTGATATTTTGGCAAGGACAAGATGAATATCACCTTAATATCAAACAGTATGATCCAAATACCGGTAAATTTGACAATTATCTATTTACTTTCTTACTGTATGTATAGATTTTAATTTCGTATTGCATTTTATTTTTTATTTTTTTAGGTGATTACAGAAATAATAAAGTTAAATAATAATGGTTAGACAACATCAAGACAATTATATCCTTCGATATCGTCAGCTGTTCCATCAATACATTGTTGATATGTATGCTAAGGTCGAAAGCGAACGCTTGCGATTCCTTCGATTCAACCAGGCAAAACTACGATCGGAAGAATATATTCACTTACGAGATGCTGTTGCTGGAAACATCGATGGAAATTTAAATCCCAATGACATCGGTAATGCTTTCATTTTACCTTCAAGCTACATCGGCAGTCCACGGAACATGCAGGAATACATACAAGATGCGATGACTTACGTACGTCATTACGGCCGACCGGATTTATTTATTACATTCACATGTAATCCGAATTGGGAAGAGATACAAACTTTACTATTGCCAGGACAACAAGCCATTCATCGTCATGATTTAACTGCACGTGTGTTTAAACAAAAATTGAAATCCTTAATTGATTTTATTGTTAAATATACAATTTTTGGTATCACACGTTGTTGGCTGTATACGATAGAGTGGCAAAAGCGAGGTTTGCCTCATGCCCACATTTTGGTTTGGCTTAAAGATAGAATCCGTCCTGAAGAAATCGATCAAATAATTTCAGCCGAAATTCCAGACCCATTAATTGATCAAGAATTATTTGATATTGTCACCAAACACATGATCCATGGGCCATGCGGTGTTTTCAACATGACCTCACCGTGCATGGAAAATGGAAAATGTAAAAAAACTTCCCAAAGCCGCATACGAATGACACGATCACGGATATTGATGGTTATCCAATGTATCGCCGCAGAAGTACTGAGAATGGTGGCCACACATTTACAATGCGACTGCCGAACTTTCCAAATCAAGTTGAGTTTGATAATCAGTGGGTGGTACCATACCCACCACTACTTTCAAAAACTTACAAAGCTCATATCAATGTTGAGCTTTGCAGTTCTGTTAAATCAATTAAGTATATTTGTAAATATGTAAACAAAGGCAGTGATTTGGCCATATTTGAAGTAAAAAACATAAATAAAAATGATGAAATAGCACGATACCAAATGGGCAGATACATTAGCAGCAATGAAGCTATTTGGCATATTCTCAGCTTTCCCATCCACGAAAGAGATCCTGCTGTCCAACATCTGGCAATACATCTTGAAAACGGTCAACGTGTATACTTCACTGAAGAAAATGTTCTCCAAAGAGCGTTCGAAGCTCCGAAAACGACTCTAACTGAATTTTTTACATTGTGTCAAAAACCTGATGTTTTTGGCCAATTCGCGAAGACATTGGTGTATGGTGATGTTCCACGTTATTTCACATGGAACAAATCCAGTAAAAAATGGGAGCCACGGAAACAAGGAAAACCACATCCTTCCATTACAGGCATATTCAAAGCTAAGACATTGGGAAGACTTTACACGGTACATCCAAAGCAACGTGAGTGCTTCTATTTACGTTTGTTATTGGTGAATGTTCCCGGACCAACGTCTTTTGAATTTTTACGAACAGCTAATGGTCTAGTATTCAATACATACCAGGATGCATGTCGTGAACTGCAATTGCTAGAAGACGATAACCATTGGGACTTAACGCTTGCTGATGCTGCGTTGACATCAACACCGAATAACATTCGTCAGTTGTTTGCAATTATTTTGGCGACATGTTATCCCTCGCAAGCACAAACTTTGTGGGAAAAATATAAAAATTGTATGACAGAAGACATATTGCACCGAATTAGACAAACAAATCAATGCCAAAACATAGATTATACACCAGAGATGTACAATGAAGCATTGGTCTTGATCGAGGATTTATGTGTTCTTATTTCAAATTTACCACTTAATCATTATGGTATGCCATCACCTAATCGTCCAGCCACCGACTTAGTCAATACCGATTTACAACGAGAAAATCAATATGACCATGGAAGTTTAGCAACAATTATCATGAACAGTGAACCATTACTGACAGCAGAACAAAAAATTATTTATGATCGGATTATGCTGGCTGTTGCTGCTGAACAAGGCGGTTTTTTTTTCTTGGATGCACCCGGTGGAACCGGAAAGACATTTTTAATATCGTTGATTCTTGCCAAAATACGGTTGCAACAAAAACATCGCATTAGCATTAGCATCGTCAGGCATTGCGGCTACTTTACTGGATGGTGGGCGAACAGCACATTCAACATTCAAGCTGCCATTGGACGTTCATAATAAACCAGATGCAATGTGTAACATCAAAAAGAATAGTGGAATAGCTGCAGTGTTGCGGAAGAGTTCTATAATAATTTGGGATGAGTGCACAATGGCACACAAATATTCACTTGAAGCATTAAACAGAACTATGCAAGATTTAAACAGCAATAATAAACTTTTCGGTGGTGCTATCTTACTTTTGTCTGGTGACTTCCGGCAGACCTTACCGGTTATACCTCGCTCTACTTTCGCGGATGAGATTAATGCATGTTTGAAACAATCATTCTTATGGCGAAGTGTTGAAACACTTCGATTGACCATAAATATGCGAGTACAATTGCAAAATGATCCATCAGCACTAATATTTTCCGAACAACTACTAGATATTGGGAACGGTAAAATAAAACTGCAACCAAATACGCAATGCATTAAACTACCAGACAATTTTTGCACTGTTGTTCAGGATAAAACTGAATTGATTCAGAGTATTTTCCCGGATATACAGAATAATTATTTGAATCATGAATGGCTTAGTCAACGGGCGATTTTGGCAGCCAAAAACGTTGATGTTGACGAAATTAACTTCCAGATACAACAGTTGTTACCAGGCGATCTGATGTCTTTTAAATCAATCGATACTGTTGTTGATGAAAATGAAAGTGTAAATTTTCCGATTGAATTTTTAAATTCATTAGATATCCCTGGAATGCCACCACATAATCTTCGATTAAAGATTGGTTCCCCTATTATTCTCCTCCGTAATTTGAATCCACCTCAATTATGTAACGGTACGCGTTTGGTCATCAAAAAGATCACCGGAAACATTCTTGAAGCAACCATTTTGGCTGGGAAGTTTAAAGGAAAAGTGGTCCTGCTGCCACGTATTCCGATGATACCATCAGATTCTACCATACCCTTCAAAAGGCTACAGTTTCCAATTCGTTTAGCTTTCGCCATGTCTATAAATAAATCTCAAGGTCAAACAATGTCCATTTGTGGTTTAGATTTGGAAAATCCATGTTTTTCTCATGGGCAACTATATGTTGCGTGTTCACGTGTTGGGAAACCGTCGAATCTATTTGTGTTAGCTAAAGACAGGTTAACCAAAAACATTGTGCACCGATTGGTGTTAAATTAAATTGAAATTGAAAGTATTTATAATTCAAAAAAAAAAATATTAATGTTTAAAAGTTTAAGACTGTCTGCCTTGCCTACCTCATTCATGAGTTTAAGCGTCACATGAATCCAGTGAATTTGTATACCAGCATCAACATTTTCGTCTTTGTTCGTAAATAATTTCATTGTACTAAAGGGTTATAGTAGTAGAAAGTCAAATAAGGAGATCACCATATTTTTTTACAAATACCATCTGTGTGAAAAAGCATAGTGGACTCCGTGACTGATGTTCTCTTATTGTTCCTCTTAGATTGTTTACTATAATGTAATATAACAAAAACTTTAGCCACAGCAACGCGTGGCCGGGTCAGCTAGTTTTTCTTATATAATTAAAAATTAATCTTAATTTTAGGGGAAAAAAACAAAAAATAATAAATGGGTGTCATCGCTTTAGTTTCTTTTACTGATTTTTATATTTTTCTTAGAAATAAAATTTACAAAAAAAAAAACATTTTGCAACTTTGACATTTTGTATACGTTTTGTATAAAAAAGATAATTTTATAAGCTATTTGAAATATTGTATTATTAGGCCATTTTCTTTAAATCCTCCCGGGTAATCGGCGGTGGTTTTCCATAAAGTGGCTTGGACACCAGTCAGGTCAATCTACATCTGACATTAGCGACAAATGTAACTAGTGTTTAGCTTCGTAGCAGATAATAGAATAATTACCATTAGCGGGAAATATATGAAATATTTGTATTGTTATAAATGGTGCTAAATTCAACAAATAAAAGCCTACAAACATACCTGTCTGTTCTTGCAGTAAATACAGGATATTGTTTGCAGCCTCCATATTAGCAGAGTAGCAATTTACAAACAGCATCCGTACATTGCCAGCAATTATTTCAACATTCGGTATTAGCATATAACGGCCTATTTTAATATCCAATGTTTTGATAATAGCATTACCTGAAATTTAAAAGTCTATATACTAACATACTAACTACCAAGGTAAATAAGAACATTTGTATTTTATTTTCCTTTTTTGCCATTTATGTGGTAAGAGCGTAGCTACCTGGAAAATCACTGACCCTGGTTATGCCTATCTGACTGACTGAAGTTATGCCTATCCTGAAAAAGTAGAACCTCCACAAAATTACGTTGTTTTTTTAAGCAAAAAAAAAAAAAATGGTTTATCAACACAAAAAATTCACTATTCCTCCATTTATGTAAAAAAAATAAGAAGTTATCTGCTTTCAATGGCTGCTAAAATCTTACTAAATGAGAGATAGTCCGGAAAATTAACTTAAATTAGTGTGGCTTAGTAAAAATGGTACTTGACAAATGCCATGAGATTTGCAACTATCAAATTTTTACCAGACTTATACCGCCCTCGCATCACCCTCTTACGATGATACTGAATCGTTTTGTAACACTGTATAGATCCTTAATAAGAAAACAAATAGGTAATTGAAAATAATTCAATATAGTTGTATGATCGAGTGCATAATAATCACTCATAAATCAATTCGGTATCGATTTATGAGTGGTTATTATGCTGTGGTTATTACATAAAACTTGACTGATGCAAACCAGGAAAATCGTAAGCGACAGTCGCACCATGACCCTTGAGGGTGAATGCACTTCACTGTATACAGACCCCAGTAATGAATTACCTGGTCAGTGTCAATATGTCAATATAATAAAATGATTATAAAAATCAAACCAACCCAGAATGTCATCATGTGCAGCATACGCATGTAGAATTGGCATTGCAGGAGTGATTGCATGTATAAAAACCTTCCATATGGAATCCGAAAGGAGAAGCTTTCCCCGAAGGAAATGAGTCATTATTTCTTTTGCTGCATGGGAAACCTTCAAAATACAATAAATCTTATTAACAAATACTACTCAGGACTGTGAATAAAACTGTACAGCATTACAAGGTTTACCTAAAATTTTATCTTACCAGTTGATCAGGTTTGTTATAGTTGTTCACATGAGTTATAGCACCTACATATTCCCAATTTTCTACTCTCAATGTGGTTAATTTTCTACTCTAGATTTCATTTTTTAGACATTATAATAAAAGTTGTAGTAACTAATAATTAGTGGTTTTATAAGGTTTAACTTATACACATAATGAAAAAAAAAATCATGATAACCAAATAATATTTTTTTTTCGAGCAAGCAACTATATAAAGCTAATGTGCTTATATCGGCATTCTCAATTCCTAGTATTATTACATCTTAATTTAAAGATTTTTTACTAATTATAAGATATTCTTGAACTGGTTAAAACTGTAGTATCCATATTTTTCTTCTTATAGTCGATTCCAATTATCTACTACAATATTTGAGGTTATTAGATTTTTTTATTGAATGATCACAATGTTATATGTTTTGATTAAAGTTATGTGTTTAATGTTGGTACTATTATAGTACATAGAGAATGACAAGTTTGGGCTCAAATGTAAATTAAAGCGGTCAAATAATAAAATGTACTACAAAAATTGCTCCATATTTTTTTTTCACCTTACAATCTACTGGGTTAGCCAGTAGCGAATATCTTGCAGGAATAAGCTCATCCTCTTGTTATTTATGTATGTGTGTCAAATAAAGTAAGTATTATTATTATTATCTACAGTTGGATGAATATTCTTCTATTTTGACTTTAAAGCAAAATAGTTAAAAGATAAGCATAGACGCTAAAAATAATTTCCCATCCATTTGATTGTCTGTAGAATATGAATACATTATTGTGAATTACACTACTTCTTGTTAAATTAATGGTTTCAAATTGGAACTTATTTTTTTTTATTATTTTTTAGGTGTTACGAGTTGAAGCCCAGAAAACTATAAAGCCCAGCCCATTCACTTAATTTTCAGTAGCACTACAGTCAGTCATTTCGAACATGTACATGGACGACTTTAACTTATAACAGGCATGTTTAAAACGGCTAAATGCATAAGGTAATGGCAGTGTCATCAAAAAAACTTATGATAAACACAGAAATGTTTAATTATATGGTAGACAATAAAGATATAAAATATAAATACCTTTTCTAACTGTGAAGATAGACCGTGACAACAAATTTCTGTGAAAATAGATTCATGTAGCAAAAACACAAAAGTGTTTTCGCTAAAGCCTGTTATTAACATCCGATTTGAGACACCGAGAATATTGGACACAATGGAGGAAATCTCATGGTACGTGAGCTCTTGAACCCAATCTAAGCTGTGTGACAAAAGCGACAAAATGATTTTGCGCACATTACACCATTCCTCTTCAGACAGTTTCCATGTGGAGATTTTTTGTACGAATATACCCAAAATTAAATCAATCAAACTCCTGCTGCTGTGAAACTCAATCGAAGCAATAGCCTGAAGCATTTTTGGTATTATTTCTTTGGTTAATTTGTTTGTTGCCATTCGTAAAAGTGTGGTTGCATCGGTCATACTTAGACAAACATTCAGAGTTTCAGTGTACATTTTCAATTCTTTCTCGTCTTCAGTGTTTATCACCATTTCCTGAAAATTATTAATATAAAAAGTTTGTACCAATTTGTTAGGTTAGGTTAAGATTTAAAAAAAAAATCCAATAATTTATTAGATTATAGTTTTACTTTAACAATTTTATCCTTCCGCCTTGGATTAATACATTCAGCTCCGTACGTCAAACACCATGCGTTGCTGCCCGATCGCCGAAGTACGTTGACCAAACGGAATATCCCACGCGGGCTGCCACCCGTTTTTTTAGATGAGGTTATAATTTCTTATAATTGGCAAATAATATGTATAAAACTATGAATGTTTTTGTTTTTTATATTAAAATAGTTTTTGTAAATAAAACTTGAATTATTTATCACCAAATCCGTCAATTTTACACAATTAATCTTAATGACGGTCAAAACTAAAATTAAAAAAATATCGACGATTAGTTTATGCCTTTCATGAATTCATTTAACATTTAAATTCTTCATCTATAGTTTAAATATTAAAAAAAAACTATATTTATTTAAATCGGTGGTTTTGAATATATTTTTTTTTATATTTTATAAAAAAAAAACATCAAAAAAGCTTTTATGCTGATAAATCATAAATCTGCTTAAATTTGGATTGTCAGTGATAAAAAGTGTCATCTTGGTTTATGAAAATCTATATTTAGGACAAAAGCTACTTTGAGATTACCATTTTCTGCATAAAAAATCATTCCGTATATTTGAAATTACAAATATTCTAAAATTTATCTTCAGTTTTATTTGATGACAAAATAAATATGTCTTACATACCCCCAATAAGTGTGTCATTTTTTCATATGAATCTTGATGGATAAAAGCGTAAGGTGCATCCAAAAGAGATTTTTGCAATGCAACTGAAAGAGTCGGTGACATCAAAGCACTTTTCTCACACCATAGGCTTAATTTTAGTCCAAAATTAAGCAGCCTACAAAGTGCGATCCGGAACAAGGGCTCCTTGCTCTCAGATACCTCAATTGCATAGCTGAAATAAAATAAAATATGAAAATTTGTTTTTTATTATTATTTAAATTATTAACAGAGATTTTGTTGATTTTAGTTTTCTCAGCAGATTATACAAAAACAGTGGGTTAGGTTCTTTGTGATGGGCAGGCCCTTTTGGGCTCTGGCAATTAAAAGATTGATAGCTTCGCTAAGTAAGGGCAGCTTTATCTTCCTTGTTCGAGTGTGACATTACAACCAGACAAGATGAGTCTGGGTGTGCAGAATGGGAGATTACATAGAGGTCAAGAGCTATTGAATTATTTTTATTACAATCAACGGAGGTAACTTGGGTCTGGAAGCTTATGCCGGATTGCGTTTATGGTTAAAATTTGAGCATTTATCAAGACTGTACGTAGAATTACTTTCCGGAGTTTATAATAAGCAGGAGCAGGAGGATATAATATAATGAGTAGAATTATAATTAAATTATATTGCATAGAGTTAATAGTGGTAAACCTTAATCTATTGAGGGTTTCCCCGCAAGTTCTCATTACTTCAACACTTTTCTCAATGATCTGCTGTGCTATTTTGCTTTCCGGATTGCTTCTCCATATTTCTGATGTTATGGTTTCCATAAGTAGTGACAGCAAATTTAGACACAATGACACTGCCAAATTAAAATCATTCTGGAAATGCAAAAAAAAAACAAAATCTTTGTAATTTGCAAGTGAATTAAGAGAGAAATGAAATTTATAAACAGATCAAACAGTAGAAAGAAAATAATTACCAACAATAAACTTTCTACATTGCCATCGTCACATGTTGCAGCACTTAAACCAATATTTTCCAGTATTGTGCAAAGAAAGTCTAGACAAAAGTGAGGTACGGGCAACTGGTGTAACATTAACATCCTTTCATCCATATCTTCAGGAAAAGAAAACTGTTCATCGTAGCCAAGTAAATGCTCACACATCTTTCTTTCTTCATTGTTTAAATGGGACGGATGGGGCAATCCACTTGGAGAAAAATTCTGAAAGATCCAAATATTTACTTCAAAAATCTAAAAATTGAATTGAAATGTACAGAGAAATATTTAAATAAACTATAATTCAATTTTAACGGGTTATAGCTTATACATATAAAAAAATATTTAAAAGTGGTAATAAAATAAAGTTAATAAAAGTTATCAAAAATAATTAAAAATTGGGTATCCAAGGAAAAAAAGTCGATTAAAGCAGCTTTTTTTTTTTTAAATAAAAAAGTTCAAGACAGATAATTACCAGAGTGATATTTTCTAATAGAGAATTTCATGGTAAACCAGATGACATCAAATTTGTGACAATTGGAGTTTTACTAGAAATAAATCACTACATACGCGGTTTGCGCGCCGTTTGGTTTGCACGCGGTTTGGGCTGAAATATAGTTTCTAAATGGGATAAACTGAAACAGTTATAGCAGAATTTTTTGTACCTACTCTTTAACATTAGAACATTTTTGCAACTTTATAATAATAATTAATAAGTTATGTATTTTTTCTAAAATCAAATAGTTGTTATACTATTATTGGTGACTGGATTGCTGGAAGTATTGTGCTCTTAGAACGTTGATGACTTGTGTCTATTAGCTGACCTATATAGTATGGCTCTGGGCACCTGAAGTGTCATGTGAGGAGCAGCAAGCTCAGAATGCCGATGACAGGATCTGGGTTAAACTGTCTCCATTGACTATTTGCAGAAAATGTATGCACCCCTGATAGATCTGGGAGACTTAACCTTTTAACCGCCAGCCCAGGTATAAAGTAGTGTACCGCTCCAGCGCCGCGGTTGTTGAAGACAAAATGTACTCCCAGCGCCAGGCGTGTTTTTGAAGAAATGAGTCTTTCGGCGAGACCTCTGCGCCGATTTATTTTTATTATTACGCATTTACTTTATATTTAATATTTAAAATGACGAGCAACGGAAAACACAACCAATATCTATGTATATTGTTTTGAACTGCTTTGGACAATGGATGTAAATAATACGCGATGACAAATATTATAGTTATTCTTTTGAAATATCTGAAAAATAAATTACTACTTTGGTTAACCCAAATATGACGGTTTGGTAGAACAACTGTTGTGTATTTTTAATAACAAATGTTTTACGATAATTCACTTTTTTAAATATTGATCTAACCAAATAATCGTATATATGGCACAAGTAAAATAATCAACTTACCTACCTACATTTACTAAATAACTTGGCTTAATAATATGTGATTACGATAATTATATTAAAAGGATATGTGATTATATGTATAATATATATAAAACATTACCGTATTGCAAAATATTTCATAACATACAATATTCATAGATAGTGAATTTATTATCTGGTTTGGTAATAATAGAATTACAAATACGTTCCGAAAATCTTTTGCTGTATTGGAATTTAAATAATCTACTATTCCATTAGGGTTGGAATCTCTCCGCTAATTGTACACGGAACTGCTGTACTGATATTAATTACTTTTCGCATTATCACCGAAACGAAAATAATTTATTCTGAAACCATTTGACTCTGTGTTTTTTCTACCTACGATATTAATTAGACAGGAATGTGTCGGAAGCACGATTTCGCTTTTATTATTGTCGTTAAGGGATAGGTAAGTAAAAACTTACCTATTGTTGTTGTCAGCAAGTACATATCGCGCTTTTAGGTATAATTTTGCACAAGTCAAACAAAATAAAATGTAAATGTTCACCACGTAAAACGATAAAAATAAATAAACATTTATCACACAGCCTTATCTATATATAATGCATAATCGAAATATTACAAAAATAATATCGATGCTCGTTATTAATATTTATTCAGAATATCGACGCATGGCTCCAGAGCACAAAATGGCCGACAATGGCATGTAAACAGGACGCTGGCGGTGAGAACACCGCTAAATTGTTGCTTAGCCGAGATGTGAATCGAAGTTTGCAAATTACGTGATTTTAGATGTTTATTTGTATGATAACATACAGATTGCATTACAGTTCTGTAGAACTGTTATCTATGAACAAATTTATCCATTATTAAAGTACAAAATGTATTGATACGTTGCCGAAATTTGAATGCGCGGCTTGGCATGTAAACGTGACGGCGGCGGTCTGGGCCATTATAATTTCGGAGCTTCGGTGGCACCTTAACATGCCGCTGGCGCTGCGGTATGGTATAAGTTTAAGCTAGCGCTGGCATGTTAACATGCCCGTGGCGGTGAAAAGGTTAAAACATGGAAGCAATAATAAACGCAGCCCTTACCTGAAACTTTGAATGTACCAACGACACATCATGCAGTTTTTTGATTCGGCTCTTAATGGAGTTGACAAGAACCAGTAAAACTTCCATACTGTCAGCTGAATACATTCTTTCTCCAATCAACAGTAAAAGACTCTGGATGCACAAAAACAAACAGTTTTATATTAATGTAAATAATGCAGAAGTGCGCTGTCCACCATCGACATTAATTATCATACTACAGTAGGAGCTTGGCAATCAAAACGACGTGGTAATCCGGATGACTGCGCTGTAATCCACGGCCGTTACCCACATTACCTAGCCCAGTCTGGCGGTAGTACCTACTCCTCGAGTCATCCTGCGAGAATGAGTTTACGATAATAGACCTGTTAATTCCCCAGTCACTAGCTTTCTAACCCTAAATATGCATGCAGTAGGCAAATAAGACGTTTTGGAGAAGTATTTCACCTGACTTGTTTACCAAAGAAATGGCCCACCGTAAGCACTCAACATTATAGCATTGAAGGACAAAGAGAAAATTCTCCAGCTTATTGAAAATGGTGAAAGCTATCCCGCGATCGTGAAGACGCATGGAATCGGAAAATTGACTACAGGCAACGTAAAGAAAATATAATTAAGTTTGTTGGGTGGACCGACTGGACCCCGGGATTCGCAAAACGCTAAAGAAGACTGACAATTTTAGAAGACATACATAGTTTATACAACAGAGAAGCTAGCATGTGCCCATCAGCTAGAGTTAATTTGTGAAAAAGTTAGATTATTTCCTCATTGAATCACTAAATCTAACGTAGGTTTTAATGCTAGTATTGGCTGATTAAATAACTTTAAAAAGTGTCACAGAATTAGACACCTAAAAACTATAGGTTACTATAATCAGAACTCCTCGATTATCTGACCATACCTTGTTTCATATCTATCCGGATTATCCGGGTCCTATGTATTTACATTTAATAAAAATGAATAACATAACATAACACCAACATGACACATTTAAACAATACAATACCAGATACTTTGAAATACCTGGATTTACAATATTTAGAAATGACCGCAAATTGGAAAAATGTGGTGGAGTTGCCATTTATGTAGCAAATACCTTTCAAAATACATTTGTTCAAACCACACTTAATAACCAATACAACGATGAAACTGAAGTTTTGTGGCTGGATATAAAAATTGGCGTTGTAAAATTACTGCTTGCCGGTGTGTACCGATCGCTCATTTATTATGTTCAAAAAAGTGATCAAATACTATTTAATAATTTTAAAAATGCACCCGAAAGGCATACTGTAATTATCCTCGGTGACTTCAACTTGCCGCACATTAACTGGCCACAGACTAATGCACAAGGTTATAGTGAAGTTGAAAGACTGTTCTTCGAAACTTATTCTGATAGCCATCTGAATCAGTTGATCGAACAACCAACACGAATTCGAAACAATCAAACATCTTTACTCAACCTAATATTGTGCAACGATGATTGCCTAATTCCAGAGATAGAATACTTGGCAAAAGTGACCATATCACACTTAAAGCCAACATACAAATAGAAATAAATATTTTCCATAAATTATCTGCTACAAAACTGCATACAACAATAATTCAAAAGCTAATTTCGATAAAATTATGGTTACATTAGGTAACACCAATTTCCCACTTCAATTAAGTGACATAAATGACAACTTGAAGAATACTTTAGGAAATATCTTGGATGACAATACGCCTACTTCTAGCAAATCCAGAAAATTAAACCACAAACCATGGATAAAATAACATCTTGAAACTTGTTCGTGAAAAAAGAAAGCTATAGGATAAGTATAAAATCACGAGATGTGCAACATCATATCGCTCCTTCAGAAATGTAAATAATAGACTTACTAAGTGTATTAGGAATTCTCGAGCAAGTTTGAACTTAATCTGGTTAATTGCGGGTGCAAACCCTTTTATAAACATGTGCGGTACCAATTAACATCGCGTATGTCAACTCCCTCAGCCTTACGAGACACCGATGGAATTATTACTAGCAATATGTCTGATGTTGCAAGTCTTTTCGCAGACCAGTCTGGGAAAGTATTAACAGTGTGGGTATGGGCACAAAGGTCCTCTTCTACCTTTGCATAATATACCCAGGTTGGAAGACTCTCTCCAAACTGTTGAAATTACGCCAGGAATTGTGGAAAAGGTACTGATTTCCTTAAATGATGAGAGTGCTAAGGGTCCCTGCCATCAGTACTTTTAAAACATTGTGCATCTGCTATCTGCCAACCACTGGGAAACATTATGCAACAATCGCTAGAGTGTGGCAAATTACCTTCAGACTGGAAGCATGCCATTGTTACGCCAATCTTTAAAAAAGGAAATAAATTAGATCCTTCTAACTATCGTCCTATAAGCCTTACTAGTATAGCGTGTAAAACGATGGAAAGAATTATCATTTGCAATTTACGGAAATTTCTGTGTAAACATCAGATTATTCCCGTTGAGCAGCATGGATTTGTTCCCGGGAGATCTATAGTCACCAACCTACTCCAATGTGTCGATGGTTGGACTAAGGAGTGGGATAAAGGACAGCCTACAAACATAATATACCTATGACTATGAGAAGGCATTTGATTGTGTCCCCATATATCGACTTCTACATAAATTGGAATATTTCTGAATAAGAGGAAAACTCTTAAAATGGATCAAAGATTTCTTGACAGGGCGAACCTTCCATTCCTATCTACAGTCCGAGAAGTTCTTAGCAGTGTAACACAGGGCTCGGTAATCGGTCCGGTCCTTTTCACAATATTTTTGATTGATCTTTTAGAACACATTTTCAGGAAAAAAATCATTTGCAGACGATACTAAGTTATTCGCTAACCGCTCAATAAGTAGTTCTCAATTACAAAATGACTTAAACAGAATCACACTATGGACATCTGAATGGTTACTAAGCCTGAACGTTGAAAAGTGTGTTATTCTGCATATCGGGAAGAAAAACCCAAAACATCCATACTTCATAGGAAACACTCAACTCAAAATAGTTCAGTCACAAAAAGATCTCGGTGTAACAATCACGTCAGATCTTAAGTGGGAGCAGTACATCACCTCATTCGCTAAAAAGAACTCCCTACTATTCTTAATAAGAAAGGCTTTTCAAAATTTGACAGTAGACGTTTTCTTAAAGATCTATAAATCATACCAAATCTTAAGACCAATACTGGAATATACTTATCAAGTATGGAATCCCTATTTTACTAAAGACATAGATCTTATAGAAAAGGTGCAAAGACGCGCAACGAATTTTCGTTGCGCGTTCGTTCGTCGTTGCGTTGAGTTCACTTGGTATTTACCAAGTGAACTCAAAAATCTGGAATATGAAGAAAGCCTAAATATACTCGGATTGACAACATTAAAGCACAGGCGGGCGAGAGGTGATCTTATAGAGACCTACAAGATAATAACTCACTATTAGGATGTTCCAAATTTTGAAACCATATACACAATAATACAAATTCGCACTTGCGAGGACATCATTTAAAACTCCCAAGTACAACCTTTAGTTCTAATCCGAGGAAGAATTTAATGTCAAGCAGAGCAGTGAATGCATGCAAAAAGTTAACAAGCGCAGCGATAAGTGACAAAAATGTGAACGAATTTAAGTACAAACTGGACAAGTTTATCAGAGACGATACAAGTGCAGAGATCATAATAGCTTATCAGCAAAAGCTGCCTGCTCAAAACTAATAATAATAACACTGTTATACGGAAAAAAACTTTTTATTAATTGGTTAAGTTTATATTCAAAATAACAATTAAAAGGTGATCTAAAGTATATATATAATATGTAGTAAATATTATTGTATATTATAGTAAATTATTATTATAATATTTCAGTCAGATCTTTACCTTAGCAATTGACGGTCTGTTTAGGAATACATTAGCAGGAAAGTCTTTTGATAGAACATCAATGAGGAAGCGACAACATCTTCGAACAGAACACTTCACCAGCAATGCTTCTGCTACTAAAGATAAACTTCGTACATCAGAAGGCCAAAGATCAACCCACGGCAAAATAAACACTGTGATGCCTTCTCCAGACCTAATGAATAAAAATAGTTATAAATTTAATGTGAGACTGTTTTGTTGTGAATAGCACTTTGTCATTTGTCGTTTCTAAGATGGAACAAATTTAAACTGTAAATGAAATAAAGGATAAAAGAAGGTCGACAGGACTACATCGCCAAAAGAGGAAAGTTTTTGGGTCTTTTGAAGAAGACCCCAAACTTTTGATGACTTTTCTGACTTTTCTTGAACAAGACACTTTTGAATTTGGAGAACTTTAGAATAGAATATAATATTACAGAATAGTTCAATATTACAATATTATTTTAAAAAGCTGTTAAAATAATATTGTTTTTTTTTTAAAGTGTTTTTGAACAAGCTGGAGCCACCAAGAGTAGGTAAACTTTGGAACTTTTTGGAACTGAAGATTGGGGTGCACATTATCATTATTCTCAGGAATCTTGATCCTCCTTCACTATCCAATGGGACATGACTTTCTGTCAAAAAACTGAAGCCAAATATTATTGACAACAGCTGAAAGTTGTAGGTAAAAATCTTCCAACAAAATGTATAGCAATTTGGTAACGGGTTTTGTAATTTCCTTTGTGTTCTAAAATAAATAATAAAAAAACGTGTTACAACTATGGTCAATAAAATAGGTTTTTCAATAGTTGAAAATGCTGATAATCTACATAGCTTATCTCCAAATGGAAAGACATTAAATATAGTTTATCCTGAAGGACATTGAAAAAAATATGTATCTTGTCTGTTCTAGTGTAGATGCTAAGGCAGAGATGCCAAGGCAGAAACAAAGTTACGACTCTTTCAATTTTTCCCAAAGCTTAACTTAGCCCAAAGGGCCTACAGATGGGGCCCATCCTGAGACATCTGGACGCCAGAGGCGCTATTAATGCTGCCCGCAGGACATAAATTAAAACCTACACTTAGAATAATTTATTAATTGTTTTATTTTGAATCATAGTGTACTTTTTACTCCCATATTTTTCTGCCACGGCTGTAATGTAAGTCCCAAGCTAGACTACCATATTGCAAATTTTAAATAGAATTCAAGCATAAACCATTAAAATAAACTTTATAAAAATAAAAATTAAACAAAATAAATAAATCAGTTAAAAAAATAAACATATTTTTTACACAGAGACAATGCATTTTTTTCAATTTAACATTTAATGCACATGACATTCTCACTAATGTGCCGCTACACCTGCTCGAATGTCCATATCGATTTTAAGGTAGTTTAATAGACGTATTCGCCCTATTGTCGACGTCTTGTAAACTAAAAGTATAGAAAAAGATATAGCGCTGTCGATCGACCCAGATCGTTTTGGACAGCGACGACTGGCTTCGGTGCCGTCAACCCTACTGTTGCAACAGTAGCGTACGTTTTCTGTTTCTGTTGGCCTGTGTAGTGGCACCTTTAGGACGGCAGTATCCTAACCAATAATAGTCCCCATATTTTTCACCTATCCTAAGAGTGTGTATTCTATTTCTAATAAAATAAGTGTATCTGGCTTAGAACTTCTGGCAGAGGCGGTTCAACCTATATATGTATATTAAGTAAAGTTAGCATCTTGTACTACTTGTGTAGAGGATAATATTGAAAGAAAATGCTTACAAATCTGCCATTGTTTCTAAATTGTCCACCGGCTCACTGTCATCAAGAGATGATGTACCCTTATCAAAATTAGGAGGGCAATTATCATTACGATAGCTTGGTAAAATCTCATGCAGGGCTTCAGTTGTGGATGCGTTTTTCCTATAAATAGAAAACACAATATGTGATAATAAATATTAACTTGCTGCCCACATTGTGTCAGCGCAAAGACGGCTATTGACTGTATATTTAATTTATTTTAAATAGTTCCCATATCGGGTGTTCTTTGATCCGTTCATCATTACATAATTCATATCAAAAATAATTCGTAAAAGGTAGACTTGCCCATTTCTCTAATTTAGTCACCTAAAGAAGTGAATGTCATTTTGGCATACTCATGGTTTTTTGTAGATTTTAGACTAAATAAAGTGATTACAAGCTATTATCTTGGCTATCATCAGCTATCATCGTATTATACAAGTGTTTCTGAGCATCGCCGTGTTAAAGAATTGAAAAAATAAATGTTTTTATTTTATGTAAGCACGACAGTGTCGGCCATTGTTTCGAGTATGTCAGCATCATAAGAAAATAAGGTGATTCATGTCTTGTATATATATTTGTATATTTGTATGTCAAAATATTCAGCGGAGTATTTCAAATCACATAGGAATTCTACAATGTAAATATCTAATATGCTGATGTAATAAATTTTACATTTCCACCGCTGTTGACAGATTTGTTTACTCTAATCCGTGTTCACAAAGAAATACTTTTTTTTAATATAAATGTTTAGATATATATATTATAATTTCCTTCTAACTGATTTTATTGAGAAATATTGTTTTTTTATCAAAATAAATAAGTAAAGAATAACTTATAAAACAACAATAAAAATAAAATTTGATATAAAAAATATTTAAAAATAATTATTAAGCCACAAATGGCTCAGATCCCCATAAATATCTATGGTGTTTTTTTTTATTTTCTCCACATGTAAAAAATACTTATAATTAGTTTTAATTAATGTCTAAAAACATAAAAAAAAATAAAAATCAGGTTTCATCGCTTTTTTAAATTTAAAAGCATATTTTAGATAATTTCATGAGCTATCCAAAATAGTGCAGGTTATCAATGCTCAAGGTTTTTCTAAAATAAGCATTTGACTAAGCGTTTAAGCATTTTTGAAAATTTCACCGGGCAACATTGTGTGCGGACGGGTGAAGTTGCGGGCTGAAGGAAGTTAACCTGGCAATTTAATATTTCACGTACAAATTTCTGAAAAAAATTAAACTACTTTTATTTAAAATTTATCAAATGTTACGATTTAACACTGATTGCCGCTGCGCAGCCAAAAAAAGTGACTATAAATAATTAATTGTTTGCCGAGAGATTTTAATTGCACTTCCATATAAACTTTATCTAAAATTTCTTAGTATTATTCATGATAATAACAATGAATCACATTCTCCTCAAGAATAAGAAAGTTCTAAGATTGTTATACTATAAAACAGAATTATTAGAGTAGGCTATCGCTAAGATTAACATTTTGGCAAATTCCCTTAATTAAAAAAACAAATTTACGTCTAATATAGAATTTCGAATAACTTTTTCATCTTAAACATATAACCCGAGTTTCATGAATATTGGTAGATTATTAGATACTTACAAAACACTTTCCACGTGTTTCTCTTTATTGTGATCTTCATATATTTTTTGATTAATTCTATAGGTTCCACATGAGATATCATCATTACATATCTCAATTGACGAATTACTATCTGATCTGAAAAAAATCAAATAAGAAATCAGTGAAGGATCACTGTTATCTCATATTACGACTTATGCAATATTTATAAAATATGATTATTGGTTCTGCAAGAATGTCAGAAATTATAATAGGTAATTTTTTTTTCTTTCTTTTACAAAACCATTGCTCTAAATATTTTTCCTTAACCCTTAAACTCCGTGGTTTCCGCCAAAAATTTTGGCGCCAAAAGCCGATGAGCCGTAGTTATTGACCTTGAAAAATCACTCACTACTATAAAATCCATAGTGCAGGCATGAGTCGTTCAATCTTTACAAATCTGGTATCATCGGATTCACCGTAAAATTTTCTATTACACCATATCACTTTGATTATGTTTGTCTCGTAAATTAAAGAAGAAAAAAATAAAAATGTTGCCATTTTTTTTTTTTTTTTTTTTTTTTTTAATATACGAAATAAACAAAATCAACACTTTTTTTTACATTTTCATATATTTATAACTATAAATTATAATTTAAAAGTCTTCCAAAATATGTACAGTTTTCGGAAAAAACAAAAAAGTTAAAAAAAGTTATAGATATTGGAAAGGTAGTACATTAGTGTATTTTCAATACACATTTATAAATAGTAGTAGAAACTGCATTAAAATGGAAAAAAAAAAACAAAATTGTTTTCTTGTGATTTTCAATGAAAAAAACGTCAAGTTAATAAATAATACTGAAATAATACCAAAAATAATCAAAATCAAGCGGCTAATGCGGACGCATATATACGTTCTACGGTGTCAACGGACACAGAGGTGTCCGAGCGGTCGAACGCATATATGCGTTCTACGGAGTCCAGGGGTTAATATTCATATAAAAGAAAGACGCATTAAAATATTTTTATTTAGACAAGCATAATGGAAATAAAAACTAAATTGCCTTAAAATAAAAAAATAAATAAAAACGGCAACATTTCTAGAACCATTGCATATGTTTAAATTTGGAAAATCTTTATAATTTTTTGTTTTCTAATAATTTTCTCTTACACTTAATGGAAGCTATACAGTATAAGCAGACATGTGTGTGACCGAATCCCTTAATAAATGACATATTTTAAAATGGCTGAAGTACCTAAAAAAACTCTTAGTAGACCATAAAAAAATAATTAAAATATTGGAATGAAAGTGCAAAGCTTAACCTTCCGCTGGTTGTCATATTCAGTGGTGGTATAAGATCATCCTCATTATTAACATCTTGTTCATCGTGCTGCCCTAATAAATCCATTATGTCATTGAATAAGCTCACACTCTCCATCGAGATTCTATGTTCAATCGCGTGAAAGCGATCTTTGAGATGTTGCGATCCAATATGATGTATTATTGTTTGACCTGTTGCTGACTAAAATCAATAAAAATAATATTAGGTTGGTACAACATTAAAACTAACGACCAAAAGTGCTGCGCCCTTCACAGCTGATGGAGAGGATGGTGGCTGGTTTAACAATTGGACGACCCAACCAAATGAGCAAATTTTTATAAATCGGTCCTGCGTACTGATAAAACAGAAAGTTAAAAACTTTTGCAAAATATTGTGACAATATGAAAGATATGTTTAGTTTCAATCGTAATGCTCATCTCCGCGGACATAAATTAAAACTCTCAAAAACCTCTTTCTCTACAAATGTAAGAAAATATTTCTTAACTAATAGAATCGTTGATGTGTGGAATCAACTCCCACAATCAATCATCGAAGCCAGCAATACCAATCAATATTAAAAATCTACAGGACAAACACACTGAATCCAGTTGACACCAATGAGGTTGTGATCCTGATATGGGCATATCAGCTCTAGCTGCTCGCCCATTAACCAATAATAATAATACACCAGTCCGAAACATACACAATTAGGATTATGCACAAGAATTTTACATTTAATATTGTTGAAGCTATATGTAAAATTATAAAACATACAGTTTTATGTACCGTGTGTAAAGACTATTTTATTCTGACATTTCGGAGATGATCACACATCCCGCTCTCACGGGAGAGTTCGACACGTCCGTCCGATACGAACTATTGAAGGGAATTGAGGTACTGTTTCGTTTGGTTTCTTGGTCTGAATTTATAATGTCGGCCGACTTCACCAGCTTTATGTATTCACTGTGTCAGACATCATAACGGGAGACTTACTGAAAATCAATTACTTACATGCAAAATGTTGAACTTACTTTAAGTATAAAATACATAAGAGCCAAAACTTCCTCCTGTTTCTCGCATTCTTCAAACTCAAACCACCTAAATAATAGCTGAAGGGTTTCTTGGCTACGAGCAAGCTTATTATCAAACTTAAATCCATATTTAAGCTTAGATACCAAATTTTTCAAAGCTCTCTCCCGTATTTCTTGAATATTGTGACCTGAAAATGCAATATTTTTCGTGAAATCGCTGAAATAAAATTCATGGCATTCGCTCATATAGCATTTAAAGCATTACATTAAATATTTTCTTTACCACCTTTTCAAGATTTACTTTAAAAATGTACCGCACAAAGTTGGTTCCCAAAACTGACTCATTATAATACTTCGTCCAAATTTCAAAGGTTAATGCTATTAAGTTTGACGTTTGCCATTTACACTGAAGCTTGCTCAGTAAATAATAAATGTATATAATATACTCCTTAATAAACCAGTCAGCCGTTTTAGGTTTGAGTGTAAACACTTCATGGTTAAGGCCCTGTCTTTAAGGATGCAATTTCTAAAAATTTTACCCATCAATAACTGTGTTAGCATCTTCAAAACGATGTTGACACTAACTTCATACGTTTTCTAAAGCTTGATCGAGTGCCGGTATTATAATTAACAAAAAAGTACACTTAGTAATGCTTCCCAATTTAGTCTAATCGATGGGTAATAATGTATACACTTTTACAAATAGCTAAACAACGCTTACCCAAATTCTTGATATGCGATGAAGTTATTTCAAGGGTGGACATAATTTGTGGTCCTCTGCTTAAACAGCCAACTAATCAAGTATGAAATTTTAAATAATATGCGCAAGACTATTTCATAATTTACATATACATAAACGCTCAGGATTTTGAATTCAAACATACAAATGAGCAAAAGAAAAATCGCCGGCGACGCGATTCGACAGTCGACAGAGAAACTGGAAAAAACAAATCAAACAAAACTGACAGTTAAATAATACATAGATTATAGATAGATGACAACTTTAGTCGTAATATTTTTAATATTGTTAATTACAATACAATATTGAATAACATAAAAAATATTTGGATACAACTACATAGACGGTTAATCAATAAAAAAGGCAATAAATATTTATTTTATAAGGTGGTAAACTTGAATGTAGCGGCTTACCTGTGATTTATTAAGGCATCGATTCACTCGACCATACATAGCTATCCGGCCTGGCCGCGTATTTACAAAACACTGAGGCGACCTGAACTGAATCTACCGTACTAGATTAGTTTTTTGTGCACAAAAAATTTGTGAACAAAGGGCCATCTTTCCAAACGTACAATGAAGCTGAAAATGGCGCGGTGATGCATCTGAACAATATCTTCTGTTCAATTCATTATTAAAATGAATGGCGGAGCGGACTTTAGCGGATGAGACCATTCCCATGACACCTCATTCAATTGAAAGAACGACGAAGCGGAGCGGATTAAGTCATTTACCTGACGCCTCATTCAATTCACCGTTCAAACATACGACTGACGGAGCGGAGCCGGTAGACAACTCACGGCGCGGTCGGATCGCCGCTAGCAAACGATAGCGAGGCATTCTGCTCTCATTTGAACGACTGAAAGGCCTCAGATAGAACGAGTGCTCATTCCTAGAAACACCACTACTTTTGTTTGCACCGTCCCTCTCTCTTCCCTTTTAGGGGAAACCGATTTCAATGGTTCTGGTCCTTCGCCCGCTGGTAATCGCCAGCAGTCAATAGTATTAAGTTTTAGAATAAGTAATATTATTGTAAATGTAATTGTAATAATTAATTGTATAATGTAATGTATAATGTAATGTATAATAATGTAATTGTAATTGTAAATAACAAATAAGTAAAATTTTAATAAACGATGGCTATACCTTGTTCGGGCAGACATAAAGATTTTAATCTTTTTAACTGCCCGCAACAGCGGCTAGTCTATTGCTCATTCCTTCAAATTAAAATAGGCCACTCGCCTCCTAAGTACCGACGCACCAGTTCGAACAGAAAAGCGTTAATTTGCCCTAAGGCTATAAATATACTACTGTAATACTGTATACATACACACCACACAGTAAGACAATGCGAAAATATTATTTAATGATAGTGTTCTGAAATGCTATTTTCAATTACTTATCTGAAGTAAAAATAAATTTGGTAATAGTGCTGTTTTATTATAACATAACATACTGGCAATTTTGGAATACCAAATAAACCGGTTGTCAAATTTTGGAGGGAAACAAACTCGGCGGGAAATGGAAATGCTTACAGTCTAGCATTTCGCAATAAAGGTGATCCGCAAATAAAAGTGATCTTTGTTTATTTAGTCTGTTTTAGTGAACAATGAAGGCTAAACCAACTGGTTTTATTGTGCCCTTGAGTAAAACAACGAAAAGCACAGAAGTAAAATCAATTTCTATAAAATGTGACAATATTGCAAAGCTTGGGGATTTGCAATCTTCATCCACTTCTCAACCGGCCGTTGAACTTGACGAACAATCTTCGAAATCTCCATCTCTGCTTGAAGAAAGGGCAACAGTTTTCTTAAAGGTAACCTAAATAAATACTTACTTCCTACATGCCAGTGAGGAAGTTCCATTCAATATAGCCTTAGAAGATTCTTGCCTGCTTGATTAAACCTAACCTCAGGAAGTAATAATTGCGTTGGTTGAATGTTTCGGTGTAGCCTGTAGGTGCTGTACATATATGTTGTTTCAGTGAATTAGGTATATTAGCTCACCGTGCGAAAAAAAGATATTTCAATCATTCCTGACCTGCGGGGGTTGTGGCTTTGGATCATTCCGAAAACCATACCTCAGCGCAGTTTGTGTGAACCTAACAAAAAGCTTATCACACGTAATAGGAAACTAAACACCCCCTAAGTCTATGGGAGTGGTCTGGGGACATCCTGTATACACAATTCAACAGAGAGTTTGTGATAATTAACATGGTCAATGTCGACTACCCTGATTTTTATGGTCAACTACAATTTTCTGTTGGTTAGAGACTATTCAATTATCCTATGCGATTATTCTCTGAGTAGCAATGCTTATATTTGTTGTTTAGGCACTAACTTTTCAACCCTTTTTACTCTTAGGAAAATTTTATTTTTCTTTATTTAGTTATGTTATTGCTTGAGTTGTTATAAAGGCGCTGTTAAGCACAGTTCCAACTGCCTTTGTGTTGTCATCATGATGCGAGGCCATTCTTTACAGGTAGACAACATCTCGCAAGTCTATAATGAAATTAATGTATGTGTATTGCTTGTTACTAAACTCAATCAGGTGTCAGGTGTGAAAAAAACACTATTAAATATTCTCACCTAAAATGTTCTTACAAGTCATAGATGACGCGCATACTCAGTTGAAATACAAGTATGAAGACAGTATAAAAGGTATTTTTGTTAAATCTAGAAATTGGGAATGTTGTTAGACATTTTGACATTCATTTGAATTAGTTGGATTAACCCAACGATCTTATAAAATGGTAACTGAGGGTGAAAAACATACCACGCCCAAGTGCGCCACTTTGCGTCGAGTACACTCCGCGAGTATCATACGTCTTGCTGACATGCATATGTCATCGTGATAAATATCTATCCAGCATGGCGGAGTGCTGCGGCACGCGGAACGGCCGTGGGAGTTTACCGGTGTCGGGTTTTTATAAAGACGATTTGTATGACATGCGGTATCTATGTTTTAAAAGATCGTTGGATTAACCACTGCTGTTATTGGATTGAGCATACTAAAGGCATAATATAAATGGGGGTTCAATCTGCATATATAGCCGTATATGTGATTCTGAGGAATTGACTAAATTTGATTTCGTACTTCAACATTACATTTAAATAAAATAACAGTTTATAATAAAAACGCCGTAACTCTGAATATTTCTTAATGGTTATGGGGTTATATTTTGAAGGTACTGGAGGGAGGTGTTTGTCTCCCTAGGCTACACTTTTATCAAATTTTTATTACGTTTTACTCAAAATATTCTAAATTGGAGATAAATTGGTATGTATCTACCTAAAAAATATTCCATAATATTAATATATTGTGATGAAACTTTAAACCTTATTCTTATTTTTTTTTTCAAAATAAATATGAACCTTAATTTATTTTCAGATATCTAAATATGATCAAGTTATTTCCAAAAAACAAAAAAACAAAATACACGGAAAAGGTGTTAATAAAATAACCATAGATGGTATGAAACCTAAATGTCGAAATAGCAAAAAGAACCAAAAAAATATGCAGAAGAGTATAAATTTGGATGATGACTTCATACCTAAAGAGAAAAAAAACAAAATGTTAAACAAGGTAAAGTATTGTGGTAGTATTTGAAAAGGTTCAATTAGTAACATAGGGCTTTAGTAACTAAGATAACTTACAAAGAATTGACCAAGTTAGGAGATACTATGATTTGGACGCCTTGACCAGCCCCTCTGCCCTAGTAGCTGCATGGGTAGGAGTTCTTGAACGGTGGTGTGATTATTTGCCAGCATCAAGTTGTCTTGTCCATTGTTTGTTTGTTATCTTACAGCCAATAATTTTGGAATAAGTCACATCTGTAATTAATATTTATGCTATCATTTCAGAATCCTAAAGCGCAATGCGTACCTTCAAAAAACAAGAAAAGCAAAGTTACGCTATCAAATACAAAACTGGAAAAGAAATTGTTAGGAGATGTTGCTGAGGATACCAATAAGGATATGATACCAATAAACAAGAAATGTGAAAGCGCAAGAACTGAGAGTGGTCCCTGTATCATTTTGAAACAGGTAAGCAAATATTACCCAACTTTTTATCACACCCGGCACCGATAACGAGATATCTCGTCATTGTTGTATACGCCAAATGCTGTGTGCGCTATAAAACATCATCGGCTCTTTGTATTTCTATTATTATTTAAAAGCATTCATGAAAAACCTGAATTCATGAAAGGCATAAATTAACTGTCGTTTTTTTTTTCATTTTAGTTTGGTTTGAACGCTTGATTGTTTGACATGAAAAGTGCGTTTGAATTGAAAGTGTTTTGATGGATTTGGCTGTAAATATTTTGTTTTATTTTTACAAAAGCTATGTCAATTTAATATTAAATATAAAAAACAAACATTCATTTAGTTTTGTACTTATGATTTGCCAATAATAAGAAACTTAAAAATGGCTGGCGGCTCCGCGTGCAATATTTTATTCAGTAAAGGACCTTCACGGAATGCCGGCATTGTGTGAACCGCGCGTTTTACGTACGGAGTGGAATGTATTAAGCCAAACTATCTACAGTGTAAAAAATATTCATTCAAAATATTAGAAATCCAATATTCTAAATTGAATTAAAAATATTTTATGAAAAAAAATATTTAATACCAATATTTTTAAAAATACTTAAGTCAACAATATCAGTAAAAAATGTCAAATTCCCGACATATCATATTTTATTACTACTTTTTTCTACCATGACATAACTAACACCTTTATAACTTTAAAAATATTATTTCTAATTTTAAGTGGAGGTTTTAGCATTTTTTAATTTATTGTATTAAAATAATTCGATTAATTTTTAAAAATGAATAAAAACTGATAGATAAAAAATAAAATATTTTGTTTTGTATGTTTGTTATTATTAAGTATTAATCAATGTCTCCAAAATAACAATTCAAATCAGAAACTGTCTATAATATAAATGTAAAATCACACATGGTTTCAAAAAGGAGCTCACCACACAAATTACATATAGTGAATTTGAGTCTTTTTTTTAATAAAAGTTTCAAAAGAAACTTGGCATGATTGAATGAGTGTAATGGTAACCAAAAAATTGTATAACGAAATACAATGTTCATGACACTGAACTGACTCTGCTTGTCTGACTAAAACTATAAGCAGTGCGATGATATTATTACTAAATTATTATAATATATACCAATATATTATCCAAAAAATATAGGTATTTCAATATACCGATATTCTATCGCCATCCCTAACCCAGAGTAGCTTCAACAGTTATGGCAATTATATTTTCTATTTTATAAAATGTATAAAATAATGTAATGTGGAATGAGATAGGAACAATTTAGGATAGAGATTGTCACTCATAGCAATCTGTAATTATTTAACTATGCAAGACCCAGATGATGTCAGATGATGATGTCAGTCTAGTATATCTTGTTGCACCAAGAAGCTTATTTACTTATTTGCTTTAGCTTATTTGAAGACGCTTAAGATATTTCCACATAGGCATTACCGCAATTACCCATGTAACCACAGGAGGAGCTGTGCAGGTCTAGCTAAATGAGGGAAACCTGATTCTTATATGCCTAAACATCTAATGATAATTTACATTTTATTTACCTACTAACCCATTAATCACGTAGTTTCTACACATTACATATCCCGATAACAGTCTCTTAGAGTCTGAATAGATTTGCCACTTTCTTGGGATAGGTATGTGGATGTACATATTATCCCACTACTATCTATCATTCTTTATTCGTATGGCTTGTGTTATCGGGGAGGCGCTATTGGGCGCAGTTCCCACTGCCTTAATGTTGAAAAAAGCACTGTTGAATATTCTTAACAGCGGTAAATGACCTGACCTGAACCCGAGGCGCTTATACGACTGCACCACCAGGCCGTACTATCGTTAGTCTCTCAATAATAAATTTCCCTTTTTTCATTACTAAAACAGAAAAATGTAATTTTTTATAATTTAATAATTTAGTAAAAGATAAAAATCGGAGAGGTAAATTTTGCCCTACTAATGGTAATTCTGTGGGTTTTTAAAACCATAAGAATCAATGGCACAATAAGCTTACTGGTACGTATTTTGAAGCTATTTATATTATTAATTCATATCATAAGTAAGCAGTCTCGCTGATACAATTAAGTGTTTCCGCATATTGTTACAATTTGTTTTTTGTTACAATAACTTTTATGGTTTTAAACGCGTAAAAAAAAACACAATTTGAAATTGACCAATGACGCATCATCAGGATTTTACGCATTGTCTAGAAGAAATTTCCACAATTTCAGATACATAATATTGGACATGACAAAACTATTGTGGATAATCAAAAAATTGAGGAAATCAGTATGGTTGGAGAAGAAAAAACATCTGATTGCAAAAGACCCAAAAGAAAATATAAGAAAAACCCAACTAAAACGGGGTTGAAAAATAACAATGACGAAGACAAGATCTCTCAGAAAGTAAGTCAAATTATTCAATTATTTTATATGTAGTTTTATTCTTATGCTATGTAATTCTCAAATGAGAACTCTGCTTCTTATCAAGGATTTTATTACAAAAGGTTTACACCTGATGAAGTGTTAGTTGAGGAAGTACATTATGGGGATGGGTGTATGTGATGGGTAGGTCTATAGATTTACGCCCGTATTCATAAATACTGCTATGCAGCAGCAGTGCGCTTGCACAACTGAGAAATCCCACTTCATAGATAACGCATAGCTTTCGTCGTCGCAATGCAACCGCTTCTCGACCGCTGTGAAATGTCAAAAACCAAGCAAGCATTCGAAGTGTATTTGCGAACGTAGCGAGGACGTTGTTTGTAGTTTTGTATATTTTCGTTTGAAAAGATACAAAATGTCTATTAATTATGACAAAGAATTTAACCAATATTTTTTTTTTTTTGATAATGAACTCTGTTGGTTGTTTCGTCGAGTTATTACTAGTAACCCTCTAGAATTTTACAACGATGATTATTTTAAAACCCGATTCATGTTTAAAAAATTATTCCGTGACAAATATCCTATTGATTGCTTATTAATAGTAATTTAATACTATCTCCGGACTGAAGAGGGCTGCCTATTCCTCCGTTATATCAGCTACTGATTTCCTTAACATATTAGCGACAGGTAGCCTTAAAGTAAAAATATTACCATATTACATATTGAAATTTAAGTAAATAACAGCTGATATAGTATATAAATTACCTATAAATACCTACTAGTGTATTGTGTCAGGCGACCTCTCAAAAATTGTTCAACTGACAGTGAGAAGAATTATAAAAAAATGTTTCGAGAATATTCTGTATTCCAATAACGAGGTTTATAAATGTTATGGAAGATTTACAAAAAACAGTTTTTTTTGAGATTGCAAATCTTCCACCCTCTCAAAAACAAAGTACAATATAGCACGCGAATCTCGATGACAGCTGCTCTGTGTAACATGAACTTCGTGCGTATGACGCATTTGCAGCTTGACCAATAGCGTGTTGATGATCAATTCCTTCTTCAGACAAGGAATTATGAAACCGATAACAGGCACTGGCCTTCAATCGGGGCAGCAGATGGACTAGCCCATGCGGCTAGTCTGCCTAACCCTAAACAGGGTTTAAATCATGGTATTTGCTAACCATGTCGGTTAGAGATAGATAAAATATATACAAAAGATAGGGGAGAGATAAAAACGGTAGGAGCCAAAGTAGAGATAGGAGGAGCAGAGAACGTCAGGGATCCGGGGTGACGAGCTGGGAGCGAGGATGCGCCTTCCTGACATCCGGAGGTCTAGCGTGCAGCGGGGCCAGAATCTGAAGGTGCGGCTGCTTAGAATGGTCTGCCCTTTCGAACATACTCCGGGCAAGCGTACTGAGGTATTTTGCAATGCCATTCCAAGGCCAAGAACTTGCTAAGTGACGTTTAGGAATCTGGATATTTTTGGTTCTGCATCGCACTGCGTTCGTTCGACGCTTAGCACTTATGTAGCACACGCAGTGCGTAAGCGGAATTTATGAATACGGGTGTAAATACCAAATCCCACTCCCAAGTCGTTATACTTAACGATTTGAAACATTGAAACAAGTGAACTGTTGGACAGACAGACACATTCAATTTCGTTATTCAGATTATATTTTAAGAATAGTCGGTTATTTCTATAAAGGGCTGAATAATCATATTTTATCCAACATACTGATGGAAACTGATGGTGATTCTTGGATAACATCAGACAACATAACATCTTAAAAAAAACAAGCATCGATTTAGCTTCTTCCAATGTGTCCGATCCAGAAGCGTTATCTCTTGTTAGGTAGTATCTTCAAAGTATCTTTTTTTAATGAATTTTAGGTCCTCATTTCAAATATGAGATAAGCTATGGGCATAAAATTATATCTGCATCAAATGCTATTACCTCTTTTGGGTACCTGATTGGGAGAATTGACTAGGTTCATTGATTTTAGTGTAAGAATATAGTCACGGTGTGTATCAAGATTTAAAAGCTTTTTACCTGTAACCTTCCTTCGAATTTATGAACTAAGGACATACTCTATTTTTCAATACTGCTTTTGTTGTTTTTTTTATGATACCCACTAATGTATTTCTGAATTCAGCAAATTAAAAAGAGAAAGCAAAAGAAGGACAAAAATATCCGTAATGAAAAAAATCCGCAGAAACAGACCAAACCGGTTGGAGAATGCAATCTGAATTCAAATAACTCTGTTGATGACAAGCCGAATGAACCACAAATACCACCAGTATTGAAAACCTCGGTAGCATATTCTCTAGAAGATAATATGGTTTCAATTATGAAAAAAGGTCCTGGCCATAAAGTAAAAGGAAAGAATGACGAGAAGATTTTTTCTCAAAAAAGTCAACATAAGAAACGGTATACATAATAATTTTAACTTTTTGATGTTTTTATATGTACACCAGTTACACAGCTTATCAGCGAAAATTACATCAAGAAGCGATAATATAATTTAGATATTTTTATAAAAAAAAAATGTATTTCTATTCACTTTTGGCAACAGAACCTCTAAATTGTGAAGTAAACTTAAAACATTTATCACAATGAAAGTTTGCGATCAGGAGTGCAAAATATTTGCTCTAATAATATTTGTCTATTTGATGGACAAATCAAACTGTTTGTTCACAAGTTCCAAATCAAACAAACCATAACCTGTTTTAAAAAAAAAAAAGATTGTTCTGCAACATTGAAAAATAAATTCAGAAACACAAACGCATCACTTAACTGTCAAACCGGCGAGATGTCCAGTTTAGTTTCCAATTAGATCAAATCTGCTTGGTGCTCATAGCTCAGAGTGGCCAGGTATATTGTGCATCTTGTTGAGAGAATGGTTTTGATAATATCATACGTATATGCTCTTTTCTCATGCTCGGCAGAAATCGTACAATGTGTTACGTAATGTATTTATTTCATAATTTTTCATAATTTATTAATATTTCGTGGTTTTAATTTTTATTATCAATTACTTTTAAAATTTTGTTGTTTATTTGCATAAATTACTGAATTTATTTAACTAATATTTAAATAGGCTGCTTGCATCCCTTACATATATCTAAAAAAAAAACTTTCGCTCTAAACGCTATGACTAAAAATACAGTAATATTTTAATTTATTATGCATTAAATTCAAAATCTGTATTGTTAAGGATACAGATATTATTTTTAAATTATCGAATGGTTTGCATTATCGCCGAGTTGACAAGCTCAGATCAGTACTGAAAAAAAGGTGTTAAATGTGGTGAAAGACAAATTATGAAACACAGGGATTCGAACCATAGGTCTCTGCTACAAAGCCAGCCACACGAGATACGTGCAGGGGAATATCCGAGCAGCAAGCACGCTTGATGTATAACATCGAGACAGTGTTGTATTCCTTTCTTGTGTAATTATTTGTCCTGCTTGTATTATTGAACTGTTTAACTGGAAGTGTGGCCGTGTGGGTGTTACATACGTGTATCTAAAAAATATTTAATTGACAAGGCAACTTTTCCTTATAATATCTTATTTAAAGGTTGGCAATCAGGTTGGTTTCCACCTTTCATACAGAAGTTCTGAACAAGGTTAGTGCAATTGTTGCACCACTGCCTCGGGGCTTTGCCCAAGAAATTCAGTTTCTTCCTGGTCCCATTCCACCAGCAATCTTTCCTTGTATTGTGATTTGCGCAAGCTGATATTTATTACCCTAAATAATGTGGTCGAATTAGTCTAATTTCAGAGTAGATATTGAAGAAAATGCAACCTTATACTCCTCTTAAAATTGCTACTTTTTCGGTCTCAGGTATTTTCCACGACCAGAGACCACGGATTATTTGTAATGTTATTTTTTTTTTATTTCTTAATTCTTTTTGGGGTTGCTAAATCTTAAATCCAACTAAGCCCATGCATTATCAGTAGAAAACCATTTTGTGAAACAAATTTTGTAGATTTCATATACGAGTAGATCTCAAATACTGATCCATACGAAAATGCTTGAACCCGTGGTAATCAGGTTGTAAGAGTATTTGACTATTAAACCAGCAGTCGCAGGTTAGAATTCGCATTAGTCATACCATTATTAAAAAAACTTCATCGCCACTATCTGACCGAACTCTAGCATAAGCAAGTTTAGCTTAGATGAGTGGGACCTAAAAGAATTATATATATTATTATAAGGAGTTAGTCTACCTATTTACAATAACTGAGTATAGACTAACAATTTTTCAGTAAATTACATTATACCTAAAAGAAATTAGGGACTTAAAAATATTGAAATCCGCCAGATTTCTATTTCATGTGCGATACATGTTTAAACTGGAAAATCTCTGTAATAAATTGTGTGGTATGAAACCACCATGGAAATCATTAAGCAAAGTCGGGTCCATCATGAAAGGATTGAGGGTGCGGTATAGGATAAGATTAAGGATTAATGATCCTTAAAATCAAAAAGACAAAATTTACATTATAAAATTGTGAGGGATAGAACTACTGAAGGATTCATTTCAAATTGGTTTAAGAATTCTTTGGCAAAACCAACTTTCACCCTAACGGACATGGCGATTGGACATGCCGATGATTGTCATGACCGTAGAGATTTCCTTAGCAACTATGCTTACATATATTTAAGCGTTTTTTTATACGTTCTTAGTAAAATATTTTAATATTAATCTCATTTATTTTTATGTTTATACTAATTACATCTTTTGCCTCCAGTCAAGTTCTAAGTCAGCCCCATAACAAACTTTCTCATAAAGAACGCCTAATTTGGTTGCAAGAAAGACGAGAAACTGGAGTGTGGGTTCAGTGCTCAAAAGAACAATGTCAGAAATGGCGTTATTTGGATCACATCAAAGATCCTCTTGATGTTCCTAAGCTATGGTATTGTAAAAATAATCCGAGTAAGTATAATTCTTTAATAACTTTTATATTAGAAGAAGAAAATTACAGAATGGTTCCTTCAACTGGAAAAAAATTAAACAGAAACCTTGATAATATATACACCTAAGTAATATTATAAAATTCAATTTATTAGGAAAAAAATCCTTATTACTATCCTATAAATATTATTTTATTTATTTATTTATCTTTATTGGAAAAGCCAACAGTTTTACACAGTAACATACAAAACAATACAATCAATGGTAAAATTAAAAATGGGTTTCTACTAACAAAAAATATTAACATTAATAACAAATATTACAATATCATTTTATATCTATGTTTTTATATCGACTTACACGAATTTAGAGAAACCGATTTACCCTATTATTTTTTTTCTTTTTTTCTTACACTTTAAATTGCGACTTATTCAGTCAATTTATCGAAGCGGTTAATAGTTTCATTATAATAATTTTGCAACTGTAGTATTGGTGAATGTAGAGCATTATTTGTGGAGCATAAAGGTATTTTAAAAGCATTATAATGACGGGTACGATGTGACAACAGTACATTGAGTAAATCACTCTGGAGGGCTGTTTGGTCATAATGGGAAGTAATTTTTAAATATATCCAATTAAGTTAATAAGTTGTCGGCATAAAATAAAATTACATTTAACAATATATAACGTGTTTTGAAACAGTAAAAAAGGTGTAATTATGATGTCGGGTGACATGGCGAAGGGTGGATTTAAAACATTTATAAAGAGGACTTATCTCTGTCAGTACTCCCGGCTGGCCGCACCCCCCCGGCTGCACTCTTCACGGCTGCTTCTGGGGCTCCTCCCAAGGTCCTCGAGTGATGCTTCCTCGTCCTCTTTGGCGAACACTACCCTGCGCCCTCGGACGCTCAGCGCTTCAGCTGCTACCCCGCTTTTCTCAGCGCCTCCACGACGTAGCATGTACACCGTTCTGACCTCCTCTTAATTGCCTCTGCTGCCAGGCAAAAAGGGGGTAGACCTCCCCACGAAGTCCGGCCCTCCCGGCGCTCTGGTCACCCGTGCTCACTCCCTGCCTCGCTGCTTCCCTCATCCCCTTTTCCCACTCGGGACTCCTTCACCAGCATAGTCGCTCGGCCTCTTCTCCCAATCCCATCCTCGTCGCCAGTATGATGTTTGTTGTCAGGGCGACGTGGCAAAGGTTCGCCACGGCGATCCCGGCATCACCACTTGGTTGGTTCGAAGTAATAAACCACGACTCTTGCTTATAGACTTTCGTTTATTGAAAACAGTTATAATGTGCGGACAGAAGCGAGCTCTCTCTATACTGTAGGTAGGCGATCATTCGACTGTCGTTGACGCGCTGCGCCCGCGCATCGCAACCGTCTTACCCCCCGTCGCGCGGCGGTAGGGAGGGGGGGTGTTACTACCGAACACTACAGTAATTTAATGATTTAGCAACATTGAAGGACGCGAAGTGGAATGATGAATGCAAGCAGATATTAATTATAAGTTCCTAGTGTGCTATTAAAGAGTTTATCTTTAAATATTCACACAACAAAGGTGTGTATACGTTTCTGTTTAACCCACGGGTGATGGAGGGATTTCGTCAGGACGCCTACGGCACCTTTGCAATACCTTTGATGGCCTAGGTGTGGGCCTTATATTTATTTGACTTAAAAGGGTGGTCTTTAGGAATTATGTCTTCCCATTGGATGGATGGTTAACTCGGCTATTAAAACTTTTCAGGAACATGAAAAACAGGGTGATATTAGGGTGTTACTTGAAGACAGGGGACTGTAGGAAGTGGTATTGCCGATCAAGGGTGTCCTTTTTGAGAATACAATTATCTGCTTTGAAAATCATAGAGATTGGGAGGGACATTTTGTTAATTTTAATGTTTAATGACCATAAATAAAAATGTATTAACAGGGGTTTTAATTTAATTTAGTTTTAAATGCACTATGTAAATACATAAATTAAAATGTTCTCAAATTAGGTCAATTTTCATAATTTAAAAATGTCTTTATAATTTTAATTATGAATAACTAAATAAATTTCAGATTTAAAATTCAACAATTGTGGTGTCAAAGAGGTTGGACCAAATGAATGTGAGGAGGAAGATATGATACATTCGAAGTACACGGCAGGGTCAATAGTATGGGCAAGGATCAGTGGTTACCCGTGGTGGCCGGCAATGGTAGATGATTGCCCCGATACTGAACAGTACTATTGGCTTGATGGATTCTCTGACTTACCAGTAAAGGAATATGACTATTTTTTTTTAACTTGATCATGATATTATATGATATTTTTTTTAACTTAAGCATGATATTATAATTTAAAAAATTATATCATTTTAATTTCAAAAGTAACAAACAAGGAGGTCCTTAGTTAGAACTAAGTTTTATTAATGGTTAAGGACTGACTGAGAAGCTGCTACTTCAAATTAGAAATCTAATCGGGAGCCAACTAGTTTTATTCAAATAGTATATATTTTTGATATTAAAATTGTTATAAATGCATTTTATTGAAATAATGAAGTATATTATATATATGAGATAATATATATATAATATGGTATATATAATATAAGAAGTATGGTAAGTAATTTAATTATGTTTTATTTATTTTATTAAAACAACAAAATTACGAAGCCAAATAGCAAAATATATACAAGAATACTAAAGCTTTCCTTGACTTGAGATCACAGGGTGTCCGTTTAAACCCGTTGCTGAGTTTTATAATACCTTGTTGTAAAATACCTTGTTGTAAAATTATAATTATAATTTGTAATTTTATTTTTATTCTTTTTTAAATTTAATTCAATAACACAGGACCACATTATACTGACAGCCTGTGATGTAGTTCGCTGGGGTCGTGAAGTGGTGATGCAAAGGCCTTTTTGCACATTCTAAAACATTACATTTTTAATTTTACTTCAAAATTACAACTTTTACGGAGTCAAAAATGTCTCCACCATTTCGATTTTAAATTAATGAAATAGTTTTTAGAGGTAAACAAACACGACAAATCTAAGATGGCATCAATATTTTCAAATTCAATATATCTTAAAACCTGTAGTAATTTGTGGCTAATCAACGATTAATGGATACAATTTGGAATATTATGATTCTTTATCGAGATGTATTTTTACTAAATCATTTTGTACAATACGCACATTATTATTATTTACTTTATAACTGTGCAACTGTGGAATTTACAGTTTCTGGTAATATCCTTGAATACAAAACATTGCTAAATTGATAGTTTAATTTATCATCTTGAATGAAAATTTACTTTTTCATATTTTCAACGGCAGTTGCTCCATTTTGTTTAACATTTGATAGTGGTATGTAGATGCTAATTATTTTTTTCTAATATTAAATTGTCTTTCTTTTCCAGACTCATTATAATGTAGTTTTCTTCGATTCGGAGCCGGTGACGAGAGCTTGGATTGCCCTTAAGTTTATGAAACCATTTTCAAGAATGGTTTGTAATAATGACGTTGCAGGACAATTTTACCATCGTATCACTGCTGCCATGACACAAGCTGAAAATGCGAGCAAATACAGAATCAAGGATAGGTTGAAATACTTTAGCTTTTTGTCTATGTATAAAGGAAAAATTGTATGCCCTCGAAATGTTAAAGCCAAGTCGAACGGAGGAAGAAAGCCACCTAAAAGAAATCTAGCCGACGATGAGTCTAGCTCATCTGACTCATCGGTTGATTTCACGGCATGCAAGTCGGCAGGAGAAAATTATGACAAGTTGTCATTTGCCATGCCTAAATGTAAAAAAAATATTAAAATCCCTAAAAAACACGGGAACCTAAGTGTGCCTTCTATTAAAAATAAAAAAAAAATACAAGGTCAAAATTGTGAAAAAATTGATAATGACGCTTGCACCCAACTGACTGAGAAAACATTAAATGATTTTGGAACATGTGCTGAGAAAGAGTCTTCAATAATAATTCGTGGAAATCTGCCCACCGTCTCAAATTTAGAAAACGCTGTTCAATCCTCTTCCTATGCGAATACGTGTAATAATTTCCAAATGAATGATGTGGCCGGTCGAGCTGTTCCAGCTGAACGAGATGGACCGGAAAGAATTTATCGAGAAAGAAGTGTTATATCACCAATTCTTTCGACCTGTGCCAAACAGCCTATGCTAAATAACCAGTATGAATATTCAACCTTTCAACTGTCACCAAGAAGGCAAGGCCTTATCCCACCAAAGACAAATGCCATTGAACCTAGGCCAGACATTTCGCATGCTGCTCACCTTGCAGAAAATTTCATTTATGAAGCCAGTGAATTACAATATTCCATTAATTTTGCATTTGAGTCAGTCGCTACAAATGATAGGATGTATCAAACTGGTGAATACATACTTTATATTAATTTAAATAGATTTTTTCAGAGGTCCATAGATGGATTTAGAAGCTGCATAGTTGCCTCGTTGATTCCATCTATTTAACTAGTTTACAGCATATGTGGTAGGTTGCTTTGTTTCTCATCTGTCGGCTAACCAAACGACTCATGCATGCAGCGCTCAAGATGACGCTGCCTTAATTTCTGCCCTGCTTATTTAAGCATAATTAAGTAATTAATAATAATCTGCCTCAAGCATAGTTGCCTTAGTTTGCTCTTAAAGTGATAGAGCATGCATTTTTTATGGTTAGTGGTCACTTTTAGCCTTAGCAGCGTACTATGGCGAGTCTGCTTAAGAAGTTAATTCTTTTTACAAAATGAAAGATCTCGATTGTGATAAAAAGCGCTGCAGTAATGCGCTACCTACGATTAGCACCGTCACTCACCCCAAGCCCAAACTCTCCAAGCCTGTCAAGACTCGAGACCCTGAGTTTTATTTCTCAAAAATTATAAAATAATTTGACCTAAGTAAAATAATATAATATATTGTTTTACCAACTGGGTTGTCATGTAAACCAATAGTTGATTTTATTAACACCTCTTCACAGGTCCTCTTCAAAAAAAAATTGTTTTCTGGTCAGCCCTAGATCTGAAGGTAGTGAAAGGGTTTGGCAGGAATGCAACATAAAATAATACATAATGCCATTTTGATCTTTTGGAGGTGTATTTTTTGTTATAAAACAGCTGTTAACTATTAAAACTGTGTACAGCAGAATATTGGGATAGGTACCATGTTGTGAGACAGAGGGCTGAGGGTGTAGAAAAATGGGACATCATTTATCAATGATATAGGTTGGAATGGATTGGATTAGCGGGGTCCTAATTTTAAAATAATCGGCCTAATTTTCAAACATTATTAAAATGTTGAAATACTTGGTAAAATTGTAATCATTTTAACATCTCTTCTTTCAGATCAAACCGAAGGATTAGTACCTTCAGCAGAAGAAGTTCTGAAGAAGCTAGATTTAAAGCAATTTTCGGAAGTATCAAACGGAAGCGGAGATTTTGAATTTTAATAGTTTCTTAACACTACCTATGCTTTTAAATGCAATTAGTCTTTGCCTATCTGCTATTAGTCTTTTTCTTGCGGGAAAAATATTTTAATTTTACTGCAATATTTCTTAGTTGAAATAAAACCCCAATTTAAATTCGTAACATTAATTCACTTTATGGATAGTTAAATAGAATGTTTACACACAACTATTATTCATTATTTTAGTTTTAGTCTAATGTTGCTCTGAACCACCATGGTTAATTTTATGTTAATCGTATTTTTTTTCATACTATATTTAATTAAAGATTAAAATATACATAGAAATGTATGTAAGACATGTCAAGTTATATGCATCTTTTAAGTACAATACAATCACAGATTGTAGTATTTAAGTCACCTATTATTTTCAGCTTACATAATATCTATTTAAATAAGTAAATTAAACTTTAATATAGTTACATATTACTTTTGTTTTATTTAGTTAAGATCAATGAAATTGTATACCTCTGCAGGTTCTTGCTTTCCTAGCAAGGAGCAAACAAAAATATATTGGGCAGAGGGTTGGTTTTCTAAGCCAAGGCACTTATTTCAACAGTCTGATTCCTTAGCAAAATTAATGATTTTTTTTTTGTCAACCGATAGTTTGTCACATTTTACATGCCATTTGCGCTGTTAGGTAATTAAATTCCCGCCAGAGTTCTTTTCATACTTAGTGTGCTCTCATACCATTCAAGCATCACACATCAAGCATCTAGATCTCAACCTTTTTTGTCTTCGGGCCACATACATATATTTGTAAAGCTACGCGGGCCGCAACACTATACTGGTATGATGAAACAAATATGAAACCCCCCGCCCCCCATTTTTTTGGAAAACAATTTGACATTTTAAAAATTATAAACTAAAACAGAATTATAATAATAGTACATATCACTTATATCACAATACGGTACAATAGTGAGTATTACTTAAAGTACAATAGTGAAAAAAGTAAAATATATCATAGCGTATATTTCAAAATTAGTGTATCGAATGGTATTAACGTAAGAAATCAATCCACCACCTATGGAGTAATTGAAGTTTATAATACATTTGTTTCTTGTAAAGTTAATGGAGTAGCATTTACTTATGTTAAGAGACATATATATTATTCTCACAACACCATATGTAAAGTGTATTGAGATCATATTAAAATATTGTTTTTTTTTTTACAAAATTTAAACTTTCAGATTTCTGAAACTCTCTTAAACTTACTAAATAGTTCAATTGTTTCCTTTGTTCCTAATGTATTTTAATCAATTTAAGCATGTGGCAAGCATCCAAAAACCCTGGCACATTTTTAGTAGTTGTAGGGTGTTTTATTATTTATTGATAACATTAGTAAATTAAAAAGATAGTTATTAATTTACTAATGTTATCAATCTCACAGCCAATCTCATTGCCGAAATATTCGTCGTACATCCATCAAAAGTAAAATAAACAACATTAACTCCAACCTCAGCACGCTTCTCGAGTGCTATTTTAATCAACGTTCAGCTTTAACACCATATACTAAAATGTATCCTAGTGGTAATTTCCGGGTACCATTTATACAAACTAATAAAAATAATAAAGCTGAGGGTAATCTATTTCAACTCCTAATCCCACATCGACATATCCATAATATTTCTTTCCATCAAAAATCTTTTGTTGCCTAATGGCCATTTCGCCTACAACCAAATTGCAAAATAATTTATATGAGATATTCTGACATTCATTTTATAAGGCATCAAAGGCTTCTTTAGAAAATACTGGCTCACAATTAATTTGTTGATACCACTTACTCAATGCTCTTGAATGTGGTAAGTAAAGCGGTATCAAAAAAAATCTTACATAATCTTACGAGTAAAAATTTAAAGTTAAAGCAAACTTAAGTAAAGCTGACTAATACGTTTTAAGCGGTTTCTTATTTTTTTTTTCATCATTGTATTAAAAAGTTCTGCAGACTCCGCATTCGGCGCCAGATTATGAAAATGTTCAACAAATAAAAATCTTTTACTATCTAATTTTAAAATATTACTTAAGTTTGTTTTCCTTAAGCCTTATATTTTTGTTGTTTTTTTGTATTATTTATTTATAGCTGTCAGTTGTTTGTGTTACCGTAAATATCTGTGGACTCATAAGTCTGTCAGTCATCATTGAATTGTCAGTCACTATTAGTGATGGGCATTTTCGTTTTGATAATTTTTTTGTTTTTTAAAAAACTCGATTTAGAATATTTTTGCAACTTTGGCTCTCCAAATAAAAAAGATAGGAAAATAAAAGATAAATTGTAGTTAGATGAATCGTTTTAGCCGATTTTCCCGCAGACGCACATTACCATATTTATTTATGTCTCCTTTTCTTTGGAATATACGCATAACGAAAATCAAATAAAAACTATAAAAATAACCTTTTGCTTGAAATTTATTTATTATTATTTATCGTATGGCGAAAATGTACAAAAAATGTCAGAAGTTAAAAATAAATATTAAAGTATTAAACATAATAATCTATAGGACTATAGGTTTATGTACAGCGAGTATATCCAGTCGATAGCATTTGGTGTGAGATTGTGTAAATCTCGTGCAGGTCCTTTAAAGCGTCGAAGTGGGCAATCACTGATGATATGTTAAATGGTTTGATTATCGTGTCCGCAATCGCATTTGGGGCTTTCTGACATTTTCCATTTAAAAAGCATCTCCTTACTTTTTCCGTGGCCTGTTCTTAGGCGGTTACAAGACCACAGCGACTTATCTCACGCAAACCACCCTGGAAGAGTGGACAACAACTCACATTAGGCAATTTTAACATGGCCGACGCATGGAAAAGTGAATGGTTTAATAGAAATCCTGACAAGTATGGGTACATTCAAGACCCAACTCAATGCGTTCCAGGTTTTAACCCTTCTAGAAAATCTTGGTGCTTGAAATTAAGGTTGATTCATTTAAATTTTTCCAATTTATCCCGCTTTAAAAAATTATTGTTCCATTACACTTTTAATTTATTATGTTCAATGGAAAAGCATAGTCTTTTTAATATAAAAAATATAAAAGTAATAAAATAATGTTTCTGATAATAAAGCACACAATGAAAAAGGATCCCACTGGGATCCGCGCCAACGCTTCCAAAACTATGTCCTGGGATCAATCGTCGACGCCCCTCATGGATCTCGCTGTTTTTTTAATCATAAAAAAACAGCGAGATCCATGAGTACACTGAAATGCCAATCGTGAAATATGAAGTGAAAAAATAGCGAGAATTACAACTACAAACTAAAAAAAACATATCAATAGACTAGTCCTAACCACACAAATGAAACTGAAAATGTTAGGCGCGTGTTTCAAGTGTTTTGATATTTCAGACTCAGTCAGTTAATGTTAGTACTGGTTAACTCCTTCATTAAGGGGTACGTTATTTACCATTGATACCCGTCTGATTATGGTCCAAAGAAGTGATTACAGATAGTCAACCTTCCAATTTTATTTTTTAATATACATGCATGGAAAACCTGTCTTTAAATAAGAGCCCAATTTACATCGTTTAAAAGAGTACATACAATCACATCTTTGTTGACATCTGGCGTAATACCAGTAAACGTATATTCGGAGATTTTTGTTTGTGAATTCCACTATATCGTGACAATGATAGTAATAAAGTAAATAAATATTGTTTCCTTATGACATGTGTACTCGTGTACCCACCTATCTAATGAAATTTATATTGTTTGATATAAAGATTTTTATTTCGAAAATAAGTATTTACTAGTCAACATATTTTAAATATACACGATACTTAAAAAGAGTATCGATTCCTATTTTTTGATACCGTAAAGCTAACAATTTATCAAGTTACCAATCACTATTATTATCGGATGGATGAAATTGATAAAATGTCAGTCAAGTTTTCGAGTACCAAAATATTTTGTTTATTTTAAAATGTACATAATTGATATTATATTAATTGTACATTTTTAATCTCACTATTATCTACCCACCACTGTACTATTGTGTCGTTGAATCTTTTACATTGTGATCTAGGCTAGGCAGATTTATATAATTGAATTACAGTTTAAGTATTTTAAATGTTCTGAAGATAAGGAATGTGAATTTTGTAAATATTGTGGAATGGAAAAACTCAGCCCTAAGGACCAAGTCATTTGGTCATGTTGGAAATTGAAAACGCCCCGTGAAGTGGTTAGAGAAGCAGCAGCCAAAGGGACCTATATTCAATTGGCCCATAAATATTTAATGCACATGAATTGTTGGGACGAAGAAACAGCGAAACAATGGTTTTTATCAGAGGTAATTTTTAGTATTAACTGTATAATAACGATGCCTTCGCTTCTGATTAAAAAAGCTTTTGTATAAGTTCACTCAAAAATAGGTCTTATATAGAAAAAGATATTATTTTTCAGATGCCTTTAGATTCAGATAGTAAAATTTAACAAATTATACAAATGTAAATTATATAAATTATACAAGTTATATAATTTTGTTAAATTTAACAAATTACACAATTCTGTTAACTAAATTTAACAAATTACATAATTTTGCTATACAATCGCTAAATAATATGATTGGTCGCCACATAAATATCACAATAAGTATATGAATTGATACCTAATAATTTCATAAGTAATGTTATTAATATCTTATTTTCAATTTAATTTTCAAAATTCAACACTAATATAGTACATATTTATATTGACTTTAAAAAAACAGGTGTCCCAAGATCATTCCCTGATACTTAATGGGATATTTTTGTTCCCTGTTATGAATAAGAAATTATTTAAAAGGATGTGAAAATAAATCATCCCTAAAGTTTTTTTTTTAAACGCTGTTTAAATAAACGGAGTTTAAGCGGACAGAATACTTGGTTTAATTTACTATTTATTTTCAAACAGTAGGTGAAGGTCGATCTTCGTCGGAATCTTATTTTGATTTTAAACCTTTATTATTTTATATTTGGTATATAATATCTTTAAAACTCATATATTATAATGACATATCATGACGATGGTACAAGCTTTTTCCCTCATAAACATAACTTAGAGCACTTGTGCCAGTATAAGGTGTGCAAGCAATGAAAGTAATATAAAAGTAAAATGAATAGAAAAGTGGAAGTAAGGTCATTTTCAACCAATCAGCTAAATTAATGTTAATTGTGTTTTTTAAATTCTAGGTATTCACTTGGGTGCTAATACTTTTGACAAATCAACAATTTTTCAAAGCTTCTCATGTGCTTACCAAAATTCAAATGTCACCTAATCATTATATATTTCGTATTGCAAAAGATTCGGCTAAAATAAGCTTAAGAGATTATCTCGTTGAACAGCTAAAAAAGAATGCAACAGATCTACAAACGGATTCGCCGGAAAACTGGAAATCATTTTGTGATCATTGGTATTTATTGCAATCATTGGAAAAATCTTTCGGCGCATTACAGAACAAAGCTTTTGGTGCGGGGAAAAATATATTTATAGTCAATGAGTCAGAAATGAAACAACTCACCATAGCAAAAATCGAAACATATAGTTGGGAATGGAAGGTTAAAGTTGCAGTAAATCTGTACTTTGACTCATTTGGTAAGATCCCTTTTATTATTTACCTCCCATTGATCACCCTCATTAAAGCGTAATCCATCCCTGATGGAATACCTGATATTATTTTCAAGCTATGTCAGCTTTTACTTTCCTTAATGTATTTTTTTCTGGGGTAAGTATATGGAATAGCAATTTTACCAATCACTATCGTCAGACATCTAGTTCCAAATACATAAAGCACATACATAGCTATAACAAAATACCCCAAATTTTTTCTTCTCTATTGTGAAAACCAGCATGAGGATAAATCAACGATCTTTTAAACATATAGATACGGCAACTGAGGGTAAAAAATGCACCACACCCAAGTACACCACTTTGCGTCGAGTACATTCCTCGTGTATCATACACATATGTCATTGTGATAAGTCTCTATCCAGCATGGCGGATTGTCACGGCGCGCGGAAGTGCAGGGGGAATCTACTGGTGTCGGATTTTTACAAGGTCGATTTGTATGACATGCTATATCTATATGTTTTAAAAGGTCGTTGGGATAAATGAAAGACAAATCACCACCTGCTGTAACCATCTATTTATGATTTTGCAGAGTTGATCTGTAATTATTTGAGCACAGGGTCTTTTTGTGGACGATTATTCAAAACCAACTTCATTATTAAAAGTTTGACCATTTTATTTTTTTTTTGGTAAAAAAAAAAATGCCTTCCATTTCTGAACTAAATAATTTCATACTATCAGATGCTTAATTTATGTTCCTTCTGTGGCATTGAAACTAATCTAGGTATTAGGCAATAATCACGAGAACCGTACGATTGTTGTTGCTTTGATTGTACTTCAATGTTATGTCCACTACCACTTTCCTAAAGATCTAAGGCTGACCTAAAAGATTGGACAGACATTGGTAGTATAAATAATTCTTAAGCCCATATAGTAGGTCGAAGATCCAGTTAGCCTTCTCCAGTATCCTTTCAATTTGGCAGTATTCTTTTAGTTTTCATCGAGCTCAATTTGTGTTTATGTTACGTCTCACTGACCGAGGTCAGTGACTTCCATGTTATAACCGATAGACAGCATAGTAGTCTGTTTCAATTTCTATCACTGTGACAGTTGCTGGATAACTGCCCTATCAAGCCTCATCACACTGGTGTGTCCACAGTCGACAATATTCCTAATCTTAAATCTGTACCTATTATTTTTTTAGACGAAGCGTGCAGATGGACAGTCAAACGATGTTATCCCTAAAACCTCTTGTCTGCAAAGCTAAACTTTTATTACTTTTGGATGTCTATAATTATCTTAAGCTGTTTTTGGGTTGAAACATGGGATGTACAAATGTACTTGTTCAGTTTAATTAGCTTAGACGATAGATGTATATGTTTAATGTTTAATGGTTTTTAATTATTTTTCAGATTCCTCTTTAATTATTTTTCTTGATCATGAACAAGTATGGCGATTCTTGATAGAAAAAAACAAAGTATTTATATTATGTCTGTGGCTTCACACATACTTTACCAACATTTATGGAAAAGATTTAACTAAAGACAGTTTGATAGAGCGTGAATTTTCATTGAACAATATAAAGGAAATTGATGCAAAAAAAATTACTTTGGAAAATTATGATGACATTATTTTACTTTTCAAATCATGGAAAATTGATAGCAATATGCTGCAGATGCTAAAAGATAAAATCAACGTACCGATTGCACAAGAGCTCGTGCATGTGCTTCTGTCCTGTTTGGGTATTTTTCAACCTGATATTACGTTGGAATATTTTATTGAACTATTAACTAAAGCTGGTAATGTTCATAATATTAATAACATTTTAGTAAGCAGTACTGAGTCATTGTTTAATGCAGAAAAGTACTATAGATCACTTTTTATTTTTTGTGAGAAGAATGACTTATTCACATTATTAAGCTATGTTATTGATGATCACGTTCTTGATCAAATATTAAATGATTCGATAGATCACTCAAAATTTCCTAAAACACAATCTTTTTGGTACAGCCTTCGAATGTTTTTTAACGATGTCCAAAATAACACAAAGCTTTCCAATGCCTTATTCAAAACTTGCGAGTTGTTAGCTGTACAAGGAACGGCTGATTATTTTACAGAAAATCCATTGTTGTTGCTTGCCATCATAATCGTTGGCCGTGATACCACAGTATTCAATATTTTTAAAACATCAAGCCATCGAACACCATCAAATTTTACACTTACCTGGAATGAAAATATAGCTCAACAATTGCCGCATATGAACACCTTTTATAAAAAGTATGAATGTGAAAATCTACCAATGGATAGAGATATTGATATGTACTGCTTGTTAATTCAAGATGGACAGATTGATGTGCCAAAAGTATTTCATTTTAGGTTTCAGCAACATGATAAGTTTTGTTTAAATAATACCTATATCTCTCCAGAAAATCTTATGCTTAAGTATGGTGTACCTTGCAGATTAGATCATAAGTATTATTTAAAACAATCTCGAGCATGCTTTGCTAGTCATATATTTATATTGGATCAAATTGAAATGTCAAATAAAAATAAAAATAAATATTTGAGCCAAATGACAATCGATTTAGATTGGGAAGCATTGCGAGAGTGGAGTGATCCTTTGAAGACGATGTTGCATGTTGCATTTATGAGTATGATCGATGCTGATTCTTCTCAGTTTAGATTGAAAATATCGGTTGCAAATGTGATTTACGATTATTTCAAACATACTTCATCAGAATCGGAATTACTTGCTCTGAAAGAAGAAGTTACGAGACTATTAAATGAAGTCGGCAAAAATAAACTTGAATGCAATGAATCATTAGGAAAACTATTAAGTGATGCAACGCATAACAGTATTTTAAAATTTAGAAAAGACACTGATCTGAGTGACATAATCTATAAATGGCTGCTACCTGTTATATTCTCTCGTTTCCATGAATTACCTTTACCCGAAAATGTTATGAGAGGGTTCGCGTCAAAGAGTTTGTGGTTTCCTTTCCTTCTTTTTGGTGATATATTCATGTATTCTCAATACCAAATGTTGGATATGCTGAAGGATTTTCCATTAACTCCATCGACCCTTCATCTGCAAATGATATTAAGACAAAGCCGAAATGAACATTGCGTTTTACGAGAACATCATTCAAATGAGAAAATCACATTAGAAAATGTAAGTTTTCGACTATTTCATGTTATTATATAATAAAATACTTGGCTCAGTACTATAATTTTATGTTTCATATATTTATCTATATTACAAAATAATATATCTATTTTTAAATAGCCATTATTTAATATCAAATCATAAATAATCAATATAACTTTAATATAACTGATAAATAAGTATAATATAACGGTAATGCTGTTAGTAATATGGTGTAATTGTGTAAATATTATCATATTAGCACATAATTTTCACATATTTGAAGCCAAAATTTAATTTTAAATAAAGAGCTAAATTTTAAATATAAATATTGAAATTACAGTGTAAACACTAGAGCTATTATTTTTATAGTACAATTTAATGGGCCAACCAGAACAAATGGGTCCTTGAAACAAAATTTTATATTCCATAAGAATTCCATAAACATTATCACCAATGAAAATCGCCTAAAAAAACTAGCATTGCTACTACTTTAACAAGTGCATTACTTCGATTTTACATACATAGTTTATAAAAGAAAATATATCACCCAGTTTTCATCGATAAAAAATATTTTTTAACTGTATTTATAAATAGTTTTTTTTTTAATTATTAATAACCTATACTATAAAAATAGAAAACACCACAAAACTACCAAACAACAAAACAACCATAAAATGATTAATTTTATTTGTGATAGTATTTTATACTATCTGTTTCGTACTAGACGGATCTGGTTATAATCACCATGTTTATTTCAAATTTAAATACGTTTGCTCAAAAAGATTTACATTATCTGTAGATCTAAAGAAAAAGTGTCCGATATGGAAAAAAGACTCGCTTGTACTGGACCCATTCATTTATGTTCTTCAAGTGTGAAAATTAATCTTATACAAAATTCTGGAAATATCCATGAACTACATTTGTATAACGTGAGTAAAGTATAAAGTGAGATGGAATTAATCAGAATCCCACCACGCTAGAATGGCCAAGGCACCCACATCTCCCAAAATACTGTCTCACATCATTTTAAGTACATATTTTTAATAATTTAGGCCACTAAAAAAAACGAATGCATGTTAATCAAACACTTTAGAATCTTGCGAACAACTACAGGACAGAAAAGTCGAAGAGAGATCTGAAAAAAAATGTGTGAAATCGATTGTATTACAAAATTGTTAAAGAATTTATACTAATATATGTCATTTTGTACGGGCATCCATTGTATGTGAAGGACTCAACAATATCTCATTTTTTATCATGTGATTCCAAATAAACCACACTATGTCCATTCCCGGTATGTTTCGAATGGTTAAGAGTGCTGTCTTCGCTCAGAACCTTCATACAAACGCTGTTCCCACTTTACGTTGTTGTTGAAATTTGGTATAAAATTATTTGTTTTCATGAAAGAACTCTTTAAAATTTTTGTTTGCCGTGAAATGGATTTTTTTATGAATATTTGAGTTATGATTAGGAAGTGTCATCAAGGAAAAGACTTTTTTTGTATTTAAATTGTGGTATTTTTGCAAGCCCCGTGTGAACAAATAACTATGTGGAATAAACTAGTTCTAAGGGAACCTCCTTGGCTGCATTCTGAATAGATAAAACTAATATTTTTTCAAAAATTGTTTTGAAGTAAAAATATACTAATTACTCTGAATCCTTCCGAAATATTTTCGAAAATTTTGCTCTAATTCGTTGTCAAACTAGATCATAGTTTTCGAATTTGCCTAATATTATGGGGTGACTAGTTGTTTTGTCGGGAAAGGACAATCGATCCTGAACAGCAGTCCAGCTGCAGCGCTTTTTTTGGATACATAAATATTGAGTAATGTCCTCTTAATGTTAAGTTAGTCTTCTGTTTGCATTCTAAGGTTTATATTTTTAATGGGCTTCAGGATAATATCTAGAGTTGAAGCTACAGAGGTCCTAATAATAAACCTTATATCTGGCCCCCATATAAGTGTGAGCGGCTGCCTGGTTATCTATATTGACATTGGAAGCCTGATTGAATGTAAAATTTATCAAACCGAAGAAAGATTATTATTTATATATATTATTTTTAAAAAACCTTTGAATATGGTGCATATATTTGCTCTTAATTTTGTTGTTTAAATTTGATTTTACTATTAAGGTGTAATTTACCTTATAATATTAATTGATCTTTTTAAATAAAATTAATGATAAGCATACAAGTTCAGTTAGGTATGGTTATGTTATTCATCGTCTAAGAAATATGTAAAATAAATAAATAAATATATATAGTATATATAAATATATATATATAATAAAAATATATAGAAGTGAACAAAAAAATATTTTCTAAAAGAGAAAACGGCAAGTTCATTTTATAATTTATTTTCAGGAGGTTTTAAGCTCATCGATTGTTGAGTCCAATGTGGTCGTAAGTGATGACTTATGGGAGATATTGGCTTATTGCAACAGCCCTGATGATCCACCCGGAGAACTTATCAAAGCTTCCACAACCCTAAAAAGTCCTCTTCTAGCGTTAATGGCGCTCTGCTATGAGGTATGAGCTTAGAGTGTAAGATCTGGATGGTTTTATGATTTTATCAATCTTGAAAATCCTGTTCTAGCATTGTTGCTACTTTGCTATATTAATCGTAAAAATATCAAAAATAAGATATATAAACTTAAAATTAAACTTTATTTGATGTAAACTATCAAAAACTTTATTAATATAACAACACTTTGTACTCTTGAAGTTTTAGCAATAAAGCTTCCACCTGTTAACCTAATGTTTGCTTAACACACAAATGTGCAGGACACCGTTAATCTTCTGTCATTTGACGTTAACGGTTGAAAATGGATACACTACGCAGTGTGTAGATTTGGCTTACCTAATTCAATGGTTTGTGATTGGACCTACTGTAGATCGAACCCAAAAACTTTGAATTTGAATCAAGCATTCTGACTTACTGCACCACTAAGCTGCATTTTTTTTTTCTAAAATATAAAGATAAATTGTAAATTTTACAGCCAAATGCAGTGGGTGTGTGTTGGGCTAATTGGATCCTGACCAGTTTGGATAATGCTGTGGTCCTGGAAAGAAGCGCAGAATTTCAATGGGATATTTCTGATCAATATCCAACAGAAAAACAATTTTATGATCTGATTCAAATCAGCATCGAAGCTGGCTGCGTTAAAATGTTACATGAATCATTTATCACATTCTTCCCGGTTAGTTCTCATTTATTTATTTTTTATTCCTCTCTCTATTATGGAAAAATCGTGAAAAGCATATAGCATGTTAATACTTTTAGCAATTTAACAGTCTCGGGCAAGTTAGCTCCCTGTGGGCAGCATTTACAGCGCCTTTATCGTTTAAATGACACGCTATACTTGAGATATTCTAAAAAATAAAATAAAAGCAATTCCAAAAAATACTCCTAATAAAAATAAAATTACAACAAGCTTTGCCTCTCTCGGATATAATGTAGATGGAGGATAAAGCGAACCATCACGAGTGCCATAGGCATTATTTAACTTGGTAACTGCCAACAAAAGAGGCTTTAAAAATGTTTTTTTTTTTAATTTAAGGCATTTTTTTCTTAGAATACTTGTGACCTACTACCATAGATAAAGATAACTGAAAATTATCCATTTGTAAGTATAATTATTTTTCTGAAGTATTTATTTAAATTTATATTTTTGTGTTTCATTTCAGAGTAGCCCTTTGTGTTACATAACAGAATTTGCCTACAAGACAGCTAGACAGTTGTTATTTGATGATACTACAGCTGACTTGATTTGGAGGTTCAAGAATGATTTGTCTACGAGGGATTTCACCACCAAAAACATTGAGAATCAACTGTTGCCATATATGATGAAGCCTTTGCATTTACAGAAGATTTCCGTCAATATAATTTTAACAAATTTGTTCTATAATTTCATCAGTCCATTGCAACAGGTGAAATACTTGGATATTTTGCGCCACACAGAATTTGAATCTGGACTACTAGGTTTGTGATCTGTCAAATACTATCTCTTTATAAGGTAATCAATAATATGATTACATACTTGTTTCTCATATGTATAATTATTCTTAAGTTCTTTTTTTAGATCAAAGTCATGCATTATTAATGCAGTGCTATGGTTAATTAAGTAAATATTTCCGAAAAGTGCTGCAAACATCAACGTTGAATATGTTGAGTGTTGTCAAGTGTTTAATGGTGGCATGAACTTTCTTGGTGTTGCCTCAGCCTCCATGCATCTCGACCTTCATGTGCTGCAGCCACTGCAATGTCTTTAATCCTTCGGTTATTTTGTTGCACTCGATGGTTACTTTCATTCTATAGCAATAGTATTGTAACTTTGTGTGGTTGCCTTTGAGTTTTCTTATTCATCTATTAATTATTTTTGTCCTTAAGAATATAGAATTTCTGAATATTTAAGGATGAGTGAAATATACCTGTTTATCTTTTCATTATGTATATTTGTTCCAAAGTTACTTCCCATGTCCCTTGAATTACTTCAATAATAACTTTAGTAATCGATTTATATCAAATTCAGACATGCACATAAACATGAATTCCGCTAGTGGATTAAACCGGGGGAAATTAATATATTTTTATTAACTGTAATTATCTGAATTATCCCCTACTTTCCTACGTATAGGTTCTTTGTAATTAAGGTACCTTATTTGATTGCAGCGGAGTGTCCGTGTTTTATGAAATTGAAATCTCTACTAGACATTTCAATACGATCATTAATCCCTTTGGACCTCAAGGGTTTGTTTAACACAAGAACCAACACAGTGGCTACAGAATACATAGAAAACCTGATATCTATAAAAGAGTACAATGAAGCCAGAGAGTTTGCTCTCTGTTGTGATTTATCCATGGACGCTGTTGTGCTTGCTGAATGGTCAGACCAGCTTGAAAGCAAGATGACTAACAGCCGTGACTGGGATGACAAAAGCCGCCTTCATTTCTGTGTCCAATGTTGTGTTGAATTAAAGAACTCTGGATTGGCGTTCACGTCCTTCTCACTATTTATGAAAGGATGCGCTAATCAAATATCGGACAATGCTTATAAATTTTACGTTTATCGACTGTTATATTTATGGGCCCATAACGTTTCAAATGATGAAGATAATGTAGTGTATAGAATTGTTGAGCTCGATATGTGGAATATATATTTCTTATGTAAAAATGTAAAGGATATTTATTTAGGTAACTTTGAGTCTACAGTGCAATTCGTAAGGTCGATGGACACGTGTGTCAAATTTACTTATGAAATACCACGCTTCAATCAATTTTTATCTGAAATAGAGCTGAGCTATGTAGTTCAACATTCGAAATCTACTATTGATATGGAAAATGTCTGCAAATGGACTAACGCTGTAACCAAGTTGTTGGAAAGTAATATGGCAAATGAAGCATGGAGACTCTCTGAAATGTTCAGTTTTTCAGAGGAATACTTAGGAAAAAGACATGTGAGATTAAAAATGCTCAAAACAAGCCTTATGCTTGCAGAAAACACCCTCAGTCCATATGATATTCCGGTCGAGATGCGCTTGGTCGTATCTCCAACGATGCAAACCAAATTGGGTTAGTAATTTTTTTTTTTAATCTTTCTATGAGTATTTAGGTGAATATTAACTTCTATACAGACATTCATGTATGAGAAGCTACTATTCCCGTCCTTTGGCCTTCTTTCTGTCCGTCTGTCCATCTGTCTGTCCGTCCGTTGCATCTTTTAACTTGATAAGTACAAATGCAAAATAGTTTTTTACAAAATACAAATTTTTGTGTGTAAATTGACGCTCTCGGAAAACAATTATTCTTTTTTACGTCATTTGTGTACGATTTCTGTTGGTACACAGAGTCAAAATATAAATAAATCAACACTAATATAATATTTCAATTTATAATAATTATAATGTGGTACTGTGCGTTCTTTTACATATAGCTATTTGTGCTCATAGATGAATTAATACTAATTTTAACCGGCCACTAATAAATAATTTGTCCCATCAGCCATGCTGTCATATTTTTGGAATTCGAATATGTTACAAATACCGCCTGCACAGTGCTGTATCGATATATCAAGTTTCTATCTTCGGTACGAAAAATGTGTTGACTTTAATGTTAAATATCTATATTATCCGATCAGCTTTAGATGTGATTTAAAGTGTGATGTGTGTGGGTTTTATGGTGTTTTCTTGAGTGTCTCAATCTACAAATAAAAATTCAACTCTTTCTCATTTTTACTTTTCGAGTTGAAAGTTGCAACAGACGGATGGACAGACAGACGGCCAAAGGACGGGGATACAAGCTTCTCATCCATGAATGTATATATATAAGCTAAAATGGGTGTCAGACCTGCATAGGATATTCCGTTCGGTCAACGTATTCGCTGATCAGGCAGCAACGCGTGTCTGCGCGTTTGACGTACAGAGCTGAAGTTATTTAAAATAGTGCAACTTATGAAGATTACATACATGATTTTTCTAAAATAAGGATTTTAGTAAGCGTCTGTAATTCAGCCATTTTTTAAAAATCTCTCGGAGTAGCCGTGAGTCACATACGCAAAGTGCTGGGACATCTGGTGGTTTAAAACTAAATAAAACTATTCTAAATGTCGAAATGATGTCATTCATTTTATATGTATGATTGTGTCAGCCTGCTGTGCTGGTTATTTACGTTTAATTTAATTTATTAGTTGTTATTTAGTTTTGATAAATATATTATTTAGGATGTACTGTATTATTCATTTAAAATTTGCTCCACCAGAATGCGAGAGTTCCGAAATGAGTATTGATGATTGGTCAACGATGTTCACTAAAAGCGTGGAAGACACGGATAACATTTCTCTGTCGACAAAGCAGTTGGATGTAGATCGGCTGGCTGCACTTGAGTCGTTGGCCACCCGCGGTGATTGTCCGATTGGAAAGCAAGTGCTTGGCTATTCGAAGATCGCCACCATTCTCCAATTGCCCTATGAGAAAGTGCTTAAGTATAATGGAGATCCGCTGGTGATGATAGACTCTGTAACCGGAAAACCTCGTATGAGCCTGGCTAAAATAATCTTTAAGGTTTTCAATGTCCCACCTGTCGAGGTAGGTTTTGGAAGAAACCTTGTAATAGTTTATTTTTAATTGGGCTGACTAATGTCACTATGTAGTTTTTCAATATTGTACATTTTAGCTTCTATGCATTCATGTATAAGAAGTTACTACCCTCGTCCTTTAGCCGTCTGCCTGTCCATCCGTCTGTCCGTTGCAACTATTAACTCGAAAAGTACAAACGCTAAAAAGTTGAATTTTTTGTGTGTAGATTGATACTCCTGAAAAAAAAAACTATAGCCGTAAACGGCAATAGTTTTTTTTTCAGGATGCGATTTAAAAATCACATCGAAAGCTAATCGAATAATAATGATATTTAACATTAAGGTCAATATTTTTTTTAGTATGAAACTGACATAACGTTCATCATCAGAGTGTGATCATATTAAAATTTGAAACATATAACAGTGCGACTATTGGAATGTTTTATTTATTGCTGGCCAGTTAAAATAAAACTAATATAAACTCATATAAGCGCAAATAGAAAAAAGAATGTTTAGTGCCGCATTATATTTATATATTATAAATTTAATTATTATGTCCATGTTTATTTATTTAATGTGATTACCCAATAGAAATTGTACGTAATACAGGTAATGACGTAAAGACAATATAAATTGAACTACCTATACATTCCTAAACTGGGACAGCCCAACTGACTAATAAAAATAATTAGAGGTAAAAAAGAATAGTATTAAAATATATTAAATTAATTTATAGAAGATAAAATAAATAAAAAAAATGTATTTTTATACCAAAATAAAAAAAAGAATATGAAAACAATAATTTAAGCTTTGATTATTTAAATATTATATATAAACAAAAAAAACTTATTTAATACATAATAGAAGATAAAATAAATCAAAAAAATGTATTTTTATACCAAAATAAAATTAAGAATATGAAAAACAACAATTTAAGCTTTGATTATTTAAATATTATATATAAACAAAAAAAAACTTATTTAATACATAACTAAACTAGATTTTTTTTCAGTTGTTAAAAAAAGATTAGCTTGGTGAAGGTAGTATTAGATAAATCACATTTGTTTGAGGTACTTAATAATTTTTGTGTAATAATTAAATAAAAACCAATCAATAAAAATAAGAAGAAAAAAAATCTTACCTACTGTAACCTCTCTTTTCCGGGCCTCTGATGAAGAAAACTTGAAATGCTCATAAGGCATTAACTTGTGTTCGGTTAGAATTGATTGTACTCTCAACCCTAACCAATTACATGATCAAAGACTTACTACACACTTTGCAAAGTTGATATCACTGCATGTAAAAGTCCAAAAGCTGCTCAGTTCACCAAGAATGGTGAACTGAGCAACTTATCACTGGTGAACTTATCATTCATACTGTCTTGATTACACGATGTACGACTTAGAAGTGTCCGCAACTTCTATTATTGTTTTTTACTATAATCAAATTTGGATTTATGATTAACTCTTTTTGGCATGGTCGTTCTCTAAGCAAACCTACAAAATATTTATTTACCTTTCGAATTTAATAGGCATTGTTTTCAAAAACAAAAAATATTTTTTTAAAAATAACCTCTTCGTTGTCAATCACACGAAAACAATAAACAACAGACTGAAGTTAGTTATTAAATGCTTCGATTAACATGAACGCGATGCTGTGTTCAGAGCTTCACTACGAAACCCAGGCTTTATTATAGTAAGGAAATGCTAAATGTTCATACTTGATAAATGTATATATCTATTTGATTTTGTATATTTGATTTCAAGTGAGCACTGGAAAGCCGGACTAGAAGCCATGAAGAGTAATCGAGAAAGAAAACAAGCCTGAGACATCGCACCGTGTCGCTGTTTAGGTGTTGATTCTGGGCGCCTGTTAGTTACTACTTTGAATCATAGATAGTGTCTCTCGAAAACGACTAGCGAAAAATCATACGGCAAAATTAAAAAAAAACACGTATATTTGCAGTTTTTTGTAAAATATCTGGGAAAGCCCGGCTTCTATGAAGATACCACCACTGCCTAGGTCATATTAATACCATATTATGTATATTTATTATTATATAGTGATAATCAATAGTAATACATTAAAAAACAAAAGAGTAGTAACTAATATTCTTATATAACCAAAATAAATGTTGGTCACATCACATTATTACAATGAAGAACACTTACAAAAGCATCAAATAATCCCAAGTGACAACTCAGTACACAGATTTCTCGGAAATGTATAAAAGAAATATGGTCACTTTATGGTGAAATATGGTTTACTTTCAGGTGGCTGAATATTTATGTAATGAAATGGTCGCATCTTTGTTAGCTCCACATTTAAGCAAAACAGCAAGGCAATACAATAAGGCGCACATTGAATACATACTTTGGGGATTTTTCTTAAATTCTAATATAGAAATGTTCATAAACATGATTCCTAAGTCTTGCTCTGCATTGGGGGAATTTATGATTGATTATCTAACTGCCATCAGACGGATTTACAAAGATGCCAATGAGCCTACGACAAAAGTACCCAAAATGGATTTCCACCATACCGATATAGAGTCTGTTATAGATGAAGAATATCAAAATGTTGATGAAAATGAGGTTCTTAGCCACTCAGAATGTAATGTTGCCGAATCGGCCTTCGAGTGCGAAATGGATGAATCCATTCCCTACCATGAAGCAAAATTAATACAGAGAGACAAAAATACTTTATTTGACATCATCGATGGCCAAGCACGAATTCCTAAACATATAATGGTAAATATTCGAAAAATCACAAAAGGAGCTAAATTAACTCCAAAACAGGTTAGTGGTTTAGATCTATTCAAAATACCTTAGTTAAACAAAATTTGACAAATAATAGTCAACATTTCAGCCAAACTTGTCACCTTGATTGTGGCATTATTTTATCTTTTTAAGGCACAATCATAACTCAATATAGTTTTTTTACCTGCTTTTTTTTTATCAGAAAGGGGTTTAGTTAGGCAGTATTTCAAAAAAAAACATTTGAATTAAAGCAGAATAATTGTGGTGTTAACCTAACCTACCATATCTTACACAGGGCGTCCCAAGACCATTCCCGAAGACTAGAGGGGGTGTTTATGTTCCCTATTACGTATAAAAAATTGGAAAAATAATTCATGCCCAAATTTATTAACTTTTTGTAAGCGCCAGTGTAAATTGCACCTTGTACATTTTAGCATTCAGTTGCTTTTTCAAGCAAGGCATTTTTTTTTAGGTAAAATAACAACTTGTACATATCTGCTAAAGCTCATTAAAACATAAAATTAAATACAAAATACAATCGTAATTGTAACGTAATCAAAAACTGTTTTCTTCCTAATTTTGTCAATCATTTATTTTAAACACTGTTGAATCTGACCAAAACAATATAACCCTACATTAATATTTCTATTTCGATTAAAAAAAAAAAAAAGATTGGGGAGAAGAAACAGTCTACTCACTACAATAATGAAACAATGGTTTATTCATCCTTTTATTAGTTTCAATGACTATAATATATAATATAATCTAAAATCAGTAAGCTGCAGTTTGAGTCAGCAACAAACTTACAATTAGGTTAGATTAGGCTAGGTTAAGTTAGGCTACAGGCTGGCTATAAAGCGTGAATTATATATAGAATATGGTTTTATTATTAACTATACAAAATAGAAAAAAAAAATCTTTTACTCGATAATAATTTTTTTAAAGCGATGACACCCTATTTTTGTTTTTTACTGATGTTCCTAGATATCATATAAAACTATAGGTAATATATTTTTACCAATAACAGTAAAATATAACAAAAAAATATCCCATAGATACTTCTGGGGATCAGCCCATGTGCCCATAATTTTTTTTTTAAATAATTCTGATTATATTTTTATTGTTATTGTTGCTTTATAGTTTTTTTTTCACTAAAATTATGTATAATTTTAAAATATAAAAGAAAAATTAGTGTAAAAAAAAGTTTTTTTTTTAAAGTCCTAAAAACGGGATATTTCTTCTGTTTATGTTGATAAACAATGACATTTCTAAATAAAATCAGTTAGAAAGGACATTTCTAAATAAAATCAGTTAGAAAGGACATTTCTAAATAAAATCAGATTCAAAAGAAAATTCATATCTAAACATTTATTTAAAAAAAAAATAATTGCCGTTTTTGTTTGTCAGCTAGTCACAATTTGAGAGTAAACAAACTACCAACCGCCGCAAAACATCGAAATTTACAACATCAGCATCTTGGAATATACACATTATAGAATACCCATTAATACACAGTAAAACTTTATACAGAATACTATATCCAAACCTTTTTATATACAAATATATCAAAAGATACTAATTATCTTATTTACCTTTGTTAAAATAAGGTGGACGGCGCAGTCGAGGCACATACAAATTAATAATTTTTTCAATTCTGTGACACTGATACACAAAAAAACCTTTAAAACACTTTATTTATGTAATATAAATACATAATAGCTTCTAATCGCTTACACAGTTCATCGCCGAAGTAAACAGAAGAAATTGCAAACTAAATAGATCGAAGACATTTGACATTTTTTAATATTTCAGAATGGCAATATATTGTGTTTTTCTTTAATCATGTAAAAAAATACTGGAGAATTTTATGGAAATAGAAAACAACACCCCCTGAAATTATTAGTATTAAAAATTAATTAAATAAATACCCTATGCTCCATGACGCACCAATGCATCGTACCCAAACAATGACAATTTTGTTTTGATCTACCGGCACGTCGGTGCCATCCTACGGGTTATTATCTTGAGAATAATAAACTGCTGTCATATTTGCTTTCATTACCTACTGTCTGTGTGATTGTTTCGAAAGAATACTTCTTAACATAACTCATTGGGCTAAACATTAATTATTGAAAGAAAGGCCATATAAGTAGGTATATGGCTAGAATGGGGACGGTATTTGATGATGAAATCCGCTTAACTGGTCTTGATATACTTATCTTTTTGCAGTTGAATGTGTTGTCAATTGAAATAATGATAATTGCTCATGAGTGCTTCACCGCAGTCTGTGACGTGGAAGGTGTTCTGGTGGTCCTACGTTCTGCCCAAATATTAAGCACACGCTTGGTTACTCTCAAGTCCTGGAGATTGCTGGTTAGGCTGGTAACGGGCATAGGGCGCTACACTGAAATGTCATATGTCTTTCGGATGTTGCAAGAAAATCATCAATTTGAGTTTTTGCTCGGACAGTTCGATTATGTTTTAGGCCATAATGAAGCCAAAATATTAGAGTTCAAGCAAGGTTAGTATTATTATTTTTTAAATTGATTTCTATTTAGGATTAATTTATTTACAATGATTTACTTGGACGGACCGTATAATTATTATTATTAATCAATGCTATGGTGAATCAGAGAGTAAATAACGGCATTTTAGGACTAATACTTGACTTTACAATAATTTTGCGATACATTATGTTACGTTACGTTAAATTACACTATCATTTAATTTTGTGCTTTATCCTTTGATGTGCTTCTCTATAAACTATCTTTAAAATTGATTAAATTATACATCCATAATGAAATATATGTAATGAATAAACTCTGTTAAAAGATTATAAGTAATAAAGCCATACATGGAATATTACTTAAAAAAAATACTTCTTATCTTTTATTGGTTAAAAAGGTGAAATGTTTTAAGGCCTTATAACTAGTTAAAGTACACTTAATACTTTTTAGTTAAGGTAGTATACTTAATTTGTTTTTAGTTTCACAAAAAAATTACAATAACAGTGAAATATTTTTTTTGGTATTTTAAAATTGGACTAAGTTATAGTCTCAAAGTTAAGAGTTTTAAAAACGATCTGTTTTATTGGACATCAGATTATGACATCACAACTGCTAACCGGTCCCTCTCACAACTCGTACTGGACTAGCGGTGCAAGACTGCAGAGTAGCAATTGTAACATCAGCATTGAAAACCACACGTGGTTTGAGATGCTCGACTTTGAAACTCTATAACTCGAGTTTAATTAGAAAAACCATTATTTTTTAACTTTATTTTTGTGCTATAATTTAAACTACCTACTTGCGTTGGTTCACTACTAAAGTGAAAGCATTTTCTTATAGTAAGTGGTCACATTTAAGCTTAATAGTGTACTAAATAAACTTATATTATTTGTAATAACAATAGTAATATAAATACTTCATATTGAATTGACTTGCAATCATCATTTATAACAATTTTGCCGAATTAGGCCTAATTGTAAATTATTGGATTTACTCATGTAATTTTTATACATTTAATTATTTCACACCTAAAATAAAACACATTTCCAATTTTAATTTTGGCATAAAGCATAGCAAAATTAGTTTTTTTTTATTTATTCATAAAAGTCAGTACAGAGTGACTTATAATGTGAATTTTGATATTTTTTGTCTTTTGCCCAGGTATACTAGAATATCTCACTGCCTTTTGCCCTGAAGATGAAGAAACATATTGTATGGTTGCCTCTCATTTTTCTATGTATTCAGAGGTAGCCTTTGTCAAGAGAAAGAAAATATATGAAATCATCTATAACCTCAAAGATGCAGCTATCACACCTGAAAACAAATCGTCTAGAAGAGTAAATGCACAGGACTTGATAGTTTTACAGAACAATGACAAAACTCGAGCCCTCCTTCAGAATGCTTTAAGCTATTCCTATGATGCAGCTGAATTATTATTCCGCGAGTGCAATCTAAAGTCTGCAGATGATGCAGCTCAAATAGTCCATCAGTTGTCATTACAAATATCTCTACTTAAGGAACAAGCCAGTGCTGTTTGTATTTTGGATTTGAACAAAGAACAAATATCTATTGCTATTTCCAAATATTTAACGTAAGTTAACACCATTTTGCCATTTTGTTATTTAATCGAATTACCTTTAATCGTATTCACCTTGATTGATGATTTGCCACTTAGCACCGGTAAGACACAGCCTCCATAGTTTATCCATTGTTAATGATTCTTTTCTCATTTTTACTCAAAAAAAAAAAATGTCAAAAGTAGATTATGTGACTGACTTATAAGAGTTTAGATATCTCACCCCGTGGAGTAACAACAACATCTTATATATATTTCATTATTTAAATAATCAGTGCTGTAAGAAATTGGAATATAAACAAATGTAAAGTTCATTATTTATTTTTTTATTTATCTTTATTGGAAAAATCAACAATTTTACACAATACAAAAATACATTTGATTGATCAATAAAAAACTATGTAAATTTCATATTTAATTTTATTTGTAATTTTTTTGTATTTTTGTGTGTGTATATTTTCATAAGATCTGACTGACAATTTAAAAAAAATATTTGAAAGCATATTATTTGAAAAATGTATGTAATAGACAAAATTGACTTTTCAGGGAACTATAAACTTAATGGGGTGTTTGTGTTCTTTATAACAAGTATGAAATATAAAAAAAATGCATAAATTCATCCCTAATATTTTTTATTTTTATTAAAGCACTGGTGTAAATTGTCTTTGGCTTGGGGACACACGAGTGATGTATCCATAAATTATATTTGAAATCGTAGGGCCAGTTAACTGGATATTTTACCGGGAATGGTCTTGGGTCTTGGGGGGTGGTTGGGATCTTTTAAATCCTTGTTTTGAAAAACACATTTGTAATTGAAAGAAAATTATTATTTTTACTCATAAATGATTACATAACAACCAGTATTATTAAGAGTAAGTTCTTTTGATACATTTAAAGAAAAATAGAAAATAGGTTAAAATCTATGATACCCAGCGACTTATTGTCTTAATTTCTCAGAGTATGTCGTAATTTTAATCATATTTTTGATTGTAGTTTCATGGAGGGACTAATTCTTGCTGAAGCTACAGACTCAATGGATCAGTGGTTTGAACTAGTTTACTCCAAAGTCTTAACAGCCAAAGTTGAAGATGAGATGTTTTTAGAAGACCTTGGTACTTATCGTGTGGACGTAGCGGAACGCATTATTACAAGGTCATTTTTCCTTCATAATTTTACTTATCACTTTTTAATAGTAGTCATTTTCGCTTTAAACGAGAATGGCTATGACATCCTGTAGCTATGATATTATATCAACTGTTTACTTATAAATCTCCAAATTTTAAAACCCAAATTTTAATTTTATTTTTTTTTTTGTGTTTTTTAAAACTTTAAATTAGGAATAGGAATTTTGACTACTGAAAATTTGGGGATTTTTAAGTATAATACTCAATAATGAAAAAAATGACATAGGCACTTCTTTTACCAAGCCACAGATTTAGATTTTCCAGAGATGGCATCTTTAGTCGTTATTCACTCGAATTGAATGCCTACTTACTTATCAAAGTTTAGCCATTTTTAATAGTAATCACTTTACATACTCGTACCAAATGCGGAAAATAGAAATAAAACTTTTAGGTTATGGCTTTGCATCCTTTTTTTTACTGTTATTTGGCGCTTATTATTTTTAGTGTTTTTTATCTGATTTTTATCCGAGTTTTTATGGAATGTTTGTCGTATATAGTATGACTATGAAACAGGTTGCCTGGTCAACACATAGTACAACATGACGTCAGAAGTCAGTTGAGTTTCATCTCTCTAACGATGCAATATTTCGATATTAATTTGCAGTATTTTTTTTTAGATATCAACAGGATTCTCATAGGACTCCTGGATCTGATGAAATAGTAGATATGCTGTATTATTTCATTTCCTGACGACTTTCAAGACATCGAGTAATTCAAGACTGTTTTTTTTAATATGGAAGGAGTTTGTGACAGGTTTATAAATGCAAAATACATCATGTCAGATAATGAAAGTATCTTAATAATATGTTTATATTGCATTTCTTTTTTAAGTTGATAACTTCATCATGAGTTGATAACTTTAAGAAATATCTGAGTAAAAATAATACTCCTTACGCCTACCATTTTATGTACAGGTAAATAAGATAGATTTTTAAGGCTATATATACACATTGTGTCCCAAAACCATTTCTGATTAAAAAAAAACCACCCAATTGGCCCTGCGATTTCAAACATGATTTGTATTGATGTCATTAAAATTTGTCATGGATCTGAGAAAAAAATGTAAACTTTACCTGACAATATTAAATTGTTGTTGTCATACGCTCGCGACATTCATGTCATTAACCGGTATTGATCGAGCACGAGCGAACAAAAGAGCGAAATACAAAAAGAAAATTTATACCAGCGCTATTATAAAATTAATAAATATGGTGAATTATTTTTGCACTTTTACATATAATTAATTGCTTACTCGTAACATAAATACCCCCTCGGAAATGGCCTTGGGACTACCTGTATATAATATTAATTCTAAAATAAGGCTTCCAAATACCAAAAATACAGGGTTTCTAATTGCAATCTGAGGAATCAAAACAAAATCTGACATATCTAGACAAATTGTTTGAATCTAGCTTCAAATTGTTTTAATCTTAAAAGTTTATTCCCTGCGTTTACAAAAATATCCATGCAATTTTTTTTTTTTTAATTTATAACGTATAAATATTTTTGTATAATTTTATTTTTTCACGAAAGATGTTGATTTCTGCAATTATGATTATTTTAAAGGTATTTAATAAAATATTTTTACAGTCACAAGAAAACCTAAGTTTATGCCGATTTTTTTAATATAAAAAGAATATAGTCGTATATACTAGTTACACCAGCCAATTATAACACGATATAATGCAAATGAAAACGGATTTTATCAAAACGATTTACCATAATTGAAAAGAGTAAAATGGAGGCTTAAAATCAATATTTTGTTCTTAACAATTTTAATCTTTTATTAAATCATTTGAACCTCACAGTTTTACATTAATTTACACATATGTGGCTATTATGACACTAGTGGCTTTTCAATGATGGCATTATTTATCTCTAACTCGCATTGACAATCTGAATTAACAACAATTATTATCGTATTGTTAATATTCAAGATTTCACATGGTATGGAAAATAACATACCCTGACTATGTTTGATTATAAAAAGGTAAAACCATTCTCATAAATTATTTAAATTATGCATTATATTAGTTTTTGACAAATATCTCCAAATTAGAAAATGGAAATTTCGTGTCTTGATATTTATGAACTTAAATGAGAACAATTTTCATTGTTATTGGATTAGTCTACTTTTGATTAAAACATAATTTTTGCACTTTTTGTAACTGCTTTTACATAAAATTAAACATAGCAATCGTATTTTAGCCAAATTAACTTATTTAAAGATATGTCTGATTTTGTTAACCTTCACACAGTTGGTGCAATGTGTTTTTTATTGTGATAATTGATTATTGGCAAATATATACCTAACCAATTTTCATTAGTATAGTGACTAAATTTGTAATGATTAAATTTGAGACTAAATAACATTTCTATTTGCTATATAAATTTAAGTATTACTACATTGTTATTTTTTTTATTACCCAAGATAATAATATAACACATATAATATTATTGTTGTTTATGGTAGAAAATATATTTTTCTAATAATATAAACGTCTTTTAATTGTTAGACAACAGTTCAAAATTTGATAAAAAAAAAATAATTGTAAAATTTGAATGACAATTCTTGTTTCATTTCTATCTCTGCCAGCTAATTTAAGATAGGCTTATTCAATATAAGTTATCTTATGAACAGAGAAAATATAACTTTTTTGTTACATTTAAAAAAAAGAAAAAATGGGATAGAAAAATACACCAAGAATAAAAAATGGTATTTTTCTAATTGCCCACCCACCCTCTTCGCCCACCTCGCTCTTTGTGACTATTTTCTTCCCCTGAATAAAAAAGTCTTATGCGTTTTTCTGATGTGAAACTATAGAATTCTTTCTAGGTATGAGGCGTATGCCGGCATTACAAAGTATTAGTTTTTGACAAGAGCACTATGGCCTTATTTCCTTACTGAAAGGACTTCTTGCCGGATGTGTTTTCTAAATGAACAAGACGAACTGGTGCTTGTTGGCAGCAAGGTTGATTGAAGCACTTAAGCACTCCATTTCGGTACGTACCGCCTCTACTTTACTGTCTATAGTTTTAAATAAGTTTTAATCTATTGAAGGAGAACCTTGCCTTGGGCAAGAAATGGAAGAAAACGATATAAAATGTGTTTCAATTAACTCTCAGACCAAGCGACTGCCTTACTCTATTGTCATCACCTGCCAGTATTTCACGGTTGAAAAATGCATACATTATATTTTTTTGTCTGCATATTTTTCTGTAGATTTATGCATATCAAAATACCAAAAACCACAGTAAATGACCACAAAAAAATACTTTTGCATATTTTTTTTGTCTACTTTTAAGTGATTGGGTAAAATTCGCATTGCTTTTTTGCCGCAAAATAAAATACATAGTAGGGATCAAACAGTTTATTAAATGTCATCTTTATAATGTGTTTTTATTTCAATATCCATACAATACAAAATCCAAGTTTTGGCATATTTAATTCTGTTTGCATTATTTTGGCTATTATCGCTACGAATCAATGCTAAGACAGGCTATTTATTATGCAGTGGTCATTGTTTAAAACTATTGAGGTATTTTGTACCTAATCAAAAAACTCCGATTATTTACATAAACTTTACACGGAAAAACAGGTAATTTACTTTTAATAATGTCTAAAAATCAAATTTACTGCTATGCATAATCACATTAATGGCAAGGTTCGGTCCACTTCTTAAAATAAATGTTAATTTGAAAAAATGTTCACCATCAGTTTAGTTCATCATCTTTTAGTACATATACAATATTATTATGTAGGTTTTATTTAAATTGATGGAGGGTGAAAGATTGTGTTAACATGGCCTTCTGATGTTAGCAAGAATATGTCCCTAAGTTAATTAATTTCAAGGACTCAATCTTATGAGTAGATATTGGGAACATTTTAATAAAAGCCAAAAGCTTAATATTTCAGACAATAATAAAGGCTTGCTTTTGCAGTAATTTAAAGGTAGGGGTATCCGCCATGAAATGACTCTTTTTTAGTTCCAGTGCAGCTCTTTAACTTGACCTGAATATTATCAAATTTATAAAAAAAATATTATGTCCGATTCCTGACAGTTTACTTGAACCGGACCCTCAAAGGAAATTGAAGGAAATAAAACACGTTTTTTTTTATAATTTGTTTTTTCTATCATATGTTTCAAATGTTTCATAACATTTGTTAATCAGATATGAATTTTACTTATTGTTTTACCTTCTCATAGTTGTTGTTTTTTTCATTTATAGAAATTTAGCATATTAAATTATTTAATTTTCGTGATAATAATAGTTTATTGCTATTTAGTTTATGGTTATTCTAATGGATATAGACACGGCATTACCATTCCAAAAGTGATTCATAAAAGGGAAGGCAAATTTGGCAATGTCAATAAAACTCACGTTTCGAACGTTGTCCGAAACTTGTGTGTCAAAAACGTATAAAAACTATTCAGCGAAGAAGTTGAAACTATATGGGTGAATGCATTCAACAAATCGAACAGTGCGTCATTTTTGCAAAACAAATTAATACAGTATGACGAGTCTATAAAAACATAATACATCAATGGCCACAGTAAGTAAAATATAAATCTAAAACTCTTAGCATATATTTCTCTTAGCATATAGGATATATTTATCATATTTTAACCACTTAACTGTCATTTACTAGATGTTGGCAACTATGTTTTAAGCCTCAAAGCAATGACCAGAACTATAATTAAAATTACTTTATTTTATATGCTTCCAAGTAATTAAAATATGCTTATTGCTTCAACTCTCTTCAAAGTTTCATAACATTACAGATAGTTATTTTAATACAACGTAAATTTATTGTCAAAATTCTTTTAAATCACAGAAATTAGTACGTACTTGGTACTACTAAAATAAGTTGCATTAATAAATAAAATTATATCAATACCTAAATCTTATTTTAAATATTTCTTATTTCTTTACTTTAAAAATAAAACCTATCGTAAGTATCAAAATATCTTCATTATTGCACACCCTTCTTAATATGTTTTTTCTCAGTCTAAAACTATAATATTTACAGTATTTACAAAGAACTGCTTTAATGGCAAAGAAGTTAACATCTCTTGTAAGTTTAAGAGATTTATAATATCACAATATTTGAAGTTGAAGTATTTTAGTATCTTAATAAAATAACTTAAATTCTTATTCAAGCATGTTATTTTTTTTAAATATTCAGTGTTTGTGAGTTTTAACAATAAAGGCAATTTGATTAACTTGTTCATGATTCGGTTACCAAATTTTTTTAGGAATGTGGTAAAACTAGCCTTGGGTAATGTCAAGTAGATTATGATTAATTGTGAAGACGTTTTTCATTTCATAACCAATATAATATTTTGTATGTTCTATTATGACTTTAATTGAAAACTTTACATTTATTATTATAAACCAAAATGGAGCTTAACAATAACATTTCTGTAAAATACTAAGACTGCTACCCAAAGGTATATATAACTGCTGATTTCCCGAGGCACCTATGTATAAACAACTTAAGATTTGGTACTCTTAGCATTTTCAATTTAACACATTCTGTTTTATACGTTTTTATATGAAAACAAATATAATATTCTAAATATTATTATAGCCTACAGTGGCATCTTTAATATGTTATTTTTCTAATAATTCTGTGTTTAAGTGAAACAATATCATTTTGCAAATCAAGGGGGTTAAAAAAAATTGTGACGGTTTATTAAGAAAAATAAAATAAAGCACGCTAATAAATGTATACAATCTGAGTATCTGAAATATTCATTTTTTTTTTAAACTAAAAATTAAATAAATATTATTTTTCTTCTTCAGTTAGTAGATCCGTACAACTGAGACGCTTTATTAACCACGAATTTTGTACAAAACTCCGCTAGACTTGTGAAGTTGGTAACGTATCTCTCACAAACAAAAATATATATTTTAGAAATCTATCTTCACAATAATTTTATATTGCTAGCAATCATGAGTCTTTTTGTCTAAGCAAAATAATCAGGATTATAACAGAAAAATAAGCAGTACCTTATAATTAGCCATTTTAAAAAAGTTTTATAATAGCACACTAAAATTAATTGTGCATAAATAGTAGAATTACTATTTCATTGGTACATTTTTAGTAACCACGGGAATATTAAGATTCACTTGCGACATAGGAAAAATAACTATTTTAACTGATATGCTCAAAAATTTAGGTCCCATAAAGTGGAATGTATCGTAGTTAATTAAAATGAAAGTCATAAGGATCTGCCTAAACCTATTAAGATCCAAAAAGTCAGAGTAGAAAAATGGGCGCATTATATTATTTATCCAAACACTACAAAAAAGTAAATAAAAAAAAAATCAACTTGCCTGGTTCACCAGAATAGGCTCGCTCCAGGGGGCGAAATCAATAACGGAGGGGGGATCAATCATTAAAATAAATAAAGGTGTATTTACTGTTCGGAGATTTTTGTTTCGTTTAATATTTATTAGGTTTGTTATTTTTTGTTTAATATTTTAACCTGAAATGCCTCCCCCTCTTTTTGAGCTGTCAAACACCACTAGGGCAAATATATTTTGATTCAAATTAGGTTGCTTTTTTACAGTTGAGTTGGTTGAAATGTATTCCTTTCCTTTAATACCGTCTCAATTGTTTTGTGAACATTTTCTGGCAAGTGATCCAGCAGCATCCTCGGCATTACTTGAAGTTCCATAAAGTCTTCTGGACAAGCCCATCTCATCTCGAAAGTGGGCTCGAGAGATTTCACTTTCCTGCAATTTAGATGAAATTCGTTACTACAGCCACAATTAAATTAGAATGCATTTTATTTATATAGATAAAAAACTATCAGAAATCAGTAAGACCCTTTACTACAATGGTCTGTGGACTTGGTGTAGAATTGGGGTCTCTTGGTTCAAATTCCGGTGGTTGCCATTTCAGCTTTTAAATTATAATACACATAAACTTTTTAAAAACACATCTTTTTGGATTAATTTAACCTAAATCATATTGCCCCCGTCTCATATACGCGGCCCTGTTAAAATGTTAACACCTGCCCTAGCACATTACGCTCATCCTCATTCTCAAATATATGCAAGAATGTGTTGAAACATATTCTTGCATATATTTATAAAAGTTTAAACATCATGACTTAAACCGACTTAACAGACAACCCATATAGTACTTTCTTGTAACGTTTCTATCAAATATTTCACATTAAAATGTGTTTATGTTTCACATGAAGCTTGCAGAATGGCAATCAAAGCAGTTGGAAGTAGTATTGAACGATTAGTAACTATTCATTACTTTGTACTCGTTGCTTTCAAAGAATTAAAGTCATCGATACCCGAAAACCCAACTATCAAGTTACTTTTTGGATTTTTGACTGACCGCTCTTTGGAGCTAACGAGAGAATCACGATCAGATCTTTTTCGATTCTTTTCGTATCGGGTTCACTCTATTTGTGTCTGAATGACACTGTTTTTGGTTTCTCCCGAGTGACTTGTTGATCGTAGTACAAACGATTCGACTGATTTGAGCGAGAAAAGCTACTATGTTTTTGAGCATGTTTATTTTGTTATATTATAATAGTCATTTTGTTTGTTTTAATTTTAATATTTTAAATTTTAATGTTTTTTGTTGTGCTTTATTTAAAGTTTTGAATGCTCATTATAATAAGTTTCTTATAAATTAAATTATTATGTACATTCCTTCCTATTTATGCTTTAGTAGTAGTTTCTCTCTCTCTCTGTATTTTTTTTATGATTATGTTATTCTTTAATGCATTTATAGAAAAGAATTTATAATAGCATCAGGCTATTCTATTCCAGGTTGCCAGCTGCATTAGATTTAAAACACTTTTTGTCAAATTAAGTGGATAAGTTTGGGAGTGAACTTTCAGTCATATTTTAATTTCAGTATCTCCACTATTATGATCATCTTTATAAGCATATAATAAGAATAGATTACATATAAAAGTAATTTATTTTCTGTAAAAAAAAATCTTTTACTTACTTTTCGATTCCCATTCTTTTTCTTCTACAAATATGCAATATCCTGCCTGCAGTGAAAAGTCTTGACTTTGAAAATCTTCGAAGGAAAATGTTTCTTGACAATAATGCAGCATCCTGGAAACAATATTTAAACATTTACTGCCACTCGCCTTTATATTCATTTTCAGTTTGAATGTAATAGGTCCATGTATGAAGTCACAACGCCGCCTGTTTATCTATAAAAACCAATATTACTACGAAAGGGCGGCTGCACCACTGACAGTTTTATCATTTGTGAAAAAATTCCATAACCTCAAGTAAAAGTTGCTTTGGCCCGTCTGGCTCACACATAGAAATGTAACGGTGCAAACGAGATAGACTGTTGTATCCCGCGATCCTCTGCCTGCTTCACAACCGCTGTGAGTGGCTCGGGAAAGGAGAGGGGGGATTTCAGAAGGCTAGTTTTTCTACTCCAATACTGAACGATAAAAAAACAAATATTATGATTATACAGTATTTATATTTATGCAAATTTGAAACGTATAGCTTATACCGACATTCTAGTAAATGTCAGCACAAACTCAGGGCCGTGTTAAATGTCTGTTAGATGATTCGCACACTAAGAATTTCTGTAAAAATTAAAACAAAGATGGGACAAGATAGCTGACCACGTCTCACATTTCATTTTTCAGAAAACCATTGTGTAGAAAGCGCAGAGTCGCAGTTCCCAAAACGTTTGACGTCATGGACGGCAAGCGGCGCAGTGAACAGACAATTTCACACAGCCCTGAGTTTGTGCTGACATTTACTAAAATGTCAGCACAAGCTTTTGTAGTTTATGAGTAAGAAGCATTAATATACAGACAGACAGATAAATAAGAGAGTATTAGTGTTTTGTACCTACGGATATGGAAACCTATAAATGCAAATGTTTAGATTATTATAATAATTGAGTATTTATTTTAATAAAATATGCTTGTAAGGTGAAATAATAATCACATACATCATTAGTTGCGATAAGAGCAGTCTGAATTAATGGATCCTCAGGGTCTGTTGTTGAGGTGGGTGTTTCCAAATCTTCTGGATGTCTCCACGTTGATTCCAAATCTCGTGCTGGAACTCCGAATAAGGCATATCCAAACCCATTAAGCATGATACGATACTGAAATCAATATTTGTATTAATATATCTGTTTGTTTGAATATTTTAAAAGATTGCTTATTAACACAGTGGTGGAGTAGTAGTATGACTTCTTATTTAGAGGTTCCGGGTTTGAACCCTAATTAGATCCAACCCAACCTGGTCATCTTTGGTTATTAAAAATGTATAGGGTGATGATTTTAGAGGCGTGGTTTTCAAGAAGAGATAAAACGCATATAATTTGATGTTATGGTTAGAATTTAGTTTTATTATAAGGATAAGGGTTTGCCATTATGTTTTAAAAATGATTTCGGGTAAGTGGCCGCCACGGCTGACTCGAACAAATTCCAGCCGAGAGGCCCAATTTTCAACCACTTTTTGCAGCAAGTCAGCAATAACGCGCCGAATATTCTCTTCCAAGGCGTTAATCGTGTCCGGCTTATCTGCGTAGACAAGCGACTTCACATAACCCCACAAAAAATAGTCCAGCGGTGTTAAATCGCACGATCTTGGAGGCCACGCCACAGGCCCACGACGCGATTTTTACTTTATTTTAGAGTGATTTAAAAAAAATTTAGTGTGTTTTTTTCTAAATTTGCACTATTTGCAAACGTTGTTCAGGAGTAAGTCTATTTATTATGAAATGGCAAACCAAACTGAGCATAAATCAAGTGACAGCTGTCAAAAACACCAACTACGAAAAAAGTAGTGCCAGATTGAACGCCTCTAAAAAAAACACCTTATACAATTTACAGAAATGTCCTGCAAAAAACATAGTTTGTGCTGCCACAAATAAATATATTTTTTTCAACGAATAATAGTACTATTATACTATTATATACATCATTCGACTGAGTTAGGTAACTAGATCACACAACACTCTGATAACTACTTGATAATTGCTAGATGTTTGTGAATTAGCGAATGGGTTTTGCACATGATAAGAAGTTGGATAGAACTTGAATATTTTCTTCCACACAAGTTATACAATAATAATACAAAAACAACAGAAATTTTAGAAATATAAATTGATAATTTTTCAGATTTCTTTCTTTAAATTATTATAAGTTATTATTTATTCACCACCACTAAATCATTATAAGCTACTCCACAACAACATTATTTAGCTAGTGACAAAAAACTAAGATGAAAGGTAATTTGTGAAAAATTTAGTTATGAAAATAAATTACACCATTTTTCAGGTTAGAGAGCCTATATGATTTTTATATTATCTCTTTGAATATGACCCCCCACCCCCTAATCCCTTTTTTTCGCATTACATTCGGAGTGTATACACATTCAAACATAAAATATGTCACACCTAAATTGATTAGTACCTTTGGTAATTTAGTAGCGTGTATGGTTTGTATTACTTTGGTCCTTAAGTTTTCAACACTGTCAACGCTTAGCCTCATAACATGGTCATCTCCAACTCCGACAGTGAACACAAAACTTTCTGTCAGTCTGGCTGCTTCCCTGGTTAGTAGACCAGCTGAAAAATGTTTTTTTTAAATTTAATAATTTATTTGAATAGGTATTTGTTGAAAATACATAAAATGCTTTACACAGTTCGTCGGTTGGCCAATCATGTGAATCATTTTGCTTTGATTACTTGTAAGCTTTGAATATGTTCTCCAGTATAGTTTTTGCATATTTTTTTTCATTTAGTAATTCTGCATGCTATCACAAGAAAGTTGCTTTTCGTTTTCAAAAATTCATAAAAATAAATAAGTTACAGCAGATTCCATGTTTGCTGACACTACATGGTGTGACGTCAAAACACAGCAGAGCGCATAGCTGGGCGTCTTCCGGACACTCAGTACATTCTTACTACGTTCTAACGTCACGCTACGCTTAGGAATAAAGTTCTATAACTTTAACTAATTATTCATTCATTTCTATTTTACAACCTTTATTGAAAAAAATATGTATTAAAATTACATAGTCAAATTACATTTTTTATGTTTAGACTAGCCATTGCTGAGGGTAGGTAAAAAGAAGATTTATCTCTTAACTCTTTCATTTTTAGTTATAAATTTTCAAAAACAAAAATCATTCAAGATTGGCAGATTGCTATCGACTATATATCTATTGAGCTGTCTTGCCGGCTGGTGGTTGACTTACGACTGCCTGCAATTTTTTTTTTTGTTATTCGTAATTCAACTAGTTAAATACATTGTATATATTATTGTTAGTTCAAGGTTACGACATAACCTCTCTAGTCATCGGGTCGATTAGTTATACATATTGTTGATTGAAGTTGAAGTATACTTTATCTCATATTTGATCGCTGTCTCTCCCAAGCATGTCGGTGCATTTCTATAGTTGTTTCTCTCTATTCTTTTATGATAAAACTAGATTGATCTGGTCATACGCTGATGTGTTTAATGTTCGGAGTGAAATGGCCTTGTTATTTATTATTGTGTATCCAAATTTTACCTAATTAAAAATAGTTAACTACGTACAAAATGTAACCTACGCGTTGCATGTATAACAACTGAAACTTTTTGTGCTATGAAATGGTGTCGTGAGCACTTTCAACAAGTTGAATGTAATATCCCTCTGTCTCAAAATCAAGTTTTGTACGCACATTTAAAAATAAGATTTAATTTTATAAATTACGTAAAATAATGAAATGTTTACTTGAGTCAAAATAAAAAAAAATACCTGGCGTTGAGAAGGCATATACTCTTAAATCTGGATATTTTGGTCTTAGTTTTAATGCCACCAATACTGCAACCCCTGCTCCGAGACTATGGCCTGCAAATTACGATAATAAACCAGTTTCACATTACAAGATAGTAAGAAATTGGGCCATTATGATAAAATATCACTATATTGTTATTTGCTACTTAAATAAACAGTATTAACATGCTATATAAGCACTATAAAAAAATAATAATAAAACAAAGAATGTCTATTTGAACAAATGCCAATATACTAGAAAGACACTCTTTTTTTTTGCAAAATATAGTATATAATAATGTAGAAATATAGTAAAAATACCTACAAGTATTAGTTAGGCTTTTGAGACTTTTATCATAATACATCATAGGCCACCAAACAAAGTAAAATATTAACAAACTGAGCGCCGATGACGAGATATTTCGTCATTGTTGTATACGCCAGTTACCGTGTGCGCTTAAAAACGTCAACCGCGCTGCATTTCTATTAATATTTAAAAGTGCGGCATATAGCGTATATCTAAATTCATGAAAGCCATAGAGATAGACCAATCTTTGATTTATTATCCCTATAGTTCGGTTTTGATGTTTGATTGTTTATGTGAAAAAAAAAGCTTGCGAATTTAAAGTGTTTTTAAAAGATCGTGACGGTAAATAATTCGAGTTTTATTTACAAAATCTATGTCAATATAATATAATATTTTTTATATTTGTATTATATATAAAACAAACATTTTTATGATTTTGTACTCATTAATTGCCAATAATAAGAATTTAAAAAATATGGGGCATGCCAACGTGGGGATATTTCGTTCGTTCAACAACCTTCGCCGAACGGGCGGCAACGTATGGTTCGCACGTTTTACGTACTTAAAGTATCAAATACATTATACATCATACATTACATACATTAAATACATTAATACATAATACTAATGATTAATAGATTGCCTAGTGCAATTCCACCAAGTTGCTTAACGGAAAACCTCAAAAACTTAAATATATATTAATTATATTTATATTTATTACTCAGCCTAGGTATTGAACTTATAATGTAGTGCATGTCTAGACATGAGCATAAATAAAAATATTAAACGTACCGGTCAATACGAGGGAGTAGTTGGGGTATTTATGAAAGGCTTTATCGAGTACACTTTGGAGTCTTTGCGTTAGCTTCATGGCACCCATCGCCATGCCCTTATGTGCGGCTGTATCTGGAGGTAGTCCTGTTTATGAAATAACAACTTTTAATGTTTTATTGTAGATCTCTACATGTTATTACGTTACGTTATTACGTTACGTTTTGTCAAAATATATTTCTTGGTAAAAAAAATAAATATTCATCTTAGCTTAATCATTTAAACAAAAAGTATTTATCGTATGAAAACTAATAATAGTATTTGAGTTAAATAATAACTACCTTGAGCTTCAAATTTTTCAGAACCAGCAGTTAGATCTGTGAAAACATCCCGTAGCGAAATTGACCCGCGCACTGCTATCACAATGCTCTGGGTTTCATGGTCAGCTACGACACAAAATGGTAACTGTAAATAGAAAATAGTTTATTGTATATAGCAAACTAATAGGTAAATATTATTGGAAAAATATTTGAACCAAAGTTATAATAGGAAAGTACTTTCAACGTTCTCTATATCATTCGATCAAATTATTCGACCCACAAACTTGAAAACTTGCACTTTCGACCTCTCATTCGTCTTAAGTCTAAAGTTATATATGCATGTGAAGACAATAAAGTTGATACTACTTTGAAAACAATTGTATTAGATTTGTTACTTTTTGTAAAATTAAGTCTCATTTAGTTTATCGGTAATAATCAACCATATTCTCTACTCGCATAAATGGGACGTTAATCCTTTTGTGACGTTGATTTGCCACATGAAGCGTTAACACCGTTGAACTAACCTATGTTATCAGCATACCCTGTGAAATTAGAATATTGGTATTATAAAATATTTCTTTCTGTTTCCAGGAATATAGAGTAACTGTAGAAAATACTGTATAGTATTATCTGTATAGTATTATCTGTATAGTATATAGTATTACCTTTCTTACTTACCTCAAATACGTGATTCTTGAATGAAGCAAAGAGAATATCCTCCGTTGGTAGTTTTGATAAATATTTCACTCCGGCCAGATTACACATACAGCAGTTATCATCAGTAACTACAGTTGTTTTTGGTCTGCAAGTTAATTATGTTAATGAAATTATAATTCAGCAACAATTGCAATTATTATAATCATGCAATTGCAATTTATTTTTTAAAAAAATAAGCATTTTAAATTTACAAAATGATTGTAAAAACAAATTATTCCCATTTAAGTATATTTTTTCTTAGAGGTAATATGAATTCAGCTTATTCAGTGGCGAGCAAAAGAACCACTCAAATTTGGGACAGAGTTTTTTAGTAATCCCCTCCTCGGTCGTTGCATTGCTTTTCATAAGGGATGTGTATTATTTTATAGTCATATTTTTACAATCTTTCATGAAATATTTCGATGATTTCGCTTGGCATTGCTTGTTACCATTTCTTCTCAGCATTGTCTACTGAGTTAAGTAACAACACACATAAATACTCATTCAAGTTGAATGAGTTGAATTCAGGAAATATTTCAACATTCTATTTCTTTAATCTTATTGGCTTAATTTTTATAATGAAAATGGGTTTAGAGACTCACCTGCAGCAACAGCATGACATATACCTTATGAGTTTGCATATACCCGTAAAGCAATATGCGTACATAACATATGGCCAACCGTAAGAAGCGATAGATAAACGTAAAAAATGAAATGCATCCGTTAGATTCATCCACCGAGGGGCCTCAGAAAATACTTTGTCAATATCTGGAAAGCATGTTATCAATTAAATTTCCTAATCACCTGATATACTAAAACTACTTTAAAAAACAGCACGATATTAAGACAATAGGAATTGAGTAATTCCATTTTACACTGAGTAACACGATGCTAGGTAGCTAGCTCTTTGGAATATACTCGTAAATGAGCAAGTTTTTTGGTATTAAGCAGTAAATGATGTCACATTAATTCACTACTAAAGTGGCAGTTCGTGCATTTTCTTATGGTTAGTGGTAGCTTTTAAGTTTAGCATCGTACTAATCCGTTTATGCATTGAAGCCCATCTATGTTTATAGTTAAAATATTAAATGTTTGAGATTATCGTAAAATTTTAGTGGTGTTACCAAACATAAAAATTCAAAAATAGTCAAAAAGAAATAAATTGAATATTCTAAAAAGTTATATCGTACACTCTGGATTTAATTTTATGTCATTTTGATTCATCATATACTACAGGTTGAAAATACATTTTAGGTAAATGCCTAGATAAATACTATGTACATTATTATATATATATATATATTTTTAAAAAACCTGCATTGCAATCGGTTTAAGAATACTATTGATCACAGATAACATAGAAACAGACTAATACCTAAATTGTAAAAAAACTTAAAATATACCGAGAGGCTTCGCTATTTTAGGGAGTTTCTGAGAATGTTAAAATGAAAGTATTAAATGAGTCACCTGTTGAGTATATAGGTTCCTCTTCGTTAATCATTTGTATTCGCCTCATCTCTCTCGTTTCTCTTTTTTGTCTCACTCGCAGCAGAACGCAGCCTGCCATTATATCGGACGGAACCAAATCAGTCGTTCGAAATAAAGCACTCAACAAAGCTGCAATGAAATGTTTTCAACAATTTAAATTAATACAAAATAAATGTGGTAAAAGCCACATTCCATGAGAATCACTAACCAAGATAAACCCATCAGAAAAAGGTGGGTCACAGAAGTACAAAATGATCCTTTTTTCTACAGAATTTGTGTAGGAGTCTAAAGAAAATTTGAAGAATTTTTGATCTTCTAAATGGATCTTATTATTTTTACGGTATGAGTATTAAAACCTGCTTCACTACATGTTTGACGATCGCATTTATATATATATTTAGGTCATCCCCAGATCTTTCGGTGGTGATGTAAAGGTTATTAAAGCCATTTTTTGTATGGTGGATGTTGTCTTCTCAACTATTAAGGTCTATAATACAGTGGTCTGTGCACCTGACGTAAAATTGGGAGTTTGGATTGGATTTTCAGTGCTTGTGCTTTTCTGAAATTTGGTAATCTTCCATTTGTCACTATTGCTGTAAATTATCATTATTGTGGTAATGGAAATCCATCTTGATGGTTCGATCATTCAAATGTTATAATATTTAGTGCTGACTGCATTTTTACTTAATTTACAGCTTGTGTACAAAAGTTTCTTCAGAGATTTCATCAGTTTTTCTACAAATATCCACCGATTGATCTACATTATAAATAGTTTTAAAAACAAAATATTAAGAGAAGAAGAAAAGCGGGTTAGTGGTTGTGAAGATAATGTCCCGATGATTATGATAAGCTAAAAACGTAGACTGTGAAGTTATTGCAGTACGCTGTTTTCATTTTAGAAACTGATATTAAATGATTAATTAAACGATCTGGTAATTAAATAATTGAATTGTTATTATTCATATAATTATTAATTAAATTTCAATTAAGTTTTGTTTATTAAGTTTTGTTATGAATGTACAGTTAGTATTTTTAAGAATTTAAGGATTAAGCCGCTTTAAGAAAAACATAATTCTAATTTGAGTTTCTGCCAGATGTGCCCTTCAGGCTCTGGCAGGACAAGATATATTTTGTTTGTATTGTTATCTGGTGAAAAATAAACATCACTTATGGTGGCATTGAACTGAACTGCTTTATTAATCAGCTTACATCCACTATGTGGTATAAAGTTTCAACATGCTGGCAGCGATAACTATGAGATACAAGGTTCAATTTCTTTCATTTTTTTGCATATGAACAATGATTAATAAGGTAATTAAATTAAGTAGATACTCTGAATAAATTAAAGGTAATATAAGTTAAATTATGTAAATAACCTGCAACCTGCTGAAATGCTTCTTTGCCATGCTCATCTTTCTTCATCCAACAAAATGCCCATCGGAACCGCCGCGACCATAAACCAGCCACCTTTTGATGATGCCTCGATTGGTTTGGAGTATCTTGAATATCACCATATTTGACAGAACCCAACGGATCAAATACTATAAATAGTCCGAAGACGGTTAGGGCTAATAGGACCCAATTAAATACTACGATACCTGAAAATATAGATTTTTTAAAGTCAAGTAGCAATGGTGTAACTATAGGGTGAAAGGACTGGCAAAATTCTAGGGAATTCTGACCCGAGAGAGCCTCTAGGATCCGTTAATACAAATAACACAAATTAAACAAAAATCTTGACAACCCATAAAAATGCCAAACACACGGAGAATCCCTGTTTTTTTTTTCGATAATATTGGTGGTTGAAATTTAATTTGTATGATCCTTTTTTATAACAGATTACGAGACACACTTAGCTAATAAATAAAAATATTTCATTTTAGAATATTATTCATTTTTCTCGATTAACCCATAACTAAAATCTTGTCATATTTTACAAATTTAATGGTTATTTTAAATGAAAATAGAGACACTTTTTTTATTATTAAAATTAAAAGTGAATTGGCAATGTTGTTAAGTAAAAACTCTTTGGTTTTTAACTACAAAAAAAATATATTAATATGTTAATTTTATCATATTTACAGATATATCAGACACATTAATGGCATATTTTCATTTACAGTAGATTACCAAATTAGTAAACTAGTAACTACCTACTTCAAACTCATTGATTACAAATAAAGATTCACTTGATTATCTTAAGCACGATGTAAGATAAACCGGTTTCACATATTTATATCACTAACTACCCATTAATAAACTTTCTTATGTTTCATAAGTACAAGGAAAATTATTAATTTTTCAATCACTAAAAAAAAATAGATTTCATTTACAAAATGTTCTTTTTTTTAATTTACAATTCACTTTAGTGAATATTATGATAAAAACGCAAAGAGAAAAGTACTAAAAAAGCATCTCACTTATAATATAATCAATACAATAAAATAGAGTTGTTTTAACTTACTTTGTATCACTATATCAGAAAACCTATCATCAACAGAACATTTGATGACTTCACAGAAAATCCACATTGTACCCATAATATTCAATCCAACTTCTGGTAATATCAAAAATACCCTGAAAATGAATACATCATCTTAGTTATTGCATTTTTAGATAGTCAACATCTTGACAGATAATATAAATTCACCCTTCACTCTGACCACACATAAATAGGTAAACGCCTTCACAATTAAATGCAAATTTTTGTCCACCTTTAGATACTAAATCCATAGATCTAAAGCAGTGTGAAACTCTTTGCGGAGGTTTTTGAACATCAATTTTTTTATTAAAAGCACTAAAAAGTTTGAAATATAGGTAGAAAATCTGGTTGGTAAAAGTTTATAATCTTCGCAACAGTTTAGTGACTTTAGTGAATGATTTATGACGTCCGAATGGATTTTAAGAATAATTTACGTTCATCTGACTGTCAAATCAATTATCAATTATTGTAGCTACACCCAGAATAAGGCAAAAGTCTTCGTAGACCACTTTTCACGCCATGTGAAAAATGCCACCTTCAAGGCAGTTATAATCATAATTCAGTGCTATCGGACGCATGACAAAGAAATCAACACTTATTTCCACGTAAAATAATTTTAACTTTCGCCGGCCAGGTCAAAATTCAATAAATATTATTTACATAAATGTCGTGGGTCATGCAATAACAACGCCGAACAATAATATCTACATATACTAATAAGTTGTATTTTTTTTAATTGCTTCTTATCAGGTTGAACAGCGAAAAGTGATTTTAAAATGAACTATAAAATGGACATATTAATTATACCTATTCCAAAATGTACCTATATAATCATTAACAAAATAAAATTTAAAACCAGTTTAGATAATCAGTCGAATGGTGGGGAGGCCCTACTCTATCTCAGAAAATGTATTAAAGGCATTTTTAGTAAATTTAATATCTAAATAATAATGAACTCGTCAAAACGGTAATTCTACGAGAAAGCTTAAAATCTTAAAATTTTGTCCGGGCTTCACAAGATACGAGTTAATTTATTTAGATTTTTTAAATTAATAAATTTATAGATGCTTACTTGAAAAGTAAAATTGGCGGAACAAATTTCCTTGCATCCGTGTCAGATATGGTTCCCTTTGAGGACTGGTGGGCCAGGGCAGCCAACAGAACCATGACAAGAGCTTGCAAGCCGACGGTGGCTGCCAGATAGGACCTCACATAGGTCCCCCCATCCCATCCATCTGTTTGACAAGTCCATGTTACGGGGAATAATATTTCACAAACTAATGCTATCAGCACCAACCTGAAACAAAAACAATTGAAATTGTTTATAGTAACGACAGTTCAATTCTTATTCATTTCAGTTCAATTCTTATTGACCGATCAAAAAACTACTAATGTTTTTGGCGGCACCACACAGCACCCAAGAAAAGGAGAATGTGGGAAAGTTGATAAAACATTCTCACCAGTTAAGATCCACTGCAGCCCGTCTGTCAGTCATTAGTTAGTCTGCATCCTTTACTGAGAACGCTGGTATCTTCACCAGTTGGCTTTACCTTCAGTGGTGTGTTTAAGTGGTATTTATCATACTCTCAAGTAATTATTATTGTATCAGTTTACGGAGTAAGAATATATCTTACTTATTTTCTATTATATCTTATGTAAGTGAATTTGGAACATTGAAATAAACAAAATTTTACCATCTACCATTATCATTCAATTCACCACAGCTTCGATGGCGAAATGTACCTATCTGTATTTATCTCAGTAATTAGCAGATTTTCAAAAATTTTTTGTAATTATTAAACAGTAAAATAAAAACTAGGTAAAAACAGTATACATAATATAAACTAAAGCATTTTCAATTGTTGAAACAAGAAATAAAGTAGCCTTAAAAAATATCAACTCTACCCTTATCCTCCTATACACATTGCCGAATGCGGCTGTGGGTCAATCAATATGTATTCGCTTACATTGGCTCATGATTGCCGTCTCTCGCAGACGTTTTCATGAGCTCGCTGTCACAGTATAAAGAGGATACAGTATCTCGCCTCGCTGAAGTGCCTCGCTGCGCAAGGGTACGGTGCTCTGAGGTGGGCTGCCGCGCGGGGAGTGGATCGCGACGAAACAATGCTCTCGGCCGTTAAGATAAACGGGGCGTTATCAAATCACATTTGAATTTGTGCTTTTGACAATTTTTCAGTCATTGCTTCTCATGCGTGGTTTACTTTTACAATTAGTTTATTATATCATTTATTTATATTGGTTTATTATACTATGTCATTTATTTATTATATTATTTTACAAAATATATAGCATTCGAATAAAAGTTTAATATAAAATTGTCAACTTAATAATGATTATTATTCAATAATAGATAATTTATTACTACTTATAAATGAATGTTATGAAATATTTCATTTTATAAAATGACATTTAAAATTTATATGACATAAAAACATGTTCTAGCCATAGAAAAATTTTAAGTGTTTATAAATTTGCTTTTAGCTTATTCGTTGACCATGCACCGAAAAATGTACTTTTAGGTTACACCCACTAGGTACCATAGTTTTGTATTTTATAATTTAACTAACTATACAACCCTGGGCTTTGACCTGGATTGGTAGCTAGGCCCTGTGAACGGCTTTGTCGGCGCCTTCGGCCTGCGATAATGGAATGAGTTGCTTCGCTCTCTATCTCTAACGTACGTGTATCTATTTCAGTTTTTCAGATTATCGAGAACTATTAAAAAAAAATAGTCAAATCCGTAGTGCAGGTTATCAAGATAGCATATATAGTTTTTATAAAATAAGCATTTTACTAAGCGCCCGTAATTAGGCCATTTTTTGAAAATCTCTGACAACAGTTTGCGGTTGTTTTTCTTAAAAGGGGTTGGACGCTTGACAGGTTCTAGTCGGGTCGGATCTGTCAAATATTTTCGAATCGTCAGAAAGTGTTCCAGACTGACTGACAATACATACTTTTGTACTTTATAATTTAACTGTGAATGATTTTTTGAATTTTCAAAAACCAATTTTTCCCACCCCCAGGACCAATGGTTGATGCTATCAACAAAGTTCACTAGTATAAGTTTTAGACTCTTATCTAAGAAACGATATAAAATTTAAATAATTTCGATATCTTATATACAAAGAAAGTTATAGCATTGATAAAACACTATATAATCAATGGTTATAGTAAATCCCCCCCCCCCCCCATTTCGCCCCTCAGTCTGATTTTGCCCATTAATGAACTTGACCGAGATTTTGAGCCCTTATATTAGATATATTTCTGTATTTAGAGTGCTAATGCGAGTGTAATTTAATTTAATTTTAATCTTTACTTTTCTCTGTACTTTTGCGAAAACCTGTCATCAGTTAATTTTACAAACAACTGTATGTACCATTCTTTTTTCATATATTGGTTTTCCGAATAAACGATAAATAAATAAACTGAGGGTGGTTTTGGGTTCTAGGGGATGTGAAACGTGAAGATATGACGAAATTTTCCGGCAGTCATGACGTGGTTACGTGGAAGCGTCTGGGAGCAGCGGCAGTGTCAACTGTCAGTTGAGTGTGCGCTTCGTGGTTTGCCATTTTTTTTTTCTGACGGAGAAGCGTTTTATTTTGTACGAAATGTAGCTTCAAATACTTTTTATTGTATTTTTATTTGCATTTTATCTTTTTATCTTTACTTAATTCCTTGACTACCTTTTAAATATTTTGTTTATTGTCTTGATCTGTTTTCCTTTTTATATTGTTACTTGACACTGGCCATAATCATTTATTATGAAGGCCATTAATTTGAAAGAAAAAGAAGAAGACGTGAGAAGTTGACAACTGCATGTGCGCAAACTTTTGTTTGCTTACTGTTGGTAACCTTTACTCAAATCAATGCCGGCTTTTTTTCAAAGTTTGGCTTTGTGCTTTATTATCGTCATCGCAAAACTAACAATAATAGGAAATTTTAATTTGAAACGGGTAATTAGATGGAATTATGGGTGGCTTGGCCAGTTTATGGCGAAAATTATTATTTGAATATTACAAACAGACAGTGACAGTGCTATATTCCCCTCTTACACCGCAACCGCTTGCCCCGCCGAACCAAAATATGATTTCAGGGAAGGTAGGTGATCAGTTCAAATTTTGACTCCGCCGTCGTGTGTGTCAACCGCATAAACCCGCATCTCTAAAAAAAAACTTCCGTATTTGTCAGCAACATTCCAAGTGTCAGTGTATCAATTCAGCAGCAGAACCAGGAAAGAGAGCTCTCTTCGAGTCGCCGGCAGCCGATACCCACCGAGAGTAGCGATCTGCTTTTCTATGAAATACTTTTCGAGGTAATTTGATTCTTTTCGATACTTTTCTTTGGGATACTTTTCGATTAGTAATTCCTCATAATTATTTTTGAGCTGGTAGAATTGTATGTCGGTGACATTTCCAGCTGACCTCAATAAATTAAAGTCAGCTGGAAAGCGGGGGTCCAGAGACCCCCGCTGTAAAATCATGGGAATATAATATAGTCTTTCATTCACCTCGGTGTAGACGAAACAACAGGAAATTCGAACAGTCCTGATCATCCGCAGTTTGAATTTTCACCTATCGCCGTGTTTCGCTAATCCGTACAGAATCCGCGAGCGTTTTTGTATGGGCCTCAACCGCTTACGTGTAGTATTACGGGTTTTGAGCGATTTATATGTAACACTAGTTACATGTTAAATATTGTGTAAACTGTATCCTTGTTCTTTGAATAAACTTTATCTGATAATCAAGTTCACATTATTAACTACGGAGCGCACTAAGTTTCGTTACAATAGCAAAAAATATCGCACCAACTTACAAAAAATATTATTTTTAATAATATTTTTTATAAAAATAATATGTAGGATCACGTAAACATATTAATTAAAATGAGGTTATATAGAGTATTAGTCTAGGAGTCTAGAGTTAATACTCACTAATGTCTAGGAGTATTAATCATAGTATAATCATAGTAATTATGTATAGTTTTAACCACATAAACGCAGTTTGTTTATAAGTATATGCTTTCATTCAGATGAATATTTTGACTTTGACTTTGATGCTGACTTAAACGAGTTCTCCATATTTTTTGAAATTAGGTCCATGCAGCCTCAGTATCTAATTAAAATACCCTCAGTATGTTTTGTTTCTCACGTGTAATTTATTTTAATTGGTTAATGTTTTAAAAAATATATATTTTATTTTTATAATTGTATGTAGGTATTTCTGTAACTTGAATAGAAAATGAAATATAAGTAACTACGTTTTCACAAAATTCTACCTTTTTGTGCCTACATATCAATGATGTTCACACAGATATCAGGTTTTTTTTGTTGCGCTCAACAATGGCATATTACAATCCCATTAGAACCGCATTTATTAAGATTGAAAATTCTGATAATCTTTACAATATATAGTCGTCAATGAAATATTAGATCAGGCGCACAAGCTATTGCGAATTATTTTCCTATGAGTTGTGTTGACGAGGAGGCCTAATGCGAGGCCTTTCACACAGATCCCTGTCAGCAATTTTAACATGGCCTGACCTGGAAGCCAAGACGTGTGAGTCAGAAGCTGGCGTTCATTTCGCTGCGCCATCGGTCACCTATTGCCCTTACCTCAAAATCGCCAAAAGCAAAACATCGTGTATGTTTGATTACATAATACGCAATGCAACTTTAATAACAAAGGTGTCTTACCAGACAAACCTGAAGATGAGTTCGAAGAGGCTGGGGAAGACGAGATCGTCAGACGCCGCCAACCACTTTCTGCCGAGCAGGCGCAACGCCGGCATCCTGAGAACAAAACGGTTTAATCGTGATCAGACACTTTCCTCATGCGTCATGGCCGCAGCCGTCTCGATTTCATCTGGCATACCTAGATCTATAAATACCTTAGACCTAATAATAATACATAATATATTGTATACAAATTTTTGAATTGTTTTGAACACTATTGAAAAATAAACATCAAAATTATTTTATTTATTTAATAAAAATAATAATATAATAAATTACATACAACTCAATTACATAATTATCTAAATAATACGCATACTAATCCTGTGCTTTATTTTTTAACTATTTTACATTTCCATTAATTTTATTTTCTCAACTTCAAACATAAGTCAGTCATAAAATCACCATTAAACCGTAATCACATGTCGATTATTTCTTGTTGAATTATCATCCATTTCTTATTTAAATTAATTGGACACATAAATATTTATTGCTAAAGAGGACAGCGCAGCTAAGGGGTAACATTGGAAAATCTTCAAAAAATCCACTTTTTTGGTGATGCACCACTCCTCAACTCCCTCCTACCAACTGAAAGCACAGGTAAACAGCATTCCCGCCGCACATTCAGAAGTTATTGAGAACAATGAGAATTATTGAAATTGAATAAATTTCTTCTCTAATTTAAAAAAATATATTATTTATTTGTTTTATAATGCCTAACCCTCCTTATGTTTCAACATCCAGTAGCATTATAAAGTGTACCTATGTAATAATCACATTTTGCAAATTTCTGATTTATTTCCCAATATTGGTTAGATACCTTTATAATATTATATCGTATTTTTAAACGTATTTTTATATTTTTCATGGATAAATTTTAAGTGTTTTTTTTTATTACCATATATTGAAGGAATTATACTTTTAGTGTAATGTTAATAAATTAATTTTGCCTATTTTTAATCTGGGTCTGAATTCAGTCAAAATTAAGTAAATATACTTTTTAAAAAAGAAGCAACTGCATTACACCAGATTTTAGAAGAATCAATTAGGTGTAATGTTAACTAGAACCCACCCCACGCCTAGAACCCATTATAGCGCCCCCGTTTTACGATAAATATTAGTTTCGCATTGTCGTAATTCACCTGTCGCACACCTACCTACTTTCACCTATTCTATCATTTGAAAGTAGGTATGAGCTACTCTGGAGGTTTTTAAGGTGTTAATCACGAATTAAATTATTATCGAATTGTGTAATTAAATAATCAGACCATTAATTTTCTTCATTCCTACAATTTGAAAAAAAAAACCCGTTCGATTTTTTTGGAATGCTAATCTCACTGCGTAGGACATAACATGCACTTAGGTACGTAGATCGTGGCTACAAGCCCAAGCGGACTATGAATTATTATTAGAAGTGGGTAACATGCTATTTTTAATTAGCATTTTACTCTATACTGGTCTTTTCATAAGCCAGCCTATGCATGTAAAACGCAAAAAATAATGTCAATAAGTACAGGTGGCTTAAATTGACCATTAAATTGTCCATTGTGTTGTACTCGACATAATGTAAATGTTATCACGCTAAAATTATTTTTGTCTTTATACTGTGACAATAGTGTCCATATTAAACAAAATTATTAACCCAATTTCAAAAAATGGACACATTTTTTTTTATAAAAAAAGCTTGATGCTGCAAAACATAAAAATTATGTTATTTGGCTGATTACAAATACAAATTACGTAAAAAGTAAATAATCAAACCAATGCCCTTATGTAATATTTTATGCATCTCAATTTTAAATTAAAGGTTACCTATTTCTTAATAATCATTCATAAAACATTTAAAAATTAGGATTATTTTACTGGCCGCTTGCTTCTGCTCAAGGTCATAATTTGTTGCAAATTTCATAATTTTCATAGATTGGTCAAAACTTTTGTGACCCTTCAATATATTACATCGATTTTTTTTTCAATTTTGATCTTCCTCCTCGCAAAAACTGACGTCATTTCCATGAACTCCATTGCAAAGTTCATACCGTTGTTTAAAGAATAGTTTTTTCTTCTTTAATACGAACGTTAATAAGCGTTCTTCTTCGAACGCTTATTTGCGATGCATTTAATTTACATTCGTTATTGCAAGCTTAGAAGTCCGACAGCTGAGCCACATTTACAGCTTAATTAAAAACATTACAAAAATGATGGCTTGCAATTTTAAGAAACAAATGTCTTATCTATCTGTTAATTTACTTAATGTTAAGACTTTTTTATTAACGTAAAGATGACTTAAATTTGGCAAGGACCTCCCTCCTCTTTAATTTGAAACGACGTAAAATATGGGCTATATAAATATAAATATCAACCATATAAATATCTCAAAAATACAGATTTTAATTTTATTGGCGTAACAACCATTTGAGTTATATTATCTATGCTGCTCGCTTAATTGCCAGCGGATCTAGAGAAATCGTAATGTAGGCCTTTAGGGTCAAGGAAATCTAGCTAAAATAATACGCGTTGGCGCTAATCACAATTTTCTCAGTATTGTAATGAGTGACTATTAGAGGTATCATGGTTTCCAATAGGCATCATTGGCGGGCCGTTTGTCCTTTCAGCTTAAAAAGTACACATACAATAATTGATTACAATAATACACATACATAAATATATTTTTTAGCTAGCCAAGTATCCTAATCCTCATAAAAAATTTCCTCCTTTATCTCACACTTCCTAAGTTGGTTGGTTGGTCAACAGACAAAAGAATAAAGAAGCGAAACAGGGATATCCACTATATCCCGAGGCTATTAACAATTCTACTAGTTGAGGTACTAATTGCGAGGCTAAACCAGGAAATAAGATAACACTCCCATTACGCAGACGACAGAACTGTATCGCTTAGGAAAGATCTACAAGAAGCATAAGCCATTGTTGGAATCGTAGGACTGATAATAAATAAAAAAAAACAACTATTATAAGATATCCAGCTCAGGGAATATACCCCTAGGACAAACGATTGGCGCTATTAAAAAAGTTTACTTGTATAACTTTTATGCCCTTATCTAAGAAATAATATAAAATTTAATTGAATTCGATATCTTATATGCTAAGTAAATTATAGCAAAATTTCACTTTTTCGAACCCATTTCGGCCCCCTCGGACTGATTTTGCCCATTAACGAACTTTACCGAGATTATGTGCGCTTAAATTTTATGAATCAATTTGAAAATTATTGGTGTAAAATTACGGTAATTATCGTGTCCACAAAAGGCATATAAATAGATAGATATATAAACTTTTTAACTGAGGGTGGTTTTGGGTTCTAAGGAATGTGAAACGCGAAGATATGTCAACATTTTGCGGAAGTCATGAGACGGTACCCATTGCAATAGGTAGCTGTTCTGAAGAAATCTACCTAAAATAAAAGTTACCATTGAAACTTATAAGGCTGATCTACGCCATGGCAATAGGACTTATTATAACGTTTGAATTAAAAGTAACAGCACTCACAAAAGCGAACAGATTAAAACCGAGGAGATACGAAAAATTCATCCCAGGATAAATGTTAGAAACAACCAATAACATCCCACAGGTGAAGAATATACCAGAAATACTGTAGGGGGAAACAATAGCACACTTTAGTTGTCCTATCTAAATCCTCATACATGCGATTGTGTATGCATCCACTTCCACCTAAAACCCCACCGGGGTATAACTTGGTAATATGACCACTTGGTAATACGGTTCACACAGGTCGAATGCCATGCTTGCCTGGGTGCGGTTTGTAACGGTAACGGAACAAAAACTGTGAGCATTGAAAGCAACCCCAAAGCCTTTCTTTATTTTAGGACTTTAGGTACATCGAATGTTACAAACCACATTTATTTTTTTAAATATATACATTGTAATCACAAACCTTTGGAATGAATTTCTATTTTATGTGACTAATTATGGTATTATCGTCGTTGTTAAAACTTCGTATTTTTTTTTTATAAAGAGTTCATAAAAATAGTTAGGACAGAGTTCAAAGCAATGACGACCTCTTAAATTTATCATTAAAGTTTCTGAAATCGCTTCACCTACAGCTAAGTACTCGTATAACGAAACAAATATTAAATTATATTCTAAATTACTTTCGTAATTGATTTATTTAATACGGTCACTGGATTACGTTACTTAAAGGTAATTATATAAACGAAGGACGACACTCTAATTTAGCAAAGAATATATTTAGGCAACACAATAAATTAAATTAGTTCGCCTCATAATTAGTTTAAGCGTTCAACGAGTAATGCAAGATTTAACTCGTTTTCGCGTTGGTAATATTTACTGCAGGTAAACGCTGTTACTCGTAGTGAGTTTCTTAAACATATTTATTTATCTATTCAACAACCTTCATGGTATATACGAAGTATATACAGCGTTACACACATACATATACAGCGTTAACAGTTAACACCAAATAACCTCTATGGTTTAATCATTCGGAATAAAAGGGCTAGTCAGCTATGCAAATGTTTTGAATGAGTTTTTATTATATCCATTAAATAATACAAATTTGATTCTTAAGTCAATACCAAATTTGTTTATTTTTCTTTATAACATTACAAGTTATCCTAATACATGCAACAAGGCAGGCAAACAAGGCAACATAAATAAATTAAACGTTACTGCTAAAATACTTTTATCTGTCCTAATATAGGTTTAGTTATTGTTAAAACTAGAATGGCTATGACACCCTGTAGCTATCATATAATATTTACTGCTTCTATACATTGTTTAGTAGTAGTAAATTATTAAACAAAAATCTTACAATTAGATACTACTCGTGATATGGGTTGCTTCATTTCCACTTGTGCCACTTGTACCTGCAACACTTTTGGCCCATTCGATGTGCGTTGTGGATGGCCATAGAGGCGAAAGTGGGTTATTTTTTAGGTCAGAGTAGATTAAAATAAAAAATATTTTAACGCCATTTTATTTTTTCTTTGTAAATCTTGACGCGCTGCTAGTAATGCAGTGTGGAGGCTCTATAGCCTCCACACTGCAAAGCTTTCTTATAGTTTCTTAAATTATAATTGTTTTGTTTTATTGTTTACTATATCTAAAAGGAGCACATTAATGGAGTATATTTTAGCAATATTGGAAAAAAATTGTGGAATAATAATATTTTTGCAAAAATTTGCTTAATCACTTTTTGTTTTACATTTTTACGTCCAATTAAAGCGATTATGATCAGCCATTATTTTTATGATACCTCATTTCTTAGTTTACAATAAATAATGTCCAAAATTGGTTTCAGCGTCGTGTCCCACGACGTATTACAATAAAAAATATAATTGGTTATTAGCCTTACGATTTCCACTAATATTTGTAAAGAAAGTATATCAAAAATCATTATGTCACACGTAGTTGCAAAGGACGTGACCGTGACGTGGCCGTGACCGTAGCCTTGATCGAAGCGCGATCAATTTATTTATTTCTTTAAAAATTACATATACTTTGGAGGTATACGAGTATATTCCTCCGGTGGTATAACTGATTGGCAGGTGGTTCAACGAAGTTATTTTAAAGCCAAGTTTTTTATCCTTTTTCTTAGCCGGGAAGGGGTCTTAGGGAATGGCTTGAAGACGCCGCACTTTAGACTATTTCACTCTCTAATGGTGTGCGGAAGAAAAGAATGAAATCCGACATTCTTTCTCCTAAAAAAATCCTTTATTTTGTGAGAATATAGTAGAACGGTTTCTGAAGTTCCTCACTAATGGAGGACCATGCTGGGAGCTTGACGTAGGCCTTAAATAAGTTAATGAGAGACTGTCAAATCTGCGAAAGCGCCTAAACACGTGTCAGAATTTAGATAGGACGATCAGCTGGCGAGTATTACAACGATTTAATATTATCAAATAAAGTTTTTTTTTCTCGGATACCATAATGAATTTTAATATATCGTCTTTACAAATCATATTTAAAATAGCAGGGCGATTTTTTTTTAAACTTTATTATTTGTTTTACAAAACACCTTTACATTTCCCCACAAAGACGGTGCCTTTTCTGTGGGTAATTAGCTGGGTGATATATTATATTCAGTAATCATATTGAATATGAAATACTTGCTTTGGTATTTATATAAGAAATTAATAAGAGCATGGAGATAATTCATTTTCATAAAGTATAAAATATTAGTTTCCATTCTGGCTGTAGGCTTTAATTATTATAAACTGTAAAAGATTAACGCGCAAATCAAACCTGAAGGAGTATGAGCCATATTCATGGTCGTAAATTTAGAAAATGGATGGACATTTTTTTTTATATACCTACTCGAAGAATTTTGTAATAAAAATAAAAATCATCAAGGACGTTAAATAAAAGAAAACATACAGAAAACGTGTTATGTACGAACCACTTACGAACGTGCCTTGCCATTAGACACGTTCGAGTGTCCATATTGGATCGCTCATTCAACCATTATCATCGGCTAAATTTTTATAATGTCTCGTCATAACACATCGCATTCAAGCAAATCGCCTATTACGCATTTCAATATATCACTTCCATTGCAGTGCATTCAAGGAATTTTAAGGTTCGACACGCCGACAGTTTCTTGCGCCATGCGCGTTTTGCGACCAGCCGTTAGTCCTGCAAAATCATTCTGTTTGTATGGAGATATGATTTGGAAATACGATGAACATGCATGGCGTTTACATTATAATAAAGCCCCGCGTTCGTCTTAAACTTAAGCGAAGAACAGCCGAGGAAGTTAATTTGTAAACGAGATTACATTTACCTCGGAGACTTTTTATTTATGGATTTTAAATGAAACTGTTTTTTATTGCTGTCGGGAGTCTATATTTTAGCTATTAAGTACCACCGAATACAAAACATCATTAGTAAGTCCGTTATTATACACAGAGGTTAAATAATATTGTATAAGTCAAATATGTTATCCTTACGTGTCGCACAATAAGTTATCTGAGAAACGTATACCATACAAGGAGACTGTAAAGATCCCAAAGAGAAACTGGTTGTGGCAATTGGCGAGAAAATACACTTTTATTTACTATTAGCAAAGTTCTTTCTAAGATCATTTTTGATAGTTACAGCGGAAAATTTATCTTGAAATTGCTGATGGTCCTTGGTTCCTTTTGGGTTCTAAATAATTACCACACTAAAACTTCTCAAGTTTATCTATCTATCGTTTACGGGTTTTTTAAAATTCATAAAGCTTTTCTTCAGAAAAACATATACTTGCATAATAGTATTAACATTTAATTTTATTTACTCTATGCATAAATAAATATACCAGTATCAAACGGAAAAAATAATTTTATTAAAACAGTAACAGTTTTAAACAAAAACTAGTATGATAGTCAACTATAGTCTTAGAGCCCTTACACTAGGTGAGGGCATAAAATATGTAATACCGCCTGTGAAGATAACCTTTTAGGAAATCAGGAGGTTGAACGGTTTGCCTGTGACTTTTATAGCCGTGCTACCGTAACATCATCTGCATATTCATCATATGTATTCATCTTTAAACTTACCTATTTATATAGCTGCCTCTACAAGCTTGGCAGTTATGTTAGCAGACAGCAAACATAGCTGCCTCTGTGATGCTGCCTCGCTGCTACAATATTTTGCAAGAGTTGTATCGTCGCTTGGCGGTCTTGACCGACAATTCTGACCGATATGGAAGCCAACATAGAGACGATTCTTGTTTGAATTTGCCATCATACACGAGTAGGTATTTATTGCGGTTTCAACACCTTGCCTATGAAACCTAGCTATGTCGCCACGGACGCGAGACAATTATTGCCAAATAGGCCAACGAAATTGCGTTAATTTGAAAAGGATCTTGAAAATATGATAAATACGCGTTTTGTTTGAATTTAATAATAATTTATGGTTCGTATAGAAATCGGTTGGTTGCTACGTTTTGAAGCAATCATACGGGTCCTTCTGAATACCACCGTTTTGCCATATGTTTTTCAATTGTATTTACTCTTTTAAATCGCAAATGTCATTCCTATACAACTTAGATATGTTTGTTTTTTTTTTGAAAATCTATTATCTTATCGTAGATACCAATAAAATAAGAGGTTGTTGGTTATTTAAATACATGAGTTACCTATCAACTACTTGCTATACAATATACCTAGAGTAAACGTAGTGGTTATTACGATCTAATTGAGTTGTATACTAAACCTCTTTAGGTCCTGCAAGATATGGTAGAAAAATTATTCTAATAAGACTATAGACATTTAACAGCGATATCACTCGGTAAAATAATATTTTATTGAGGTAATAAAATTTATTCGCAAAAGCAAAAACCCTCATAAAGGCTATAAGAATAGTTGCAATAAGGATATATATAAAAAAACACCATTTAATTACCCTGTACTAAGTACGATAGAAGCACGTTCATGCGTATTTGTGCTAAATAATCTTTATGACCACAAATATGTGACGTTCGGGTGTATCAACTTCCCCTAGCGTGTAAAGTTACTTTTCAGTCATCCTCAAGAAATTTTATGGTATGCCTAAAAAATAATAGATTACTTGAGAAATTTATTCATTAGTAACCAACCAGGAACTCTTAAAATAATGAAAGGCAATTAACACATTTTTTCACATTAAAATGATTACACGATTAGGTAATTTCTATGTGCTAGTTATCTACCTTTATGTATCAGCTCACCACACGATCGCAACCGGACGCCTGCATAGGTGCGAGCGACTAAAATACGTGTTTAAGTGCTGCTAATGACTAATGACGCTGGATTACTGCTATAATAATATTATTCTCACTGCAGCACCAAAATTGGACTGACGAATATAGTTGATTATGTCGAATGATTAGCTTATTTAAGTAGGGTCCAAAATAATTGTATATTACATAGGTTCATCATCTAAAACAAAAGTGTACACTATGAGTTTTACCTATATGGCGACGATTTTTTGTTTAGCCTTTGAGCTATAACATTTTACCAATCACTTGTATTTTAGGACTTCCGTTTACTGCTTTCAGCGGTTGCAGCTCCCAGTTACATTGCCTATGTTCTAATACAAAGGGCATATTAGATATGCTTAGAGTGAGAATTTCTCGAAACGATAAAATAGTTTGCTTACTCTAAAATATGTATAATTATAAATTCATTTAAATACGTTTAGCTATTAGCAAGAGAAAAATACGAATCCCCATTCCCCATCCCCCCTTAAACTTACAGAGAGAGAGAGACTAAAGTAGTTAGCGATGGAAAATAAGGGCAGAACCTCGAAGATAGTTTATGAACTCATAAAATTATAAATCATTTAGACATGCGTTCGAGCAGTGATTTTGTACGTCATCGTTAGCGATGATGAATCGGTAATATATAAATGTATCCATTATCCATTCCTTAGGCGCCGTTCAGGAAGATTTTGAAATTAGTGCGCTTTGAAAAGTTCCAAAAGTGTTTATTTTTGCATCACGTGCAGCCGCCACAAGTCTTGATCAGAAAAAAATTGCAATTATCAATTATGATTAATATTATTGACATGATTAACATTTATGATAATTAGACCCACTTCAACTTACCAAGATTTTGCAAAAAATGGAAACGCTTTTCAATGAACCAGATATATTGGCCACATTGAAAATCTGCAGATTGCTAAACTCATCCAGATGGACGGCGCCCAGCAGGTAGACCAAAGAAGAGATGGAAGACAGCGTAAGAGAGGATGCTCTTCGCTCTAATTGGAAGGCTGGTGCAGAATGGGGCAGGCTACTTAAGGAAAGGCCAAAGTACTCAAGAATCAGTAAAAAGAAAGAAGAATCAGTAAAAAACAATCCAGTAATTTCAATGATTTTTTACAAAAATAGGCATATCTACAATCAACAATTGGATTTTCGGAATAGGAAACCTAAAAGATACGACGGTGTGCCTGTTTATACGAAAACGCTTAATTTTACTACAACAGGGCGAACCTACAACGTTCAGCAAACCGCTCCATGCCCGTCTCGTTCACATGCAGTAATACAACGCGGCGAAGTGCGAGATAGACTGTTTATCGCGCCCGGTCTATGTCAGGAGAATGTTGCATGGCAACATTTCGTCCGATTCAAGACATGACGAGAGAGACCAGACGAAGCGCCGGCGATGACGCCGGCCGCGTGCAACCGTCTGCAACTAAAAGTGATCGTACCGCATCTCACGATGGCCTACAAATGTGTCCGCATTACACAAAGTGTCACATCTCGGAAATGGCCACATATCATTTTTGACTTTCTTAAAACGATTAAATCTTCAAACCGCAAAACATGCATCGTTTATACACGCGACTATGGTGAGGCGGCAGGCACGATACATCAGACGTTTTCCAGATAATGTTTAGAACGGTACAGCTGTGCTACTCTTGAGCCAATCCAAATTGCAAACGACAAATCTTGCAATTTCTTTGAACAGAAATGGCGAAGTGGGTGAGTTCGTAATATAATATGTCGCAAGTATATTGTTAAAGCCGTGATATTATAATTTCACAGGTGAAATTAAAATTGCATGGTATAAAATTGCATGACAATTTACCGTGCAATCATAATTTCACTGGTGAAATGATAATATCATGGCTTTGATAATCTACCTGCGACATATGTATAAGCAAGCGATTCCTGGAGGCAATCCAACAATTTAGTATGCCAAATCACGCGTTTTAGACCGGTTTTGCATGCAAAACCTTGATATAGCATACTAAATTATTGAATTGCTTTCAAGAATTGCCTCCCTGGTCAAAAACTGTGCAAAAAAAATATTGGAGCGTTCGTTTATTTTTTGACCACGCATAATTATGTTTAAATAGATGTTTGAGGATTGGTTTTACTGTGGTAATAAAACAAACCTAATAAATTACATTGTGCTAAAACTTGTTTTTTTTTAATTGGGATAACTTAAGCGTTTTTATGTATATAAATATACTTACAGAACAATATGGTAGCTTTATAAACGTGTTTGATGTTATCGGTCTAATAGTATTTACTGAATGGTAATTAATACCTGTTTTTTGAATTCATGTCCAAAGGTGGTTGATTTATTACTTATATAAAAGTGTTACTTCTTTTACCGATTTGGATTAAAACTAAATATTTAAATATAAAATAATAAATAATTCAAATAACGACAAGAAGTAAAACAAGTATAATAAATAATATAGGTACCTACATCTATTTTCGATAATCTATGCGTGTTTTTTTACAAAGTACAAAAAATCTATATCTTTTACAAGTAATAAAATAACTAAAAACTAAAAGTACTTGTTGCACTTTGTATAAACATGAGATGCTCCACACACTAGGAAATCCCTATTCCATGTGGAGCATCCATTTCTTATTTACTACTTATTTACTACTTTATTTTTAATATATGTACTTATTTTTCGGCACTCGGTAGGATTATTGATAGTGTGTTTTTAAAGTACATAGTTTATCTTATTCATCAAATATGGACTTTAACAATCTATTAATTAGAGTAATAAAACTTAGCTTCTTATGTTGTAAATATATAAAATTAAAAATAGAAAAAGAAAATAGCAGTAAATATATAAAAACAATGTATAAAACATAAAAAATATAATATGTAAAATACAATATAATATAATTTTTGATATCTATGTACTAATTATTGACATTTATGTTTATACAGATGTAACTTTTTCTCAGGCACACCTTTTATGGGGTCATTCTATACTTCAAATCGATCAACTTTTCTTCTAAAAGTTTTTCAATCTGTCAAAAAAAGCAAGTAAGAAACAGTGGATGTATATTTTTTACTGATATATAATATTAGTATATAAGTGCATTTCTATACCTATGTATATAGTATTTTAATAAAGATAGTGTATAAGGCCGTAAGGCTCGTATAATATCAAATACATAAAAGTGGAGATAATAAATACCTGCCATAATTTTTACTTTATAATTTAGCCTTCATGTTTTAGTATATGACTTCAAATGATTTTTTTTTTTTTCAATTTCAATGTTGCCAGAAGCAACTTTTAATACTCAAATATATACAATTACAATGTATAGATCCAGCTAAGACATTGTCTTATCTGCCGGTTTCTTAATCTTAACTAAAAACAATTTATTTTAACATGCTTATAATATAATACAAAGTACTTAAAAATTAGTTAACGTAACGTAATTTGATATGAAGAACTATTATTTTGTCGACATCTTTTTGGGTTCTCGGAAACGAAAAAATATTCAAACTAATATTAATAATTTATATTATAATAACGTAATCGAAACTCAATAAAATATAGTTAAATTACAGTAATTCAGCCATTCTAGTCAATTTAGCCAATCTTGCTATTTTGCTGGTGACCGTTTATGAATATTTAGTGGGCTCGGGAAACACTGAACAGTTCAAGGTCTATTTGATACTTATTTCCTAAGATCCGCTCCATTCTAGCCAATAACGTTAGCGGATAAATAATGTCATAGTATCATATACTACGGTTCAAATACATACAGATCATTTCTGTTCTTAATCAGTCCAATTTAAATTTGATAGGATAACTAAGCGCAGGCGTATTGTCGGCTAGTGCCTTTGTGTTGGAATGTTCGCGATAGCTGAAACTTGATGAAACCTGACGTTGATGAAACTTAAAAAAAGGTGAAACAATGATCTGTATTCTATTCGCATTTCATATTACATCTAATGACTGCCTCAGGTACAAAATATGCAATACCTAATTATTTTTTTATCCTAACACAACATTAATTTTAACATTTCCGTTTATCAGTGTTTCTGTCTGCGGCATCGTAGCTCCCAAATGGATGAAACGATTTTAATTATTATTATTTTTTTGTTTTAAATGTGACTTTTTCGAGAGTGTTCTTAAAAAATCTTTCAAGAAAATTTATTCAGGGGTGTGTTTGTATTTTGATGGTTTGATTTCTCTTTCAGAGAAACATTCGAATACCGCAGTGGAAGGCATCATGGTACAAAAACGTCATATTATGTTTCAAAGGCTCCAAGATTTTTTTCTTTTTAGGCTTCTGAACACTTCATGCATTTTTTTTTTTTAAACAACTAATACATAGAATTGAATACATAGAAGGATATTTAATGATTAATCTCCGAGCCTTGTATTAGGTTTTTAGTTAAAAAAAATTGTGCCTCAAGTGAAGAAAAAGATAATAAGGAAGTAATGAAGCCAGAACCTATTGTATATACAATGAATTGCAACCACTGAACATTTTATTGGGCCTAGATTGAGCTCATTTCACATATCATAAAACTAAGTAAAAATATTTTAGATTTAAAAAAAACAATTCATTCTTCTGCACTACACAAAACATTACCTGTATGGCAAATTGCAATCTTCCGTGACTCACAGCTAAAAAGTTACATGCCTGTTACAGACGGACAGACAATTGTTGGTTTTTTTTTTTGGTCCGTAACCCAAAAATAGAGATAAATACCCAAGAAACTAATAAAAGTTTCTTTGCCACATTTTACTAACTCAATAAAAAAAAACCTCAATCTTAGGAATGTGTATAAATCACAGTGAAAGGTTTACCACTACCATCCACAGCCGCGTCTTTATTTGATGAAGCACGAATGCAGCAGTGTTCACTGTTCTTTACGCGTCACCTTAAATACACAACAAAAGTGAGTGGCCAATAAATACAAACCTGCGCTGCAAGAAATTGTCATCGAATATGGCGCAAATTATGTCTTGAAAAAGTCATGTCGTAACCGGCGGCCGTTGGTGCCTCTTTCTCTGCTGTTCTGCTAATCCATTCCGCAAAAATGTCAAATCCAAAAAGTTGCACACAACACTATCATAAAATTTGTATTTCTCCTTATTTCACTGTGGTTACTCAAACGGTATTCAAAAATATTACTTGAAAAACTGCTTCTAGAAAAACCGTATAAGTACCGCAACCGGAATAGACGAGTGTTAGCGCACGGTTTAAAATTATTTTCCTGACAGAAAAGACTTCGAGGCGCGGTCAGTCGATGTTTATTTACCACTTGTGCGTCTGAAGAGCGCCGCGCGAGTGAATGAACTAAATAACAACTAATAAAACCGTTGGCTGAGCTGAGCTGAGCTGAATAGCAGTCACCTACCGGAGACGGTCGAGAACCGCGCGACCGCACTTTCCATGCAATACTAAAGTTAAAAACGCGATTTCTTCACCTCACCAGTCCGCCGCCGCAGCACGCGGCGCGGGCGGCCCACGCACCGACGGCTTCTCAAACAGGTCTTCACTTCATCACCTCAGCGTCTCTCAAACCTGGACACATTCAAAGAAACGGCGACGAAAGTTTTCATTTTTGTAGAATACCCATAGGTCCTTAATTCCGCATTGTACTTTAATTTCAGTACTTCATTTCAGTACTTCAGTACATGAGCATTTTTACTTTATTCATCCATCAGTGCTAGGCGATTTATCGAACCATCCATCTGTACTCGAGCAACTCATGGAGAAATTTTCGTCGTCAATACTCTAAGCGACATTTACTTGAACGACTTACTTTTCTGTACTGTGCCTAACTGTAGAGGAAACATCCGAGTGGCGGATTCACCGTTCCTCTGGCTTTACTTTGAACGGTCCTTCAACTTTCCTTAAGGAATGTGTCATCACCAGTATAAAATAAAAATGAACTAGGTACAAATGATTCCTAAGATAACACGTTCTCAAACTTAAAACGCGCAGTGATTTGATTTTTTACGAAATTGCGTGCATAATTTTATTCTTTTGGATTTAATTTAGGACATACAGAATATTTATTTAGCTAATTCGACTAATAGTTACGTCGGACATAATATTGGTCAGATTGTACCCATTGTAACCTGGGTAATGCTGATCAAGTTTACTGTTTATCGTTCGGCTGTAGCCTATAGTCTGTGGACCACATGGGAGTTATTCTTAAAAGCAATCCAAGAATTTAGTATCCCAAATCAAGCGATTTTAGTTATTGCGCTACTCGACTTGGTCTAAATATGTTTGTTTGGGATAATGCGAACATAATTGTTAGTCGTGGGTTATCTAAGTCGACAATTATATTACCGGCTATTATGACTTCTGAAAGTATTTAATTATTTATGAGATATTGTTCATATTTTGGGGAAAACCCATTATAAAAAAAGACTTAAATACATGTGGGGTATCACCACCGACACTTTTCCCACGAATCACTTATGTGGCACAATTTAATTGAAAAATGTGAAAACAAGTGTTAATGCCGAGCCGGGGACTCACGCTTAAGATGTGTAAACATCAGCGTTCGTTTGTGAATCTAATGGGGAGAATTGAAAATATAAAATTAAACTAAACATGACATAAAATATATTTAGATAATTTATTTATTTTTATCCATTTTTTTTTTTATAAGTCTCACTTACAAAGCAATTGAACACCAGCCTCTTCCTCCTGAATTAACCAGTTACTTATAATTAATTAAATACCAGCGCCCACTTCCACTGCTGACTGCTGACCGCTAACTCGGACGCCTGGCCCTCCGAATTCCTTGCTTACAGTAGAAAAGTCATTCAAATATAGTTCCGTTTTGACGGTTTTTTTCTAATATATGCATTATATATGAGTAAGTATACTGTCACGGAAATTACACGCATCATCAACTAACAATGAAAAAAATACATTTATTCAAATCACAATGGCCGTCACGAGATCATAAAAAGAAAAAAGTTTACAAGGTATTTATGTGAGTAAAAAACACATCTATTATTAGATAATAATAATATGTGTCTAGTAACAACAATACGCGTGTATATTGTATAACGTTTCGAATAGGTAAGGTTCATATCTAGTAATCTAATCATTTAAATATCTTTATTTGGATTTGAATCCAATTAATTAGATGTGTTCCTACGTCACTACTCCAACAAAACATTCTAAATGTTCTTTGGTTTGTCTCGTAGTAATTTTATTATTATGTTATTAGGAAGCGTACGTTCTTGCCACCAGAGGTCGAGTACGTCAATGAGTACAATTAACTAAAGTGATATCCAAAGGTCCTCCCTCCGCCTGTGATATGGTCGTAATGTCGACAGCTAGTTTAACGAGTCACTGGTCAAACAATATGAATTACGTCTTAAGATATTTGCAAAAAAAACGGTCCTATAATAATTTTATTAATATCATGACAATTAATGATATTAAATACGTAAAAGTATATATTCTACTGAAAATTTACTTAGATGCCAACTTAAAAAATAGTTCTTCTAAAAATCTAATTTACTACTAGGATACTACTGTAAAATATTGGTACATTTATTTTTAGATATACGTTATGTTATTTATGTTAAATTTTTAAATTAAAAAACTTATGTACCGACGTATGTATGAAACACAATATTATTATGTAATTTTATTAGTTGATTTTTAAAAGAAATCTGTTTTAGTTTAAATTAAAAAACATATGTACCGACGTATGTATGAAACACAATATTATTATGTAATTTTATTAGTTGATTTTTAAAAGAAATCTGTTTTAGTTTAAATTAAAAAACATATGTACCGACGTATGTATGAAACACAATATTATTATGTAATTTTATTAGTTGATTTTTAAAAGAAATCTGTTTTAGTTTAAATTAAAAAACATATGTACCGACGTATGTATGAAACACAATATTATTATGTAATTTTATTAGTTGATTTTTAAAAGAAATCTCTTTTAGTTTTACATTTATTTATTTATTATGATTACCCAACAAAAAATTTACACAATACAGTTACAACAAAGGCAGTTAGAGCTTAATGAAAGAATAATTTTAAAATATATTAGACGCATTTAAATAAGATGAACGATTTCAAATGTAAACAATAATGCAAATAAAAATTATAAAACATACTAATTTAAGTTTTGATTTTACAAAAACGATATACTTAATATAGGACTAAACTAGTTTTTTTTTGTGGTTTTGTGCATTTATATAATACAGCGCGGCAGTTTTGCGAAACTTTTATTCTTTAAAGTTCTTAAAAAAAAAAGATCAATTTGGGAGAAGTTTTTAATATTAGAATAATGAAGTATGTGTAGTAAATCACAAGTGAGTTACATATCTAAAAACTCTCATAAACCTCTATTGGACGGCTTGATAGTAGCTTCTTATACATAAACGTGCCTATGTATAAATGCTAAAAGCATTGTTCAATCTTTCTTTCGAACTGATGAAAATGATTGTTTCTCGTTGAATAATCTTATCACGCAATTTTAGAACTCCTTTCGATGTTTCTTGTCGAACGCCACAAGTGTTCGAAATGTGTTTTTTTTTTTTTTGAGCAAGTCATCCATCATGCCTTTTTACTGGATTTGACGGATTCTTTCTTTAGAGAATACAAGTTGTCAGGTCTAAAATAGGTATAAAATGTTTCGTGATTTCGCTACAGGCCGGCGTTACTGTATCTCGTGACGTTTTCCTGTATGTAGCCCAAAACAAAAACTATGTTCTAGAACCATATATACTCGTATAATCAATGGTTCTAGGTTAAAATAAAACTTTGCTAGGTACCTATTAAAAAAAAAAACAAATTTAACAGGAAATCAGGAGTTCGCGATGGTCTTGTTAATAATTTAATCTAGTCTAGGCGTTTTATACTATTGGTCGTAAATTCGATTTCGTACATTATTTATAACGCTTCATTACTTACCACCATCTTCCCTATCTTTAGTACTCGTGAATTTAGCTTAAATTAATAAATCCACAAATAATTACGTATGTAATCTTAGCATTTTTTTTTTATTTTCTAAGATATTTACGAAAATCCTTATACAAAACTATACATATACAAATAGGCATATATTAATTTCAACGCGCTCGAAAAGTTAGACACTTCCAGTATTCCAGTTTGTAAATCTTCTTGCATCTTTGTCGTGTATTGAGCGTGTAATATTACAATTAGGTTTTTTAGTGTCACGTTCATTAGGTAGGATTATTTATTTAATTGCGGTTTAACATTTAGACTTAAGATGGACGAATTAATTAAAGTTTCAGTAAAACGAATTTCATTGTAGTAATCATTGACCTTCATTTGAAATGCGATAATGCGATTCCTGACGTCAGTTTTGTCAAATATTACTAATTCAGCTGTCATATTAATAAGATACGTCAAATTTGCTTAATACTTTTATGTGCGTGGTTAAGTATGATTTGAACTAGGCACGTAACTCTTGTCGATATATTTATATGGCAGTTCATCGGAAGCCAATCGGAGATTCAATTATCTGAAAAAACAATATCTTGAATAAAATAATAAATTAATGATTATTATTTCGTTAAACCGCATTTTAACTTAACTGTTTATTTAAATTTTCATTTAAACGTTAAAATCTTTCATTTATTTATATGCATAGTTATTGCATATACGTGGTTTATTTTCATTATAGGTTATATACGTAGGTATAGGTTGTTATAGTGGGTAGATTAATTTATTTTTCTTTTACGAAATAATATATATAAATTGATTCAGTTTGGTGGATGATATTGTGGTAGTTGATGCCTAATCTTTCAATATTTTCCACATTCAATTCAAAAGAATGTTATTCTAAACAAACTGAATTAGTTAACAAGGCGCCAGACGCCGAGGCCCCAATTGCAATTTAATTTGGTTTGTGAAACGATGAAAAACGTTAGATCTGATTCCATTTCGTTTGAAGATAATACATCTAGATAGATAATTAATGTTTATTCTTACCCTTGCTTATTGGATGGACATATTTTAAACTAACACAAAAGAAAATATACAATGAATCAATGAAATCTCTGAATTGCAACTGTTGAAAGACCTTTTCGTCTACTTTAGAGGCAAGAATGCTCGCGAAAAGGTCTCGCAAAGAAAGGATGTAATTTAGGTTGAAAGACGAAATTCTGTCATCGTGCAGAGGGCATGAAATCTAAAATTTAAATTAATTGTACTTACAGATTTATTAAATATAAATAAACAGTGGCGTAAATTATTTGGGGCTGTGAAAAGAATAAATAGCCTAGATTTTTTTACACGACAAAAAGGCGAATTAGAAATGTAACTTGGAGTTCATTTTATTCTTGGACATTTTACTTTGAAGGAACACGAAAATTCGGGAAGAAAATATCTGCAACAATTCTGCAAAATTCTGCACTATTTTTTATTATTGATACAAATATTTTTTTTAAATACCGACAGGCAATAATTTCGGGAACATATTTTGAAGCAGATTTAGGCTTATCAGTATAAGTTGCCTGCCTAAAACTATAATAATAATAATAATAATAATAATATAAAAATCCATACAGTTTTTTTTTAATTCTTTATTAGGCACCCTGATAATAATGAAAGTTGACTTATATTAACAGTTATTTTTTTATAAGATATTATTCTGTATAATTAATGAAACCATGCATACTAACAAATGTCTTATAGTTCAATTAATAAACAAATATGATACAATTATTTGCGTTTATTCTCAAACAGTAAACTTTCCTCTATACAGTGTGAACTTTAAGTCAGCAGTATCCTTTTAAGGGATCATTATGGGTTCTATTTGAACTATTGTTCAATAAGTTTTCATATAGCTAACAAAAAAATCCATATAAAAATATAAATACTCTATTGAACGTTTGGTGCGCGAATTGTTGCGTTCCTGACCTATCCAATTGACCTACATTACAATATTTGCGCGCGGGAAACTACCCGTTCGTTCAAGTCGTCAATACATTTGTAGGTACGGTGCCCCGTGGATACCGGTTCGCGACGTCGCGACGCTGCGCGGTCTGACATTTTATTAAGTGACCATACTTTAAAATGTTTTGCGGACTCTTTCCTTTGCTATTTTAGATCATTTTTTTTCGCTTTATTTACAAAGGGCCAGAATCACCCCTTAAAAGGATACTGCTGAGTTTAAGTTCACTCTGTAAATATACCTAATTATCGTCGACGGTCGACTGTTTCGGTGTGACGCGGCATGTCTTTGTATCACGTTTCTTTGAAACGGTCGACAACGGAAATATTAAAAAAAAATCTCATAATAACCACAAATTAGTGGAAAATCCAGCCGCTGCAGTGCACCGTACGGAATGCCATTAAAAATATACGTAAGAAATAATTTTAAAACGTCATAAAGTTGTTAACTATAGCCAAAAAACAAACGGGAAGTCGCAGCCGCGGAGACTAAGACCGCGGTCTATTCTTAGAGGAAAATCTATTAAAATCCTGCTGTCGTACTGAGCGTGCAGACCACAAAATATACTTCACAGGAACAAGAAAATTGTGACATATTAAATATTTGCTAATCGGTCCCAGATGTATCTGTCAAACCATCTGCCGGCGGTTTGTTGTGCAAAATATTTTTATTTATTTATTCAATTTTGTTTCTACATATTTCTTAGATGATGAATAACATAACCATACCTAACTGGGCATTGCCCGTACTAAGGTAGGCGAATTTTAGTAGTTGTTTAATAGATTGATTAAATGCGATTGCGCTGCGCTTTTGTGGAAATATAATCGTAGATAAAATAAAAAATAACAGTGATATACGAGTATATACATATAATATGAATACATAAAAATATACATATACATATATAATAAGTTGAGAAATAGAAAAGATCAATATTATATTACACAGGAATATAGTTAACCAGAGTCTCAGTGTCCTTTCTACAAAGATCAATTAAGCAGTTTGTCAGTGTCTATTTACTTAATAATTAATTTGCTATTAAGCTTATTTGCAGGATATCTTTTATTTTATTATATAGCCTAGGTGCAAGAAAATAATACACACAAGATAATATATTTATTTGTATGTAATCATATAATATCCATATTTATAGTGTATGTATTAGTACATAATATATAATTTATATTATTTCTATTTAGTATAATCTGTGTTTTATCTTTTATATGCATGTGGTTTTCTCTTTTTATTTAAATAATGATAAGGTTTTTCTTACTTAAGTGTATAGAAGTGTAAAGAAGTTATATATTCAATATTTTGTTAGAGTACCGAATAAAAAAAATAAAATAAAATAAATAAAAAATACCTTTCCTTTGGGCGAATTTATTTCTAGTTTTAGGAACCACTTTCTGCATTGACGTGTCACTAAAATAAAGAGGAGTTATTTCGGGATTTTAAAGTACTTGATATTCGACAAATTTATGTTAAAACAATTATTTCTCATTATCATAAACATAAAGAAATGCAATCCGATATTAACTGGTAGCTAATGCGTGATAGACTGTTTTTATTAAATTTTTACACAAAATATTTTTTAGACAAATGTCAAATATTTTGTTTTGCTTATGTTTAAAGTTAACAGATTATTTATCCAGCCATTTCTTCACCTGCCTTAACACTTCCTCAGCATTATTGTGAACGCCTTGCAACGTTTTCCCTCTGAAAATGATGACGGTATCATCAGCAAATAGTACTGGATCGCCGCCGAATAAACTAATATTAGGGAGATCATTTATATACAATAGGAACAGTAGCGGTCCAAGTACACCAAATTTGATGATAGCTTTGCTACTTAATGTTGCTCCTAATTAGGTCATCTGAGTTCAATTAGTTAAATAATTTCTGAACCACTGCAGGGTTAGATCACGTACCCCAAGCTTCTCCAATTTTGCAAGCAAAATTGACTGCGACACTGTGTCGAAGGCCTTTGCCAAGTCTAAAAACACAGTGAAAATACCGTTTTTTTTCCGCGGTTGGGCGGTTGCTGCCCGACCCAGCGCCTTGCTCCGCTCGTCTCTGAGACCAGGCGCGTTCTCAATTCGTTTTTTTATAATTATAAAAAATTGGGAAAGATTTTTCCTGTTTAATGTTTGATTATCAATATAGATCAACCCCTGAAAGGAGCAAAGTGAATAAAAATACACTCTATAAGTTAATTCCTAGTACTGGACATCGGTCCAATCACAGCCCCCGTCCCATGTTGCCGAACGGTGAGGCTGATAGGTGTTAATTTTACCAAATTAACGAATTCATTGGTTTTGAAGCAATCTACTTTCGGAACCCAACTTTTATATAACAAAGTTGTTTCTACAAATCTTACCCAATTAAAAATAATGTCAGTCTTTATTGTAGGCGTTAAGCAATTAAATGCCTAACAAATGCATTTAACACAGTACTAAAAACACATTGCTCAATTCGCAGCTGCAATTAAATTCGTCGAAAGGCAAACAAAGAAAATAAAAATCCGCCTTTGCCCGAATGCTTTGACGCAAAATTGCATTGTTATTAATCGTAAACGAGGGCAATCGAGAAACTAAAACGGGAATTAAATTCGATGAATAAGCGCATCTAGGCGGACCCGTTCATAGGTCGGATGACGTCATCGCATTAATGGGTATTATCGTCAAGGGCTGCACCAACAGATTACCTACATATGATAAATAAAATAAAGTATTAGTTATCAAAATATATATTAACACGTTTATAGAAACTATTTCCGGCGATTGAGTTGATATCAAAATAACTAAGGTACGCTATACTAAAGTAGGTGCTTCTTACCTCTTTTCCTCCCCGCTCTTTAGAATGGACCAGTTAAGTAGGGTTTCTTACTTCACGTTAAGAAACTACCTATTTTTTTGTATTTTCTCAAAACATTTATAGGAGCGCCAATTTGAAATCTCAGACCACATTAGTAACTATTACATTCATGCGCCAAATATTATCGTTCTTAATTGGCTTGGTCAATTTATGATAAACTTATTTATACACATTGTAAACTCACAATAAATTCTATCTATAGTCGAATATTCCTTTTACCTATATTACCCTCTCACACCGCAAACCGCCTACCCCACCGTACAAAATTAAATGCAGTTTCAGCAGGGAAGGTAGGTAGACAGTTTTAATTTTGACTCCGCCTCGTGTGTGCCAACCACATAAATCTGCATTTTTTCAGTCCGCAAATTAGTTCTAGAATTCTTTATTACAGATCAGTGCACTCAGCATATACCGCAGCAGAAAACCGACCTGGAAACGAGGATATGAGCTCCTCTTCGCGCCGCTTGCAGCACACAAAACCGTGAGTATGTGTATGTATCTGCCTGGTATTTTTCCTTATCTATCCATGCGTATTTCGCCAATCCGAAATTCAACTATTGTCAAAGGCAGTGCCAAGAAGTAGCCAAGAAAAAAATATTACAAAATCGTTGAACCTACTACTACTAAACAAGTTATACAAGGTAACTCAATCCCTTTATACATTACTTGTTATTAACGGTTCTATAAAAAACGTAGTAAATTTAATTATTGTCAACATTATTTTAAATAACCAAATCTTAATTTGGTGGATCTTACTTAAATTCGTTAATTATATTTTGGATATTATTCTTTTTTATCTCTAATTATCTTTATTATCCTAGTTTAATCGGAGAGAGACAATTGTAGAAAGATTTCAATTGTTTCAATTTCAATTTAAATTGTAGAAGAAAGTTGGACATTATAGAAAGATTTTAATACAACCACCAGAACAAAAACAAAAGAATAAAAAAACTCTAATGTAAAGAATTTTCTAATAATCCTAAAAGCTGAAGCTAGATATAGTAAATGAGTTAAAACATAGATTCAAGTACAGATTACGACTTATATGAAAACGGCTTTAAAATTTATAATTTATGACCATATTAATCTAAAAAGTGTTATCTAAAAAAAAGTGTTGTATCAATTGAAATTTAAAAATAATATCATGCTAGTGTTTCCCGTAGATTTTAAAACACTCGTGCAATATTACTTATAAATTATAATCCAATATTTTGATGTCGATTACAAATATCTGAGTGTAATAACAATAATCAACGTGGCATTTTTGTAAATTTCTACACCCTACGGCCTAACCTAATCTAGCATAACTTCTAGAGCTATATGCTGCGCCATCCCAGTAAAGGTTCCGTAGATTTTCTTAGTATTGAGACATGCCATCTTCTTATTTCAATTATGTATGGTTTTATATGGGTATTTAATAATATAAAAAAATAATAGTCTTGTATTATTTATTACTCTAAAGCATAGGATTGTTTTAAAACATCAAATGTTTATACAAATTTACACTAAATTACAATAAAGTGTACGACTATAAAACGATAGTTTGTTACCTTTTGAAAGAAGTTAATATAATTACCTACCTGCCCACATATTTGTTTATTTTATTTCGATATCAGAACATATATATTCATTATTGAGGATATAATTAGTTGAATATAAATTTATGCCAAATTTGAAATTATTTTTTTTTTAAAATGTAGCTATTCTAAAAAAAAATCTCTAAGCTTTAATAACCTCAATAATAAGTTAGTGACAACGGACGGCGCTTTGCGTTTTGGTCGTTTTGATTGAAAACGCCCGATTTCGAATCAAAAAAACGATTTCTATTTACATTTCCGAGCCGCTCATCGCTTTGGGTCGATTCGACGGATCGAATGACGCAACTCGCGCCGCCGGACTATGATTTATACAAACGCTTCGCACGTCATTCGCTACCAAAAGAAATATACAAGAAACGAAAATGGGGCCAGTCTGATAAAAAACAGTTTACTGTCGATAGTGCAAGCCTTTTCACTTGCATCTGTCCGTAGATGGAACCCTTTGTTTTGAACACGAAGGGAGGTTTCCGATCAGAAGTCCCGGGTTGTATATAGTTGACATACCCGTACACAACCCCTGTGTTGTCTATTGTAAAATAACCTCAAACGGCATACAATACCACCGTTTTCTGAGTTGGGTGATTTACTTATTTCCACCCCAAGGTGAACCATCTGAGCACGGAACAATATTGAATGTAAATCAGAAAGTTTGCCATTGATCTTTCGATCCCACTTCCAGTTGACAGTTTTTCGTGGGTATAAAACCGACCAGTCATAGCCCCCCCTCGCTCGAACGCACATATCAACACACGCAGATCTGGCTCTATTATTTATTACATTATTATAATTGTATTATTATATTAATAAAAAAGCCTAATAATGAGCCTCTAATTAACGGTTTTTTTTACTATAAACTATTGTCCAGAACAATATCGTAATCGTGTTTCCATAATATTTATCCTCAAATTGGAAAAAGCGCCATCTCAAGTTTTTCAACCAAATAAACATTCAATGAGCATTAGAAAAACTATTAATACACCTACTCCGGAAAATATATTTACTATTGTAATAATGATTCGAACAAGCTGTCGTGTACAATAATATGTTGTGTTAATTAACAACCTTGAAAGTCTTGAACCGCCCGTTTACTGTTATTATAACCCATTTATCTATGATCTCGCCTGATAAATCAATATAAAAAATATTTTGTCCAATCGCACGTTCAATGACGGATGTTCCATATCGGAAATCTGCACACGTTCGCGTGATTTCTGTCATATTTATTAAATTGAGAATTAATAGAGACTATCTTGATATTTCATCACAGCCAGGTACTATAATATCTTTTGCGTGAATGAGCGTTTTCCTGGTCGCTTGACCACAATGGCCGTCGCCTTCGCAAGGCTCGTTAGTTAGACTCGAAGAGGAAAGGTCACGGCATATGGCAACCCTTCACGCGGAAATACGAGGGAGGGGGGCGCGAGGCCTTCGTCGCTATTTTCCGATCAATATAAATACCCATCGATTGTTTTCCCTCTGTTAAGGTCGGCGGTTAACCTTTATTAACCTTCACTATGGTCCCGGGAGCGCCTTCAATAAAACATTTCTAAAATAAATATACGTAAGATCTGTTATTCAATTCAATTCAATTTTAATATTCCATAACCTCTAACACAGTGCAATAGTAGTATGTGACTGAATATAAATTAGATATATTACATTGCTGCACTACAACACTGATCGCTGCCCCTTAACTACATAACATTCTGTGCCAAAGAAAGCAGTTAAGTCTGGTTTTGAAAAATGATTATAAGAAACAAATAAGCAATTATATTCAGGTGTCCCAAAAACATTTACGAAGACTTTAGGAGGTATTTATGTTCCCTTAATTGTGTAAGAAATTGTATAAAAAAGTGCGAAAATAGTTCATGCCCCAATTTATTAGTATTAGTTTATGAAATTTCTAACTCCTAATTGAGAACATGGAGAACATGGAGTCTCGTGTGTGGTATCGGCCAGCCTGTATAATAAATAAAAATTATAACTTCTAATATACAAGTACCGACGATCTTTTAAAACATATTTTCCGATCTTTTAAAACATATTTTTACAAGGGCCAAATAACATTTTGTGTAATGTTTATTAAACCATAATTTAAGAAATATAGTCAACGACTTGACTTAATTATGTGCTGATGCCACATTAACACCTATCATTTAAATGTTTACTGAAAAAAACTGATTAATTTGCAGTAAGTAATATTTTTGGATAAGGATTTATAATCTATATACATATAATGTTTTTTTTTATTTTAATTTATAATAAAAAACATCATAAAAGGTATGTTTAATATTATCAAAATATACTAGGTGTATAGAGTCAAAACGGGTCTGACAGCCAACAACAGATTTGGAATGTTTAAAGTATGTTTAGTTATTTACGACAAAGAAACCCAAAACAAAAAACAGCCCAAACTCACTTTCTTATCTGTTCTAAAATCGCCTTTCTAATAATTATTTATATTTTTGTTCTTTCACCAAATAAAATGCGCTTAGAAGAACTCTGTTGCAATATAATAGCTTCGACAATCCCACTACAATCATCAGTAAATTGTGTGGTTTCTGAAATAGGTACATAATGTGTCGCTAAGTCCTTTGTATATACGATAAATGTAAATATTTTCCCTAAGGTACGACTAAGTTATGAGATAATTTCGTCTGAGATCCGAACGTTTTGATCAAAGGAAGTCGATATTGCTAAACCTCTGACCAGTACCGGATGGCCACTTGGGAAGAGGATCGAGTAGGTCCACTACATGTGAATCTATTACGGTGGAAATCGTGGGAAGCTGCTTCTGACGCCATAATGTTTAAATAATAACACCATCAAATGCGCAATAGCGGTGACGCAGTTGTATTGTTTGTCATTAGAAAAAAATATTAATCTATAAATAGATATTTATGATTTTGTCTCATGGCATCTCGAAGGTATTAAATTTAAGTAGGCACATATATTAAATACCTACCTTATCTATAGGTTCATCGTTACAGCTGTGTATAGGTAATTGATTGTTTATTATGAGATTGTGGGATATCCAATCGCAGTTACCCGTATAAATAGTGATTCATCTAATTACATTTTACACAGAATCACTTGCATTATTGAATTCTTTGAAACTTAGCTAAGTATATACAGAGACAACCAACTACAACCTAAATACAATAATTAAATATATTAATCTGACAGGACTTCCCTTGAAAGTAATTGCGGGGTTTCTCCTGAATGCGGTGATCACTAATTACCGCAGGGCCGGACTCGCAGTGCGATGGGCAAGACGACACACGATATTGTAAATTATTATTGTTTTCTCATGTGGTATGAGGAAACAATAATTTAAAAAAATAGATTTTAAATTTGTTAAAATCACCAAAGAAACCATGAAAACAACGAAAAAAATGTTTTATTTGTCTCATAATAAACCAATTTGAGAAGTTAAGCATATTTTTTGGAATGTGGTCCGTATTATTCGTAAACGATAACTAATAAGCTTAATAAAATACATAGTTGGAATTGAGATCTCTTTTTTAAAACCGATTAAAAACTTATTTTATGCTTACTGATATTTGCTTCGGTTTTATATTTCTCAATTTCATTCATTTTAATTGAACGATTCGCTGATATATCAAACTATTCTTTAGTAGGCCTGAAGGAGGAGGTTCTCAATTCGATCTGTATGCATTTTCTTATATTTTTTTTAACTCCGAAATGGTTTAGTTTAGGTGATAGGGAATTTCTCAGTGGTGGACCCATATTAGTTTCATTAAGTACGAATCATAAAATAAGTTTTTCGTTCAAAATGTCGTTTTTGTTTCATGTCTGAAATACTAACAGTCAATTACTTGTGATATTGGGCCATCAAGGTTAAATTGACCACACCATGAACAATTATTTTCAATACCAACATTTTTTCTTAATTACCTATGGATATCTAGCTTGAAAGTCTAGAAACGAAAGCCCTAAAAAAAGTTGTTTGAAATTAATATCAGCTGTGAGCTGTCAAACGTTAAAACATTACGAATTCAATTCACTTTGATAAATTGGACATTGCTAAAAATCAAAAAATATTTTTTTCCTTCAAACTTTTCTCATGTCTGATTTACTAAACGAGTTCACATATTGTTTTTGGGTAAGATATTGTCCAACACCAATCACACAGATGTTTTAAATATTCATTGTTTGATTTTATATTTCTTTATCTAATATCTCAAGTCTTCTCGATGACTTCCTTCTGAGCATTTTTATCGCTACATCAACGGCAGTAAAAACTCGCCATCATGTCGGTTCGCGTGCACCACGAACTACCAGTGATGGCGATTGGCGTACCCGATAATATTATGTATAGTCAGTCAATCACGAACGCAATGTTGCTTCTCGTCAATGTCCATTATGAACGAATTACTCTTCTTTTGCACATTCCCGGATGGTTATAATAACAACAAAGGAGGAAAATGCGAAAAATTGCGATAACGGCTCATTTCGAAAGACTAACTATAGAAATATTTTGCAAGAATAAGATTTTTGTTCATTATTATCAGAGGAGGTACTTACGCTTCGTGCGCGGAAGTTTCATCTGAGCTCGTCTGAGCCTAAATAAAGGTTTATTTTACCAACGGTGATCACATTTTAGGCAAAATAAAAGGTGGACCTCCAGATCTACGGGAACAGGGTACATAGACATACCATTCAAGACATTCCCGCATAAGATTTCCGCAACCCCACCGTGAAATTTAAATTTATCACATTAAGAACTTAATCGAAAATAAGGACTAGCACTACAATGTTTATTACATTATTTATAAATTCTACTTTAGTATGTCTTTAATTATTTTTATATTCGTTGATAAATTAGATAAGGTACATTTTAAGGAATCCACATGCAAGGCAATCCCTGAGTTTTTTTTTTAGTTTTTTCCTGACCTGCTCACCGTTATTGTAACTTTCTCTACATATGTAATACATAACTTGTACTATCCGACTCGCTTCGCCGAGTGTCCCAGTTTCGCCTTGAAAGTGGTATTCGGCGCCTCGAGTCTCGTCACTTCGGGCCATTCGGCGGTTACCACTACTATGACACGCAAATTCATAAAAAAAGTTATTGAAATAGATAAAGTAGGTACTTTAATTGTGGAAAACGTAGACGAATTAATAATTTTATAATATTTAATATTACCGAAATAAAGTAATATTTGTTTAGCAATATTTTATGTGGTTTTTGCCAAAAAAAAAAACTAATAATATAAAAATCCATTTTGTAAAGTTCATTAAAGATTGGTAAACATATTTTTCTTACTACATAGCTGGTTCGATCACCGCCGAAAAAAAAACGAACGGCATTCGATTTTCGGCTGCTAAAAAGTAATATTCCGAAACCTTACCACAAAGTTATCTAATACCAAAAAAATCTCGAAAAAATATTTTAGAAGTTATAAAGTTTTATGTGGATAAATGAGTTTAGGTTGATACATTATACTTAGATTAGAAACATCTCTAAATATTTAGTAAAATCTACATAAATAAAGCTTTTATTTAATAACAAAATCATTACATTATACTATCATAATATTACTTTCCGGTTTAAATACTTAGCAATGAAAGTTTTTTGATCGAAAAAAAATTGGTAGGTAATATTTTACATACAATATAGTTGAAATAACTTACACATGCTAGCACAATTAAATTCAGCTTAGTTAAGTAGGGGTAAAATAATGTATGTGACTAATGTCACAGAATAAAGAAGGTTCTAACGTGTCATTTTTTCCACCTATGAACCAAACACGTGCACCGAAATAGGTTTTGCGTGCATGTGAGTTTTTGTTTTTTATTTCCTAACAATTGAAATAAAGTATTTTTTAAATGGTTTCTTACTTTTAGATAAGTAATATTTGTTTCTTTGTGATGTTATTTTCTTGGTAATCAGCTTTAATAATCGTGTATCTGGAATGCTTATGATAGAAACTTAAGTTAGTAACCACGAGAGTAACCGGTTACGCCGCATTGCATAACCGCTACTTCCTATTGAAAACAGGCCATTCGTACAAGTTACTACTTTAAAACCCTCTTATATTATAGATTATGTTATAGATTCACTAACGAAAATTTTACTTATCTTTTTACATTTTTTTTTAACTTATGAATGAAGTTAGTTCAGTAGACATTTTATCTTAATGATTCACAGAAAAATACACATGTATTTATAAATATGTGAGAACCAATTTATTGTAACACTTTCACCGCCATAAATCGATTCCGAAGGACAGATGCTGAAGGTGGGTTATATTTATAACGATTGCATAGTCGTGTGTTATTTGATAACCCATGAATTTTCTTGTGATTAGTGGTCGCCTTTAAGCTAATGCGACTATGCGTAATCATAGATGCAAGGGGTAAAATTTCTTTAATTATTACAGTCTGGACCCTTCAACAGTCGGTCAAACCATGTTGTCGCTAATTGTCTTCTAGTAATGTAATTTTGAAGCCAAATTCTCCGAGAAATATTACAACATAATTAAATACAATATGATATAAAATCACTACTATCTTACAGTCAAGGCTGTTTCAATTCTAATATAGGAAATAATTGTAAAAATACCTTTTTAAAAACAAACTTTTATTTAAGTGTTTGAATGCATATCCAAAATTTCGTATCTGTGCTGTTGACCGTTGAGGAGTTCCTTCGTCGGAGCCATTCCTGGGTGGGGAATATGCTTACCACAAAAATGCATTGTCATCAGAACTGAACCAGCAACTTCTCAGGATAAGAGGAAGTGGTTTAATTCTAGCAAGATTTGACTTAAACCGACAAACATTGCAAATAAAAGCTTGTAAAAAGATTTAAGAGTAAGTAAGTGACGATCGGCACAGTTTTGCTGTGGTACCGGTGCGGTGTTTCATCAGCATAAGGCCGACGAAGACCGCATAACTCGGAGACACTCCTGGGATAGGATAAGTGACGCTGGGACAGGGTCGAGAGCGGAGGCAGATATTGGAAGGTGGCAAAATTACCCAAGCCGACGTCCTTCGCGCAAAATTGTGAAGAAAATTCCGCGTATAAAACCGGTTTCGATTTGCACAACGCCTGTTTCATTCGCTTATACTTCATTTGTGGGTGCCTTTAAAGTCGCGCACTTATAAAGTTCTTTAAATGTTTTTGCGGATTATTATATTATTATAATTATAACAAGGGTAGGTAGGTCATCTCATCGATCGGTTATTTTTTTTTCTGTCTTTCGATCCAGCGCTGGTATCATAATATAGGTATATTCTATAACCGGTCCATGCGTTTGTCTGATTGTTATTGAATAATAATTAACCATAATTAAGATTTTTTATTTATATTTATTTTGAATATAACCAATTAAAAAACGACAGTGTGTAAAATTGTAATAGCCAGAATATTTTGATAAACCTACCTATATAAACCATTTTTTTTCTTAATAAAATGTTTCAACGAAACAATGTATTATGGTTCTACGTCGTTTTGATAATTTGGTTTTATATCAATAATATAAAAACAAATCTGACTAAACGCTTTAAATGAAAATTAAATTGGTCGCGTTGAAAAATACAATAAAAGTGTATATACCTATAGTTTATATATTTTATTATAATCATTGTCAATTAGTTAACAACTGTCGAATTTCAAAATAGCCGTCTAGTGTCGAGCAAAATGAGAAAAAAAAATAAAAACTCACAGATTCATTGAAGACCGTAGTTTTGAAGGTATTTTTCATCCAAAAACCTATTTTTGGTGTCCTTGTAATCTCCGTGAAATTTGCAATGCACTGAACTAGTTTTGGTTTTTATATATAGTAATTATATATTTATAAAATATCGCCAAAGTTGAATATAAGAAGGCCAGCTATAGGCGAAAGTCATCCTTTCGTCTCTCGACATAGGCAAACGGAGGCGAGTACTTTAGGCGAAAGCCAAAAGTTGGCTTTCGACAGTTGACAGCAGAGTTGAAAGGTAAGAAAGTAAAAGTGGGATAAAACTTTGAACGTGATTATCTCAAAACTATGTTTTCGCAGAAACAGCGTTTTGCCATTTGAGCTAACAATAGTTAGTCTCATCTCTGCGTACATTACCCTGTTAAAATCGAGAGTCTGTTTAGTTCTTTCAGTTTATTAGAATTGAAGTATACTAAATTTATATAATTTCTTCATAGCCTCTTTGGATACATTACGACAGGTGTAGTGTTTCACTACATATCACGTGAAAACAACGTTTTACTATCGGAAACAGATCTTAATTACAATGCCGAGCCAAGCCTGCTCGAAGTGGGTAGGTCAGGTAGGTGCCAAGTAGCTTACCGACCAACTCGGTATCGATCACGCACTTTTTGCGATCGATTCGTTCGAACATGCTAACCCACCACATTCCCGGATAGTTGCAACGACTTGGGGTCGTTATATCTATCCTCGCAAGACAAAGATCTTCACTCCGACGCACCTGAAGGCGCCCCGGGACGCATTTGTCCTTGAGATTTGAAGGAGTAAGCTTTATTCGAACATTGACGTGTAGAAAAGAGACGGATATACTCGCCGACCGCGAATTCGTTACATTTGGAATCGATTAAACATGTTTTTTGTATTTAAATAATTATTATCATTTGAAAAAATTGTTTTTTTTTAAGTAATGTCCTAGATTATTATATTGTCTATCTTTAAAAAGAAAAATTAGGTTCGCGTCACTTACACAACTTAAAAGAAAATCGTTGCAAGAAAAAAACAACACTTTCTTATTTATTTATTTTCATTACTATAATAAGGTGTATTTCGTTTTTTTTAAAGCAAAGTACTACATTAATATATTTAGAATATTGTGGTATTTTTAGTTTTAGCCATTTGTTGGGAATAACTTCAACAAAATGCACCAAAATACGTTACAAAACACGTTTTAGGGACAGGAGTGCTACGGAGCGGGCAGACAACACACAAAGGACCCTCGCGCGTCTGTTCCTGTCACCCTCTCTCGAGCCTTAGAAAACAGGAATAAAAACACTAACACACTTAAAGGCCTAATTAAAACTAACATGCAAGGCAAGAGAGAGATAAGACGGTAAAGAAAGGAAAGTCAGCGACAGAAAGGGGACAGCTTATCTGTAACATAAAACAATTATAGGACTAAGAGTCCTGTAAAATTAAGAGTTACTTTTCTTTCAAAGGAGGTTAGTTGGACTTATTTTAGTTTCTATACATTCAAGTATAAGAAGCTACTATCCCTGTCCTTTGGCCGTCTGTCCATCTGTCCGTTGCAACAAACGGTTGTAGCACTTTCAACTCGAAAAGTACAAACGCGAAATTGTTGAATTTTTGTGTGTAGATTGACGCTCTTGAAAAACACACTTTTTCGACTACGAAATTTATTTGACATATTTACTAAGTCACTATAGAAAAAAAATCGATGTGTTCCTGATACAAACTTACATCCCCATCGGTTCCCTTTTTTGAGACATAAGTATCCTGTATTCTTCTTGATGCAATCTATATCTACTTGCCAAATTTTATTGAAATCTGTTCGGCGGTTTAGGTGCGAAAAGGTAACAAAAGGTGTAAAGGTGAAAAGTTACTTTCGCTTTTATAATATTAGTATGGATATAGTAAGTATGATTATGGACCTGAGCATTAAATACATAATACCTCCGCATTAATTTTATGCTCTTGATACTTTGTATTCGGGTAAAAGGCTACATTTCATCAACTAAATTAATTTGTCATGACATTGACACAAGTGCAACCTTTTAAGCTTTATGTAGTCCTGATAGATTATATTAAAAACATACATTTCAATATAAACATTAAAATCGTCTATCTCTCGCATCGCGTTTCTAATCGCGTTTTTATCGCTTTATGTGCTCCTGGTAGCTAGTTTTAACGATTTGTTGTTTTTTCGCATTAAAATAACATTATAAACGTCAACGCCAATTTTCGCTGTCCTCTACTATACTGCACATTATAAAATACTTACCCTAATTTCAAAAAAAACTTTTTAAATACCTTAAAACTTTTTTTTAGAACCTGTGGCAGTAAAGAAGCGGTAGTGTCATAATTAATTTTTTGACTTTTTTGAAGTGCTTTTTTTTTTCACCGACGATTAAATAAAGAAATTGTTGTATGTTTTTTAAATGTGTGAAAAGTATCTTTTATTCATATTAATATATAAAATCGTTCAACATTATACAAAAACTATCAAAAGCGAATAAAAGTTTGTGTAAAGAATAAAAATTTCTTTATATTTAACTTTTGACTATTTTTAATAAATTTATAGTTACTATATTTGAAAAATAAATTAGTGCAGTGCATTTTATATTTCATGGAGATAACCAGGATATGAAAATGGTTTCTACCTGATGTAAAACTCTTCAAAACGATTTTTCGATGAATCTGTATTTCTGCATTATTACTTTATTTGCTCTTAGACCTTCAATGGTTATTTCATAAAAATATTTGGACTCTGAAGAGGGACGAGGGAGACATTAATTGGTAGGGGGATGTTTTCTTTATTTTTTTTATAACAAATTTCTACTCCAATCATAATGGCCTTGAGCCTTAGCTACATAGATTGATCAACAACCTCCTGACATTTAGAAAGAAAACAATATGCTGTTTTAAACTAATTTATTGATTTCATTTTCAGGATACAAAATAACCTTAAAATAATTTTATTTTACATAATACTATAAACGTATTATTTTAAATAAATGACTATACTTACATGTATTTATAAATTATAGATCAGGTAAATTTGATTTTTAAGTATATTAGCAGATTAAGTATAACAATAACTATTTCTAAAATTTAATGTGTTAACATGATGATGAAGTTGCCTGTACATTTTGCCTCGAAAGCTATCATCACAAAACTTCTACAAAACTACAAAATAATTCTCCAGTCATATGACACTCCATTATATTTAATTAATGCATTTTATTAAAGTTTTCCACTGAGCAAAATTCCATCAAAAATGGCCGGCTCGGAATGTGTAAAATCACAGTTTTAATTAAATATTTGACTCTTGAGTCTGAGCTTTATTCTACTTTACAAGTGCAACAAATCACACTGATTACGAAAATACTGTTATAACAAAGAAATGATTCGTTAATTTCTCAATGTAAAGGTTTAATTAAATTATAGTATTCCTACGTCAATAGCATAAACTCAATGCAAGTAGGTTCCTATTTTAATAAATTTAGGTGTAAATTATATAAAAATACAGAATAATAATGAAAATACATTGTATTTGCATTATTAAGTACTTACAATAATTATAGATAATTTAAAAATAATACATTTGACAAACCAGGAACATGCTATTATAATACTAAAGTAACATCAGAGAGGTTGGAATCAAGAAAACACTATTTTTCACTTTTTATATTTTAGGGACACTGAAGATGAAATATATATATTTTTTATTTTTAGCTATATAATGAAATTATTTAAATGGCTTTTTTAACTCAGTAGTACCCTATGTATTTTACATATCGGCATAATCATTTAGAAAAATTAAATGTAACAATGAATTGCTATATATATTTGTCTATATGATTGTATGTAGTAAGCACTAAAAACTAGGTGCAAAAAAGTAGCTAGTCAAAAAATTAGTAATTTTTTTTTGTTTGTCGCCTGAGCGTCAAACAGGCAAAACAAAACGATTCGGATTCTCTTCGCTCGAGTCACACTCGGGTAAATCACTTGAGTGGTTAAAGAGGTGAGGAGTACTTATATAAACAACACTGGGTAAGTAATTAATTTTATTTTGATCTCATGGCTTTAAAAGAATGACTTCATAATGGCACTGCAAAAGAAACCTTCACTAATTTAAGGCTAGTAATAATTTAAATGTTTATACCTACTTTATTATACATCTTAATTTATTTCATATAAACAAAATGCCAAAATAAAGAAATATAGAAACGGAGGACGTTACTATTACTAAATACAAAAACAGGAATGATAACAGTAATCTAATTTAACTCAACTGTTCATATATAAATAGTGTGAAAGCCATTTAACACTCAGTCATAGGATCTAGGAAATCCTCGACCCTATGAGTTAGGATGTCCCACAAGTACTAATTTTGCAAATTTTGTGGTAATATTGTTTGTGGTGTATTTTCAAACATTTTTACACTTAACATTATATTTCAAAAGAAAAGAAGATACAGCCTAATGTATAACCGCGTTATAACACATCTAAACTTAAAAGGGACAACTTTAAGTTCTGATCTTAGTTAATTTCAATATCTTCAAAAATTTAACAATAGGTATAAGTAAATGGTATACCATTTTATACACTTTGATTTAATGAATTTAAAAAATGGATAGGCTAATAACATGTAAAAGTTATAACTTACAAGTTTAAACTATAAATATTAAAGGCTTGTCATATTAACATTTAGAGTTAGGCACATCAAAAGCGTTAAAAGTTATTTGGACGGATGTAATTCATTTATTAATCCCATTTAAACTATTTATATGATAAATAAAAGATATCCTATAAAAAAATTATTATTGTTATCAACACAATAGAAAAAAAAACAAAACAATGAGAGATTGTATGTAAAAAAGCAAACTTGTTATTGAGAGAATATTCATAAAAAAAAAGTAAATTTGAGAAAAAAATAATTTAAGGATATCCTGATTGCGAGAAATGGTATGAACCTTATATTTATACAAATATCACACTTTAAAGCAGCAAGATTTTAAACAGTAGTACCTTGTACCACTCTAGTGTTACACATAGTTCTTGAGGTGGTACAAGCAAGCAGATACAACAATAATTTTATTATAGATTTTCTTTTACCTCAATTTGAGGAACTTATTTATAACAGTTTCACAAACGGTTATATTTTACCATTCTGAGATAGCTCTATGAAATTTTTGATAGTTCAGAATGGTAGCTGAATAGTATCCGTAAAATTATATTTGTTTTTTTTCACATACCTCTCATGTGAAAAAAAAAAAGTTTCAGAACAATCGTCCTTTTTCTTAAAAATTTTAACATAAAATGAAGATTGAATCTCACGATTTTTGTCATATTTGAAATCAAAATAGATTATACAAACAAAGAAAAAATACTTTGAAAAAAATATTATTAAATTTATTATACCACTTCAGTATTCGACAAGTTTTTATAAATAACATGTAATATTGGAAAGCATTGAGATATACAGTGCTATAAAACGTAAATTATTTCTTATTTAAGTTACTGTAATTTAAGTAAATGCTAAATGTTAGAAATAATTATTGACAAAATATAAAAATTTCAACTAACAAATAACATTTTACTTGCTATTAACTTTGGTATGACTTCAGAAAAGATGGTGAAATATAACTAAAATGAAATTATACAATAGGAATGTTATATTCAAAAGAATTAATACTATAAGAAACCCACTAATAACTGGATTAAAAAAGAAAATTATACATTACAAAATTTTGACACAAATTTATACAAAAAAAAACCATAAAAAAGAATCATACCTTTTTTATTTTGTGGATAGCTCTTTTTTTCAGATGGCTCCAAATGAACCTTCATGAAAATAAATTATTCTTTGCGAATATCTGATCTTTAGTTATTGTGTCAAAAGTTATAACGTAACTATTTCAAAATGTTAATATACTTTTAAACCTGAGTAATCTTTACTGTAATATCCCATGATACAACTAAGTCGACCAAGAACATTCAAATGATTCCTACGTGGGCTTTCATAATATAATAAATATAAAGAATTGCTAGGTCATGGCAATTCTTCTAAAAATAAATGACGTGAACAAAAGTGTGTATTTTTAAAATTTGCTATTTATCAAATAAATAGAAAAAATATCAATTGCTGTATTTACTGACAAAAACAATTGTCACAAAAGTGACTTAAAAAAGTTACCAACCCTGATTGAATAATGTGCCGAAGTCGTAATATAATTTAGTGAATAATGAGTATACCGACTTATAGTGCTAAAGTGCTATTATAGACTATAGATTTTAGGATATCAACAAAAAATGTAGATTATAGAAAAACAAATACACAGGATGTATTTTTATTTACTTTGCACCTTTCAGAAGCTACATCGAAAATATAAAGATTAAAAAAAACATATAAATATTTATATTATAAAAATAGTTTATTTAGACCGGTTTAGTTGTCGATAAAAGGTGAAAAGTGAATAAAAATCTACTAGTAAAGATATATTGATAATAACAAAATGTTTTCAAATTGAGATTCCAATTATCAAAAGCAATATCAAATATTCAGCTACATTTAAAATGTTTATATTTCAAGGCTTTTATTATTGTTATTTGATTTTCGTGAAAAAATAAAATAAAGGCAGAAATATAAGTTTTTTTATATAAATATGCATGCACTTTAATTAACCCCAGTGTAATCCCAATCTTGTGTTGTTTTATCTGTCGGCAATTGAGGTGGTTTGTCAAGTGGTTTTTGAATTTCAATCAAAAAAAAAGTTTGACTACAAATTTTCAAACTGCAAGAAAAACATATTACCAAATTTTTCTTTTTTCACGATTCTGGACTATGGTTTGGTTATGAAAACTTCTAAATATAAATGCAAAATAAAATGAACCACAGATCAATTTAGATAACATAAATACCTAGCATAAAAATATTTTTAAAGACAAATGTCTCAAATGAAAAAAAAAAGCATTCAGAATTCTAAATATGAGAGAGCAATTTTTTACCGCCAAAGGTGTGTGAGAACCTTATGTGTGGTGAGAACCTTAAATGCCATGTAAATTTACCGACTAAGAGCTAATCATGACAATGAAGAAATCTAGTATTAGTTTGTGGTGACATGAAGCTTTTGGAGAACAAAAGTTGGAGGATTTAGAATCACCTAATTTTGTTTAACAACTTTCTCTCTACTGACCGGTCACAATATCCGTATTCAAATCTGGACTGATGCTGTGTGGGCGATTTCGAAATAAGGTATTTGTTTTGTAGACAGATTCAGATCTTTAAGGTGGTGTGGTAAAATTTGGCAGTGGTATTACAAGTGCCTTCCTCGAGAGCACAAGCCATTTTTTTTTTTGACTTATAAAGGTGGTCTTTGGGGATGTCTTCCCACGGAGCGGTTAACTCAAATATTATCAAACGTTAATTTGATGCTTTTGATTGTGTGTGCATAGCAGGACAATAAATACAATACAATAGGCGAAACACACACACCTGCATAAAGCAAACCTAAATAAAATATCACGCATTGGTATCAATGTCAGCCATATTACAAAATTGGCTTATATTCGCAGTTTATATAGACACAGTTTATCTGTAGTGTATTAACTTGGCATTAACATTGTTGATATTAAGATTAGGATCTCGGGAGCGACCCCTCTGAACAGTTTCGTACTCGTAATAATTGGATTGAGGTCGGGCATTGGGAGGGGAACGACCTCTCTGCGAGTGATAGCCGCTGCTTCCGCCCGGCACTCCATTGCCCAAATTGCTGCCTGTACTTGAAGCACCGCTGAGAGTTACACCGCGGCGACTGCAAACAATAATATGGTTTAATTACACATAATGTAATCTCTGAGAGATAATTATCATATACAATGTCAATAATTATATTAAGATGGTAACAAAAAATATTGGAGATATTCACTTAACCATGCTGTTATGTTAAACTTACTAAATGCTATCCTAATAGCATGGGTATTTTCATGAATGACCATTTATGCATTTAAGTTTGTTATCGTGCTATCTTGTGTAAGTCGAGGTTATTATTCTGTTTTTATTTAATATTTTTGAGGAATTATATTTTATTTTGAATGATTTTGTTCGTGTTCTTAAGTATTTTCACTTGAATCATTTATCGTTATATTTTATTTAAGCCATCTAATAACACTTTTTATTCTTTTTTTGTTTAATTATCACACGTAGTTTATAAAGTGATCAGAGATCGTGGTAGTCTAGTGGTTAAGGCGTTGGACTGTTAACTTAAAGGTCACGGGTTCAAATCCGCAATGGTCAAACCATTTTTAACGCTTCATTACCACCATCTCCCCTGACTCTAGGACAGGCACATTTTGCCTAGTTGAGTAGGGCCCAAAATAATTGTATATGACCATCTCATAGCAATTATTTTATAAAAAAAATGTAACTTTTAATTATTATTTAAAAACAACCTCATTTTTTAACATTTTAAAGAAGACGACTACCAAAATCAAACACAAAATATAAATCAAAACATAACCTAACTTTTATTTTGACACGTGAGATAAATAGCACGTTAGCACATAGCACGAGTACGATAACAGATCCCATAAGTTGCTATCCTAAACTGTGCTAAGACGTCTCAAAAAGCAAACTACTGTCAATATTTTTTCTCCATTTTAACACTTAACATTTTAACACTTTAGCATGGTTGAGTTCCCTATTAATACCCTCACCCCTCCTCACCCTTATTAATTACATTTATTCCTGGAGAATTGGGAGACCAATTATTGACTTTAATTTATGTTGGACTCAATCAGCTCCGTTGTTACAGGAACGACTTGCAAAAACAATATTCGTTAATCTGAATGGTGAAATGGTGGTAGTCGCGCTCTTAATGTATGGGGGGTAATTGTGATGTCATAACTGCCCTACCCAAGAGGCGTAACTTGCCTACATTGAGAATTGCGACTACCGCTACGTCACCACTCAGGAGACCTTACCGAAAATATTTGCCGGGTCCTACAGAAATTGTTATATGAAGAGTTTATACCACTACCACTAAAAATATATTGTTTTCATTTTTGCAGTCTTACTTAACAGCATTTTTAAAGGACATCAGCCCATACAAATTGTTTTTTGATTTCTTTCTGGTTGAAAAAACCATGTCAGGGCAATTTATGAATCTTCAAAAAAAAAATGATTACAAACCCACTACAATAGTTTTCAGCAGTGATGAATATTAATTATAAACCCTTTCAGCCTAGCTATAGGAAATATTTATGTATCTATTGAAAATAACATTAATTTTACATTACCTTTCTTCCTCTGCTTTAACTCTTTGGGCGTGCACTTGACGTCTCATTTGGCCAATTTGTACTTCACTTAGTTTCTCTCGTCTAGCGCTACAAATGAAAGCGGTTCCTTTAATTTACAATACCGTTTAACAAACCATAATGAAGTACCATAATTTTATTCTACTTGTCACCTGTTTCAAACTTTTTACTTAGTTATAATTCAAGGAAACCATGGCTTCACATCGCACATGTAGGAATTTTCGGCATTTGACCGTAAATAAAGCAAAAATAAAAAAAAGCACCTTGAAAATATATAAAGGAACTTGATGCAAACCTTACTCACAGGTACTTGCTCCTAAAGAATGGAGCATTTAATTAAAATTATTCAAATTTAAATGTAAAGTTTTTATTAAACAAAATACAATATCGAAATATAGAAAATTGAGTGCCTAGGTACTAGTAATGTTGGCCAATTTGATAAGGTCTGTTACCTTTTTAACTAGGTAAGAGTTACCTGTTCTAAGAAAGGTTGTTTATTTTACTTACTTTAAATTTTGTTGTATTTCTTCATAATTTGCGTAATGTCCTCCCCAAGGTCCAGGCCCTTCTATTGCCTGAAGCAAAAATAACAGGACAATATAATTAGGTAACTAGAAATAGTAACAATAAATGGGAAGTGGGCGAACCTCATGTTTTGCGACCAGTTTGTTCTTTTAAAATTTTTAATAATGCAACTTTTTTAGTAGCATTACGTCACACATAGCTTTATTTAAATTAATGATTAAAGTTAAAAATAAAGTTCAAAGTTAGGTGTTCTTCGCCCTCTTCTGATTCTCCCTCGCCCGTTTCTCTTTTGAATGAATACACTTTATTACACCAAAAATAAAGATTTTATTACTTTTAATAAAGTGACAGGCATTTCTCGATTCTATAGCAGATGAATGAATGATGAATGTGATTATGAAAATTAATTTTACTCAACTTTTAAAACTTAAATCCTTATTCACAATTTAAACTTTCCATGTAGTAAGCGTCTTGAGCCGCCAATTACGAAATTACAGCCGATTGCCCCAGTCGCACACAAAAACTAGTTTGTTCAATAAAAATCAGTTGTTAGTAATATAAAATTATAGCTTTAAAAAAAAAAATGTATTCCAGAAATATCCTAAAACTTTAAAAAATGCAAGTAAATTAAAAAAAAAAATGAAAATGTAGAACAGGGATGCTCAAACGGTCGATCGCGATCGCGATCGACCGTTTGAGCACCGTGCAGAAAGCTAATATCTATATATGCTACGGTACGCCCTACCTAGGTAGGTAGGGTGTATCGTGTATGTACGACAACCCTGCATCACACACACTTGCAGTCTCTCAGAGTCGATCGTAAGTAGTCTAAAAATATTGAGGTAGATCGCCAGCAGTTCAAGTTTGAGCACCCCTGATGTAGAATCTACTCAAAATGACTATTTATACACACATACGAAGGCTGTCCGATGTGAACAAACGCGGCACCCATCGCGCCGACAGCTTTCTCATGCCTAAAATTTCATGCAGGAGACGCGGTCTTTTGAGATGCCGACTGTCTTAGCCATCTCACGCACCTTCAATCGGCAGTCTTAAGTTTAAACAAAAATACAAAAAAAAACATGATGTACACCAATTTAAGATTTGGTTATTTATATTTACGTATAAAATATAAGGTGTTTTTTTTTTAAATTGCAGAATTTACACTTTATTAAGATTGTCTGCAATGCACACAAGGTTTTTTTTTACACTTAATTACCTGAGGCAGTGAATGCGGGCTAGTTCTTGCAGGAGGTTGTCTGTAAGGTGGTGCATTCCATTGTCTCTCATTTCCTTCTGTGCTCGTCCCACTGACGTGGTTGTCGCTCTTCCGACTACTTTCCGAGTTGTTCCTCTCATCTTGAAGCAATTTCGAAGTGTGCTGTATCCTTTCCAAAGCCTCCTTCGAAATCGACTTTTCTGAAGATCTCATTGGTTGCGAGCGACCATAAATATCCGCTGATGCTTCTAGGATTTTCGGTTTATTCTTGCCCATCCTACGATAAAAAATAAAATCTTTTAACTGTTTAAAACAAAGATACTTAACTAATAAATTAGCAATTACTCATTACCATAATATGCATAATAGAAGAAATAATAAAAGAAAAATGAATGCATAGTACAAATGCAGCCAAATTCACTCATCTCCTTCATAAAAAACATCTGGGGCAGACCAGGAACAAAATGAAAAACGTTGTTTGAACGTGGGTTAGACTACCCAACCTGGTGCCTTCGTTCTACATTGATCCACTGTCCCCACTGCGACAAAAAGAGATAGAATAACTTCCCAAGGGCCCTTGCGTGTGGTTCGCTCGGGAATATGCTTCCCGTGCATTCGGGTCAATAATTTTATATCATGAAACGTATGAAACGTATTTACAAAATGAAAACGTACCATGTTTTGTACATTGTATTTATCTCAGCACTGTCGACTAGGTAAAGTAATAGGAAACAAATAATAACTAGACTTTGCAAGATGTTGTGTGGCACAAACAGCCTCGTGGTATGAAAGCCATCGGCTATTAAGCAATAGCGTCTACCCGATAATGCAAGTCATAAAATAAAACATTAATAATTACCGGAACATGGTTGATATAGACTTGAATAATGAGGGTTTCTTGTGGTTGAGAGAAGACTGCTGTGGAGATCCTCGGACTATTCCATCGATCGCCCCATGATCGTCCGTAAGCCAATGTTTTAGAGCTAGAACAAATCATTTTATTTAATACATATTGAAAACTAAGTAAGGATTTTAGTTATATAACCAAAACCTCAGATAGATGAATAAAGCTTTTATACTAAAATTACAATTTATTTTTTTTAAATTAATGTTATTACACCACGGACGTTGTAAAGTGCTTATACCAAACCACAATATAAATTAGTAGTTATAAAGTACAGATATATAAGAATGTAACATGGCATCCATTTGTAATGTCCATTTGTATTATTATGCAATATAAAGTACAGTACTTACCTGAGTTATCTTTACATACTACCAAGGTTTTTACCTAGTTCTATATAGACTTCTTTCTATAGGACATCATAATTATAAAAGTTTGTTAATTTGTGAATGCTATCAAATTTAAATTTTGTAAGCGATGTTTTCTTTATTGGTTACTTACTGTCTAGTTTATTTTTTAAAATTTATAATAGTTTATGATTTGAGCTACATCATTTTATCAGCCAACAAATCATATCAGAAACAACGAATATATTAAAGAACAACATTCAATAATCTTTTTGAGTGTCGTATGCTCTAAAATACCCGGATAAAGGTGCCACACCGCACCTGCCGGTTTGGTATGGTAGTTCAATCAATGTATTCTCCCGGCCTATTGCAAACCCAACTAAGTGTAGTAGTTGCCGATGATCGAGTTTATCAATCGGGAAGATTTCTTTTTATAAGACAGGCCGATCGAGCAGGTGTAGTGCCTGCCTGCCACCTTAACTAAACCTAATGCTGCTTAAAGCTACTCAAAGAATTCATAAACTTGGTACACATGTGGAGATAATTCTAAATCAGAGAATAGGATATATTTTGTTAGGCTTTGAGCTAAACATGAGTTTAGCTTCCATTAGAGGCCGAATTAATCTTTTACAAAAATAATTAGAAAAACTTACGTGCTCTACTATGAAAGTTCTCCGGCCTCCGCATGTTGATCATGTTGTGTTTGTTATGAAGGGACACTTCTTGAATGGCGGTTTGTAGTGACTCCAGACTGGAAGATTTTCTCATTCCAAGCGAGGGGCCGACTTGGACTAAACAAAAATTGACATATATATATATAATTATTGATTAAACAACGATGGAGATCTACTACATAACTACATTCCTACAGGAGTACAGCTTAGAATGATAGAAAGGTGGATCGAAAACCTAATACAGTGCAACTCGAGCCACTATGCATATTGCGAGGGGTATGGCTATCATTAAAATGGTTAACTGCATCAACCAGTTTCCTGGTGGCAATTAGAAAGTAGTGAATTTACTATGGAGGAATACCATAAACCTTCAGACGTCTAAGATAAACTCAAAATAAGTGTAAAATCATCAGTCACTTATTAAATCAGCCAACTAGATTTTTCATTTCTTACTAGTCTCCCATTTCCACATTCCTCCAGTCCACGGCTTTAGTACTCTTTTTTTTTTGTAAACACTTAAATTAATTCAGCAACTTACCATTATTTGCCCGTTGCTCTTTTAATTTCTTATAGGTTCCTGTATTACGGGCATCCAAAGCAGCGTGCCGCTTTTCCGACATGGACTGTCGGCCAACAGCTGATCTAGAAAATCCTTCTCCCCCTGCCACACTCTCACCCTCGGACTCCAACACTCCTGGAGTGCTGGGTGCTCTACAAAAAAAAAAAATATTTAATTATAATTTTAACTTTCGATTTAGTTTTTTTTTCAAATACTGTAGGTACATCTCGATTTTAGTAGTTTTAATAATAAAAAAATACATAAATATTAATTTTAAAACATTTTATTGATGTTTGGTCTACGGAAATATAGAATTCAGAATTTTTAGGTCATTAGAAATCTTAAATAAGAAAATCTATGTGAAAAAAAGTATAATAATAAAAAAAAAGTGTGCACGAAATAAAATTTAGCTAAAATTAATTTTACGGAATGCCATAATGGCTCAATTATTTGCAAATTGGTAGAGTGAAGGATTAATTAAAAATTAGCAGTGGGTTAACGGAAGGTTTGTAACGGAAATTGAGTGTTGTTTCTTTGATGAAAATTCACAAAAATAGTTTTTTTTATAAGGTGCCAAACACAAAGAAAATCTTATGTCAAATAATATGAAAAACCATTTTTGTGTATTTTAAAGTTTTTAATAGTTTTTTAGAGCTGAAAATAAAGTAAAACATATATTTTAGGAGCACCTGTGAAAAAATATTTACCAGTAGTTTGGGGTGCAAAATGTAGGTACAGTTGAAAAAAAACTACCAAAACTTTTTTGATTGAGTGCCGCCCGGGCTAAAACAAAACGATTTGGATTCTCTAATTCAAGTCATGCCCGGGGCCTATCATCTAAGTGGTTAAAGAATATTGAACACAAAAAAATATCAATACAAGTTTCAATAAATCGCATCAAGTGATGTTGTGGAAAGTAAAAGTTAATGTAATCAAGTGTAAAAGGTAAATATAAATCTATAAAAGCAGGGTTGTATTTTAGACAGGCTATCTAGGGGTGCAGGCCTTAAATTTCGTGGAACTAAATTCTTTCAATTCTTTCCATTTTTATTAGTTATCAATTTAATATCTATGTACTAGTAAAAAAAAACTACATTTTAATAATAAACTTCAAATGTTTCATTTAACCCCTAGAGAGCGTATGAAGTATATATATGTCATGCCGCTCGGACATTTCTGTGTCCGTTGAGAGCTTATGACGTATATATACGTCATGATTGCCCGCTTGATTTTGATTATTTTTGGTATTATTTCAGTATTATTTATTAACTTGATGTTTTTTTCATTGAAATTCACAACGAAACAATTTTGTTTTTTTTTTTTCATTTTAATGCAGTTTCTACTACTATTTATAAATTTGTATTGAAAATACACTAATGTACTACCGTTCCAATATCTATAACTTTTTTTTAACTTTTTTCTTTTTTCCGAAAAATGTACATATTTTGGAAGACTTTTAAATTGTAATGTATAGTTATAAATATATGAAAAAGTAAAAAAAAGTGTTGATTTTGTTTATTTCGTAAATTAAAAAAAAAAAAAAAAAAATGGCAACATTTTTATTTTTTTCTTCTTTAATTTACGAGACAAACATAATCAAAGTGATATGGTGTAATAGAAAATTTTACGGTGAATCCGATGATACTAGATTTATAAATATTGAACGACTCATGCCTGCACTATGGATTTTATAGTAGATGAGTGATTTTCAAGGTCAATAACCATGGTCTCAACGGCTTTTGGCGCCAAAATAAACTACGCTCTCTACAGGTTAAGGTTTTTAGTAATTTAAATTGGAGATATTTGCAGACTAATTTTCAAAAAAAACCCTCAGTAGGGTCCTTACCACCGGTTTTAAAGATAACATCATTTGTAGGTCAATGTCATTTGTATGTTGTGCATTTAAGTATGTATGCATGGGTGTTACACGAGTCAATGAAATATGTATGAGAATATATAGGAAAATGCAATAAAATCTTACTTTGTTGATCCATAATCTTCTTCCAGGATTACATTGTGCTGAGGAGGTGACCTGGATCCCACATATAGGCCTGGAGGATGGTTACTCCGAACAGGTTGGTCTCTGTGGCCGTTGGCAGGTGGAGAATCAGCATGCGTCGCAATATAATAACTCTCATTCCTCAGACCAGTCAACCTATCAATGACTGGATTCCATCCATCTAGTCTTCCCCATTCAAAACTATCCCTTTTGTTGTCCTTTTCTGGCAGACAGCCGTCTCTTTCGGTATACACTTTGTTGTCATCTGATTGGTTACTTATCCAACTGTTATTATTGTTAATTGTTATAATTGAAGAATGCTTCCTATTGTTATTAGGGTTAGAGTCACTGTTGTTTGCATTGCTGTCATAGTGTGAACCCTTATTTACAGGATTATAGTTGGAATCTAAATGTACGATTGACTTATGATTATTTATTTGGTTAGTGCTATAGTGATCTACGCTTTTGTTGGATATTTTTGAGTTATAGATGACGGTTTGGTTGGAAAAGGAATGGGAATTGTTGGAGGAGGCATTTTCCGATGTGGAATTTCCCGATTCATTTCCTCCTGGTGGAGTGTCATCTTTCCATCTCGAAAGGCTGTCCATACTTTCTGCAAAATAAGAATGGGTAATATTAACATTTAAAAGCATTTATTCCCTTGTTAAGTTTTTAGTGATATTTTTTGCTATCCTTTATGTGAATTGTCATGAGTATCTGTGAAAATAACTAAAATATATGAACCCATTTATTTTATTGTATTCGCAATTGAGTCAACTGTCGTCACAAGTGTCAGTATAATTATTTTAATGTATATTTTCCTTTAAAGAGGACAATATTTGAAAAACAAACAAATCCACATCGCTTACAATAAGAATACTGATGCAGTTATGGATGCTATTTTTCTGCTGTATAGTTGGTATAGTATGTTATGGTTTCTTTAATATATGCTGTTATTTTTTTATACCCGATATAAAATATTACTTATTTGAAATTACAAAATAATAAGTATAATTAAAACGAATGCAAATTAATACAATATATCTTTTGAAATATAATGAATAAGATAATGGATAGTAAATGGATAATTGGAAATACGGAAACTAGATGAAAACGGAAATATAATAGATAACTAAATATTTCACCAATCCTTCAAACATGTTATTTTGTTATTAATGATCATTTGGTTGTAAAGACTCAATTTATTTAAAAGAGTTCTCTGACCTAGAATCCAAATTTAAGCCTCTTCTATTCCAAGGCTGATTAATCATCTCGGCCTCCCTAGTTTAGACTGACCATTGCCTTGCCTCTCACAATAGAGACTGTATAGTATATACAGTGGGCCCGGGCAGAGGTTTTATAAAAAAAGTAACATAATAGAAAACAATTAAGTTGGGTAAGTCTTTGTACCTGTCCGCCTTGCGATTGTCAATGAAATGTTTCCTTGAATATTACTTCGGGTGTGAACTAACGCTCGCCTCAATGTTTCCATAGCCTCTGCATTTGATTGGCCCACTAAAGATACTCCGTTCACATTCAATAACTGGTCATTAGTATGGAGTCTAGAAAATTAAGAAAGAAATAGGAAATGGTTAAATTAGTGTTTGCAAATTTTAAAAAAAACTGTGTGGTTCCACCAAGCGTGTTAGAAATTAAACTTTTGTGAGGAAGTTGATAAAATTTATCATTAATTGCATAATAATGTAATTATCTATATTTCAAAATTATCAGCCCTTACTGGCATCTACATTCAAAAATGTTTCCACACACCTATTTATATGAGAAATCAATGTGACAGCTGGGCTCACCGACTTTAACCGAAAGAGCACATCACCTCCGAATTAAGCCGAATGAGTATGTTGCATTAGATTCATTCACTGCCTAGGACCAATTGTGTAAGTCTAAAGAAGTTTTAATTCAAAAAGGGGGGGTGAAGGGGTATGTAATTAAATACGAGGACTTAATTAAAAAAATCTAGTTCTCATATTTGTGTTAAAATACAGTGATTTATTATTACAATTTTTGACCACACAGTATCATAAAATTATTCTTCTTTTTAACCTGTAAAAACAGATTAAAAAGAGGAAGGAACAAAAATGGTCCCCAGAAGCTGTTATCAGTCTAGTTTTCCCAGTTATTGTGCTGTTTTAAATTGGTTGGTTTGAGGCCACCAAAATAAATATGTGCTTATATAAGTAAGATAAAACACAAAGCAAAAAACATACTCGTAGTTGCATACAAGACTTGCTTGTGAAAGGGAGTATTAGAAAACCACTTAATGGTTGATAAAAAAAGGTGGTCCACTGCGAATGGTTGGGTAAATATTAGGATTGAAGTGAATGGTTTATATCAGGTATTAAATAATTAATTGACTTAATTTATGGATCAGAAAATTACAAATACCTTCCATCTCTGGATGCAGCTCCTCCGTTTAAGACTGATTTTATGAATATTCCAAGATCTTGTGGATGAGGACCAACAGTCACTTTTCCTTTAACACTTATGCCCAAGCCAGCTTTTTCAGAGTCATGGACGGGAACGTCCAGCCTCAATATCATGCGATTTCTAAGACCTAAAACCTAAAAATATAAATGTATTCGTAAAATGTCAAAGTATTTAAAAATTACACTATTTAGTATTTTTTTTTTTTTTTTTATTTATTTTATCCAAAAACAATACATATGAAATAGCACAAAACAATTTAAATAAAACTAGTTATAAGTAATCTTAAGCTATCTCATACACAGCAAAATAGATAGGTGGTGTGGATTTTATCACCCCACTAGACAAGGTCTGTTCTGGGGTGATACCTGCTCCAATTTTACACGTTTGCTTTACTGTGTATTTTTAATTATTTTTATTCAATTTTGATAATTAGTTCATAAAAGTTTTTTTATGAAGGAGTTAATTAAAATGGTATAAAAAATTAAATAGTGATTATATGCACATTTTATCAGGATGCCTTTTATACATGGAGATTTTGATATATAATGTGTTATTGTTGGTAGTGTTATACGTTTGTGGTTATGTGTTTTTGTTTTATTATTTGTGATATAGTATGTAGCTTATTCCCATATATAATATTTCCAGGTGGGGTGAAATTGTATTTATTCAAAAGTATTCCTTGAAAATATTTCAAGTGTTTTGGTTGGTAATTATTATGTATTCTATTTATATTTAAATGATACAAAAGATTAAACATTGAAGATAATAGAAAAATAAAGAACAAATTACACAATAGAACTATATCCATACATATTAATAATTTCTTAATTTTAAGCTGTATGTATAGATTAAAATAAAAATTAAAATAATGCCTAATACATGGTCCATTCTTTAGTATTTTAAATGGCCGAATAAATGATGTGTTAACATTAGTTTTAGTTTTAGAAAATGCATGTATGTTTATTTGATGATGTACATAAATAAATGATGACTTAAGTGGTATAAAATTTGCCTGTGAGGTATTTAACATAAACCGTTGTTTTCTAAGAACATAATAATAATAGGTTGGCTGTTGTAAGTATAGGTAAACAACAGAGATAATAACTAATGAACTCTTTTGCAAGTATTGTATTTTTGTTAATACGGACTTAAGTCGACCGAAATTAAGGCGGAATAATTTCCTAGTAAATAAAGTAAGATATTTAAAGAGTAATACTAATATAAGCTTAACTAATATAACTAGTAGTTAAATATGAATAATCGTGTTAGTACGCTACTAGGTTTAAAAATACTAGTAAAATGCATGAGTTGTCACTTAAGCTGTTAACTAACGCGACTATGAATAAAATCGATAGACTATACTCAGTTACATAATAAAAACAATTTATTTAATGACTAATGTTAACATTCTAAATATTTCAATTTAGTAGTTTCTAAATCTTTATTTAAATTTTAGATTCTGAAACGGTCATCACATTCGTGGTGCCTTCTTAAAGCTTTAGAGCAGGTGAATTTATGTTTAAAAAAATTAGAAACGAAATATCACTAAACATGGTGAGAGAAGTTACATAATTTGTTATTAATAGAGTGTTTGTTTATTGTCATTTGTGTATTTAATTTGTCTCTGTGGTAATGAATTTATTTAATTATACCATTTCTTTGTTACAACATCTTCATGAGCCATTTTTACAAGTTTCCAAACTCAACATGAAGATGTCATTACTCGTCAACAAAAGTGGTGGAATGTGTTTGCATTGAAAGGTACTCACCAAAAAGTTAGCCATTTCAAACATGCAATTATTGTTTGACAATCGTTTTAGAAGTCAATGTGTCATTAAATATTGAAAAGCAATACACCTATGCAGATGAATTTAAACGAGGCCGTACCAGCTTGGGTGACAATGAACCTTCAGGACGTCAAAAATCTGCAACCACTGACTATACATCTCTCAACTTCACCAAACAGTGCTAGACAACCGTCAAATTAAAGTTAAAAGGAGATAGTAGAAGCTATGAATATGTCCAAAGAAGGTATTTGTTACATATTGAATCAAGATTTAGGCATGGGTAAGCTGTCCACTCTTTGGGTGCCGCGTTTGCTTACTTTAGACCAAAAATGTATTCGAATGAACATTTCCAAGGCTTTGGTGGTGGAATAAGACTCCACCAAAAGCAGAGAAAGACTACGAGTACTATTTTAACTGTTTGAAGAGATGGAAGCATAGCTGGGAAAAGTGTATAGACTTACAAAGAGACTATCTTTGTTAGGTTGGAAACTTTTCAGACAACTCTCGTATATCAAATTTATTTCATTAATTTAATTGTAATTTTCTGATTAAATGGTCTATGTACTTACTGTGTTTGAAGAATTCAACGCATCTTGCAGAGCACTATCAGAATCATGTAAATCTCGAGATAAAATATCATCCTTTGAAGCACTTTTCTTGATTCTACTCCTCATCGAATTATTATGATTTTGGTTCATTGTATTAACAATTGTAGACACCCTGTTACCATTTTCTGTAGCTGGCATTATTATATTTAAATTAGAATCTTTATTCATTACGGTAATAATACTGTTTGTTGAATTTACATCCTTAAATTTAGGTGGGCTGGGTTGGGGCTGGACAGTTTGTATCATATTGTTTCCTGGCCTTTCAACCACTAGGTGTACGGTAGAGTTGGTAGGTGCTGCTCTGAGAGCTGCCACAACGGCTTGTTGAGTCAAGCCGGCCACAGCTCGACCTGCCACTGCTACTAATCTGTCACCGGCTCGTAGTCTGCCGTCCACCACTGCCGCTCCCTAGAAATTGTTAGCATAATTTAACAATAGGAATATTTCAGAATGTCATTGAATTCTACAAAAAAAAAAACATAAGGGCATTTGCTAAAACATTCCTCTATAACAGGTACCTACATAAAATATATCGAAAAGTGTGAAAAAAAAAATAAGTGTTACATAGCAATAGATATGCTACATACATAAATATTTTAAAGATGCGACAAATAAAAATAACAGGTTAATTGGTATGAATGTTATCCACCCACTGACGATTCCATACGTATATTTAATAATTGACCTTTGTCTCTTTTTTAAGAGACAAAGGTCAATGGAGCGAGTTTATTTTATTTTTAAAATAAACTCACCTTACAATACTTTTCCTATTAAAATTTGACTTACTTGTTGAGTTGGTTGAGTGTTTGAAAATGGGCTGGCTACATACGTGCCATTATTTGGGGAATATTAGTTCCAAAGTAAAAAACAAAGTGTACTTTATGCAGTTTCAGATTATAAAATAACCACTGGTAGGCCTCTCCGCACATTTATTAAATTTTAAAATCAATTAAGTTTTAATGCCCCACCTGTATTTAATATATAATTAGCAGTCTATCTTTTTGATAGTTTTCGAGCTAGAAGCTGCTTACAAACACCCTGAGCTAGAGTATCACGGTTTCAAAAAAAAAAAAAACTACAAAACAATTTATAGGTACTAAACCCTAAAAAGATAGATTTTGTCATTTTATTAAGTGAATTTATAAAATTAAAATAGTTAGAAATTACATATTACTTACCTTTGGTAATATATTCTTAATGTAAATTGGACAAACTCCGCCGGTTGGATTATCTCTAGTGGTTATAGTAAAGCCTAGTCCTTTTTCACCCTTCACTAACTCTACTGTCATTATTTGACCAGTTCTTCCGTGCGTTCCAGAGTTCACTCCGTTATTCACTGATCTTAAACCCACCGGGATCTCCATTCCAGTCACTGGCAATTCATTGCCATTCACTGCAAAATAGAAAATATTTTAGGTGCAGCAATTATAAGTCAGCGTTTTTTTCCTTCGACTAATCATATCTAACTAAAGACCCAGCTAAATAAATGCTAAGTCAGAATCTAGGAGCGGCCTTTGTCCTATAAGGTGATTCATTTTTCCATCTCTGGATCCCGTGTGTTCTTAAAGCTGAATTAAATTAATTACCTCCCAACTTTATGTTATATTATAAGTTGGTCAAACAGATGTACACATATTATGCAGTACTGCAATATTTCTGGAATCCATAGTTGATATATACGTATCATTTTCTTCCAATATAAAAATATTGGACAAATTAACAAAACTGATATTTTAAATTATTTACGAAGCAAGATCTAAAATCTTTGAAAATGAAAAATGATTAGGTTACCTTCTGGTAACATATCCAGAGGTCTTTCCATAATAGGTGACTGTCTTATATTGGAGTTGACTCCAGAAACCCAAGACAGCATATCCTCCATTCTGAAAAACATACATTTAATTTATTATTTTTTTATAAACACAATTTTTTTTAACCGACCACTAGACATTCAGTGACCTATCTACAGGATGTAACAGAACGATTTAGCAATATTGAAGGATGTGATACGGCTGCCTAAAATAATCGTACAATTATTGTAAAATGCAGATATTTGATAAGGTTGAAATGTTTCAGAAAAAAGTTTTAGTAAAGACGTTTCATGTAGACACAACCAAGTTGTAAGCCTCAATACTTTTTTAAAAACACTATAAGCTCAGAAAAAAGCATTTGCACCCAACTCTCATATATTCAACCCTATTAATTTGTCGGTGACCTTTTCAACCACCTGTATACACAGACATAACCCTGTATAACAGAAAGACCTAGTTAAAGAGGGTGAAATAGTCGCTCAAAAAAAGCATAAAGGGTGAAATAGTCGCTCAAAAAAAGCATAAATTATAATGTTGAGTAATTTTTTTTTGTTTTTATAATTTCCATATTTTAATGCACCTAACTGCCCCACAAATAATTTCCAAATGGTAGAAATCTAATTCTAAATGAATAACCGAAAATGATACAAATTTTATTTTTGAAGTCAGTTTTTTAGTACATACAAATACTTTGCTTTTATACCTAAAAGGTAATAAAACGATATTGCTTTGATATCTGTCTTATTTGAATTTTATAAAAGTCTAAATTTATCTCTTTCATACATATTTTTTGTCTCTTTTAGAATGTGAATTTTTTCTATTGGCTTTAGTTTTTAATTTTGATCAGCATGAATCAAATAATCGGTTAATTATCTTAATATGCAGGTTCGGTGGGTACATGCCAGAAATATTGTATTAATATTATAGCTGCTTAACTAACCCACAACCTTTAACCCTGCGGTCGTAGGTTCGAATCACACTCAGTACATTGTAGCATTTGTAGTGCTTCATTACCTCCATCCGCCCTGCCTCAATCACAAGCACAATGACTAAAATGTTGGTCATTCTTATAACAAATTGGTACACGTAATATAACTTATACAGTATCTTGAAAGTTTCAAATAAGAACTTGTGTTAATTAATATGGGTCGATTTTTAGACCTCGTCGACCCCAAAAATCAGTTTTCGTTTATGTCAACCCCTGGGAAACTGATTTCGACCCCAAGGGGTCTTTGGGAATCCCTGATCTAGATCATATCAATTCTTTAAAAAAAAAGCTTGGTTAGGACTAAAAATTGAAATCTAAACAAACCTGTGGTTTTGCCCATTTGATAAATTTGTATCTTGACCCAGAGGTTCTTTCCGAGCTGATTCTCTTGGTAAGCTCTTTGTTCCACTAGTTTGAATTCTATCTGCAGCATCTAACCAAATTCCACTCCTAAAAGGGGCAAAATATTTCATAATAAAGATTTCAGAATAAGATTAACAAAAATATCGGTGTTCAAATGAGCATGTCTCAAATCATGAGCAAATCACGAGAGTTGTGGGGACAAGTACCAGGCCACTGACCTCATTACAGGAGCGACGTAATCATGGGATCCCATGACATTATAATTGTATAAACATTAAAGACATATTCATGTTTAACCAAAACACGCAACTTCGCAGCCATTCAATGAAGTTATCTAAATACTTTTGTTCCACTAATCCTAGGAAGAATTTTATCTCCAATAGAGTTGTGGATAATTGGAATCGGCTACCACAGGAAGTGGTGGAAGCTATAAGTGTAAACCAGTTCAAGAAACGCCTTGATAAATTTCTTGAATCTAGGACAATCGCTAGTAACTGAGAATGAGATATGAGCGTATCAGCTAAATAGCTGCTTGCTCAACAAACAATAATAATAATAAGTAAAGGTACCTATATATAAATTTACAGAGGTAGAGGTTGCAAGGATGGAGGTCAAATTACACAAATGGATATTTTAAAAGAAAAAAATGCATGATTACTAAAAGAGTTACAGAGGAAGAGAAATTACGGAGTGGTATAAAGAATTGGTCGTTAATCACTCCCGAAGATGCCAGTTACAAACTTAGTGTGGGTTTGTGGTAGCCCAGGGTTTAATAGTAGATAAAAAATAGGAACAAAATATGGAGTGGACCAACTATGTAATTGTTACTTTAAAATGATGGTTCTCAATTTTCTATAGAATTTTCATATTCGCGGCAATTTTCTGGTCATATTATTGTTATACATGTAATATAATTGTAGTATAACTTTGTTATCAGAATTAAATAAAAGAAGGAGGTTCTCAATTAGATCTGTATGCTTTATTTATAATATATGATCATTATTAAAAATATAATTATATCATTAGGCACCTCATAAATGCATAAAAAAAATATTTTTTTCTTAATAAATAATTTACTGTAAATTTTAACTAAACAAAAAAAATATTTCTTTAATTTGATAGCTTACATTTATTTTTTTAATAGAATCTAAAATTACTTATATACCTGTAATTTTCCAAATTAATAAAGAACTATTAAAAAATATGCTCCAAAATAAAAATAAAGGTATTATTTTTATTACTAAATTGTTTATCACATAAATACATATACTTCGGTAGTTACATCAAATTTAAATATTAAAGAATGAAAATCTTTTAGACTTACCCTGGTCCAGAAAACTGCATTGATAACCTATTAGCTTGCCTTTGGAAATTATTATTGGCACTGTTCATATTATTATGTAATTTATTATTATCTAATATGTGAGAATGTTCAGGACGTCTGACGGGACTTAAATGAATTTTCTGAGGACTAACTAATCTGACTTCATCACGTCCAACAACAGCAGCAGACCAACGTTTGGTGTGGTCCGTTATCTGAAAAGAAAAAAAATATTTTGAACCTGTGTGGTAGCAAATTTTAATGGGCATCACTGAAGGCGGGACTTGCCACAAGCCTAACTACAAAAGGTGGTTCGTAAAGTTCATTTCTTTTTAAATCTATGGTTAAAAATAGTCATTGCCGGCATGGACACACTTCTGATCGTCGAAAACTTCTTCCAGCCAAGCAGACCTATTATATTTATGAACAAGAAAACGGTTCATCGGGCCAAATGGTGAATGCGGAAGCAATTTGAAACCCAATTTGAGCAATTTTGTGCAACGGCTGACCTGTGGGCCGCCGGCGCATTATGGTGAATGAAAACTTTTTCAATCCCTTAACTTGGTTATTTTCCATTTAATCGTTCTTTCAAATGGCTCAATAATGCGGCATGGAAGCAATTGCCTTTTCTGATTTGCGGCGAAATAGTACCCAGGTAACTGAGCTAGTTTTTCATTGTAAAGCACAGTATATCCTCGATTGACGTTTTTAATAAGATGTCATCTACATTGTTTGAGTAGGTATGACTATTTTTTCTTTTATTTTTTTTTTTTTTTTAAATATCACGCAAAAATTACTAGGTACCTGAAAAAAAATCCGCCTTTAGGGGGGCTCTCACCACTCCTCCTAGCCTTGCACCCTGCGATAGGGCTTGCCTATTAAACTGTCAATGGAAAACAAACTGAAATTGTAATATTTAAAAAAAAAACTAACTTGTGGTTGTGATGGTGGTAGTAATTCTTGATTTAAAGTGGGTTCGCTGCCACGTCTCACTTGCAACCCTCCGGTCCCACCTTCGAGTTCTGCTGCACCCACTTCCACCCCACAGGAATCTGCTTCCTCTAGGTTGCGACCGATCCTCATACTGCCTCCAACACCACCGCCTCCCTGCAAATTACACAACATGTTATCAATGTGGTAAGACATAGGAGGTTAGATTGGCAATTAGCCTTTTTTATTATTTAACCTACTTTGGAGGTATTTTTGGATATAACCAAAAAAAATGTACTTATAAAATTAGCATATCAGATATTTTTAGGTCATTCTTTAATTAACACCTCTTAGAAACTCTTGTAGTGAGTTTGTCTGCTGCACAATCCCAGTATCATATAAACGGTTAATTTTTTTTTCCTCCTCTCATGAGGAGGAAAAATTATCTAAATAGTACTTGTGCTTAACACAAAATATTGCCAATGCATTAGTATTGGAAATATTTTGTGTCTAATGTCTCTTTGTATGTCGGAAATAAATCAATCAATAAAAAATAAAATATCAATTTAAAAATAAAAATATTTTTTATATTTCTTAACAACAATTAAAGTAACACACTTAATTGCGACGTGTGGGTTTGAATTAACGAATGTTCAAATCCAAACAATATGGAAATCGCTAAATGAGGTGTTATACCATCTTTCTAAAAAAATATAAATTGCAAAAACGCTCGACGCCCACAGTCAGAAAGACATAAAAGTAACAAATGTCGATGTACTTAATTTATAATTAATTACTATCGTGTTATGCATGATGTAAGCGAATATGTATTTTTAAATACATATAATCTTTAAAAAAAAAAAAACACTTCAAAATAAACCTACAACCAAAAAACTAAGAAATAATAGGTACAATTAACTTGTTACTGTAACAGTTAGTAAAAAATATAATAACTAATCCACCAAAAAGTTAAAGTTGGCGCAGAAACATACCATATATTTAATAGAATCAGCCTACCTACAATATGTAAAAAAAAAAAATCGTAACCACTCAAGGCATTCAATTTTTAATTTTTTTTTTTGATTGGAAGGTATTTTTTTATACTTGAGGTAATTTGTTACACTTGAGGTGATTTGATGAAACTTATCCTCCGAAAAAAATACGCAAAAAAATCCGCTCGATCAGTTTCGGAGTAATGAGTGAACATAGTTCGATTTGAAAACCTTCTTTTTTTAAAGTTTGTTAAAAATGGATCGTCATACTTGTTCTATGATCGCAAACATGAACATCAACATTCTTCGTTTATTTGAAAACGATATGAACAGCGCTATATTAAGTGATTAGTTAGTTACTACGTAGTACCTAGTACTTTCATGCAGGTTAAACTGTGTAACTATATATGTATATTGATCTAAAATAACAACTATTTATTTGTTTAGAATAAGAATAATTTTATTGACAGAAACAATTTCCCTGAAATTATAATGAAACAATTAATTTTCAGAGCTTTAAAAACATTCTAATGGTTCTTATACAAATTTTCATATTAGCCTTAACAGTGGATTATTTATTTTGTAACAATTAGAAATATGAAATAGTTTATTTTTCCGGTGAAATTACTAGAAACGTGTGTGTGTTATTACTATTATTTAAGTTTAACCAATGAGCACCTATATTTACTCGGGTATATCAGATGCGCGTGAAGATAAACTCAATACCAGGTAAGCTGTAGGGTAGGAACCAGTTTCCTTCCTCTTTCTCTTAGACATATTGCAAGCATTACTCTCCCTGTCTTAGCCATATACAGAGTGTCCCAAGACCATTCCCGAAGACTTAAGGGAGTGGTTATTACGTGTAAGAAATTGTATAAAAAAAATCGAAAATAATTCATACCCAAATTTACTTATTATTTATTTATTTATTTAACAGGTTTCCCCACATTATAATTAAAGTAAACACAAATTAAATTACCAAAAGTAAAACAAAAAGCATTAAAAACAAAAAAACAATTACATGAAACATACTAAGCTAAAAAATTAAAATAATGCCTCCAGGCAAACATTAACACATAAATAATTCACGCCGATCCTACAACGGCGTAATAGAAAGCAGATTTTTAATCCCATTGGACGAACAGACAAAAATATCAATCTCCGCGGAAATGGAATTTAATAATTCGACTGCTCTCCCAATCGGACTATACTTGTACACGCTAACCGCCTAAATAACGTGTGCTTCCGCGCTCTAGTACGACGGTCAGGGACAAAGAGACCAATATCACCGAGTATTACGGGAAACTCAATGAAACCGCGAATAACCTTATAAAAATAACACAACGTATGGATTTGTCGCCTAAACTCGAGTGTGTTAAAGCCTAACATCCCTAATACAAATGCTGATGGATATTGGGAAACATTTCTGAATAATATCCATACCTACGGAGATAAAGGTATCTAAGGAACCTTCTCTGAATAACCTCCAGGATATTACCTTAAGTAACCTCTATTATTAAAATATCCAATATACAATTAATATTATTAAATGTGTAGTAATGAAGCATTTTATTGATTTTCTAGAGAAGAAAAGTACAGTTTCTCTGAAATCATGATGAATTTTGATATGAGGTCAAAACAAATCATGTTTGAAATCGCAGTGCCAATAAGTTGGTTTTTTTTATCGGGAATGGTCTTGGGTTAGTTTAGGTTAACCAAAAAACCAAAATATATATATATAATTCCTAATTTGTTTTAGGCTCAGTGTACAAATTCTGATATTCATTGATTTCAATTATTATTAGGTAAAGGCACGTTCTGTGTATAATTGTAACGTCCAAGGCAAGGTTATTTTGGGTCGTATTTCCTTCCGCGCTTATTGATATTGGATGCGGTGAATCATCAATATGCGCGCCGCAAAACGCGCTCATCCGGACGGACTCGCCATATGCCCATAAAACACCAACAAATTGAACGAAAATGGTCACGGCCACGACCACCTAACGGACATTTTATATTTTGATAACGTCATGACATGACATTTTAAAATATTTTTTCGCAAAACGCCTATCTATAATTTAAACACACACACACATGTTAAGTGACATACGCGATGGTTCTAGCAACATTACTATTTGTAGTTCGTAAGTTTTATGTTAGATAATCGTCCATTTGAATCATCTGTCTTCCTTCTTATTTACTTTCATAGGAATGATAACAAAAATATTTAAAACCATGATTTCATCGTATGAGAAAAAAAAATGGCACGGAACCCTCGGCGTGTAAACCCAGTTTACACTTGCCGGGTTTTTTTTATTTTAAATTCGATAGTTTTTAACTATAGACACGACACGGTTCTATAATGTAACTTAAATAAAGATCAAATAATTAAAAAAACACAAAACGAAGGGCGCTTTGAAATAGCAGCAGGCGTTAACGCGATAATAACATCAAAATAGCCTAATACTTAAACGGCTACAAAATAACTGCGTGATTTGTAGCTGAACTCGTCACCGTGTTACGTTGTCATGGTGCGACTTGTAACGAGATTTCCGTGTCACCGGACGAGAGATGCGACTTCGTCGAAGGCTATGACTGTATGTCACCTCCGACGCGCACGTCTACTTTAAAAGTCGCAAATCTTCCTCACAAATTAAGATTAAAAAAAAAGTGTTAAGATAAAAACGTACCCTGAATATATCGGGACTGGCGGTGCCGACGGAGCTCCCGCTGGCGCCGTCGCCCCCGGCGTGGTGGTGGGGCGGCGGCTGGAGGGGCGGTTGGTGAAGCGAAGGACCCGTCAGAGCGGCCATGAGCGTCTCCCGGTCGTCGGCCACGTCGCGGAGCCGATCGTCGGGGTCGAGGATGCCGCCGGTCTGCGAGCGGAGGTTGCGCACCACCACCCATGACTCTGGACCCTGGAACAATATCAAAAAAACTTTGAGGAAAATGCGACAGAAAATCTCAATTAGAATCACAATTATACAAGAACTTACTCTCAGATATTTATTTTTAGCAGATCGTTATTAAAAATTTAGACGATGAAATGTTTCACTCTTATTTTTTTAACAGAGCTGAGCTTAATTAGAATTTTGAAACAAAGAAATTGAGAAGTTAGAAAACTTGGAATCGTATTTTATTATCGTTGAACGCGACTCTGTAGCTATGGCTGTGAATAAACGCGATTTTGTCACCGCTATGAGCCAGCTTCAGTAACGCGGCTATTAATTGCGCTAGTAATAATAGCGTGCGTTATTATGCGCACATCTAGTTATAATGTGTTCTTACCGCTAGAACTGTCTTGACAGTATTAGTTTCATGTAAAAGTCATACAACTATAGGAAATCATTATCAATAACAAAATTATACACGACCAAAGATCATCATAAGAGATCACACTTTCCTACCTTATTTACAATTTTTCAATACATCATTGTTAAACTCTAGGCGGTTATGCGTTTGTTGTTTTTTCTCACGGTAGTTTAGTGAAATCGAGCAAGAAGTGGAAAATTGAAAGTTGTTCACCTTTAATAATAATAAATATTTAAATAAATGGGATTTCTAATTGTAGTTATCTTTATCACAAACAAAATATTGTGTGTAGTTTTAGCTTTTAACCATTCATTATCCCCCTCTTTGGACTCGAAAAGTACAAATGCGAAAGATTTAAATTTTTGTGTGGAGATTGATGCTCTTGAAAAATATCCGTTTAGATCACATTAGAGGCTGGTCGAATAATATGGATATTTGACATTAAAATCAACAAGTTTTATGTGTTAATTAATGAATCTTTAACAGTTCGATAAAATGCTCAAATATCGAATTCGATTTTCAAAAATATGACAGCACGGCTGTTGGGACGTACTATTTATTACTGGCCAATTAAAATATACAAACGCTAATGTAAACATGTAAAAGAATGTTCAGTTCCACATTATAATTATTATAATATTATTATTATTAAATTTAAATATCCGAGTTGTTTTATTTCTAGCCGTGCGTTAAATTAAAAAAACAAAATGCTTTTAAAATTTATTAATTGACTGAATAAATTGACTGTCATTGTATGTTTTTTTTTTATTTTAATCTACTTATACCTAAAAAAATAACCAAATAATGTTTTAGATATAAGTAAAATAATGTAAATAATAAATTGTGAATGTAAAGCATGCTCTGTACAAACCTACTCAATCATGGAACCTACAAAACATGCTTCACTCAATGATTTCCAAGCCTTGGGCTTGTTTGGATTTTACATAATATACAATGTTTAAATAAATGAAAAATAAATAAAAAAAAACATTATTTACAAAGACAAAATGTCAGTCAGTCGGTTATAATAAAACGAGTAAGTTAAATGGAAGTGCGGTTCCACAGAAAGCAGGTTAAAATAAAAAATATTATTTATATATAAAAAAAATACTTTTACCTATGAACAGTTTATAAAAAACTAAAAGGAAAAGGAAAAATATAAAATAACGAAGGATCTATTTTTTGTGTTTTTATTAAAAAATAACCTATTTATACTTAGTCACGCTTCCTACGGAAAGCCGTTTGGAAATTACTGGCCTATGGTAGGCGGTTAAATAGCCAACAGAGTCCCAAGGTTACCGTTTTAACCGGAAATTAAAATGAAATAGACGCCAAGAAAAATAAAATAATTTAACATACAGTCCTAAAGATCCATCCGTATGCTATATATTGCATGTACCAAGCAAGCATAGATGTCGGCGAGAATTATGCATTGGCGAACGCGCATATCGTACCGAGGCACAATGAGAATAATGAACCAGACCTCAAACACTTCGTAGACTCATTCAGGCGATTGAATTCAGAGAACAATGACGCACTCTACAAACAGATGATCTTAGGATTACGAAGAAGTTCCCACGCGAAGCGGCTAAGCATCATAAAAAAATGTATTATAAACAATCTGAAATTCAGGAAAACAAGCTTTTAAACGAATCCTAGAAAACATACGATTGGCAATAGAGTGGTGGACGCGTGGAATCAACTGCAGGATTCGGTCCTCAGCGCAATCAGCATCAACCAATTTAAGAACTGTCTTGATATTCAACTATCTCCGTAAAAGAAACGGAAACAGACCCATCAGCTATACTGTCTGTTAATATAATATAATAATAATAATCTAAAATGACAACAAACCACTTTCCTATTTAACAGGTTCAACTACGTAGTAATTTATTTAATATTCAGTTTTTAACTTTTTATTCTCCTTCATTTCTGTTATATGATGTTCCAACTTATTTAAGATACATTGATCTGCTCTCTTTGAATAACCAATAACGGCACAGATGTTTCTGTTTTTACAAGTCGTTAGATGAAGATAGAGACCCCCTAATATACCATATACACACACTTTTAAGTTATTATTTATTTAAAAATAAGTTAAAACCTGCAAAAAGAAAAAAAGCCTATTTCGGTCGGCAAACTTCACATAGGTAGTAATAGCACCTCCCGGATAACACAAGCCATACGCTAAATAAATAAATAATCTGCTTATACAGCCCTCTTGTTTAGCGTATGTATGGTACCTGCGTGATATTGAGCCGTGTGATCGATTTGTCTACTCTATTCAATTGATTTGCATGAATTGATATTATTTTATTAGGTAGTACATTACGGTTGCCTAAATTTGATATGGTATTAGGCTATTAGCTGTAATAAATTGCTTTTTTTAATTTGATTTGTGTCCCCCTCCCGGGATCCCTAACCTCCGTCGAAAGAATATTGATATCTATACAAAGAGTTGTTAGGTAGTTTTAAGATATACATAAATATTAAGAACTAAGCGATATTATATAAAATTATTAATTACCCATTTAAATATTGTTAGATTTACATGAATTTGAACGAGCGGGCAAGTAGTTGCAAAACTGTGAACCCCAAAGGTTTGTGATACCTACCTAGGTGACTAAAAGAAACTGAAAAGAATACTACTAGTTCAAAATAAAAGGATAATAACTCAAGCGCATGTTATCTTTCATAGCTCGAGCGTTTTGTCAATCGCGTCGGTTGATAACAGGAAATGGCTTAAAATGGTGCCATTGAAAGGCAGGCAGAGGCTCGGCATCAGGTTATATTATCAGAATGGAGATAGCATGAACGCGCCTGGATCCAATTACAAAAATCAATTCAACAATACGTTTGTTCACATGATAAAAGTGGGCACGATTCGAATCATGCCATAGGGGTATTATTCCCTTTGAAGTTAGAATTTCGCCAGAATCTACATATTAAAATAAAACCAAATCCTTAAACTTATTGTAATAAACAGTAACATATAAAAATTAAAATATATACTATTATATTAGGAACCTCTCAACGAGTGCCATGGCAATTGTCAAGGTCACGAAGGCACGCCAATAGTGCCGTGCGAATGGAATTACTATACCGTCAACGCCCGTTCTTTGACGGTATAAATAAAGGGTTTACAGTGAGCGTAATCTGCGCGTTAGCTTTCCGCAGTCGTTTCGAGATAATCTAATGGTCTTTTAGAGATTCATGTGGCCACCCAGGATGACAAGATAATTTAGTATAATCTCACTCACACTCGCTGGTCCATACTTAAACCAAAATAATTAATACCCATACATTTTATTAAATACAAATTTCCGCACGTGAAACTATCGATTCGATACGAACAGATACATATATGTATGTACAAATTTATAAATAAGAAATTAGAGATATAGAATTAAATGTAAACATAAAATATTTATAAAGTTAGTAAGGACAATAAAGTACGATTCCAAAATGGCTCATACACAATGATTTATAATTATAATCATTTTGATTAACGGTGCCACTAATGTACTTTAAAATGCCCTACTTTTTTATGGTAAGATGTTCTTTTTCGTTGGTCATTAAAAATTTTTGAAACAAAAAATATTGCCTAACTATATTTTTTGACGAATTACGGAAATTAGGACTCTCATATATTGTCCTATACCATAATATTTATAAAAAAAAAATATATCTTTCGTGAAAAAAAATATTTTGGCTCTTTGTTTATACCAATTGTATCAAATGTTTGTCTTCTATTTCCAATAAAGAATTTCGTCATTTTACGCACGAGTTTTTACTCGTGCTGCGCAATTTATTTTACGAGGAAACGTTATTTAAACTATTAAAACACTTGTTTAAAATCGGTAATTGCTTTAAAAATAAACAGAATGGTAACCCAATACCAAAGCAAGTATAAAAACTGTGATGTGGTACATTATACTTAATTGTGCCGAATTCTCCTTTGGCAAATAGATATTTAGTTATTGACTACGATTTAAAATGTCGGTATGCAACATCCGTCAGATACTTTGCTTGCAATACGATTCGCATACAAACGCCCGATTAGAATGCATCGTAAGCAACTGAGGTCTGCAACGCCTCGGTTCAAAGAACAATGAACTTTAACCCAACTAAAGGCTGGAAATTCAACGTCAAATCCATTGAGTATTCTCTCCAATCCAATAAGGAAGTGTCACAAAGAGGCAGTTAAACCTATGCGGTAAAAAAAGAAGCCGTTAAACCTATGGATTTTGTATGCTTGAAGACAACCATTTTGAAACATTAAGTTACTGAAACCACGTCTTGTTTTATATCTATAAAAATCAAGCTTCCTAAATAGCAAATTAACTCTATATTTAAATATTCATATTATTACAAATACTTATTATGACCTAAAAATGCAAGTCATAGCTGAAGGGAACTTAAAGAAAATCTTCAGTCCAGCAGTAGTTTTTTCAAGTCGTTATTTAAATTATTTTAAATCAATGCCAAACATTATTTATTTAATTTACCGTGAGGTGGTCTGAGCGCCTACCGGCGTATAGTCTGGCGATTTTCTTGAGCCTGGGCGGAGGCACCGGTCGTCTCGTTGCGTCCGAAGTCATCACGAACTTCAACATATCATCAAGCCAGCATGCTTCAACTTGGCCTGCTTTCCGTCATTCGTCATTGGTTAACACACTTCACACTATGGGACACGAAATCATATGACCGTCCTAATGTCCCAAACTAGTTTTTTTTTTTTTTTAAATGACTAACCAAACTAACACAAATTGGTGGCAACATTATACATAGGAAAAAAGTTGAAAGTAATCATGTTTATTAATTAATTATAATAATATATCGAACGTTACTTTAAAACTTGAGATACTATTTGAATTATTGTTGAAAACTACTTGTTTGCATTTACTTTTTTTTATATATTGTTAATATTAAAGCACATCGGAAAATTTCTATGTAATTTATATATTTATTGACTTACTTATGACACATTATTGTCATATATAATAAACTAGGTAATGCCTGTCCTAAGGTAGACTTTTCTATATTAACATTTATTTTTTATGCATAAATATACGCGCTGAGCATCATATACTTTTTTGTTTTGTCATAAATATATATTTTTTAAGTTATTTATAGGATAATAATTATTATAATATGTAATAGAGAAACGGTACATACATTTCAAGCATACATATTTTCGTTTAGCGTTTATTTAGTAAGTATACTTTCATTAGTGAAAATATGCAAAAACGAAAATATTTTATTTTATTTTATTTACGATTCTCAAAATTTTCTTTTTTTATGTAATCAGTTTTAGGTGAACCGACATCTCAATTATAATTTTAAACAGTGGATATTTACTGTTTTATAAACTAAATTACGCCATATGTTTCCCTAGAACATACTTATTAAATTAAATTATGTTTCATTTTACTAAACTATTTTTATTGTTTTTTTTAGCAGTGTGACGGTAAACTATTTTGTGACCAAAGTCAGGGAGGGTGGTTGGTGGTGATCAAGGTTAAAAGCAGCCTGTAAAGGCTGTGATCAAGGTTAATCTAGGGCACCGCAATCTCATTATATATTGATTATGATTGTAAATTACCAGAATTTAACTCATTTAAACTTGATATTAATTTTTTTGTCAGAAGACATGCTATGCAGTCATATTTTTTTTGTGTCAAGGCTTGCTGACTTATATTCGCCGCTAGAAAATATGCAATCCATGAAAATATTACATTATTTAGTTTGTTTCGTGCTAATTAATATTTTATTTTTATTATTTCTTTAAAAAAAATAAATATCTATGAACTATTTATTGCAGCGATGCTGATTGTCTTTTTGTTACTAAACATCAGTCAAATAGTAAATTTTCCCCGAAACATCCTATATATTATTATATTAAAATCGGTACAGCTAATTTCGAATTATAAACCCCCATCACAGTTATATACGATCAGCGTTTTCTTATGAGTTAGGTTCACGCAGTTTAGCCCTGTTAATTCCTAATTCCTAATTAAATAATATCCTGGCTAATTCCTAAACGGACCCGTGAACACCCTCAATCTAAATCTGAAAGATTCATCAAAATCGTTTGTCATTAATTTTAAATGTACTTTAGGCCATTCATTTTAGGCGACATTTAAAAAAAAAATAAACAAATAGAAAATAGAAACATATGCCATTGTATGAAATACAACCGACCGACCGGCTAGAATTGCAAGGTTTTTTATTGCGTTTATAGCCATGATCGTAACGTCTTTTGGTACATGAGCAGAAGTAATTAATGTCAACATTTTTTCTATGAATGAAGGGGATATATTTCCCTGCCTCAGCTACATTGTACTTCACATACAATACTACACATTCGAAACAGATTAAAAACCACCAATATTTGTGGCAAAGCTGTTAAGATATTTTGCCTCATTTACAAGCGTAATGATGCGCAGCGCCGCTAGCGTAAATTGTAAGTAATTATATGTGGATGGACCACATAAGTGTTGTGATCGATCCAGAGTAAAGGAAATTGGCTAAACGGTCCCCAGGTTTGCGGTCGGCGGCCACACGAAGCGAACGGGACACGCGCCTTCGTGGGACACTTTATCTTCGTGGTCGCCAGGTCAGATAACGTCTAATAACCACGATAAATGCAAAGCAACAACTTTGCCGGCGTACGCTGATGATAATTTAAACTGGTAATCTATGGCAAGAATTAATGGTTTTATAAAACGCTTTTGCCTCGTCAGCAGCTTCGATCTTGTTATTTTTGGTCAGGGAAATATTTCGACTTTGGACAGCAGTAAATACAGCGAATCTTAAAAGTGCATTTTGGTGAGAGTTTAAATTGCATTTGTCTACTCGTATAAGTCAGAGATTATAGGTTTAAAACCATTTGATAATCACGAGACTAACTGGACTCTTTAATAGATTTTATTCATATCCAACGTTTTTAAAATATATTCAATATTGTTAAAATAAACACTTATTTTTGAATAAAAATAATTGAATTTGCTTGTTGAAATTGTTATTGCCAATCATTTAAAATAATGAAAAATAATTAATTCAATCTGCTTTATTTATAAAAACATAAGAGTTGAATACAACGAAATTACAAAAAAATATATTATTAAAAAATAAAGAAAGAACAAGTGAAATAACCTCTTCCATCTCCTCACACAATCTAATAGGAAGAGTTATGGTAAAGTTGAAACATTTATAAAGAGATAGCAGTTAGTATTTATTAGGCAAAAATAGTCATTCATAATATTTTTTATAATTTCTATCAATAAGAATATTTATCATGTAGCTTACCTCTAATACTGAAATTAAATACTTTAAGTATATAAAATAACTGTAATTTGTATTGTAAGTATAATTAAACGTTTTTTTTTAAATGATTATTAAATAGCTTTTAGTTAGAGTAAAAATGTATGTATCATAAGGAAATGAAACACAATAAATATATATTATATAAGCATGAATAATTTTGACCAGAGAATTCCCAGTCATTTTTTGCACCTGGTAAACTGGGGCCTTTGACACTTCGGTTCCCCAAAATTGATACAATTTGGTAATTAATGTTTTACGTTTTAGCCGAGTACTTTTTAAAAGTGGATCAGTAAGACCGTATAATAATGAACGTCTTGGACATATTAGCGTCTATAAACGTATTTCTAAATTACTTATATTCTGGGGATTATTACGAAATGTTTAAACTAAGTTTTAGATATCAGTGAACTGTTAACCTGCATAAAATGGAACAGGTAATTTGTTAACACAGTTACAATATTAATAAAAAGTAAAATGTATATTAATTAGATGTCGCGAATAGCTAATATTTGTTATGTTCATATTATATTTACATAAAATGTAAATGTTTATTAATTAGATATCGCTAATAACTAACATTGCTTAATATTTTTTACATTTTTGACAATATGCCAACATGTCAACCGTCAACACGTTAGAAATATCAAGGATACGAGATAGATTTCGTACCGTCGTGTGTTATTATTGTATCTCTAATATTGTGCGTTCGTTGATATTTAAAAAAATAAATTGTAATGTTAATGTTCTCTATTGTATCAAATTTATTATGATTTTCGTTTGGTAGCTTTGCGGGCGAGCTGCAGACCTTAGGCCGCGGGTTGAGGTCTGCGGCTCATACATACGCGAGGCCAGATGTTACGGGCGGCCAAGATATCGTTGCAAGAACATAATTCTCGCAAGAATGCGGGCAGCGGTATGCAGGGGCTATTCTGCAATGCAATGCTGCTTAGAAACTGTTATAAGTGCTGCGTTCCGTCGGGCGGCACTATACTGAAATCAGCTGACGAACGAACGGACTAGAAGCCATCGAAACGTTCACTTTGTAGCATATTGATACGCATATTATTGACACAATTGGTATTTCTAACGGCGTGGTGAAATAAATTATTATTATGAAACGAAGGTGATACAACTCGCGCGAAAAGACGTTTCACGTGGTGTATGTGTCGATAGCTTTGTCGTTGGCCCTGAAATTGTGTGACGGAATAGGCTTGCCTTTTTACACAATGGCAAGTAGATTTAGTAGATCAATGGTTCAGCATGGCTAGAGTTATTGTACTTAGAATACAGATGCGGGGACACAGTAAATAATAGTTTTACGGCGTCCTCGAAAGGACGCCGAAGAAGGCGACGTATGGTGGTCTGATGAATGATTCGCAGAAATTCAATGGATTCAAAGGCAGAAGATTTAAGTGGTTGGTGGAGTTCAAACCTGGAGTTGAGAAACCCTCGATGATGTATGTTTACTGACCATTCAGGCGTATAATTTCTAGCTATGTGATTGAAAAGCAGTGTATCTCTTATTTTTAAAACCAGATATTAATAGGTTGCCCGAAAATGTATGAAATTAAAAGATGGATGGCCAGGAAAATGTTTACATATATCATTGTGTCAAATATGTTTTCATAATCTATATTGTTTTCACAATATGGAAATATCTATTTCATTAAATAATTACTTCGTTTTTTTAAATCAAATTTATCGTTACCCACACAACCTCATCCACCTCAAACACAACTACTACTTCCTATTCAAAATTTCGCAAACAAATTCAATTTATAATTATTTAAATATAAACCAATCAAAAGAAGATTAATTTTAATCGGTTTGAATCATTTTTTATACGGCACAGAAGTCACGTGGAACGGCAAATCGAAAACAGACCGCTGATTAAACGCATTTAATTGATCGTCATCGATAAACGCGCCAAAATTAAAGTACTACACCAGTAATAACAATGTGTAAACAATTCGCATATATATATGATATAAATAAGTGCATGCAGTTTTACGCTCTGCGCACTTCAATAGCATCAGAGATGCCGTCGCGACGCGCGGGCGTCTCGACGCGCGGCCACTCGAGAACTATTGAGGAGTTCGCTCGAGCACTTGGAGCTGACGATTGTGTGCTGACTGACGTTCGCTCTGACTGAGATGGCTCGATGCACGTATTTTCAATCGGACATTCATATCGGAGTCGCGAAACGGAGCGGCTATCGTCGAATCGTTTTCTGATCAAGAGCTCGCCCGAGCCATATTAGAGATAGACTAAGTTCCGCCTAACAGAATCACATTTAGATGGAACACCTATAAATAGTTATTTCAATACAGAAAAAAATGATATCCTGAAGATCTGATCTGATTAACTGAAAGAGACCTTTTGTAAGGACAATTTTATAATATTATACTTAATTAATTAATGTCACCAGGATAGCAAAAGCCTAACCCAACGAAGCAGTTTGGTCGACAATCCTTCGTTCTTTCAAGCCACACACCCATCGTAGTTTATGACCTTTGACATCGCAAAAATAGAATAAAGGATTAATAGATGTAAACAAAGAAATAATTAGTGGCAAAGAAGCGCTGTAAGCGAGCTACAGCGGATATGACAAAATCATGACATTGCCGTCAGTCCGCCTCTACGTCCGGTGTCAGGCAGTGATTGCGCCGCTGTTAGTTATGTTGGTATATTATCACCAATACACCTTTCCGATGTCAGAAAATGGATACACTGCGCAGTACTAGATTTGGCTTACGCCGCGTCTACGTAATTCAATGGGCAATGGTCGGTGAAAAATAAATTTTAAAGTTTTATTTATATATGTATATTTTACATTATACACGAACAGACCATTTCGACTATTAAAAGAATTTTTAATAGGAAATTCGATTTCAGTTACTATCTTAATCGCACGAGCCACTAAAATGTATATATTACGAGTATGTGTCGATGCCTGGGACCTATTGAGAGAATGCAACCGTCTTGTCGTTTGAAATCACCGCGCGGCACTTGTGAAAGACACAATATCGTGACACAATATTGTCTTTATCGTGATAACCACTTTTTTTATTTATTTTTTTTTTTTTTGAAGTGAAAACTTTCATAAATTTTGGATGGGAAAAATTTAATGGGTTGAGTATTAATTTTAATCCCCTATTCCTGTCGCCGCTCTCCTGTCGCGTTCCTGTCGGAATTTATTCGGGTTTGCTTCACACATACAAAGTCCCGAACAGTGAAATTTTCACTTCTGTCGGCAGTCCTCAATGACTGCCTATATTTTTTTCCTTCCTATCAATTTTAATACCATTATTTAATTTTAATACAAATTTTCGGCGACTTGGAAATCCTTCAGTTTCAAAGCATAATAAAATAATGAAAGTTGCTTTGTAACGTGAAAGTATTGATTTCTATAGCATTAAGTTCCGTCAGCAATGCCAGAGTGTCAGTAAGGGCTGAATCACCCTGTAGTTTTATTTTGTTTGCTTGTATTAGGAATATATGGCGTATTATAAATATTGCATAAAGCCGTGTCGGTTCATTTGACCGACAGATAGTTGCCCCTGACATCTTGTATGTGAAAGCTGGCGCTGAAATCGAACGGTTTGGCATTAACGCTGGCATGGCCGTCTGGTCAAAGATATTCAAGTAGAGCTGCGGAACGTACCTACTTTTAGTATATTACGCTAGTATATTTTGTACAGGATTTCTCCTCGAGTTGAAAGTCTCGTTAATACTCAAATTGACCGCAATGTGGACGTTAACTCAGTTCAAAGCGATGAGATTTCCGATAAAAGCAGTGCGGCGTCGCAAGAGTCGCGATGGTACTTAACTCTTAACTCTTTTTTAAACATGTGATACCTTTTTACCTTTTCTAAAGTAGACTTTTGTGAGAAAATAACGACTTAAATTGTTAATCAAGTATTATATACCTTTCTCCAAATTATTTTTAAAACCTATAGGGCAAATCATGAGGTGTACTTTGTTTTTCATTAAAAACTTAGTACCCATGTAATTAATCACCTCCACACTTTCAATATAAATATGGTAATATAATTCGTTAGTATAATAATAATCATTATTTAGTTTCGAAAATACCACTTTAGACAAAAAAAAGAAAAAACTCTACACACACCCACAACAGAACACACACACACACACATGCAGGTAAGTCGAGTGTGATTGGTCATGTTGATATTCTTAATACTCTATCGTTAATATTCTTAGTCGGTTTTTGCTGATACAGATTATTATTACATTAATAAATATATTAAATAATTGTAAATATATTGAAATGTGTTTTTAGTTTTCAAGAGTATTTATATTAAAATACTTCCAAACAACAAGTTATATCTTACAATAAATTCTTAAATAATCTTTTTCTAAAAATATTACTTATTTGAAAATGCTAAAATTAAATGTAAAACAAGCCATTAAAGTGAAAAAAATCTTCAAATACATCTCAATAAAATTTCAAAAATAATAAACAGTGTATTTTTTTAAAGCCGAAATTATTTACAGTAACTTACAAGACAATGAAAACGACGGTAGAGTATAACTTGCTATTAAGTAATTTTTGTTTTCTTTGAAAACTCAGTTTGACAATGTTGTCTAATAAAATTTCATAATTGCCTCAAAAATTTAAGCAAGTATGAATCATCGAGATAATTTATAAGCTCTTTTGTAGATAATTTTTATTTGCTTAACATGTTTCCCGTATTCGTGTCGCTATATTAGATTCATATTTGGTAGTGCGTAGATCACACATCAGGGTTACAGAAGATTATAAAGGTAAATAAAGTTAACTAAAGAAAATATTGTTGTATCTTTCCTAACATATAACATATAAAATATTTGGCGTTATTTCACGTGAAATTGTACTAGGCAAGCACTTTTCGATTTCAAGATCCCTAACATAAAATTATTATGAGCTAGATACGTATGTGTCTTTATAATAGCTAAAAGCATTCACCGCTCAAGTGTGACAGCGGAATACTAAAGCACATTACCTACCCATTAAAAATCCACGTAGCAACGGCTTATGTAAGGCCAAAATAAAACAAACAATAGCTCGGGTACTCTGATTGTCATAGATTAACAATATGTTACCTACTATATGTTACCTACTATATTCACAATTATAGAAAGGAACTAATTAAAACAAACCCTTCCTATATTTTTAGATGACGTTACCAATCTATCTTAATATATATAAATCTCGTGTCACAATGTTTGTCCTCAATGGACTAATAATAAAATAATGGACTAATAATAAAATTTGAACACCATGTGCAGTTCGATGTGCACTTGAGAGATAGGATAGTTTAAATCTCAAATTATAGTCGCAATTTTAATTTATCGCTAATTTTTTGTCCGTTATTATTTGGCAGTCATAAAACTGACAGATGTCGATACCTTTTTATTTTATGGGCGATTGTGAAGAGCGCGTGACGACTCGGTGCCAGTATAATTTTATTGAACAAGCAGAGGAAAGAGCAATTGTGATATTATTGGAAAATTTTTTAGAAGATCACAATCAACTAATTCAATTGATCAAAAGAGTTTCGCCACGACTGCAAAATGACAATTATCAAATCGTCATAAAAGCCGACAAAGTACCATTAGGTGAACATGCTGGTAGATTCAGTCATAAAACTGACAGATGTCGATACGGAACGGCACGGAACATGCATGCATACAAGATGCGATGACTTACGTACGTCATTACGGCCGACCGGATTTATTTATTACATTCACATGTAATCCGAATTGGGAAGAGATACAAACTTTACTATTGCCAGGACAACAAGCCATTCATCGTCATGATTTAACTGCACGTGTGTTTAAACAAAAATTGAAATCCTTAATTGATTTTATTGTTAAATATACAATTTTTGGTATCACACGTTGTTGGCTGTATACGATAGAGTGGCAAAAGCGAGGTTTGCCTCATGCCCACATTTTGGTTTGGCTTAAAGATAGAATCCGTCCTGAAGAAATCGATCAAATAATTTCAGCCGAAATTCCAGACCCATTAATTGATCAAGAATTATTTGATATTGTCACCAAACACATGATCCATGGGCCATGCGGTGTTTTCAACATGACGTCACCGTGCATGGAAAATGGAAAATGTAAAAAAAACTTCCCAAAGCCGCATACGAATGACACGATCACGGATATTGATGGTTATCCAATGTATCGCCGCAGAAGTACTGAGAATGGTGGCCACACATTTACAATGCGACTGCCGAACTTTCCAAATCAAGTTGAGTTTGATAATCAGTGGGTGGTACCATACTCACCACTACTTTCAAAAACTTACAAAGCTCATATCAATGTTGAGCTTTGCAGTTCTGTTAAATCAATTAAGTATATTTGTAAATATGTAAACAAAGACAGTGATTTGGCCATATTTGAAGTAAAAAACATAAATAAAAATGACGAAATAGCACGATACCAAATGGGCAGATACATTAGCAGCAATGAAGCTATTTGGCATATTCTCAGCTTTCCCATCCACGAAAGAGATCCTGCTGTCCAACATCTGGCAATACATCTTGAAAACGGTCAACGTGTATACTTCACTGAAGAAAATGTTCTCCAAAGAGCGTTCGAAGCTCCGAAAACGACTCTAACTGAATTTTTTACATTGTGTCAAAAACCTGATGTTTTTGGCCAATTCGCGAAGACATTGGTGTATGGTGATGTTCCACGTTATTTCACATGGAACAAATCCAGTAAAAAATGGGAGCCACGGAAACAAGGAAAACCACATCCTTCCATTACAGGCATATTCAAAGCTAAGACATTGGGGAGACTTTACACGGTACATCCAAAGCAACGTGAGTGCTTCTATTTACGTTTGTTATTGGTGAATGTTCCCGGACCAACGTCTTTTGAATTTTTACGAACAGCTAATGGTCGAGTATTCAATACATACCAGGATGCATGTCGTGAACTGCAATTGCTAGAAGACGATAACCATTGGGACTTAGCGCTTGCTGATGCTGCGTTGACATCAACACCGAATAACATTCGTCAGTTGTTTGCAATTATTTTGGCGACATGTTATCCCTCGCAAGCACAAACTTTGTGGGAAAAATATAAAAATTGTATGACAGAAGACATCTTGCACCGAATTAGACAAACAAATCAATGCCAAAACATAGATTATACACCAGAGATGTACAATGAAGCATTGGTCTTGATCGAGGATTTATGTGTTCTTATTTCAAATTTACCACTTAATCATTATGGTATGCCATCACCTAATCGTCCAGCCACCGACTTAGTCAATACCGATTTACAACGAGAAAATCAATATGACCATGGAAGTTTAGCAACAATTATCATGAACAGTGAACCATTACTGACAGCAGAACAAAAAATTATTTATGATCGGATTATGCTGGCTGTTGCTGCTGAACAAGGCGGTTTTTTTTTCTTGGATGCACCCGGTGGAACCGGTAAGACATTTTTAATATCGTTGATTCTTGCCAAAATACGGTCGCAACAAAAAATCGCATTAGCATTAGCATCGTCAGGCATTGCGGCTACTTTACTGGATGGTGGGCGAACAGCACATTCAACATTCAAGCTGCCATTGGACGTTCATAATAAACCAGATGCAATGTGTAACATCAAAAAGAATAGTGGAATAGCTGCAGTGTTGCGGAAGAGTTCTATAATAATTTGGGATGAGTGCACAATGGCACACAAATATTCACTTGAAGCATTAAACAGAACTATGCAAGATTTAAACAGCAATAATAAACTTTTCGGTGGTGCTATCTTACTTTTGTCTGGTGACTTCCGGCAGACCTTATCGGTTATACCTCGCTCTACTTTCGCGGATGAGATTAATGCATGTTTGAAACAATCATTCTTATGGCGAAGTGTTGAAACACTTCGATTGACCATAAATATGCGAGTACAATTGCAAAATGATCCATCAGCACTAATATTTTCCGAACAACTACTAGATATTGGGAACGGTAAAATAAAACTGCAACCAAATACGCAATGCATTAAACTACCAGACAATTTTTGCACTGTTGTTCAGGATAAAACTGAATTGATTCAGAGTATTTTCCCGGATATACAGAATAATTATTTGAATCATGAATGGCTTAGTCAACGGGCGATTTTGGCAGCCAAAAACGTTGATGTTGACGAAATTAACTTCCAGATACAACAGTTGTTACCAGGCGATCTGATGTCTTTTAAATCAATCGATACTGTTGTTGATGAAAATGAAAGTGTAAATTTTCCGATTGAATTTTTAAATTCATTAGATATCCCTGGAATGCCACCACATAATCTTCGATTAAAGATTGGTTCCCCTATTATTCTCCTCCGTAATTTGAATCCACCTCAATTATGTAACGGTACGCGTTTGGTCATCAAAAAGATCACCGGAAACATTCTTGAAGCAACCATTTTGGCTGGGAAGTTTAAAGGAAAAGTGGTCCTGCTGCCACGTATTCCGATGATACCATCAGATTCTACCATACCCTTCAAAAGGCTACAGTTTCCAATTCGTTTAGCTTTCGCCATGTCTATAAATAAATCTCAAGGTCAAACAATGTCCATTTGTGGTTTAGATTTGGAAAATCCATGTTTTTCTCATGGGCAACTATATGTTGCGTGTTCACGTGTTGGGAAACCGTCGAATCTATTTGTGTTAGCTAAAGACAGGTTAACCAAAAACATTGTGCACCGATTGGTGTTAAATTAAATTGAAATTGAAAGTATTTATAATTCAAAAAAAAGATATTAATGTTTAAAAGTTTAAGACTGTCTGCCTTGCCTACCTCATTCATGAGTTTAAGCGTCACATGTTATTTACTGTATTATACTGTAATATACTTATATTTGTTATAAAATTAAATGGAAATAATAAATCTGATAAATTTTTATTTTTTAACTATTGATTTCTGCTTAGTATCAAGTGTAAGAACATTTTAATTAATTGTGTTCAACGTACTTCCCCTTCAAATCTCAATCCAGTGAATTTGTATACCAACATCAACATTTTCGTCTTTGTTCGTAAATAATTTCATTGTACTAAAGGGTTATAGTAGTAGAAAGTCAAATAAGGAGATCAGCATATTTTTTTACAAATACCATCTGTGTGAAAAAGCATAGTGGACTCCGTGACTGATGTTCTCTTATTGTTCCTCTTAGATTGTTTACTATAATGTAATATAACAAAAACTTTAGCCACAGCAACGCGTGGCCGGGTCAGCTAGTCTTAATATATATAAATCTCGTGTCACAATGTTTGTCCTCAATGGACTCCTAAACCACTTAACCGATTATAATAAAATTTGCACACCATGTGCAGTTCGATCCAACTTGAGAGATAGGATAGTTTAAATCTCAAATTATAGTCGCAATTTTAATTTATTGCTAATTATTTGTCTGATATTATTTGACAGTCACAATTATCTGTTAACTCCAAATGATTCTAACAGATGTCGATACCTTTCGACTGGGTTGAGTAAGTAATCAATAGATGGCGCTGCTATTTATATTCTTAATTCTTTATGATTAACCTCAAAGCATCAACTACTAGACATTTACCTTAGCTGTTCAAATCTCAAAATCTAACTTATACGAGTAGTCACTGATTTTCCATCATAATTTTTTATCTCGAGCAAGATGTTATTTGTAAAAAAATATGGTGATCTCCTTATTTGACTTTCTACTACTATAACCCTTTAGTACAATGAAATTATTTACGAACAAAGACGAAAATGTTGATGTTGGTATACATGTTCTATAATAATTTGGGATGAGTGCACAATGGCACACAAATATTCACTTGAAGCATTTTGTTGCGACCAAAATACGGTCGCAACAAAAACATCGCATTAGCATTAGCATCGTCAGGCATTGCGGCTACTTTACTGGATGGTGGGCGAACAGCACATTCAACATTCAAGCTGCCATTGGACGTTCATAATAAACCAGATGCAATGTGTAACATCAAAAAGAATAGTGGAATAGCTGCAGTGTTGCGGAAGAGTTCTATAATAATTTGGGATGAGTGCACAATGGCACACAAATATTCACTTGAAGCATTAAACAGAACTATGCAAGATTTAAACAGCAATAATAAACTTTTCGGTGGTGCTATCTTACTTTTGTCTGGTGACTTCCGGCAGACCTTACCGGTTATACCTCGCTCTACTTTCGCGGATGAGATTAATGCATGTTTGAAACAATCATTCTTATGGCGAAGTGTTGAAACACTTCGATTGACCATAAATATGCGAGTACAATTGCAAAATGATCCATCAGCACTAATATTTTCCGAACAACTACTAGATATTGGGAACGGTAAAATAAAACTGCAACCAAATACGCAATGCATTAAACTACCAGACAATTTTTGCACTGTTGTTCAGGATAAAACTGAATTGATTCAGAGTATTTTCCCGGATATACAGAATAATTATTTGAATCATGAATGGCTTAGTCAACGGGCGATTTTGGCAGCCAAAAACGTTGATGTTGACGAAATTAACTTCCAGATACAACAGTTGTTACCAGGCGATCTGATGTCTTTTAAATCAATCGATACTGTTGTTGATGAAAATGAAAGTGTAAATTTTCCGATTGAATTTTTAAATTCATTAGATATCCCTGGAATGCCACCACATAATCTTCGATTAAAGATTGGTTCACCTATTATTCTCCTCCGTAATTTGAATCCACCTCAATTATGTAACGGTACGCGTTTGGTCATCAAAAAGATCACCGGAAACATTCTTGAAGCAACCATTTTGGCTGAGAAGTTTAAAGGAAAAGTGGTCCTACTGCCACGTATTCCGATGATACCATCAGATTCTACCATACCCTTCAAAAGGCTACAGTTTCCAATTCGTTTGGCTTTCGCCATGTCTATAAATAAATCTCAAGGTCAAACAATGTCCATTTGTGGTTTAGATTTGGAAAATCCATGTTTTTCTCATGGGCAACTATATGTTGCGTGTTCACGTGTTGGGAAACCGTCGGATCTATTTGTGTTAGCTAAAGACAGGTTAACCAAAAACATTGTGCACCGATTGGTGTTAAATTAAATTGAAATTGAAAGTATTTATAATTCAAAAAAAAATATATTAATGTTTAAAAGTTTAAGACTGTCTGCCTTGCCTACCTCATTCATGAGTTTAAGCGTCACATGTTATTTACTGTATTATACTGTAATATGCGATCGTGCATCCGATGGACGTAATTTTGAAAAACTACATTCAAAATTCAAGGCCAGGTGTACCATAAAATCGGATCACTGATGCCAATGCCTGATAACAATCCGAAATTTCTTCAAATTTATTTTATGGGCGATTGTGAAGAGCGCGTGACGACTCGGTGCCTGTATAATTTTATTGAACAAGCAGAGGAAAGAGCAATTGTGATATTATTGGAAAATTTTTTAGAAGATCACAATCAACTAATTCTATTGATCAAAAGAGTTTCGCCACGACTGCAAAATGACAATTATCAAATCGTCATAAAAGCCGACAAAGTACCATTAGGTGAACATGCTGGTAGATTCAACGCTCCAACTGTTGATGAGGTTGCTGTTATCATGGTTGGTGATCCAGTTGACAAAAGATCTATAAACATTACACGGCGAGACAACACTGTCAGTACGATTTCGGATCTACACCGTTCATATGACGCACTACAATATCCATTGATATTTTGGCAAGGACAAGATGAATATCACCTTAATATCAATCAGTATGATCCAAATACCGGTAAATTTGACAATTATCTATTTACTTTCTTACTGTATGTATAGATTTTAATTTCGTATTGCATTTTATTTTTTATTTTTTTAGGTGATTACAGAAATAATAAAGTTAGCTCAATGAACTACTACGCACACCGAATAATGGTTAGACAACATCAAGACAATTATATCCTTCGATATCGTCAGCTGTTCCATCAATACATTGTTGATATGTATGCTAAGGTCGAAAGCGAACGCTTGCGATTCCTTCGATTCAACCAGGCAAAACTACGATCGGAATAATATATTCACTTACGAGATGCTGTTGCTGGAAACATCGATGGAAATTTAAATCCCAATGACATCGGTAATGCTTTCATTTTACCTTCAAGCTACATCGGCAGTCCACGGAACATGCAGGAATACATACAAGATGCGATGACTTACGTACGTCATTACGGCCGACCGGATTTATTTATTACATTCACATGTAATCCGAATTGGGAAGAGATACAAACTTTACTATTGCCAGGACAACAAGCCATTCATCGTCATGATTTAAGTGCACGTGTGTTTAAACAAAAATTGAAATCCTTATCCTTAATATAACAAAAACTTTAGCCACAGCAACGCGTGGCCGGGTCAGCTAGTAGGTTTATAATTTATTTATTGGATTGAAAAAAAAACTACGGATATACAATAAATGATAAAAGGCACATAAAACTTGATTACATTTATATTATTATAATATTATGTTTTACGTCCACAAATTTATAAGAACTACACGATTTCTATAATTCCCTTTTTAATTAATTATATTTCAGTAAATTTATGTATTCATTTTATGACCGCCACCGACTTACTATTTTTTTTTACTTCCCAACTCCATGAGGATGTGTAAGGGTAGAGTTTTCTCTTACGATACGAGTGCTTATCGCTCGCAAGGCCGAATTGTACCGTACATCAAATACCAACGCAAGCATAGTGTACAAGTATGCATGTGTATGTACCATGTTCTAAAGTAAAAAGAAAACATACAGATATTAACAGAATGAACAATTGTTAATACAACTATGTATGTAATATGATGCGACTAAGTTTCCTGTTCTAAAACGCTCAGTGCAGTTAAAAAAGGTGGGAAGAGGTCGATTCAACGGAATTGACGAACAATAATACTAATATGGAAATACTCACCTATGCGACGGAAGTAACGGATCCACGTGACACGTTTGAACATTGAACAAAGAACTTATAATAAATAGTAAGCCATCTATTGTTTAAGGTTTGTAAATGGGAGGAAGAGAAGATTGAGTCCTCAATAAAGCTGACTGGTATGGTATGTGGTCGATTAAAACGCCCGAAGAAAACGACATGTTGGCAGAAATATGGATGATGGATGTAGGAACACGGTTAGATGACGAGATAAAAGGTCCTGGCGTTATATAATTACATACACAGTATATGCACGGTTCAAAAAGTGCAGGTAAATTTATTTATTTAATTATTTTAATGACATCACTAATTTACATATAATGCAAGGTTCTACCTAAGTGAGCAATATCCGTCCTAAGGTAGACTTTTCTATATTAGGATTGTAACTACGCGGTGATCATTGTTTATGGCTGGGTAAGAATTTTAAGGCCTTATTCATAGGAGCGACTTATTTCGCCGATAAGTCGCTCCTAAGTCGACCATAGTGACCATAGCATAATGATGCTAAAATGCATTCGCTATCACTTTAATTAGGTGCTACGTCGATTATGCATACAACTAATCTAGGTGATATTTCAATTTCCCCTGTAAGACTGCGTACAACAAAATGGCAAAAACACTACACTAGACTAGGCTACTTATTTCCAACCAGTTGTTTTATTTTATTTATTCGAGCGTTACATTTTAATATTTTTCCGTGATACGAGTAAGTTAACTATAGACGACAATTACTTGAATGTATGCACTTACGAGTATTAATAAAATAGGATTAACTTTTCAAGGCGTGATTTTGCAAGTTAACTAAAACCACAATTCTTGGTACTCATTATGTACTATCTGCGGGATAGATATTTAATAAGCAAGTTGTTTAAATAAAAGAGCGCGAATAAATAGTTCACATTTTGGTGAGCGATAAGTATTATTTATTATTTTATTAATAATAATAAAAATATAATGTAAGAAGAAAAATAAAATTATTTTATTTAAAAAAAACGGATCAGTTTTTGTTTTCTTTTATTAAACCAGGTAAAAAAACACTGTATTTAATGAATAAAAAATAGAGATTGGCCTATTATGATTTTTACCCGATGCGAAAATGTACAAAAAAATGCATATCCAATATAATGTCGAATACCTATAATAATTAGATATACTTTCAATTTATTAAAAAAAAAACCCTAGTAAGAAATTAAATGAAGCTCAAACCATAGTTTTAGCATTGATTATATAGTGTTATATGTAACACTATATAATCAATGGTTTTAGTTACCAAAACTGGCAGTTGTTATACGCGCACACACAGACACGCTACGAATTTGTTAAAAAAGTTAGATCAGTGAAATTTGTGATAAATGTGCTTACAATTTAAAATTATCTTTTTACTCCTTTACTTTATAAAAACGAACAATTGTTGAATAAAAAAAAACAATATTAGTAAATAATATTTAATTCAACGACCTAGCTAGGTCATACTCATTATTTTAAACCCTGGTCTACCAAGCTCTATTACATGTACTAAAGTCATTAAATGTGGCAATAGACCGTTAAAAACGAAGTGGCTTTGTACAGAATCGAACCCGCTGCGTCTGGGTCAGTAGTTAAAAGCAATTAACAACTGGACCACTACGACCTAAAGTTAATTGCAAAATATAATCAGACTACTACAAAACAGTATATGAAATTATGTAGCAGTTGTTTAAGTTGAAAATAAATAGTTGTTTAAGTCACAAAATAAGGTTAAGGAGTAGGCAATCCGCTGCACTGGTGCGGCGACCCGATTTCGTATACAAAAAAAAACAACTACTTATGACGAATCAACAATTTTATTCCGCTCACGGCGAAATTGGACAAACGAACCTTAGCAATGTTCGCTATCGAAAAAAAGACTTACTCGGTGAGATTTTCCGATTCGTACTTTAATCAGAATAACCGTATCTATATAAAATAATAAAAAGATAATAAATATGATGACGCAGTAAAGTGACAAATCCAAGCGAGTAGGATGGTAGTTATTTTGTGATTTCGAAAAGAAATCGGCGTTTTATGATTTTCCCCCGTTGCGAAAAATATTAAAATATTAAAAAAAAACACATTTTGTTTGGTAAACAACCCATACGTATTTAACAATTTATACTTTTGGTTTATTACGGACTGACAACAAACATGAAAAAAAATCGGAAGTCAAATTTTATAACAGTAAGACAATACAAGGTTTAAGGTTCGTTTATCCAAACCGCAATACCAAATACATGAATTAAAATTATGAATTTTGGAAAAGTGTAACCACTTACCTAACTCAATGCACGGGCTGTCAGTTTAATAGGTAGCTTAGTCAATTATGCATACGGCTGGAGATTCTGATACATAAGATACTACTATTATTTTTTTTTTTTGCTAGAAACTCGTAGTTTTAGAAAAATGTTTTGTAACCCAATTACTTCAGCCAAAAAACGAAACTTTTAATAAAATCGGAATTAAAACTAAAAACACAAAAAAAAAATTGTTATTACGAAGATGCTAAAAAAAAAATTCTCTGGCTAAGTTCCTTTGAATTTTCTTTAATGTCGTATTTTTTATGAAAACATGCCTAAAACTGTGTGCTGCCATATCGATTATAAAACATTACGGCAAATTTGTTAATGTTATTTTGGTGATTTAAGTAGGTACTGTTGTGGAGATTAGTAGGAACTTAATTTTGAGAGCGTTTTACGAATTTCTATGAAAGCCTTTTATTAAGGGGTCTAAAAAAACAGATTTGAATTGCATCCGATCACTGAACAAAGCGATATATTTCAAATCGATCCATCAATGAATTTACGATTCTAATGGAATTAAATTAAAATAGTTTACGATAATAATATATAACATATAATAGACGAAATAAAATAGTTGACAATCATAGCTATTTTATTAAATTTCTGCCTGTGGTATATCTTCTCACTGAGAGAAACTAGAATAATAACATTTTAAAACATGTTTGATAAAAAATACTCATACTTTACACGTTACTAATCATTCCTATGAATATATAAAAAAATAAATAAATTAATATTACCAATAATAAACATTATGACTGCGTACTGCCTACTGGATAGTGTCACTATTCTTTGATTTATGTAAAAGCAGAAAATATAACCATTGTTTATGACGTCCACTAGTCCATTACGCTGACGCTTAAATGTTAATACTCGTATAATGGAAATTATATTAAGTGCAATCCGCGAAAAAATATGAATAATATACGAATAACCGTCGTACAATTAATGCTCACATAATAGTGTAATTTAATTTTATTACAAATTGTATGGTAATGTCGGATGATTATCATATAATTAGTGTAGTAAAAGTAAAAGCAGACTGGAGATAAAGAGTTGTAACGATTCAAATTACTTTTCTATATTTTTTTAACTAAGGAACTAGTTTTCCTTGTATGTTCTTTTCACTCTGTCCTTCGCTTGACTTCTAAATTTCGCCATATGCATAAGATAACCCGTCCCTATATTGTTACTTTTGTCTTATATATGCGTGAAGAGCGTCCTACATAGTGTTTATTTATAACCTTGTGCTTAAAATATAGCTAAAAAAAATAAGAGGATAAAAACGGAATGTTAATTACTAGGTTTATCTAGAACTCACTTGTTTTACTCATTATGATTTTAAGCAACTTACGTTCATTCTAAGTTACATAATATGTACTCAATTTAAATTTTATTTTGACATTAATGAGAAATAATTTACATTATCTAAAATCCTGTCGACTTTAAGGAAATTATTTTGCAGGTTATATCATGGAAGTTATATCATGCAGTTTTCAATAAAAAGAAATGTGTGTACTGGCGTTTTTAATTAACGATTCGACTTTATTTATTTAATGGTTGACGGAGAAAAGTGGTCTAAGCGCTGACTATAACCGCAAAGTAATGAACGATTACACTGAAATGTACCGCGAATGCGGCTGAAATAGACCGGAACAGTCTTTGGAATTATTGGCAGGTGTGTGAAAGCTACGATGACAGTCAAATTGTGATTTAACTGTGGCTGCTACACTCCATTCGCGCAGTAGTAATTATGGTTTATTTATTTTAATTATGTAGATATTAGAATGTTATTAGTTGAAACACTTTCATGACATTTATTTTTTTGTCCTTTGGTGATTGCTTCTCTCCTTTCGTTCACAATAAAACAGTGCAGTCCTGTGGTCCATACCTTAAGACGAAGCTAGCTATATTGGAACCACTTGTGAAAGTCTGTCCGTTCCATAATCACGCGGTAATAATCACCATATCCGTTTTACTTTGGAATGACGACTCTGACCAATGTAGCTGTATCATGATCAGTTCAAGCGCCCCCACTTGGAGCGGTTTGACTTTATAGGTAGAGCCTTTTTTGATTTGCCCTACTTAATTTTGGCTCGAAATGAGGACCAAGTTCATTTGTCAAACAACCATGGCGCGTTTCGAACTACACTTTTCCGTACTTTGTGTCGTTTGCAGTTTGACATCATAGAAAAATAAGCTATTAACTTGTGCAAATTCTATTCCAGAAGATATAATAATAAATAATTGGGCCATTTTGCATCATTCTTTTAATTTTGTATAATTGTCGCCACTATACCGCGCGCACTATACCACTATTCTACGGTGCATTCCGAAATATTTTCGGAAATTTTGCTCTTACTTTTTATAGATTTTTTTGTTTATGATATAGGGCGATGGGTGGTTGTGGGGAAGGGGAGGTCAACTAATCGTGAACAGTGGTCCAGAGGCAGCGCTTTTTGTGAATACAGCATAGCCTCGATAATTCGTACGTTCACCTGTATGCCCAATTGCCCTATTTTCACATAAGATATTTCACAAAACTGTTGATATTATTTCACAAAACTATTGATATTTTAACGTTAACTCTAGTTTACATTCCGAACGTTTCCGTAGTTCTGCACTGTTAGGATTATCAAAGCTATGCCGTATGTAGTACATCGGTTATTATACTCCCACAACGTTACAATATCGAATTTATTAACTTGCATGTATGGCGTTATTATCGATTAGTTCATATCAAAATGAACATAGAATTATAGCTAATGATGTTAATAATTTCATTATTAAAAATTGTTTTTATTACGAAATGCCCTTAGTATGTAAATGAATGAGTTAGGTAAACGCTGCTGGCACTTTTATTATGGCTGTTGGAGATAAAAAACAACATTACGGTCATCCTTCACCATTTAAGATATTCTACGGAACCCTTTATCTAGACACATGTCTTTTTTGGCTGCTTTTTTTTAAGCTATAAGTAATGTGTCAAAGCTATAAGTGTCAAGGAAAACGGATTACCTAATGTTTTTTTTTTTTACTTTTGTGTATTCGCGTTAAACCCACGATAGCGCAAATAACCTTGGTTTATTCAGTAGAATATTTATGTAAAATAATACAATTTTTACACTTCTGAATCCAACGGAGGTGGTACGAAAATGATCCAAACTATTTAAATGACGGATTGTTGGAATCCACACAATTTAGTCAGGCCGTTCTTAACTTGTCACCCTCGTCTACCATGACCCAAGCCTACTTATTAACTACAATCAACTTAGCTAGGATAAACAAGGCCGAAAATAATATTACATAGACTAAGTTAGAGCAATGACCTGGGTGGTGTTGTTTGCGTCACAAAAAATAATTACAAGCTCTATATCGCCGAATAACAACGTAATTATTATCTAGATAGTATATTATATAGGAATCCGTGTTTAGATTGATGCAGTATTTACTTCTTTTTTTCTTTTCGTGAACCAGTATCTAAATCTGAAGATTTCTTTAAAATTTAAAATAAAAACTAAAAAATATACAGTAAATCAGCGTTAGAATCATACTTTAAATTACCCTCATTTTATTATGTTTGAAGTTTTTTAAATACTCAATAATATTGCTCAGTATTGAAATGTTTAGTATATAATTCATAAAACGGTTTCATCAAAACAAAAATGTCTGTGCTTCATATTACAACATGTTTATGCCCAACATATTTATATTTAACACAACTTTAGGTTGAATATTTATTTATATTTAAAAAGTTTGTTTATTTCTTTATTTAAAAGTATATTTAAATATTTAACGTTTAGACACTTAAGTAGCATTAATTTGTGTGTATCGTTAGTATGAATGTGTATATTTGTGCTTTAAATTATTTTTCACTGGGTTTTGCGTGAGTCTTTAATACCCACAATGTTTTCTTTTTGTAAAAAAAACCTTTCTTAGAACGGGAACCTCTTACCTAGTTAGAAAGGTAATAGACCTATCAAATCGGCCCTAGGTACTCGATTTTCTATATTTCGATATTGTATTTTATTTAAATATTATTTAGTTTAAGTAAAACTGAACATTATGTTGTCGATACCTTATTTTGTTAATTAAAAACCTTGAATTTGAATATTCAAAGAATACAATTTCGCTTTACACAGCTGCGCCATATGTTATTTACAGTATCTTCTCTAAAATACAGTTTAATGAAAGAAATTCAAGTCATTCATTGCCAAATCGATAATTACTTATGTAGACAATAGCTGTCTGTCTGAATGTCGGCTATTCGTAGCTCAGAAGAGCATCTCGTAATGGTAGATTGTTTGCGAGTTTCCATTTCACGCGATAAAACATGGAAAACCCAACAAGAACTAGACAACGCGAGGTAAGGTTTCAAAGGTGCCGACATTTTCAAATATTAACCTAGAATGTTTGCCTTGGCAAAGATTGGCGTAGAATGTGTGTAGCAAGCGATAATTTGGAAGTACAATATTCGTTGGAAAATTACATAATATTTACGGTAGAAATAATAAATTTGTTAGCGGTGAACGGGTGGATAGATGGTAGCTCTCCCCCAACAATTTTTTAGTTTATATAACTATTGCATTTAGCTACATTTACCAGAGAATCACTATAGTTTGTCATCAGTCCCCATAATTCTAACCCCTCAATCCCTTCCCCCCTTTCTCTTTTCCATCTATATAACCAAACGCTCTTTAGTATTTTTATGGGATTTAGGTAACTGCATTTTATTTAGCCTGGTGGTCACCTACCATCTTTTATGAAAAAGTATTAAAATGCGATTTGAAGACATTATCTATTGGTTTATTACCAGGTCTTAATCGCCCACTACAATGTGGTGTGGTCAATATTCTAGTATGAGGGTGTAACCTCAAGAATTATTAAGGTTTTATTGGCAGCCTAGGACTCCCTCTCGCACAAGCACAGAGCTGCAGTTCGCATCCGTCGTCGCATATTACAAATTGTCGTGAGTAATTATCGAAGTCATTAAATGTGCATACTAAGATTTCTTCTGGAAATGGAAAGCAAAGTGCGAAAGTGCCTTCCAATGAAGATTAATGTTTTCTGCGAGGTGGAGAATGGGAAGTTCATTAACGTTTTTACGCAAATCTGTCAACAATCGAAGCACATTTATTTATTTATCATATAATAGCGCAATAAGATGTCACAACAGTTATATAATAACATTGCACTTTAAGTTAAAAAATAACTTCTAAGAGCGGCCAGTAGTAGTCAGAAAAAAATTATTACGAAAGTGAGATATGATAAATATCATACAAACAATAAATATATACTTATACTTAATTGTGTCGCGTATTATTTATATACTAAATATAAAAACAATTGTTTAATCCATATATGTTAGTTTTTCTATTGTAATACGCTGCTCAGATGCGTCACTGCTTGCTGCGAGGAGCCATTAATTGGTATTTTTTTTTGCAAGACAGGCGAAAATGAATGGCGGTTGGTATAGCACATGAACAGTTGGAAGATTAGCGATCTTTCAAAAGCCCAAGACAGTCGATCGCCACTATACGCTTTTATCATCAAATCTTTGCCATGTCACACTAGCGTACGGATTTTGATATGCAGCATGTTTTTATATTTATTGCTTATAACAATTTTCATATTACTTTTCATATATTTTAAACTCCTAACTTTTGATGATATATGTTTAAGTGACTAGCAATCACTGAGGGTTATCGGTACCCCCCCCCCCCTTCTTTATATTTTAGAAATCAACTAGTTATAATTAGTTTCGATAGAAATAGTAAACAGATAGTGAACTTATATATATATAAATATATTATATAAGTGCAGATTAATACATAATATATTATATGGGTACATTCTTTGACTACTATTACGACTATATTAGTACGTAGGTTCATTAGATGGGTGCGGAACCACCTGCAAGCGGACAAAGCACACTATCGAAGGGACTCTTATGTGTATAGGTGGACTAATATAAATGTAAGGTCATTTTTATCAAAACAACGCCAATTACATTTTTTTTTTGTACATACATTTTAAATAGAGTTAAATTTTAATAGTCTAATAGATAGTTAGTGATTAGTATGTAAGTCTATAAGTACACAATGTACTTGATATTATATATACCAATCACCGTATCTTAAAAGTTAATTTATAAGTTATATAATATTAGACACAAATACGAGTATAAACATATTAAGACGCGGAAAAGACTGACATTTCAAAGATGAGTTGTTGCACCACAATAAGATAGATGACATTAAAGATATACGACATTGCGAAATCTATACAATTTGAATCGGAGATAACTAGTTAGTTAAGTAGTACTTGCGCATTGCGCACACGCGAATGTAATTGAATTGCAATGAGATTATAAAAGCGAATTTAGACGCAAATACGAGTAGCTCTTATCAAATTCAACATTATAATATAATTCCGCAAACTCGTTTGAAAAACTAACAAATCACGCTTCGCGAGGCAAATTGAATAATTACTTTTTATATATTAATATATCTGCTATTAAATTTACTTTCACATTTGAAATAGCAAAGCGCGATGTTAAAATCATGGTTTTGTTAACGTTCAAGAAAAAGTTTGCAGCCAATCTTAATTTATGTGTATTATATCCGCGAGAATTATCTCATAATAAATCAATATTAAATTAAAAACAATTTAATTACTTCACCGGTATTTTATTATTTTTTGACATTAAAAAAGTACTGTTCAGGTACGTTTGACGGTATAACATGTCACATGTCAGTGGTTTTTGTTATAAATAATTACGTTGATCATATACAATTATTTTGGAACCTACTCAACTAAGCTAAATTTACTTGTGCCTGAATCAATGGAAATGGTGGTGTGTATGAAGTATATATATTTTAGATAATAATAAATAAAAAATATATAAAAAAACACTATAAATATAATAAAATGATACATTTTTGTATCATCATGTATGAGTATGTACTTTCTGTCTCTTCTGCCAAAATAAGAATCCACGTTGTGATTCTTTTTTTAGGTAATGTTTTTGGAACTGGGATTTTATAAAATATCCATACCATACCACACCATACCATACCACACCCATGCATAGATGAGTGCTATAATACGTGTACGATAGCAGCGCATGCGTCATGATACATACTAAATAAGTCGCAGTTGCAATCTCGCTTTTGCGATATTAATGAAAGGCGTGAAATTTTGCGGTAACGATATTGCGCCCCTTACTAGCAGCTATATATTATATGTGTGCCAAATGTAGATCTTGTTGCTTCGGATTGTTGATTGTTGAGATTGGACTGATTTTCCCCATGCAAACCAGATGAACGCCAGGTCTATTCTATTGTACACTATTTACGAAACTTTTAGTTGATTCACAACAAATTTAGATATGTTTCAATAATTATAAAATTTGGCCCTTAGATCATAGTTTAGGCCTTTCTTTATAATCTGCTGCAATGAAATTCATCGTAAAAGATTTGTATTGATACACACATTGTTGAAAATTTGTAAAACAAACTGGCATCTGTTAGTACGAATAACAAGAAGTAAAAAAAAGTGAACAGAATATACACAACGGATAATGTGTATGAAAAGAGTGGATTTAAAAGAAGTAGCTGCGAAATGTAACAATTGGCAATTGATAGATTGTATCATTGATTAAATAATCAATGGTTGTAGACTTGTAAAGAAATCCTGAATAGTGCCTATAATTGCAAGGGACACAATTCTCTGGAATAAATATGCAGTTCATGACACAATATTTAAAAACAAATCTATATGATTTTCTACCAATGGAGAAATGACCGGGTTGAGTCCTCGAATGTCAGCATTCTGTGAGCATAAAATGGATGAAATCATTTCGAGCCATTTACAATAGTCATGGATCATTCAGTTACAAAATTAGGTATTCAAAAATATATTGTGATTAAAAAAAATTATAAGCAAGTAAGTTATGATACAGCTGGCCTCCTCTCCTGCCCTAAAACGAAAAAATATTTGAATTCCTAACTCGACTGGCTTGGTTGGGTTCACAATGATAAATTAGTGTGAATAGTTATTCTCTAGCTTGGATAGTTTACGAACTACAAGGATAAACTGAAAGGAATTTGAGCGAGAGTAATGTGGCTTGGAATTAGACCTATAAGTATGAAACCCTAAAAATTCAATAACTTTTTAAAATAGTTCAAGCAAAATCCTGAGGGCTAATTCACATCTCCGTCTGCCCATATAATGCTCAGTACATAATCTAGGGTGTTTTTTTTAGAGGCGTGGTTTTCAATCTGGCACTACTTTTTTCGTAGTTGGTGTTTTTGACAGCTGTCACTTGATTTATGCTCAGTTTGGTTTGCCATTTCATAATGAATAGACTTACTCCTGAACAACGTTTGCAAATAGTGCAAATTTAGAAAAAATCACTCTAAATTTTTTTTAAAATAATTCTAAAATAAAGTAAAAATCGCGTCGCGGGCCTGTGGCGTGGCCTCCAAGATCGTGCGATTTAACACCGCTGGACTATTTTTTGTGGGGTTATGTGAAGTCGCTTGTCTACGCAGATAAGCCGGACACGATTAACCCCTTGGAAGAGAATATTCGGCGCGTTATTTCTGACATACGGCCCAACTTGCTGCAAAAAGTGGTTGAAAATTGGGCCTCTCGGCTGGAATTTGTTCGAGTCAGCCGCGGCGGCCACTTACCCGAAATCATTTTTAAAACATAATGGCAAACCCTTATCTTTGTAATAAAACTAAATCCTTAGCCATAACATCAAATTATATGCGTTTTATCTCTTCTTGAAAACCACGCCTCTAAAATCATCAACCTATATAATATAAGTTATCAAATTACTTTCTTTCAAAATTAAACTGAGCGTACAAAGTACTCATACGTACTTCGAGAGTTTTTTTACGATTCATTTACTCCTTAAGGGCAATGAACCATCATCAGACGCTTTCAAGTGTTTTCATATTTCATAAATAGACTAAAGGAATGCGTCAGGTACAAACAACTCACTTCCTGATGAACCGTGAAGAGCCGAGTCAATTAATATCTTAAAGATTTTAAGTGTTTTTTTACATTTAATGCCATTGCAATGCCTCTGATAAAAACTCATTAAGTAATTGTTATTTAAAGACTAGCAGTAGTAAAACAAGTAGTATTGAGCGTATTTAGTACTTATATAAATTAAACGTAACACTATTATTAGAAATATTTTAATTAAGAAAATTAAAATTTTAGACATTATTTAAAATTTCCTGACTATGACTCAATGCGCCAAATTTTACGGACACCAGAGTCTTGAAATCAGAAGATCGCGAGCTGATATGTTACTTTTATATAAAATTGTCAATGCTCACATCGACTGCTCTGATCTTCTGGGGCTCATAGATTTGAGGGTTCCATCTAGACCTACTCGCCAGTGTGAGATATTCCATCTGTCATGGTTGAGTACGAATTATGCACAGAATTTATATATACGAGTACATGCTCGATGTAAGCTTTACAACAGCATGTTAAGTGACATCGATATATTTAACACTACCTTCCCGGCATTCAAGAAAGTGTTTTCTCTGGCTCTATCCTTAGTATATGTATATGTAAAATCTATTATTTTTAAAGAGTTATGCTGTATTTTGTATTCTGGTAATTATGTAAATTCTCCAACCGCTTCTACTTTTTAATCGCAACCTCGAACCTAAGTGTATTTTTTCTATTTTATTAAGCTTGGAGGAAACTCTCATTGGCTTTATGCTTTGATTGTTTTTTATTGTAACTTTATTTTTGTATCAGCTGTTGTTTCCTGAAATAAATAATTTAAATATATATTTAATAAATGTATGTATTGTATGGATTTTATGTAATATAAGGATATTAATATGCACTATTTATTGTACTTATGTTTTGTATTTGATATTTATCATGAATCTTCTTATTAACGTCTCACCAACCTTTTTCTGGCCGCTCTTAGAACAGGTTTTTTTTAACCTAGTTAGAACGGCAATATTAGTTTAAAACAACAATGTATTTAATATGTCTATATGATAATAATTTTTTTTTCAGTCTAATTATATCATTTATTGTTGTGAATTCGTATGGTGCAATTATGAATAAATAAATAAATTAGGCGTGCAGAGAAAAACAAACCTAACAAAATGATAAATTGTTAATTTAAACTTTTACGGAAGGTTTTCCTTTAGCTGACGCTTATGACGTCGTCCACGGTTTTAGTGGCACAATTCGTGTTCTGTGCATGGTAAACCTAGGAATGGCTGCGGCAGCGAGCCTTATACCAATAATTCTTATACCAATACCAATAAAGACTTAAACCAATAATTCTTAGCAACTGTACTTTACAGAACACCGGACTTATTAATCTAAACAACCTGAGAAATTGTCACACTATATACATGGATGATTACACATATTTTGGTACATATATAAAAAATATATGCTAGATTTATATTAAAGACAGAAGTATATGTATGTGTGATTCATTACATTATATTATGTATAAACCAACAAGTTTAATAGACGTTAACCGTAAACCGTTGAGCTGTTTGGCTGTTATCTCGAAATGAACAGTTATTCAAAAATCTTAATTCCGCGTCGATTATTAATAATAACTAAATTATACTTTCCATACGTAGGGAGGGCGGACAGCAACAGCCTTATGAGTTTTGCTTATCTGGTACTGGAATTCAATATTATATCTCCTAAAAACGATTTTATTTTTAATTAAACACAATAGAACGATCATTTACTAATATTATGTCGTATTTTAAAATAATTTTTTTTTTAACTGGTTGAAAAAATTAAATATTATTGCAGGTTTAATAACAACATCATAAATAATAGTTTATTTTCCAGAGGAGAGAGTTCCGTATACATCATAAATACGACTTTTTAATATCATCAAAGACAATAAATTTAAAACCTCACTATCTAATGGCAATGGATATAAAGCATTGGAAAACTAATAAAAATATTATGTGTGTTCGCGCAGTATGAAAATGCAAGCGAAATAAGGCACCCCCAGCCAAACCCCCCCTTCTTTTATTCTATGAAATCACCGGCTGAAAGCATTCGGCAATGAAAATGACCACGCAGTATGAAATTATCTGCGAAATAAATGCACCTGTTCACGCAGTATGAAAATGCAAGCGAAATAAGGCACCCCCAGCCAAAACCCCCCTTCTTTATTATATGTAATCAGCTGCTAAGAGCATTCGGCAACTAAATGACAGCGCAGTATGAAAATACCTGCGAAATAAATTCACCTCTGAATTACTATGAAAACGATCAATACTCAATCTAATATCCCGCTAAAGTCGATAGCGCAACGGAGAAAGGCGAATGGAACGCCGGTGAAAAAACCGTTACAATTCAAATTTTTGGCCATAAAGGGCGACAGACCGCGCGGACAGCGCGACGCCGGCCATCAAATTTCATGTCAATAAGCCGAATTTGGATTTCTTGAAAAACTCTGATAAATCAGGTTTGCAGAGTCAAAATCCTGGAAAAATAATAATTGCATGCGGAAGCTAACTGAGCATCTGTGTGTCGAAATCTGAAAACTTTCATCGACCCATTTTTGAACTATTGAGTTTTTTGCCAAACTGTGGGTAGTCACTGGCGGGTCGATATGAAAAGAAAGTGAGAGTTTGAAAAACTCGTATAAAATCAATTTGAAGAGCTAAAACTCTGAAAAAAAATACTCATTAGCTAGCTATGCTAATGGACTAGCGAATGGTCCGAAATTCGGACGCCGCTCACGTGACCCTTTGAAGCTATTGAGTTTTCTAACAAAGGAAGAGCTATAGAAATGGCTGAAATAAACCTCAAAAGATGAATAACTACAAATATCTTGCAGGGGGTGATATGGGGGACATCGAAGCTCATTAAAGCCTTAACGACGGACTCAAAAATCCTATCTGAAATTACGCTGGACGCACCATTACAAAGATGCTGACAGCCAAAGTGGCATAACAAAACCTGGAGTTATGATTGCCTGTAACTTTTGATATATTAATGTTACGACAAAATTGTCATACAATTATCTTTCAGAAATGTTGTTCTGAACATTTTTAAACAATAAAATTTTTTGAAAATTAAAACCGTTCTATCTTTTTAGTCTTTGGTCCGATAATGAATTTTATTGCAGATTCGAGATCAGCTCGATGGGGCGCTTCGTTTGAGCTATAAATTACATAGATTAGACGAAAATCGAAAAAATCGCTGCGCGAAAAATTAGGTTTTATATAGGCATTAGAAAAGCTCGATGGTCACGTGTCACAAAATGGACCAATCACAGCGCAGGGAAAGTCGAATTTCCGCGAGGCGCTAGCCGAATTGTAACAGTGCTTAAAAGAAGGAGCGCGGGGGGGTACTGCATTCAGTGAAAATACCTACATGGCCGTTGTCGACACGTGTCGAGGCTATCTTCGGAAAAGTACGCGCAAAGGCTCCGCCTGGAAATTCTTGGCGATTTCAGGCGTTGAACCACCCATAGCTAAAGTCAGTGTTTTCAAAGCCATCAGCGACTAGAGTCAGTGTTAAAAGCAAGTGTTAGCTAAAAAGTAAATTCTTTCAAAATTAATTACGTTTAGAATCATTAAGCCTCGGTCGGCCACGTTACATACATCTTTTCGGTCGCGAATTTAATCACTCTGAAAAAATTCGATAATATTTTTTGGAAAAATTACAAGTCGGGAATTTCGAAAATAATTAAAATAATTATTTTTTATAGCAGATTCGTTGACAACGTAATAAAACGGTTGAGAAATAATAGACTTCGAAAAATATCTAACGATAAATAAACTTTTTATAGTTAACTAAAGTTTTGGCGGTTAAACTTCAAAAAGATTAAATTTATCAATTATTTAACTAGATTCGTTAACGCCGTGGCCGATTAGGCAATTCGCTTCTAACCGGATGAAAATCGGACGACTTTGAAAAAACTTTTGAAATTTTTCCCGGAATCTAACTGATAGACGAATTTTCATTGAAAACCAAAAATGTTTAAAATAGTCAATTTTTCCGGTGAATTCGGTACCACCGTATCCGAGCGGTTGAAAAATAATAGGCTTTGAAAAAGATCTAACAATAAATAAACTTTTTACAGTTGATTTAAGTTTTTGCGGCAAAACTTCAAAAAGTTTAAAGTTATCAATTATCTCATTAGATTCGTTAACGCCGCAGTCGATTAGGCAATTCGTTCCTAACCAGATAAAAATCGGACGACTTTGAAAAAAACTTTGAAATTTTTTCAAAAATTAAATGACAGTCGAATTTTCATTGAAAACCAAAAATATTTAAAATAGTCAATTTTTCCGGTGGATTCGGTAGCAACGCATTTAGGCGAGTGGCAAATAACGAAACATGGAAAAGTTCTGACGGTAAATAAACGCAGTAAACTCTTGTTAAGATCGTGAAATTTAGGAGGCCAAACATTCCTAAAATTATAGATATTCACATACGTTCGAAATAAAGAAGCGATCTTCTTCGTCTCGCCTAAACGAAACATTTTTATAAATTAAAAATGATAGCATCTCGAATAATTTGAAAATAAATATTCGTCTGTAAGCGCCAAAAGCTGATGAAACATTTCACAGCTATAGTGATTGAATAACTAATATTTGAAATCTTTTTGTGATCCAAAGACAATAGATTTTAGGATAAATAGTTATAGTGAGAAAAGACTCAATTTAAGTTTAAATGAAATAGGAGTGCTCGGACGGGACGCCTCAGCCGCTGATCTCGACAAGCGACTGCAAGCAGTAAGGTAGGACTAGATTTAACTGTGTTTAACCTGTCTCATTTGTGTCACATCATTCATAATAACACACGGGGATTACACGCCTTTTCAAGGCTAGTTAAATTCAAGGAGGGGCTTGTGAGGATCTGTGTCCTTCCGTGATGAGCGGGTGATTGACCATATCAGCCGAAGAGCGTTGACATGTCAAAAAGCGTGGCTTAAATTCGGAATTCAGGTCGCAATCCCTGAACTGATACGAAGGTCTCACCAGGCTGCACCGAAGCACGTTGACTCCAAACTTGCAAAATTTTGAAAATTTAAATTTTTTGAAAAGGCATATTACACAACACAAACACTTTGAAAATTTCAATGTTTATTGTTATATGTGTTGTTACTAGGTGTTAGGGATGGAACCTACCAGAGTATGGCCGGCAGGTCCAACCGGCTAGAAGTCGCCGGGCCTTGGCCATCTCCGTCTTCATTCCTAACTGCCCATGAGTCACGAACAAGGAACCTCGTTCGTCTCTGAGGGACATCAAATATCAATCAAATCCTTTTATTTTAGATGCCCCCCACCTTCATATGCTGAAGTCAACCCAAGGTCCAGTGGGTATATGGCTCGATGAGGAGATTGAAGAAGCAGAGACTCTGACTATCTATTAATAATCTCTCATCCCTGAATATAATCGATAATGTTCTTTCATGTTTGAATTAAGTTAATAATATCATACACCTAAGGACTGGTCCTACCTTATAGCAATGCCATAGAATAAAGCTTGACCCCATCCAGATGTGATTTACGCCCACGATCTGGGAGTTGGAGAAATAACACTAGTGGACCGTGACCCGTATGACAGATTCGTGATTACAAGCGACCTTGACTACTTAACGGGCGGTGTCCAAAAGATTGTGTTGAATTAAACTGAATTGACTTGACTAACGAGATAAGATAGAACGGCACAGTACATGTAAAGTTTACATTTGAATTTGAATCTGGGACAAGTATACGGTAGCTGTCAGAAAACTCTCCCGAGCTATATATCGCTCCATATACTCTTTGGTCGGCAACGGATGTGGGCACGTGATGCCTATCTCTCCGCCCGACAGAATCATGAAGCCCGACATGAGTCGGGGCACCGGACGCTGGTACATGATACCTTCGGTTCGCCCATGTGGGTCATGAGAAGAAATTAAAGGCTGGGATTGGCCATGTGGGGATCCACGGACCCTACTCGGAACCCAGCGGGCAAGGTTGCCCTTTCCCGTTAAATCCGGAAGGCAGGCTACGATTGGAGTACATCCACCAATCAAGGTAGTCGGGCAGAGTTACGCCGCTCACTTAATGGCCGCGCGTTCGGAAGTCGGGTACTGCGGGCCCTCTTCGACGTCCGGCTGGGGCCGTGAAAGCCTCCCCCGTTTCGACCGGGAAGGCCGGAATGACGGAAGTGTGGAACAAGATCTCCCGCTTGCCGACCGGCAGGTCGTCCCAGTACGACTGGCGTTTGGGGTTTGGGAGGCGGATACTATGGGCCGCCTCCACACCTATCAGGGACGTTTGGTCTCTTTCCCGTTAAATCCGGAAGGCGGGCTACGATTGGGGTTGAAACCACCAATGAAGGTAGTCAGGCAGAGTTGCGCCACTCACTTAAGGCCGCGCGGACGGAAGTCGGGTACTGTGGGCCCTCTTCGACGTTCGGCTGGGGCTATGTTTGCCTCCCCCGTTTTGACCGGGAAGGTCGGGATTCCGGAAGTGTGGAGCAAGATCTCCAGCTTGCCGCCCGGCAGGTCGTACTTGTACGACTGGCGTCTGGGTTTGGGTTGTGGGTACTTCGGACCCGCTTCCGCACCCATTGTTGTGAGACGGTATGGGTCTCTATTCCCGTGAATTTCGGAAGTGATCGGTGTCAGGGCGACCGACTGCATGTAAATCTCCGACCGAGTCCAGAACGACCCTGGCCAACTGCAGTGTCAGCGGTCTATCGATGGGTACTAAGGTCCCTGACTACTCATCAAAACTGATGCCTTATTGAAGCTCCCGGTCCGACCCCTTCTCTCCAGGTCTCCGTTATGGGTAAAGATGTAACGGAATGAGTGGAACAATCGATTGTAAAGCTAAGTGGGGGTGATCCAAACAACAACAGAAAGAAAGAGGTCAGTGGGCTACCCCCTTTAGTGTCCGACCACGCAATAGAGAAGGCAGATTGATCAACTCATTAATTATCGTCTCTTTTCGGGGGGGCAATAGTTAGTGAACCAACGAGCCGACTCTGGTGAAAGTATACTCGCCCGTTGAGGTCGCCATAAAATTGGCAAAAAGGCCGCCGTCATCCTTGCAAGGTGACGTAATCAATACCGGATCGAAATCCCATTAGGGAGGACGGTCGTACAATGCTCACAAGTGTATCTCATGCCAACTTGCAAAGTAGAAGCAAAAGATAAATAATTAGAGCCGGGGAGGGTAGCCGCACCACGGTAGTAGCCCAATCCGGCTCGTCACGCAAACGAAAAGTTGTGCGTTTGTTTTGAAAATTAACTGGAGAGAGAGCATCCAATCCTGTTGAATACTTGATTGATGAAATTACGCTTTTCCGCTTAACGATTGCAAATCGATACAAGCATTAGCTGTAGCCGAGTTACTCGGTAGTTTGCCTTGATGCAAAGGGGCAGACCTAAATGTGTGGGACAGGGCCAATAACCCCTCACACGTTGGCATGCTGTCACTAAGTGAGGACACGTACAGGAGAGTTGTGGGATGGACTGGAAATTTGATAAAATTTTGAACGCCTATCACCCCCTATGACAGTTGCCGTAATACTAGCTGGTTATTCCATAACCAAAGAGCGAGAACCCATGACTGACTGTTACTCATTGAAAAATCGCGGTTACATTGATGGTATCTTTGTAAGGTTCTCCGATGATGCACTTCCATTAAGGTACAATTGAAGGGTAGGAAACTATGGTACGGTACAGTACATTTGTTATGGGGAGGTCGGTAAGGTCAACACCGCGGTATCCGAATAATTACGATATTGGCAATTTCAGTGACACCGGCCTCCTTTCGGTCGCCACGTACGACACCCAGTCGCAGAGCCGTGAGGACGGCAGCGAACATTGGTCCTTCGAGCCGGATCTACGCCAACGAGCTACTCCAAAGACCCTGTCAATTGGTGGTTGGAAGGCTAGGAGCGCGAAATGAGTGACAACGAAGACGACCAGGTCAGTGAGACCGAGTCGATTGAAGACGACCACGAAGTGCGTCGCAGAGCATTGCAAGCTCAATTGAAACAAGTAAGGCGAGCAATAGCCGAGAAGGTTATGTCGAAGACCCCCGCAAGACAAAAGAAGACCCCATTACCATGTCACCCATTGGAGCCGGCCAGTGAGGCCAGATTGAATGTAGCATCAGCTGTTTTCAATAAGGGCTCAACCAAGAAAGCTGACGTTTGCACCAGAGACGGGCAAACAACCGCCGGACAAACAATTCTGGAAGATGTGCGCGATGCGCTGGAATTCCAAACTGCTTCAGCAGGTGAAACGACCACTATGCTGAAGGTGCGTGAACACACACCGACTGAACACTCGTCAGTCGAAGTCGGTGAACCACATGACAGTGAGTTCTACCGCCTAATAAGAGAACTAGAAGCTGTCATCAATGAGAGTGACACAACAGGACCAGAGGTGGTCGAAGTTTCAAAATTTGCACCAGAAACTAATCAACAGATCAAGAAATCGCCGATCACAGTTGAACCCGACACCTCAAGCAGCCGCCAGAAGCGAAAGCTGAAGGGCTGGTCCGACGAGAACTCCAAAGGGAAAAGGAGCCGAAAGGTTCACAAAAGCGTGCACCAGAATGGACCAGACCCTGTCGATTCGCCGAAGGCATGGTGGAAAAATGTGATATTGGAAGTGAACAACAACCATGAATCAGTGACGGTGAAAAATTTGATTTTTCCCCGAAAACCCAACACGCCTCGAAGGCGTAGACTCCCCCTGAACGCGGTCGTCAACTCATATGAGTGTGATTACTGCTTGAAAAGGGGACACCCGACAGCCAAGTGTCGAAAATTGCTAAAAGGCACGGTGGCCGACAAACGCCGTTGGGCGTACAGAACAGGGGCTTGCTACAACTGTTTGCGTCAGGGGCACACAGCCCGGCAGTGCAAACAAGGGCCAGCTGGAGAATCAAAGTGCCACGCCATGCACAATAAACCACTCCACCCACAGAGGCAGCAACAGCAACCCAAGAACAAGCTTAGGCCGAAGCACGCAAGGCTGAGAGCTACGAAATCTAAAGGTTTCCAACCTTCGACTGCGAAGGGCGGGAATTTCTGAAGCGTGTGCCAGCGCTTAGACTACGAGACAAGAGAAGAGCCATATCAGAGTCGGCGACATAACAGTTAAAAGAAATGAAGGGCACGGCCAACATACTGGCCCTGTTTAACGAAGGCTCAACGATAACGGTAATGGGTGGGACCATAGCCGAGTATATCGGAGCCGAAGGAAAGCGAATAGCCCTGAAGCTCAACGGAGCAGGAACGATGCGACCAACCAAAAGGGACTCTGAATTAATAAACTTCTCAGTGTGAGGAAGTGGAAAAAACACTTACACAACAGTCAAGCGGGCAAAGACCGTCAACGATCTGAAGCTGCCTGTGCACGATGTGGACATCGTGGAGCAGATACGAAGATGGCCACGTTGGGCCGATCTACCCGTTCGAAACATAAGGGGCCGGCCTCAGCTACTCATCGGACAAGATAATTGGAATTTGATAATTCACTGGAGATTTGTAGACCAGAGAGGAACGCACCCATGGCGACGCTATCACAACTGGGCTAGGTGATACATGGCAGATTGCCACTGGTTCCGATGTCCCCGAAGGACGTCTGTGGCAAACCAATACATTACAAACATCATGTGAATGATGATCTGAACAGTGCTGTCAACAACGCAGCAGAAACTCCATACAACCCATAAATGTGCATAAAGCTGACCTAATGTCCAACTGAATGAGCAGCGACGGCGCGATTCTCGAACACACTCGAGAACAACCTGAACATGACTTCCGGAACGGACTTACAACCCGTAGCTGATAAAGGCACTAGCAACGACGGTACAATTAAACCAAATCAGGTACCGTTCGGCCTGAAGTACAATGGAGTAATCCTTTTGAGGTAAAAGTGAGGTAATGTACCTTGAGGTATAGTGAAGGTAAAGTGAAGGTAAAGTAAAGGTACAGTGAAGTGAAACACTGTGCAAAGGAGACCCACGTAGCGCCAAATGATAAGCGTGTAGATGTCGGTCTTCAGACGCGGGGAACTACCTCCATTGTACAACTCAGGTCGGAGATACTGATGCAGTGCAAGCAGCGATCGGACAAGTCATGAGGGAATGATGAACCAAATTTATAATCTGGATGCCGAACCCCGAACATTGAAAATTCAATCAATGATCTTCGGAGCAAAATCATCTCCTTGCTCAGCCCAATATACGAAGAACATCAATGCCAAGGAGTTGGCCACCAAGTATCCTCGGGCAGTCAACCCTATACTGTTAAAACATTACATGGATGATTATTTGGATAGCGTCGACGACGTCGCGACTGCAAAAGAATTGATAACTCAAGTGTCAGGCGCACACTGTGAGGGAGGTTCTGACTTATATAATTGGGCCTGCAGTAGCAGCGAAGTACTGAAAATATAACCCATGGAGAAACACTCTAAGTCGAGCGTAAAGCTGAATATCACATCGGAAAAGGGGACGACCTTGCCGAGCGAGCGAGTGCTCGGATTGCAGTGGAACCAACTAGAAGATGAACTGTCGTTTGTCCTGAAATTTAGCAGGGTGCCTCCTATGGTGCTGACCGGAGCTGTCAGACCAACGAAAAGACAGATGCTAAGCATCACCATGTCAGTATTCGACCCGCTGGGACTGTTGTCCCCATTCACGATAAAAGCAAAGATCCTAATGCAGGATGTATGGCGTACGGGCACGTCATGGGACGAAAAACTAAGCGACGCAGCAAACGCAAAATGGGCGAGATGGATGGAGGAGCTGAAAGCGATCTCGGGCATCAAAGTCCCGAGATGGTACCAACTCCAGGCTAATAAAGCAGTGCAACTCCACATCTTCTGTGACGCAAGCGAGCAGGCTTATGCGGCAGTGGCCTACTTCCGACAGGAAACTGATGCAGGAGTGAAGGTCAGTTTTGTGACGAGTAAAACTCGGGATGCCCCACTAAAACCCATGAGCATCCCGAGACTCGAGTTACAAGGAGCACATTTGGCCAGCCGGCTAGCGACCGCTATCAAAGAGGCTCACGAACTGAAGATCGAGAGATTAGTAATATGGAGTGACTCCAAGACCATAATTCAGTGGATACATTCAGATCCCAGGAACTATAAAACGTTCGTTGCACACCGACTCGGCGAAATCGATGAAGTAACGACTCCCGACGACTGGCGTTGGGTACCGACGAAGGAAAATATTGCGGACGAAGCGACGCGTGATAACGCACCCATTGACCTGACACCTAACTCACGATGGTTCGCCGGGCCAGAATTCCTACGTCTGCCCGAGAGCCAATGGCCAGTGGCAAAACCATCCAGGCCGATAACAACTGAGGAGGAGATCAGGAGAGAGATCGTACTGATGGCAAACGAGGAGGTTGAAGGGGAGGCACAGGGACAGGCAAGGAGGTCGCTATCAAAAAGCTTTCCGACGAACCTGTCCAATCTGTGTAAACCAGATACCGAAACAAAGGCTCATGAACATACTGACAGCCTACCAAACATCAGTAGGTTCTCATCTTGGATACGCCTGGTGAGAGCGACGGCTTGGTGCCTAAGATTTATCAAACGCTGCAGGAAGCAACCAGTAGACGGACCACTCAACATTAATGACGTGGACGAAGCTGAAACATTGTGGATAAAATCCAGTCAACGGAATCACTTCCCAGCCGATTTGAAAGCCCTGGCGGAAGGGCGAGCCATACACCCTAGCAGCCGTCTGAAACTACTCATGCCGTATATCGATGAGGACGGAGTTTTAAGGATGGATGGCCGCACAAGCTTGGCAGAGAACATCCCTATTGAAACAAGGAAGCCGGCAATTATGGATCCCAAAGATCAGTATACGCGTTTGATAATCAAACACGCGCACGAGAAGTCTCTGCACCACGGGCACGAAAGAGTGCTCAACGAACTAAGGCAAAGGTTCTGGATTCTAAACGCCAGATCCGCAATTCGTCAGATCGTGCGAAGCTGCCAACAATGCAAGGTGCGAAAAAATGAGGCACCTGCTCAAATGATGGGAAAGCTGCCGCAGGTGAGAATGGCACACCACATCCGTCCATTCACGAACTGCGGATGTGACTACTTCGGACCCTACGATGTGACCATCGGGAGGCGTCATGAGAAGAGATATGGGGTACTATTCACGTGCTTAAGCACGCGAGCGATTCATCTGGAATTAGCAGCGTCTTTGTCTACAGACTCAGCCATAATGGCCATCCGACGGATGGCAGCCAGAAGGGGCACACCAAGACACATGTATTCTGACAACGGTACTAACCTGAGGGGAGCTGACAATGAGATCAGAAAAGCCCTCGAGGAAATTGACCACACACGAATGCAAGAGGACCTTTCCATGCGTGGTATAACCTGGCACTTTATACCACCAGCCTCTCCTCATATGGGAGGCTCATGGGAACGATTGGTGCGCTCCGTGAAGGTTGCACTAAGCAGCACCTTGAAAGAAAGGGCTCCTAAAGAGGAAGCTCTGGCAACACTCTTCACTGAAGTCGAACATATGGTGAACAGCCGACCACTGACACAAGTGTCATTGAATCACGAAGATGATGAAAGCTTGACGCCAAATCATTTCTTGATTGGAACATCATCAGGGCACATGGTAATGGGAGAGCATAACAGCGAGGATTTTGACTCGAAGAAGCAATGGAGAATATCTCAAGCTTTAGCGGATATGTTTTGGAACCGATGGGTAAAGGAATATCTACCCACACTGAACCAAACAACCAAGTGGCACAAAGAGGGGCTGCAGTTGAAGAAGGGTGACCTAGTACTGATAGCAGACAATAACCTACCGCGCAACGCGTGGCCAAGGGGCATCATAATCAACACATACCCCGGCAAAGACGATCAAGTGCGAGTAGTAGAAATCAGAACAAGAGCAGGCACAATGAAACGACCCGTCAACAAAGTCATACCGCTCGAAGTGCAGACACGAGAGAGTACTGTAGATGCAGTCTAAGTACGGGGGGGGGAATGTTCGCGCAGTATGAAAATGCAAGCGAAATAAGGCACCCCCAGCCAAACCCCCCCTTCTTTTATTCTATGAAATCACCGGCTGAAAGCATTCGGCAATGAAAATGACCACGCAGTATGAAATTATCTGCGAAATAAATGCACCTGTTCACGCAGTATGAAAATGCAAGCGAAATAAGGCACCCCCAGCCAAAACCCCCCTTCTTTATTATATGAAATCAGCTGCTAAGAGCATTCGGCAACTAAATGACAGCGCAGTATGAAAATACCTGCGAAATAAATTCACCTCTGAATTACTATGAAAACGATCAATACTCAATCTAATATCCCGCTAAAGTCGATAGCGCAACGGAGAAAGGCGAATGGAACGCCGGTGAAAAAACCGTTACAATTCAAATTTTTGGCCATAAAGGGCGACAGACCGCGCGGACAGCGCGACGCCGGCCATCAAATTTCATGTCAATAAGCCGAATTTGGATTTCTTGAAAAACTCTGATAAATCAGGTTTGCAGAGTCAAAATCCTGGAAAAATAATAATTGCATGCGGAAGCTAACTGAGCATCTGTGTGTCGAAATCTGAAAACTTTCATCGACCCATTTTTGAACTATTGAGTTTTTTGCCAAACTGTGGGTAGTCACTGGCGGGTCGATATGAAAAGAAAGTGAGAGTTTGAAAAACTCGTATAAAATCAATTTGAAGAGCTAAAACTCTGAAAAAAATACTCATTAGCTAGCTATGCTAATGGACTAGCGAATGGTCCGAAATTCGGACGCCGCTCACGTGACCCTTTGAAGCTATTGAGTTTTCTAACAAAGGAAGAGCTATAGAAATGGCTGAAATAAACCTCAAAAGATGAATAACTACAAATATCTTGCAGGGGGTGATATGGGGGACATCGAAGCTCATTAAAGCCTTAACGACGGACTCAAAAATCCTATCTGAAATTACGCTGGACGCACCATTACAAAGATGCTGACAGCCAAAGTGGCATAACAAAACCTGGAGTTATGATTGCCTGTAACTTTTGATATATTAATGTTACGACAAAATTGTCATACAATTATCTTTCAGAAATGTTGTTCTGAACATTTTTAAACAATAAAATTTTTTGAAAATTAAAACCGTTCTATCTTTTTAGTCTTTGGTCCGATAATGAATTTTATTGCAGATTCGAGATCAGCTCGATGGGGCGCTTCGTTTGAGCTATAAATTACATAGATTAGACGAAAATCGAAAAAATCGCTGCGCGAAAAATTAGGTTTTATATAGGCATTAGAAAAGCTCGATGGTCACGTGTCACAAAATGGACCAATCACAGCGCAGGGAAAGTCGAATTTCCGCGAGGCGCTAGCCGAATTGTAACAGTGCTTAAAAGAAGGAGCGCGGGGGGGTACTGCATTCAGTGAAAATACCTACATGGCCGTTGTCGACACGTGTCGAGGCTATCTTCGGAAAAGTACGCGCAAAGGCTCCGCCTGGAAATTCTTGGCGATTTCAGGCGTTGAACCACCCATAGCTAAAGTCAGTGTTTTCAAAGCCATCAGCGACTAGAGTCAGTGTTAAAAGCAAGTGTTAGCTAAAAAGTAAATTCTTTCAAAATTAATTACGTTTAGAATCATTAAGCCTCGGTCGGCCACGTTACATACATCTTTTCGGTCGCGAATTTAATCACTCTGAAAAAATTCGATAATATTTTTTGGAAAAATTACAAGTCGGGAATTTCGAAAATAATTAAAATAATTATTTTTTATAGCAGATTCGTTGACAACGTAATAAAACGGTTGAGAAATAATAGACTTCGAAAAATATCTAACGATAAATAAACTTTTTATAGTTAACTAAAGTTTTGGCGGTTAAACTTCAAAAAGATTAAATTTATCAATTATTTAACTAGATTCGTTAACGCCGTGGCCGATTAGGCAATTCGCTTCTAACCGGATGAAAATCGGACGACTTTGAAAAAACTTTTGAAATTTTTCCCGGAATCTAACTGATAGACGAATTTTCATTGAAAACCAAAAATGTTTAAAATAGTCAATTTTTCCGGTGAATTCGGTACCACCGTATCCGAGCGGTTGAAAAATAATAGGCTTTGAAAAAGATCTAACAATAAATAAACTTTTTACAGTTGATTTAAGTTTTTGCGGCAAAACTTCAAAAAGTTTAAAGTTATCAATTATCTCATTAGATTCGTTAACGCCGCAGTCGATTAGGCAATTCGTTCCTAACCAGATAAAAATCGGACGACTTTGAAAAAAACTTTGAAATTTTTTCAAAAATTAAATGACAGTCGAATTTTCATTGAAAACCAAAAATATTTAAAATAGTCAATTTTTCCGGTGGATTCGGTAGCAACGCATTTAGGCGAGTGGCAAATAACGAAACATGGAAAAGTTCTGACGGTAAATAAACGCAGTAAACTCTTGTTAAGATCGTGAAATTTAGGAGGCCAAACATTCCTAAAATTATAGATATTCACATACGTTCGAAATAAAGAAGCGATCTTCTTCGTCTCGCCTAAACGAAACATTTTTATAAATTAAAAATGATAGCATCTCGAATAATTTGAAAATAAATATTCGTCTGTAAGCGCCAAAAGCTGATGAAACATTTCACAGCTATAGTGATTGAATAACTAATATTTGAAATCTTTTTGTGATCCAAAGACAATAGATTTTAGGATAAATAGTTATAGTGAGAAAAGACTCAATTTAAGTTTAAATGAAATAGGAGTGCTCGGACGGGACGCCTCAGCCGCTGATCTCGACAAGCGACTGCAAGCAGTAAGGTAGGACTAGATTTAACTGTGTTTAACCTGTCTCATTTGTGTCACATCATTCATAATAACACACGGGGATTACACGCCTTTTCAAGGCTAGTTAAATTCAAGGAGGGGCTTGTGAGGATCTGTGTCCTTCCGTGATGAGCGGGTGATTGACCATATCAGCCGAAGAGCGTTGACATGTCAAAAAGCGTGGCTTAAATTCGGAATTCAGGTCGCAATCCCTGAACTGATACGAAGGTCTCACCAGGCTGCACCGAAGCACGTTGACTCCAAACTTGCAAAATTTTGAAAATTTAAATTTTTTGAAAAGGCATATTACACAACACAAACACTTTGAAAATTTCAATGTTTATTGTTATATGTGTTGTTACTAGGTGTTAGGGATGGAACCTACCAGAGTATGGCCGGCAGGTCCAACCGGCTAGAAGTCGCCGGGCCTTGGCCATCTCCGTCTTCATTCCTAACTGCCCATGAGTCACGAACAAGGAACCTCGTTCGTCTCTGAGGGACATCAAATATCAATCAAATCCTTTTATTTTAGATGCCCCCCACCTTCATATGCTGAAGTCAACCCAAGGTCCAGTGGGTATATGGCTCGATGAGGAGATTGAAGAAGCAGAGACTCTGACTATCTATTAATAATCTCTCATCCCTGAATATAATCGATAATGTTCTTTCATGTTTGAATTAAGTTAATAATATCATACACCTAAGGACTGGTCCTACCTTATAGCAATGCCATAGAATAAAGCTTGACCCCATCCAGATGTGATTTACGCCCACGATCTGGGAGTTGGAGAAATAACACTAGTGGACCGTGACCCGTATGACAGATTCGTGATTACAAGCGACCTTGACTACTTAACGGGCGGTGTCCAAAAGATTGTGTTGAATTAAACTGAATTGACTTGACTAACGAGATAAGATAGAACGGCACAGTACATGTAAAGTTTACATTTGAATTTGAATCTGGGACAAGTATACGGTAGCTGTCAGAAAACTCTCCCGAGCTATATATCGCTCCATATACTCTTTGGTCGGCAACGGATGTGGGCACGTGATGCCTATCTCTCCGCCCGACAGAATCATGAAGCCCGACATGAGTCGGGGCACCGGACGCTGGTACATGATACCTTCGGTTCGCCCATGTGGGTCATGAGAAGAAATTAAAGGCTGGGATTGGCCATGTGGGGATCCACGGACCCTACTCGGAACCCAGCGGGCAAGGTTGCCCTTTCCCGTTAAATCCGGAAGGCAGGCTACGATTGGAGTACATCCACCAATCAAGGTAGTCGGGCAGAGTTACGCCGCTCACTTAATGGCCGCGCGTTCGGAAGTCGGGTACTGCGGGCCCTCTTCGACGTCCGGCTGGGGCCGTGAAAGCCTCCCCCGTTTCGACCGGGAAGGCCGGAATGACGGAAGTGTGGAACAAGATCTCCCGCTTGCCGACCGGCAGGTCGTCCCAGTACGACTGGCGTTTGGGGTTTGGGAGGCGGATACTATGGGCCGCCTCCACACCTATCAGGGACGTTTGGTCTCTTTCCCGTTAAATCCGGAAGGCGGGCTACGATTGGGGTTGAAACCACCAATGAAGGTAGTCAGGCAGAGTTGCGCCACTCACTTAAGGCCGCGCGGACGGAAGTCGGGTACTGTGGGCCCTCTTCGACGTTCGGCTGGGGCTATGTTTGCCTCCCCCGTTTTGACCGGGAAGGTCGGGATTCCGGAAGTGTGGAGCAAGATCTCCAGCTTGCCGCCCGGCAGGTCGTACTTGTACGACTGGCGTCTGGGTTTGGGTTGTGGGTACTTCGGACCCGCTTCCGCACCCATTGTTGTGAGACGGTATGGGTCTCTATTCCCGTGAATTTCGGAAGTGATCGGTGTCAGGGCGACCGACTGCATGTAAATCTCCGACCGAGTCCAGAACGACCCTGGCCAACTGCAGTGTCAGCGGTCTATCGATGGGTACTAAGGTCCCTGACTACTCATCAAAACTGATGCCTTATTGAAGCTCCCGGTCCGACCCCTTCTCTCCAGGTCTCCGTTATGGGTAAAGATGTAACGGAATGAGTGGAACAATCGATTGTAAAGCTAAGTGGGGGTGATCCAAACAACAACAGAAAGAAAGAGGTCAGTGGGCTACCCCCTTTAGTGTCCGACCACGCAATAGAGAAGGCAGATTGATCAACTCATTAATTATCGTCTCTTTTCGGGGGGGCAATAGTTAGTGAACCAACGAGCCGACTCTGGTGAAAGTATACTCGCCCGTTGAGGTCGCCATAAAATTGGCAAAAAGGCCGCCGTCATCCTTGCAAGGTGACGTAATCAATACCGGATCGAAATCCCATTAGGGAGGACGGTCGTACAATGCTCACAAGTGTATCTCATGCCAACTTGCAAAGTAGAAGCAAAAGATAAATAATTAGAGCCGGGGAGGGTAGCCGCACCACGGTAGTAGCCCAATCCGGCTCGTCACGCAAACGAAAAGTTGTGCGTTTGTTTTGAAAATTAACTGGAGAGAGAGCATCCAATCCTGTTGAATACTTGATTGATGAAATTACGCTTTTCCGCTTAACGATTGCAAATCGATACAAGCATTAGCTGTAGCCGAGTTACTCGGTAGTTTGCCTTGATGCAAAGGGGCAGACCTAAATGTGTGGGACAGGGCCAATAACCCCTCACACGTTGGCATGCTGTCACTAAGTGAGGACACGTACAGGAGAGTTGTGGGATGGACTGGAAATTTGATAAAATTTTGAACGCCTATCACCCCCTATGACAGTTGCCGTAATACTAGCTGGTTATTCCATAACCAAAGAGCGAGAACCCATGACTGACTGTTACTCATTGAAAAATCGCGGTTACATTGATGGTATCTTTGTAAGGTTCTCCGATGATGCACTTCCATTAAGGTACAATTGAAGGGTAGGAAACTATGGTACGGTACAGTACATTTGTTATGGGGAGGTCGGTAAGGTCAACACCGCGGTATCCGAATAATTACGATATTGGCAATTTCAGTGACACCGGCCTCCTTTCGGTCGCCACGTACGACACCCAGTCGCAGAGCCGTGAGGACGGCAGCGAACAATGTGCTAGCAAAATATCTTAGCTAACGTATGGCGGAATGGCTTTACACCACTGTACCCATAGCCATGCGATCTTAGGTTCTTAATTGCTAATAGACGTTTATAATTTACGTTCAGTTTTTTAATTAAAAACTAAATCTTATCAAAATGGTATTCACATACATTATGCGTAAAAAATAATAAATAAAAAATATATAAGTATTCACCAAATTTTTTTTTTTGGCGATAAATGACACCCTACCTATATAATATCAACCCTCAGGTCAAAATACATGCATCTTATGCTTGAGGTACAATTCATAAAAAAAAACTTGCATTCAAACGTACAGAATGTTTTCTGAGGTTATTCGTGCTGACGAGGGTCAACGTAGGTGGAACTGGCCCTTCGCGAAGCGGTAATTAATCATCAAGGTTGTACAGAATTGCGCGCCGATTAGACATCGTTTGTTTTTGCGTCTTATCATTTCAATCAAACACTAATTAGTGCAATTCTAGCAAAAGAATACGCGAGCTCGCAACACGCATTACGACACAGGACAACCGCCGATTTGCATATCGTATGAACGTAGTGTCGCCATAAAAAACAACACGTGATGATGTGCACTTGCATGGGTCTTTTTATGATTGTGAAATTTTAGAAACCGCATCGCGAATCCGCACTACACATAAAATATGCTGATGTCCAAACGATGAATCTATAAAGAGGTTTCACTTTGTGTCTATATGGAATTGGTTGTATCGAAAATGCTTAGAACCCTTTTGAAAAAAAATATGATTTTAATTATATTACAAAGTACAGTCGTTGATCTGACGCTATAATGAAGTAGCTAAACAGCTAGCTTCTACACAATATTTAATACTGCTCGAATACTAAGAGCCGTTTTCACCAAACCTCACTTAGGGCTAAGAGCCCTTTAAATTGAGATACGTCAAACGTTTTCCTAAGAATAACCTATGCGTAAAAGTTCCATAGTTAGGGAAGACTATGGAAAGTTCCATAGGTGGGATTGGTGAAAACGGCCGTGAGTGCACCAGAAATCTTTTCTCGAATGTCTGTAATTTAACACGTTTAGCGCCAATCCCATTAAGTTTTTTTTTATATATACCAAAATAGTTTTAAACCTGGAATCTCGTCCAGGCGATGGCATTTATTATTCCATGACAAATGTGCATATTTAAGGTACACATGATTTAGAGAAGTAACAATGTGTATCATTTTCGATATAGATTATATCAAAACTGGGGTACATGGCACTGAGCGTGTTAAGGCAAATGGGGCGTAATAGCGGCCTTACCGTGACGCTCGTCCTGGGTAAAATGCTCCTCTGCAACTTCTGAACGGGGTAATTATGCCTCCACGCAAATATGCTAATAATCTTATCAGCGACATCTTCGCAAGTCGGCGCGACGTCCTTGGTGCTCTTCTGGCTGGCAAAGGAGCCAGGCGAGGTCATCTCTGCGATGCTCACTTCGTCCTCAGTAGCCTCGGCATGATGTGCCAATTAAAGCATTGCAGTCGCGTTATCAACAGGTCGCGGTTCGTCTGATTTCGGCCGCTCATCTTACATGTTGACATGAGCGGAATGTAAATATTAACCAACATGAATGTGCAAATCTTAATACCCGCCTTGAAAATCATACAGAGGTAAAAAGTAGCACTCGACATGTACTCAATATAAAAACCATTGTAAATTGGAACTCTCAGTTATAAAATTGTGTTAAAACAATCCTATCAAACAGTTTCCCTTTTTTCGAAACAATATTTACTGTCGGAAAGTACGTACAGCGGATCGCTCACATGAAAATAAAATTTAGATTTCAAATAATCCAAAAAAAAAACTTAGTACTTTGGAGACACTTATAGTTTCACATCTAAAACGGTAAATGTAGGTATGTTCCGCTCGACTACACCCAACGATAGTTGCGACCGGACCCGAGAGAAGGTAAAAACGATGTAACCAGCAACGAGATATAAACAATGAGATTGCCGCGCGGTGCAGAGCGCAGTGCGGCCGCGATGCTGGAAGGTGCGCGAGTCGCGGACTACGGCGAGCGGCCAACGGCGCGGCTCGCCTCGCTCCGCATCCCCGCCGACCCCCCCCCCGAAGCCGAAACTCGGAACATAACACCGGTCATACTCGTAATTAGTACGATAACAAACACCGTTTCAGTTTTCACATATTATGTATTTGCACGCTCGCGACAAACGGTACCTACCTACAGTTTTATATTTCGCCGCGACTTTTCCCACAGTTTGTTTACCTCGGCGTGAGCATTTGGGGCGACAGGTGATTCATCATCGCATACTTATCTTATCTCTAACGCAAAAATGTGGATTTATAGGATAAGTATCATTCAGTACTAGCCAAAATGAGTTCATTTACGATACAAACTAAGACCAAACACAATAAAATATTTAAAAGATTAATCAAATAAAACTTACCTATTTCAAAACAAAAAAATATATACGAAAAATTACACACATTAAATGACGTACTTATTATGAAAACGTATCGAACAGAAACTTACTTTTTATTTATTTCTACCTTACACTAGAGGCAGGTAACTATAGAAAACTAGACTACCCCTTAAAAAGATCTTATCCATACAAAAAAAATAACCAAATTGTTTAGGCCTCTAAAAAGTCAACATACATAAAAACTAACGCAGTACATCAAATGTTGATAATCTGTTCCTTTTAACTTCTATACATTCATGATACTAATACTAATCCCGTCCTTTAATGAAGATATATTTGGCATCTTCAAACTCAAAAGTACAAATGCGAAAGAGTTGAATTTATGTACTCTTGAAAAACAAACATAGTTGTTTAGATCACATCACAGAGGCTGGTCGAATAATATTAGATAAACGTGGTGTCCACTAAATAGTGGATAAAACTTTTAAGAGGTAAAAGGAAAAAAGGAATCATTTACAAAAAAAAAACATTTGTGTGATTCTCAACTATTTTAATATTTTTTGGAAATGATATTTAACATTGATTTTGCAATTATACTGGCAACATCGTTTACATTTAATTTTAGTGTCGCCGGTAAGGAATGCACTTAATACTATTTACTAAAGTTTCACTAAATCGAACGCTAGTGACATACTTGCAATTATGTTCCGATTTTTCGGATTATTCATAAAAAAATACTACTCTAGAAAGAGTGTACCCAGTATCTCAAAAAGTGGCCTATTTAATAGTTTATTTAGAAATATTAAATTTTTGACATTAGAAAAAAATATATATCTTTTAGCAAAATATCTGCGATTAGATACTATGGTTGGAAAATAATTTCAAATCGATTTCATAAATCATCAAACTTTTTTTATAGCTTACTCAGTCACTATTACTACTTAGCTATTAGTAGCTACTTAGTCAGTATTACTTATTTTACAACATTTTTTTTTGTTTTTGATTCTTTTCGCAAAAAAGTTTTTTTCTCGTTTCTTCTGCCGTTTTTTTTATTTGTAAGAAAAAACATTGTATACATAAAAGTTTACAATGTTTTGAAATGCGAAAAAAAAACTTTAACAATTAAAAATCCGATCTACCAAACAGTCGGCACAAAAAAATACCGTATAAATTCAAAGTAAATTAATGTCTCTTCGTTAAATAATTGACAATTTTGATTGATAAATATCAAGAAAAAATATAATTGTCATCCACAACTCTTATCAGGGTTATTGTTGGGTTTTTCCACAGATTAAATTATAAAAATTGTATGTTTGTTCATTTTTCCTGTTTAATTATATTTTATATTGCGATTAATATAAAAAAATAATATTTAATAATAATTTAATATTGTTTATTATAATGCGAGTGCAATTTAATTTAATTTTAATCTTTACATGTATCTCTGTACTTTTGCGATAACCTGTCATCAGTTAATTTTACAAACAACCGTATGTACCATTCTTTTTTCATATATTATACTGTTGGTTTTTCGAATAAACGACAAATAAATAGATAAATAAATAAATATTTAATAACATGCTTAGCCAATATTAACTCAAACACGTTAATTTTAAGATCTTTAAAGGAAAATATAGTATATCTTATCTTATACTTTGTACTTTTTATCTTATATTTTTTGGAGAACCAAGTAAAATCTACATTACTTCATAATTAGTTTTGATTAGTTTGATCTTAACAGATTAGATAGCGTTTAAGATGGGCGCGATGGCGTTTTTTCACTATTCTTGCAATAGCCCCCTGATTTTAGACTTCAATAAAGTTTATTTTCATCAAACTCCTTGCGAAGGCATACAAACCTAAATTCAAAATTTGGAGTTGCTTAGTTGTGGCGTTTGAACGCTATCATGTACGCATGAGTACAACCTCACTCTCGCTCTCTCTCTCTCTCACACACACAGCTGCGTACAGACGTCATTCGAAAAATGGTCAGTTGACCTCAAAATGTTAAACATCGTATAAAAAGCAGCTTTAGTTCGATAACTATACTTTCCTTACCTAAAGTTCAGAAAGTAAAAATGTGGAAAAACAATGCAAATAATTATTGTGACGGAATACCTACGAATAATAATGTAGGTACGAGTATAGTGATCGCCTGCTTATCCCCAATTTATCCGTGAATATATCTTCATTGGCTCCTGCTGCTGCAGGACCTTTTAACCCGAAACCAACAGCAGTCGTGTAGCTGACTTGTCGATTCAGGATAACTCCTGTTTGGGGTGTTTAACAACTGTCTGTCTATAATAAACAGGTTTTTGCGTTTATTATTTCTTTTATCCTAAATGCATTTGTTATTGTTGCTAACCTTGCCAGTGCTGATGTCAATGTATCTCTGGTCGCATGTCACGCAAATTACCCTCATTTTAGTCGTCTATCTTGCGTGTTACCGGACCATTTAACTATACTTCTAATGGCGACATCCGACAATGAAACTTACGATGGCGGCTAGGCCGCGACTTTCGGATCATTGTGAATGGAAACCTCTCGACAGTGATGATGGGGCCTCTCTTGATAAAGGCGACGCCGAAATTGCGAGGAGATCCGGCACATCAATCTCTCCTTTGTGCCTGAAGAGTGCTGTGTTCACAAAATTCTTAGCCCAACTTCATCGAGGCGGCCGAATGACAAGTACGAAGAATAAGCCCAGTACAAGCACTTCAAATAGGAACTTAAATTTAACTCATACTAGCGAATTTTGATGTTAAACTGCGACACGCCCATTCGGTTACACTCGGGAGGACGCTCGGAGGTGATTATTATGGAGTAGACGATTAACTTTCTTACAGAAGTTTTACTTCTAACGGGCGAGGTGTAAGCAGACACAGACTATTAATTAATTATTTAATTGAAAGTACTATAATTACAACGCCTTTGAGTTGTTTATACAACATTTTTTTTTATATGTGATGCGATGAGGAAATGTGAATATAAAAATATACACATACAAAATTTATAAGATTTGTAATTAGATATAATTTCGATTATTTAATCAAAATTTAAAAAAATTGCCCGTATGAATTAAATGATGCTCAATTCTTAGTATTATTACAAGCCTAGTATCGTGCTCCATTGCTGACCCAGGATTTTCTAGTCCTCTATTAATTTAATTATTTTACTATCATATACAAAACGCAATAATTTACTTTTGCACAATTTGAAGGGTAGCTTTTGCACAATTTGATTACTGCCTTATTATTTTTTTATATTTTCTCAGGGTTTTGCGCTGGTCTCTGCTATGCACTTTATCACTTCATATATAACCTTCCTTAGAACAGGTAACTATTACCTAGTTAGGAAGGTTATTGACTTACACTCATCGGCCAATTTATATTCCATAACAAAAAAAAAAAAAAAAAAAAAAAAAAAAAAAAAAGATACGCAACGACGTAGGAAAATTTCTGTATATTATCTATTATATTGTATTACCTAAATAAAAAACAAAACCATTTTGATAGAGTGGTCATTCTAAAAGCAAGTGAACTTGCTCATTTGTCACAATAAGCAAATGACAAAAATCCCTTTCGGCACGCCGGAAGGCGGAGGTAGTTTCAGCGGATCGAAGTACGAACTCGTATCAAACATTGCCCGAGCTGCCGCGCAATCCACTCCCGTCCCTTGTCTGATTTTACCCATAAACGAACTTGACCGAGATTTTGTACCCTTAAGTTTTATGTATCGATTTCAAAATGATTCGGGTAAAATTTCCTAATGAAATCTACCTAAACATAAGTCGATGTATGAGAGGAAATATTTACCAACGAAAAACCGATAAAAATATCACGACATTGAGAAGACTACTTGAGCTATGTTCAATATTTTAAGTTCTACTTTTTAGGCTTACTAAGTACTTAAAATATATTTCAAACCTTTATACGTATATTAATACCGCATATGCATATATAGGTTGATGATTTTAGAGGCGTGGTTTTCAAGAAGAGATAAAACGCATATAATTTGATGTTATGGCTAAGAATTTAGTTTTATTATAAAGATAAGGGTTTGCCATTATGTTTTAAAAATGATTTCGGGTAAGTGGCCGCCGCGGCTGACTCGAACAAATTCCAGCCGAGAGGCCCAATTTTCAACCACTTTTTGCAGCAAGTTGGGCCGTATGTCAGCAATAACGCGCCGAATATTCTCTTCCAAGGCGTTAATCGTGTCCGGCTTATCTGCGTAGACAAGCGACTTCACATAACCCCACAAAAAATAGTCCAGCGGTGTTAAATCGCACGATCTTGGAGGCCACGCCACAGGCCCACGACGCGATTTTTACTTTATTTTAGAGTGATTTAAAAAAAAATTAGAGTGATTTTTTCTAAATTTGCACTATTTGCAAACGTTGTTCATAAGTAAGTCTATTCATTATAAAATGGCAAACCAAACTGAGCATAAATCAAGTGACAGCTGTCAAAAACACCAACTACGAAAAAAGTAGTGCCAGATTGAAAACCACACCTCTAAAAAAAACATCCTATATATGTACCCCAATAATTATTAACCAGAAAAAATATTTTTCTTTCAAATTAATGTTTATTTTTGTTTTATTGTTTCGATTCGAGATAAATAAGAAATTAAAAATGATGATTATTCATTCCGATAACAAAATTAAATAAACGTCAGCGCCATCTGACAGTTGCCAACAAAACTGAAACATTAGCAAGCAGCGTCGATACAAACCATCGAACTGACGACAATATGCACCTATGTATTAACTAGCCTATGGTATCAAACACAAGAAAGCAGTAGTGTAGGCATATAATATTATTTAGAACGTAATATAAACTTTTTTTTATTTAAAAATAGCCTGTCTAATATTTTGTTGTCAAACATTTACTATAAAACAAACTAAATAACCTATATACCGACTAAAACAAACTGATTAGTAGTGATCTTTATCTCTCTCTCAAACACACCCCCTCTCTCACTCACTCAACACGCGCGCACGCGCACGCACCTACACGCCCCATATTGCACGAAAGAAAAAACACCAATCTACTTCTATACATTAAAACAGTTTGCTTAATCCTTTTGCTTACTTACTTTGTTTATAATTTACTTAAATATCTCGAATCAACCTGGAATGGATATAGGCCATTGAACAAAAGTTATGATGGTAAAATAAGATAAACGTACCAAAAGTAACGTTCTAAATGAAAACATTATTTGAGTAACCGGTAAGAAGTCCTGGGACAAACAGACAGCGAAATCTCACATAAGTGTTCCAGTTTTTGGCTATTTTGGCCCGGAACCCTAAAACCGGTCACTAAGTGAAACTTATTCTTAAAGCCTTTCGTACACTGTACGCAAGTACAGAGAAACATCTTTGATATACAAATCCTAGCATGCATTTATTTTCATATTTATACATCGATAGTCCATATTAAACAATACTACTCACCAGCTGTTATATTTTGCACCTGGCTTTACCGACCAGATATCACGGAATTATACTTTTAAACCAGAGCAGAGAGCCTGTTGCTTAGCTACTTTAATTGAAAATATTTAACATATAAATCAAACTTAATACTTATGATGTTAAAATTTAATTTACACAGATAAAATTTTCGTTGATTTTTTTTTAAACTGCAGTATTAAAAAATGTGATTTATGCAAAAATTATTACCCCAATAATCAATAGATTACTTAAATCAAAAATTAAATAATTTTCGCTTTCACGATCCATTAGCATAATTTACCAGTACGATAACAGACATGTGTAATCAATTCCAATAAAACCACCCACATTCAGCGATTCTCTGATATCAACATTTTATTTAGTCATGCGTTTTTGTCACAGCAACGGCACAGCGTTCTTGGGAATAAAACTCGTTTAGTTTTGTTTTTAATGGTTAGTTTTCAAATTGCCTTGAAGCTAAAAGAAATTAATGAAAATACCTACCGTTCACAAACCGAATTATTTTCACTTTCCTAATCTAACAGAGTTTCTCTTTGAGCTGTCATGGCCTATTCTAACTTATAAAAAATAATATGCAATTTTCATTTTCATTTTATGATTAGGTAGTGTGCATGTAGTCAACAAGGTTTCTCTGTATCGCTTTCTGATATATTTATATTTCATTTTATAGTCGTACCCACCTTGAAACAAGAGGTCGTTGTTTATTTATTTATATATTTATTTTAACGGAAATGCTTTTATGTAAAATATTACTTCAAACACCATTAAGACAGAAATAAAACGTAGATAAGCTATATATCCTAGACAACCAATTAAAATTTGATTAAATTAGTTATATTTAATATAACCAGAAAAAGTAAGCTTCTTACGAATTGATCAGGTATTTTATCGAACGACCTACTTTCTAACCGACAAACTTTCTAGCGCGCGAAATATTTCTTTTAAAATTCTTGTGCAAATTGCCATACAATGTTATTATAACATTTATATGTTTTATTGTTTAAATTTAAAGCTTTTATAAATAGCCAAACATTAAATAAATTAAGCATAGGTTCTCTGACGCTCGGTTCGATTTTGCACGTAAATCATAGTCAGTTTGTTTCTACCATTACTTGATTGTGCTCATAAAAAGTGCAAACGAACGCCGTGACAAACACCCACGCGAAATGTCATCAACCTGATTATAATCCAAAAGTGGCATTTACCCAACAATAAAATCCGACAAAACAAGTCAAAACTCATTAATGCTTTGGATCGCACCGGAAGCTAATGATAGGGAATAATTTAAACATTAGCTAAGCTCTTTTATAGCCTCATGTTGGAGGGTGTTATAATTTAAACTTTATTTGTTTCAAAACGGGAACAGATTTTGTTTTGTCTGTACTTCGCTTTAGTTCTCACGGTATTAAAAGGGGAAGGGGTTGGGGGAGGCACTGGATGAGACGAGGGATCAGCGAAAACCGTCACAAGGCGACTTTGACATTTCTTTTAAAAACGAAGTTAACCTTCGAATGCAAATATTACAATTATTCATAGTATTTTTAATCTTGCCATGTCATTACATACTTACTTATACGCCTACATATAAATACAGTTTCTTTTGACAAAAAAGGCCTCAAGTTAGTACGATTAAGCTTTAAAGTGACAACTTACCATAAAAAATGCATTTGCTGTCACTTTTGCGGCGAACTAGACTTTGTTTTATGCGACAGTTGTATTTCCGGATTCTACGCAGCTACGGTTGATAGGTTGCGGAGATAAACGCAGGTAGGTAAAGAAATTGTGTCACTAGATAAAGCACGATACTATTTTATTATCAAAACTACATATATTTTAAGAGATTATATTTTATTTATATAAAAATTGTATTGTTATCATAATCAGATAATTTTGAAAACATACTAGTCACTGCTGCTGCAAAGTTTTCAAGCTAAACAGCCTGCGTGCCTAATCGATTTAGCACCCAGCTAAACCGACAGTTCATAAATTTTGGTGTTGTTAGTGGTCATTTTTAAGCTTGACAGCTTACTAAAATACAAAAATAATACTAATACACATACACAATCACAGCAACAGACTTATCATTAGTATTTAACAAATTGCGTAAAAATATGAATTCAATATTATCGTAAACACCTACGGACGAAGGGTATAGGGCCTAGATCATGAATGATGGTCGAGGCCAGTCGATTTGGTAAATTCCCCGTGACATCACAAAAACAGCTTCTTCCGTGCAAAGAAGCTGATCTTTCCAACCCAACCTTCAACAAAGTTCTGGTAGCACGGCGTAAAAGTCTCGTTCTATCAAACGAATTCTGAATTATCTATCATAATGGGCATATTTGAGGATAAAGGATGAAATATAAAATAATGGATTTGAAATAAAATGCCACCTACTAATACCGTCAATAATAACACCACAATTTTTGAATCCGCACATTTTTAAACGACAACATAATATCATGAATATACGCTTACATAAAGTCGCCATAGCATAGACCTTCAATTATGCTAAACAAGTATCTCACATCCTTTGAATAAGTCACGCGCGAGTATTATTATTTTGAAGTAAAATATACAATTGAACTATTATAGAGTATAGGAAGATGCGTCTAATGATTCATCTAAAAAAATCTGCCTTTAATCTGTGGCCAATATAAAGATAGGGATTCAACTAGACAAGAAATGCTTACCATGGGTAAAATGGGTACCAAATCATGACATCCGGAAAATTTCGACAATCTTCGCGTTTCACGTCCCCTAGAACCCAAAACCACCCTCAGTTTAAAAGTTTGTATATATTTATCTATATATATATCACTTTCTTGTGGACACGATAACTGCCGTAATTTTACCCCATTACTTTTAAAATGATACATAAAATTTAAGGGCACAAAATCTTTGTCAAGCTCGCTAATGGGTAAAACCAGACCAGGGGGGCGGGAAAGGAAGGGTTTTTCGAAAAAGTGAAATTTCGCTATAACTTTCTTAGATATGATATCAAATTTATTTAAATTTTATATTATTTCTCAGATAAGGGACTAAAACTTATCCGAGTTAACGTTTTCGATAAAACCAACCATTGGTCCAAGGAAAAATTGGTTTTTCAAAATTCAAAAAATCCTACCTTTCTTAATAGGCACCTGATCAAATCAGTTCAAAATGTTTTGATATGAGCAATTTTACGGTACAGTACAAAGAGGGATTCAGTATACGCACTCTTGCTGATTTGATCTGGTGAAATCTACCCTATGCCTTCCGGCGTGTTGAAAGGAATATTTTGACTTTCAATGTAAATAATATATTTTGACGATAATTTGATGCAAGCAATATTAAGTTATTGGAAATGTAACTTATCAATCGTATAATTAGGGAGAAAAACTGACATACCCACGAGGAATAATGTGTAAAATCATCCATCGCTGTATAGGAATCGTATTATAACCTCTGCCGATAAGCGCTGGGGTAAGTACTTGGCGGCATGAAGGTGGAAACAATGGGAGGTGGCATGGGGTCGCTGCCCGCTTAATCTAATTATGCAGCAGTTTTGCGTCGACGACTTTCCAATATGAACCGTCGTCCACGATCGGAATGCTGGCATGCGGCTTCTAAGCCTCAAATCGAGTAAAATAATTGTATTCTCAGTAGCGTTTGATACTATCTGACCACATGGTCTCGAGGGTTTTCACTCTCTAGCGAAATTTGCAGGCATTCTATGTATATTAATAGTTTTTACAAACACAGCATCTTAGCAGTTACTAGGAAAATCAACGTCGCGGTGAAGCTGGAAAAAAATCGTATTTTGTAACAAGACTGAGTCTGGTGGAGTTAGTAATATCCAATTACTAAGTAACTGACATGTTTTAATTAGAATCGAAACAAATTAATTATCAATCCTATTACATTAACTATTCGCCTGCAGGCATAATTTTACTATTTTACCATTCCTTGTAAATTCGCTTTTAATAAACGGTAGGTACTCATGATGTGGTTTTTAATTTCTTTATATTGTTTTCACGGTCTTTGGATAATAGTTTACTAATCTGTTCAGAACCACTTTAATTTTACTGACATTCTAGCTGTTATAACGTCGATCATATTTAATCAATTTTACGCGTGGACAGGCAAATAATATAGCAATGCGTAAGCACCTACCTACCAAGTTACCAATCTTAATTATTTCTTCCATCAGCCTAAAAATGGATATAAAAAAAACTTAGAACAGGCTATCTATCTAGATATTCGTAAATCTACTAAAAGTCTAATTTGGGCAAAGGCTTCACTTTATGCATGATTTTTAAGCAAACTGTTGATAAGAAGCCTAAAACGTATAAAATATAAAATGTTAAAATCAACTTAATTTGAAAGTGGGTAAGAGTATATCCACTTTCGAATGAGCGAAGACAATAAAATGATTATTGTATCACGAAATTAATCCACGAACAAAAGTGGATTACAATTCGTTTAGACGGTTAGCCCTTGAGGTTACGGAAACGTATTAAGGAGGCTTACATTATGCCATCCTTGACATACGTTCCAAGTGGGTTGATTTAGATTATGATGAAGATAAATAATTCGAATGTACTCTACAATAGGAGGTTCTAAAAGTGAATATAACTTGGTATTTCTGATAACACCAAGTTATATTCACTTGGTGGTTGGTGATAACTTGGCAATTCGCCTTCCGTGAACAAGAAAAGTAATAGCATAATTCCCTCAATAGCGCGTGAGGCTTTGCAGCTCAATATGAAAATGCGCATTATCAAGTGAAGCGATCTGGAAAGCAAGTGGTTCAATTCACACGGTTCGAGTGAAACAATATAGAAACTTGACTTCGCGTGCACGAGATTAAATTCATCGAATTTCTAGACCATTCCCAATTGAAGGCAAAGGAAAAATCAAACGAGATAAGTTCACTGTCATGATTGATTTTATGGCATGACATGTCACAGTTTCAGCTTTTCGTTACTACTTATCAAATTTTAAAAAAGTAGTTATCAGTAAATATATTTTGTATGGCACCACAGCGAAAGGTACTTTTAACTTTGATATAAATCTATGGATTATCTATATTTAATACTAACATTCTTTAGCCTATTTTGCTAAAGCATGATTTGGTTGTCGCTTTTTTTTTGTTGTTGGTTTAGGAACCGTTACATGTAAATATGTTTTGTTTAAAAGTAGTCTTTATTAACTAGTTTAATCATAAATATGGATGTTTAAATAAATAAATGAATAAAACAGATTAGATACATGGATATAGGTACGCTTCATTAACTATTTAATAATAAAGTTTTAATATTTATTATAATAAGGTACTAATATACATAAACATCGAACTAAAGAGTCACAAAAAAAATAACGAGCTTTCTATATTCTTTACTGCCTTGATAATATTATCTGAATCTACTTTCTTATGGCAAAACGAAGCTGTGACCCGTCACTTATAATTAATTCTATGTTTCGACAGTTCTACGTGATAAGTGGTTTAACTGGTAAGCAGACGACTCTTTTCATATGCATTTACAAAACGAAATTAAGAGGTTCTGAAATAGTGGAATAGAACTTAATTAAGTAGACTATAATGTTATGAACCTTGGTATATTAACCTTACTCTTACATTTACGTTACCCTTTTTGAAAAAATATTTCTAATTTAGCTCATAGTTACCATTTTCAGGAATGGTTGTTTAAAAATGCGATGAAACGAACGAGCAAAAGTTCTGAAAATACATTTTTAGGTTTCTATTTTTTATTGACACTAATATTTATATATTTTATAGTTTGGGTGTTTTTATCGATTAACTATATTTGTAAATGTATTTGTTCGTTTGCCGACTATACGAGTATATATATTTATAAGAATTACTACGACCTACGTTCATCACTAGGCCATATAAAATAAAATTACTTCGGGCCCTACTAAACAAAACCAAGGTTGCTTGTGCTAGAATCAAGGCAGACGGTGGAAATGAAGCGTTGACAATGGTATGACTAAGTGCGGATATGAACCCGTGACCGCTGGGTTAATGGTCAAACACCTTAACCACTAAACTACCAATTGTGAAAATAATTAGGAATGTCATAATTTCTAATCAATTTAAGACAGTAAAGTTATAAAATCGATACATAATAATGAAAGTTTATTTACAAATATGATTTGTTTAAAATTAGTTATGCTAAATAATAAAAATAATTTATGAACCTAATTATTATGGAACCAATATTAGATCTTCTATGGACGTATTTATATGTAGCTATAAGACTAAAATAAAATGGGTAACGAGTTCACCTACAATATTCACAGAGATTAAAAAATTGTTAAACATTTGGTTAAAAATATTGGCAGTTAAACAATGTTCATATAGGCGAGCACTCTAATTAAATAAATTATTTTATATTTAAATCGTAGAAATACTCAGAGATAAACAATCATACAGGTGTATTTTTATTCACTTTGCACTTTTCAGGGGGTTAATATACACATCGGCAACTAAACCGGTTTAACTAAAAAAAAATATGTCAAAAAAATATATATTACTAAAATATGATATAATCAACGCGCGGTCGGGCGAACCAGCGCCTTGCCCCACTCCTCTGCATGATCAATTCATTTCCGCTAAATATTTTATCACTCAGTTATCTAACATACTAAACAATCAGTTATCTAACATACTAAACAATCAGTTATCTAACATACTAAACAATCAGTTATCTAACATACTAAACAATCAGTTATCTAACATACTAAACAATCAGTTATCTAACATACTAAACAATCAGTTATCTAACATACTAAACAATCAGTTATCTAACATACTAAACAATCAGTTATCTAACATACTAAACAATCAGTTATCTAACATACTAAAAATCATATTTGTTGATTTGAACGTCTAGTTTATTACCGCGCGACGTGCGAGTTTAGCAGCCGAAGTTGCGCGTACTAACCGCGAAGGCCTGAAATGTTTATTTTGTACGGTGCAAAATTTGCATAAAACTAGTTAATGTATTTTTTATTGATAACGGGTGTAGATTTATCTAATTTTTAGTTTTAATAGTAATGATTAAATACAAAGCATGCTTACTTATAATTAAAAAGAATATTGCAACTTGAATGTATACCTCATTTTATAAGTACCTATATGTACATATAAAATGATGATGTTCACTAATACAAAGTCAATGTTTAAAGATTAGTGTAGTGCAATTACTGTAAAACTGCCATTGTCACGTAGATGCTAATGTGTATCTATGAAAATTAAAGAAACTTAATCTGGTATTTTCGCTCTGCTGAGTTGAGATTTCCGTAGTACTATTTTATATTTTATATAGGTAGAGCCGAATTTAAATACACTTCCACTTTAAGATGCTATGAACGAATGTAAAACATAGTGGATAAGAGTTTCAGCTCGTTTTTTTATGAGGAACCAGGTTTATTTTGGTTAATATAGTGATTTTGAATCAATACTACTCACGTTATTGGAAGGGCTATTACCTTTTTCTTCCTGTTTCGCGTTAACCATTTCTTCACAGAAATCAGAAGTTCAGGCGACACACTCGAGTTTAGGCGACAAGTCCATGCATTATTCTATTTTTTAAAGTTATTCGCGGATTTATAGAGAATCCCGTAATACTCAGAGATATTGGTTTCTTTGTTCCGGACCGTTTGACTAGGTAGCGGAAGCATCGCTATTTAGGCGATTAGCGTGTCGTACCGACGTATACAAGTATAGTCCAATTGGGAGAGCAGTTGAATTATTAAATTCCATTTCCGCGGAGATTTATATATTTGTCTGTTCGACCAATAGGATTAAAAATCTAGTTTCTATTACACCTTTGTAAGATCAGGTGAATTATTTATTTGTTATTGCTTGTCTGGATGCATTATTTTAATATTTAACGCTGTATTGTTGTATTGTAATGTGTACACGGGGAAACCTGTTTAATAAATATATACTGTTTTATAACAAAGTAGGTGTGCTTTTAATTTCATCCAAATTCAGTTAATTTGAAGGCAGAGTAAGCAACTGTTCGGCACATTCTCAGGACATCGTGTTTAGAATTGAGATTTTTTATCGCTGTTTGCCGATCCCAAACACTTTGGTCGTGCATTTAAAGTGCCGCCTGGCGTCGCACGATTTGATAAAATGGAATTAGAAAAAATCTGTTAAAATAAAACGGCCTAGCATAGGCATTGGCATAGGCATTGGGCAGGTAGCGGATCGCATGTGAATCACCATATTACACCGCTCTCAATTTGACTGCGTTACGGTCTCGTGATTTTTTTCACGCCGCAATAACTCCGTGTGAAGGGTCGCGGTACGAGATGCACCTTCGTGCACTTCGCCGGATATGACCGCGGGAATCGGAAGCTCTCCTGCAACCACACTGACCTAGAAACTAGTCATCAAACTACACAGGATCCCGTGTCTTTGACAAGATAACAATTCCAATAGTTTCCGCTCCTATCCGGGTAAAAAAAATACAACATGACAATAATAAGTAACAATAAAAAATCATTTAGAATATTCGTACGGACAGATAGACACATCTATATGTGGTTGGGTTAGGTTAGGTTAGGTAGTAGCTCCTCATGGGGAAAGTCCAACCGCATTCACTTCATGTAACGACACTTTACTCAAAAGTATCGGAAAGTTCTCCGTGGAGGACTCCAGGTCCGCTGTCCTCCATCTTTCCCTTAACCATCACATAAATGCCACAATGAAAGTAAATATACATAAGTAGTAAGATTTGTGGTCAAGCTTTTAATTCATGACATAAAGAGAGAAATATAATTTAAAAAAAAACAACATTAAAAACCAAAAACAATCATAAAAAACAAATAATAACCACAACTAATACTAAATAACTACCTATAATTAAAAAAAACGCTCCCAGGCGAACAACAACAAATAAATATTCACGATAATCTTACAAAGGTGTAATAGAAAGCAGATTTTTAATCCTGTTGGGCGAACAGATGAATATATCAATAGACCGCTCTCACAGTCGGACTACACTTGTATGCGTCGGTGCGACACGCTCAATCCCTGAATAGCGTGTTCTTCCGTGATTTGGTCAAACGGTCCGGAACATAGAAACCAATCTCTCCGAATACTGCGGGATTCTCGATGAATCCGCGAATAATTTTAAAAAACTAGACTAATGTATGGACTTGCCGCCTCAATTCAAGTGTATTAAAGCTTAACATCCCTAATGCAAATGCTGATGGATACTTATAAGCAAAAAAATCAGGATAATATTCTTACCTACGGAGATAAAGGTATCATAGGAACCTCCTCTGAGTATAATCTCCAGAATATTACAGTAAAAAAATTCACGAGAACTCCAGATAATGGAATTATACTCTAATTTACTAGACAAGTTTATCAGAGACGATACAAGTACAGATTTAGGCTTACCAGCATAAGCTGCCTGCCTAAAACTAATAATAATAATAATAATAATATACTTCTCGCGAACGTGCAATATAAAAGCGAGATTGATTTCGGCTCATTCAAAGATCGGCTGGTTCGAAGCACGAATCCTAACATTTTATTGCCACGCATAGCTTTTATGCATTTTATTGCTTCGTATGGGCAAAATGCAAACGAAATGTTAGACGCGAATCAAACAAAACCCCCAGGTCTTGAATTTCGTCGCATCTGCGAATAATCTCATTGCCCAGAGAGTAGTCAAAACTTACTTTCGGAGAAAGGCTCGTGAGAAAGATACTGAAACATATTTAGACGCATTAAATTGTAATATATTATCTGCAGCCCACTCCAAAAGACGATTGATGTCTTGTATGAGATGCGGGTCAAATAGTGAAGTCACTGATCAGTATGTCTTCACCTCGTCCACATAAAGTGATAAACTACATTTTTTTACTGCGGTAAAAATATTTTTAATAAATAAAATAAAAAATAAACCACTTAGCGCGGCCTCTCGCTGAATACCAGAATATGCATTGAAAGTATATGAAAGTGAGTGTCTCTGCAAGATACATTTAAAAGGTCGATTGAAAAACCAACGTTAAATAGCTTTTTCAGTATTAAGTATATCATGAACTATTTTATCAAAGGCTTTCAAAATATCAAAATAAATCGCATCCGTTCAAATATTTGTATCAAGATTGTGTTGGTAAAAACTAGTAAGTTTTAGGTTATAATTGATGCAATAAAGTCGTTTAACTACTCAATAGGAGCAAGATATCCTGATCCTCAACTTTTGCATGAAGCGAAACCATTGAAATTCAAAACGGTTTAATAGCTGATGGTTATTTGGCAAACATTCTAACAACAGCAACCAGTACCATGGTAGGTAAAATGATGGTTACATGCTATGCCACTACTGCGTGATCCATTTGCCACTTGCGACCAACAAATCAAGGAAAAGGCTCTTTCTGTCCTATATCTAAAATAAATTGAAGGTAAATAAGTTCGTCTTTGTTGAATACAACTAAAATTTTATGTGTTAATAATAGGGTGACATGGCATGACATGATTTGTGTAAAGTGACCATAGTGTGACGATGGTATTGCGTGACTTAACTCCAGCAATATATTTTTTTTATTTATCAGTCTTCAGAGAACTTAGTCATACCACGGTGACTGGGGTCAATTTTAAGACGCAATACGCTCGCAAAAATGAGTTAGAAGAGGAGGGATACATACACGTTTGGGGTCACAAATGGAATGAAAAAGGACAAAAGAAATACACCATCTGTGGACTAACAGTGAATGTTTTTTTTTTCAAATTACCCTTCTTTTGATTACAAGAACGATCCCATATTTTGTTCTTCATTACAATGGAAAGACGAGTCAGAACGTTTTTTTCAAGAACGTTTTGAAAATAAAACCTTGTTATTATTATTTTATAATCATTTTGATCAAATTGAATCTGTTCCTTTTAAATTAAGGGATGAGGATTGCACCCCCCTCCTCTTCCTTTAGAACAAAGTTTATTCTTAAAGGGATTCGTTATCTTTTGGTACGTAACCAAAACTTGGTAAGTATTGAGATCTTAGAACTTTCTTTTATATTTAGATATTACTGATACTTGCATGTAAATCATTGCGATTGCATAATTGATCAAATTCCCATATTATATATTTAGTGATCATAATAAATTGTTTAAAAAAATCAAGTCACACTTAACCCATAGCATTGACTATATTTTACACCCCGACAATTTCTTCGACAAGTTCGAAACGAAAATAACAGGTGCATAGAGCTATAGAACATGAACGGAGGCCCATGGGCTCGTTTGCCGACAAGAATTGCGGTGAGCGAAAGGGACGGTCGCGCCTCTCAGTACGAGACGCGCCGCACACAAACGCGCACTGTCCTTTTCGCGCGCGCACAACGTTCGTTGGTTTGGTGATTCTGCCTAACATGACGATATTACCCTGCGACTTTTCGAGCACGCACGACCAGCGCGGCTCTCGGCAGACGTCGACGCACGGATGGCGAATCCACCTGTTGAAACGGCCGTGAGAATTTAACGTCAGGAGCCAGATGGGAAACATATAACTTAAAGAAGAAACGCGTCGACTTTAAGACGGCGAAAATTAAAAAAAAAACATATTTTGAAAAATAAAATGTAAAAAGTATTTTAGGAATTAAGAATGGTAAGAATTAAACAAATGAATTATTACCGACTGTCTCTGTTTTAGAAGGTGATGCGCCTAGCAAAAAATACTATGGGAGGTGGGGGAGGGTCCATCTACAAGAGTTCCGTGGTTATTTGCATATCAATACTAATGCCATGTAAGTTATTTATATTCACTAAAAAATCAACATATGTTTTTTCTAACAAATTACTGCCACAACATGCTTATGAGAAGTAGTTCCATTGATTATTGTGAATTTCATTAAAAAATCGTCTTAAGTTAACGTCGGATGTAAGTTTTAAAAACCACTTGAAGCGATTAAAAATAATCGCTTATTTTTTTACAAACTGAGCGAAAATATTTGCAAGCCAAGGCAGGTAAAAACCTATAAAAATGTGCAAAATAGGTGGTTTTTTTTTTTAAAGGTGCCATCGTGAACATAATGAAATCAACCGCAGCTTTTCTACTCATCGGCCAACTGTGAAATCATGCAATTTCTTAGTACAATTTAATAATTGCAATATTGGACAGAATAGTTCAAAACTGAAGCTTACAAGTTTTTTTACCGTTTGTGATTACAGTGAGCCACATTAGGTACACATATTTTGCGAAGAATTTAAGAAATGCTCCTTTATATATTATATGTTACACGACTGGCATATCATTGTAAAATTATTATATGTAAGTATTTAGCATAGTAAATTTGTAATTAACTCTTTTTTTTCGTCGATAAAATGTTAATATTTCAATCCTTTATTTTCAAAAAAAAAAAGCCCACTTAATAGCAAAAAACTTATGGTACATTTTACTATCCTAACGAAATTCAATTAAGTACGTATTGCGTCCTGTTGTAATAGCTTTGTTATTCGGTCTGTTTGAAAGGCGAATTTTAGGTGTAACCTCCTTGGTCAGACCTAAAATTCAGTACACCTAAGTTTGCAGACCATTATAAACATACATATACATTTACAGATTTTTACATACCGTGTGATTAACCCATCGATGATAAAAAAAAACTGTATAAAATTATCGATTTATGCCTTGTTAATCGTAGCACATGGCTATGAAGACCTGCTTCTGACTTAGAAGTCCCAGGTACAAACTCCAGTTAGGTCATCTTTCGTCGTTAATAATATTTATCTGGTCTCGAAATGTTTTCCGTAACAACTTTCTTATGTAAGCGTAGGTAAGTCTTACCTATTTAATAAAATATTGAGCTCAACTAAAAATTATTAATAAAACATTGAGCTCAGCAATAAGATATAGAATTAGCAAACTGGGCATGGAAGTAATTTTTAATCAAAGATCGAGCTTAACATTATAGTAGGTATTTAATAACATATTGAGCTTAACATACTTAGTAGGTTTTTATAAAAAAAAAAAATTAAAACGTTACTAAGTAATTACTTCGCGTTTAGCTGCGAAAAGAGAACATACGGTCAAAAGAGTGTCTAATTAGATAAGTGGTGGTTGTTAATTATTTCACCATTAACAGCACACTCGGACCACCTCAGCACCAAAGCTATAGCATTTCATATGAAAAACCAACATTAGCGTGATTTTACACATTTTTTAGATATTTTAAATATCTAAAAAGATATTTTATGTACGCCAGTCAGTTGCCGCGTCTAAATATTGTACTATAAAAGCTATAATAATACAATGTCTGTGACCCAAAGCAGGCGTTAAATGTTTTTTTTTAAAGAATCCAGTATGAGAAAATAAATAAATACATATACAAACATATACATATATTGTTCGAATTGTATTTTTGTTTTCTTTGAGTATATTATATTTTGTATACATACATTAATTACCAAATATATCTACTTTGCGCATAAGGCTAAATACCTCTTAGTTTTGTGTTTAGGCATTTTTAGGAGTTGTAGATTTTAGCAGTGTGATGGAACTAAATCGTAGTTAAAATTATGATTTTTTAATCTTTCGGCATTAAAAAAAACGTCAATATAGATGGTGACCACTTGGTAAATGTCATTTTAACATTTCGCAAAGCTGTCATTCGTGGCATCTGTATACTGTGCCGTAAGGGTTGCTTATATCAAAAATTGTTTCAAACAAAAGGTGTAGGAAAATTTTAGGCCAACAATTAACATTTTGAACGGATTTGAGGGAGGTATGATTTTTATGAATTTTGAAACACTATTTATGACACGTCTAATACCAATGGTTGGTGTTATCAAAAAAGTTTTCTTTTTTTAAATTTTAGGTCCTTATCAAAGGAGTAATATAACATTTAAATGAATTCGATATATTATATAATAAGAAAATTCAAATTTCACTTTTTCGAACCCTCCTTTCCCCAATTCCCACCCTTTTTGGTTTGATTTTAGCTATTAACGAACTTGACCGAATTTTGTGGCCTTAAATTTTATGTATCAATTTGAAAGTTATTGGTATAACATTACGGCAGTTATCGTGTCCACAAGAACGTTATATACTTAGATATATGAACTTATTAAATCAACTTTTAAACTGAGGGTGGTTTTGGGTTCTAGGGGATGTGAAACGCGAAGATATGTCAAAATTTTTGGAAGTCATGATATGATATCAATTGGAATAGGTAAGTAGCTTTTCTAATGCAATCTACCTAAAAATTAACCGATTAGCTTATTACAAATTGTGCTTCTAGGCGGCAAATGGGCTAATATTAAAAGCATGTGCCGTGTAGCTTCTACGACAGTAATTATATTCTGTGATAATGGAACCCATAGGTAGGTATTGTTACGATTAGTTAAAGCAGCCGTTCATAAATTTTACCTAATTATGCTAATTACGTAGACAGTTATTTTTGTTCAAAAAGTAATTCAAATTAATGGAAATGTAATTGGGAATCCGTATATATATATATTGATATCATCAGTTGCGCTAAAACTACCGATCGACGATGTAATTTGGTCATAAGAGCAGAAAAATTAAAAGTAATTATCTAATGTAATTTAAAGTTATGCGATGTGATGCCCGCCTTGGCTCGCCTCATTAAGTTCACACACTTTTTCTTAAGCACCGATTGCGTCGCAAATCGCACATTTCGTTGGCCGTCATAACGATACTATTTCAATGAGACTAAGGACGTACGATTGTTTTAAAACTAAATTCGCCTTCGTGGCAGACTGCAATACCAAAAACGTTTAAAATGAGATATTTATAATTTAAAAATTGCACTTTCAACTGAAACGCTCTTATTTGAGTAATTTAAACTATTTGTAATGGCAGTGAATAAGTATTATCGATATGGACTACAGCCGCTACAGGAAATTGTCGAGAATCGCTCAGGAACTGCATCGCGGAATGCCGAAAAAGGATTGATGATTCCGACATCGATATGTAAGGTGTGGTGGGTAAGACCGCAAATTTTGCGGCTTCAACCCCTTACTGTCGATACTAGTCAAAAACAAATATATAAGTATGCATGTACGCACAAAAAACTAATAATAAAATATTAAAAAGTGCTTGGACTTTAAACTGGTTGAGTTGTACACACAAAGGATTTAAATGTAGGTTAAAAAATGTGTATTTTTTGCAATTAACAATGTCCCGTTACACACATAACTAAACAATGAATAGCAGTAAGTAATTTAGTTACAAATAATATTATTTTTTTCTATAGAACAAAAGTTGTTCATACGATTGAACTGTTTGTTATATAATATGGTAGAATGTATAGCTACTTCCATCACGGAAGACGGAGGGATCACTAAATTAAGTTTCCTAAAAAGATGTATCAAGTGGAACTCTGCGTAGCTGGATGAGAGATAGGTCGTTTCTGTAAAATAAATGCTCGATGGCGATTAGTGGCATAAGGAGGGAAATGCACATACGCAAAAATACACCCACCTAAGGGTGAAATAGAGGATGGAAGATTGTGTAGGTAAGATAGGTAGCACACTAGGAAGGTGTTTTTGGGCATTTTGGAAAACGAGTTGCCAGGCGTTGAAAGTGCCTAGCTATCAACCCAGGGTTGAACAGCTAGTAATATATATACGAAAAATATTTTGTACGCGTAGGAAAACAGTACTAACATTATTTTAATATGATTCAGTGCCTGTTTCTATTAGCTTTGATGATCATACTCGTATAGTAATTTTCGTGTATGTTATTTTATAGTTTTGGATATATTTTAGGCGATAATTAATTTGAAGGAAGGAAATAATAGGAGCCATGCCCGCGGTTTAAAATGTGAAAACCAGCTGAGTAAACGACGTTTCTTATTAAATAACTCAGGCAAAAAGCAAATTCAAACTTTAATTGTTTGTTGGAAAACCGTTTTTTTTTTCATATCCAAGATGGGGATAATTCGAAGCCCTATTTTGTTTTGTTAAGTAAGAAAATAAGGTACCTATCTGTCCAGTTAGTGGTTAGCTTATAAATGAAGAGAAATATAGAGATTTTCAATAGATATAGGTAGTATATTCGTATTTATATTATTTTGACGTAAAAATGTCTTAAACGATAAGCTAAAAAAACTGTCAAATTTGGTAAAATATTAAAGAATTATCTATGTGTTTTGCATACATGTCTAAATCCTCGACGTAAATTTCCAAAAACAAAAATGTGACATATTTTTTGTGGGAACGAAACCCAGATGGAATTTGCCCAATCCTGAGTGCAATTCTAAGAATTCCATGCTTGGAATCTCTTGTAAAACAGACCTCTTACAAAATGTGTCCAATAAATTATGATCTGAATGCCAGAATTGAGGAAGGTAAAGAGATAAATAAACTACACGAAGATTGCTGACTAATATTTTCAGAGTCGAAGACGTTGTTTCTTTGAAACATTTGTAAATTCATCGTTATAGTTTTTGAAATCGAAGGATTAAAAACTTTTATGTTATAAGTGGTTTTATGGTAGAAGTATATAATTCCTGTCCTGTATATAATTGGTTTGTTTCGCGTACCTACCCATATATTAAAATTTCGTCTTGAAGTAGGTAATACATAGACACATTTTCGCATAGAACGGTTAAGTCATTGTAGGCTGGCGATTTGAACGTAAGATTGCAAAACGCCGAAATTCCTATCTCAACTCGACTAAACTTAAGCAGCTTCCCACGTGACCACATTTCTGAGGATGCAGAGGTGCTACGGCCGAAGATACAACCTTGTGACTAAACATCTAGGTAACCAACCAACCTGAAACCCACGGCAACGTTTCAAAAGTGAAAATAAATTAACAGAACCTATCAAAGAAAGGGTGGGAATGCTAATTATTTATTTATTTCTTCTTTATACAATTTTTATTCAAGGTACAAATAAAAATATTTCATGTTCAAAAGATTAACTATTGAACATTTTTTTATTTTATTTGATTACAGCGTAAAATATACGGATAAACCAAAAGACGTAATTCAAAAAACTTCAAACACCCAAATAAGTACCTTATGACATTTTTTCCCTAAGGTTTGTTTATACATTTATTTATTTAAACATCCATATTTCTAATTAAACTCGGTAACATGACTACTTTTAAACAAAACATATTTGCATGTAAGGGTTCCTTATTATATACTAGTACAGGTTCGCATGGATTTCATCACTACACTAAACGATATCAAATTAAGAGGTTCTATAAGGTGGTTCTTTTTTTTTAAACATATTAAAGCTAAAATAGTAGTGCTACAATATGAATTTATATGGTAAACGGATTAGATTTCACCAAAACCGTAAAATTGAAGTCAAATAAAATAAATTTGCCATGGCCAAGACCAAATATATCTCAAAGTTATTTTTAAACCTGTGTTTTTTTTTTTGTTAAATGGTTGTCAAGTGGTTAATGGTTACCAACAAATCAATCAGGAGTTTAAAGAGAATTAGGAGGGTAATTAATTGGCTAGGTAAAGCTAGACATCTTTTTTTTATAATTGCTATGTTTTTATTATTGCATTATTTAATGCCTTGCTCAAGCAATTCGCCCTCTTGTGCCCGGAGAAAAGTTTATAAGGTATTCAGTTTGTACTAGATATGGCGACACCGCGTGTCGATTTTAGCTTCTACCGTCTGCATCAGAAGTTCCCAAAGCGTCCGGGAGTCCGTGAGGACTGCCAGGGGTTCCCTGACAGGAAGAAAAAAATGATTCCACTATACAAAAAAACCTGTCACAATGTGGGAATCCTGGGGGAGGGGGTCCACGAAGGATAAAAATACTGGGCCTGGGGTCCACGGGGAAAATAAGTTTGGGAAACATTGGTCATTATATACAAGAAGTTACTATCCCCGTCCTTTGGTCGTCTGATCTGTTGCATCTTTCAATTCAAAAAATACAAATGCGAAAAAGTTGATTTTTTGTGAAGATTGATGCTCTTAAAAAACAACCATAGCCGTTTAGATCAATCACATCGGAGGCTGGTCGAATAATTTAGACATATTAAATCAAAATCAACATTTTTTTAGTACTAATTAATGAAATATTGACAGTTCGATAGGGCGCTCAAATATCATATTCGAGTTTCAAAAATGGTATGGCTGTTGGAACGTATTGTTTATTACTGGCCAGTTAAAATGAATAAAAACTCATCTACGCGCGTAAATAGAAGCACGTAAAAGAATATTTAATGTTACATTATAGTTATTATATAATAATTATTAATATTATTAAATCGATATATCCTATTTGTTTTATTACTAGCCGCGCGTCAAAATTTACAAAAAAAAATCTAAAATGGCGTTAAAAATTATGCTAAATTGGAAGAATGTCATAGTAGTATTGTATGTTTTTTATTTTAATCTACTCGGACCTAAACAATAACCCACTGTCGCCTCTATGGCCATCCAAAACGCACATTGAATGGACTAAAAGTGCCGCAGGTACAACTTAATATGGAAATGAAGCTACCCATCACAAGTCTGTGTGGGAGATGCCTTTACTGACGCCTGTAGTGCCTAGTTGTAAGACGTCAGGTTCTGGTTAAATAATTTACTGCAACTAAACGATGTATGTATAGAAGCAATTGATATTATATGATAGCTACAGGGTGTCATAGCCATTCTTGTTTTTATTCGAACCCGCGACCGTTGCGTCAATAGTCGAAGGCCCCAGCAACTAGACCGTAATTAACTTAAAATAATATTACGGTTTTTTTCATACAATGAATTAACGTGTAATGATTAATTACATCGTAGGTAATAGATTAATCCGAACGTTTCGGGATGCAAACACATACCTTAGTCATGAGAAATTTAACGCGTTCGTCCGGTGCCCATGGACGTAAACTTCTACTAGTTACTTCACTATCGTTATTTATATCGAGTAAATTAAAAATAATATGTAAATTATTGCAGATTTTCGAAAACATAAATAAAGCTGTTGTAAGTACTTATAGTAAAATATGTAACATTTTTAAAGTAGTAAAAACATTAGTTAGGTTAGGTTAGGTTAGGTTATTATTACCTAGCCAAACGCCTTATTCGTTAACGGAAGTTGTGTGATTCAGAATGTTATGCACGTGTACTGGGTACATACCAAGTAGTTTATACATAAGTATTGTTATCTTATTTCAGAGAATTTTAAAGTCTTTATAAAATGTGGAAGTGTACGAAAATATTTCATATTTCTGTTTTTATTTATATTGTAATATATAAAATAATTGTTTCTAAAAACCAAATGAATGAATAGCTAACTTTATTTTGGTTTTTTTTTACTGCAAAGCGACAACGCACGTGAACGTGTACCTACTAACTCATTCGACTGAGCGCATTTCTGCTGATCAGCGGATAACCAGCCAAACTAAGGGCGACCTGCTACTTTCAGTTTCATTCCATTCTGTGCAAAACATTTTAACAATGACAGTACTGACGTATTGTCAAAAAATTCAGTTCTATTTTATAAAAATCACTTCACATTGGTAAGTAGATACATGCAATATTTATATTGTTTATTACCTTAACAAAGAGTAATTTCGAAAATGGCTCGGGTTTCTTACCTTTCCAGTGGCCTTTTTATAGCGATGTGTGGCCTCTCTGACCAAGTCCCTGACCAGCAGGTCTCCATGGCCACAAGGCACAAGAACCCGGACGTCCCCAAAGCATACAGTCACCTTCATTTAACGTCACTGAAGCACTTACCTTGATGAATCACTTTCTTTATTCACAATCGAAAACCACAATACACATCTAACACTGCACAAGTCGGAGATTAATTAAATCACTAAAATGCACTGCAGCAGGATACATGAACCAGGTCATCTTTTACAAATTTGTAGGATTTCGTCAAACACATCACAGATAAAGATACAAAATAAAAACAACGGGCGGCCGTTGACTACCTGGAACACTGTCATCGCTCAAGCAGGTGGTAATATTGTTGCCAAAATTATTGGAAATCGGTTCGTTCGATCAGAGCCTCTTCACTTTGTTACTTTTCATCCCACTAAAATAATCTCAAGTAAATAAAAATGATTTGATAAGATTACGATAACTTTTTAAAGCAGATGAAACAAAACACAACAAACCGCCGACGACAGCGCCGCGCACACGCAAAACTGGAATTTCGTTCGTCGTTTGAAGTTGTTTGTTCCCCCTCCTAGCATTCTAGACCTCGCTCATTCGCCAATCATCTTTTAGCTTCGTTCGGTTTAAAGACGCAAGCTTGTACGGACGTACGAATAAGCGTTTTTTCTATGTAACTTCATTTAATAAATATTGCAGTTCCATCAGACCGATCACAATTATCAGAACAATTATATCATTTTACATTAATATGCATGTATTTTAAGCTGGGCCTAAGTCAACATTTAAATAAAAATGTTATGATATCTGATAAATTTTTAATTTACGCAAGGTTAACGTTACAGATTTTGTCATTTTTACTGTAATTTGTTCAATGTTACCATACCAACCGAAACGACAAATAATTCACCGATGCGGTAATGGGCGGTATCTTTGAAAATCAACGTCACAGTATAAAGATTAAACTCTGGCATTATAAAGAAAAGCTTCTTTATACTGTGCCTTAACTGAGCGCTCAAATCAGTTTGTCTGAAATTACTTTAGTATAACCACAATATTATATTTTATCAACCCTCTATAATATTCATAAAAATATTTTGATATTATTTATACAATAATATATTATGTGTAGGTATAATGTCTAAAACTGTTTTTAATAAAGCGTCTAGTAAGTTTTAGTATTTAGCCTTAAGAGATCTATAAAATTATTTGATTTGAATAAATCATCTTATTAAATAAATTATAATAGTTTAATAGGTGTATGTTAAATTGTAAGTATTTTTGTGAATTAAAACAATAAAATAAATATATTTTCGTGTAAACAACAACAAAGTCAACTAACGTAAATTGTATCTTTCTATAAACTATCAACTCATTATTCCTATAATGAATAAAATAAAAATGATCTTTAATAAAATTTGAATTCAGTGTTTTAAAACTGCTTAGTTATTCGTTAAATCGTCTCATTTAAATACAAGCATTAGGAAATGAGATAAATATATATTTGATATTTTACTAGCTGAAGAATGAAATAATTAGAGAAATTACAATATTTTTAAAAAATTATACCAAATTCCATCTTAATTGTTATTTTTCTTCATACAGCTTAAACACGTTATATTTAAAATAACTTCTGTAATTTTAAGAGTAACTCATATATCATCAACAACCGGTCTCATGAAAAAAAATATTCAATTTTGAAAAAAAATTTTTAAAATCAATTATAAAGATGCTTTTCAAGTTTCGCGAAGCGTAGCGCTCAACTGTACTTGACGTGACCAGGATAAGTTTGTTAGGTTTCGGACAGATCGATGCACTAACGCGACGGGCATCCAAACTTTGGTTAGTGTTTGACTAAATTTAAAATTAGTTTTCCTCGTAATTGGGAAACATTTTTCCAAAATTAATAAAGAGGCTCCTTTGCCAACACGGTTGCTCCAAAATGCCCACCTATAAGTATAAAAACTATTGTATGAAAAAATACTTCATATACGAGCACTGTTTTGCAAAAACGAGACAGACATACCTGCATATATTGAAGAGACTTAAGATGAAACAACACTGATGAGTATATTGACCATATTATACGGATATATGTCCATCTTGTTTTGGCCTAGAAGCGAAATTTCCATTATATAAACTATATATTGCACCAGGGCACCACCTGTCTTAGGACCGAGCCTGTCGACGCATCATAAACAGCTTTGTAAAGACGGCGACGGCGAGGTCATTGGCCGCGCATTGTACCCAAAAGGCAATTTACACCAGCGCTTAACCAGCAACATCCCCAATAATAATCTTGGGACTTTGAATAAGTCGCCATTTAAAGTGTTTAGCAATGATTTATTGTGTAAAAAAGAAACAGGGCAAATTAATTTTTTCAAACTCGTGTAAGTAGATATGTAAATATAGATATAAAAATGTTATTAAATTTATTTTTTACAACTCTTATAGAAAACAACAACCAAGTAATTATATATATCTTATTCTTTTAAGTATTCGTGTAAAATGATAATGGTGAGGCAAAGAAATATTTAACTTTAGTCTCAGAAAGGCCAGACGAGACTATTTACTATGAAAACTATTTACTGTTAAAGGTACTTATAAACAGTTGGATGAGTGAATGTTGGAGGTTATATGAAAACTAAAAGAGTAAAATGTTAAGGCCTAAAATAATTTTATAAAGAGAGCATGAATCACAAAATGTTTTGTGATCGAATCTGAATTGATCGAAGGTAAAATAATATGATTGAATGTAAAATAATAATAACTTTTTAGTTAAACAGAAAAAACCAGATTTCTTTTCAAAATTTTGGAAATAAAACTCAGGGTTAAATATTATTCGCTATTTTATTATGTACACAAAAAAATCAATTAAAAAAATAATAAATTAAAATGTCAGAAATTGAATTAACAATTACCTAGTAAATAGTGTGCATTTCATAAAAAAAACATCAAACATAGATGTTTGGATTTCAAAAGTCTATTTGTATTTGAAGAAGAATAACAGTAAACCAATTATAACATTATGAGAATTTATAATAAGTATTGAGTTGTCTATTATCCAAAATAATAATAATACTTCCAAGATTATAATGATTTATTTCAAAAAGATTAATTTTATACAAAATACTTGTTTTACAGGTGAATGGCATTTTTAAACTATTACTAGCCTCTCTTTCAAAACAAGAATGACATGGCATTCAATTCCATAGCAACTTACACATAGTCATGTTTAAAATTTTCAAAATTACAATAATTTGACTATGTAGTCTATATATGTAGCCTATAACTATGGAAAGAATATAGGAATTGTATTGATTGCTAACTGCTTGTGCTAAGGTGAATTAAACTTTTTTAATTTGATGATAACAAACAATTAAAATACAAATATTTATTTTCTATTTATTATTTTTAAAAATAATCTCAAAAGTAACAGCTTATTTCAGTCGTTACTAAGAGCGACAGCGGGCAAAGAAAGCTACAATTCTTTCATATTTTTAAATAAATTCAAACTTTGCACTGTAACCAACAAAAAAGTGTACGTACAATGAAAGAAATGTAATTATCTCAATTTTTTTACTATACCATAGCATTGTTTTACTTAAATTTTCCCCGATTCACGAAAAAAAGATCTTTTATACTATTTTAAACACAATCAAAATTCGGCAAGTAGTAACAAATAACAAAATGAATGTTATCACAATCAACCATTTAAAAAAACAATATTTCCAATCACAGTACTCTTAATACTCCACCATCAAATAATCAATAAGTAGATTATGATAAATAGCCGTTTTTGACTAGTTTGCACTAAAATAGTATGAGAATGTTCTATAATCTGTAGTTTCTTTGCATCAAGCACAGCAACCCATCGCCCCTTTTCTCTCCTTTTTTTCGCTTATAGCACGGCGAGCCAAGCAGCTGCCTGCTATCCAAATAATAAAAGATAGCATGAAAGATTTAAATTTTTAATCAAGTGAATCCCATATCAAATCTGAAGATGCATCGCGCTCGCTGAAATTAATATCACCATTAAATGGGTAGAACAAGACAAAACTTACCTTGTTACGTAAATGAACCACATTGTATAGAGATTATTCACCATTATAATTGTTACTAAATACATATACTATAGTCGGCATTTCCAGTAATTAGCCGATTGCTCTGTTTTCATGGGGGCGATTAATTGAGAGTATTGTAATTTAAAGTACTTTTGGAAAATTAACAACTTGTGCAAATTCTTGTTCAAAATATTATTTTATAAACGGAAGAATTATAGTAATATCACTTCCTTGAAAGACAATATTACTTCTCCGGTTTATGATGATCAATGCGATATATTGTTTAAACGATACAATATCAGTATTAGTTACAATACTTATTAAACTAGGCAAGATAAGTGAGAATTGGTCATTTTTGCATCGTTGGTCTTTTGACAAATTTGTTGTAGTTAATATAAAATTACCTACATTTTATTGTTTTAAATAGCCATGCTAAATAAAATACTACATTTCCTTGACTTTGGCTTTGTCCTAACAACCTCCACTGTTTAAAAAGTAATGCCGGCACAAAACAAGTTTGTCTGAATGGCAAAATGACGATAACTACTTGATGCTTTAGACTAATCTGAGTACTACAATGGTTTTAATTAATTCAACACTGACCAATTAATGACATATATTAAAATTGGCCACACAGATAGAAGTTATCATTTAGTTTTCAGTATTGACCTAGATGTTATTGGCTGTGAATGTTACTTCTATATATTAAAAGAAAAAAAAAGTGTATTAAGCTACTGGTATGAAAAGGTTAATTAAAAGGCTGAAACGTTTAGGCAGGGGCGTAAAGATGACATGAGAAATGGGCGTCCTCTCAAAAACATTGAATTCATTTTCCGACCGTCGCATGACTATTGAAATAATCACCAATCAGCTATATATGAGTGCACGAAGATCGTTGTAAATTCATGAAAGCCATTCAAAACCAATATGAAACATCCAATCTGTTCACCAGATTTAACCCCTTGAGACTATTTTCTAAAATAAAATAGCAACGGTGGTAAACATTTTTGATACAGATCACCATGCGAGAGTCACCAAAGCTCTTGAATCCAGGGAAGACCTCCAGAAGTACTTCAGAATTTGTAAAATATGTTGGTACAGGAACATTCATTACAACGGAGGTGAAAGCAGAATATAAAGAGGAATAAAATTGTTTTAATTAATTAATTCATATTTTTTTTTATGATTTCAGAACATAGTTTTTTAAATACATCTGAGAAAGTGTAGTCCACCTTTTACAAAACATTTTCAAAAAATTCTGTGAACAATTTGATTAGATAATTTATAATTTTATAGATAATAGTGATAAAATGCTATAGTATGGTGTAGTTTTTCTGTAGTATACTGGCTGTCAAAGCCTCAATCAAATATATGCCATAAATTGTAACTTTTTTTCTTTAATAAATTATTAAATGGCCTGCCCATTAAAACTCAAAACCAATAATATCAATGAACAAATGTATCTATTCTGCTAAAAATCTGAAATCTAATTAATAATCACTTGTTAATTTGAGGAGTAATTCATTAAAACTTCATTTTAATCAATTTTCGATGACTAAATGGCTGCCTATTGTCATTTATATGATATAAAATACATAACATAAGTTCAATGGTTATCCATAATTACAATATAACATGTTTAATTTTTTTAGTAACATCAAATAAATTAATCATTTGTGAACCATATTTTACATCCATGAATAATATCATAAAAACAAACTAATTTAGAAAACTGCAAAATGCACCGAAATCATAATGCTCATAAATTGTATGAATCTTCTAAATTAGCGTATGGATGATTTGTAAAATAATAATTTGATGCTTATCCTCATTTAATTCCATAATTACATACATTTGCAACATATATTGGTGTCTAAGGTTACAGTTACATACAGGGTATCCCAAGACCATTTCCGAAGACTATTACGTGTAAGAAATCGTATAAAAATATTCGAAAATGATTCATGCCCAAATTTTTAAATTTTATCAAGGCGCTCATATAAATTCTCTTTTGCTCGCAGGCGCTCAGCCAAAGCCGTTCAATGACCCGGCGTGGTGTGGCCTCGCTAGCGAACGAATTTATGACAAAAGTAATTTCATATTATCATATATAGTTTACTATTTTTTTACTCGGAAACCATGATGAATTTTGATATAAGGTCAAAACTGATCATGTTTAAAATCGCAGGACCAATAAGCTGGATTTTTTTATTGGGAATGGTCTTGGAACACTGTGTATTAATACAGTATTGGTTATGTAATTTATTATTGAATGTGTACATTTTTTAAATACTTTTAATAAACACAAATTAACTGCTTATATTAGCAAATTGTACTTTAAATACACTGAAACTGGGCAATCTGAATAAAAAGGCTCGTATGGGTGGATACAATAGCCCCCCACTAAAGCAGAAAAAATGTTTCATAAACACATGCAAAACTAAACTTCAATCCCTAAGCACTCATAGAATTTTGAAATCATCTCTCCGTCAATGTTCATCTTGTAGAAACAAAATATAGCAGTATATCCTATCGAAATATGGGTTTTTTGTTTAAAGAAATTTAAATGCTATTTATATATGGGTAATATTTTTGCAAATAACTCTTTATTTTTAAGAAAAAAACACATTTATCCTGTGGTTGCTATGGTTATCTATCTTTATGGCTAATTATAGCATAATTAACTAATTTTTGACAAAAAATCACTTTAGGTCACTTTTCAACAAAATGTGATAAATGCAACTGAAATAATAAACAATCAAACAAGAATTTTATGAGTATTTTGGCATGATGTTGATTTTTCTCTAAAAACTATAAGCTATTTTAACAACTAAAACCCGGAAATGCTCAAGACTGCATTTTACATGAGGTATGTAATACATATTTCCCTAAAGCATTTTACAAAATGGTAGAGATCATTTTCTTCGTTTAACCTGATTAAAATTCAATATTATTATAACTATTTAGCCTATTAATAAAAATGTTTACCCTACACCTATAGACAATATCAACAGTTAATAATAATTGAATCAAACAAGGAGTTCACTGAGGCACGTGAAAGTTTTAGTAAGGTTAGAGACACAATATACAGACAAACCCTTACAAGACACTAATGTATACGTTGTGTAAGAAAAATATGGATCACTAGTATCATATCGTTAAGTTACATAGAAAAGCTTACTAAGACTAAGTTCAGTCTGAAATACTTTAAACTATGCATTACGCATAGAAATTACTCATAAATTGGCAACAAACCTATGAAAACCTTCGATTTGAGTCACTGAGAACAATACATATAATTAATTTTAAGCTTATTTAACTTAAATACTTCAGTTATTAGAGCGACCTGCTTATCACTTAATTCATGAAAAAAAATAATAATTAAGAGAGCATAATTTGCAGTGTTTCAAAAGAGAAACTATCAAAAGCATTGAAACTATTACAGAATTTCTTCTGAAAATGAGATTATTATAGGATTTATCTTTTAAAGATCACCAATCTATAACCAATTTTCAATATAAATATGTTTATATTATAAACAACAACGAAAATAAAGAAATGAAAATATTAAGTACTTATTAGCCAAGAAAATAGAGAAACCATTATCTATCTACTAAGAAAATTAAATATACTATACTAAATTTCACGATTTATTTGCCAATTATAAAGGTTAAACCTATCATTAAACATTATTTTCATACTTAAATTATTATAAAAAAAACAATATCAAATATAAATCATGACTCAAAATATTTACAGAAAATACAAAAAATACTTATTCATCATTCCAATATTATTTATACTTACATAAATCACAGAAATAATCATTAAAAAAACAAAAAGAACATGTAAATAAGCAGTAACCATTTACGCAAAATAATAAATAAAATTATAATTGTTAAACAAATAATATATTAATATATTACAATATTTCAGAATAACAATCAAATTACACTCCATTAAAGTTCTTGAATCAAAACATTACTATATTGGCTTTTGGGATAATATTAGTTATTGAAAAAACAAACAATTTCTGACTGATTAGAGACACAATATTGAAACCATAAATAAATATATTTCTTAAATTGGAAATGTGATAAGACGTAATTTAATTAAAAGACATCCACTGCCCTCGTCACCTTAAGGGCGAAGCTCTAACCTCTAATTTTGAGTCAATTTGAAAAAAAAATCTTGTTGATTGGTTTACTTAAAGTAAGCTGATCTTGCTCGTTTGCCTGAAAAGGAGACTGCAATTGATACACAAACAGGATGTAATATTGACATTTATAATTATATTATTATGACAAATGACATATCGAGAACTTCGCTGAGGTATAGTGCCTGTGTTACATCATAAACCTAATGAAACGTTTTAATGTCACACAGTAGCTAGGAAATTCAAAATTATTCACCACACACATACACAAACACATATACAAATCTGCACTGTCTTAGCATCTATATTTATGTCGGCGGACACATGCATTCAACGTATGGTAGAATTTGCTGTACGACAAACATGAGAGGCATCAAGACATTATTTGTGTTTCCATACTACCCGAGATGTGTCATTACAATTTCAAATTAAAAAATGTGTTTGTGCCTATCAGTGGAGCTAGAAAAAAAACTTCAAAATAGTTCCAAATATCTTTGGTTATAATATACTAATAAATAAAAAAGATATACACGTATATTAATAATATAAACAACCTCAAAAACAAAGCTGGTAATTGCCTAATATTTCCAGGCAGTGGATGTGTTAAATACGGACTTTAAAACTAACTTCAATTTTATTATTTTGTAGATAAGAAAATTTATAATGACAAATTAAAGGAATCCTAATTATTTAACATTATTAACTTGGAAAATAGATAGATACCATTGATAAACTATAAACATCATAATAGCTGTGTTTGGAACTATTATATAATTAATTTACATTTTAAGGATATTTTAAATGAATTGTCTCCCATAGGTATATTTTATTGTCTCAGGGATGAGACAATATTTCATTATAAAAATGAACTCTTTTAAGCATCACTGTCTCCGTCCGTAGTGTTGCTATGATGGTTGGGTTGCCCGAAGTTCCGCGTTATGGATTCACTGACAGTGCGGATGTTGGCAAGGTACCGATGCGCCGGCTCATCAGAGTCGTAGATCCCGCTGAGAGACTCAAGCGATACAAGGGCTTCTGAATCAAGAAGTCGTGATGAAGCTCTGGAAGATACGCTAACATCCTCTCGGTCAAAATAACACGAGTTGACGTCGCTCAACGCGCCTTCTAGATCCGTCAATCCCGCCTCGTTGAGCATGGATACATTTTCCAATGCCGGGTCATCTGTCGTGTATCCTGTGCTCTCGGCAACGCCTACGTCCGCTTCTCCTTCTGAGCAAGATGAGCTCCACTCAGATTGACTTTCTCCATATATACCCATTTCTGGATGACTCGACTGACAGTCCTGTAAAATATCATATATTCCTTAAAATTTATACACAAAAATGCCAATATACAAAGTTGAACCTGAATGTATTAAAAAGGTGTAAAATGGAAGTATACTTGAAAAAAAAATTTATTTTTAAACACTAATATAAATTTGGGACTCTTTAGTGCTAAATGAAATCACATCAGAAATAATTGGTTCATATACAGAGACCTTTCCCAAATACTTAATGGGGTGTTTGTGTTCCCCATTATGAGTAAGAAATGATATGAAAAAATAATTGATCTCCTCATTGTTTTTTTTTAACGAGGTAGTGTAAATTACCAGTTTTTTCACGAAATTTCATTACGCAAAATTAACAACGGCTGATAACCGTACCTTGAATGAACCTGACCAGAACGCGCATCGCAGCAACCTCGCTTTCCCTCAACCCAGATGCCTATTGTGGAGAGTAAAAATTACTTATCACAAGAACCATTAAATATTATCACGTAAATTTATATTTTTTGATATGATATATGGTCTTCACAAATAATACTTGAAATCGCAGGACCAACTAGCTAGATTTTTTTATCGGGAATAGTCTTAGGATACAGTGTATGAGACTAATAAAAAAGTCAAATTATAATTAGGTACCTGATTTTCATTATGAGCGACCTCATCATCGAGCCTATCAGGATTTGATTCATTGTCAGTTTTCTCACAGGAGTAACTGAAATGTGAACAAAACAATAATTATTGTTGGGCTGTCTTAGTTTATTATAAATTATCAACCAGCTGCATAAATTGGGGTCAGCACGATTTGGCAATTAGGAAAAAAGCTTTGGCACTTAGACAACTCACAACTTAAACCTGAAAGATGGATCCCTTCACTCCCTATAATTCAGCGCTTTGGATATCATAATAAAATTGTTGCTACAATTTTATTAGTATCTGTAGAGTTCAAAAGATTCGAGGAATGGTTATTTAAAAAAATTAATATGGTATGTTACCAATATCATATAAATAAGTTTTGAATGCTTTTAATGTAATCTCTTTCACTCTCTATACGTGGTTGTATAAAGTGCTGCAACGAAGGTGCCGAACAATCTGAGATCCATGGGGTTGATTTGAGGATCCGCAGGACCATGCTTTCATCCTAGGGAATGAAATGCCTCAGTATGAACAGCTAGTAAATCCGAAATAAACTCTGCAAAGGTCAGTTCTGAATCAATTGGTATATTGCAAAGAATAAAAGACCACTTCCTGTTCCTGGGTTGCTTTTGATTTGTGCAAAGTCATAATATGTTACCTTACAAATTGATATGTCAAAGAGTGTGAAAACATAAAGCTGACAAATATAATGTGCGTGAATTGCTGGCCCACCTAGCCTCCAGTTTATTTTATTATTTATCCTAGGGCCATAGGAAATAACAAGTATTTTTTTCTCTAGTTATGAATGGTAGTAGAAATGCTTAAAGAACACATTGGACTGACATAAACATACCTTCTATTAATACTGTTTAATGTGTGAGCTGGTGAAGGAAGAGTCACAACCACATCTGTTGGAAGAACTCCAGGAAACTCATAATTTGGCCTGTGTGGTGAAATGATTGGCCCATTGATAGCAGCTCGGTACACAATTTGGTCATTCCTCTCCATGGAGCCATTCCTCTGAGGACTATGCTCGTGCAAGGCTAGCTGGGTTATTGCTGCCAGGCCCACTGCATGCAACGGACTACTGTTGTTATTACAATTTCTAACTCCTTCTAGATCCAAGCGCAATTCTTTTCTCTCGGGTTTTGGGGGTATATTCTTCATTAAGTTTTTATCATCAAGCAACTTTTGAATTTCCCTTTCAAAAGGTGGTACACAAGCAACATCTGACGGACTTCTTTTCGTAAATATTTCTCTACCATCATTATTAATTAAACGGTGATTTGTGGAAGATGCCGGAGAATGTTTATTGCTACCTGAACTAGAATGAGACTGTGCCCTTTGTGGAAAATTATTGGTTAATTTCAAAACATCTTTTTTGTCAGTTTGACTACAACCGTCCCTTTTGGTGGAGTTGTTTAGTAAGCCAACTGATCTCAACGGAATATCCTCAAGGTCTTGTTGTGGATTCAATATGCCATTATGCAACCTATCTTCTCGGGGTGAATTTCTAAGATGCAGAACTTTTTGCCTGAGAAAGATGTCATCGATATCGCTGTTTGTTTTATTCTGCTTCATCCCATGGTCGTACTTGGTCGTACTTGGGCGCACACGAGGGAGTGGAGGTGGAACGGAATCAGAGGTAGCAGAGGAAGCTGGAGGACCGTGTGGCGGGGAGGGAGAAGCATCCGTTGTGCGAGAGTAGCTCTCGTCCGATGAGCTGAGGCTGGGAGATCGCGTAATAGAGCTGAGCTCGTCAGCAGAAGAATGGACACGTGGACTGCGAGCTACTGGAAGGCTTTCGCTAGAACGAGGCCTCGGCAAATTAGAAGGTGCTCGTCTTTTATGAACAGGCGCATGGGAAATTAACTGCGCAGGACGCATTCTTACAGCCACATCGCCACCCTCTTCAGCTCGGGGCCACGGTGGCACGAAAGCTCGCGGAGGCAGCCAGCGTCCTCCGGAAGAACTTCCAAATGCACAATTCATTGGAGGTGACGAGTTGTTGTCGCTTGTCTTAAGTTTACGACTTTTGGTCCCTTTTGATTGTGTACAGTTAGTGGTCTGTAAAAGGGGCTCATTTTCACTTGCTCCACAACTCTCTCTGAGCGGTGGTAATCTTGGCACTTGGCTTGCTGCCTGACGCCTGGCGGAATTCTGCAACATTGCTAAGGGTGTCGGTACCCCACCATAATTGTTAGGTCCTCCGTTAGGTTGAGTGGGGCTTACTCCACTTGCACCATTCAAAAGTCGTTCGGTCAAAAAGTATGTTGTCATTTCCCCTTTTCCTTTTACCTTGACTTTTCCTCGACAGACAAATTGGTATGGAAAGTCTTTCAACACCTGGTACACCTCCTCAGTTACTTGGGTGTGGTTAGGAAGTCCTGTAGAGTCCATTCGGGATGCAACGTTAACTGTGTTTCCCCAAATATCATATTGTGGTTTTCTCGCTCCAATGACTCCGGCTACGACAGGTCCAACATTTACTCCTGAATGGGATTGATAAATTCATCATTATCAAATTATTTATATTATTTTATATTTTATTATTTTAAATAGGAAAAAGACAAAAGAGACGAATTTATTCAACTTTTATTTTCTTCAAAAAGATTTCTATATAAACAATGCAACATTTAAATAATAATGTTTATGAAAAAAATGAAAAAAATAAATGAAAAAAATATTTTTGATTATTGTTTATGTTAAATGAAAATATTATTTATTTTACTTACCCACTCTCAGCATGAAGTTGTTGTATGAATTATCATTTATGTCTCTCAATTTGTCTCTCATGGCAAATACAAATTCTATGAGCGTGGCTAAATACTTTTTTGTGGTATTATCATCAGTCATTTTCTTATCCGGAATCAGACCAACGGCGGCCATGTAGGTTGAACCCACAGTTTTAATTTTATCAATGGCATTAAACCTATCCTCGCCCAGTAACTGAAATTACAAATTTGATATTAATCACTTATGTTTTAACCTATATTTGTGTTTTAACTCATTGCTTAACCTGAAGTTTGTTTGCCCAGCTCGTAAATTTGTGGGCTCCAAACTATGGTTTATATGTATTGCAATATATATATGCAATGATTATAGAGGTATACTCACTGTATGATAGGCGTATAAGAACCTCAATAATGCTCAAACTTAAAAGTTTAATGAATTACAGTTGTATGTCGACCACTAGACGACCTCTAATAATAATAAATATGCACAATAATACATTTTTAAACCCGAATAGGGTTCACACGAACAATAAACATTGTTAAAATACTGAATTCGTGTTGGACACGTTACTGAAGTTAAAGGTAAACTGCTATCTCATATTTAAGGTTTCAAGTAGGTTACGGGCAATATAATAAGCATTTTACTAAGCACGAGGTTTAACGATATTTTTGAAAATTTCACACCGATACAAAAAAAAACAATTGTATAATATTTTCTCACTATGTTTATGAAATATTATAAAAAAAAAACTTATAAGTGCTTACAATCCTTCCAAAACAGAGCACAATTTCACTCAAACTCACAGCAAACAAACAAAATTGCTTACAATTCTTTTAATATATCAAAAAGGCAAGATACTGTTTTTCTTCTAATTGGGTGTATAATTTTATTGAACTTTTTATGGGGTCAAAAGTTTTATAAAACTGATATTGCCAGCATTAAAACAAATTAAATAAATACACGTAACCGTATGCCGCACCGGTGCGGCACGGACGCCAGACAAGTTAAAATACAAACACAACTCACTACTTGTTTCCGAAAATATTTGTCATGATTGCCTAATTGGAAATTTTCAAAAAGTAAATATTGGAACATTTTTAATGGTTGCATTTAATTCCTGAATGTTAGGACTATGTGTGATGTTTTGTTCTGCGGAGATGGATATAGCAATACTCCCACTGTGGGCGACTATTAGAACATTTTTACGTTCACATCACAACTCGATAAATGAGCTGGCCGACTGTTGACTTTTTCACTCCCAAAAGTCATAATGAAGTGACTGCCTAAAAAACGACAGTATTGACATGTATTAAATTATCTTATATGTGCATTCTGTTACTAACAAATTGATAAAGGCAAAGTAAAACTTGCACTCCGGAATGCAGCCACCAAAAAGGATTCCTTTACCAATTTGACCTGATAGGTCCACCGTAATGGGCTCAGTCCAAAACTCCTGCACCCATCCATATTGCCCACCATTGCGAACCTTTCCAGGTTGTCATCACTTAAGATGAGTTTATTTATTTTTTTAATTTTTAATCATTTAATTTTATGATTTTGCAAATTATACATTTAAGGACCAATATTACAAATAAGTTTCAAATGGCTTGTTAAAATACTGTACGTGCAACAAGTGTACACTATTAATAGATAGCTTGTTAGTATTATTTAACAGTTTGTCATATAACAAGCACTTTAAAACGCCACTAAAAAACCGATTCTTTGATTGAAAATACGTTAAATCAACTAACCTGATCGAAATCAGCAATAATTTCATTCAACAGCCTGAGACATTCGACACCCTGATTATTGCCATCCAGTTCCATGTAGAATTCGTGATAATTGGTGATGGAGGCGAAGACCACACCCACTCGGGAGTAGGACTGGTGGTACAGATCCTGGGAGAGAGTATTCTGGTTCGTCATCGTCGTTGGCATCAGGAGGTTAGCATGTGGCCAGAATGACAATGCGGGGTGAAGAAATATTAAAAGCAAGGAGAAGCAATGACCTATCTATGATCTACGTACCTGTCTAATGTGAATAAGGACTCATAATTGGAAGTGACATATCGTAAAAAGCTCAAGTTTAGCGGACAATAAAGGGCCGGGATAACCAGGCAGAAATAAACATTTTACGTAAACAAATCGTTTTTTGTTTTTACTTTAGGAATTAAAGAGATCAAAAGTAAAATAAACAAACTAATACAAGGCTAAGGAAGTACTTAAAAAAATGTATTATATTAGTAGGTAATTAATGTCATTGTCAGTAAGAATTAAGGTACATTATAAAGAAGTAAAATAGTATCCATGTTGTAGTAGTAGTAGTAGTAGTAGTCAATGAAGTTATCTAAATCTCTTTGTTCCACTAATCCTAGGAAGAATTTTATCTCCAATAGAGTTGTGGATAATTGGAATCGGCTACCACAGGAAGTGGTGGAAGCTATAAGTGTAAACCAGTTCAAGAACCGCCTTGATAAATTTCTTGAATCTAGGCAAATCGCTAGTAAATGAGAATGAGACATGACCATATCAGCTAAATAGCTACTTGCTCAGCGAACAATAATAATAATAATATATATGTAGGTATAAGATACATATGGAACTCTGTGTGCATGAACAATGTTCACTCTTCCCGCTTGTTAAAATTCTTTTATCAGAGAGTACTTTAGGCTCTCAGTGGGTCTTTTAAATAAATAAATAATTTTACATATCAGTTAAGACAATGCCTGCCGACAATGCAAACAAATTCTAATCATTAATAAAGCATTTCCAATTACAATTTTTAAATAACAGTTTACTAAATATACGTAAAAATTATAAAATGTACTATTTTTATTTACTATTAGATCCAAAATATTGTTACAATTAATAAAATAATAAAGAACATACTGCTATCTGCCGGTTTCCCCAGTTGTTTTCGTCTGATATAGCAGAGCTCTAAACTACATTCTTACTCCACTACCTTTATACGGGAACTAAAAAAAACAGTAAAACGAAAAACTGAAATACTTTACTAACATTGAATAATATTGATATTGAAATGAAAGGATGGAAATATAATTTTAGACATTAGGTATGGATGTTTATTTTACTAGACTACGGTTGAAGTTTTCAACCAGAATCAGTAGGTATCAATCATCAATAAGCTATTTTTTTTACAGGCCATTGTAGAACAAACTACACCTTATGTGACCTATATGATAATAAATAAGTGAAACCAAGAAAGTGAAATAAATACCTTTTTAGCAAAGGATTTCGTTGATTTACCTACAGGACTTGGAACTACATAATATTCTACTTAGCTGTCCTGTTATTTTATATTAAAATATGTAGTTTGATATTGTATATAACAAGAATAAAAAAAAACTCTTCGTGTCCTAATGGAAATATTACCTATATTTGACATGTATGGCCATCTTTTCGTTTAATATTTCAAAGATTCAAATGTGTAGGTTATAAACTATAGACAAAATTTTAGTGTAGCATATACAGACAGAAAGTACCTAGTTTATAAATCCTCAAATGAGGACTGTGCAATGTGTGTTGAGGTGTTCATTGTTTTATGTTTGTTTTGTATTCAAGAAAATGAATTACGTAAAGTAGATGGTGCATAAAAGTAATTGAAATGGTGTAATATTTAGTTAAAACATACAAAATAAATAACATAAAAACATGCACATAGAATTAAAGCGTGTTTATAATAAAACTGATTTAAAAAAATTGGTTTGAAATATTGGTCTAATGCAGATGTCACCACATAAATATGATAGAGGTCAGTTTTAAAAAGATACTGGGCCTCCAGGTCCATCATTAAACAAGATATATGCTGGGGTGGTCCCCCTGATGGGCAAAAATTTGTTTATTAAAGCACAATTTAACCGGGTATGTGCTGTTTTGGCGGAAAGTTAAAAAAATATGCAATCGTCAGAGTCATCTTGTGCGCAGAAACTGCCAGTGTGGACTGTGGACTAACGCACCGCCGTTAGGTCAAGGGATGACGTGGGTCGGGCGTGTCAAGGTAAGAGGGCAAGGCTACCGCTCACCTCAGTACAGTCTCATCACTTTTCGCCAGATCTGGGGATTTTTTAATGTTGTCGTCTCTCTCAAAGTTTGAAAGTTAACAATTATACAATTTAGGTTACAATTTACAAATGGTCCATTTGGTCAAAGGTCACACAAAAAGTGGTGGCAATCTAATACAGTTGGGACCGCCATTTAGCGAAGCCTGCTCTAAAGTATTGGTGCGTATTCTGTTCGAATTTATTTTGTTGTTTCTAAACACATACATACATACATAATACACGGAAAAAATTGTCTTTCAGTTCTACACTGTAATTTTTTATAACATCACTTATAAGTTGATTACGTAAAATTAATACAAACACATCTATGTCACATTGACATAGATGTGTTTGTATTAATTTTAACTGGCAAGTAATAACTATACGTCTTCAAGTTTCCATTTTTTTGTCATATTTTTGAAATATTTATATATTTGGGCTTTCTATCGAACTGTCAATGTTTTATTTATGAGTACTAAAAAAATTATGTTATTCGACCAGCTTCCGATGTGGTATAGTTGCTTTTTAAGAACATCAATCTACACACAATATTTCAACACATTTGTATTTTTCGAGTAGAAAGATACAACGGACGGATGAACGGACAGACAGCCAAAGGATGGAATAGTAACTTCTTATACATGTATGTATGTATACAAGCTTAAATGAATATATAAAATTGTTTTTTTGGTGATATTAGCAGAGAAACTAAAATGGATACTATCCTGTAAAATTTATAACTTTTTAAAATTACACAAAATTTCAACAATATAGTAATTCCTAAGACATTTGTACTATATTTAGATTATCTATAATAATATTACTAATTAAAAAAATATATATATTAATATCAAATAAATAATAACCTGAATAAATAAATTAAATACCTGATATGAGAAATAAGTACCTTTATGTTGGGTTATATAAATAATCTTTCTACCACAATTTGGCAGGTTATTTTTTTTTTTTGGCACTAACCATATTGGTGCGAAACTGATTGTCGAGGAAGTGCGTTGCAACATGCGCTGGCAACAGATTGAACAAGATTCTCCTATTGGAGGTTTGCAACGCATCCATGTCTCGCTTCTCATCACGCGCCTGCGCTTGCCACAAGAAATCAAGGCGAGCCGTCCACTCGGTCTGGCGAGCGTGTAACAGGACCGCTGCTGCTAATGCTATCACTTGCACACACGCAACACAAGCTGTCGGCAGGGAGCTCCTAGAGAAAAGTACAATAATTTTTGCTTTTTACGTGAGTCTTTATTTTTTATAAATGTTCAGTGATACCCATTTTTGATTATACTTTACTCATAATTGAAATGACCTGAAAATTTGATTTCATTGGAATATTTTAATTTCCTCTGTTATTACAGGATCGCTTTGATCGGTTGAAATAACAATAAAACGTAATTATGGGATCAGTCAGCATCTGAATAAGTCAGGTACGATCTGTACCTGTCTTACAGGTACAGATCGTAATCTTATAATTTGTTTTATTAGTATACCTATGTACTTTAAATGTTCTTTTTTATTTCTGAACCCCCTAATAAATGAAGCAAAGTTCCATCCATAACAATTCACTGTCAAGTTTGTACTGTCACCTTGTGTACTGGGGTAATCTTATTTATTGTAACTCAATGGCAAAAATCTTTAAATACAGTTCATTCCACCAATTTGCAGACGATACTGCGTTAGTAGCATCTCATAAGGACCTTTCGGTTGCGACTGATCAAATGAATTTTGATTTTTCTCAACTAGTGCGATGGTCTCATGACAATGGCCTTATAATAAACCTCCAGAAAACAAAAGTCTTGTATGTGACCTCTCCCTACATACGAAGAGGTGAGGTCAAAATCAAGGCCCACACATACGCATGTCTTGATTCGGACACTCAACATTGTGTATGTCCGTTTCTAGAAACTGTCGATAATCATAAATATCTTGGTTTAACACTTGACAAACATTTCAATTGGGGGACGCATATAGAAATACTAAGTGATAAACTAAGGTACTTCCTTAAAATATTATTTTACATCAAAAACATTCTGCCATATAATATAAAGAAAACTGTTTATATAACCCTCATTGACTCTATTTTAGCATATGGGGTAAGAGTGTGGGGTCTCACTTTCGATACCTACATCTCGAAAATCGGCAATTTACAAAAGAGGCTTCTAAAACAAATTGTACCAACGGAAATTAGAGCCGAAAGTAGAGAAAACGAGCCTCAATTATTTAGATTTGTCAATGTTCTGCCAGTGAAGCAAATGATCGCTCACCGAATCCTGATTGACCACTTCTCAGACGCCTCATATAAGGATCCCGTAGTTCATGCTTACACCACAAGGCAAGCACAAAGACACACATTGAATGTTCCTCGTATTAATAATTACTACGGATCACGTACTTTACGTTACTTAATCCCTAAACTTTTTAATGAGCTAGAAAATGACATTAAAACATTTAAAAACGTGAAGTCAATAAAAAACCACATCAAAATTACACTCATGTCAAAATTATAAATTATAACTTTATTATTATTATTTTATTTTTTTTGTTTTTTTGTTAATTATTACTTATGCTGTAACGCTGTTGTTTATGTTGTTGTCTTATTATGTATGTTTATTATATTGAGTGACTACTCAACGTCTCTAGTATACACTTACATTACATTATATTGTATAAAGGAAGGATTACTTGGGATTGGTGTCAGCGCGCAGTGTTTTAGTTTTAATTTTATTTTAAATTTAATTAAGGTGTTGTGTAATTATATTGTTGAATTGTAAGCTAAGATACCCACGGAAAAGGCACCAGCCTTCGTGGGGTTGTACATGGTGCATTACTGTAATAAAAAAAAAAAAAAAAAAAAAAAAACCGCTTGTTGGGATCTCTCGGGGACCTCTTCTAATAAATTTCGGAGTTTTTAGTAGTTTCAGTTTTCTCTTTTTCTTGCAGAGTACGTGATTGGAAATCGTGGCCGGACTTAGACATTTCATGTTAAAACCTCTTGTTGAAGTGTTAACTGACCTGAATCATATAATAAGTCCTATTTGACTTTGATATACACCTATCAAGGGTATCCTAAAACGCAACAAGGAGTTTGGTTAAGTTGATGCGATTTTAAATTTTGAAATTCTGCTGTTAATGTTTCTCTATGTACCATCAAGGTAGTAAAAACAAAAAACTCAGTTATTTTGGAAGCTCGTTGTTGCCTGGATTGATATTTTTCAGTAAAGCAAACCACCAGAATTGAATTTACCTTAAAAAACAAATAGCATTTTTTGTATTGACTAGGTTTTCATTTTTCCATCAATAAATTATAGTAACTTTTTAAATAAATTCTGAGTTAATTAAATAAAATTAATTAAAATAAAATTTTGTTAGACAAAATATCAATAAAAAATATATATATATATTTATTAGATAAGTAAGTCTTCTTCTTCCCCTTTTTTTTTTAAATAAATGGCTTTCATAAGAAATGATTTTGGTGGTTAGTGTCAAGTAACAATTATAAATAGAAAATTACAAAAAACGATGACAATAAAAAAAACAGATCATGACAATAAACAAGTTATTTATATGATTGCAAATATGGTTGTTAGGACATAGTTAAATTTACTGTTGGTCTTAACCATAGATCTTGTATAAATTTATTTTATAATATTGGGTAACTTTGGGCGCAAAAGGGAACATCTGCTACATATTATATTAATACGGCAAATTATATTGTCGACGGCCATTTGAATCATAATAAAACTGAGGCTTTGAAGAATTCGTTACTCATACAACAGGTACTCGTACATGAGTTTCATTTCATTTGACACTGGTAAAATATTGCATACCATACTAAAACAGAAATGTTAATTTTTTATCAAAATATTAAGGAAAAATCTGAATCACTTTATAGTATAATTACGACATATTAAAAAGTAAAAAAAGAATCATACCCCATTAATCTGTCATAGCAGTCAAAGAGATGCTTATGGGTGCCCATAAAAACAGCCATATATCCAGCAGTCATGACAGAAACAAGGACACCTTTGATGACGATTGGGAGCCTCAGAAATACGGCCACGGTCAACAAGGAGATGCTGCAGGCAAGGGTTATATACAGGGGCACTGGGCAGCCTCTGTGGTCTCCCGTTCCCCAACCAAGAGAATCTGACGCTATCTCATTCCAAATTTTCATATCTCCTCCATTATTGGTAATACTGCCGTTCAGCTGCAGGTGGCACAATTCAATTTCTCGACATGTGAGCTGAAAATAATCAATCGCTCGATCAGAATGACACTATAACTGTATGCGTGTCAGTCGCAGATCACTGTATTTGCTTCCTATCATAAGATTAAGTATAAAATTTGCATTATAAGATATTATGGGTATTTTTTAATCTGACAAACTATTATGAGATACTCATATTTAAGATATTATGTACCAGGAAGTCATTCAAAAATATTCCCACATCAATGGTACTGGTTTTTTTTTAATTTAGTGTCTGATGCTGATCTATTTAGAAGTGTTTCTTTAATACCAAGGCATTATTTTCCCAGGTGCATATATTTTACACTTTTCTTTTTATTTTTGGCCATGAAGATTTATTTGAATATATCCTACGTTGAACGTAAGTTAATCTTGTAAATATTCATTAAACTACTCACTTCTCATTCATTACACGTCGTATTCGTTACATTTTTTCATAATTATTGTTTCTTTTTTAAATCATTTTTTTACTACTTTATTGAAAGTTTGACCATATTGCATAAGCGCACAGATAGATAGGTGAGAGTGAAAAGCTATCACTAAATACAGGTATGTATTTAAACCAGCGTGCATTATCTCAAGCGATGCAATTATCTGTGCATTCGTATTAATTTTTCTTTTAACATTTAATTTGTTTGAAAATTTTCAATCTTTAAAATATTAAAAAGAATACGAATTTTCTAAACGTCAATATACTGTCAGACTTTTATATAAGTAATGTAAATTAACGGTGAAGCCTATTATAACGTAAGAAATCATCTAAATACGATATTTAAGCAATTTTACTATATAATATAGTAAATATATTTAGTATATAGTATATTATCTATATATATTTAATTATATCTTAGATAATATAATTTAAAATTTTACAGATTTTATGAGTATTTTATTTCTGTGCTAATTTAAAAAAAAAAGTTATACATAGTTATCATTTTTTTTTTTTGAAAACGAAAACAGTAACCTGTGTATCGCGCAACATTAAAAACTTGAAAAGGGCGGAACACTGCTTTCTTTAGTACAGAAGATAGACTAGTTAAGGGGGCAGGAAACACAGTATAGTAGTGTCGATCGCTTCTACGAATTTACTGTTTCATTATTCTTAATTGCTATACCATATTGTAAAAATGATTATGAAATTAATTAAATAAAAAAAAAAAACACTTTTGATGTGTAAAAATTTATAAAGGGACACCTAAGATTTTTCAGGGCAAGGGTGAATTGCAATTTGGTAACAGTGATGTTCGTGACTTCACGATGCGAGACGATTTAAAAGAGAGGAGACTGGTATCCAATTACTAAGCAACTGACATTTAGTATCTATATACATAGAGTGCTGTCCCCTTTTACGCTGCTATGTGTGGCGTTTTAATTTCATTTAAACGCAAGTAACACCTGCGTTTTAATTAAGTTAAGGGAGACTGGTAATCAATGTGACATTTATTAATTGTAATCAAAATAAATTAATTCACAATAAACATCTTAAATTTAAATTAATTTAAATTTTCAATACTATTACATTCAAAGACTAACTGATGCTATTTACACATCTTTACTGTGAGCCATTCACGCCATTTTTTTTAATTTAAATTGAGATATTTTTAAAAATTACTGAACACAAAATTAAAATTATTTTGGTTGTATTATAGTGGGTAATGGGTTTTTTTATTGTTTTTTATGGAATAGATTTATATTATTATAACATAATACGATAGGATATTACTACTTTCATGTAGATGTATATTTTTCATTTTTCAGTTTATATGAATATGAAAATTTATGAAATAAGCTCACTCTTTAGTGACATAGTTATGAGTGTCAAAAAAGATGTTTATTAATATTAAAAATATTGTGTTTATTTTGTAGTTTTATAAATTGTTATTGTTGTAAAATAACATCCTGAAAATGGCAGTTTTTTATTACACACATTGACAATTTTTTTGGTAATCTGGGCAGAATTATTGAAACAAAGCTGGAAATTTACATTTGAGGATCACATTCTAAAATTCTACACTATGTTCATATTAATAAATAATAACAATACTCACAATGTTAACTTGCGAGACGGCGTACGCAAGTATGGCAGTGAATGCAGCGATGGCGTGCCTCAGTGCAAATGGACGCGCAACGTCACATCGCAGCAAACGCAACCGCGCTGCGAGCGTTAGTGCAAGGACGCCCCCCGCCCAAGCGAAGGCCGTTAGGAAAAGCAGCAACAAGATGATAGTTCGGGGTAGAACGGTGGCCTGGAGAGCACCCGCCGCTGCTGTTGCTATAAGGGCAGCGCACGCCGAACCAGCCCAGCCGCCTTCTGCTCCCGCTCGATACTGCCATTTTACATACTCATCAATTTTTATTCATATGAAATGGCAATATTTTTCTAATAATTTGATGATCACTTCCAAAGATTGAATTTAATTATACGCCACTACAAGGAGAGAACAACATGACAAAGCAAGTGAAGTAGCGTTACATTTATTATTTTAACCCCTGGAGAGCGTAGTTTATTTTGGCGCCAAAACCCGTTGAGACCATGGTTATTGACCTTGAAACTCACTCATCTACTATAAAATTCATAGTGCAGGCATGAGTCGTTCAATCTTTACAAATCTGGTATCAACGGATTCACCGTAAAATTTTCTATTACACCATATCACTTTGATTATGTTTGTCTCGTAAATTAAAGAAGAAAAAAATGTTGCCATTTTTTTTTTTTTTTTTTTTTTTTTTTTTTTTTTTTTTTTTTTTTTTTTAAATTACGAAATAAACAAAATCAACACTTTTTTTTACATTTTCATATATTTATAACTATACATTACAATTTAAAAGTCTTCCAAAATATGTACATTTTTCGGAAAAAAGAAAAAAGTTAAAAAAAAGTTATAGATATTGGAACGGTAGAACATTAGTGTATTTTCAATACAAATTTATAAATAGTAGTAGAAACTACATTAAAATGAAAAAAAAAAAACAAAATTGTTTCGTTAAGATTTTCAATGAAAAAAACGTCAAGTTAATGAATAATACTGAAATAATACCAAAAATAATCAAAATCAAGCAGGTATTCACGACGTCTACTCACGTCATACGCTCTCAACGGACACAGAAATGTCCGCGCGGCATGACGTTCCCTCACGTCGTACGCCCTCCAGGGGTTAATGTATTACCTTTCCAAAATACCTCTGTGTCCACATTACAATCACAAAACTCATCATGGCACCCATTAGAAAGAATCCTACCGTAATGTTTACAATGTTTAAACCTAACAAATTTATAAACCTGTCTAGAGATTAAATATCTTATAAAAATAACCTCTACTGACCCAGATATTTTCGCTTGGGCAAGGATTGCCATAAGAAAAAGAATTTACTGAACATACCCTTATTAAAATAATCTTTGATCTTTAAAAACATATGTTTACATACACTCATGCAGAAAAAAATCAAAGCAGGCAAATTTTTAAATAGTGTTTTTATTAAAAAAAAAAAATTACGCGTTTCTGAAGTATGAGGCGTCATTTAAAATATAATTTACCAAATATCTTAAATTGATTCAAATATCAAGGTCATATCAGAAGAGGATTTTTTTCTTATTGATGATACAAGCTTTTTAGTTCAATTTTTAGAAAAACCATTAAAAATTGAAATTAAATTGTCACTAGTCTGTCAGCTTTACTCTCAATCTACTGTCATCAAAAAATTCCCAAGAATTCATGGCCACCTTTCCGGAAAAAGTTGCTGAAACAATTGATTTACTGAACAGGGCAATAGCCAGCATTATGTATGCGATGCTCTCCACATGACCCTGTTATCGGATTAAATTATCAGCCTACGATCAGTATCTTGAGACTGGTGCACTTTTTTGTTTATATCAGAAGAGGATTGGTGGTGCACTTTTTTGGCGACCAGCTTCAGGCAGACCTTGCTGAGATGTCCGTTTTATTGTCTCGAAATCGCTGCACAATTAACGTCTTACAGCTACTGAAGTGGAATAGCGGCTCTGTGCCACACGTAGAGTAGATGTAAGCAGGCGAACAGTAAGGCGAAGACTGCGGACGGCCAACCTGTTTAATCAAAGACCTGTCGATGCCTTGAAACTGACTGCAGCTCATCGACGTTTTGAACTTCAATACATTTGTGAGCATGTAAATTGAATATTAGACCATTGGGGGATCATACTCTTTTAAAAAAATAACAGGGCTAAACCTGTTGATGGCAGACAAAAGGTGTGCAGAAGAACTAGAGAGCAATACGGCAACATATGAGTTTTAGGGGCAATTTCACAACGTTCTGGGGAGGGATATTTAGAACAATAATAATAAAATAAAAGTTTCCTCTGGCAATATTGAAACTGAACTGAAACAAGATTTTTTTTCTCTAGAGATGGTAATTGAGATGAATTGATGGTAATATCAAGTAAGAGGAGCCGATGTAATGGTTAGTACTACAATAGTCATTGTCATTGTTAAATAATAAAAATGATTCTCGTGTTATTATTTTTTCAATACAGATAAAAAACAATAAAATACCTTTGCAACAGATCATGAACCCGGATCTCAATGAGAATCTCTGCGCCTTAACCAGTTTGTCTATATGGAGGCATTTATTTCTTTCAGTTATTACATGGCGTAGGCTTACACCCTAATACGAACAAGGTTCTAGTATATTTTGTTTTTCTATTATCAAATTGTATATGATCAATTTTGACAAGGAATGTAGTAGTTTTGGGAGGATGTAATTTTCCTCCAAAGTTAAATTCTGCCATGAAATTTGAAGGAAGAGACAGGGCTTATGATCCGGAACAAAGGTGAATCATGTGTCAATGCAGGTAAGGACCAGATTGAAGCATTTTTAAAGAAATATAGTTACACGGGATAAACGTGTACTACTTACCTGTGCTTCTTTGTTGGAATCCTTAAAACAAAGTGTGATGAGATTGACGTGGGTCGATTTTTCTCTGTCGACACTTCTAGCGTCAATAGCCTGCGCCAAGTATTTGTTGACTCTATTTGTAGGCTGGTGATAAACAGACGAGTGGCGTTTCTTCAAAGGTCTTTTGAATTTTTCTGTCACTTTATTCTAAAGAACAAACAATTTACATAAAGTTTCATTAAAACAACAATGTAGTGACATGATAGTAAATCTAAAGGATTCTATACATGTGCACTAAGGATGTTGTGGTATGGTATTTTATCAGAAATGAATTGGAAACTTTGTACACATATTATGTGTACACATATCAGGATTTTTTTATTTACTATTTACATAAAAATAAATTAGTATTCTGGAATGGCGACTAAGAATAGTTTGGAGAAATGTCAAAAGACAGCCTGCAGGGTTGATTGGCAACATTGAGCATGGAAAAAACACATATTGGAGGAAACTAGCTAAGTAAAAGGAGGGTTAACATTCAGTTTAAGATACACGCAGCAATCCATATGATGATAATGATCTTATAGAAATCATCTTTAAAGCACTCGGAGAAGTGTAAGATCACAAACAGACTTTTAATTCGTGCTTAATAAACTTGGCATAAATAATATCTGAACACCTGCAATGACCTTTATTAGAGTGTCAGACGAGTAACATTTATTTGCCACAATGTAAAACAACAACTTAAAAGAAAAAAGAATTCAAAAAAATGCTCTAACTATTAAGATCATTTTAGGTAGGAAATATGTTTTAAGTTGTAACTGACATGGAAAGTTTGATAAGACTACCAAAATCAATTAATTGTAAATTTACATGCGTCATCAATAAAAGTGGTTAGTATAATTAATAGGAAGTAAATTAATAAATCTCTAGTTATGTATATCATGCAAAACAAAAAAAAAACACTTTAAAACAAAACATATTCTTATACAACTTATTTAAAAAGAAAGAATAAAAAAATATTTTAGAGCAAGATCAGTGTTCAGGCATAGGATAGTTCTTACGTTTCGAAACTGTACAGTTGCATTACTTAAAATTTATTTGAAGCACGATAATATGATTCGTTTCTCTAGCAAAAATGTGCACACATGAAAAACAATTTAATTATGTGCCGATTGCAGCAATAGCTGAAGTCAAATGACATATTATGTCGAAAAGTGAAACAGGCTTGCATAAAGTGTGCGAGCGAGGATTGCATTGCATGTCAATACTTTAAAAAACTTACAAAATAAAGCGATGTGACCATCAGAACTGGTATGTACTTTAAATGTTTTGTCTGTAATCATTTATGACCCTAATCAATTCACTTTAGCATCGTGAACTGATGGTAATTCACGTAATATGTATATTATCTTCACATTTTATTTATCAAATGGCTGGTATTGTTGGGGCCGCCTAATTATAGTTTTTATAATGCGAGATTATTTATTACAGGTGACACCATTTTGCAAGTCCATAATGGAATATGTGCCAACGTTGTTGAGAAAAGTGCCATTAAATATTCTCAGCGGTGAAAGATGACCAGGCCGAGTTTGTCACACCGAGGATTGAAACTAGGACCTCTAGATCAGAAGTAGGCGTTCATATTATTGTCTCACTAAACTCTTTTTAATCCAATTGTATTAAGTAATGAGATATGCTTTTTTTTATCCAAACCATTAAACTCCGAGATCACAATCACATCAAACAATCAACAGTAAGCAAGTCCTATAGAAGTATGTAAGAATAGTATGATTGGGAGAACTGTCAGCATGTTAAATTCCATTTCAGCGGAGATATTTGTCTACCTAAACCTAGTCAAGGGTGCAGCGTTCACATATTCTATAAATGCTGATTTAACAAACCAAGCTGAAGCACAATATCGTCGACACCCATGCTTTCACTGGTAGCATTACGAGCAGTACTGTTAATATGCACTACAGTTTGGATAAGTGGACCATGATTAGAATATGAGATTTTTATTCACAGATATTTTGTTTTATTATACATATTTTCATTATAATAATGAAAACATTATGCAATTATTATAACACAGACATCAAGTTACACTATAAAATATTATGTAAATTATTTTTTTTAAAAATATTTTGTAATATTAGTTACAGGCACTAGTTAATTAATAATAATTTATTTTTAATATATCAAATTTTTGTGTTTAAATTTTTAAAGCAAAAGTGTATTTTATATGTAATGTAACATTAAGAGATGTCACATTACATTATATGGCATTTTTTATGGACCGTAATATCTGGAAGATTAATTTTTGAGAAATTAACTGTTGATTTTATATAGGAATATCGCAATATTGTGTATTCCTGTTTGATTATAATTTGTCATTATTTCTTCCTAATATACGGAAATTATTGTAAAAAAGCATGATTATATTTGATTTTATAATATAATGTATGTAAATATGTACTTATGTCCGATATTGTAAATAAATTGTACTAGGCAGGACATATTGCAAAAATGGTACATAGACCAAAAAGTCTAAAATGGCGCCCCAGAACTACACAAAGTTTTCGAGGCCCCCGCCAATGTGATGACTTGATGCCATCTAACACAACACTTTGCGAGTTGTAATTGATAAAAGGCACACTAAACTACAAAGATTAGAATGTACTTAGGAAGGCTTGGGATGTGCAGGGAGAAAATACAGCCTACTGCTGATTTTGATAAAAATGCCAATGTAACCGTGAACTTATAATTTATTTTCAAACTATTATTAGTCAGGTAATATTTTTCCATTTCTAATTGGGGTATTACCCTTATTAAGGGTTCTTTAAAAAAATAAAAAGTGTTAAAGTAAACCAGTTCTGATGAGCCAAGCAAATGAGACAAACGTGCTCACTGCCAGGCAAGAAAGAGAGAAAAAATCGCAAAGAGAAATAGGAGAGAGGCAAAAACACGACAATGCCGAGCAGAGTGCTGATAACGGCAGAATACATTTGTCTGCATGTGATGCAACATGACAGCATCGAACGTGTCCCGCCCGGGCTGGGGTTGGGTTGGGCTGTGCGTCGCGCCGTGGTTGTGCGTTGGTGGTGGCGGTTGTGCGTCGAGACTCACAGCGGTTGTGTTGGAGCGCAGTACCGGTAGCCTCAGCGCCTCCTCACTGCCTGGCTCCGCATGCAGAGCTCGCCTCAGGTCCAGCACCTATTGCCATTCATCTCGGGTCTTACAGGCCATTCAATTAACTCTAACCTCTTATTTCATAAACGTAGCTCAAAGTTTAAGCACCAAATTAAAGAAATTTATATTTTACAAACAAGTACAGCCTTATGCTTAGTCAAATTATAAATGCTAAGGTTTGATACCTTTTTAAATCATAGTCGTAGGGCACTTTTGAATATGACAGTTTGGAATTTAATTTTTCATTTAATGGAAGGTATAGCTTTATTGGAAAGTATGCATAGGGCTGGTTTAGTTAATTGTAACTACATATATATGATTTCTTATGCTCCCCCCCTTCTTTTCCTCCACACGAAATCTAGATGGATTCGGAGTAATTGAGATGGCAAATTTTAAACAAAAAATTATAAACTTTCATATTCTGTCAAAAAAATTTAGGCTTGATCTTTATGACTTAAAAATGAGACAGTAAATTATTTTAAATGGACATTTTGGCTACAAATTATTAATTTAAAAAAATATATAGATGCATTATCATCAAAATATTTTTTATAATTAAGACCTCAACATTGTTTTTGGCTGTTATTGTTTTAATTTTCAAAATATTTATGTGAAATACACAATTTATTATTAGTATTACAGTAAAAGTTAAATAAAATGTGTTTCGACTTAATATTCATATTTCTCAGAAAAAACAAAAAAATGGCAGATAGGAGCTAAGAAGATAGTAGAATTTTTATGTTATTGTTGTGATAATAAATGAACAGTTATAAAATATAATATTAAATATGCAAAGTTCTTCAATTTTCAATAAATTGTGAAAAACATGATTATTATATAGTAAAGATTATTTATTAATGATATAACTAATATTCTTACATTTTTATTTTTGTTGTGATGATTAGACATTATTGTACTCTTATGGATCAGCATAAGATGTATGAAAATGGTTACCACAACCACTTGGCAAATAAATTTTCTACAATCTCGCATCAAAATATAGTTTCTGTATTTATGTCATGGTCTATGAAAGAGTGAAATTTTTAATTATTTAAAAAAAAACAAGAAACAGTCAACCAATCCTCAGGCAATAGTGAAAACAGAAATTGCAACTGATGTGGTAAGCCATATTCATTTCAATTAACTAATAGGTAAATAAACCACTGAAGTTAAATTACATAAAATAATGAAAGCGTATTGACAACAAAATAATTAAAAAGGTCAATGTATAGAATTAAATAGAAACAAAATTTAAAAAATGTGTTTGTAAAAATAAAAAAAATGTGCAATTTATAAAATCATCTATTGCCACTGAATTTTAATTTATAATGTATTTAAATGCTGTCAATTTATTTTCATTAAATTATGAGGGGCAGTAAATGATGGGAATTCTTATAATATGGTTTGACACAAATCTAAAATTAGAAGTCGACATGAAAGAAAACAGTTTGAAATTATTATAAATAATATTTTAAATGCATACCCTAATAGCACTAATATTTCAATCTACAAAATATGAATTAGAACATCTAAAACATCAATAAAAGGTAGGTAGGTAAATACTCAATACACATTCATTGTAGTACATAATTTAACCAGAAACATGTATTTTCAACAATAACAGGCACTGGCGCAGGGCGTGTTCATGTGATAGTGGCCGGTAAGTGACACATTCAGGAGATAATCTCGCATCTCCAAAATGGGAATGGGTTCATACTGAGCCAACGCAAACATGTTTTTGTATAGAAAAATTTATTTAATTTCAGCCGAAAGCTAGGCTGAATTGAACATTTAATAATTAGTATCTCATTAAGGTTAAAAGAAATAACTGCTAATTGCTAAACCGCCGCCAGATGGCATTGTTTAATAAAATTAGAAAAAAACAATTGTAGACACTTATGGGGAAAAAACACAAAATTATAATGACTGAATCCTTATATCTAGTATCTGCTAGAAAATATATACCGATATTAAAATAATGTGCAGTATCAAATATAATAGTATGTAATTAATTCATATATTTGATACTGCACATTATTCTAATATCAGTAATATATTTTATAGAAAAGATTAAATGTAAAGATTCCGCCATTATAATATTACGAATTTTCCGATAGGTAGAGAGTTACAATTTAAATCTTTCTACTTTTAGTTAAACACTTGCCATCTAGTAGTGATCGTTTCATTTAACCTTAAATATGCAATTTGAGAATACTATGTCATGTTGACACAAAGAATAGTTTAGCCAAATTTGCGAGCGGGGAAGAGAGTTAATATTCGTAACAAACGCGATTGTGTCGCTTCTAAATGAAATATTACAAGAGAGTTCCACTTTATGTCCGGTTAGGACTGTTCTTATCCATATTTTATACTGAATGAAATGTGAAAATCAGGGTTGGACTGAACTCCTACTAATAAGAATAGAAATTTTGAAGAATTAAAAAAAAGACAGTCAGCAAGAGGTATACAAATATAACATACATATTATAATAAATGCTAGTTTCAGTAAATCAAACAGTTGATTAAATTAGTTCATAAATATTAAGAATTCATATCGCTTTATTATAATATTATAAAATTTACTGTAGATGGCATATCATTTATTCTTTTTACATATCGTTAAAAAATACATGGTGTATTTTAATCATTTTAATTTTATGAATATTACATACAAACTATATTATTATTTTTTGTTGTCTACTAACGTAATATTGTATAAAACGGTATTTAGTTAATATAGATTTGAAATTTATAGAGAGAAAATGAAATTAAGAGATTGTTTATTTCTTTGTATAGTGCTAGGTTAATGAAATGTTAGGTGAATCCCTCTACTACCTTCATAACGGTCTGGAGCTGACCAGGAAACATGTAAACACGTACTTCAAATGCGATTTAAAGAATGCCCTAGAAGCATTCTTCCGTGTATGGATAAGGAAAAAGTGAGATTGGTAAGTGGGGTAAAAGTTGGTAGAGTCAGTTTTCTCTAGTTTCCCTGACAATTCTAAGGATTAGGTACAAATCCTTTTACTATCCACGCCGAATATCATACTGGACTTGATCTGAACAGTGACACATGGCTCTTAGCTCGTACAAAATTAAATTTAATCTTTGATAAAACAAAAGACCCCTCTAAATGTTTGCTGGTGACAAGGCCTTCTCGATCCAGAAGACAATTAATGTCAAGGTAAATTTTAAAAAATAAATTATTTATTATTACAGTTAATTTGAGTAATTATAGGTCCTGCTCTCATAGGTTGAAAGAATTATATTTAGGAATTATTTTATGAATACAAGTGAATATATTTTATTTTTAAATACAATTTAAAAAAAAGAAAAATTATCTCTTTGCACAAATTTCACATTATTTGAAGACTATAAATGTTAAATGAATTACTTTTCAGTAAAATAAAATTTACTTATACAGTGTGCATTATAATACAAATCGTATTATCTGTAAAATTATCTTTGCTAGTAAAGCCTAATCTTTTTCTTAAGCCCCTTAATTTGAGTTTCATAAATTTTAAGTTCAAAAAGTTGTGATTTTAACATTGATTGCTCAAATAAAATCCTAGATATATCAAAAATTATGAAACATAAGCAATAAAATATAATTAAAAAAAGACAGCCTCACTTGGAACATTTTGAAATTAAACATTATAATGAATATAGAAGTAATGTAGATCAAATACAAAGAAACAAATTAATTAGACTACAATAATTTCAGAAATGGATTTTTTTCAATTTTATTTAGATTGCATCCAGCCAGATTTGTTTTTAAGCTGGTTGTACCAAATCTTTAAAATATCAGTATTTTCGAAATTGCCATACTTTAATTGCTCAGTATGGATTTTTCATAAGTAAGCTGGTCAAGTTCGAATGTTTTCATTCGCAGAACGCTCTATTCTCATCATATCATAGTAGTCAATATAAAATAGGTAGTTGGTTAAATCAATTATGTACATAGAGGGAAAAATAAACTTTACTATGAAAAAGAGATCAGACAGAGACCCGTCTAACATTGCAATAAATGTGTATATGTAAATACAAACTCATCTACGCTCATTTTTCGCTACACAGATATAAAATTGTATTAGTATAAGAACAGATATTTAGTGTAATATTCACAAAGTAAATGCCATCTATTTATGAATATATAATATTTGTGTTAGCTAGTAGGTATTATTTACTGTTACATGGTTTTAATTTTTTTTTTTGAAATAATTGTTTTTTAATTCCGTATACTGGAATAAAACCTAAAGGATTATCAAATCTATTTTCATGATTTATTTCCGATTATTTATTAAATGAACTGATATAGTGATGAACGGATTCGAATGATGTATAATTTATTCGATTATTTTGACTCAACACCCGATATGGCAACTTTTTAATAATAATCAAATACTAGTCAATGGCATAGCTTGCAGATTTATAGGCCGGGCAAACATTGCGTTAAAAGATTGTTGTTCGATGTTTTTATGCTAAAATTATTTCATTGGTGAGCACTGTAAGGTCACAAATAATAAAAATGAGGAATAATAAACGCGAGTTTAGATAAAGTTTATTGTGAAAAATTACTCAATTGAAATATTAGAATGACATTTTAACATCGAGCGTCAAAAAGAGTGACCATGGTCTGATCGCTGAGAGCTTCAAATGGCTCTCCTAGCATAACTTTAGCTAAAATTTCCTATTTTCATGATAACAATTACGTATGTTAAAAAATATGAAATTATTGAGTAAGACTGATTTTCAAACGTTATTATTTTTAAAGAACAACACCTGATTGTATTTATACTATTTTTTAATAAACGCTCACCTTTACATTCATTTTTTAGACCGACAAGATGAGTCCTCTTTTTGGGCACTGGAAATTAGTTAACCCTATTATGGAGTTTTACTTTACTGTAAAATTGAATCAGTTGAAGCATGTAATAGAAAGTATTGATTGATTATAAATTATATGGAACACCATGTAACAATTTAGTATAAATGTAATAAATACATTTTTAATTAATGAAATAGTTACAATACATAATGAATATATTGATTATAAAAGAACAGTATTATAGAAAAAATACCTACTCAGATGTTTTTCATATGAAGGTTTAATTGTAGGTACCTATATTACTATTTTAAAGTGAACAAGTTTCAGTGCTAATTTAACTACACAAAACAATTGATGCAGTGATAAAAGAAGTTAAAAGAATCCACCTTATTGAACATCAATATTTTTTATTGGTGATACAGGACAAATGCAATAAGAGCAGGTTTACACAATAATTTAAAAAGTTACCGTTATTAAAATATTATTGTTAAAAGATGAAAATATCACAAGAAAAAGTAGCTAAGAACACTTTTTTAAGTAAACCCAAAAATAGACAGATAAAGGAGATAAATGAAAGGGCGAAGATAGAGTTCCAATTAATTTGGATAGGACGAGTCTATCCAGTTTACAAGGTGGATATTTAAACATTTCGACAAAGGTCAACATTTATTCAAAAACTTCATCACGATGGATGTGTTTTGTGTCATCCAGTAGTAACTATACAAAGAAACCTATGCACTATGCAGTATGTGCAGAATATATGTCACCAATGCAATAATAAAAACATTTGTATTGAATGGGGGAGTTTGCAAATATATTGAGTGTGATGAAATAGTGCATAAATGGTAAGACTGAAATGTATCCACAATATTTAAGATATTCGAATATAGAGGTTGGGGGAGGGGTGGAGACTAAACAACCGTTTTTTCCCCAGTTTCAAGGGATAATTGTATATAGAAACAAGGTGGAATGACATCAATGATTATTTATTTCATTTTTAAACATTTGCAACCTCTGTACCAATAATATTGCATTCGTATGAGTTTTAAACATTTTCATATAGACATTTTATATATCATATATACGGAAGTAGTATGATGATTATTACATAGACTGGGTTATTTACCATCAAGTTGAAGTTAAATAATCCTTCATAATAATCAAAATAAACATCAAAATTTATTTATATTTGAATAAAGTGAATAAAAAACTAGTATATTTCAAATATTGTATATAATTAAATGACAGGAAACCAATCAACAATCTTAGTATCAGACAAATTCTTCAGTTGATGATCCACAAAATTTCTTAGCGGTTGTGTGACATTTCATTGTAATCGTTAAAACAATCTTACAAACAACAGTACATGCCACCACAAGCATACTCAAATAATAACAACAGCGACCATTGCCATATCCTACAACAATCAATACAATACGAAAATGTGCAAATATAAAAGTATAGGAACAGCCTTAAATTGGTAACAATGAGATTAATCAAGGAGAGAAAAGAAAGGACATAGTTGTATCTAAATACTCAAGTAAATCAAAAAAACAATAATAATCATAAAAGAAATATAGTCTTAATTTTTATTTAACTTTTACTAAAATTTAAATATATTTAAGCTTACTAAAATATAGTACAGTGACAAATTATTCTAGATGCACGACTAGTCATTATTAGTTTCATATACCATGTGATATTTCGTACACGGTCACCATTGTACTCTGAGGCGTAAAAATATAAAAAAAGCTTATTAAGAACAAGCTTATTAAGAAGAAGCTTATTAAGCTTGTCAAAGAACTAGTAAATTCATTAAAACAGGTGGAAGAGCTACTTCAGACTATTAAATAGAAGCCATAGTCGCTCGATTTAGCTGTACAGCACCAAAAGGTCAAATAAGGTCATTTTGACACTCCAAAGAAATTTAAAGTGTGGTTGTGCAGTTTTGTAACTAAGAAAATGCTGAAAGCGCACAGATACACAAACTGCACGACCAAACTTTCTTATGACCGTAACATAGTTTTTCAAGCAATCTGACACCTATAAATTGAGCATTGCCTCAACTTATTTTATTTTAATTAACTTGTATCTAAGAAATCGCTGAAAACGCACGGATAGAATGAAGCCGAAAGAGTACAGCTAATACAGGTTTCGCATATTAGATCCTAGACAAATGGTAAATAATAATAATAATTAGGAAATATGTATTTGATTCCCGTTTTGTTTCTATGTTTTTTAAACAATTTGTCATTCTACTACAAATAAATAAGCTGATTGATATTGTCCTATCTGTGATTTAATGATTCAAGAAATTCATAGAGTAAATTATTATAAAAAAGCGTTTCGAAGGTTTGTCTTTAACCCAAATAAATTAAAAATATATTAATATTTAAATATTTAAACGGAAAAATAAAATATTCTGCTTTATTTGCAGTGAATGTATGTGTGAACAAATACTGTAGCAAGTGCTACTTACTAACAAGTCATTTCGGACTTAAAAATGTGCGATTTACCTTTCGAGCCGCATTAGCTTTTAATTCCTGAGGAGAAGCCGCCATATTGGAGAATGGCACATCCACGTTAAATTTTATGGAATGTAACAATTGCACAACCACATTTGATACATTCTTGAAGGACAATTTCCGCTTTGCATTCGAACCGAGAACATTGCCAGCAGCCAGACACATCTGAAACAGAATGTTTTATTATTTTTTACTCCATCATTTTTTTCTTTCAAATTGATGCGTTGTTGCTAATAGTTGCGAATCTTCTTGCAATTGGCTCGTTTCCCAAGAATTGCATCTTCCGTTACTTAGAATGAGCTCAATAACCTTTTTAGGTTGCATATGATCTCTCATCCCTGTAACACAAAGTTAGTCTTGGCTTTCTTCAGAATTTGTCTCTTTCCAATGTCGATTTCTATCTGACGCAGCTGTCTATCAATTCGCTTAGTATACAATCAGCAGGTCTAGTCTCTGGCGCAAAATATGTCTTGCCTAAATTAAGTAACGAAAACCTTGCTAACTTCCCACTATTACGTCAAACAGCCATAGAGCAAGCCACGAATGCACCAGAGGTTAGACCTGCAAATATATTCTTTATCTGTAAAATTTATTCTGTATCCGACAGGCCCGTGCATAGTGTTGACTGCAGGGCGCGTCAGCGACGGAGCGCAGTAAGGGGAATGTGCATTTTGTTTTAGTCAACTTTTTGAATTCGTGATTGTTTTTGTGAAAAACAAAAGATAATTTTACGTCAAGGTTGCATGCTCCACAAACGCATTTAAAATAACAACAGGTCCAGTCTATCCAAATATTCATAGCCTTTATGAGGAAGATTTAAAAAAAACCCCTAATAATAATGCATCTCTTTTACAAATTATTTTGTGCACTTATTAATTTGTAAAATTTGTCAAATGTTTATTAATTGGTTGCTATTTTAAATGCTTTCAAAGTTTTGTATCCTCTTTTTCATTCCTATAAATTTTTAGCAATTTTATTGCTTATTGAAAATATTTTTTGTGCTGTAATCTATATTAATAAAAACAGTTATCAAATTATAAATCTGTGTATATTTTAAATTTTTCAATTTGACAACTGGTCAGTGGTTTAGTGCCGGAATTGAAGCCAGTTGTAAAATTGAAAGTATTTAGAATGAAAGGATTGTATTAAGGTTACATTTAGAACTCCATACTGAAAAATAACAATGAAAACAAATTGGAATCACTTGGTAAGTCTATTCTTCTATCCATCCGTCGCTCGTAGAATACTGTCTTCAAGGCCGTTTGAAATAGTAGCCTAAAACTGGTACAAATAAGTTGTAAACACAAGTAAAATTGGAGTTTCCACCGATTAAAGTAATAACCTTTCTTCTCCTCGGCGGAGGCACAATGAAGTAAGTGGTCACACTATGGTCTCGAAGATATGAATTCCGTGTGCCTCCATGTCCAGGTTCAACCTCATAAGCACCGCCCAAATATTCCAGAGTTGCTTGCGTGATGTGAACTCGCCTAAAATAAGATATATGTATTCAAATAAATAGTTCATCTGACATCTAGTTTCTCAAATAAGCAAATAAATATTATTTCACATATGGGGGAAATATAGGAAAATCTGAAAATATATGGGGCTTGTAATAGTTCGCTGAAATTTTTAATTTAGGAAATAGGGATTTTTTTATTCATTCATTAGAAAACGATCTACAGAAAAGTAGAACAAAATAATAAGGTTTTGTTGAACTACAGTAATTTAATTACAGAAATGGTTTTTTGGTTTAAATGTTTCCTAAAAACTAAATAGTAGTTGTAGTTAGAACTTTACTGTTATAAGAAATTCTTCAGAAAAAAGGATTCGGTATTGGGATCAAATCATTTCCATCAGAAATTGCAATATGTTTGAAGTTAAATAGTTTCAGCTTTCGTTAGATATAAGATAGGATAATGTTGCTAATCTAAAATATATTTTTTCTTCATTACCACCATCTCCCCTGAATATAGCATAAGCAAATTTAGCTTAGTTGATAGAGTCTAAAATAATTGAATATGAAAAACAAAAATCTTTGAACATAATTAATGTTATTTTCTGAAAGAAAATAGAAAACCAGATTTATTCATCATATGGTAAAGGTGTACAATCTAATAATAAAAATACATAAATATGGCTTACTTTAAAAAAAATACCAATTCTCAAGAGTGTAAGTTTTTTTAGTAAAGGCTATGTTAGGGGTCTTTGGTGATATTGTTGTTCTATAGGAAGGTTAGTTTAATTATTAAATCTGTTTTAAGGGTATGGAGTAAAAAAAATATATGGGCGAAATGTAAAGGGGTAGAGGGATCTAGAGAAGTAGATTTCCGTTAAATTTGTATAACTAATTTTAAAGAAATGTAAAAATACATAAATAAATGAAATTAAACTAACCCGGGCTCTCCACCAGCTTCCATGTTGTTTGCAAGTGTGACGTCGTTTGACCAGACGTCGTACTGCCATTTGCGCAGGCCCAGAACTCCACACAGAACTCGGCCCGAGTGGATCCCAACACGCATATTTAACCTCACATCTGTTGCTTCAACAACCGAACTGCAAAAAACAAATGTATTATTATCTAAAAATAAAATGTAGTATAATTTCCCAGAGATCCTTGTATCACTTTATTTAGTGTAATTTATCTACCTCATTCGGAGTAGAATATTCTATGGCGCTTTTCTCAACATCGTCGACTGCGTTGAGTAACAAGACATACACAATGAACACTCATTCGGTTACAGACTTGCGAGATGTTGATGCCTGTAATGAATCGCCTCACATCATGGAAAACAACAATAAGGCAGTTGGAACTGCATTTAATAGCGCTTCTCTGACAACACACGCTATATGCTAAATAATAATTTTAAAAAAAATATATGACCTAGATCATACAAAATTGTTTTTGGACCCTATTCAACTCTATGGACAATCATAAACCTCTGTTTAGTTTCGAGAGCATAAATCCTATCTTATAGTTCCTCATTTTATTCCGATCTAGGTTATGCCTGTACCAATATTGTATTGTATTATCTTTGAGGTATAAAATATAATGGGCACTTAATTTATGGCTTAAAGTATGCCGATGCCTGGCCGTTTACGTCATCTACTACCACGTTTGGCATGGCTTCTATGTAATGATTACTTATGAAATTCATTAATATTTCATTACACTTATTTTACTTTAATATAATTAAAGAATACATTGCATTATTACGAGCAACCATGCATGAGCGAGCATTTTAAATAAAAAAAAGTTCTTACGCGATGGCATCAATCATGTCCAGACCCATCTCAACACAACACCGGGCATGGTCCGACCGGGATTCAGGTAAACCGGACACGCAGTAATAACAGTCACCCAATATTTTTATTCGCAGACAGTGATTGTCCTGGAAAATATATAAATAAATAATTTGAATTCTTTTACAATGAAATCTAAGTATTGATGTTACAATAATTGTATTTTTATAGAAATAAACTTCACTATCTAGAGTAAATTCTACTAAATGTATTTAAGCAAAATTCAGACTGCCATCAAAGAAATTGTCAAACATTGAAGAAAAACAATCTAAAAGTAAAGTAAGTGAGCTGACTGATTGCATAATACGAGGATAGAGAACATTCTGATGGTATGAGGATGTGCTCTCTGAAAATCGTTTTAATGTGATGGTTCAATTAATTGGAGCATCCAAGATACAATATGTCAATGTGTCAGCTTTTTTGATAAATAATACTTTAAGAGTAGCGGTGGCTAAATATTTAAATGATAATGTAACTTAATGCTAACTAATTAATTAATAAAAAGACACTAACTGGTTAGTTGATCTTGGTAGAAAGGACACTGAGACTGGTCAATTATATTCCTGTGTAATATAATATTGATCTTTTCTATTTCTCAACTTATTATATATATTAGCTTATTATATATATTAATAAATATATATGTATATTTTTATGTATTCGTATTACATGTACGTGTATGTATATCAATGTTAATTTTCGTAGTTTTATTTTGTACTTACAAAAAAGCTCAGCGCAATTGCATGTAACCAATCTATTAAATAACTATTAAAATTCGCCTACCCTTAGTACGGGCAATGTCCAGTTAGGTATGGTTATGTTATTCATTATCTAAGAAATATGTAAAAACAAAAATCAATAAATAAATAAATAAATTGTTTAATCTAAAACTTTCATATAGGTAAAAATATAAATTTCATACAGTTTGAATCCCTGTATTAAATGATTTATTACGTTGTCATAACTGGAAGCTTATAAGAAAATAGCTCACATTGGCAAGTTGATCGAAGCGGCCGAAGAGCTCATTGAGAAGCCTCACAAGTTCTTGAGCGCTGCACTGCGATGCCAAAACGGTGAAACCGACTATGTCGGCAAATAATATGCTGAAAATTAATAAGAAGACAGATATAAAAACAGGTATAATCTAAACTTTTCTTTAATCTAAATTTAAAAAATACCTCGTACAAACACATGTAAAATAATTATTATGATATAATTTGTACCATTAAAATACGAAAATAATATCAGTGCTATGTGTCATGTTAGGTTTTATATTATTTCTATTGTTCAGTTTTTGTTTTTCGTGTTCTATTTTTATTATAAAATAAATAAATAAATAAATAAAATTATGCTAAAATCTACCTTGTCTAAAAATGCATGTACTATATACCTTTTAATTATGTATGCAATAAAATTAGTTAAGAAACTTAACAAAACGACCTGTCGACAGTCTCTGACTAATGGGTCCTTGCTTATTTTTATTGTAATAAAAACAATATGATAAAATAAACGCCGTTGTTGACGGCACTGAAACTGAAACTGAAACAATGAGTCTTCTAAAAAACAACTTGAAGTTTCAAATTCGTACTAATTTCAAGGCTCTTTTTTTATTGAAAATATTATGACAGACCCGAGGAGTAGAGATTTATTAGCGTAACAGTAACTATATTATTTTAATTTTTAAAAGCTGAAAAATAATTATTTCAATAAATAGTGTACTAACATGGACATGAAAAAACACTATGAAAGTAAATAACATCAGAAAATGCCAACCAGTGCATGATTTAAATCCGCATCTACGGAGTATTTGCATATTTTTAAAGATTCACAATGTTTTTATCGGATTTGACTGCGGATGTCAAATAGGCAAGAGTTCTATATTTTATTATACAATAATAATATGATTGACTATTTTACACATATGGTATCCAGTAAATAACTCCTGGACTTAGATGAAAAATAAAGAAAAAATAAATTAAGAAAAATAAATGCATAAAATTTGTTTAGTTGAGCAGAACTTAAGGATTAAAAAAAATATAGCATAACATTTCTAACCATTCGATTATTTCTTTCCACGAACTGCCTCAATACCATTCAAATTGGCAGACAATTACAAGAAACGGTGAACGTTTTATTTGAAAATATTTTTATTATTTAAGCCTGCGTGATTTGGGTTACAGCAATTAATTTTTTTTTATCAAAGAGGTTTACAGGGCATTTTCATTAACTTATTCGAGACAATACCTCAAAAGAATTTGATTCCTAAAAGTGTAGAAAAAATACTTGATCCTAATGTTATGATTAGTAAACAGCAGGGCCAACATATTGGCAATTTTTACTGTTTCCATAAATTTTAGCTCTAGTTAAATGTGTGATTGAGTAGATATTAACAAAAAACAAATGTTTAAATATTGAAATTAATCCATGTATAAAAACATTGTGCTTGTCAGCCACTCTGATGATAGAAAACGCATAAAAAAAATATTGCTTAGAATGGACAAAACTCCAATTTGATTAGCTGGACTCTTATCCAATGATACCTGCAACTAAATAAGTTAAAATGTAGTTAATTACCTTACATTTTCATGCTTAAGAATGTATATTTTATGAAACTGTCCTTCAACTGGTGATATTATATCATTTTTCATTTCCATGGCAACATGTTGTGGAAGTACTGATAGAAGAAGACGTTCCTGTCGAAATTATAAAAAAAAAACATGTCAAATGAACCCGACTTTTAAAAAGAAATATTATTTAAAAATAATAACAATATAACAGTTAATATGTAAGTGTGAATATTTTTGTATATGTATGTAAGAACAAGAGGATGCTGCACTGCGGAGTATTTGGGTCACCAGCGCCGGGGCAGGTGGGAATGTCAAATATCATCAAGTATCCTAAAACAACCTATAATAGAATTAGAAGAGGAATAAGGAAGGGAATGTATGACAGTTACATATATATTTTAATACAGACATAACTATGGACACGGTGAACGCTTCATTTATCTCGATTCATCACCTAACTTCCACTTCAGAACATAACGATATTAGCGGCTTTATGAAATCACTTCTTTAAAAACGCTCATTTTCAATTCTCTTCAATACATTTTTGCAAACCTTGTGAGCCATTATAACATTTTTATAGACCTAAACTCTTATATCATACCTTGTCATTCTTTCCTCGCAATGCTAATAAAAAGTTATTATTATTACCGGATTGAGAGGAAAACTTAATCTACACAAACTAACTCATGATACGGCAAAAAAGCTACGTAACTACATGCGTAAGGTAAGAGACATTGTATTGTACGAGTACACTACTGTTAACAATTTGTAATGCAATAATTAGTACTGTAAACCAAGCGTCTCTAAAACTAGGATTAGGAAAGAGAATACAGAATACCCGTACTTACCAGCTTTTCGTTTTCATCCTCCATTTCAAGCCTGGCTGCAATGCAGTTTCTGGTGTCGAGGAAAGCTCTTCGTTGAGCGTGCTCCATTAGATTGTGAATCAGTATACCAACAATGTTCACAGAAAGTAAAATTATGATGTTTGCAACCAGCTGAAAAGTGTACAAATAATATATTTCCACAATAATAATTATGTGTTTCAGGACATAAAGTGTTTTGTGGTCTGAAAATGGCAACTAGGTCAGCAGAACATGGTTAAGAGTTTCATGTGATGTAAAAAGTTTATGAAAAATTACAGTAGAATTCTCAATTACATTCATCTTAGTCGTCTGCTGTCTTCATATGTACCAACACAATGGAACAAAATAAAAATACATAAATAAATACAAAAAATATATTTTGAGATAGCTCTACTTAACTATGCAATTTATTTATTTATTTCTTAGAAATGCTTACGATTAGCTATACAGTCCTGGATTTGTCAATAGCAAATAACAGAGGGCGCTTTCACTTTTCAGTACCTACGAAACCTACCTTTTGGGAAGTAGGAAGAGGCGGTTGCGAAAAGGCATATATTTTTTTATTATTTTATAAACTTAACTTAACTTATTAACTTAACTTAACTTAACTTTATTAGGTATTATTATTTATGAAAAGTATGAATCTGGCACTGCAACTATATATGATGAAAATTTTATGAAAAATACATTAGAAAACAACATAGGCATCCCCAATTTAACATATACTATTTAAAAGAATATTATTAAACTAACTAAACGTAACTGGTATTTTGAAATTTATGCACTAGTTTACAATAGTTCAACAAAACATAATTATTATTAAAAAAGTATATAATTGCCTTAGTGTGAAAATGTATTTCTTACTTGTAATAGGGAACATAAACACTTCCCTAAGCATTCGGGAATGGTCTCGGGACATTGTCTAAACATGTTAAATGGAACTGGCACTAAATGCAATCCTTGTTGTACTCCGGAGGGGCTTTCGGAGAAGTTTGACCTGTGACCACCAACAACAACTTGGCGTTGATTGCTGACATGAGAGAAATACTATATTTTGTTAATTTTTTTAACAATATGCTGCTCGTATCGTCAATGCAGTTAAATGCTTTAGAAAAAAAATCGTGTAAATAGTGTCTACTTATATGCTATACAGGCAATCTGTGAATTGGCACATATTCGTTACGGCTGATTGCTTAGGTATAAAACCATTGAAATTGTTAGAAATATTTGCTCGTCAATTACCTGCTGCCAGAAAAAGTATGGAAAGGCGTTGGCGGCAAACGCAGCCGTTGCAATCTGGAAAACAGGAAGAACGAATCCGATGACGAAGGCAAGGCGGGCTTTGGTGGGAAGAAGGGCGTAAGCGGCGAACACGGCGAAGAGGACGTTCCAGACGCCGTCCGCGCCGCTCCTCGTGGGGTCGGCGCCCGGCCAGGGCACGGCGCAGGCGCAGAACAGCGCGCCGGCGGCGGCGGCCACCGCGGACGGGCCGGCGCAGCGGCGCGCGCGCCCGACGGTCGCCATGGCGGCGCAGGCGAGCGCGAGCGCCCCGAGCAGCGCGGCGCGCGCGGCGCAGGCGGCGCCCCCGCCGCGCGCCGCCGCCGCCGCGTCGAGCGCGCCCAGCGCGGCGGCCAGCGCGCACCACAGCGCCAGCGCCGCGGCCTCGGCGCCGCGCTGCAGCTTGCGCGCGTACCGCCCGTACAGCTCCTCGAGCTCGCCGCTCTCGAAGCGCCGGCGGCCGGACAGGCGCGACAGGGCCGTCGCGCGCCCGCCGCTCATGGCCTTCACGGCGTGGTCCATGGCTGCCTCTTCCGCCTCTGCCTCTGCCTCTGCCTCTGCCTCGTCCCTTTCATTCTGAAACAAAAACACAAATTCCCTTTTTATTTATTTATTTATTATTATTAACAGGTAAGCATAGAGCGAAATAGTAGCATATACATTTTTCCAAAGGGGGGGGCCAATTAAAGCTTACGCCTATGTACAAAAATATTTAAAACTTTGTTGAGCTTAACGCTATTTTAGAATGTGTATGTGTGATGCGTACGGTATAAAAGTGTCAGTGAGGGTATGTGGTTGTGTCTGTGAGGGTGTGGGGTTGTGTGTGGGATAGTGAGTGGTTGCGTGTGTGCATGTTTGATGTATGAACATCGTATATGTTGCGCATAGATAGATAAATTAATTTTAATATGCAACGCTTTCATTTTGAATCAGATTGATATGAAATACTTCGGATTTTTGAAAGAAACTCGCCACGATTTAGGTCAAATACATCAACCTCGCTGAATTTGTTGTTGTGGGTATTGAGTAAACGGTACAGAACAGAGTTTCTGGCATAGTTTGCATTGCGCCTTGACACCTGGAACAGAGTAGACGCGCGCGTGGTCTTTCGCAGGTTGATACCTGATACCAGATATGGACTGTCTATTCTGTTATGTAAGAGATCGTGCGGAAGTGCCATATCCGCTGTGGTACGTCGGTCCTCGAGAGTCTGCTTATGATAATAATTAGTCATCTCGTCATATGTGTTGAATTCCAGGTGCTCACGGCGTGCGATATGTCTAATGAACCTTTTTTGAATGCGTTCCACTTTGTTCTTGTACACATCATATTGCGGAGACCAGAAAGGAGATGCAAACTCTAACAGACTGCGAAGGTTATATGGCTATATGTGCCTGTGTCCCCGAAAAAGACTTACATGACCTAAATATGAAGCCAAGTGTTTTGTATGCTTTGTCAACAATAGAGGATATATGTTGATCGCCAATTAATTTATGATCCAGATGTAGAGCCGGATCACGGACACATGTAGCTTCAATGATGTCGTCTTAAGTCGTACCGATGGTATAAGTGAAATTACTTAGTACAATGCGCGTGAAGTGTGTGGTGTGTAATGTGAAGTAGATCTACAGTGTATGGTGCCCCTATTCGTGGCATCCAAATGTTTGTGTGTGTGTATATATAAACCTACATATTATTAATGGTAAAATAAATAATTTACAAATAATAATACATATTTATTACGAATGCTTAGTATTTATATTCAATATAATATTTATTTATATATTTTACACATTTACATTAATTATTATTATTATTATAAGTCACGTTACGAATTTATCTGTACATTAAAATAAATATAACGAGTACATAAGGGAGTTTTGTTTGTTGGTAACAATAATTAGGGACATTACTGAAAAGTCTTACAAGTAGTTTTTGTTCATATTTATTTTCTGAGGTAGTAAAATATTAAGTAAATAAAAAAAACGACAGCAACAGACCAAAATATCCTTTTTATTAAAACTTTCTACTAAAATTAAACCCGACATTATTATCACCGCGGCCCGGAAAAATTCGACTCCAACGCATTTTCATCGCTAAACATCAAAGACAAAAAAATCTGTAAGAAGCGTTCGTGCTAAAGCAGTGGCGCTCAAAACCGAGATAACATCTATAGACAAAGAGGATGGCCACACACTTCTATCGAATTTCGAATACCTTGGAAATAACAACAATGTCGTTAAATTTTGAAATCATAACTTTTATACCGTTTACATACTTTCAATAATAATAATAATATTTCTCGATTGATAAAATACAGCTTCCGTTATCTTTGAGTAATGTTATCTAATAGAAAACATCTTACAATAGAAAAAGTTTTAGTGATCTAGAAAGACAAACATATTACAATAATACAAGGACAAAATAAGTCATTGTGTATCCGTCATTTTAATAAGAAATAGAATAGAATAAGAAACAAACAGCCTTAAAATATAAAGATTTAAACTAACTATTCGTCGTAACTATTAATAAGGCTGATTAAGAGTGAAGGAGTTGTAAGTTAGGAAAATAAAGGAAAGGAAAACCCATTATACAATAATTTTAAAACGAAAGTTGAAGCGTGTGTAATAAAGTGTGCATCAGTGTACTGAGAGGTTAAGGGTGCGTGTGATGTGTGTAAACCAACGTGATAACTCTCTCACAGACTTCACAAAACTTAGAATCACGACTTAGGTGAAAAACGTCTATTTATTTATATTTGAATGGGTAGGTAATAATTGTTTGTGGCGCAAATATATTATTTGAATAGATATTTGTTTAATGCCAAAAAAATATTTTTAGTTATAAAAAGGGTAAAAAATACCTTAAGCTTTATTTAAACTTACATTTTTCGAGCATTTTTAACTTGCTATTTTCATTTTTGATTTTTGTACTTAAGTTATTTTATCAACCCTACTTAACTTACATCTGGCTGTAATTCTTACTTTTTTAATCAGTCATCACCACCTATCAATTACCTACACCACTAGAGTCGAACTTCAAAATGTAGTCCATATAAATAAATAAATAAATAAATATATCAATAAATAAATAAATAGAAAAAGAGACGTTTTGGAAGAAAGATTTTATTTTTATTTTATTTCTTAAGAGTAAAAACAATGATATGTTGGTTTATAATTACAAATTTACATTTACAGGGCGTAAAAAAAATACTTAATTATTACTAGTTTCATAAATATTATTTTATTTTGGAAGAAGGAGCGATTATTATATGAAACAAGAATAGCTTTGACACCTATAGCTTTCACATATCAAATGCACATATACATTATTTAATAGAAGTAAATTATTTAACCAGAACCGGACGTCTTACAGCTAGGCTACACAGGCATCATTAACGGTATATACCTCCAGAATACTCGCGCCTGTGGTATCAACTTGTGATGGTTTGCCTCATTTCCTATCCTTACTTGAGCCTGCGGCACTTTTAGCCCATTCGATGTATTTTGGATGACCATAGAGGCGACATTTTATTATTTTTTAAGTCTGAATAGATTAAATTAAAAAAAAAAACATACAATGGTAACATTTTTTCATTTCATTACGCTAGTGACGGTATAATCTAGCACATAAATTTTACGTATACTCGCAGTAAGCAATAATGCTTATGTCTAATTAGAGTTCTTAGTTTTTATATTTTAGTTTATTTTTTTATTATTCAAATAATTAATTTTTATTTGATAAAAATAGTTTATTAGTAACATGCATTTTATAGGTAAAATATACCTCCCGTTTATGTACTTCATTTACATTATTTATCCCATATAATAATTTATTAAAATAAATGACACATTTCGTTTTTTGTTTATTTTCAGTTTATATTCAACACAACTAGCTATGCGTAGTATTTATTTGAAAGGACTTGTCAGAGGGCTAAATTCATTGCAGGATAAATAGGAATGTAAGGCATTAATCATTCACGCAATATTTAGGTAAAGTAGGTCTGATCGGCGATATTGCGGTAGAAATGCTCCAGATACCTCGAACGTTTAAAGTTGTGTAAAGATACGGTTCTAAAGTGAATAGTCTCATTAATAATGTAATAATTCGTAAGTAATCAGACGACCAGTCGAATGGGTTTCTATAGGGTGATGATTTTAGAGGCGTGGTTTTCAAGAAGAGATAAAACGCATATAATTTGATGTTATGGCTAAGAATTTAGTTTTATTACAAAGATAAGGGTTTGCCATTATGTTTTAAAAATGATTTCGGGTAAGTGGCCGCCGCGGCTGACTCGAACAAATTCCAGCCGAGAGGCCCAATTTTCGACCACTTTTTGCAGCAAGTATGTCAGAAATAACGCGCCGAATATTCTCTTCCAAGGCGTTAATCGTGTCCGGCTTATCTGCGTAGACAAGCGACTTCACATAACCCCACAAAAAATAGTCCAGCGGTGTTAAATCGCACAATCTTGGAGGCCACGCCACAGGCCCACGACGCGATTTTTACTTTATTTTAGAGTGATTTAAAAAAAATTAGAGTGGTTTTTTCTAAATTTGCTTTATTTGCAAACGTTGTTCAGGAGTAAGTCTATTTATTATAAAATAGCAAACCAAACTGAGCATAAATCAAGTGACAGCTGTCAAAAACACCAACTACAAAAAAAGTAGTGCCAGATTGAAAACCACGCCTCTAAAAAAAACATCCTATATAATGTTTACGTCAAGTCGAATAGTCGAAGGAGATAAACTCGTAAATTTCAATTCAGATTGCGTCGATAAGTAGAGTGTTTGTTGCCAGTTTAATAAAGTATAGTATATCCAACATTGTGCAAATACAAGTGCGAGTAATAAAGAAGTAATTGCGTGTAAAATAAAATAGTCAATAGACATGTATCACTATAGAATCAAAACATATTTCCAAAGCATGCAGTGATTTGTTAATTTCGTATTTTCTTGAGTTAGTTTATTAGTGCTGGAAGTTGTCCAGCACTGGTTTTCGGTCATGTAGAGAACTTAATATTATTAATCAAAATTAAACATGTGCGCTAACCCTTTACATATCACTGTATACTATTAGCACTATATATTTGCTATCTCATTATATTTTACTCGCATTCTTTCGTACACAAATCTAAAACAAACTACCGCAACCTTATTAATTTTCTGTAATACGAGGATTAATGAAACCATTCCCAATACTTTCACTGTAAGATACAATGATAATGTTTTTCGGTAATATTTTTTCAGTTAGTATTAATTTTTATCCTAAATGTACGTAATAATTGACAGTAAAATAAAATACGTAGGTACAAGCGACAAGACGAAAGTTAGGATAAGATGAGCATAAATTTGTATTATTTAAGGACGATTATAGCTGTGATTACATAGCCGGCACAACTATGGATGCCATATAAAATAAACTATACAAATATTATGTGATCGTAACAGTTAAGACATGTACAGAGCGTTAAAAAATATATTAATAACAATTTGTTCAACACCCACACACACACAACAATATCTTACACAAACACAACTAGTTCACATAAACTATACATAAATAAAAAATATATTTCGTGCACAAAATATACACTTGCATATGTAATCCGCTTAACCTGTAGCAATTTATATGTGTAAATTATAGGTATTAGATTATACTTTTATTTGACAAATGGCCCCAGATTGAAGTAACATAATGAAACAAGTTACGCATAGCATTTGTTCGTTCTATTGAATAGAGCAAATGTCGGCTTAAACAGATGTCGACAAGAGTAGGGCGGGCGGGCGGGCGGTTGGGTGTGCCTTTACGCAGACGCGACTTTGTTATCAACACAAAAGTTTTAATTAAGGCGACTACAGAAGCAAAACAAAATCCCGAATCTGCCCGTTTTCCACCCCCCGACTCCCTTCTTCAAACCCCGCAGAGCGAAAATCTTTAGCCAATGGGATTCATTCTAATAAAACGGTCGCGACGCGAAGCGAGGCTCCAAACTTGTCGCCGCGCTGCCGCCGATATTTGACAATATGTACCCTGTTTCAGCATTGAATACCTGTTTCAATATCTGCCCTTTTAGTACTAAAGTCTTGAAACACTCTTATTATTACATGGAGTACGTTATACACGTTACACAATATTCTACTTCTATTTACAAAGTATGGAACAACGATGTCATTACAAAATATAAGTACATTATTCACATTATATACATAATATTCATAATTATTAAATGAGTTTAATAAAAAATCGGTAAATGTTACAATACGGCTCATGAATAAATAAAAATAGTTCATCAGATAATACAATGAATTTAAGTTATCTTAAATGTGTTAGGTAAGCTTCAATATGACTTTCTGTATAGAGTAGATGAAATATAGTACAATATAAATTCAGTAAATTTAGACGGTAAAACGATTACTTATAGTGCCTACCTTTGACTAAACCACCACCACCAAAATCTAACAAATTTAGGCAGTGTAACAAAATTATTAAATTTTGAAACACAAATTTCAAAACTGTAGCAGAAAACAAAACTTAGCAATTATTAAGAATTGTAATATAAGTGATAAGTAATTTACACTTATTAAGTGTAAATAATAAGTAAGAAAGATATACTTACCAAAAACAAATAAAAATTCGTTATTTATAGGAGCGTTGCTCAAACAATGTACGAATTGATAATTGCATCATGCAATAATTAAAACGTATTATAATGCGCAACAACGCCGAGTTGGAATCAGGGGTGCAACGATCGTTTGTTTGCAAATTAATTATTTGGATAGTATTTAATATGCACACGGTAAAATAAAAATATTTGTTACAGTTATAAAACAAACACAAGCCCAAAATAACAAACAAAGCAAAAACTACAAAGCATGAAAATAATAATATAATAAGAAAAATATTGCAAACAAATGGTCACTACAATAATTTAATAGGAAAAATCAGTAATAAATATTTATTTCTGTTAATATTTTAAGTAACAATAAAAATAAAAAAGATTTTTCTTATCTTGTTTTTTCATAATCTCCAAATCACTATAAAATAAATTTGAAACGCAGTTTTCCATGTGGACCTTGAGGTAATGCGTTAATTAGTGGCAAAATAATATATGTCTTTTAATATATTTTTCTTTAATATACAAACATACTATACAGTAAAAAAACAAGCAGAGTTACTGCTTTTGCATTGGTATAATAATTATAACATGACTGACATAACAAATAAAACCATTCGTTTTTACAGGTTTCCCCATAAACATGCAATACATGGAAACTAATACATATTTTAATACCACATTAAAGAATTTTGGAATTTTATGCACTCTAGAACAAATATTTAATAAAAAAATCCTTATAATTAGACAAATATAAAAATACTTTCGTAAACATGTGCGCATTGCTCATAGGCCTAATCCTCTAAAACTGCTAGTATGTTTTGATTAATTGTAAAAATGACAACCACCACTTAAAATATTAAAATAAAGATACTTAATTAATTGTTGTTTCAAACTTAACTAGACAAACATGAAATATTATAACGAAATACAATTTTTGGACATAACACTTTTTAACAAAGGATGGAAAACCGTTCCAAATGCAAGCTTGACAGAACGCTTCGAGAAAACTTCGTATGCGAGAATGTTTCGTTTCAATTGTATCAATTGTTCCATAGAAATTAAATTTATCAAATAAAAACATTCGATGGTAGGCCCTTCGGGCCTTATTTAGTTTGTCGCCGTATGTAAATGGTATTCGAGTCATTTCTATGTATTTCACGTAACAGTCCTTCCAATTCTTTCTATAGAAATTAAATTTATCAAATGATAACACTAGATGCTAGGCCCTTCGGGCATTATTAACTAATTCGTCGACATTATTAACTAATAGACTATGGTCACTTTTATATAGTGTTTATTTTTAAATTGTCCACTGGATTGCCTTATTAGGAATCAAACGGGAAGTTATTATAGATAATGAGAATCCGAAGCAATTCGTGGTTAATAGTAGGAATGGTGCTAGAGGCCGAAAACATGTTCATCCCAAAGGTAGATAAAGCATTGGCCGCTTTTTATTGTTAAAGATAATAAAAATAGATGTTTGAACCTCCACCTCATATTCGCATTCAAGAACATTTGGAGTAGTTTCAGATTCAGCCAATCCTCTAGCCTCTTCATTGGTGAAATCAGAGTGATTGTGGTTTGCCTAAAATAAAAAAATATATATTTAAAATAGAATCATTCAACTTAAATTTTATGTGTGTAAGAATATTTGGAATAAATATTAAATTAAATTAACTCACTATCGTTGTGGCGTTGGCCGAAGAATCATTAGAAGACATCAATGTACTCTCCTGGTTTTCTCTACATTGGGATTGCATTCGTAATCTGCAACATTTGAAAATATAATAAATCAATCATCGTTTTCAAATCGCTTGTTTTTACATTATTTATATAGCATAACATCGATACAAATGCTGAAGTAAAGCTCGTTTAATGCGTTTAAAAAGGAACTTGTTTAATTTTTAAAAATTATTTAGATTATATAGTATAATAATTTCATTAAAATAAATAATATTATGTCATAAAAGTATCTAAAATAAAGGCAAACTACACTACAGATATGTTGTTTTGAAGTACCTATCTACATAACTATAATGTATTTAGATAATATGATTACACTATAATAATGTCTTTCGCTCGAGATGTGCCAACCCTGAATCAGTCGCTCGCAAAATTCCGAGAATTTGAATCGTCAAATTCTTCGACGCATCGGCCAACTTTCACCTGACGACAATATTTTATAAATATTATTACATCAGCCGTGGCATGGCCTTGACTAAAACTACTTCTTAGGAATAATGGTTTTTTTCGCGCGAAAATGAATTTCAAAATAGGTATAAAGTGTAGTAAATCTATATATATATTTATATAATACTTATACCATTTATAGCTCAAGCACGACTGAATCGATTTTTATGATTTTTGATTTGTTGGATTTGTCTCCGCCCCGAATAGCAGAATAACTATTAAAACATCAGAAAAAAATCACAACAAAAAAATATAAAGAATGCACATTTGTTAATAATTTAATGCACATAATAAAATATCATAACATGTATTGATTACGAGGCGGTACAAAGTTCGCCGGGTCAGCATAATTATATTAAAATAAAAAATTGTAAATTAAAAAAATAATCAAGTACCAGCAAGTTACCAGTTATGTTGACCTAGAACTAGATATTTCAAAGGTCGTTAGCTTTCTAACAAGGTTAGAGTTCTAAGAAAGGTTTGTTTATATTATATACTAATTTTAAAAATTCTCATTACAAAAGATGATAATTATTTATATTCTCTTGATCTATATAGGAAGTTTTTTTTTACTATTTTGGTAAATAGGTATGTACATATATAGTAAATAACTTTGAACTTTTCATTCACAATACGAAATTAGTAAAAACATAAAATGGTAATAATTACAAATACAAACCTATTTTCCTGTAAGAGTAATCCTTGTTTTTTTCTAATTGCTGACTTTCTGAATGAACAACGCCGCTTCGTCTTGACAACTTTATTTTTACGTAAATAAATAGGCAACGAAAATTGAAAAACAAACGAGCGCAGAAACAACGTCTAGTCACTGGAGCGGCCAAAACCGCACTGATTGGATTACTAAGAAAATAATCTGAGCTGCAATGCGCGGTCAGCAAAAAACGCCCGTGCACAAAGAACAGAAAGGTGTAAACTCTATAGCGGACATGAATGGCGTTTATAACATAAACCACGGCCTACCATTTTGTATGAAATATTGATAGCATTTAGTTTTTTTTTTAGAAAAATAACGAATACATTTTTTCAATTTTTTCTTTTTCCATTAATAATACAAGAACATATATTTTCCGAAAATCTAAATAATTTTGGCATTTAATTTCATTTTCATATATCAAATCTAAAACAAAAATCACCCATTTTAGGCCAACTTTGTTATTTTATTTCTAAGTTGTTATACCATATATCGCAAATTCGACAGGTAACTCCCTCCGCGACTCGATTCTCTTCAATAAAATATTTTTATTATATATGAGATGATTCTGGATTCAGAGATAGTCGACATCAAAAAATGATGTTTCAAAAACATTGTGGATTTGTTTTTTTTTTTATGTTTTTTTGACAATGTTTAAAGAAGTTTTCTATAGCTATTTCCCTAGAATAATAAATGATATTTAATATAAGTAAAGTAGATTAGTGGTATTTCTTCTGAATACGCACGCAACATACTTTGAAAACCTGCAAAATTCGCATTTTGATAACATTCAGGTATGTAGGCGCCTTAAACGCAAACTTACAAAGCTAAGGCTTTAGGCTTTAGGCTCTATGTGCGATCGTTTCAGTATGAACCCCACTTATGATATAAAAGCGCTATGTAAAACAAAACGATTTCTTTCCATACAAACCAGTGCAGGTCTAAACATATTTCCTTAGAAATCTAGTACTTAATTTTAGTGAATTCGTATATAATATGGATTAGAAGCCCAATGCATATTAATTGTAAATAATATATACAAAGATAGTTAATATAACGTCCATTTAAAGGCCGGCGTCTATTTAATTTTATTTATTTGGCGTTGTGTACGCATTTGCGTTATTGAAGAGTAAAACATAATTATTTATCCATTCTAAAACTATAATAATATATATTTTTATTATTTTTTTAAATAAATAAATTGTATTTAAAAATAATATAACATATTTTAATCGATTTAAATGAGTATATAATAAATATTATACTTATTAGACTTATTATATAATAATATATATTTTGCACAATTATTACTAAAATCTAACACATTATAATATAAGTATTTCATGAGTATTTATTTCATATATATGATGTATATATTATATACGTACACTATCAAAATAAAATAAAAATATAACAACAAGTAAAGCAAATGTGTAAAATTGGAACAGGTATCACCCCAGAACAGACCTTGTCTAGTGGGGTGATAAAATCCACACCACCTATCTATTTTGCTTTGTATGAGATAGTTTAAGATTACTTTGTAACTACTTAGATATATTCATTGTTTCATGCTATTTCACATGTATTGTTTCTGGATTAAATAAAAATATATATATATTATATTGAATTATATGTATATTCTCGTGTTCATCTCAAACATGCAGTATTTAGGCGATTTGTTTAAGTCATATTTGTTCATTTTAGAAGTACATTTATTTCAATTAAAATCATTCATTTTTATAAAATAAAAATATTTAAAATCGGTTAATTGACAAACGAAAAATAAGCAAACACTCATAAAAATTGAAATAAACCAATATTCGCTATGGCGGCGAGCATTATTTTACTAAAACACCAGAATATAAAGTCTATTATAAAAAATATATATTCGACTTGTTATGCTCGCTGTTAATTTGAGAGATTTGAGTTTTTGAGAGATCAGTTATATAAGAATGCCTCATTTATTTGTAGTATGGCACCGAGACATTTTGGCGTCCTAATACAGGCAGTGGTCAACCCGAAACCTGGTAGTGGGGGACATCACACCAAAGCGACCTCAAAGTCAATGGTTTAGAAGTTATTCATCCTTTTGTGGTTTTTGAGGAATGTCCTACCTTTCATTACAGAAATATCACTGTGCTAAAACTACTAAGTGCATTGATCTGAAATTTAGCCCAACATACTTTGGTGATGTAGCAATACCATAAGTATTAACTGACATAAATTTAATGAAATACCATTTTATGTATAAAGCATAATATTTTTTTGATTCGGAATTCTAAAATTGAATGCGTCTTTGTGTATGTTTGTGTTTGTTGTGTGTCTGTGTTCAACTGAGTACAGTTGAATATTCTCAGCGGTTAAAAATGATCTTGCCGAATTTGTCCGCTGGGGGTTCGAACCTGAGACGTCCGGATTAGAAGCAAGCGTTCATACATTACTACGGCATTAGGTAGTTGGGATTGGGCAGTTGGGTTGGGAGTTGGGGTTTGGGTATTGATTTATCAATACTCTCTAGTACTCTCTAATAAAAATTGGAAACGAGATAAAAAAAAAAATAGACAGCGTGAAGGATGCCTTTCACATTTGTAATCCGAGTTCCAAGTAAGTATAGTATTTCTAGTCGTTACGCGTCATCCAATAACTTGACGAAGTATTTCTTATTTGCATGAGTGACATGAGCGTAACGAGCTGCTTTGATCTATAGAAATATCTCTTTTTTTTATTAGGCGCCATTTGTCCTCGTATTGAAATAAATATCTTATATTTTCCCCAATTTTAATATGGGTAAGGAATGTTATTGGTAATTCCTATTCAAAAAATACAAATACAACTGACAGACAAATACAACAAAACAACTACAGACTATCGAATTAGGACAATTTTTGGATTGTAACTCTTAGACCTTTTTATTAGCAGACGGATTTTGACTATAATATTTCTACAAATAATTGCATTTTCATCAAAAGATGTTTTATAAGACCTTAAAATAATAGTGCCTGTATCAAAAAGGCAAATACCTTAAATTCTGTTATTCATCGGCAGACAGAGTAACTCTACAGACAGAATATAACTTTAAAAACAAACATATTTATGGTAATAGTCTCATCGAATGCCAAATCGGCACCACTATCAAAAAGAGAGTATTTTTTAAGAGTTGCCGTGACCTTGGTCATATATACAATTATTTTGGGACCTACTTAACTAATCTAAGTCGAGATGTTGGTAAAGAAGCGTTAAAAATGCCTTTAACGCCTTATTAATTAGCTAAAAACTTTAGAAGATATACACATTCCACAACGGAATATAAAATAAAATGTTTTATTGAGGGATCATCAAAAAAATATAGTAAAATATATCAATGTGACTGAACGGGGCCTGCTACACATTTAACAGGAATTATATTATTTTTATATTATTTATTATATAGCTAATAATATGTAGGTTTATATACACACACGCACAAACCCACACAAACATTTCCGTGCCACAAATACGCGTATTTTACACATTGCTTAATAATTTGATGTTTTCAACCATCTTTATGTTTGGTACATTTTTCTGGCCATATAAATGTAGTAGTAGAGTGTTATTTTATTGTATCGCTGTTTTGTTCGCTTAAAAATAAATAAAACAATTTTAGCTTGTAAAGAAAATACAAATCAAAATGCCTAATCTAAGCAATGAACGTTCAATCGACGTCAATAATGGCGTACGGAGCAAAAAATAATATTTTTATAAGCAACAGAAACCTTAACTCGCCAGACACATGACTAGCGAAGTGGTATGCGGATGCAATTGCTAAATGATCAGATCGGAATATTTTTATATCTATTAATTTCCAAATGACAAACTCTACTGATAAGACCAAAATTGCGAAACTTGATCGCATTTGTTCCGTGACGAATTTATACGAAGCGCGATATAGCAATATTTGGACACCACAGTATTGAATTTCTCAAAAAAAAAAACAAAATTATCGAGAAGTTGATATGAACGCGAGTGTCTAAAAAATTAAAATATTCGTGTTGATTTTACAAAAACATCTTGAAAACTAACGACTTTAATACGCCGAGGTTATAATTAATTAAAACATTTTTTTAAATATACGAAGGTAGGTTTTTTTTTAAATCTCGTTGATTAATGCATTCGCCATTGAAATTTTATAATTACTAGCAGGTAATTACCCGCGGGCAAGATGTTCCCGTGCCCGCAATAACCTACAAAATAAAACGAACTCTCGATCTCTGAAGAAGGACGTTCTTAAAAATTGATTATCTTCTTTTTTAGTTATTAACGATTAAAACATTAAAATTATTTTGTGAACTTTAACCGTTTTTGCAATTTATTATATTGGTATCGATATCGCTAGTATACTCTTGAGTATGATAATAGAATTATTATATTATAGTTAAAAACGGATCCAGCTCTCGAGCTTGAGGAAGGGAGGGGTGGGGGGGGGGGTACCCCAGTAGCGCTATATTTTTATTTAATCCTAATATGGCACCCAAATTGAAGCCAGACATATTAAAGAACATATTAAATAAAATTCTTAGCTTTGTAATCTACTATGTAACCACGACAAGCGGTCCGGTTAAAATATTTTTATGAATATGAAAATAATTACAATTAAATTGGCTCAGGGAGGAGGGGGAGGGGGGAGTATAAACACTCAAGTCCCTGAATTGTGTATTAAAATTAGTCGTAAATAAAATAAATTTTAAATTTTAAAATAAATAAAATAAATGTTATTTTTATTAAAAAAAAAAGACACATAATACAATAAATGGGTTCTGGCAAAAACATGATTTTGGCTGCCTATTGATATTTAATCCATTAATCACAGCGTGTATAAGTAATCTTTGAGAGAAATTTTCTCTCTTTCAAATGCTTCGGCATTTTGTTAAATAGGCGTGCTATAATCATTTTTAATGATCTTCCGCCGTATGAATTATTGTACTTTGTAATGTTATTTTCGTTTGCACAAGCTGGATTTTTTTTTTATTTATTTATTCTTTATTGAAAAATCCAACAGTATTGTATTCCCTGTTAACATTTTACATCGATGGGGTCCTTCATTTTCGAAATACCGTAAATTTACCTATTGTCGAAACATCTAAATTTGTCGAAATCCTCCGCGAATGGCGTAAGATTCTTTATTTTTTTTTATTTATAAAAAGATATAATTTAGCGCAAGAAAAGGCAAACAGGGTTTAACCGCAGAAAGAAAATGGTGTAGTTTATGTTATCTGTATGTAACCGAAGTGATTTTTTTAAAATATAATCACGAGTAAAATAAATACAGTTGTATGTTTAAGGTAGGAAGCTACCTCAATAATTTGTAAAAGTAAAAAATTAACTTAAGAATTACACTCGTACGCATATCCGTGCATGATTTCGTTCGGTAGAAGGCACACGAAGGAGATTGTTGCGGTGGCGACAAAGACCACGTCTCGGCACGTGTCATCAGCTCAATCGCCGCCCGAGCACGCGCCGAAGCCGACTCCTCGCTCCCCATATCTCAAAACAGACCTCGAAGCGTGCACATTATTTTCGTGGTTCGAGCGTTGCTGCACCAACAACTTATTCTGACTGCTGGGTTCAAATCCGCACAACGACACGCGGTTGTGTCGTGACCACTTTGAGAGACATTGCATCATCATTTCAAGACGATTGGGTACAGTGCTAAAAACACTAATCGATACACCTTTAGGTGGGCGTAGTATTTATTTATTTATTCATTATGGTACAATAGAAAGTCTGAACAATAAATGATATAGTAACTCTGAACACAAATTAAATTATTATTATATAGGCAAATTAAACACCAGTCATTTATTGTTGTTTTGAAGTACCATGGCCATTCTAAATAGGTTAAAAAAGCCTGTTCTAAGAGCGGCCAGAAGAAGGTTGCAGAAAAAATAAAATTACGTACGCGAGACGTTACTAATAAGAAGTTTAATAGGATTGTAACGGACTGTTTGGAGTGTGGCTCCAAATGTGTGGACGGTAGGTACTGGCGACGCGCGAACTCAGTTGAAAAGGCGCTGCACTAGCGGGCGACCTCCGTTCTTATAGACTGTCGTCTTGCGTCGGAGGGGAAACCCTCTTCCTCAGGCCTGGTGCATTCGTCGCGTCACCCTCGGTCGACGGACTTCGTACCTAGCGTTAGATGCTGTCGTAAGCGGAAATCTGGAGCGTTCGGTCGACGTCACTCTCGGTCGACCGACTTTGTACCTGTGGTCTGTGTAGTCGTCAGCGGAAACCTGGTGCGGCCGTCCGGTGAACTCGCGAACCCCACTCGTCAACCCTGGACCTATCACTTTCCTGCGTAAGTATTTAAAACTTTGTTGAGCGTAACTATATTTTAGAAGGTTTTTATGTGACGTGTATGGCAGGAAAGTGTGAGTGAAGGTGTTCGTAGTTATGTATGTGAGTGCATGTATGAACATCGTAAGTATATGTTGTGTATAAACAAATTAATGAATTATGAATTAAAGACATTCTTGTTTCAAAATCGAAGAAAGTCTATAAAAAAAATATTTTATGAGGTTTATCACAATATTAATTTATAAAACTCAAATTGAAAAGGCACTTTCATATAGATCACCACAGATTCACCGCAGCTGAGATTACCTCGAACACATAAAATTATTTTGACGGGACATTTACAGGTACAACTTCATTGTTCGGTTTTTGACCTTAGTCGGGAAGTTTCTCAAACGACTTTTGTATTTAGGGACCGCCTCAGGTAACTTTAATAACGAGGCAATACTCTCTGTCGGATATAAGTGCGAATATAACGAATTATTTGCACGAGTAAGAGGCGGTAATTGGAAGATTAAAGAGAGCTAGTTGTCAATACTCAAGTGTTGAGGTAGATTTTCGCATATGATATATATACATCATATGCGAATATATGATATGCATATATGGCATATATATATCATATGCGGCTAGTCGTTTGAAATTAAATACATCATGTTAATATTAACATGATGTATTTAATTTCGAACGACTGATTGGTTGGGATTGTTTCACGCGGAAGTGAAAAAAATCCCAACCAAAGTTTTTTCAATCTGTTTTTTCAAGCGGGCCCGGAGAGCAATACGAATAATATGAAGCAATTTTCTTCAGGGGAAATCGGTCCGTCGCGAATGCAAAGAGTACGCGGCGAATGAGTTATTCTTCCAGGACGAGTACAAAGGTGGGTGGTGGTGAGAAAGCGCTCAGGCGCACGTGCAAAGAACAAACTGGGACCGTCTGTTTGTCCGCAATTCATTTCTACGCACGCCCGGTGTGTACACTCGACGATAAAAATCGAAATAATAAAAGGCATAGGTAAGTACGTGGTAAGTGATTATTAAGGTAAGTGGTATTTGATTATTTTTTCATGATCGAATAGAGTATATTTACTAATAATTTGCTTTTATGTATTCACTCTTGAAAATAATGTGTCACATATTTTTTAATGTAAGTGGACAATTGAATCAAACATATTGAAAATTGTGTAGTTTGGCTTTGTTTAGCTTTTCTAAGAGTAAAAGTCAAATTCGTATATTAATAATTTACAGGAAAAAAATTGTCTGGTTTTAAATTTACAAAACATGCCATAATATGCATAATTTACAAAAATAAATACTATAATAAAACACATACACAAATTATGTATATTAATATTATTTTTAAATACAATATTTTTGAATGTCCATTTTACTAATTAATGCCAGATGATGTTATGTAGATGTTATGTTATTAAAGGTCTACATTAGGAGAACGTTACCGCTAGATAGAGTATTGTATTTTATGATAATATGTCACTATTGTATAAATATGAAAATTTCTAAATAGTTGAAATAAAAAAGATAATTAAATGAAAAAATATTCAAAAAATAAATCAATACAAATGAATATTAAAATAAAAAATAAGGTAGCAAATAACACAGTCGTCGGTAAAGCATGCAATAATGAGAGAAGCCAGGCGAAGCAGACCAACTAACTGTATGCCTTTATATTTCCTTGTTTATACTTTCGCTCCCTAAGTGCTTTGTGGACTTAAGAGTATGTTTACCTTCAGGTAACATATTACGTAGAGTCTAGACAACTAATTAAAAATATATCACATACGTATGCCTACGCATAACGTGTTTGTTATCACGATTGCAAAAAAACTATAAATTGGGTATTAGTAGAAAATAAGTAGTAGTTAAATCAAAGTACACATTTTTTCAAAAGAAACAATAATAATAATTATTAAAAATAAAATTTCTTGCCACTAATATGGATGGCAATTAGGAAAATTATTAATAATAATCAATATCCTAAAATCAGTTAAGAGTTGTGTCTATTGCTTTAGTCTAATTTTGCCAGAGCAGTCTATACTACCTTCGGACAAAAAATACATACAGTTAGCGTGTGCAGCAATAATCTTCTCATATCACTTATGTGTTCTGCTAATATCAATGATTTAGCGACACTTTATAGTTGCATTTAGAATTATATGTCAATTAGAAGGAATAAGTAATGTGTCTTCTTCATAGTCATTGGCTCATTACTGAGGATTGTGATCTTCCAGGAAACTTGATGTCTTATTTCATGGCGTTGGTTACTCCGAAATGCAGCCACCACAGTTATCAGTTTGACCTGATCGGTCACCATAATAGGCCCCTTCCACGACTCTTGTCCCCGTACACATTGTCCATCACTACGAGCCTTTCCAGGCTATCGCTGCTGAGGGCCACGTTACCGATAAATTGGAGGATACGTAGCGAGCATATTATTAAAAGCCTGTTCTTGATTACCAGCTGGTGCAAAATGAAAACATTGGTACGTTTTGCAGTTCATGAAATCTTGATCATGATGTCCTAAATAAAAATTGTTTAAGCAAATGTAAAATCGTCATCATTATCAGCCGGTGTTTAATCAGGCTCTCTGTTTAATGTCCGTTCAGCGCGCTGGTGGTCGACCTACGCTTCATCTTTCAGTTCGAGGTCTCCATTCAAGTATTTTCCTACTCCAGACTTTCGGCACAGATGACCTGCCCATTGCTACTTAAGATTGATTATTTTTTGGACTGTCTTCATCTTTAGTTCTTTGGCGGATAGTATCATTGCGAATTCACTCGCGCAAAGAGATTACAAGCATAGGCTCGCTGTGTGACCTTTGATTTCTCGATAGGTTCGCCTGTGTGACCTGTCCAAGTATCTGTTCCGTTTGTTAGGACAGCGAGGATACGTTGATTGAAGACTCTTATTTTAATGCCATTTTAAGAAGAGGCTTATTTTGCATTGTAGGAAGGAAGTAAAAATGGAAGACTAAAAAAGTATGAGTATCACTGTCTAATGTGTGTATTTATTTGTAACTATGTATTTGAAACAGTTCATACATAATAATGTTATGTTATGTGTAAAGTATTGTGATGTATAGTTATTACTCGATTAAGATTCAACTCCCGAAATGGAAACAAGCAACAAAGCGATGCATGAAAGGGACCTTTGAATGAGCGCCGGTAGAATATAATCACTTCATAAATTGGGTTTTCTTGGCAGAATAACAAACAGCCTCCGCTGCATACGCTGGACCACTTTGTTGTGGCAACCGCGAAAATGAGTTTACGGCAAACTGCTTTCAGACATAATAATAATTAAAACTGAAACATAAAAGGTCTACCCAGCTTAGGTTTATCCGAGTGTTGATGGAAGACACTTTTCGAGATACCCTCTTATAAACATTATTTTCAGAATAATGACGCTCTACGCAAAATCTGATTTTCAAGGGCGATATGGCGTATTTAACGATTTACTCGTTATTTTTATGATAAATTACAATGTTACTATTGGAGGTTTAAAGGTTAAAAAATGGTGGTTAGCAATCCGAAATATCACTCTTTATTTAACAATTATTTTCTTCTTTTAAGCTATGTTAACGACTGCGCCAGTTGTATAAAGATTTTTACATCAGTAATTATTGTAAATGATTACATATATACCATACCATAATACATATATACATATATGATTACCTATTTAGAATAGTTTACTCTCCATAGCTTTATTTTTTAATAAGTTTTTATATATTAAAAAATACCAAATATTCCAAATTATACGCATTATTACAAATAATCGATAATTGGATTCTTCTTGGAGTAATTATGTTATGTTATGTCTGTTAGTGGATGTGGGGGGTTTGCCCCCCGTGTACCACGTCCTTTCCAGAACTATTGTACTTTTAAATCCACTTATAGTTCGCCCTCTAGTCCCGTACTGTAGATAGAGTTAAGAACTTTTTGGGTGCGATGGTTCTAATCTCTTTTGGCTTGAGGAGAGAGATGGTTGCCTAGAAGCTGGTATCTTTTGTACATGAGGGGCCCACATTCTCCCAGTAGGCGTAACGGAGCTTCTGGGCTCACTTGGCAGAGCCTGCACCTTTCGTCGATCGATAGGTTTAATTTGTGCAGGTGTTCAGCTTGCAGTGTTCAGTTAAGGTTCTGGTTAGGATCCTTATTGGATTTCGGCTTAACTTCAATAGCTCCGAGAGTCTTTTTTGCGAGAATCCTAATATGAGTTCTTTGGCTTGCTTTTGTCCGGGCAGTTCTTGCCAGTATTTTTGGCTTTGTTTCCAAGTCCAGATTTTTAGCAGTCTGCTGGTAGTGCTTTTAGCTATACCGCAGGCCGGTTCCGGGCCTATCATAGTCATGCTTGCACCTTTCTTTGCCAGTTCGTCTGCTTTCTCATTGCCATCAATGCCTGAGTGGCCTGGTACCCACATAAGTGTGGCCCTGTAGTAATTAGGTTGGTAATTAAACTTAGATTTGGTCAATATTTGGTAATAAACCGATTAAAAATAAATAAATTATATACTGAAATATAAATGTTATTCCGAATATAGTTTAGTTCCTGCGCGAAATAGCTGAACTGGTCACTGGTCAGCTTTTCGAACCCGAACGCTAAGGCTGAGCGAGCAGTGAGCGGAGTATGCGAAGAGTTCATTCGTGCCTCCGGGCATTCGTCACGTTTATTTCTGTTGAAGCTTATCGCGGATATAAATTGAAGTGGAAATTAGTGCCGCGCGGTCGTTAACCTTCCTCATTGTTTTCTGTGAGATAAAGCACTTTGAGCACTACCAAACGTTAACGGCTTCATACTCAATGATTAACAGCAGTAAAACAATGCATAATATGTTATACTTACCCTTTAGAGTTCAGTAAACACTAGAATATTCAGCATTGATACCATTTACATAATTATTGGTTATAGAAAAAGCTGGTGACCTAGTTTATCTTAACTACAATTTTCAATAGACACCACTCGCATGTCTGTCGAGTTATATTTTTTTAGTTCGAGGCTATTATGGTCAAAAAAACAAATCCTTTATCAGTTCAACTAAACAAATATTTTTCAGATGACATGACACAAATCTAGTTTACATAATGGACAATAGTCATTATTCTTATCTCTAAGATCGTATTATTTGTTAGATCAAGAAACCGTTAGAAATAGAGTGTCTTAGCTGGATCTATACCCATATTTCCATCTATACTATTATATATTTTATAATATAATATAAAGTACAAAAGTATGTATTGTCATTCCGTCAGCCTGGAACGCGTTTTGAGAGCAAACAATTGACAGCCATTCGAAAATAAATTTTGTGTAATATTTAAATTCATAAACGTCATTTCATCTGTCATCTTATATATACACTTTACATTATTAATTTAGAGATGAGGAGCGAAGCGACACCAGTCTGTATGTACCAAAGAAGGCAGTCTGTCTTGTTCTTGAAAATAGCGAGTAACTTTTTAGACATGACTAGAATGACATTTTCTTGACCACCGAAGCTATTAAAGTGAACAATAAAAAAAAAAAATCACCTTAAAATTGTTAGAAAGGGCTGTCTTTATAAGTAAATTAAAATATTTTTTATAAACTTATTATAGTAACGGAGAAACACGTTTCGGACGTAATATTTTCGATGGAAACGATGAGAGCTTGCTGAAGAGAAGAGCGCGGGTGCTTCAGACAGGCAAACAAATCGATGTCGCCGTTGAGTGGAATAATATTGACGAGGGAAATCTTTTCATGGCGCGCGGACAGATAAGGCACAGCGGATATCGCCACATCTACACTTTTAACCTAATCATAAGTTAAACACCGCCTAGGCGAGAAGAGGGGACAAATGTTTTCCTTGGTTAGTGAGGGGCAACTTAAGATGGAGGGGAGGGGGCAGGGATTTTATCGATTAAACAAAATAATCATCGACAAAAAAAGGGTAACACTCAGGTTCATTCTTATGACAATCTGGATATAAACTGAGCGCCAGGTTGTAGCTTGTCGTTTTTTATTTGAAAACATAATGAGCACTAGTAGGTTATGCTATAATTATTATATACACTACTCAATTGCTAAATTTGCTTGTGATAGAGTCAAAGATAAGTGGTGATGAAACGTTAAAACCTTGGAGCGTTACCGTTCGTTTGTGCCTCAAAAACTTGGCGCATGAATTAGATATAAAATATTTAGAATATGATACATTCGTGGTCCGACAGATAGTAAGTAATTCACTCCACGCATAAATAAGGAGTTAAGGGTTAATGAGCTCGTATATACTAACAAGTTAGCCCTTTAGGATTTATCTCATGAGAGGCTGCCGCACAGGCACCGCCTCCCCGACCTTCAAACCCGAGTAGGGTTTTGAATAAAAAATAAACACAATTAGTTAACATATTTTCATTACATTTTATGTTAATCCCGGTCATTTGATATCGTCTCCTTGGCGATTTTTTGTCAGTTAAATATGGTCCGTTGACAATATTAATTAGGGTAATCAAATGACACCCGATGAATATTTTTATTGCATTTAAATCGGTTATGAAACCAGATCTAAATGCATAAAAAATAAAGTACACAATAAAACCCGATATCTATAAAATAGACGAAATAAAGTATTTTGAATTACCATTATAAAAAAAGTGGTTTGACTTTTTCTATAAAGTAGAACTCAGAGGTTATTCTTTGATGATGGAATTAGTATCTCGAATAGTACATTCAAATTTATTAATACGGCGTAAAATTATGACAAATTGCACTTTGCCAGTAGATCGTTCAACCTGAGGAGTGATTATCAACTTTTTAAATATTAGCAGCATCTTTCATTTTTTTTTTAAATGAGTAAATATTGCTTGGCCTCAAAATAATAAAGGTTTAAAGTTATAAACGATAAAAGGTTTTATCGCGCGCTCTAAGTTTTCTAGATATAGGCGAAAACAAAAACGAGTATATATCTACGTTAAAAATACAGGATGTCCCAAGACCATTCCCGAAGAGTTAAAACGGTGTTTATATTCCCTATTACGCGTAAGAAATTGTTTAAAAAAACGCGAAATTAATTAATGACCAATTTAATTAATTTTATCAAAGCTCTCGTGTAAATTCCCTTTTTATATTTCGCTTTTCCGTTTGCTCGCTCGCGCTCGGCCAAGGCCGATCAATGACCCGGCGCGGCCCGGCCTCGGGAGCGGACGAGCTTATGACAAGAACGATTTGATATCATCACGCAAAGTTTACATTTTTTTTTCAGAAAATATTATGTATTTTTGATATGTCAAGACGAATCATGTTCGAAATCGCAGGGCCAAATAGCTGGAATTTTTATCGGGAATTGACTTGGGACACGTGTATAAAATCCAAGGGTAATAGCGCCAAGCAAAATGGGCCCGTCGATCCTCTGCAGACACTAAGCCCTAAAGAAAATATATTGAAAACTGTATGAATCCGATGTTATGTATATAAGGCAGGTCTAGGTCTATCTTTTTCCAGGTCTAGCTTCATTCATTCCTTATATAAGTAATGAAACATTAACCTTGGCCTTCGTCCATAGAATATAGAAAATAATTTCGTTATGTAAAGGGCACACCTTTGATGTGGGCGCATAACCTCAACAAAGAAAGCGGCCTCGAGTGTATAATTTTAGCATCTCAAGGGCTGCGAATCGAATCGCATGTTTCAAAAAATATTTTTATTAAATAAATCTACATTTGAATAATCCCCGGACCCACGATGTAACATCGCGGCAAGATAAATTTAAAGAGTCAGTACCATTTGCGTATATTCACTTTTTACTGCAATTTTAAAATACATTCAACTGATGACGGATTTTTTTTTTGTGGCTTCTATTTTTTAGCAGCTTTAGTATTGTTAAAAAAATACAAAACATATTGCCCTTAAAACCAATATAATACGATAGAAAAGATTATTATACTGCTACTCACCTAAATGTTAGAGAAATAGTTTATAAGACAGTAAGATCAGAACTTTATACCACCTTAAGATTCTTATTTAGAAGGTTTTTTGGAAAGAGAATTATTAACTGATTTTATTAGAACAGCAAATAATTAAAATTGATCCAGTTAAAATGTCAATCGTGTTATTTATTAATCTAAAAATAAGCACTGCTGTGGTTACACAATGTCTACGGGACTATTCTGGAGCGAGCGTTACATCCATACATTACGAATGGATTTCCGGGCTATTTAAATGCGCCAACATTCCGGAAGTAGAGCGAGTGCTCGTTTTAAAGCGTCTAAACCTTTCAACCCATATAGGTTATACCCTAAGATAAGAAATACAATAAATATTAAAATATATGGGCAAACGCGCTTACGTGGAAAAAAATCACTTGCTAGATAGACCTCGCACACATCCACATTACTTTTACTCAGCAAAGCACACTTTTCTCATAAATAAAAAAAAAAATATATTTTTTTTCACCTACTTCGTATTTTTCTTCTTTGGTTTTGCCAAACTCTATAGATAAGCGCAGATAAGACTCTATGGGGAGTATTCAATAAACTTTGATATAAATAGATTTATTTATATTTTTTTGGCTTAATTGGCAAATAGGTAGAATAAACACTTTCATCAAAGGCCTGTCGCAACTGAGTGCTAACTTTGTGTTCTTCGTGTGGTAAGTGCTCAGACGCTTGTGACATGATTTATTAATGAGAATTGACTGCGAGCTCGCTATGAGACGACAGTGGTAAGCAGTTTCTTTTTTGTTATGAGTATATTTTTAACCAAACAGTAAATATAAACTTTAAATATCGAATACACTATATTTATATTCAAGATAGTAAAGGTATTTAAAGTAGTAAAACTATAAAAAAAAAATGGTAAAGTGACAACTGATGTAAGATTTCTAAATCCACTCAACGTTCACATTGTTTAATTACTGTTATTGGTTTGTTGCAACTATTTTTTTAAAACAGCTTTTTCTTCTAAAAACCCTCTTAATGAAACTACAGGCAAACACTTAAACCTTTCAACCTTTCGAGCTGCGTTTCAAAGGCAAGCGTAAAGAAAAACATTTTTTACCCTTTATAGAACGTCTACACCAAACGCTAACGCTAGGAAGGGGAGGGGGTATGTGGGGGAAGAAGGGTCTTTCTTTACTATCTATTTCAACAAGCTACATTTGATTTTAATTCAATTTTACCTTGTTTAAAATTCCTCGGTGAAGAACGAGAAACAACATAAAAGAAGATGAAAATATGATGGTGGATCGTGGATCGAGTTAGTCTAGTGGTTAAGGCGTTAGACTATTGACCCAAAGGTCGCGGGTTTGAATCCGCACATGCTCACACCATTCTTAACGCTTCATTAGCGATAACTATTCTGACTATAGAGCAGGCACATTTGGCCTAGTTGAGTACTCGTATATGACCTAGGTCACAGCAATTATTTATATAAAAAAATATAATGTATATTTTGGGTATCCCTTAGGTCTTTATCTGTAAATTTAACATTTTAAAAGTAAGTATTTGTTTTTTTTTTCAAATTTAAAACTTATTTTACTAAACAAACTTTTAACTAATAAACAAATTCAAAGAAGCGATAAAAAGCGACGTTTTACACGTCGCGTGGGAGGCTGGGTGGAGATGTAAATTTTGTTCGGTTGGCTTTGTACAGAAGGACGTTCATCCACTCGGAAAAGAGGATCACTCTCAGAATAAGTAATGTGCGTTCCTTGTCGTACCTTAAAAAAAATCCCTTAATAAAAAGCTGTTTTATGGCGATGGATTTTAGATATTATATAGATAAATTCTTAAAGGAAAATGTTACGTACTATTTAATCAAACAAAACTCAACACGATTGGTTCGAAGCATCGACGGGTAGTTCATGACTATTAAACCTTAAGTTATTCTATTAGTTGTCCTGGCAGTATGGTGTTCAGAGCGCCTGCATCTGACCCGGAGGATCAGGGTTCGATCCCTGGTTAGGACATGTTTCGCAGCTGCGAATATTTAATAGCGCTTTCTCAACAATGTCAAGGCAAGGCTCATTCGATTACAAGTTGTAAAATATTTTAATAAATGACCTGCAATCGTAAAGACAACGAACAAGGCAGTCGAGAAAACGCTTAAAAGCGCACTCCCTATTTTAAAATATCACAATAAGCACTTCACAATAAAATATCACAATATATACTTGTACTATGTTTAAATAGCATGGAAAATCTCTCAATGCAAGAAAAAGTATCAAATTTTTCTATTGCTAAATGATTTAGTGATTGATCAAAGCTATTGTACAATAAACACTCCGAAACAAATGAAAAACAAATGATTAGTATTCGAGCGATATATGCTCTTTTTATCCATATTTATTTACTCGATTTGGAATATTTTAATATTGAATATGTTAGTATTTATTGTCTAGCGTACTCATTTCAATATTGTCGAATATAAAATTAAAATTAGGTTTGAGTATAATATTACCATACTCTCACAACACAACTATAGTTAATAAGACATTTTTCATAATATGTATGTCATGAGTTCTTACTTGACCTTTTACCGTTTCCTGTTTTAGAACGGTCATTCATCGGAAACACATTGTATTTAGACAAATAACACATTTTCCTCAAAAATAGCGACATTGAATGGCGTTTTCGGGTCTTTGTCAAAATGAAGGACGCCTGCGCAAAAGAAACTCTCAACCAGATTCGGGCTGACTGCCAAAGCTGTCAGCGTTTGGGCTCATGGAAACGTTTCCTGGCATCAAAACTTAACAAAGAACACGCTGTTGGCTCTATTGGTGTACGCAAATTAACCACGAGATCGAGTCTTCTTCATGGTGTGCATCGATATAGAAAAAATAATAATTTTACAGACGGGAGAAGGATACCCAACTCAATCCGATTTGATTATGGAATGTACAGAAAGGACTTCAATTTTAAGTTAGGAAAGCAAATTAATATAGCAACGGGCGAATAATTCCCTATAGGGAGATTCGATGTATTAAGATCCCTACAATAATTCCTCCCTCTTTGAAATGTTAAAGAATTATTATGTATGTTAAGCTAATAGAAATGACTAAATATTCGATAAGAAAAGAAAAGTTAGTTTAAAATGCAAATTACTTATATTCTTGACGGGGAAATACTCCAGAGTTCCTTCCTAAATAAATTAATATTACCAATGTCCATTACCCATTTAAAATTCCATTATTTTTTTCAATTAGATGTGATGTATTTTTAATAAATCTTGTTAATTAAGTTCATTTCAGAACAAAAAAGTTCCGTTTGATTTCTACGCCAGTACGTTCTTACGTAAAAAAAAAACCATTTGCAACACACTGTTTTTGATATCATATGAAAATTCCTTCGTTGTTTTTTTTCCTTTTATATCTTTAAAGAACCATCGGTAACATCGGTAAACCAATGTGTAGATTGTAAAGTAAAGGAATTTATAGCGGTGTAAACTAAATGGTTTGAGACTCATAAATACCTACTCAGCAGCTAATTAAAAGAAAACTATGCATTTAAAATCGCAAATACCGGCAGGATTATCTTAACCATAAAAATAATACCTAAACATAACTTGACAACTAATATTTAAGGTCGCTCTCTTTCTTAGCCATCATATTTTTAAATGAATCATTATTTTTTCTTATCTCTGAACTCTAATATTATAATGAACTAATAATTTAAAACGGAAGTAATGATGAACAGAATATTGTGATTGTTTATAACCCTAAATTGTTAATTAATTGGACTGGACTCTAAGAGCGCTCGCCGCACTTGGTTTTCATGTGCCAACTACCCACATTATCACAGCGACTAAGGAGTCTTGCTATAAGTTATTGTGTTCACTTTCCACGAGTAAAAAATTTAAATGAATTTAATAAAAATATAAATATTATATAAATATATATAAATGAAGATAATAGAACAATATATATTAGAACTTAAAAATATATTGTTTTATAACATTTTCTTCTTAAATTTTTAATCTTGTGTCATTTGAAAATATTTTTTTATGCCATGAATGTTAATAATACGCATAATTATCGTATAGCAAGCACTTTTGTATAAATTATCGTTAAATTTTGTGTGATTTGTAATTTCTAAAATAATAAAAAAAAAACTATGTTTATAAATGACTAAGGTACCAGTAAGTAACCTATAAAAGGTTTATAAATACTATTGGTTTTTTCCTCTTGATAATTGATCTAAACCCAGCATTTTCTACCCAGCATTTGAGATATATCCAATCTTTTACGCTTAATTTAGCATATTTATATTTTTCAATGTTTCATGGCTGCCACTACTGCCACACTCCATTGTGATATTGATAGATTAATTTTACTGCATCAATATCACAAAAGAAACGATTAGATCCATTGTCTAAAAATTTATTGAAACAATATTATTATATTATGTTAAATGCACTTATCTGCTTAATTGCCTAACGAAATAAATTAAATAACGATTCCTCAAATCGATATTATTTATATTTTGGCGACGGCAGAGAAAAGAAGTTATATTCTTTAAACTTTATGTTTTATTAACAAGTCACTCAAAAATAATAAAGGGTGAAACGCATATTGCCATATTATATGTACGATAGTTTTGCTGAGATAAAGATTTTAACTAATATTGAATTTTTTATTTAGATATAAAAAAAAGATGATTTTATAAAAATATAATACTTAAGTTAAAAAAATATAGGATATTGTACAGTCGAGGGCAAATGAAGTTTTACCTTGAGAGGCAAATCGACAGAGTGTGTAGGTATGTATATGTAAATGTTAACCTCATTGACGCTCATTCGGAGATGCGAAAGCGGTAGTTCTCATAGATACAGTACACACAAGGCGTGCTATCTCTACTTTTTTACGCGTTTCAGTCCAACTTAAAATGCTCGGGGTAAAGATCTCTTTGTATTTATAAAGAATTCTCAAAGGGCATTTGATGACATGTGTAGCATTTATCTAATTAGTATTCGCAGTTGTTTGCGTTGACCCAAATTAAAACGAGCCTTGTTAAAACTCTGAGGACGTCTGCTAGCAAGTCCTTTTGGAACGTGTCTTAATCTTGATTAGCAGGATGGTCTCGTCTCGTTCGATCAAAGGACACGAGGCAAATATGACAAGAATATTCAAAAGGGCTCGATAAAACAATTCCGACCTCCAAATAAATCCTATGTAAGAAAAATAACTACATTGTTTTTCAGTAGATCTTAATATTTTTTTGAAAAATAATTGCTCATAACAGGTCATATAAAATTATTTTGGGACCTACTCAACAATGTGCCTGTGTTAGTCAGGGGAGATCGTGGTAATGAAGCGTTAAAAGTGGTATGACCATTGAACATGTGCGGATTCAAACCGGCGACCTTTGGGCCACTGGTCCGACGCCTTAACCACTAGACTACCTCGATCTCATATATTTTTCAGATTGCGGTTAAAAACAATGAAACCTATCCTCTTCAGCATCAGCAGTGCAAATAGGTCTAGAAGGCGAACTTTAAGTGGATTAAAATAATACTGTTTTATTTATAGTTCCGCAATAAACGCAGTACGCAGGGAGCGCGCAGCACTACCAATCCACTACCGAACATAACAAACTTACTTTATTGTTTATTTATTTATTTTATTCATAATCAATCAACATCAAATCAATAGTAAATACAAACGTTATAATAACTGAAACTTAGGACTAATTTCTAAGGACTTTGTTTATAATATAATATATGCGATGCTCCAATGCACACTAGGAAATTTCTGTCCTGGGAGTAGCATCCATTTCTTATTTAACTGGCTGAAAGCAGCACTAATTTAGAAGAAATTAAATAATTTAAAACAATTTAATACAAAAAAATTGTGAAATTATCTAATAATTAGTGACTTGCCCCAATAACCAGATTTATTAGCCATTTCTTGATTGTGAGAGAACATTAATTTATTAGTTTAGTTGATTTTATACAAATTTAAAAACATTATTATTACTTACGTCGGTATCAGCCATAAAAATTAACAGATTAGTTACACGAATATTATTCGTCCCATATATGGATAAATCAAATATACATAAACAAGTAATGAAATAGTGAACACAAAAAAACTAAATAGTTTTGAACACAGTTTTTAGGTATTAAAAATTGTTGTATGAATTGCTAGATAAAGAAAAACGGTCACTGTATGATAGATACACCGCGTCTAATTATCACAACTCTTCTACCCGAATACAATTGTGGAAATTAGTCATTAAAAAATGCCTAATGCTGGTAAAATGACAATTTGTGGTAATGTTCCGCTCATTACGAAACCGATGGCAACACTAAGCGGTTTCGCGAAGTCGGATTAATTAGTTTGGGACAATAGACGAATTAATGAAAAGCTAGCTTATGCAACGCAGCGATGTGCACGATTTTACTACTCGCAGCGTATGCGATTGTTTGACTAATTAACTTTCAAATACAAATCACAAACATGCGTGGGACTATTTTAATACAGTTACCTGCATAACAAGTATGTCATGAAATTTAGCGGCGATAAGCTGTCTGCGAGCATCTATCTGCAGCACGGAATTAATGTCCTAATATTAATAGTTTGATAAAGGCACATTTTAATAGTGGGAGGAAATACAACTTAACAATCTGCGTATATACAACACGATAGTAATTAGAAAGCGCGTTTTTTTATAGCACTTATTTTTGAAATAAAACTTCTTTAGACCTTACGCAATTAAGCAATTACCTTACGCACAATTTTTCCTAGGCAGTGAACGAATCTAATTGCGACACGCTCATTCGACTAAACTCTGGAGGACGCTCGGAGGTGATGCTCATTTCGGTCATTCTTCTTACATAAATAGGCGCGCGGAAACATTGTTGATTGTAGATGTCAGCATGGTGTTATCATTTTAAAAAATAGATTAATAAATTATTATGCAAATGACGATAAATATAATTAACTTCCATACAGAAGTTTTTCTTTTAACGCGTTCAAACCACACATACAATGATTTTTTAATTATATACTTATTAGGTAAAACTGGGAATAACATTACCTACTCAGTCATTACTTACCAATTCAGAGACAAATAAAATAAAATAATTAACGAGGATATCGTTATAACACGTTTAAAGCTGTTGACAAAACCTGTTCAATTGACTTGCGTCTCTTTCTATCGAATAGCGGAATCTTATTTCTTAAAGGTTTGTAAAATATATTTTATTTTTTTGTAGGAGAGGGGCGCAAATATTTATTTTTATTATTTCCTGGATACTGATTGAGAACATTAATTAAGATATCTTTTTTCTTCAGTATTCCATCGAAAAACACGGATGGCGTGGAATTGGGGGAGTCTCGAGCCTAATTTGACATAGCATGCACATTGCACGGAGCAGCATGGCATGGTGGTATAAAAATAAGTGAGTTGAGGGCAGCAAGCAAGCTTCGATAGCAAGCCGATTCAAGAGCCATCGATGCAGGCAGGCAGGTGGCAGGTTTAAGCGGCAGGTGTGGCTAGCTGCATGCGTGCATACATCGACCATACGTCATGTTGTTACACAAATTAGTGGTAGTAGTTTCCGTGTTATCACATACAAATAAGAGTAGCATGCGACTGTATAGATGGTTAATTATTTATTTAAAAAATTACAAATATCGTTATAATATATAAATTAAAAGACAATAAATTACTATTAATAAGGCCGAATAAAAGTAACTACATAAGAATAAGGTATATAAGCGAAGGAGTTTTAAATTAGGAAAATAAAGGGAAGGTAAACCTATATATACATAATATTAAAATGCTTTGAAAGTGCAAAGGAAGTTCATGTATGAGTGTGTAATAAAGTGTGTATGAGTGTACTGAGAGGTTGAGGGTGTGTGTGCGTGTGTGTGATGTATTTAAACCAACGAGAGTATTTCACAAAACTATCACGACTTGTCAGCGGATGGCTCAAAAAATGTCAATTTCACCAAAATTATTATTGTATGTATTTAGAATTCTATGAAGCAGAGCACTTTTAGCATAATTTGCGTTTTATTTATTTTTATTACTATATTTATAAGTAACAATAAATGACTAAACTTATTAAATTATGTAATTATGCCAAATAAACGACACTACGGCACTCACTGCTGTTCTCTACCTACATAACTACTTCAGACTTGTGTCTGAAACGTGTCAGTAAATATACATTTTTTTGTGACAGGCTTAAAAATATCATAATATAGATATATACGAGTCTCGTATGTCCCCTTACCCTCTCTTTCTCTGCGGATGTAAATTTACGTTATAATTTTATTTATTTTTTTTGCTGGCATACATTTTCCAATATTCTTTGCCTATAGGTGCCCTTTGACACCAATATCTTGTAGAAAGATATGTATTATGTTTTTCATAATAGTAATACTTTCATAGTCAAATATTAAAAGTTTAAAATATATATATATATCTTAAGAGTTTCTGACCGACAAGGCTGAAACCGTTTAAATAGGCCTTAACCCAGTTTTTCAAAGCACATCGTGAATACAGAGCATATGCTGTCATGTGCAAATAGAAAACTCATCGATGGCACCTGCATCGACAACGAGAAGCGACGCATCGGAAAATGTTCATTATTAATGAACAAATGAAAGATCTTCGTCAGTCGGCTGACGGCGGCCGACAGTTGGATGACATTCAAAAGTGAACGTTTGGACTGAAAAACAAAGGGAGTAAGGCGTCAGACGAGGCAAAGCGCGAAGTGACAGCTGAACGAATCGATCAATAATTCCACATTCAGACACAAATAGGAAGGTATATTCATTCAGTGTGCAAAAGTATTTTCAGAAATATACTCGTATTACTTATAAAAAAACATAGGCTCATTTAAAAACCTCGATTTTTGAACAAATTTGGTCGGACGGATTTCAAGAAATGAGCAAACAATTCTACGGTAGACATACAGATTCATATTACCTTTTTTTGAAGATATATTGATTCAGTTTTCAATGGTTACGATGTAATTCATTAGTTATTAACGTTTATTTTGCGCTCGAAAACATCGCCTGTATTAAAACATAAAGAATAACTCACATTGATCACACATTTTGCTTAGACCTCACAAACCTAAAACGAAGTGCAGACTTTTCAAACACAATTCCTAGCACACACGGGACATTGTTAATTTATTTTTTTTATTTTCGTTTGATATGGACTATTATTGTCAACATTGAAACAACATCACAATTAATTGTATTTTTTATACTAGTTTGACATTGCATATGTTAAGTTTTGCATTTGCAAATGATAATGATTTATAACATTACATATGAACGCGTACAGATATTTTAATCGTGTTTCGTCATGATTAAAAAATGTATTGTTTTTATTCGGTCGTAATTATTTTTATTATTAAAACCTACGACGTAAGAATGGATGATCTTAAAATGAGATATCAAAATGTGCGTTTACGCACAAAGACACATAATATTAAGTTTAATGAATCGGTAAACAACTTGCAAGTGAAAGTGGGTTATGAGAAAGCATCACAAACGCATGCAGGAACTTCTTACGACGCATTTTTATAGATGCGACCGTGACGCTGCCAAAACGCGAGGTGGTTGGTGGTGTGTGCGAGGGTTGAAAAATCAGAATGGATTCGGTTGACTGTACTGCTTGCTTTATCGATTCAACCGGAACCACGACCACCGTATGTTATTTATAAACTGTGGATGATCACGATGCACTTATAACCCGTATCAGAGAATCGCCATGTCAATTAGTCGAATTACATCCTTCTACCGCTTTCTCCATTATTGGAGATTTTAATTTACTAAATTTAAATTGGAGTAGCGGATGGCTCAAAACAAGTGATACCTTTATTCATAAAATTAGTTTAGCTGACAGTTAAATTAAGTGAAGGAGTTCTTACAGCATCCGTCCAGACAATCTTATCGTATTAAATGCAAAGTATTAAAAACTCGTTCCATAACAATGCATTTATATAATAAACATGCCAATTACTTGGCATAATATATTTCTTCTTTTGAAATCGTTAAACTAATAAATAGATCTTTGGAATATTTATTACTCTAATTTAGCACACGCTTTAATGTACTACAGCTAGTATGCACCTTTTTTGTATTTTTTTTTAATATCGTTAATAATAGAAAATTTGGTTTTAATTTTGTCAGTTATAAAATTGTAATCATAAAGTTACGCTGAAAGTTTCCTCGAATTAAAATAATAAAATAACTATGTTTGCGCGCCACATACATTGAAGACAAACATCACCTGATTCCGGTCATCAAAAATTCAGAAATACAGATTCTACTGGTATAGCAAAGTTATAGAAATGCAGCCAAAAAAGCTAACATACTTATATGTAAAAAAATGAGTATTATTTATGGGTCTGACAATATAAAAAAACCTATCGTTACTCTAAAATTTACACCTTTATCTTGTAGAATTAGTTTACCAATGATACGCGGAAGAGAATATTCAAAACATGAAATACAAGGAATACGATTCGGTAAAATTTGAAAGACATGAAAGTAACGAAATAATGTCTAGGGCGGGCGCATGGAAGGACCGAGGCGTAGCCTTCGCGACACGGCGTCTTAATGGAAAGGACGTGTTCGACGTCGATTTTCATTCTACGCCGTTGGGAGTATCATAAAATACGTCGAAATTATAGGCCGAAAGTTAATGAATTTACAAGCAGAGCGAATACCCAAAAAAAAGGGAAACAAACCAACCCGTTAAAATCGCCTGAAAGGTCTTAAAAAATTTAGAATTTTTTAATAGAATTGTCAGTATAAAGCATTAATTTTTAATTCACGTGAAAAATAACTTAGTATATTTTTGTTACTAAAATATTTTATTTTATAACGAAATGTAATACGGTTAAAAATAAATAAAATAACCGTTTCCACATCTAGCTGACAAAAGTATCATTGAGAAAGAGAATGAAAAACCCCAGGATCGATCAGTAATGCATTCGCGAAATCTTTGCTCCTAAATTCGGTGTTAATGTTTATAAGTAGTAAGTAAAAAAGGGGAACGCCTGAAAGATTTAACCCTACGACGAACCGCTTACATTTTGGGTTGATTCATCTTTACGCAACAACTAGTATTTGTTGGATATGGCAATTAATTAATGGGTTGTGAAGCGAGATTTTTAATTTCTGACATCCCGTCAAATTTGAAGTATTAAGGCTCAATAAATATGAATGGGGTTGTACCTATATTTAGGCAATTGATTTCACAATAAAGACTATATTGAAATATATTCGAAAGCGTTTTCCATAAAAACTGAAAAGGTAATAAGAATTTATAATATTTTTAAACACAATGATAAACGATACGAGTATACTACAAATTAAAATGTCTGCGAATAACAAAGATAATAACGTAATTACGTTAATTAATTTACGGCGGCGTTTCTGGAAGGAAACTGTTAATTGTAAACGGGGAGGCCTCAAGAAGCAAAATAGCACTCCGACAAATTAACAAGATCTCCGATGAAGATCTTCTAATTAAGAATCTCGGATTTGGAATGAATGAATGAACACAGCGAAAATGGAGGCGTATTCAGTCTCATCTTGGCGAATGGTTTAGATAAGTTAACTTAGATTAGGAGTTCTAGATAAGTGGTAGATAGGAGTAAAGGAACAGCAGTATTACGTACCCATATGCTGTCAGTAATAATTGATTGTCGGAGAAATGGGCAATTCAAGGTACAAAGTGACAGGATGGCGGAATTATACCAATATTGATTGTCACCAAATACAATCATCCAAACACACGAGCTCTTTTAGGTGGGATATTAATAAAATTGGTCAGGACATAAAACTTTATTATAATTTAATTAGTTAAGTATAATAAAGTTTAATCATATTTAGTTCATAATGTGGTAAGTATACTAAAATCTTAAGCTCTCATCGATGACAGATGATTTGATTATGCGGCGACTTATTTAACTAAAGGTTAAATTCATTAAAAATCCCATAATAAATATAATATTATTATGGAAATAGCATTCGCTACTTTTAGTTACATTTTGTACAACGGACGCCTATACTATTAGGAAACTTAGATAGTTCTGAAAGTTTCAAAATCCTTTATACTTAGACGAATATTAACAATTAAGATATTTTCGTTACGTCGTCAATGCATTAAAAAAAGAATTCAACTGTACTCACCGACTAACAATGTAGAGCGTTGTAGATGCATGTCTGAAACAAAAAAAAACTATTTGAAATACCATAAGATAAAGAAAAATGTAAAGTGTTACTTTTATCACCGTCAAAATAATAAAATTGTGCCAACATGTAAACATTAATTAACTTAAGTAGGTTAAAATTTTTTTCACGCATCTCTCATAAAGACATACGTATTTGACCATCAAAAAGCTGGCCAAAAGACGAAAGAATGAAAAACGAATAAGCGGGCCACACAATTCGTGAAAAAAGAGTTTATACCTGCGGCTATATTGTAATAGTCATGGGGGAAGGGGTGTGAAGAAGCCAAGTCAAAGCTTGTGGTGCTCGATAGGTTATTGATACTTGATAGACGAGAATCTAAAATTTATTGTATATTTATATTTTTGACATTCCATTGTATCCAGTCAACATGGAATCGTTTTACCTTAAGGTATTATGTAAAGTATTTATTGCAATAAAGTACTATATGTTAGTAAAATTGTTAATTTATTCGTGAGATTTAATACACAGTTCTAAAAGTCACAAATTATTACATACATACTTAATGGGTATTTTAGTTAGATTTACGAGGTGTGTTCAAAAAGTATCGCGACTTTTGAATTTTCGCGGGTTACGTATATTCGAATTTCGATTTTTTTGTGGCGTTATGTTGGTACTCATGTCTCTCACTTATGCCGACAAGCTCGGCCATTTTGAATGTTCACTTAATTGTTGACAGCTGCTTTGCTGGCACGTGTTTTGGATCGTCTTCGATTTTTACCTATTCAAAAAAATTGGATCAAAGAACCTGTATCAAATTTTGTGTGAAAAACGAAATTAACTGCGCGGATGCATTCCGAATGTTGACTGTGGCATACGGAGAAGCTACCTTGGACCGAAGCAACGTTTATCGGTGGTACAAAATGTTCTCAGAAGGCCGAGAAGATGTGAACGACGAAGAGCGTGCCGGACGCCCGAGCACTTCAACAACAGACGAAAAAATTAATGAAGTGGAGAAAATGGTATTGGCCAATCGTCGAATCACCGTTAGAGAAGTTGCTGAGGACCTAAACATATCGATTGGCTCGTGCCATTCGATTTTTATCAATGATTTGGGCATGAGACGGGTCGCCGCGAAATTCGTACCAAAATTGCTCAATTGCGACCAAAAACAGCATCGCATGAACATTGCTAATGAGATGTTAAACTCTGTCCGCGACGACCCAAATTTGCTCCAGAGGGTCATAACTGGTGACGAATCGTGGGTTTATGGTTATGACGTGGAAACCAAAGCTCAATCATCTCAATGGAAGCTGCTACGCTTACGTTACGCTACGCTTGACGAGATAAAGACGGCATCGAAGGAGGAGCTGAACAAGATAAAAAAAAATGATTTTTTGAAGTGCTTCGAAGATTGGAAAAACCGTTGGCACAAGTGTATAATATCTCATGGGGATTACTTTAAAGGGGACAAAATAGATATTCATGAATAAGTAAATAATTTTAGAAAAAACACAAAAGTCGCGATACTTTTTGAACACACCTCGTATAGCAATATCAAGGTTTGAAAACAAGTGCCAGTTAAAAACCTAACCATTAATTTTTAAATCTTATATTTAAAGGCATATATTTATGTATGTATGGTTCTTTGACCGCAAAGTTACGTATATTTTGTTACAGAATATGCATATAATACTAACTATTTGGATAGTGAGCAGGAGGGTTGTAGTGGATATGATGAAAATTGTTACTTATATTTTACAAAAAACAGTAGAAGATTAAGTAAAACATCTAAAAAGAAAACAAATCGCCTAGACGTTCAGCTACCACATATTTCAGCAGCACATATTTCCAAATTAGCTTGATTTTAGAATGAACACAGTATGTCGAATTTCTCTAAAAATTGTTTGGCTTATTATATCAACACGAGGTATAAATACCACCGATTCAAGTTTGTTTGCAACTTCTTTGGTAGCAATAAAATTAATTAACCGATCTCCAAAACATAAAAACCTAAAAATATTGTCGTAAACACGCAGATGAACTCAGCCTAGCATAAAATATAGCAATGTAAATAAATCCGCTCTAATACTATCAATTTTGTATTTTTTTTTTATTATCAGACAAATACTTTTATACCACTTCGCAAAAGAGCGCTTGTCCTCAGTTTTAAATTAATCAATTTCATATTACGGTATATATTCAATTCTAAGGTACAGTATAAAAAAATACTTGATTTTCGATAAACATTAATTATAAAATTGTACGCTCAGTGCGCATGTTCAATAAAAATCTTTGCTATAACAGAAAAATCTATGTTAGGACGGGTGTTGCCCAGTTAAGTAGAACTTTGAATGTTATTAATGTTGCAAAATATTGTTATTAATAAGTAAAAAATAAACATTGATGTTATTTATTAAGATCATACGATGTAGATGTAATTAACTTCATTAAAAATGGCGTAACGTTAATAAATAGGCAGATTGCTTTTAAGTAGTCCCCGCATTACAATTTCTTCTGAATTTCGAAATCGAGGCACACATCATATAATCCGAGAAAGCAGGGTGAGCTTACCTCCTGACGGGATAAGAGGTCGACTGTATAAGCCTGGATCTAGTCGGCGGGGGTAGTAAACATTTAAGTAGAGATACCCCCAAGCGATTTTAAGCACGAGGGTGGGTTGGCGCTTACTCCATTAAAACCATTAATCCTCGAAAGACAAAGTTCTAAGCGGGGCACACAAAACACGAAGCCAAAACATGCCACTATAATGACAACTAGAATATTCTGTTATTAGGTAAATAAGTTCTACCGCTTTTCTAATTATTTATTTTAAATTGTTTACAATATGTATTAAAATAAAATTAAACATAGGCCATCGTGGATCCCAAACAGAGATCTTGGTAGTCTAGTGGTTAAAAGGCGTTTGACTTTTAGCCGGATTCTCTCGTTGGATTTTAAGAGGCCACCAGTTACCCCTAGAGAAAAAGATGGCCGTCCGTCTGTCACGTGAAACAACATATATATATTTTTTAACATTGATAAAAATAGATGGCGGAAAGAAGGTCGTTAGATGTTGAGAGTTTTATTTTTTTCGCGCATCAGGGTTTAAAAAAAAAAAAACATTTTAACATCTTTATTTTTATTTTAGTCTTTACACAATGTTTTTAAAAATTTGAAAATACAGGTTTAAAAACAAGTAGATAATCATTGAATTGATATTTTATTTGGACCTGTACTTCCAAAAAACCAAACTGCTAAAATATGTGCAAAATCGATGTTTTCAAGATTAATATAATAAGGGCCATTTATAATTATGTTATTACACACCGAAGTTTCCAAGCTAGGGCGAACACAAAACACATTTGTTGAAACGGAGCGAGCGTAGCGAGCGAAGCTCCCATGTGGTGACTCAAATGTCACTCTGTTCACGGACTAAGGCTCTAGAACTACAAGACCGATTTTGATAATTATTTTTTTAAATAACCATTACAATGTCTTCTGTGCATAGATACCAAAAAACATATACATTTGATTGCGCAAAGAATTATAAAAAATTAAATGGTAATCCCTATGGAGAAATACATTTATATACTAAACTCCGCTCCAATGTATGCCGCAGCGAAGCAAAGCGGCGCCCTAGTTATATATTATATTATTCTTCTTTATTTTTAGCATCTTTTTATAAGTTATGTTTCGATATAGTATTATTACTTTTTGCAGCATAATAATTACTCATGCTTTTTCATGAGAATAAATGAGCCTACCTTACAAACAAAAGAAAGAAATTCTTCGTCAGGCGCTAACCGCTAACGAGACCCGCTTGTTAACTGGAGGATGAAATTATTAAGCATGGCAAGAGGAAGTTATTTTGCAAGTAATTTACAAGCAGCCTTCGGGATGATAAAGTAAATTTCAACTACGGAATATTTCCACTGAAACATGTTCTCCTTATTAGTATTGTTGGGAATCCCATTGTTCAGATTCAACCCGAATATACCAATTAAAACAAAATAATAGGTTGGAAGTTAAGGATATACGAGTTGTGACATTCTAATTATCTACTCGTACATTGTGACATTGTAATACCTTTTACATAATTAACCTGGTTATTATATTTTAATAATTCTTTATATTTTAAATCATCACATCATTTGGAAATGACACCGTACTTTTTTTTAAGCGGTTACTGTGTTTTACTGTCTTCCTTAACAAAGCGTGGTTAAATCGGAATTCTCACCCTTAACATTAAAAAAAGACAGTTTTAAAATCACAAAAAAACTCAATTCTTCTACTGACACAATATCATTGAATAGTACATCTTTAGAAGAGCAATTCATCATTGCATCTCCATCATTATTTTGGGGTTTTTTTTATAGATCAAGGCATAAAGTACCCCAAATTGATTACTTAGCAAAAAGAATCAGAAAAATTATTTACTTACTGAAAATATAAAATCTTTCCTTGGTTCATTAACTCTCAAACACCTATTTGGCTCTTTGTGTGAATTAATTTTAAGCTATGGGATAATTGATTGGGGAAAATGTGTCAAACTAAACTGAATACCTTATCTTATGAATTTGAAAAAATAAAGCATAGTCGTAAAGCAAGAGCACAAAGTTAAGATTTATTATTTTGAACAAATTTTGGGACCTTAAAGTTTTTAGGTCCCAAAATTTACAACAGCCTTTCCGATTATATTAAGGATATAAATAATTATAAGATACTGTAATAACAATAAACAGCTTAATAAATAACGGAAGACAAAAATCAGTTAATTGATGGAAAATATGTACGATAAATAAATATGTCCCATCAAACCGTTTCAAAAGTAAGGAAAGCGAGGATTGTTAAACTATCCTACCTTCCTTGTTAGTATTCTTATATAAATATGTATTTACTAAGCTCAACGTGATTAGGTACCGATGCATAAAATTACTACAATAATTAAATCTACGTCATAGCCGCTCAGGCCAATAAGGGCCTCAGCGGTATCAGGTGAAGCGCAAAATTATAGCGGCTGTTCCTAGTAAGCAATAAATCCAGATGCAATCTTAATAAATTATTAACAAATTCACATTAGGGGAACCGGAAAACCACAACCAGGGAATAGACCTTCGTGTCATTATTATAATTTTCATGGATTTTCGTTAAATGTCAAACAATATCTTAATTTCTTAATAAGAATTTGATGTCAACACTTATAAGTAGGCAGATGTTTTTTTTTTTAAATGGGATTATGTGATATTTTTTCTTAAAAATATAGTACCAATATGAATCTATAAATCTACCTTTGAACGGTTTTTGACTAGGCTACGAGTTTGCACAAATTTGTATATGTTTTTTTTATTAAACATAATTCCTTTTAGTACCTATTCGATTATGTTAAATTTCCCGTGCAAAAGTCAGGGTAGATAGTAGTAACGAAGAGCTTAAATGAAATGACTATAATGTGCCAATTTGAATATTTAAGGTGTTGTTTGAACCCGCGTCCGCTGGGTCAATAGTCAATTGTCTTAACATCTCAACTACAGCGATTTTTAATCATTTGTATTATAAGTTTCATTATAACCAAAGTTAAGCATCGTTGTGCGTCACCGTCTGGTGCTAAAATGCGATGGAGTCCGAAAGTGGAACGTCGCCGCGGAGCCTATATATGTGAATTAAGGATTTCATCGTAACAGAGAAAGAATAGGTATTTTGCGGTTTTAATTGTAGTTTCATTGAAATACGGATTTTAGGAAATTATACTCAGGTTAATACTACTAGCACTGTAAAGATAAAAAATAAAATGTACGCGTATAATCCTGTGACTATGTATATAAAAACATTATTTAGGTTGTATTTATTTATTAAAGAAATCATCAGTTTTATAAATTATATAAAGTTTAACAAAATATACATATAAGCAAAGAATAGTTACAATTATAGTTGTAACAATATTGCTAATATTTTTATATATATTTTAAAAACCAAAGCCAAAAATACGTTTTATAATATAACGTGGTATAAATGGTTTAAACTTTAGAAACAAATTCTTTTATGCAATTTAGCGTATGCTTCTTAAAAGCGTACTTACCAAGTTTCAAATAAAGAAAGCGTTATTTGTAGTACAATGTGGGTTACGGAAGACATTAAGTGTACGAGAGCGGTGCTTGGATGGAACATTAAAACCAAAACAGCCAAGCAATTCAGGGCAGTCCAATCTGTGCCTAAACAAAGTATTTATAAGACACAAATCAATTAATATACGCCTGTTACTTAAATATTCGCAGTTATAAAACTTAAGCACTCAATCGTAGTCACTGAATTCAATCCTTCGGAATAATTTATAGGTAATTGATTTTAAAAGCAGTTTTTGAATTCTTTAAAATTAATTACTTTTAAATTACTCTTTAAAATTTAAAACTGTATTACTATCAATTAAATGGGCAAAAAGGTATGTATGTACTAAAAGATAATAAAAAACAAACGAAAATACCCATAACCCAAAAAAAGTAAGCATATCACATAGCAATTTTTATTTACTTATTTATTTAAGCATCCATTTTTCTTATTAATCTAGGTACAATACATATAACTAAATTCGTGCAAACATATATTATGTAATACATGTTTGCACGAATTTTATCACTTTACTAGGTTGGTGCCTTTAATAAAGATATGAAATTATAAGGTTTCAAAAAGCGTTTTTTTTTATATATTTACTGGAGGGTGTATTTAAACTCACTGATGTTCTTTTAGCAAGTTGATCTTTTTCAAAAATCAACATTAATTAATAAAAAATATTTCCCAATTATGGGGAAAACGAATTCATATATATATATATATATATATATAGATTTGATGATTATGATAGTAAAATAGTAAAATGTATTGTTTAAATACCGTTAATTAGATGATTTCTATGTTAAAATAGGTAAACACCTTTAGTTTAACATATATAAAAGTTTGACAGTACTGACATTTGGAAAATACGAATGGTTTTTAATATTTTAAGGATTGAAATTTTTTGCAAATAAAATATATAGCCAGAATGTTCAAAGAAAAATTAATACCGAAAGCACAGATAGTTGCATCGCTTGAGGTAATGCACGCTGGTTTAAATACAGGCCTGTATTTTATGAAAGCTTTTCACTCTCACCTACCTATCTGTGCGATATGCAATAATTAATTAAATATCGGTATTAATTTTTCTATATATATTTATATATATATATATATATATATATAGTAAAATAGTAAAATGTATTGTTTAAATACCGTTAATTAGATGATTTCTATGTTAAAATAGGTAAACACCTTTAGTTTAACATATATAAAAGTTTGACAGTACTGACATTTGGAAAATACGAATGGTTTTTAATATTTTAAGGATTGAAATTTTTTGCAAATAAAATATATAGCCAGAATGTTCAAAGAAAAATTAATACCGAAAGCACAGATAGTTGCATCGCTTGAGGTAATGCACGCTGGTTTAAATACAGGCCTGTATTTTATGAAAGTCTTTCACTCTCACCTACCTATCTGTGCGATATGCAATACGGTCAAACTTTCATTAAAGTAGTGAATAAATGATTTAAAAATTAAACAATAATTATGAAAAAAAGTGTGAAAATGTAACGAATATGACGTATAATGAATGAGAAGTGAATGGTTTAATGGATATTTACAAGAATAACTTACGTTCAACGTAGTTTATCTGAAAATGAATCGCTATGGTTAAAAATAAAAAGAAAAGTGTAAAATATATGCACATTACGTGCAAATCGTGGAATTATTGTATATATATATATATATATATATACAATAATAATAAATACCGCGACAGATAAATTTATGATTATTCAAAATAATATGAAGATAATATTTAATTAAAAGACTAAATTGAGAAATTTAGCAAATCCCTACAAAGAGTTAAATTAAAATAAATACGTTACGTCGATCAATGCTGGGTATTAAAAGATAGTATATATAAGCGGAGAGCCGTTTCTCCATCTTATTGCTATTCAATCATTAAATGAATAACTGCGGAACCTTCTGCCGCAGAGGGCCAACCAAGTCGGCCGAGGGATTCCGGGACGAATTGGAAAATCCCGTGGGAATGCGAGTGGCAGGCACGGGGCCGCCAGGTGTACCGAATCCTTGAATTGTCCCATTAAAGCTCTTAAAAGGCGGACCGCGCTGACGTAAATCTGGCTGAATTTCAGGAAAATACAAGCAAGAAATGATTCAAGGGGAATTTTAAAATATAAAAATATATTAGTCATGATAATAAATCTAAAAATAAAATCTGTAGGTAATAATTTATTTCACGTTGAGAAAAATATTTTAATGTATAGTTATTAGCAAAGCACAGCAGCTTTGAAAGATCGTAGAAGTTAAAGGAGCAATCTATTTTTATGATTCTAATGTTGAGTCGATAGAATTATTGGTTATTAATGTGTGAGGCTTCCAAACTCTTAGAACTTCATGCGAAAATCCGAAAAGGCCAATGCAAAACCACGAAATTGTTATAAATTATAAAAAATATAATATTTTTTTTGTGATCAGTACGGAGGATTTACTCGATTGATTTTAATAGCTGTTAAGAAATGATACAAGACTATTTATTTTTTGTAAGAATTATATACTCGTATTACATATTACTTTTATTTAAGTAACGTAACATATATAAGTAACATTTATATTATAAATATATAAACACGCCCTCTATAAATAATTCACAACCAATTGGCATACAGCTACGAGTACAAACCGCACCCAACCAAGCATGCCATGAACAGAGTCATACCAGGTGGGGTTTTAGGTGAAAGTGGATGCAGACACGTGTCACGAAAAATTAGGTAGGGGATGAAAGTGTAAGAAATTGTAAAAACTAATTCGAAAACAATTCATGACCAAATTTATTCATTTTATCGAAGCGTTCGTGTGAACAGTTGGCTTTTATCCTTTTTGTTATTGTTTTCTCCTCTAATCTTTCTGGTAGTCTCTCTTCTTGTGGGATATTATTGGTTGTTTCTAACATTTCTACAGGGATGATTTTTTTTACCTCCTCAAATTTGATCTGTTCGCTTATTGTTGTGGAAGATATTCTCATTCCTTGGCTGCATCTCTTTTCGACGTGTTTTTCCTGGCGTGGGTTGATTGGATTGTATATGCCAGATATCTGATTTCTTTCACTGCCTTCAGTATATACATAAACAAAAATAAATTGCGTTTTCTATCTCACCATCAACAACTACTATGTATTAGGCAAACCTACTTTGTATTTTTGCATTTATACTATTTCTCCATCTCTAGTTGAGTTTTCAAGCAGCTAATTCAATGAATGTCAGTTACTAAGTCATTGAATGCCAAATCATCTTTACCAATTAAAACACAGCTAAAGTTTATTTAGGTTTATAAATGTCAGTTGCTAATAACTTAATATACCAGTCTTCTCTTCCAGATACATCGTAGCGTAAACTCGTATTTTTAACATTGTTAATCACAATTCACTCCAGCCCTTAAAAATTTTATTGGTCCCGCTATAATAACATAACATTACTGGGTTTCTGCTTTTAAATAAAAGTAATATATATTGCGATATTCATTAATTAAAAAATAATTATTACAATGGCTGCAATAAAACCGCTGAACCGCTGTATGTGACAGCTAGGACTAATGCAAAAGACAAACAAAGACATCAGAGGAGTTAGGTTAGGTGATCATAATGAGCGAGTGATCAGTGATCAGCGATGTACTCAAAAAGGGCCAATAATACGGCCGTGATCGTTTTATTGGGTCGTTAGACTCCTGAATAGGAAATGAACAGCAGCGCGGGCGGCGGACGGAGCGAGACACGAATTTCATACGTAAACTTCACGATCGTCGTCAAACGTCAAATTTTTATGATACTTTCTGAAATTATGCAAAATCGTCAAATTTATAGGGTAAAAAATCCATGTAAAACATACAATAATTTGTTGTTTTTTTTTATTGGTCATTTTACTGGGTACCGGCGATGGATTTGATTGGAGGGCAGTCAGATGACTGCTACATTTAGACCACATTCTTGGGGGCTCGTTGTTTATTTTATTTTATTAGATAAAAATATAGTACATTTACATGTACAGAAAAAAATATAAACTTCTAATTTTAAAAATTTATATTTTATTTATACTCGTAGTTTCACGTGACAACGGCTGGTGATTTAAAACTGGGTAAATATGTATTTATACGGCCTAACCGCCTGAAACGATTGTCGTAGCGATGTCTCCTCAGCGCCCCACTCTATCTCCACGGCGATGGGACTTTAATAAAAGTTTAAAAAGTCAATTTTCTAAGTCTTTAATAAAATAAATTAGAAATAATAATAATTGATTACATGTTGATCTATTACATAATTTATGAAAAGGTTAAAAGGAAAGTGAAGCGTATATGTTTAGATAGGAAAAGAAAACGACATCGGCGAATTTCCCATCGAAGAGATGGTTGATTGAACCCGAAGCCCCACAAAGGGACGTGGAATCCGAATATTTCCCCCGCAGAGCAACACAACAGACGATAAACGATGTCAAAAGCTAGAAACGCCCTTTGAAATCGGTCTTGCCAGGGCAAATCGAATACCTATACGAGTATGAGAAGCCACTTTAAGCCGGGGACGTAAATATCGGCGGGATAGGTGGTACAGTCAGGTAAATAAACACCCCAATGATCGGCGGTATGAACGCGCGCTTGCATGAGGTTCAATTACCAGTAAGACGGTTCAACCCATGCACTTTTCTATGCAGTGTCGACTGACTTTTAACGCATTTTTTTATTCTAACTTCAAACAAGTGATTGTGAACATTTTAAAATCACTCTGAACCTATTTTTTTATTTCGATACTTTTTAGGTTCATGGCCTGTTCATATAGCCGACATTTTCTTATTTCCTGTGTATGCAGTCGTATGATCACTCAAAATAAAGTTCTAGCAGTGGGCTTGCTTATTTTTGCTTGCAAGTTTTGAACTAAAGATCAACCCTTATCAAGCCTTATCAATTTGATATCGTTGAAACTTTATTTTGTTTAATTCCGCGTGTCCGAAAATATGATGCGCTTTTCAGCGCTGCAGGTATAAACTCGCATTGTTATTTAGTATCTCGACAGCTAAAATACTAGCTTTTTTAAAGTTCGCCGGGTTTTAAATGAAGAGATGTGTTCTTTAAAACTTTCTGATTAATCATTTAACATCTGCTTCTATGAATATGTAGTCGCCATTTGGTGTAATTTAGCATTCCACGAAAAGTCCAAACATTTCGCAAAGTGCAGACAGATAGTGCCTAGTGTTTTCATGAAATGCAACTGGCTTCTGTAAGTATATTGTAATCACACCATCCGACTAATCTAATTAATTACAAACAATTGCTTGTAATTTTATATGCTAGCTGTAATATAAAAAGTATGTTTAAAAGTAAAAGTAAAAAGTAAAAAGACATTAAAGTAAAGTAAAAAGACATTAAAGTAAAAAGACATAAAAAGTAAAAACGTATGGGCACTTTTGTATGGGCGCTGGTCTAACCAAGCAACACAGACACATGAATGTGGTATCAGTAAAGAACTCGACACGCATATCATTGTTGTAGGTGGTATGGAACAAAGCGCCTTTTAACTAAAATCTACCTAATATTTTTTCTTGACTGTACCAGAAATTTGTCCTAATAACGGCGGGATAAATTACGGCATAAATTTCCGAGGCGAAAATGTGAGCATCCGCGCGGAGAGATGTCAGCATGACACCATTCGGAGGTGAAAAATTGATTTTCCCCGGCTGGATATTTCACCGGGCTGTTCTAGCATTTCATTGAGAATAACGGTTCCATTCAGGAGATAAATTGCGTAAACATAACCTGGATATTGAATATATCCACTGTGACATGGTACTGTAATGTAATATAGTTCTGGAAAATTTTATTAAAATAACCTAACGCCAGGAAAGAAAAGAAAGATTCCGTAGATTTTTCTTAAATGGATATTGGAGCTATATTTTGCGATTCAAAATATGTAAAAATGTCAATCCTTTAAGTGAAATATTTAATGGTTGTTTATGAAAATATTTTTCTAATGTCAATACAATGGTTATATAATTACGCACACCGTCGAAAAGAATAAATATTCTTGAATATTTTTTTTTATCCAAATTCCATATGTTACTTTTAAAATATACCGAAAACAGTGAGATCCGCCACTAGAATTAGATTACTGAATTACCACTTACTTTGGAGTTTAAAAGTTTATATATCTATCTATCTATATCACTTTTTTGTGGACACAATAACTGCCCTAATTTTACACCAATTAATTTCAAATTGATACATAAAATTTAAAGGCTCAAAATCTCGGACAAGTTCTGTAATGGGGAAAATCAAACCAGGGGGGCGGTTCGAAAAAGTGAAATTTTGCTATAACGATCTTAGCATATAAGATATCGAATTTATTTAAATTGTATATTATTCCTTAAATAAGGGTGTAAAAGTTATCTCAGTATTTTTTTTTTTTTTGATAGCACTACCATTGGTCCCAGGGTTTGGAAAAAGTGGTTTTTCAACATTTAAAAAAATTCTACCTCCCTTAATCAAATCAAATGATCAAATTCAATAATTATTAATTGTAAGCCTATAATTTTCCTATAACCTTTCTCTGAAACAATTTTTGATGTGGGCAACCCTTACGCTAAGGGATGACTAAAATCTTTCCCACTTTGATCCGGTGAAATCTACCTCTGGCTGGCGGCGAACCGAAAGGGATTTTTTTTTTGCAATGGTTAGTTAAATTATGTCTATTTCTTTTACAGAGTACGAAAAAACTAACTTTATACTGTACTGCTTAGGTTTGGGTTTCACCAGGATATAAAAAAAAAATACATAACATTTTGTTGGTGGCTTGTTTAAGAAAGAGCATAATTATGGACTTATATTTCAATAATTGAACAGCACTTAATATCCAAGCAGTAATAATCATGAAGGCAGTAAGCCGACTCGTGCTCACTTTAATAATGTGAAACATTAATTATTAATTCTGATTTTCTAAATATTTATTATTAAAATGTACGCTGAGGCAGAGCTGCTATCTCACATTGATGCATCGGTCAATTATCATCATACACTAAGTATAAAATATAATAATGCAATTTTTGCTTTCAGGACATCTAAGATGAGATAAAATATATGCAAATTCAATTAATTTCTATACTCATATTCTGTTCAAGAATTATTTGATATAAGATCAAATCCAGGTCCAGTCTTCATTGTTCCATTATCAATCAATCTTAGAAGTATCTCCCGAGAGAATGGACGATATTTAATCAAGCTTGTTCAACCCGACCATTTGATAGATGTGGCACAAATCAAATTATGACTCAGCTATTATAATCGTCCTGTGGTTTGGGGTTATACTCTGACATTGTTGAACAAAACTGTCTGGTTATAGCTAATAGATGCGTCAAAACGATATGAGGAAAATAAATGTATTTCTACTAGATTAATAAGAGTTACTGGTGAAACTACAACGACTACAAGAGAAGTCCTGGAAATTAGATTTTTCATTATAAAACATATAATTTTGTACACAACTCATCCTCAAAATTCCCCAATCCGAAAACTTACATGGTTTTATGAATGAATGACTTGAGAAAAAAAGATTTATTATATTTTTTTTTTATATTTAGGATTTAAATAAACTGCCTACACTAACTCCCCGTGGTGGTTTTCTTTCTACGTGATATGACCTTTTCCGAGGTCACTCCTCGTCCCTTTGACAAGTGAATGTCGACAGGCGAAGTGCAGCGGCTTCGTGCATCTAAAAATATCTGATTAATGCCATGACACGTACTGGCACGAACGCCATAATACTGTCATATCGTCTATCGAAGGTTTTATTGTATCAACGTGGATGATATAGAAAATGTTCGTATATATTTAAGTACGTATAAACGTACGAATAGTTGATATTAAAATAAAATTGATTTATCGTTCATTATACGAGTACATTATATTTTAGTTTTATATTTGTTAAACGTTACCTGGTTTGTGGTGTAAATTGAATCGAATTTAAAGTGGAAAATGTCAAGTGTGGGCGCTAGTCGTTGACAAATTAAAATACAGATTATACAATGTAGCGAAGTACAAAAAAAAGGACACTGAAAAATGGAGAGATTTCTTCGTGTTGCGAGGTGGGCATCTTCTAAAGTCTGTGATGTGTTTTATTGTTACTAACTCGGTAGGTAGTCGCCGTTAAATAATCTCCGCCTCTACCCTACGAGGGTCCCATCGCAAGACCTCCAGACCTATAGCATCTACTCAACCACGTTTCCTTTCAGATCGACATTTTTAATCTACAGAGTAGTACAGAGTAATCGAACATGTTTTTACTATTTCTGTTTTAAAAATATTAAATGTTGGGGACGAGCTCTTGTTTGGGATGCTACCTGCGTCGACACAATAGCAGCTTCTTACACCCATCAGACCAGGGCGAAGCCTGGTGCCGACCAGATGCTGCCGCTCGAAGCACAATAAATATGAAGAAATTAAAAAAAGTTAAAAATTTTTGGCCTTCTCTGTAGAAACCTTAGGCTCTTGGAGTGGAGAGGCAATACAATTTATAAATGTAATTGGTTCAAAATTAAAGTGTATTTGTGTTGAACCTCGTTTTGGAAGGTTCGTAAGCAACGTGTCGTCAGTATTGCGAATCAACGAGGAAATTACTTTCACCAGTAACTCACCGCATGCGCTTTAGGTACATTTCGAGACAAACACTTCCTACAATAATTTAAACGAAATATATTATTTAATTTCTTAGTTTATAAGTTGAATGATGTTATTTTTTTTTTTTGTTTCCATATTAAATTAATTATATAACGGAATTAAGAGATAAAACATTAGTGGTGAAAATCACGATGTATAGACATCGTGATTTTTATTGCAGTATAAATAGTCTGCAATAAAAAGTTAGAATATTATTATATTATAATCCACTATAGCTATATTCTTAAAATAAAAAACAGGTATTCAGATTTTGAGGTCATTCTGTTCGCCTCATAATTCAAATTCAAGTTTTTATTAAAAAAAGTAAGTTCAGTTTTAAACCAAATATACAATATCCACATATATTAACTCGACTACCTGAGTACCAGTCATGTTACTCAGGTAATCTCACTAAATTTTTTTTTTTAATGAAATCGTTAGGCTGATTTTTACTAGTAGCCATTATAGTTAGAATATACGCAAATAGAAAGACTTTTAGGTGTGCAAACAAAATAGGAATATTATGAAAGTATGGTTCGCATAAAATATCTTTTTTGGGGGCAGAATAACTTTCCAATTCCATTTGAATGTGTCAATATTAGAAAGGGTGTCTGGGTTTGGATGATACTTCATACTACGTAAATATTGCCGAATTGCTACCACATTGGCCAAGTTATTCGCGTCGGTAAAATATATTTTTCGGCGAGGGTTTGGCGTTTTGACGTCGAGCCTTTCCCTAACTCGACCGAACGTTTATCTTGTTGGAACACTCGCTGCTCGACTTTAACTTTTCCAATCTGTGCATATAAATTTCTCTACATTTTTTGTCCGCTGTGAGAGTATAATGTATTCATAAATGTAGTAAATATATTTTATTAATGTGAGTTGCTAACTAGAAGGTTTTATTTTTTACTGATATAATAATATATAACATAATATAATAATATTTATTTAACATAAATAAAGAAAATTATTTCTTCTTTTACACTACGATTTTGAGTAGTTTTCGTAGTAGAATATAAAAATTAAGCGCTGTTTTTTACTGATGATACTGATGTGAGTTGTGTGGTTTATTTTCGTAATAATAAACAATTTACTTAACACGCATAACTACGTTACATGGGCTTAGTGGGCTTATTTCCAGACAATCTCTACCAGCTAACCCAGGTAGTATGTGTAAAACTATCTAATTAACTAACTTACTATATTTCCAAATAATATGGTGATTGTATGTTCATCACTCCTGTGGTACCTAAAGTTTACAGTTAGATATATTATGATTGGAACAGCGACGAACAAAGTTCCAATTCGATACGAGCCGCCAATTAGTGATAGAACTTTTGGGACGAATGATTGTGTTTCTGAAAGTTCATTGTTTCTTGTGTGAATTTTGTGCGAAGATTTTTTATTTCTACAATTTCTATATTTACTACTTGCTTACCACCTAGCTATAGCAAACACCTACATTGAAACTATCTATGTATTACACCAAAAAATCATAATTTTAAATGATTTTTCGGTTTAAACATTGTTTCAAAATAAGATCAATTTTGGTTTTACGAAAAGCGACTGATTATGTTATGTTTTAACGCTATTTTCATTAAAGATTACAATCGTAAAGTAAAAAATACATTTAGATATAAAATAACTGAATTATACACTATGCGAGTACAGGTACATTAAGATAATAATGCACAGAAGATGCATTAAGCAATTGACGTGATGTATCGAGAGTCGCTTGGGAAAGACAGCATCAAGTATCCTTTAAGTGTATTGGATGAACGAGAATTAAAGGCGTCTCGAACAAAGTGATCCTTCATCAGAATATTTACATTAAAATAAGATAATTTATTTTCCGAGACATATAAAAATGTACATAAAAATGACATATTATTTTATAACAATGTGGATGAAGATGAAGATAATAAAATCACACAAGAAAATTTTCTAATAAAGAAAATCTAATAATGAGATCTAATAAAGTACTTTCGCAGGAAATAACAAAAGCAAAAGTTGCAAAAATATTATTAAAACTAAAAAAATATTAAAACTCCTTAAAATTGTATACATTTTTTACCAAATTGACTATTAAGTGTCTTTGACATGTTACTTGAACCAATCGTTAAGGTCGTCGATTGCGATGCCTATTTTAGTATCAAGCTCGTCCAATTTGTTGATTAAAATTACCCCACTAGTGTCGTCAGCAAACTGAACAATTTCCGTACTTGGATATATTTGAACTCAGGTCATTTGTAACAATTTCGAAATATTCCATCATTAAAGCTATGGTTAAAAAGGTAAATTACTGGATGGATTAAGTCATCTTTATGTTTTTTTTTATATAAAAGACGGGAAATTAACTACTCCGGTTGATCTAAAGTCATCAATAACCTTTCTTAACACAAATTCATGTCTCGTATGTGTGTAATTGATTTATCGGTTTTTTTTACATTACTTTTTAGAAGCTTGAATGGTTGAGACTAGTTGAGATTAGTTGGAATGGTTCTTTAAAAAAACAAACGTTCCAAATTAAATTTGGTTTTTTTTTGTATCAATTTATTTATATATTGAAAATATACTATTACAATTCTTAATTAGTACAATACAACTATGTAACATAAGTATTATTAAATAGCTTAATTAAAACGACAAGCGACTGTTATATTGTACAGATGTTTCCTGCCTCCCTAACAGACGAATCTGTACTAAGGGAAGCAGTTTGGGAAGTCTTTTCCATTTTGGTAAAGAGTTTTGTCTAGAATTTATAAGTTAGCAATTTAGCTATCCAATTTTTACATTTTTATAAGCGTAGTTTTTCCTTTAATCAGGAATGATTTTCTTATGTTATGAAACTATTCATAGGCAGCAATAACATAATTTATATTATATAAATAGTCCCAATTTAAGATATAGAAAAAAGTTATTGCATAGCTTACCGAAAGAAAAATACGAGTATCCAATGCTTACACTTCGACTTACTAGTACAGAGATTTTGTGATTCTAAGCACAAGCATAGTGTGGTCAATCGTGCTAACCTCTCCAACTTTGCCGTATACCCAAATTTGTGCATTGTGCAAGTCATACAGCGCTGTCTTGACTATCATTATCAGTGATCGAATATGCTAAAAAAACCTAAATAAAGCTATGGCTGTGAATTCTTCATCGAAGGTATAATAAGGGGTTAATTAAAGAAAGGTGGAAAGGTATACGAACGTGGTGATATGTAAATGATAATTACGAAGCATAAATACGGACTAATTATCTTAATATATTAAATGCTCCACGTCTTCAGAATATAAGTGATGAATTTACATAATAAAATTTAATGTTAAATACAGGATTTTCAACCGAAAGATAAATCTTTTCGGATATTACCACTGTAGAATAAATAAATTACCAGATTTCGCTGGATCTATAATAATTAAAATACGAAAAACTACCTACCCGTATTACCAAATCAATTTCGCGTCATTTTTGAAACACAATTTTTACATTAAAACGTAAATTAAAATTCCTGGACAGGCAGAAGAAAAGTAGATAATGCCGTGGGCGTTTATATTACCTAAAGCTTCTGCTACTGACGACAAAGCGGGAATTCGATTAGTTTGCATTGAAATTTCAATTAGGTAATATCACGGAGGCATCGTAATAGGAAATTTTACAGTGATCGGATTGATTACATCAAATTTATCAGGCAGGAATCGTCTAGTATACTTTTAATAAAATATGTTAATAATAGACTAAGCCTGTCATAGTATAAGTTTAACGATACATACATACATACTAATAAATAAATAAAAACATTAATTGCAGATGAACATTACAACATTAATTTACCAATAAAAGCCACAGATTAATCAATATGGATTGGCATCAAACGCTAATTTCTAAAAGTATGAAAATCAGCTTTTTTAATAAACTAGGCAGTATTTGTAGCATAGCAGAATAATTTTAAATACACAATAATATGCAAATGGCCCGGTGGCACAGTCGTATGCCTGCTTCTAAATTCAGAGGTCCCTGGTTCGAATCCCCAGTGGATCAAATTCGACCAGATCATTTTTTGCCGTGTAGTCGACTGAGTTAAGTAACAAGACATACACAAAAACAAAAAAAAAAAATAAAAACATTTAGTTACAGACATGCGAAATGTTGTTTGCCTACAATGAATGGTCTTACATCATGAAAACAACAATAAGGCTGTCGGAACTGCGCCCAATAGCGTCACCTCGACAACACAAGCCATAAGAATGGTGAAGAATGACCCACATAGTAAATACGAATAAATATATATAGGACTTAAATAATGCATGCCACCATTTTACGCATGCTATGCTCCTATTATCATCAAACTAATATAATATTTAACTCTTTCGCACCACCACACCCCATGGGTTCAAAATAATTTATAAGACTCAGGTCATTGCAATCATTTAAAAATAACACACCATACCACACCGAAAAATAGGGAAAATGAAAGGTCATTGGGACAGCTTGAATCACAGTATTAGATCTCGATTACAACCCTCTTACACAACTTCCGGCATTCGTGTAAATAAATGCATAGAAACCTTCGCTCGACTAGAATATACCCTTGAACTGTAGAATGTGCCGGTAGCCATTTTAGTACTTCTGCGAGCAATTTGGACTCGAGCCAGGAGTCGAAAGCCTCATTTTGAGTGATCGATAACGTGAGCTTTTCACGCTGGCGGACTTGAAATTGACGCCTTCTTTGAGGCCACGGTTGGTTGGTAACGATCAATATATAATATATATAGTTATGTTGAGATCAGTTTTCCTAGTACATCTGCCAGCTTATGTACTATCGCAGCTGGCTAACAAAACTGCAAATAACAGCAGAACTATTTTTTTATTACCCACCAAAGCTTTCAAATTCAAAGTTTTTATTCAAAAAAATAAGGTTTCGGCAACATAACGGTGAATTTTACTTAAACTAAATATTAAAATAAAATAAAATATCCAAATATAGAAAATCGAGTACAAGTCATGTTGGCCGATTTGATACCTTTCTAACTAGGTAAGATTTAAATAAGGTAATATTTAAATAAATTTGATAAAAAACAGCAACCAAAATATCTATACCAAGGAGATTAAACGTTAAATCTCAAGCATATAATTAACCATTTTAAATATTACAACGTGGCATTTATAAATATATAGCTACAGAGGGAAAAAAATGCTATATATAAAGGAGGCCCGAAGGCCTAGTCTCAAGGCGGCGAAAGTGCTGGCCACGTGGAGGAATATAATAAAATAAATAAATTACTACCAGTAAATCATTACAGTGTAGATGAGGAAACTAGTTTTGTGTACTATGTATTTGTAAATATTTGTAAACATTTTGGCTAGAAAATCACAAACCAGTGTGAAGCGATGCAGATTATCCATTTTCTTTATGGTGTGTGGTCGCGACAACGACATTGAATTTAATTAGAATTTGGATCGGCTATCATGAGTAATATTGATTTTTAACAGACGGTGATATCTCAGAAACATGCTTATTTGTATTTTTCTCTAATCACTTGGCCCTATATTTTGTGTTTTTATGAACATCAGTTTATCCTCCTTCACCGTGTAAGAATGAATCTGTAAAAATGTTTAGAGGTGATTTTTATACGACGATTGCGTAAAAAATGTTCAATGTGCGTGAGATAAGTTCACCTCATTGAGCAAAGGCCAAAGATCATATAATCAATCACGAAGTCAAACAGTTTACGGGCAACATGCACTGCCAATTCGACAATACACGCGCATTGTGGCGTACGATTGAATATTCTGTACAAATCACACGTTTCGTAACTGCTCTATTTTTAATATAGAAATACGATTTTGTTGTTGGTTATACATATATAGAAAAGTGAAGTGGGTCGCATGAGCCGTGAAATTCTGCTATTACTCGTATGTCAGTAAAATCATATGAAAATGAGTATATTTTAACAATAATTCATACTATCGATATTTTTTTTTAGTTCTTATGGTTCGTTTTCTTTTCAACAAAAGTTCATCAGGTTGTAATTATTCGTCATTCCAAGGTTAAAACCCGCAAACCTACCAAAAAAAAACATGTATCTTGTACTAATTCCCTTAATAAATTTCAAAATATCAGTCTATTCGTACATAGAAAACGAAGTACCTAAACATCCTTGAAAATTATAATGAAATTGTTTTGATCTTAGCTTGTATTGATAATTTGTTGTATGCTGTTAAGATTTGTGTAAATATTTTAGCATAAGCAATTGCGATGTCTTTAATTATGCCAATATGCTCGCGAATGCTACGCTACCTCAACAGTTCAGTTATTACAAGTTTAAATGTTCCTTGTAGGGTGACAATGCAATAAAATTAAAATTTATAGTTTATAAATACTGGTAGATTAGATAGCTTAGCGCAAGTTCAAACATTTTAGGATATTCGCGAAAATCTATAAAATTCCCAGTTGGGGAAAGTTATAACAGAGGTCTAAACAAGTACCTATCATAAGCATAGAAATAGATCTATCAAAAACGCAGTCGTTATTCTGCAAAAGAAAAGTCGTGCAATGATCAAATCTGGACGCTGATCATATACGATATATATCCAGGAACGTTTAAAATAACGATGAAAATGAAGATGATGATTTAATTATTGAGATTCCTATATATATTTACTCAAAAATTTGATATAACCTACCAGCCAATATGCACAAAAATATTTTTACGGTGATACCTACGGCGCTAAAAGACCAATATTCAAATATTATATTCCATACTCTAAGAACGAACTATGTATTTAAAGTAATAAAGCAAAAGTGTTTTTAACCCTAATATCTGAAAGATGGTGAATCTACGCCATGCGCGTTTAAAACAAAATGACAACCATTGGCTAATAAAAGCAATTCTATCGGTCATAAATTCAAACAACATTAGAAATTTGTTTTATTGTTGAATTTGTTTGTTTGTTTGTATTCAACCTATGTATGTAAACTATCCCGCTATTGGTACCACCAATGGTAGAAATAATGCCTATTATTAAATACACATCGAACCTATTTACCAAATTTATTCAATTAGTGAAATAATTACGTAATTAATCAAAGCAAAAATTAAAAAATAGCATTTAACAACGCCAAACAATATTTAAATATTTTTGATAGCCACTAACATTTCGCATCACGCCTTCGACCGAGTCAACTCGACGAATGATATTCACCTGCACGGACTAATAAATTAGTCAGTCAGTGTCCACGTGTGTGCGTCTCACGCAAGATTTCAAAGACGAGATGAATTGCCGCGAGAAGAAATACTAGAGGGGTGCTCAAACTTGAACTGCTGGCGATCTACCTCAATATTTTTAGACTACTTACGATCGACTCTGAGAGACTGCAAGTGTGTGTGATGCAGGATTGTCGTACACACACGATACACCCTACCTACCTACTCTGAGTAATAAAAATAGTTTTCAAAACGGAAAGCGATTTATACAAATAACGCTACTACCTAAATTTCAAACTAAAGCGGCTGTCGTGTAGTAAATTCTAAGGGTTATTCTTTTGTTAATTTTACTATGAAAATTATAGGCCTGTTGAATATAATAATAATATGTACATATGCAGGAAATTGCAGCTGAAAATATTTTGATTTGAGAGATCGTTTTTTTATTTTTATTCCACTCCCATAAATATGAACGAGCTTTTAGTCTTGTATCATATTCATATTATAAACTTTATTTCATTTTATTTTATTTTCAGTTATTTTAGAAATACTGCATGATCAAAAAAGAAGAAAGAACAACTTACAAGTAAAAATCTGAAAAAAATTCAGAACGCAATAAATAACCGTAACTAGTGCAATGATAATAAAATATTTAAAAGGAGGTGGGTGTTAGTCTTACCCAGAGGTCACGGGCTCGATGCCGCGCGAAAAATTCGTATAAAAAAATATTTTTCAGATCTATTTGAAGCATTAGACCCAAGGACCATAGATTAATCGCGGAAAGTGTTAGGTACATAAATAATAAATTGCCGATTTTAGGGGGGTTATATTAGGTTACAAGTATTTTTGAAAACTAAAAAAAAATGGTTAGGAAAAAACGCGTAAAAAAAATATAAACAACGTAACCTGTAATAATAAACATCACTCGGTAGGTTACCTAAATTATTATTACCTAATGAATTTGCATTATACATACAATTACTTATGCTATGCAATCGAGCTTCACTAACTACAATATAGTTCCGTTTAGCATGTTAGGGCAAAACTAAAATAAATTAAATTAAAATAAATTAATAGTAAAAATACATTTTTTAAAACACGCTTTAATTTAGGTGCTAGAATGCGTATACAAAATTTCGTGTCTGTTCTGTTGACCGTTGCGTAGTTCCTTCATCTAGAGCAAAGGTGTCCAAACTACGGCCCGCGGGCCAAACCCGGCCCGGCAGGCGATTTTATCCGGCCCGCCAAGGATTTTGAAAAATTTCGTTGCAAATTTCGTTAAAGCAATTGGCTGGTAAATTTATTTCTATGTATGGCACTACCTATATTGTCGAACAAACTTTTTCCAGGTTGAAGTATCTGAAATCTAATTATAGGGCAAATTTATCGGATGATCATTTACAATCATTGCTAATAATTGGTGTTTCCGATTTGAATCCCAACTTTGAAGAAACTCTCCAGGAAAAAACCCAGTTCCACCATTCCCATTAAAAATTGCATGAAATAATTTTATAATAATATAATTTAGACATGTTTGTTTAGTATTGTTATATCTGTAATTTACTATAAAAAAAAATTTATAATATATATATATATATATATATATATATATATGTAGCAACAATAAAAAAATTCAATGCTGCTTTACTTGTAATAAGGTTTTTTAATTCACATATTTACAATGCTTGGCCCCCGCTAATGAATTTAAATACCAAACTGGCCCTCGCAGCAAAAAGTTTGGACGCCTCTGATCTAGAGTCATTCCTGGGTGTAGAATTAGGTCAAGCTAACCATAAAAATGCATTATCATTGGAACTAAACCATCATGTCAAATTTCAACTACCTAGGATAAGGGAAGTGGTTCTAATTCGGCTTGAAAGATGTGACCTAAACCGACATTTGAACAAACATTACAAGCTAAATAAAAACTAAATCAAAGAAATCTTTGCTTTTTATGTTATTTATTTTATTTTATTTTTATTTATTCTTTATTGAAAAATCCAACAGTATTCATATTTATCATTACAAAAAAACTTATTACTAGTATACAAAACCAATTATGGATTTCGGACATTTTACAATATTAACATTAGCATAAAAAAAATTGTGATAGTGTTCTTAAAATATACATAGAATTATTTAGAATTTGTTTTTAAAATTAACAATTTTGTGTACCCAACCACCTATTTTTTATAATGTAAAATGTTTAGCAAGTAACGAACGTCTAGGGAAATCCCACGTGGGATAAGGCTGTGAAACTAGAGACAGGGGGGGAGGGGGGAGGGTTGAGGATAAAAGGCTCCTGCCTGGGAAAGTAATATTCTCTTTATTTATTGCGGAACGGATGTAAATCCAGACACAGAGAGAAAAGACGATAGTGATAATAGACGCGCTGCGGAAACAACAAAGCAAGCCTGCCATGCACAGGACTGCCTGAAACAAACGATCATTTGACACATAGCTTTAACACAACTAAATAAATTAATCACTAATCCAGTATTCCCATTTTTCCAGCCAATATCAATTTGAGTGTTCTTCACCATCCCCCCATCATACATGCCTAAAATAAATACGTTTACTATAGCATAGACTGAGATGCTACATTTAGTGGAAATGTTTTCTTCCATTTTTCCCGGCCAATTGGAGAGTTATCACTCGCTAATATGGTTTGATCGTGTTATGATTATGTTTACTACGATATATAATGCACCAAATAAATTAAAACAAATTTCAATTGAATAAAAATCGGTTATTGAATGAAAATTTTGCCAAGATTCCAAGAAAATGGTTTGGGCGTGGTGGTTTTGTGGTTGGTTTTCGCGATCTCCCGATCTAAATCCACTCGATTACTTATAGGACACTATTTTTTTGCACAAAAGAAGGTATTATTGTAAGCAAAATGATTTTAGTTGCTATGTTAAATGAAGCTATAGTTAAGCCTTAGCCAAAGCATTTTGCTAACATAAGAAAGTGTTGTATTGACGGTGCCTATTTTGGGCCACTTCCTTAACATAATTGTTTTGAAGTAATAGCATAAAATAGACTATGTTTTACTAGGTATAGTAAGCGTGCATGCATGTATCAAAACTTATAACCATCATTTAAAATAGGCACAATATGTAAAATCTACCTTATAAAGAAGTGACCATATTACTAAGAAAAGGATCGCAGCCACTTTGCATCTAATGGCGCACACAATCTCGTATTAAAACATACTAACCTTTAACAAAATTAATGATGCGGTTTAAGTTGTATGATTCAAATTTAAGGGTTGAAGAGTGAAACAACGAGGGTAGTAAAAGCTAGGGTGTGTTTGTTAGTAGCGTATACAGGTGATGGTGAGTTCCTGTCTATTATTTGTTGGTTTGGGGGCGAATTTGTACGACGTTGACGTCTGTACAATGTATTTTTTATAAAACGGTACACAGCTCACCCTTCAATTAAAACAAATACTTCGATAATACTACTTGGATCCCGCAAATGCTAAGAAAATAAAAACTTTATTGTACATCGTTATTATAACAAAGACCTGTGTCTAGGTTTCATTTTAAAACTAATATTGTCCCAGCTAACAGACCATTGCAGTGATTCAGGTAAAAGTATCGGCTGCGTCGCAATCAAGAACTTATTTTTGTAGCAGAGTAAGATTGAAACAGTCTAGCCGCGTACAATCTGTGTTACGAATATAAACACATGTTCTTTTCCTAAAGTGACTTGAGTTAGGTTGACAGTTTTGTTTGCAAAACTGAGAGTCTTGCTTGACACCATAAATTAGAATAATAAAGAAACGTCAAATCGAACAGGTTAAACTTTACGCATGCCCGTTATATACAATTCTGAACTACCTATTTAAGTAAAAAAATGGCACGAAACCATAACTTACTCGAAACACTATAATGAAAATAAAAACGATTGAGGGTTTATATAAAGAAACTTTCAAGCAAAAAAAAAATATCAAAGAGCGCCATTTTTCGGCCGTTCCTCCGTAAATACGGCACTAAAGTCTCGAAATTTATTGCTACTATAATTAATCACGAAAAAAAACAAATTGTCCAGAAAATCGTCCAGACGGCCATGTGTACCAGTTAAGGAGAACATTTATAATACCACTAACAATGCTTTTACTAACAGTATAAATATAATCTACTACAAATATATAGGAAATAGGACAATTTAGCACTTTTGATGGGAGTCAGGTGGAGGTTTAAATTAGCAATATTATATATGTTTAACACGTGATCACTTCTCCCGTGACTTTGGCATAAGAAAAATTGGTTTAGTCCACAGGATTTATAATAACTGTATAATCTATGTATAGGGAACATTTTTATAACTAATTTCGCTAATAAAAATATGTATAATGGTAAGTAGAAATTATAATGTTCTTGTTACAAAATAAATAAAAATGCTAAACCATTCTAAAAACCATTAATAATTTTAATATAGGAAATTTAATGGAACATCGAAAGCAAAACGCATCTTCTCTGCAAAATACGTGAAATCCGAGTTAAAATAATGTTTTATTCAATGTTTTTCACGGGTTGTAAAAGTAATAAGAAAACAAATAATATTATATGAATCGTGGTTACGTATGTTTTTCCTATGCTAACGTATATGTACGGATATAAAATACGATAAAATTGTAGTCCGCTTTTATGTACGCATTTTACATTTTTTTTTTATTTGTGTAATGCACTATATACAACCCCACGAAGGCTGGTGCCTTTTCCGTAGGTATCTTAGCATACAAATTCAACAATTAAACATGTCAACATAATGTCACATTGTTCTTATGACTATGGTGACACTTTTCGCGACACATTAATTAAATTAAAATTAAAATTACAACACCAACACTACGGCACTGAAAGGACATAGAGGTCGCTATTTCAGAAATTGAGACCAGTCTTATCTGAGGGCTAGTCGAGTCGTTAAGACGTTTGAACTTAGCGCGCCAGTTCGAAACCATTTTTAACTATTCACTTCGATTATCTCCTAAATTGCGCAGGACCACAATAACTATTGTGTAAATATTGTCGTCGATAAGGCCAAATGGTGTATTTCAATTTTAGGCGTAATTGAGAGCCGTAGATAGATTTCTTTTGCCGTCCTTTATGCTGGGGCGAAGAGGCGTTTCTCTTGTATAAGCCGTTTGTTTACACACAATAAATAGGTGCAAACAGGCGTATCACAAACAATATGGCGTAGGTCATAGTAATCATCCAAAAAGTAACGGCCTAAAACCATAATTTACTATAAATATGCCGACTGGATTGCAGACGGGCTGGCAATTACTACAGACGACTCTCGCGCAGGTTTGTCTGCGTCCTAATTAACTGCAAGGCTATCGGATATGCAAAAGGCAGTTGCCAGGTCTTCTTTTGCACGGGCCGCGGCCCATTTTATCGCTATACGTATGACGCAACGCAACCCGCAAGAATAATGACCTGCCTGTTGGGTGAATGTAAAATTTATATTTGCGTCGGATAACACGGCGCGGCGATCTTTATTTCGCTAAGGCCTTTGCGAATACGCAACAAACTTTTGACAACACGTAGTTAATTTCGGAAATCCCTACCCCGCGAGACAATTAGCTGTAATTTCATTGCAAGATAGCTACTTGTTTTTTGTCTTCGACAGGATAGGGCTAGATTGAAACATGGGCTATGTTTTCAGATTGTAACAGTTCGATATGATCGTACCTATAAGAGACTCAACTAATATTAAATTTTTCAACACAAGAACTTTCACACTCAACCATACTCCTATAGGCTTTTTACACTCTTCGCACAACTGTTTACACTTACAAACACAACACGCAAAATGCATCTTTAAAATCACAAAAACACCTTTACGCTCTAAGAATATTACAAACACGCAAGCACACTTAGAGACAATTCATGGAAAAAATAAAATAAAAAAATTTGGTTTTATTTTTTTACTACTTGTTTTTAAATCTATAATTAAGTTGTTGGTTTGTTATATAAATATTTGTAAAAATCGCTGTTTGTACTTTAATTGTATTAGATTTTCCCGCTAAGTCGCAGTCAATATCGATAAATAATAATATTAGCTTCTTTCTACTCAAAAAATGATCATATAATGGGACTATTGCCACCCTAGGACTAAGAAATAGGTTCAGCTCGTAAGGAGTAGGCGTTAACGCGATAATCATAACTGAGGTTACGTCATACGCGATTTCAAAATAGCTTAAAACTTAAACGGCTACAAAATAACGAGATTTCCGTGTCGCTGAAGATGAATTCTGGCCGGACATGGTAAAAAATAATAGTGCGACTATCAAAATAGTTACGGCCGACGATATACCTGAATGCACCATACGGTGTCCATCGGTGGTACTATGGAATGTGCAAGCCAGGCAATAGGCAATAATATGCAAGCGTAGCGACTTCGTTGAACGCGACTCTGTAGCTATGGCTGTGATTGAACGCGATTTGTCACCGCTACTTCAATAACGCGGCTATTTGTTGCGCTAGTATAATAGTGTGATTTAAACGGTGTCGCCTTACAACACTCACGTCTAGAGGGAATATCGAAGCAATCCATATTCCAAAGTAAAACGTTCACCCAGAGCAAACTTAGTCCTAAGTATGTGCTGTCAAAGTTAAGCAAACGTGTCCTGTCGATCCAACGGGACGGACGGGGAGAGGAAGGAAGCGCAGACAGTGATAGGGACCTCCCGACAGCCCAGAGGACTAATACACTTACCGAACGATATAAGGCTAAAGGGGGCAACAAAGTTTAACCGCGAAACAATAACCATTACATGGTTGTGGTACATCTACGAGTATGAAACAAGCTGGTAGTACCCAGCACTTTCCGGATTCACAATGGTGTCAGAGATTAGGATTCACACCTACCCGTATCTACATTTAAATGTATCTACATAAAAAGCGTCCTCTAAACACAACTCGGTGTAAATCGGTTCACAACTTGTAAAATCGATAGTTTTTGGGGATTATATAAAAAGGTATTAATGACAGTGTTAAAAAAAAGAATAATATTATTCAAAATAAAATTGCGGTAATAAATCATTTATTATAATTATTAATGTGAATCTGGTTTATTTTTCATTTTTGATATTAATATCATCGACGGTTTATTTCTCTAATTCCACTGAACATAAATTATTGTTCTCAAAAATATTCATTAAATATCGATCATTCTATCATGTTTTGGCTCTATTTTAAAGGTTGACCTTTTGAAATGGAAAATATCAATGAGTATAAGTGAAAGTTAAAGATGTTTATAAAATACAGGCCTATATTTAAACCGACTCACGGAATTTCAAGGACAGTGGCTATTAGATATATTTTGAATATTGTTATATTTAGGTTAATATATATTTAGTAAAGTGGTAAAATGTATTTCTTAGATATCGTAATAGATGAATTTTTATTCTTTTACGACATTCGCCGTGGTATATGCTAACCTGACATTATTGAAACTTTTTAATGATTATACAGGGATGGAATGGGATGGATATATGTATATATATTTACAACGTAGGATATATTTTCATATATCCTTCGTTGGACGTAAGTTTTTCTTGTAAATATTCATTAAACCATTCGCTTCTTATTCATTACAAGTCATATTCGTTACATTTTCACTGTTTTTCATAATTATTGTTTCTCTTTTAAATATTTTTTTTTACTACTTTAATGAAAGTTTGATCGCAAGCATTCGAATTTTCCAAATGTCAATACTGTCAGACTTTTATATAAGTAATCTAAACTAACGGCGAAGGCCTATTATAACGCAAGGAGTCATCTAAATACGGTATTTAAGCAATACATTATACAATTTTACTATATATAATTTATTATAATTAAATATGTTATCATTATATATGCCCATATAATGAATAAAAAAAACTAATATAAATATATGCTTATTTTGAACGCAATTTCCATTCCTTAATGTTGCTAAATCGTTATGGTACAACCTGTACAGTAACTATATTATAAGAATATTTATAAACCACCCGTTGCAAAAGAAGATGGAACGACTTGACATAAAGTCAAATTAAGTAAGGCTTGGTTATCTTCATCCATTGAATGAAATTGACAAGAACTGGCTGGACCTAGCCGTGACCTGAATTTAGCTGAAACTTTTATTGATGCCGCGCAAATAAACGAACTTCCCTTTAAACAACAATCAATGGTACGTACCTATTGTATGTGGTAGGCATTAATAAACAGATGTAACGCTTAGAGAACATTCACGATTTTTTTGTAAAATTGTGCGGGTTTATGAGAATAATACGTCAAAATTATTTATTAAGACTTACATGTCAATAATCTAAATTAATAAAATTAAAACCACGAAAATGAACCTCAGAATACGGTTATTGTGGTCACTAGACAAAATTAGCTGTATTTATTATTGTATAAGAAATACATTTATTTATCAATAGTGTACGAAGTAAACAGAGATCGTGGTAGTCTAGTGTTTAAGGCGTTGGACTATTGACCCAAAGGTTGCGCGTTCGAATACGCACATGGTCATTTTAACGCTTCATTACCACATCTTCCTTGACTCGGGTGACTTGAGTAGGGCCCAAAATAATTGTATATGACCTAGTCATAGTAATTATTTATAAAAAAAAAACAAAAGGCTTATATTCGCATAATAATAATAACAATAATAAAGTTTGCTTACTTAATAATAATTTTATTCGTTAAATAAGATTAATTTATTCAACATGAATTTTATCAATTAGGACACTATTGAATCATAGGTTTATTTTTGCAGTTTTTCAGTGCGCCCCCCTTGTACAACAGAAATATGCCCGCCCATCTACCCAAGTTAACGAATGCCATGGTATATTTTATTCACCGCGCATGCCGTGCTACGTTCGTCTCGTCCTCACATTATCACTTGGGACTTCCAGTGTGAAGATTATTATTACACATTAATATTGACTTGCATGACATGACCGAATATTTACGGTTATTATAGTTTACACATTATGCACAGGGCATAATGTGTAAACATGCCTATTAATTATGTAATAAAGATACAATGTAGCGCAGGCATAATGGAGGCTTGAGCGTAATTTAATCTCTATCTCCCGTTACCTTTCGGGAGGATAACGACTCATCTGACCTTTGGCCCTTTGGCCTGTTAACCTTTTTTGTCTTGAAACATACGCTAAACGGCACGTGTTTTCCAACATTATTGAAAGAAGCGGCCTTAATCCAATATCAATTAACCTATTGCGAGTTAGCACCAAGGTATATTTTAACGTATCGTTATATTATATTATACAAAATGAAATAAAAAAAAAACACAAATAATGGGCGGGATAACAGATTAAATAAGTTCATTTAGTTTTGCGTTTTTATGCTTTTAATTATAGTTATCGAATATTTTATCGAAAACTCGCAAATCTTCTCGATCGACTCCTTGTTACATATAGTGCGCGTTAATGTGCAACTATGTGAACGATTCGACTGAGCTCTCGAGAATACGACATTATTAGAGATGAATACAATCATTATTTTTTTTCTTCATATAAGTAGATTTTTTCAAAATGATTTTAATTAACTTAATGAGCAATGCACGCACTAAGATACATTATAAAAGTAGCCAGTGATGTTTTTATTGATAATTAAATAAAAAAAACCCGAAAATACTTATAATCCTATCCGGATTATAAGTATCAAGTAAAAAATAATCCCAAAAGATTCTCCTGTTTAATAAATATAGCTTAAGAAAAATCTAAATTATTGTTTGCGTTTAAGATTTCCTTTTACTAAACTACGCGGAAAAAAGAAAATATTATTAACGTCTTAGAATGTGGCATATTTAATCGATAAAATTTTAAAGAAAGAAGGTGGAGACAATAGACATTTTTTTACTATTCTAAATTAATTATACATTAACTAATTAAATTAACAATAAATTATATTAATTACGCAATTAATAGTATGACTTGTATTGCATTTTGTTTTGATTGTTTGGATATTCTCGTAAGCTATCCATTGTTTTATTAGAGCAACAGTTTATAACAATTACAATAAATTATAAATATTATATTATTTTTCACAAACGTGCACTGACGAATGGAACGTGTTACAATAACAATTATTGCGCACGCGATCGATTATTTATCTTAATAGCTTTTTTCTAGCGTGCTTCGATTTAGGACTACGGCATAGCCACTTTAGTGTCAATACAATTATAGTATATTCACTATTACGGTAAGCCACTTGCGAGGTGTTGTTTGCCTTAAATGAACGGTCTCGCAACACGAAAACAACGATAAGGCAGATGGAACTGCGCCCAACAACACAAGCCATACGAATGAAGAAGAAGGTAAACCAAATATCATCCGTTAACACTGATCAGGCAAAAAATCACAGTTGAATGTTTTATCACATACACAAACCTATAGATATTACACGGTAAAGTAAAAAAAAACATTACCAAGAGCAACCCTAACGTGTGTATAGTCGCCGAAGGCCTTGAACAAACCATAGGAATGACAAATTTTAATTACGCAGATATGCTACTACTTATTATAGTTAAAAATATAAACAAAAAAGGATAATAAATAGCAAACATCCAGTTTTATAAATTTCTCTAAGATTTTAAAATTAACCATTTTAAAAATGCCCCGCCTTCATTCTCCGTGACGTATATTCCCACCTAGTTTAAACACACAATTATACCATATGGAGACATATTTCAAATTAAGGAGAATTATTTTAATGGGTATAAAAAATAATAATAATAAAAAATCCTTCAGACAATATCAGTAGACTGAATATTTCCTTCAGTTAAAGAATGACGATGTTATCCTTTATTAACTCTTGTATTTTCTTTCGGCGTATGTTGTTGTCATAATATTTTCGTTTCATATTATTAGAGCAACATTTTACCTGTTGCTTTGTTTGGACTGATGGATACAAAACACTCGAAAGCTCATTAATATGATATCAAAGAAGAAAAAACAGTTCAATTACATCAATTCAGTATTAACGCAATGTAACGTATGGTAAAAAATAAATAAAATAAATTATTATTATTAGAGAATAATAAAAAATAAAAATATTTTAAGGCTCGTAGCGAAGTTCAGATGAGTCTGCAAGTGATTGTAGTAAAATGCAATTTAGCTATGTCTACTTTATTTAAAAAATAGCTACACATTCCGACTGACTGTACTTTCTATTATGTTTTTTTTTACTATTGTGCTGTGATACACAATTTGATTTGGTTCATAAATTGTTGGCCTCTCTTAGAACAGGTTTTTAACCTAGTTACTGCAAAAGTAACAGTCAACGACTGTTATTTTAATTTATCTTATATAATTTATTGTATTTCTGAGTGATTATTGCAATAAATAAATAAATTGGCAAATTTAATTTACTCTGAACCATTTAAATATGGTAGACTATCAGCAGTTTGCAGTGCAACTTGGCCATTGATTTCATCTAATCTAGCAAGATGAAAAGATCGACAAAATCTCAATAAAGAGAGGCCTTTCGTCGGCAGGCGGTAGCAGAGCAGCGGATTCTGCTTGGCTTGGTCATTGCCAAGATCTGATACAGAGTTGAGACACGGCTGAGCGACTATCGTGACGTCACAATTTGCGAACGCATTGCCAAAGAATAAAGCTACATTTTCACGGATATTCAGCGGAAAAGTTCTCCTGAAATTATATATGAATATGATTAAGAAACAACATGCGTTTTTATACGAATGCCTTCACTGTAGGCACACATACGATTTTTAAGGAAAGTTTGCAACCTCTAACTATTTACAACCGTGTCTAATTTTGCAGTATTTTTTTTCGATACCATATGTTTTTTGTAATTAAGTATAAATTGAAACAATTTTTTCTACAAAGTAAAAGGGGACTTTTAAGCTTTACATACACGTTATTTGTGTTTCAATATCTTAGTATTAAAGAAAATATTTGGGATCAAATAAAAACGTGAAATTCCTAAAGTTAGATTATTTGCGAACCGAACACGCTGTATATGACCATATGTATAATCATTAACGATGATAGAGATGGGTGATGAATTAGAACAATTTCACTTACATATTATTAACCAGTGACCTGCAGTATTAGCAACGTTACTTACAGCTGTTACTTTTATTGTACAATATCTTTTATAAACACTTCAAATTATCTTTTCAACATCGCATTAAAACGCACCATCCAGTCAACATTCTATTTTACAAAGTTGCGCATTTTTTTACGGATTGGCGACGCTCAAAGAATATACGAGAACGAAAATAAACTATACGCGCAACTCATTTTCATTTTAGCCTACAAAATGCTTCTAAAAAGTCTACAAGTTAGTATCACAGATTCAATGCATCGGATAAACTAACGACCACAAAATAATACTTATACCAAGTCCGAAAAGTGATGATTTGATCAATAAAGTAAAAAATCTAGGGGTTTTATTTGTTTTTACAATTCTAGCAGTTCTGACATTATGATCAAGCATCAAATAAAACAGAACGTTTTTAACTTTGAGACTATAACTTCATCCAATTTTAATAAATCTCATTACTCATCTCGTTATCTCATTACACATTACTGTGAACTCTTCAACACTTATAAAAATAATAAATTATAATAATTTAAATAATTATATTAATAATAAATTGATAATAAGAAAAAGAAACAAATATAACATTACAAATAGTAATAATGATCTGAAACAAAAACAGTAATCAGTGTTTATAATGCTTTAAGAAATTGTTTTCTTTTTTTTAATATTGGCAAGAATATTAGGAATAAATTTATGTACTGAAAAATAATTAAAACACGCGAAATCAACAAATATTGGTCAGTTTTAATATAATTTCATGAAACGCAACGCAACGCGATGTTAATTTTTATCGCTCAAAGTGAAAAGAACACTAATATTAAGTAATAAATTATTCTATTAAATGTGTATATTACCATTCAATGACAGAAACAACTAAATGAAGCTTACTCTAGATAAAAATCGCCAAATTGACGCAAGCAATCGCCGTCATTATTTTTGTACTCGAAAGCTCTCTAACGATCTGCACAGAGGCCAGATCCGACAAACACGTTCGTACTAACAAGGTCGAAGACTACACAGACTGTACTAATAAAGTCGTAAGGACCAGGCATACTCTCTGGGATTTCTAATCAGCTGAGTAGATTATGTATATTATTGATAATTATCTCAGCCTCTCAGAGGATCATTTAATTTGTTTAGCACATGCTAACCGCGTTGAATATCGTATGCAGTGCAAGTGAGCATATACAAACGCACCGTACTGATATTGTCAAAGATATTTTGCAGATAATAGACACAATTTCATCTTGAGTTCGTCATAATTTCTACGTTCCTTCATTACATCATTTAAACTTTTTTTTCATAGGCACTTTGAGACAGATTTTTACCCTATTTCCTGCCAAGCTCTTGTGATTTGTTTATTTCTTCTCTGGGTGACCCGCGGGACATCTGTGAACTCGTAAACGCCAACAAACAAGTTTTTAGGCCAAAGTCACCTCTTCTTGCCTGCCTGATTAATGGCCGGCTCATCTCGTTTGGGTCCGGAGGTCGATGCGAATGTTCGCAGAATATTTCCTTAATCCGTTATATAAATAACGGATTAAGGAAATTGACATTCTGAGAGTTGGGTACATAAACTATTATTATTTAAAACATGTGTAAGAAAATTAGTTAGTTTATGTTAGTGTTTTATCTTTATCCGATCTTTTTTTCTTTCGTCTTAAGGCGACTACATACGTGAACGAAGAACACCTTTGAACAATTCTGACCTACAATTCGTTGCTTGCAAAAAGAAGCCTCTTACGGTGAACCGAAAGGTGTAAACTTTATGACAGCCATGAACGGCGTTTATAACAAACCGCGGTCTAACATTTTGTATGAAATAATTTTTGGTATAAATTATCATTTTCATATTTAAAAGCTAAAACAAATATCTTCAGTTTTAGACAAACTCTGTTATTTTATTTCCAAGTTGTTATACCATATATCTCAAATCGCTGAGGTAAATTGCTACTCTGCTCCATTCTTATTATATTTTTTTTTTATTTTATATAGGATAGTTCTGGTTTCAGAAGCGGGTCCTTTCAAAAACATGGTGGTTCAGTTTTTTTAAATATTTTTTGCATAATAATTAAAGAAATTTGCGTAAGCAATTCTATAGAATAATCAATCTTTAATGTTTTTAAACTAGATTACTCACATCTCATTATAAATGTCTCTCCTGAGTGAATCTGTAATGAATATTCCACCAAAATAGTCCAGTGGTTTTTGTGATCATAAAATAAAGAATATTTACTTTATTATATTGAAAAAAAAAAATATTCTTTATTATACAGAGAAAACAAATTGCAATTATGATAAAAGAACTAAATACACACGACTTAATCAATTCCTGTAATTACATTATTATTACGAATGTTTGTTTTTTAAGCCCCTAATTCGCAAACCAAAGGCCTTAATTGCAAATTCAATTATTTTCGAGGCAATTCCACGCTAAGACCTGTATTACGATAAGAGTATAATAAAATGCTGCCAGTAAACCTAACATAATAAAAAAAACATGTCTTAGGCCTTCGACAAACAACGCCATATATATTATTTTGTATTAGATGAGGAAAATAATAATTATATTAGCAGCGACCAGCCGTTGTTTGCTTTGTTGCTACAAAAATAAACCGCTCATGGACGGGGATCGGAGAGGAATCGAAGAAGACAGTGAAGAGAATGCTTATCTGCCATGGACCACATTTTCACCATTATTATTTTCATTAGCCATGACAAAATACCTAAATAGATTTATGAACTATTTATTTTATTCATTTATTTGAGGCATATTTTATATTTTGGTGAAAAGTGCATTGTGTCTCACCTAACTTTGTTTTAAATTATAATGCTGCTGCTAACTTAGGAAAAACAGAAAAATTTTTGAAAATCAGATACATGTGGCGCAAGAAAGGAATTACACTTAATACAATACATATTATTTGTATGCATAACTTATGTTGATGTCATTGGATAGAATGCATAAACAAGTATAAATCAAAATATATGAATAGATACGAAATGAAAAAAAAGATTCCAGATCGATTAAGCATCCTTAAAGAGGATCAAATGGCGTCTTAAAATAAGATAATCTAGATTTTAATTTATATTTACTATTGAAGAGGAGTTATTAAACTAATAGAGAACAATAGCAATTCAGAATATATTTAGAGATGTTTTTCAGCCAGGCTTAATAAAATGTTAATAATTTTGGTGTGTAATTTTTATGAAATAAAAATCGTTCTGCGACATAAAAAAAGTTTTTCCGTAAAACCTTTTTATTAGTCGAAATGCGGAAAATTGCATAAATGGTAATAAGGAGTAGGGAATTGGGTGGCGCGCGCATTTGCACGTTTCATACTCTACTAAAGAATTAACAGCGCATAGAGAAGATGCCTAATTGAAATATAAATATAAATAAAATCATTTCAGCATGATCATGAACATGAATCATGTAGTGATTATCAATGAGATGGTTAATTATTATCATATGCAGACTCTCGAGGACCGACGTACCATAGTGGATATGGCAATTCTCCACGATGTAATACATAACAGGGAAGACAGACCATATCTGGTGTCAGGTATCAACCTGCGAGGGCCTTCTCGCACCACGCGCGCGTCTACTCTGCGTCTGTTAATAAATAAATAAATAAATTCTTTAAAAAAAAAATATTACGAAAGTCACTAAAACGGATTAATTGCGGGTCCTGTAAATGTTTATACAAATAGTACATAAAAAAATAATCATTATACATATAAAATAAGGTATATAAAATATAGTATCTAATAAATACTTCTATTACTAAACTATATATTTTAAATATACTTTTATGTATGCAATATTTACGTATCCATAATTTGGTCATATCAACAATATTTTTAAAGTAGTAAGAACCCTACAAGCCTCTTAATAATTAAAAAACTACATAATAATGTGATGATCATCAGTATAAAAAAAAATTAAAGTGTTTTACGACGAACTACAAAAGATCTCAATCAAGTCGTCTGTGATTAGAAGATCAAGTCAGGCGAAGAGAAACGCCAAGCAGCGGATAATGACCTCGTGAGATGGGATGGACGTGGAGGTGAGGCGTTCGGAAGCTTTAACAATACCCTTACAAAGGAAATAAAAATAGGACACTCGCCGCTCACGTACCTGCTACACAAGGTTTACCGTAGGTACATATGTAGATAAACATCTTTAGATATCTACTAAAAACTGCCAGTAAGACAGTGATGGATCTAACTAGGTAATTTCCCTCCCTCCTCTCAACTTAGGGTAGGCTGTGTGTAGATTGTGGAAACCAGACAAGCCTAGGTTAGTCCAAATAAAAAAATACTCTATTCGCTAAACAATGTTTTTTAATAAGATTTTAAAATGCCAGAATAACAATGTATGTATTGATTGAATAATAAAATAGAGTAAATATTCCTAGGCCGCTGTTGGGGTGTAATTTTTAGTCAGGAATTCGGCTATAAATTTAAAAAAACTCATTTTGCAAAAAGGCTACCATAACGCTAAATGAAGTGAGGTGTCCAATTTCTGTTTGTATTGATTCGTCGAATTCGGATGCGGAAATGCCTGTTTTTTCAATTGCTATAATTTTCCTAGTATATAAGATATTAAATTCGTTTAAACATTATATCATTCCTTAGATAAGGGCCTAAAACTTATCCTAGTAAACTTTTTTGATAGAACCAACCATTGGTCAAAATGTTAATTGTAGGCTCTACAATTTTTGATATGAGCAACTTCTTACGGCACAGTATAAAGAGGTATTTAGTATACGCAAACTCGCTGCGCAAGGGTACGGCGGGTGCGTCAGCTGTTTGATAGAAGTTTGTACAATTTGAGTTCGCCTATCCCCTACTTTGATCTGGTGAAATCTACCTCGTCTTCCCGCGTTCCGAAAGGGATTATTTTTATTTAATCAAGCATAGGTTAGACTTTCACTATATCTAAGTATGTATGTATGTTACACATACATACATACTATTGTTTCATACGAAACAATCGTAATTAACAGTGGAGTGCCACTCTAATAAGACCTCAAAGATGACCTGAATCAACAGAAACAATATTGCAAGACAAACGGATTCCTAGATAAAGACTGCATACTAAGCGTTTATTCAATATTTGTGCGAAGTAATTGATCAAACACCTCAGACCTCGAGATTAGTCAAGATTATCGACCGAATGCTACAAACTGGTTCAATGCCAATGCTATTAAGGGTAATATCAGAACTGTCGACGATCTATTATGTTTGAGACCAAATTATCATGTTTGTGACATCGTTCCAAAACCCCAGTAAAAAGTAATAAATCGAAATTAATATAAGAGGGGCTGTAATAATGTGATTATCATACTTAAACCGCGTTCAAAGACCAATCCCGATAAAAAAGCCTTGCGATTTCAAAGATGATTTGTTTTGACGTCATATAATTCATAAAAGTTTCTGAAAAAAAAAATACGAAAATTTACGCGGTAATATAAAATCGTTCTTGCCATAGGTTCGTCCGCTCGCGAGGCCACACCGCGCTAGGTCATTGACCGGCCTTAGCCGAGCGCAAACGAGCGAACGAAAGAGCAAAATACAAAAAGGAATTTACACAAGCGCTTTGATAAAATTAATAAATTTGAGCATGAATTATTTTCACATATTTATGTACAATTTCTTACAATTAATATGAAACATAAACACATCCTTTATCCTGTGGGGTTAAAGTATAAATCAAGACACCTGACATATAGACACCAGTAGTTATTACAATACAAATATCAACAGCTTCTATACATTATTTAGTAGTAGTAAATTATTTGACCAGAACCTGACGCCTTACAGCTAGGCCGTAAAGGCGTCATTGACGGTATCTTCCACCCAGACTACTCGCACCAGTGGTACCAACTTGTGCCAACCAGCGGCACTTCTAGCCTATATTCAATGTGCGTTTTGGATGGCCACAGACGCGACTATGGTAGGGTTGCCATACGTCCCGGTACACCGGCACATGTCACCGGTTTAGAGCCTCGGTCCCGGTTATCCCGTTTGACCCGCAATATGCCCCGGTAAACGATTAATCATGGTTTTATATTATTGCTAAAATTATGCGAATAATTCGTGGGACCACGTTAGATCACGTTGGCTGGCGGTAAAAGCGTGGGGTCGAGGGAAGTACCGATATTTTACAAATATTTTTCCATATATACAGTATTGAATAAAACACTGAAATACCTTTGTAAGGGAGCTGATGTAATTCATGGTAATTTACGATATCACTCAGAAACTAGTTGGTTAACCGTCTTTGTTGCCGGCCATTGAACGTATTCTGAAAATGTGGGAACCACTGAAAGATTTCTTTTTTTCACAAACTAGTTTGCGGCGCTATGGGGGGCAGTACCCCCCCCCCCCCCCCTCTCCTATAACTACCTTATGTTTCCTCCAATTTGATATCAGTCCCGGTCGGAGCCAAACCATTTATAGCTATGGGCTAGATTTTAGGTCTAAGTAAACTAAAATAACAAAAAATACAATCGTATCATGGCCTTTTTTTCAATTCCAACAGCCGCGCGGTCATATTTTTCAAATTCGAATATGATATTTGCGCTTTCTATCGAACTGTCAACGTTTCAATTACTAAAAATTCAAGTTTACAAATATCCGTTGTCATCAAAACGGTAGTTTTTCAAGTGCATCGACCTACATAAAAAATTCAACTCTTTCGCATTTGTACTTTTCAAGCTGAAAGATGCAACAGACGGATGGACGGACGGACAAAGGACGGTTATAGTAGTTTTTTATATGTGAATGTGCGTATAGAAGCTAAAAGTAGTATCTAACTACATCGGTAGGTAGATATTACTTTCACTCGTCTATTTGATAAGCTCTCAAAAAAGGGTTACGAAGTGACCCATATATAATTTCACATATTAAAAAATTCCACTTATGGAACGTCGTACGACATCTTCAGGAATACTTGAATCCTTTATTGATTTTTAGTCCGAGAACGGTAAATAAGAGTCGTTAGTAGACAATGAAAGGTGTTTCGTTTTTATTTTGGCAAAATTATTGTGAATACATTAATAAATATATAGATTTGCACGTAATGTGCATATATTTCACACTTTATTTTTTATTTTTAGCCATGACGATCCATTTGCATATACCCTACGTTGACCGTAAGTTATTCTTGTAAATATTCATTAAATTATTCACTTCTCATTCATTATTCATCATATTCTTTACATTTTCTTGGTTTTTTAACATAATTATTTCCTTTTTAAATAATTTTTTTATCGCACAGATAGATAGGTGAGAGTGAAAAGCTTTCATAAAATACAGACCTGTATTTAAACCACCTCAAGCGATGCAACTATCTGTGCGTTCAGTATTAATTTTTCTTTGTCAAAGTCAATGTCAGACTTTTACACTAAAAGTATGTAAAGTTTATAAAAGAGTGAAATGCTTTCTTTTTGGCTTTTTTGTAATAGATTTGGTAAAATAAATATATAAGTAAATCTAATAAAATGCATCCGCTTTACTCACATGCACGCGCCGAACGATCCAATTTTTGGTCACCCATTTGAATCGCATCTATTCCTTGATTATTTCCTGTAAAAAAAGAAAACAGTTAATTATTTTACTTTTGTTACCATACTAGTAAAACATATGTGCTCGGAGAAGACAAAACTGACTTCAAGCTATTCAAAAAATGGTTTATTTAATTTGTTTAGATTCGCCAAATTACAGGTTTACAGATTGTATTCTACAATTTCTTATTATAATTAAAAAAATAAAATTACCCAATACATTAATTTAGTATTTGGTTATTTCATTTATTTGTATAAACCATAATATATACAAGTAGTAGAAGCATAAACGGTTTATACATTTTTTAATAAGCTTTCTACAGAAGAAGATTAAGATAAAATTCCGCATCTTATTTAAAATGCAAACAAACACGTTTTAAATTATGTAACGCAATACTTTTATGACAGCCCCCCCCCCCCCCCCCCCCCGGCCTTATAAAAATAATTGCATAATTATTTTTGCCTCACATCTGTAGCGTTTGTCTTCTACTCTGCCCTAGATTGAGCGCCACCTCACCGCCGACCGAGGCTTCCGTCCGCGTTGTCTCCCTTTCGCAGGCTCTGCTTGGCCAGCTGACTTCCGGAGTTATCGGACCGTCATATCAATCTAAAAAGACTAATGCTTAGTTTCAAATGTAAAGGGCTGATTTAAGAAGGAAGACAAACCCACCACTGAGAAGGTGGGGGTGGGATAGAGGAAGACAGGTCGAACCGACTTCCGCGGAAGTGATATTGCCTTCGAAGTGTAGTTAAATGGAAATTTACAATGCATGCGTCGCTAATGGCGTTTAATCGCATAACGAGTACAAGAAAGCAATTTTCGCGAGCGCACGGCGAAGAGTAAATTATCGGATTAAACGGTAGAAACACAAAGAGTGCTCATCAAACAAACAGGCCATAAACTACACCAACGAGGCAATATTTTGACTCGAACGTAATTTCCATTTCATGGGACGGAACGCACTCCCGGTTACCCATTGAGTGAAAAAATCTACTTTTATTGCCGTTAAAGGGTTAGAGTAATTAAATTATTTTGGCAGTTCCGGACTCGCCTAAACAATTTACTTACTTTAAGGTTAAAGGATAGAAAGTAAAGGATGTGGTGACATGTCCACTATTGGGTTAGGATATATTTGGGGACTGAGATCCTTAACTCCTGAGCCAGATCATAGTGCGACGTTATCAATTCGTCTGTGAGCTTTCCTCGAGAGCATCATCCAGCTTCCTTTTTAGAGTTGAAGTTTACACAGACGACCAGCCCAACATCTGTTTTATATTCGACTTCATTAAGGTGTTTTTTTAACATAAGTAAAAAATGTTTCTTTATGCAATTCCATGTAGAATATAAATACAGATTATATTTATACTACCTTCATTCATAAACTATATTTATACATACCCGAACCAGACGTATTTTATTCTCTGTTTTAACATACACATATAAATCACTCACACATTTACACACCCTCAAATAAGTACAACATTCATAATCTTTATATATTTTAAGAAGGGAACACTGTTCTAAATTTCTCATGCTATCTTAATATTACTATGAAAAATGCCAAAAATCCATAATTGGTTTTATATACTAATAATAAGTTCTGTTTGTAATTATGTATATTAATTCTGTTAGATTTTTCAATAAAATTAAATATTTAAATAAGCTTTTTCAAAGCGTCAACGCAAATTGCGACAGCTGTACATAAGCAACGGGGCAAAATGAAAACCACCGTCTTAAACCAGCTCCCCGGAATCAATTTGGTTGGAGATATGTTTTATAATAAATTTATACGAAAAAATACATAAATTAGATAAGATCGACCGACTCGGGCGAAGAGCGATCGCGTAATCGATACGTGGTCCATCCAGGTTTATTCAGCAATTTCCGGCCCTCGGCGCAGAGGACGGAAGGACGCTTTTCTTGGAACGCGGGGAAATTTGTGAAAATCTCATGTCCGCCCACTTCAGCTTCATTCGATTAATATTATTTCAGAATATTAAACATGTTTGCTGAAGCAAATCGAACTCCCGATATAAATTTATTTTATCTAATAACAATAGATATATTTAACTAAAGAAATAATAATAACTAGTGGTCGCCCAGTGGACGAAGTTAGACCGTAGTTCATTATTTTTTTAGTTTAAGCGTTATTAGGATGTTATACCTCTATAATGGTGAGTACTTAATGGTGAGTACTTCTATAATCATTACATATATTTTTTTTAAATTTTGTTTTACAACACACGAACGAACGAACGTGTACAACAAATCGTCATTAGCGCGTGTTATTTGTTTTAATTCCCTGCAATACCTATGAAATTAAAATTTAATGTTAGTAAAAAGAAAACATGTTTACAACTTGTATTTGTATTTATTTTTTGATACAATTCAATGGCAGTTGTAATTTTTTCACGTAAAAATAAGATTTGACGTTCGTAGAAGTATAAGATTATATTAATATTATTTTTTCCTTGACACTGACAGGCTATTAAAAAAGAAACATTTGAAATCACAGTTTGTAATTCATTCTGTCAATGAGCTATCAGTAGTATGAACGTTTTATTTTATATAATTTCATGTTTTTGTAACCCATATTATAAATAAATTTTACTTCAGCACTCCTTCACCATATAAACTTTAAGTATGACAAATCTCAGTACTTTTGTTTTTGAAAAGGCCATTGTAGTCTGCGGTTATAACTTCTCGAGGCCAAGTTCACGAAGTTAAAAGGCACAATTTTCGCTAGGCACTTGAAAATATAGATAAATATTATCTCACTCCACTCAGGGTGTCGTGTGCAGGGCCGTAAGGCGATTTCACAGTTCAGCGAGCGCTCATTCGGACGGAAGATTTGCCGCCTGGGCGGGCGCGGTGACTATCATCACGGGCAGACCATCATCACCTTCATACAACGAGGCCGCTTTACGAGAAAGAGCGTTATTGGTAATTACGACTGAAATAACCAACGACGAAGAACGTTTCAGCAAAGTCATATGGCTCCTAACTAATAGAAAACAAGAAAAATACTTTTATTAGGAACTATTTACCTGAAAATTACTTTACTCTATTTATTCGAGTGAATATATTTAAGTACTTTAAATAAAAAATTGGTAAAATATTTCCCAAAACGGATTATGCAGAATTTTAGTTCTTGGATGAATGTCGCATTGTAACTTTAGTTATGAAAGTACCAACGCACATTAGGAGAGGTCTACGAGGATTGCCTACAGTCGGCATTTTCACGGCTTGGACACGGTCTTTCCAACTTCGAGTTTTAATATTGTCTCCAGCAAAGTTCCACGTCATGCTGTCGTCAAAGGTGCGAACCCGCATGGCAACTTCCTATGAACGTATTCAGTCGTACCAACAAAAGCGAGGTAACAAGCGCAGGAGACTTGCACAACTTCATACCATCACCATAATCTGCTATCTAACACAGGCTGTACGCGTCATGAAGCGACGTTCAACTTTAATTGAGTTTCCTCTTGGATATACTATTAAGCGACACTTTTGTGCTTTCTGCTAAACAGTTTTAGGGCTTCTAAAGACCGCTATATAGTGTGTTTACTGAAGAACTGTTTTTTTTTTACGAAGAACCTAAAAGTAAATTGTAACCCTGGCCTGCAACAAAATCATGAAACCCATTATAATGCCATCGATTATATGTGCCCTAAAAACTGATTATCTGGTCGAATTACACATGCTCACCTATACCACAGAAAATGTAAAATGTAGTTGTATTTGTCAATGACCAAATGTCAATGAAATAATATAATAATAAGTATAAGAGACGGTATTATTCTGTGTTCCAAGGTTGATGAATGCACGCCATTGCACATGAGCCGAAGTAATAAATCTCAGATGAGCATTCAAAGTTGCAAAGGAATGCATTCACATCATTAGCTGTTTAATCTTCGCTGAAATGAGATGAGAGTTCGTCTCATCGCGTTGGCAACACAAGAGATTAAAATATTTGAATACTGAAGATTAACTACGTTTTTCATAGCTAGAATTTAAATAAAAATAAGTAAGAACCTATCTAGTTAGATAAAATAACAAAAGGATGATATTAAAAATGCATCAAACTATGTTTATAGAAAATGTGATCAGGATGATTGTGGATAATTTTGGTTTTTATCCATTTTTATCTTACATAGATACATACATATTATTAGAAATTACTAACTAAGACAGATGAGAGTTGAAATTCTATTTTTAACTCACCGTACTCATGTCATTTAAATGTGCTTGTGCTAGAGTTAGACGAGATGTTGATATAGTAAGTGTTAAAATGGTATGACGATAATGTGTGGATTCGTACAAGCGACTGCTGGGTCAATATAGTCAAATTTCTACAATCTCAACCAATGTAATCTCAACGAATGTACTCGAAGCGACCGGTGTGAGATGTACTCGTACCGATTTCATTATAATTACACCGACGCGACTGGAAGTGACCGTTTTTTTTATAAATAAACAATTAAAGACAGTCTGGACAGATACCGTCATGTGTAGCTCGTCATTGCTAAAAGTGTTTTAAGTGAATATTGAATATGTTTTGTATATATAAATGTTATTAAATAAGTTAAATTAGGAACGAATGAGTTCACATAAAAACCCGCAAGGGTTTTGTGAACAAACAAATTAAATATGTATTCTGTTTATAAATAAAGAACTTATAAAAAAAATTAAACTGAATACGTTAATGCAGTTCAAAAAGTGACACGTTATCAAGGAAATTCAATTTACAATCATAGTCACTTACCCTAACTAATGCAAATGTATAGTAGTTAAACCACAAGGGTATTAGAAATCGTGTGTTAAATCGAAACGTTATTTTCTTGTCGACATATACTCGTATATGTATAATGTTTTAAAATAATTAGGTAACATATACAAACAATTAAATAAAAAATAACGTCTGAAGAATAAACACGCAGAATATCAAGAAACTCCAGAAATAATAATGAACATATTCACCACCGCATTGATTACTAATATTTACCTACCCCCCCCCCCCATGTTGTCATGGGAGGCAACCCGCAAATTGATAGTACATACTCGTAATTGCACGATAAACCAAGTTCAGCGCAATATTACTGGCGCGCTATGTGGTCGTATCTAAGTCGGATCGGAACGTACCATCAGCGAAATAAACGTGATTACAGTTACGTATTATAATAGATTGAAAGCTCGATATCTACATTTCGATTATGTTTTAAATATTTATTTTAGACGTATGAGTAGTGGTAATTTGTACGTATATCGTATGTACAACACACGCGTTAGTATCACACAAATGATATTAACTAAATATCAAAAGACAAGATTGCTACAATAATACATTTATTTCGACGAAAATGATATCAATATTTTCATAGGTATATATTAAATACCTTAATGCTTTGTTGACGAATGTAAGTACTAAGGAAATATGAAGTGATTTTTAGTTCCTACATTTTTTTTTCAAGTTACAATATTAAAAGTAAACATATAATTTGATATAAACGGATAAAAACTTTATCTACATTCAGTTCTTTTTTATATTTCTAATTTAAATAATAAACCATGTAATTATTATGAAGCAAATAACTAATGAAAGTCGGAAGCTGCTATCACCATGAATCCAATAGTTCTTAACTTTATTTTCTTTTAATAAAATATTCACTGTTTTTTTGAATTCTAAAAATGGCGTTTAACTTTTTAAAGGAAAAACAAAAAAGAAAAAGAAATAGTGACATAATAAAAGTAATATATTTTAATGTGTGCGTGAAAAGTAAATTAAATCGAAAGTTTAAGAAATAAACATCAAAATAGAAAGATAAATTTTCAGAGCTTAACATCAACAGCAAAATTTAGATTAATTTATTGGAATTATATTTATTTATATTTATCTCCAATCGTTACTATATACTTACATATATAGCATATACCATAAAACTAAAAAAAAACTTATATCCCTAAAAACTATGGTCGAGTGGTAAAAGACAGTATTATCAGTGAAAAATTTAATAATAATACCGGTATGAAATAAGAAGAAATAGTATAGCAATTATTTAGAATTAAAATGATTTTAGAAAATTAAAAAACTAAAAAAATGAGTTATTTTAAATATAAAAGTAGTCTACCTAGAATCTATTATAAAATAATGTAACACCTCCCCTCAAATTTATACATTGAAATTCTTTCAATCTTCTAACGTTATTTTAAAATTCAAATTTCAAAAAAAAATAATTGAAGACTACGAAAAATTGTGTTTCCAAGCCAGAACTTGGTAATACTAGTCTCTGAGTATTTAAGTACAAGCTTTCCTGAAGAGGATTTTTTTTTTAATTGGACCATTTGCTTCAATTCCAACTAATTTGGAAAACCCAAAAAAAAAAGTGATAGTGTGGTCGCTAACCTGCAAAAGTATAACTCGATACACACGCATTGAAAATTACAAAATAGTTGTCAAACTAACGAAATAATTATAATGTATTAAAAAATATAGTAGTATTATTTCTGACGATCTTTCACATATAACTCGCATTAAAAAACATCTTTCATTTTATATTCGTATTGTGTTCTGGATTTAGAAAAGCATACTCCAAATGTTATTCGTTTATAGACCTAACGTTATAAATCCTCTGTAATTTTATTGTAGCTTTCTGTTTTCAGTATGTTAACAACGTCAAGGCCGTCTAATGATAGCGATCTCTCTCCAGGGATATAGTGATTTGTCAAAACGCCAAATTTAACATGGCAAGTTATGTTTATTTGCCCGGGTGTAACTACGAGTACAATACCAAGCTCAGGTTTATAATTTAAGATGAACAAGATCAGCCTTTTGATTACAGAGGCTGCGGTTTGTTAGAATCGATGTAAGTATGTATGATTCCGCTTCAGGCTAAATCCCAAGATGAATGGCTTATAATTCGTGTTATTCGCTCTCAAGAGAAACTATTACACACTGCTCGATTATTTATTAATAATGTTTTTAAATTAAAAGACGCTTTTTCATATGTAAATGAACGTTTTGAGAATGAATTACGTGAGTAATTTTTCAATCGCTATAGATTGGGAAATCGGATTTCGGCCACTATAGATTTCTAACATTTTCAACTTGCGCTAAATCCCTTGCGCTAAATACCATTTTTAATTAGCACTACTATAAGAAACCTAAGGTTTGAATTAAATCGAAAAAATAATTAACAATCCGACGCGTAATATTGATAAATATAGGTATTTACTTCTGCTCGCACAACACAATTATATGATTTTTTTAGAAATAAATAATTAAGAAATAACACAGTAAGAAAATTCCCTTTTTTTAATGAGTATCTTCATTTGATGGTATTTTTTGTACGGTCGAGGGCAAATGAAACTTTACTATGAAAGGCGATTCGACAGAGACCGACTCTGAGCGGGGTTCACATATCCCATTACTTTACGAGCGCGAGCGACGAAACAACGCAATCTCTTTTTTTTACGCGTTTCAGTTCAACTTTAAATGCTCAGGGTATAAAGCTCCTACCCGCGACTGTCCATGAACATTATAGTCTCAGACATAATGTAAGAGTGCGCGTTATAGTCTAATACCTGGTCAGAACTCAAAATGTTTCTAATTTTTCATTTACCGTCTTTCGTCTGTACGCGTGTGCATGTCGCTGTATATTTTTTTTTCAGTAACGACTGTGTTGAGATAATCGGCAACTCGCACTTTCAGTATAACATGAAATGGTTGCTTCAACTAATGCAATAATAAATGTAAATATATATAAGTAAAATCCTCAAAAAAATAATTAAATATATACAGGTTGTCCCAAGACCATTCCCGTTAAAAAAAACAGCGTTAAAGATTCTATTCTAAATCATGTAAAGCAGCTATTTTTAATGGCTCCTCCCTCGGATAACTACGTCACTGGGTCACTGGGCCGCGATCAGTCAAGATCGAGGTTAATGAAATTTGGTCAATGAAATGAAAATGAAAAATGACACGTTGGTCGAAACGCCCTATTAGGGCGGAGCTAAATGATTGTTGTCAGATGCCACTGGTCGAACAGAGGTCGGTCTAAGGAGAAGGGGTAACTCCTTACCCCTTCTCTGGGGTTGTAAGAGGGATGCTATTGGTCGATAGATAATATTGATTTATCGATTGATAAGATCGATTTACACCAATTTTATTACGAAAATAATAAATTTGGTGATAAAAATTTTCGCATTTTGTTACATAATTTCTTACTCTTAATAGGGAACTTAAACAAAAGGAAATTTTTGGTTCTTTTTCCAGTTGCATTGTTTCAACCAATGTTTAAATAACATATATCGCCAAATTTTAAAAAGCCTAGGCATACATAAATTTTACTCAGTGAAGCGTATTGAATGACGAATGTCAGTTAATACCTGACAGAGCCAGAAAAATAAACCAGTTAAATATTTTGTTCGTGTATGCGCGATAGCAATTGTTGCTTAGTGTTTTTAATCGCATTAGCTAATCAATAAAGATCAGCACGAAGACGCTTTCGATTTTCTTAGTTCTATTATGATTATCAAAAATTAAGAAAAAAAAACTAAAACAAGAATTTTACGAACAAGAATACTACATCTATTGTAAATTGTCTTACCGCGCCATTAATAACTCCTAAGATTTCCTCTAAAATATACGGATGTACTTAACAGGAAGGGGGTGTTGGCATATTGTATTTCCACTAAAAAATATCCTGCAAACTTTAATTATAATATTACCCGACGACAATTTAATTTATGTTCTGAATCTATGAAGCCTGGCAGTTATTGTCGGAGGAAGGGTTCATTTTTCGGCGTTATATTCAAGGTCAATTAAATTATTTTGCTCAAAAAAATGTTGAGAAATGTGTACCTACACCTTGATTCCCTTAAAAAAAAAATATTTCAAATGTTTGATATACAAAATAAAACGCCTTAATAACAAAGAATAAAAAAATATAAGTAAACTTTAGAGTGACTCGTAGATATGATAATCAAGTGTAGATGACTTCACCAGTACCTATTAATAAGTAATGATGATGAGAACATCATCATCATTACTAATATAGATATTACGTGAATGAAAAAGCTATGACACAAAAATGTGAGAGATCACTCTATGGTTCCGAAAATGGGTCCGTTGGATAAAATTATAAAAAAAGAGTTTATGGTAGCTAGATCGCTAGTTGGAGCATTTAAAAATATAACAAAGAAAACTAAAAATATGTGACCTGATATTCATTTTCAAAATAAATAAATATTTTCTTTCGTTCACCTGACTCGGTGGTATTTAAACTAAGCAAAATCGGTCAACTTTAATAATTTGGCAAGACTATTTGAAAATATTTGCTCAACTACTCCGTTGCGCCACGAAGTATATAGTTGAGCATTCTGTATTCTGTTATTGTATTATTTATTGGACGCAGCACGCTCTTTTGTCGTGCGATTACTTAATATAAAAATATGTACCAATTTTTTTATAATTTTTTATCGATTTTATAAAGAATTAATAGTCACAATATATGTACTCTTAAGTACGTTGATATATTCTAAAAAAAATAATAAAAAGTCATAACACATTACCTTCTATTTATATAAAACATAGACGGGTTAGTTACACCATCTATAACTCAAGAACGGCTGCAGCGATTTTTTTGATATGTGATTTATTAGATTTGTCTCCTCTCCGAATAGCAGAATAATTATTAAAACGTCGGAAAAACTCATGACTTTTTTTTTTTAATAAAGAAAATTCATTTTCTCATACATTTTGTATGGAACGGCTTTGTATTCAGTGGAATTCTATTTTGAAACGGTAATTACCTTCGAAGATGTTCACTTTATCACATTTCTCATTGTGACCGCATCGATAATCGCTTCATTATGTGATTTTGAATTGTGTGAAAACATTTATTGAACTTAATTCATTTTGATTATTCTTAATTAAAAACCGAATTTAATTCAGCTAATAAGTTCATTCATTGATTCTGATGGGGTATGAAGTTCACCGGGACAAGCTTGTTAAATAATAAATATGAATATAATCTTGCAACGTCTGATGAATCTTGTGTTATAAAACTTTTTTGATTTGCCCCCTCCCTCTCCCCCCACGTAACTTGGAATGAAAAGTGATGTTCAAAAAAATATATGGAGGGAATTTGCTAAAACATTCACTTTTCTGTGAAAGTTCACAGGATAGCGCAAAAGGTAAATGTATCTGGATCTATCTATCTCAGCGTAAGACCGACTTCCACCCTCATACCGTTGGGAGATTGCTGAGAGGCGTAGGGGTCGGTTTAAAAGCTCGTTAGGCACGCGAAGTTGAGTCCTACGCCCACAATACCGAAGGGTGATATTTAACGGTAAATTTCCGCTTACACATATTAACATTATGACGGAACCGGTAGTCCCGGGATTATTTTGTGCCTTGTAGACTGTAATCGCACTAAATAAACGGTTTATCAGTTTCAAAAGGTTAGCATTGTCCTTGTAAGATAATTTACCTTTTTATACACTATTTATACCATTTTCTTTTTAATAAACTAATCTAGCCTTTGTCTTACATACATCAAACATTACCGACAAATTGACTATTTTAACCCCGATGTCTATGAAAATATAGGATTATATTACTTTAATGACAAGATATTTTTTTTATGGACCAGTTACTTTTGTTTGTAGCAGCTCAAAAATACCGCTCAGAGCCATTTCAAAACTTCAAGGTCATGAAAGCAATAAATGACATTAGTACCATGATACTGATGATGAGAGTAGGTAATTAAATAACATTACACTTTAACATTTTGCTTTTTGCTGCTCCAGCATGCTAAAAGACTGCTGAATGAATGCAGCAGGCAGTGAGCATCTTATTAAATTAGATACAAGTACATTCACCGTATCCCACGACCTTTAACAATAAAATCCCAGTTTATTTGTGAAGAAAGTATATTGAAAGTCATTCTGATTTCAGAGAAATAATTTGAAAACTTTACGTAATCATAATTAAATTATGGCGTAACCGCCGCGCCGGAGAGCCTGTTCGAGTTCAAGGTCTTAGTTTATTGTGACGGCGCGCGTGATCCTCTCGGATGTAAATAATACGAGTATAACGGTAATTTACACTATTTAAAAAAAAAAGTAATTAAATTTGGCTATAAACCATTTTAGTATTTTTTTATTCAAATGAAAACACCTTTAAGTTTTCATATAAGTCGTGGGACACGGTGTGTATTTTAAATTTTTAAATATATAAACAAAACACTTTGTATACCTATTTCATTTGTTCTTATGTAATATTAACATATGTATGATACATTTTTTCTTCAGCTAATCAATTTTATTTATATCAAGTTTCTTTAAATTCTTGTCATCAAAGATTTAGAACGACTTACCTCCAACTCTAAGAAGTAAAACAATCCCGTCCTCCTTTTGTGCGTATTTTACGAAAGCAATATTTTTTACTCATACATTTCTATTGTAAATAATATAATATCTTTATACGAAATGTAGATAAATTACCCTAGATTAGAATTAAAATAGATACCTTAGAATTAGGAGTAAAATGCACGCATAGGAAGTGTTACAATCAGCAACCCTTCTATCTTAGAAAGGAAGGCAACTTTAATTTTAAAAAAATGGTTTCCCTTTTCTTTTCATCAATCTAAGGACAGGTGTATACTGTAGTTATGGCAATGGTGCATAATCCGACATGATAGATAAAATTAATTCTATATAACATAACTTTCTCGTGTACATAATTGTTTATTCTCATAAAAATTATGTTATTACTTATTATGTTTGTGATAATAAATAAATTATTTAATTATTTTTGAATTGTCACATGTATCATACAACTAAGAAAGCGTGTCCATTAAATTGTTAAGAGAATTGTTTTACTGAAAGTATGTCAAAAAAAGTTAGGTTAGGCGCTTAGTGTGGGATATACTTACTGTGTTACCATGTTTCGTTCATAGCTTTAGTGGTCAAGTGGATTTTATTATTGATAGCGCCTTCACGCGACGGAATGGGGATGTTTGTAATATTTTTGGATTCACTTATTCAATATATCGGGTGTCCCAAGACCATTCTCGAAGACTAAAGGCGGGGGGGGGGTTTTGTGTAACTTATTATAAGTAAGAAATAAGATTAAAAAATTCGAAAAATAAACATCCCAATTAAGTTTCTAACAGATGGTATCAATTCGGTCAGCGCGCAAATTCCGATGCTGCGTGATCCACTCTCCGCGCGGCAACTCGCGCACCTTAAACGGCCGTACCCTTGCGCAGCGAGAGTTCGTATACTAAATCCCTCTTTATACTGTGCCGTAAGAGTTACTCATATCAACAATTTTTTCAAGCAAAAGATGTAGGGACGTTTAGTCTACAATTAACACTTTGAACGGATTTGATCTTGTGGCTTAATCATACCTTCGTTAATACGAAGGTATGATTTTTTGAATTTTGAAAACCCAATTTATCCTATTTTTTTTTGTGCTATCAAAAAATTTTACTGAAATAAGTTTTAGCCTGAGAAATTACATAAAAGTTAAATAAATTCGTTATCTTATATACTATTCGATATCTTATAACAAAATTTCTCTTTTTTAACCACCCCCCCCCCCCCCCCCATTCCTGTCCCCCTGTCTGATTTTGCCCATTAACGAGCTTGACCGAGATTTTGTACCCTTAAATTTTATGTATCAATTTGAAAGTGATTGGTGTAAAATTACGGCAGTTATCGTGTCCACAAGAAAGTGATATAGATAGATATATACACTTTTAAACTGAGGGTGGTTTTGGGCTCAAGGGGATGTGAAACGAGAAGATATGTCCAAATTTTCCGGAAATCATAACATGGTACCCATTACAATAGGTAGCTTCCTTAAAGAAATCTACCTAAAAATAGGATACTCTATATAACATAGACAAGGTTGTATATGTAGTATGTTTGACGAGGTTGTATAATACAAATATACAACCTAGCTCGCGAATTGCATCGACTAAATAGCGTAATTAATGCGTAGCTTCCCATTTCGTGCAAAGTAATTAGTGTATTTGAACACGGCTGTCACTTCCATAGGATGTCACCTGGCTTCGCACGTGATAGCCAGGTTTGCGAGCGGTATATACTTTATACCTTATAATCATTTAATGTAGAGTTATGAAGAAAAATGAAAGATGAGCTAGGACGGAGATAGTCAAAGTCCGCAGCTCGTAGGGCCAAGCTGTGAGACCTAAAAAAACAATTCAGGTGTATTTCAATAAACGTACTTACTCCCCACGGCTACGAAAATAAATAAATGCTTATGACGCACAGATTTATAATTCACATTAAAATTTTAACTTCATTTGCATAATTAATGATCATCGTTAATAATTAATTTACATTATTGGTGCGAAACAGATCATAAAGGTTTACTCAAATGTTAATCATACATTTTTCTACAGGTTGAATATATTTTCGTCAAAGTTATCTTTTAAACATTTTCATTATTACCAACAAAAATATTTTTTAATAATTTGAGAAGATATAATTATAATCAATTAATATCAAGACAAATAGTTTCATATATCACCGCACAATATAGTTACACAAATACAGCAAAAAAAGTATATGCAAACTACTTACTAAACACTATTTGATTTGTTCTGAGGACATTCTGTAAATTTGGCCTTTTTATTTTGGGCTTTTGTATTATTATTGTGGATTATTTTTATTCAGGATTGATTTTGTATTCAATACTTTTGATTTTAATCATAGTGTATGATAGTATTTTTGATTTTTATACTACTACTTTCTCAGTATAGCTTATAATCTATTTTTAATAAACCACCATAAAAATATACCTTTGGGTTTTCATAACTACTACGCATTACACCTAAATAAATGATTTTCATTTAAGTACCATACTAAAGACTAAAGGTGTAAACAAACAGTTTAACAACAGTCTTTCATATACCAATAGCTTAATAATTCAATAAAAGGTCACAAGAAACATTAAATTTAAAACCATGATTAATAATGCCAGTCATATTGTTACAGTTAGATAAACGATAAATCGATCACTTTGCGAGCCATTCACACAGATTGCAAAGCTGCTTGGCCATCAGAAATATTAACCCAGATGTTTGTTTCATAATAATATTTTACCGCAATAATCTTGGCGTTCGGAATAAAAACCAAAGAATAGCGATTTATGTCGGCGTTCATTACAAGTCCAATGAGAGCACACATGGCGGAAAACATGAAATTTATCACCGGCGGCACTAAACATTTCGTCGAAACCTATCATAAACAATGTTACGACTGTAATACGGTGACATTCTTGTAATACAATATTTCTTTTATTCAAGCTTATAATAATCTTAAGGCGCATACCTACCTACATACATACCTGAATGCTACAAAAATGCAAATTTTACAGGTTTTTAAAAGCGTTAGGCAAGATATCCACAAGAAATATGAGTAATCTAGTTTATTTAAATTACAGATAATTTATTATTCTATTTATAATTTATTAATTTATTTTCTTTAAACATTATGCAAAAATATAAAAAAAAATCAAACCCCTGTTTTTGAATTAGAATTTTTTAAATTACTGTTTATAAAACGTTAATAAAAAATATTATTATCAAGTAAAAAGTTTTGTAAAGCGACTTATGCTCAGTTTGGTTTGCCATTTCATAATGAATAGAACTTACTCCTGAACAACGTTTGCAAATAGTGCAAATTTAGAAAAAATAACTCTATTTTTTTTTTAAATCACTCTAAAATAAAGTAAAAATCGCGTCGTGGGCCTGTGGCGTGGCCTCCAAGATCGTGCGATTTAACACCGCTGGACTATTTTTTGTGGGGTTATGTGAAGTCGCTTGTCTACGCAGATAAGCCGGACACGATTAACGCCTTGGAAGAGAATATTCGGCGCGTTATTGCTGACATACGGCCCAACTTGCTGCAAAAAGTGGTTGAAAATTGGGCCTCTCGGCTGGAATTTGTTCGAGTCAGCCGCGGCGGCCACTTACCCGAAATCATTTTTAAAACATAATGGCAAACCCTTATCTTTATAATAAAACTAAATTCTTAGCCATAACATCGAATTATATGCGTTTTATCTCTTCTTGAAAACCACGCCTCTAAAATCATCACCCTATATTTATTTATTTTTATATACTCTGATTCGTCCCACCCGAAAGTTCTATCGGTTTTTAATGCATCACGTGTCTTAAAATGACCAATTTTTATTTAGGTCATAATATGAGATTGTTTTCTAGTAGTCCTACACAATATCGAACAAAAGTAGGTCCTACACAGGTACTACAAGTAACAGCCTACGCCCTACATCTTACCGGAAATATTCTCGCGACGATATGCAATCGGTTTACCTGCGAGAAAAAGAAAACATATTACTTAAGATTTACAAACATTTCGAAACATTAGCAGTTATGACACGAGTATAAATAAAAATAAAAAAGATTATTCAAAGCTGACTGACTGACAATAAGCAAGATTGCAACACTTTCACCGCCGAGATGAAAATGACAATATGGATGCTAATGGCGCGTGGAGTAGACAGCTTTAAAAACCAGTTCTCTCTCCTGTCTTCTGCGCGGACCACATAATATTTAAATAAATTACGTAGTAAACAAACGAAGGCCAGTGCAGCATATTTTATTAACCAGTTAATTTGCAAGATAAAAGCGGAAGTTTAAATTAAATTTAGTACAGTTTAATTTCGGGCAACGTCAATGTTGTAACTAAAATATGTAAACTCAAGAAACAAAAATGAATCATGAACTAATAATTAATGCGTTAAAAAAAAGACAAATTGTGCGGAATATTACAAATATTTTGTTTAAATGAAAGTCGATCGTGAGAGCTTCAAATCAGTCATATTTTCAAGTTAGCTAACTAATTACATTGCGAAAGATATTTCCTCCGGTTCCAAATAAATTAACCAAGATTCTGGGCAAGATAAATAGGATTTTTATATTAATATTTTATTTTATTATTTATATATACACATTATTAATCGATTATTTTTAGCGTTTACATACTATATGAAAGGAGGTATATTAAATGCTGAATATTAACTTCTTTATTAATTACAGAAAATAACAGTTTACAATAAATATTCAGAAATCCTAAACTAATGAAAAAAATATATTTAATATGATGGGCATTTTATAATTATATCCTCTGAAGGATGTCTTCAGATCAAACCACTCCCAAGCCGAGCATCACTCCCAACATAAGCAAGCAATAGGAGGACTGTAGCGCCAAAACCATTCCCGTACAACTTGTATGTTAATGGAAATATTTAATTTTTGTATCTTTTGTAATTTTTGTATTTTTGTAAGGAAGATGCGTAAAACCCGTTATTTTGATAAAGAATCAATCATGTAGGGATTTATAAAACTCAAAAGTGTATTATATTGAGTATGATAAGAAATCATTGGATATAAACAGTCGCAACGTTACAATATATAGTTTTTCTTTGATAAATATTTTACATACATTTTTACGATATTTAGGAGATAAAACGATACCTATCAGTATTATTTTTCTTTTACAACTGCAAATAAGAGAGCGACCAGCTTTGTAGAGCTGAGAAAAAAATCGCCATTTTGGTTTGTTCTCATGCTCTTCAGATTGCTAGCTTTGGTCGTAAATTACACAATTTTTAATACTAAATTTTAAAACAGTTCTTAAAAAGAGTTTTTTTAAGACAGCGTTATTTAAAAATATTAAATAGTATAATAGTAATAGCAGTTTTTTTTATTATATAAATACGCCAATGAAATAAAAACGACTGAGGCGGCAGATAGGCCCGTCTGTCTCGTGAATAAAATACAAAATACGGTTTCCTCGGCGAGAATGCCTCAAAACGCGTCGGCTTTGATCAAAGAATCGGTTGTGGGGGTCACACTCTCCCTAAATTCCAAAGGGAAACGGCCAAAAGGCATTTTCCAGTTGGTAAAAATAAGCGAAACAAAATATGTAAATAAAGCGAGGTGAAAGGTAGACTTAAAAAGAGAGTCCCTTTTGCAGATAATCAAAGAAATTCTATTTTCTTCCATTTCATTTGAATTTTAGGTTAAATTTTCATTATTACATATATTAAACAAACACTTTTAAGTCATATAATTTTACGAGTACAATCGTCTACATCTGAATACTAAACTGATTCACAACGTAATGGGTAAACCTTTGTATAGCGATTAATAATATTTCTAAAACATTCAGTAATTTTACACTCTTGAATGGAGAATCTGAGAAATTAACGTTTAAGAAAAGAAACTAGAAGATTATTTTAGAAGAGGAATTTAAAAAGAACTATAAGGAAACTAGAGAAAATTAACGGCATCTTCCTCCCCCAAAATTCAGCTTGCAAGATTTGTTCTAAACCGACATACAAACATTGCAAACTAAATAAAAGCTTGTAATGAATGATTAAATATACGATTAACATAATTATGTACGCGTAATGAGTAACCGGGTTAACTTTATTCAATTAAAAAAAAAATTACAGACGGTATCATTAATGAGACTAGGTACGTGCTAGTATCAAAAAAGGTAAAATGAAAGAGGTGCCTATTTTAACTAAATTGCATCAATCATGCGGAATATAAAATACCATTTATAGTTCGGATAACCTCGAAAATAACTAATTAGACGCTATCAACTACTATTGCATGATTTAAAAAAAAACGTAAACATTTAAAATAAAATTAAATACTTTCAAGAAAAGTATTTAAATATTATACCTATAATAATGAACACTTAATTTGACAAGCATACATACATAATAAAAGGGCGAGCTTATTGCCGCAAACAATCTCGACCACCATAATCGGTAACAGCCTTTCATAGTGATTACTATTTTTCAGTAAGCAAGTTTCATTAATTATAATTCAAAAAACATAACCAGGTTTAAAAAAACACTACTATACTAAATAACATATTAGACGTTATTTATACGTATCCTTAGTTCTACCTTATCAATAATATATGTAAATTGTAACATGTAGGGCATAATATTTTCGGTTGAATAAATAGTCATAACATTTTGTTTCGACTCAAGCACAAGCACACTTAGCTCAGTTGAGTTAAGTCTAAAATGAGATAATTATTATATGGGAAAGGTATGGGAGGGGGGGATGGTATTTTTGTAAAAATGTCGTCTAATGGCGCCCGCGGAATGTAAACGTGGCACAATTTGCAGTTGGCAGACGGTAGTGTGGCTGCCAATCGGCACTCGAAAATCGAGGCCATCTCTATTCTCCTTCATGAAAACAATGAAAGTGATGCCACATTTGAGTCGACTGTCGATTTGCAGCTCAGACTAGGCCCACTCACTGGCAATCGGGTGACAGAAGTCGGGTACGACGACCATAGCTCATAATATTAGACACGACATGGATTTCCGACAATTATTCACGACCTACATAAATTCACTTAGCAAACCGCGCAATATTGAATATCGTATCGAATTATAGCAGGCCAACACAATAATGGTAATAGGTACTTAATTTAATTTTAATATGAATAAGCTTAAAAGCAGTAAAGCGCACACTAATCACTAAGTCACTATAATGGAAGTCTATTTATATTGAACGCAACGTTGAATTTTCTCAGTAAGGGTCCTAATGGCGGAAAAAAAATATTTATTTATATTTTTAACTGGTACCTAATTACAACAAATTGTATATGTTTGTATAGAAGTAACATATTGTAACGTAGTGATCGTATTTGCTGGGGAGGCTAAGTCGCGATAGCCTTTTACATTTTTATTTAACGGCCACAACGTTACAATATGTTACTTTATTATCACGTATTAATTTATTGTAATTATTTATTTATTTATTCCTTATAACAATAGCAAAACTTATAAAAATAAAAAATTACAAAGTCCAACCTAACTGAGCCATGCCCGTACTAAGGTAGACTTTATTTATGGCGGTGTAATTACGGAATTATTTACCGAAATAAATAAACAAACCTTACCGCCATGCTGAAGTAGCCTTTAAATGTTTGCACAGTAAAAAATAATTTATAGTTGACGCGGTATTTCTTCCACCCCGTCATCTTAAAACCGATTTTACCAATCGAAGATGTAATAAAATAGTTGGCTGTTCTATAAAAACATAATTTAATCCGTAGCGCTCCTTCCCTGATGTAGACATCCTAGTACTTTCTCCGTTTAAGCATGAATGAAGTTACTGATACAAAAGACCCTAGAGGATAAAGAAATCGCCATAGGCGCTTTTCTAGACATTGAGGGAGGATTTTGCTGAATCTTTGCGAAAGTAACGGGCCTCAATTTAAAGACAATAACTACTTATCTGGTTATAATTTAAGTGTTGATCACACCACGTCTTGGTTTGATCGAATCTTACTAGGTGACTTAATAACTGTAAAATCATATATCGATGAAATTGATATGATGATCGTGAGAGATTAAAATCTGAATAATTTTTAATGTCTAAAATATTTTCAGATAGTTCTGGACGTTGAGGTCTGATTTGTTTGTATTAAGAATTAAATATGGGTTATTTCCGAGGTGGTGTGGCTTTGGGATGTCGATGACGACCCGAAAAAAGTTCTCAGTTTTTCTGGAAAAAGCGTAAAATGGAGTTATACTCGAGACACGCTGGAAATCGAGTCACGCATCTTTAAAACTTTTTAACTTTTATCGTGATAGTAATGTCACGTGGACAAATTAGATTCAAGGACCAATTAACGCCAGCTCCGTGGTGAAATATCTGCATCAATAAAGTTATGAACGTAATTTAGATAATTTATGGGAACATGAAAGAGAGATAAACGATAATCTCATAGATTACGGATAATCTAAGTAAACAGACGCACGAGTTATTATTAAACGGTTAAACCTCCGATGGGGTTAAGTGCTGCGTATTTAAAAATTAGGTTTTATTAGTATTTGATTTTTCTTTCACCGGATTCATTATAATGTTCAATTTGAATCCAATGTTGCCATCGGTAGCTTTTATTATAAAAATCACTCATATCAATACACACCGTGTATGTTGTTACAGCCTTGTTGCAGCCCGATTTCGACTTGACCTTCAATGTTAGATATTTCATTCGTCTAGGAGGAAGGCAAATTTTGATTTTATTAAGATTATGAAAAACAAAACGTTTTCGACGTATTATTTAAATACAGTACGCAGTCAGCGCCGATGACAAGATATCTCGTCATTGCTATATATCGCTGATGCCGTGCTAAAAAAATATCCCAAATCCCGATACGATAAACTAAGCAACCGTAGGAAATTGATACCCCTATTATATGTTGTTTTTCTTTAACGCGTAGAATACCTTTCTAAGTTTAATTACATCAGAGCAAGGCAGAGGCATTTCTGTAAGCGCAAGCTGTTCAGTGACAGCTGTCTCACCCCTGTCTTGCCCAGCAGGGTAGACGATTAATTTGCAGCGTTATAACTAACAGATATTAAACTAACCACCTTCTACTCGTATGATCATAGTAAAACCACAAAATCCTAAATCAAAATGACAACAAATAATTTTAGCGTGGAAGCGTGGAAATCACAAATGACCGCTATTCCAATATCATGGCTTTTACGCACTTAATAGGATTTCTCGTGTCTTCTTGGTCACCTTGATGCCTTTGAGGGATTTTACCCATGGACAGTAAGACAGCTAAGATTTAAACAATTTTATCTATTTCCCCGTGACCTGGATCAATTTTTCCAAATCCGTCGCAACAGAAAGTCCCAGAATTTTCCACGACTAATGTGCTCAAAATAGAGTGAGGCTGACGTCTGGTTCCAAATCATTTAGCTGTTGTCATCGATACGAAAAGAAAATGACGCGTGACATAAACTATGACAATGAAACGGGGTGCGTTATGTAAACGTCACGTTTGCCGATGTCCTGCTTTTGTTTGCTGTTTGAATTTCGTAACAACAATACATTTCAAGATCTTTTATTCCTGGAAAATTCTGTTGCTGTCATATAAACAAAAATATTATAACGAAACTGACTGAACGACAGATACTTAGTTGCTATGGTTAGGACCACTCTTGTCCCGTCGCGTATTTTGAGTTCCGTACCCTTTTGGATCATGTAATTTCAAATTCTAAAAAATGTAGGTCCCAAGGAAAATCTAATAGAGGGTTGGAGAGTATGGTACTCATTTTGCGCGGATTAATATATATTTACATTTACTAAAATATTCTAAAATTATATATATTTTTTATTTATGCAAAAAAAAACCAATAAACGCAAATTATTTAAGAATCGTGGACATATATCTGTAGCTTGCTGTGCTTGCCTATGTCAAAAAGTGATACATTCGGTACCTATTATATCAACTTGGGTGTTTCTTGCAGGGAAATAATAAAAATAGAATATATGCACATATATTTGTATATATTTTTTACTATATCTAAACGATTTGCACGTAATGTGCATATATTTACCACTTTTCTTTTTATTTTTAGCCATGACGATTCATTTTAATATATACTACATTGAACGTAAGTTATTCTTGTAAATATTCATTAAACCATTCACTTCTTATTCATTACACGTCATATTCGTTACATTTTCACTGTTTTTCATAATTATTGTTTCTTTTTTAAATCATTTGTTTTACTACTTTAATGAAGGTTTGACCGTATTGCATAATCGCACAGATAGATAGGTGAGAGTGAAAAGCTTTCATAAAATACAGGCCTGTATTTAAACCAGCGTGCGTTACCTCAAGCGATGCAACTATCTGTGCGTTCGATATTAATTTTTCTTTGAACATTCTGGCTATATAATTTGTTGAAAAATTTACGATCTTAAAAATAATTCGAATTTTCTTAATGTTAGACTTTTATATAAGTAATGTATATATGATATATATGTGTGTGTGTGTATGTATGTATATTACAATACATGCTAACAATATTTCTCGATGGTCTTTATAGGTAATGTTTGAAAGCGTGGGCACTGCGAGTGTGTAACGTCCGCCGAGTCAATAGAATCGACCAACTATAAGCGAAACAAATATTCTAACAGCCGATAGACTCATTCGCGCCTCTAAAAATAGAGACCCGAATCGGGCGGCGAACCGCTTTTGGGGTCGCATCTGGCCAACGGAAAACAAACATGACAAAGTAAAGTCAGAACCAACCTTATTATGGTCATTTTTGTGTGAATTTGTAGAAAAATATATATTAAAACTTAATACCTTGTGTGTTTAATACCGACAAAAAAACCTATCAACCCAATGGACATCAACCCAATAGTAAAATGTATTTCTTAAATACCATATTTTAGATGATTTTTAAACATTATTAGAGGCGTTAAGATGTAACTTTCGGATGTATAAATTTCGGATCAAATTTTTAATATTTTTAGGTATTTATGGAAATTTTTCAAACAAATTGTAGAGCCGGAATGTTTAACAAAAAATTAATAGCGAAACGCACAATAGTAACATTGCTGTATTTTATGTTAGCTTTCTAACTCTCCCCTACCCATCTGTTGGAAAGATGAATTATAAAATGGGTATTAACATTTATTACTATTTTGTTCTATTATTGACGTCATACTTAATATTTTAACGGCTTGCTTAATGGGGTTCACATAATTTTGTAATAACATCGTCGATGAGGATAAAAAGTACATCTATGTTAAATTAATATGCTAACCTCGATTATACTCTCCCGACATACACGCAATATTTTTTTTAATCTTTATAAACTTTCAACAAACAATGATTTGTTTTCATCGATTTTGCGTATAACAAACTAGTTTGCATAAAATGGTTCTTGATCAGGAAATGTAAAGGGTTATTTAATTCATTATTCTTTGTTAGTTTTATTGGTTATCGTAGTCGAATTATTATTTTTAGGTTGACAATATGTTACCTTGTTTTAAAAATAAATCAAAAAGTAAACATTACAAATTAAAGATAACACAAAATATTATAATTTAATTCACTGTATTTTAGAATCTGTGCTGACAAAAATATTTAATATTTATAGAAAACTAATTCAAAATTGGGGCAATACTTTTGAAGTTGGGGTAGCAAATAGGATATATGACGTCACTTTTTAATAACTAGAACCTGTCCGTTTCATTTCGTCGGTTGGCGGGTAAAAATACGTTAATTAATGCACGACTCAGAGAAATTTTTACTTTTGTTTATAAGACGCAAAAACAAGCCAAAACAAGTATTTAGTATGCACGTCGTTTTAAATTTTAAATTCAATAAAGTAATTAAGTATTCGTGGAATAAAATTGTCCAGACATCTTTTGCCATATTAATTTGTGTGCATAAGCATTTTTAACGTTCATTGACTTTCCTTGCCTTAAAATAATTTTATAATACACACATTTTAAAAGCTGGTACATTTTCATATTATTAAAAAAAATATACCTTAATATTTTGCACAAGTTCAACCATCAACGGAATATGCGTAACTCTTTTTAGCGTAATCGGAAGATTTATTTACATACAAAAGACATGAAATTATCTATAAAATATTATTTGTCAGGATGTTAATTTAATAAATCTCAATGATTTTTGCTTGTGAATTTGTGTCTGAATCTTGACTTCGTTTACTCTGATTTAGAAAATCAATTTTCACGTCCTCGTTTTTCTAGAGATTGCAAATAATAATAAGACGGTATACTGCGAACACGTCTTATTATATATGTTTTATATTGTTTAAAATAAACAAGAGACTTGGTCTCACATTTTGCATACACTCTTTAAAACCCTCTTTAGTTTAGAATAAATCCCGATTCATATTTGTCTATATATGAGGAAGCTTCTGATCTACATAACTAATTAATATATGTGATTTTAAATCACCAAAATAGTTTAATTCTTTCAATCTGGTGAAGGTATCACAAATTTTGTTAAACAAATCTTGAGCAGGAGACCTGCTTTAAATTAAAAAATAAAAATCTAATAAATGGCAAACGTCTGTGCAAATTGCTGTTTTAAATGGTTTGGATAAAATTTATTCAATAGAAGTATTGGAGTTATTTCTTAATAGCTCGAAATAATTTGCTTTATATCAATTAAACGATTATACGAGCATGTTTATATAAATGCATTAAAGCTGAAAATTCTACGAAACTGAGGAGCAAGTGTGCTTACTCTATAAGTGAAGCTTATCTCGTTACAGTACTAACAACACATGCATCGTCTCATTTTATAACTGTAATTAGCAAGGTGATTCTGTACAAGTCTCGTGATTGAAAGGTTTTAATAGTATATATGCTTATTAAGTATTATTAATTAAATAAATGTTTCATGGTTAGGAAAATCATTCATTTACAAATGTTAATTTTCTAAAAAAAAAACATACGTACGAAACGAATAACTGGCGTCGTTGATTTATTAGTGAATAGTCTGAACATACGAGCTGCGAAGCCAAGGTTCGAAGCAATGAGATATTTCTCCATTTTCTCCTACAGAATTTTAGATTCAAATCCAGTCACCGAATCAAATGTTAATGTATTTAGAATCGCGTATTCGGTAGTTTTATTGACGATTATAATAATATTAGGTATATACGATTATTACCTACGTCCACTATTAATTCGATTTGTAATGTACTTTTGTACGGTATTTTATAAAGAGGACCCGCTCACAGGCACGTGATATCATCAAGTCCTTAGCGGGACCCTAATATAACAAATGAAAAAAATAATCTACACAATTTAGTATGGTTTGTTTGAACCCGTACCCGTTGAATAAACCGTCAACTTTACTGTCAATATCTGCTAGTCATCATTTTTACTTTCGTATTCGTTAATGGTTCGTTTTATTTCTGCAATCGCTTTGGCATTTGTAGGTACCTATATTGAGGATTCCCTAAAGCGTTCGTTGCTGTAAAATCTTTATTGAGAGTATTTTATTGTGCTTTCTATATTTGAGCGTGTTGCATGTTGTCTAGTATGCTAAATAACGATAGTTATAGACTAGGCTCATCGTGCGATTTGTATGATTCTCCCCATGCCGCGTTTTGAGGGCACTTAGGGGAGAAACCGGTCACAATCGCTATTGAAAAACGTATTGTAAGAATATGCTTTTATACATTAGTTTGAGCCGGTATATGGGAGTGGCTACAAGGTGATGGAGATGGTTAATCTAAAGAATATTAAGGCGCTTTAATACAATTATGCGCATTTGTGTAAACCGGGTGCGAGTAGATCAATAATCTGTGTTGAGTCATGAATTGAGGCGCTAAAAAGTCAATTTTAAAACGCATACCTATACTGTAAATATCGTTTTATATATACTTTCATTACGTAACGCTTATATCAGTAATTAAAATAGTTAAAATGTGCATTTTATTTCACATCTCTGAGATATAGTTAATAATTGATAACTATATTCTCAAGATACACAATATACCGGGGAAAGCTATGCGGTTGCGGTGTCGAGACGAGATCCTAACCCGACTTCGATATGAACGAGATAACATCTCGTTTGCCGCGTTTGTCTATTCGGCGCCTTACCGCGACCGCAACGCGGCACGCTTCGTAAGGAGTGGGATTGCATGCACACGTTGGATGACACACTTTTAAGTGACTAACGCCTAACGGCAATGCGCTCCGTGCAAAGGAAGTCTGTGCAAACAAAACCATATTTTATGCAACGAACGAACACTGTCAAAAGTTCGCCTTTCAATTTTATAGTGAGAAAGGGCATTGTACTGTTATGGGGAAAAATGAAAGATAGAAGAAGTGCGTAAAGCTGATTCTACTCACTACCACCTCCAGGAGGGGAATTACGCTCGGCACATTCGTAATGTTACTGTTCATCGCTAATCTAGTCCTAGGGTTTGTGCTGAAAGTTTATTCGACTCGAACATTCTTACATCCAATTGTTTGATGATGATGATGATTAAATTGATGATGCTTAAAGCTATGGTTATTATCAAATATTACCGATTGTTAAATCTGCGCGAACGGCTAAATTAGCACATGCATTGTTTTAACTATAATATCACAACGCTGTGATTGTTGAAAGTGATTGTACACCGCAAAGAGTGAAATTCCCTATTTTTTGCCATGTTCATGCTGGGAATATTTTTTTTAATACCATATATCTATGGGAAATGACAAAAAGAAACATCATTGGATTAGAAATTTGTGTCAATTCTAGTGAGAAATTCCTTTTTACAAACACAATTTATATCTTTTTTCTACGCTCTTAGGAAGATCTTAATTTTGTCACATTCTTCTTTTTCTATTATCAACAAGTTTAGATTACTTTTACATTTTTAGTTTTCTAGTTTTTTATAATTTTGGAGTGTTTTTTTTTTTAGCTTTTTAGAGGTTAGGTTGGGTGGAATGGACTTTAATGATAATGCGTACTAAAATTTTCTATTCGTATTTTTATAGATCTGTTCGTACAGAGGGTTTTAGGAACATTTATGCAATAAATTACCCTAGTAAAAGAAAATATAATTTATCCATATTACTAACATAAAATAATTTGTACGTCCCTTGGTTCAATCTTAAATAACTACAGGACCCTGAGATAGCGATTCCCCTTTCCATAAAACTGTTTTGTTGGTTTGACATGAACTATCATCCCTTGCAGCAATGGCCACAGCAGTCCCGCTCAACCTATATATTATGAAGCAATATAATTAGGAGGTATATCGGTGAAATAGGCCTATTGAGTTGGAGTAAAAACGATGGAATGTATAGAATATCGAAATTATGTACGAAAAAAATTTAGGGTTTACTAAATTTTACAAAAAAAAAACAGGATAACATGTGTCTAAATCAAATATTTTAGACGCAGTTGGCTAGAAAAGTAAACCACCAGACCGATAAATATAATCAAAAACGTCTGAGGACTAATAAAGCTGATGTCCCATTCAACGGGAAAATGTATCGCCGGCCACAGCTGCGCCTGAGAGCGAGATGGACCATAACGTCGCGCGTCAGACGGAGAAGGACGACAAACATTAATTTTCCTTTGAATGCGTAACATTCGCGAATTAATCCGTCTACCTCGTAGGTGAGCCAGTCGAGAGATATTTCCACGACATCTGTATAGACGCGGGATGCTGGAGCGGTGCCAGAGCGCGAGGGTCGTGGGCGGACCCGCATTCAAACACTCGGAAATTACGTGTCTAACGGCAAGAGGTTATCTCGCATACTTGCAAGGGAGACCTAACCTAACCTACGAACTGCTACTAATACTGCTAAGGTTTGATCTACTTGAAACCATATCTATAACCTATTATAAGGTCGCACAAAGAAATAACTTGACTCTCCTGCATCTGCGCACGTCATGTTTATTTCCTTCGTGTACGCGATTATACTGTTTCTGTTTTTATAGTTTATATACATTCTTGTCTAACTATTTTTCTCCTCGTAAAATAATGAATAAAATATTTCTGAGTGATTAAACCTTTAAGGTGGGGTATTGTATTCAAACCTGACCCAAACTAGACAATCAATTTTACCCAAAGAAATATTGATTAACTACTTATTTCCTTGCAAAGATTAATATTTTAAAAAGTAGGTTAGTGGACACATACTTGATTGAAAAAACGTCTGAGGGCTGAGGGCGTCCACCAACTTGCGGCTAAAAACCCCTACAAGAGCGTGTATGTATATATGAATGTGAGTTCAGTCAAATATAAACATAGTTCTATGAATTATTGACTTAAGAGTAAGAGCCAACGAGGTGGTTTTAGACAAGATTCATTTTATGCAAATCTGCCATCCAGTTACATTAAGACATCTACTATATTCAACATGTGTAACTAGACAAAACAATTTCTTTTTTAAGATTTACTATTAAGAACACTAATGTAAGTTATTTCTTTTATTTTATGCTCTTTTATGGATGTGACTATTGCAACTTGAGGACAGGTTGGATATGCCATTTGTAAATAATTATACGAGGGTGTCAAAAAAAAAAACTAAGGAGCGAGGAGTTTTAAAACAGCGAATATAATGTCTTCGTTGAACGCAAACAAAATCTGGTTGACGTTAATCTTGGTTCGTCTTAGGACTAAAATAAATATTAATTAATGTTTCTACAGTTAAATTGAAAATAAATATTGAAATTGTATAAAATTGTTGACAGTTAAGTAAGTGAGTGTACCTAAGCATATTATAATATGAAGATATGATTGATGGAGTGAGTTTAGGGGGGAAAACGAGAGAAATTTTATAAAGCAGATTTGTTAACCTAACCTAACCTAACCCACCCTGAGCAAAGGCAGTCGTCTTGTTGAAATGTCTTAACGCAAAACTACGCTTAAATTTGCGGCTACAAAAAAAACTGAAATATAACCATTATAACTCTAATAACTTCGAACCCATTAAGATTGAACTATGTTTATGTACGATAAACGATTGATAAAGATTTTGTCAGTTTGAAAAGTTTCAAAAGGGGGACTGAACTGTTGAAAATATGCAATTGTTCGAATATTTTTGTTGGTCGATAATTTGATCGAGCGACACAATAAACACCGAAAGTAGTTGAATGCATTGTAAAAAAACAAAGCATCCTGATCTAAAAATGCCTGCCAAGCCTAGCACAACCGAATAACGCTTGTGTATTGATTTAAAAGTAAAAAAATAATAATTACCCTTGAATAGTAGTCTGATCTTGAAACGGATGTCTCCATCGTTATATATAGTTTCAAAAAGGCTTTGTAAAAAATGTACTCTAATAATCGAGTTTATCAAAATATCTGTTCTCGCTTCTGATTCTTCATAATTATTGGAATTCGCATACTAACTAGCGTTGGCGATGGTCAGAGTATTTTGTTGGCAGCCAATAGCCAAGTGCTGGATGCTCTGCTGAACTTCCAGCCAATTTGCACTCGGCGCCTCTTAATATTTGGCGCGATCGCCTATTGCTTTTCATCACAGATGATTTACCAGATTTACGCCGTGCAAACTAATTAAAGATGCCAACATCTAGAAAATTAACATTGCAAGACATACTACGTCACTTCTACGCATTGGCGTTCCCAGAATGTGTTCCTGCTAGGCAAGCCATATCGCGGGAGGGCGGTGGGAATCCACCCTAACAGCCGTAGATGATTTTTTTCTAGTAACTAACTAGTAATTTTTGTTAAAAAATCTAGTCAAGCCCGGCTCTTCGGTTTCTATGGAAGTACCGCCACTGCTTCGAGGTCTATCTTCGCGACCTTATACACATACGACCTCATAAACGTTGAACAATAGAAACATCGCTCTTAAAATATTTAACAATATTAAAGACAACGGAATATGTTTCATTCACCTTACAATCGCGAAAGACTTTTACCATAGTTATCATGAAAACTATCATAAATCAACGAAGACCTCCCAATTTCGATAAAATCAATCAGAAAGTAAATTATTAGTGAAAATATTTTTTTAAAAACAAGCTTTTATCTTGAATGCGTATACAAAATTTTGTGTCTGCTGTTGGCCGTTGAGGAGTCCTTTCGTCTGGAGCCATTCCTGTGTGTAGAATCAGGTCATCCTTACCACAAAAATGTCAACAACATGTCAAATTTCAACTCCATAAGGTAAGAGGAAGTGATTCAAATTCAGCTTGCAAGATTTGACCTAAACCGAAATACAAACACTGTAAATTAAATAAAAGCTCGTAAGAAACGAGGTAAACACGTCCCATTAAAACTTCAAATGCCTACTTTTTATGCATCATTGAACTGCGTTGTAAAATACAAAATTTCACGAAATGAATCCGAAAAAGATATTCCATAATAAACCATAGACTACACTTTTTATTTAATTTTGATTGATTTTTAAGTAGCGTACATCGGCCAGGTCTAATCCATAACCGGTAGCGTTCGCGCTGCCCTGGTTCAGACAGACAACGCAGCCAGCCAATAAAATACGGCTGCATAGAAATATCACGATGAGGCCACCCAATTTGCCGGTCGAATCAGGCCGCTATCGACATTCGTCTGTAATCAAGAGCTGACATCAATGGCAACACAGTATGATTAATTAAGCATACTGTGAGCTTTATTGCTCGACACTCCGAGCAAGAGTAAAATGACGTTTTAAAGCGCTAATTCCGCGTGTTAAATATAATACATACAGCCTGTATTCATATTTACACAATCCTTCATTCTAAAATACAATATCTTAATGATAAATTAACTCCATTGTATTTTGCAGTATTCGAATCGACTGCTTGATTTGACCAGAATTATTAGCTTATTCAAAACTTTATTGTCATTAGTCATTAAAGTTCTTTTATACTTCAAGCTATACTTCAAGTACCACAACTGTCGATGTCAACTGCAGGTATTAATATTAACAACTGACTTTGAAACCGTGATTCACGTGTTGGTAAAAACATTTTATTTATTAAGAATGATTAAGATTACGATCCAATACGGTGAAAGATTTTTATATTACTTATCTTGAATTGATTAACTGGCTGATTCAATCACATACCCAGACCTACACCTGCAGATCCGACTATGATTATGTACTCTACGGATGTACTTACCAGGTGTCAATTGTCAATTGCTACTGCTGGGTGCGTCTGTCACAAAATATGGTTAAAAATAACAACATACCCGGCGGCGATAAATTGTCGCCATTGATGAAATTGTCGGTGGACACGTTTCGCTCACGTTAATTGTAATTAGTGTCGGAGCGAACAGGTCGGCGTCGGTTCTCTTAATTAATTCCAGTCCCACGGGACCACCGCTCGGCGCCCCGTGACAAATGGTACCACCGTCGTTCGGGACATTCGAGACGTCTCTTGATGACAATTAGCTGTGGTCGCGGCCAGGAGCATTTTTTTCAAGAAATTATAAACACGCTAAGTAAATAAGTAATAATATTAATTCGCGAATATGCCTTCTGCAGGCACGTTAGACTCTACACATCAATTCACACCTCAGAATCCTTAAAAAAAAAATGCTCTTAGAATGAATTATTTTTTGTAAAAGGGACACTTATAATTAGCTAATGTTTCATAAAAATTGTATGTATTTTTATTGTAATGTATGTCTAGCTGTAAGTTTCTATGTAACTTAAAAATAAAATAAATAAATAAATGTAGCCACTTCGAGGACAGTCGAAATTTTGGCTGATGTGACTTGTGGATGGTTCTAAGTTTATCATTACCTCTTAAATGTCGTTTTATAGTCGTATTTAAACATGAACTATGTATAATTTTATTTTTAAATAAATTATTTTCTTTAAAAAGTACTAAATAACATCAGTAACAGTCGTTCTATCGGTCTTTCCGCCTAACTGTTCACTTTTCCCATTAGAACCGCCGAATGATGATGATGATGTCAGTTTATGAGTTCGATATTTGCTTTGTTTCATTAGACCAAGAATTTGTTCTTGGGTTGAAGTAATGAACCCTCAAGTTATTATAAGTCATCATGTCACCTGTATTTATTGTTAGCTTAAAAAATCATTAATAAATTCAAATTTTCATTTGTAGGGACAACTAAAGGCAATTGACAAAGTGACCCCGAGACCTTTCATTGTTTCTAAACGGCCAAGTCGATTATTAGGAAATGAGCAGAGACAAATAATCGGTTTATTAGACCAGTGATTTTTAAATTAAAGTCTTATTTATTTTTATTTGCCCTTGCTTTACTATTCTCACGTAAAGTTAAAGTAAACGTTTTTAACCTCTTTTTAACAAATGACACATTATTGGAATACCTAAGAGTGTTACTCAACTTTAAATGATGAAAAATATCTATGGTTATGCTACTACTTATATTTTTATCTCATTCGATATATTTTCATCGTAGAAATTAACAAAGTTTTCTTCGCGTTTTCATCCACCAAAGGCAATATTAAAATATGTGCAGATATTTATGTAAAGTAGAGGCACCACTGACTAAACAAGTTGAAATTGGATTCTCCGGAGTTAGCAGACATTAAATCCATTAAAAGTTATTTTTCGTATAAGTACTACCTAATATTTATTTTTTTAGTACCTACCTACTTGTACACCAATTTGGCGAAAAAGTATACGCATCAACTACAATCTTTCCTTAGGTCATATTACAAAAAAAACAATGGAAATTTTCATATTAATTTTGAGATTTTCTTTCAAAATGACATCTTCATGACGCTCGCAGATGATATAATAAAACATGTTTAAAAAAATATAGGCAGTGATATATAAGTGAGGTATAAGAACCTCAATAATGTTAGACTTAAAAGTTTAATAAATTAGGTCCACTGGGCGACCATTAGTTTCCATAAAACGATCTCTGGACAAAATACCCCTTGACGTCATTATAACAATTCAAGTTCTACAATTTTGTTTTTTAATACGGTCATATGAGACAATGAAATTATAATAGACTATTAGTTATGTAAATATCACTTAAGTAAACCTCAAAAATAATTTTAAAAACATGTTTTCCTTTTCGAAGGATTGGTCGCTACATGCAAATAAATAAAATAATAGGCTATTTTTTGAAGGTCCTCGCTCGCTCTAAGGTTGTACAGCTTAAATCCAAATTCTAGTTCAAATTTCAATTGTAACTCCTCAATAGATCGAAAATGAAACGGTACGAAAGTTCTTCAGATGGGAAGTGAAGAATATCAAGGTTTACTCAGTGGTATTAGTGCCAACATAATGTTTAAACCTATGTACCTTAATTATTTACTTAAATGAGCTGAAATTTAAACATAATATACCCATAGTATCATAGAGTAATTATGATAAATTTTATTTTTTTTTTTAATCCCAACGGTTGGTCCCAAAGCAGCCCATGTTATAATTTTTAAATTTTAGTAACTAAACTAAGGTCAATTACCGGAAAAAAACGATAAGTAATCCAAGGTACTGAAAAAGACTCATAAGAAATTGATAATGGAGGTGCAAATTTACATAAAATAGTCATTGCCCTCAAATGTTGCAATCCGTAAGAAAAACGGGTCCGGTTTAGTTTTGCAAAATTGCAAAACAAACGTTAAGGTCAAACTTCAATTTGAGGCACTTCACAGTAACTTTTGTTACATGAGATTCAAATTTAAGGTAGTCAGCGCATGGGTCATTTCGTTTTGAGAAAGGAGTTTTAATTAAGTATTTAAATATATAGAACTGATATAATTAATACATTTATAGAATTGAATAATAGTATAAAAACGTTATGGCAATCTCAGTTTAGATATTGCAATATTTAGTGGGTGTGGCAAAATTAAAGTTTACCAACTGAACTGTTGTATTTAACAAAATCTTCTAATTAGAAATGTAATTAAGTTAAACGGTAAGTTATAGAGAGTAACCCATTCCTTAGTTATCCTAGGACGAAAATCATCGAAACCAATACTTTTTACTAAACGGTTCTTTTTTCCCTAGACTTATATATAGCAGCCTTATATAATTCGATCTTACGCTATGGTATAACGGGATGGGGAAATTGTGTGAAAACAAACCATAAAAGATTGGAAACAACACAAAGAGCACTCCAGTGCCAGTAAAAAGCAGTCCATCAATAGAACTTTTCAGAATTTCAAGTTTTAGACATAAAACGATTGTTTATCAAAAATATTTCGATATTTATACATATCGCCCAGCAGCACGTCGAGCAACTTCATACCACCAGGGCAATTTATAATGATTTACTTGTAGTGCCTAAAATGAACACCACATTTGGGCAGAGATCACTAGTTACCATTGTACTACATTATTAGGACCTAAGTATGTGATATTACGAGAAATTGAATTGCCAATAAGAATTCAAAAGGACTCCACTCTTATGTGCCAATAATTTTGATGGACTATACATTCGTATTAATATATTTACCTTTACCTACTTAATTATTTTAAGTTTACAAAAATAAAGAATATTAGTAGTTGCGAATAGTTGAAAACTATTATCGAAATACTCGTTTTAAGTGTCCGCCCTCCACGAAGTTCATATCTTCTCCCCATCGATTGCAGGATTTTGGCTGAGCAACCAATATTAAACCTAACCTACCAGCAGAAACCATAATAAAATCAATAGAATATTAATGAGGCGTAATAAAGTTTGAAAACTCAAATTGAGATGGAAACGGAAGTTGGACTTGAAGACAACGCCGTCAGAATTTTAATAAGCAGCAGCCGTGCCTAATACGGTTGGCACCTGCATAATGTTAATTACGGATTTAGCTAATAAATGCTTACATACATAAGAAATTAATTACTTTGGAGATATTTAGGATTTAACTTAATCAAGTAAGGCAAATCGCCTGACAAAATCAAGACAATTATTTACCTGTAGTGTGAAATATTTCTAAATATTATTACTATGCATAATCGAATTAGAAAACAATTATACTGACAGCGAATCACAAAAGGTGGAGCTGTCAATTCAATTATTTTATTTTATTAAATAGTAAGTACGAAGCACAGCGAACACTAAACAAATTTTAATATATTTTAGTATTTATAACATTATTAAGATTATTAACCTCCAACGAGTGCCATGAGACCGCCAGTTATACCGTGCAAAAGGGTTTCTATGTTTCTATACCGTCGACACTAGGCGAGCCCTTTCTGTAACGGTATAAAATAATATTATTGCTATTACTACTGTTGTTGAGTTGTAGTTCGACATATATGATCTTTTTTTCGTGTTTTTTCACTCAAATACTTCATAGTGAATTAAGCGAATTCGTTTTTGTTTTTAGTAGTTATAAAGTAAAGCGAATTTCTCAGAGATGGTCCCATATTAGTTTCGTAAGTTGTCGAGTGAAGGTAGGAATAAATCAAAAGTAAGTTTTACGTTCAAATATTTTCATGACGATGTCAAGTAATGTGCGCATTTTTTAGGTTGAATGTATTTTTAGTATATTTCACCGACTTTATTTTATTTTAAAGTCTGTTTTACTTTTTATTATAGTCGGTATTGTAAGTAGTTATTCACTTTAAAATGGCTATATTTCCACCACTTATAAGGGTTAAAGGCATAGGTAATTAGTATCACAAATTCAATATGACGATTAGATTTGTATTGGATTAAGTATAATCAGAAAATTTAATTAAGGGATTTTTTTTCAAAAAATACATAAGTTTTATTATTTTTGATTTGATAACATAGCGCTCGTCGTACTGTTTTTATAATTATATATTTTTCAAAATTTGTAATTTTTTGGTTATGACGAAATACCTCCCATAAACTTTATGACGAATTTAATAATATAGTAAATGTACTTTTTAAGCAATTTAAAAAAAAGGACTGTTTGTTCTCAATTCCGTCTGCAGATATTATGTTTATTTAATTCTTTTACGATGATTAATCATAAACTTTTATTTAAGCAACATTTCCTCATGAGCAAACACATCCAAACCTAGCTTAGCTTGCCTAATTGCAGATAAATAAAAAATAACATTTCATTTTTGTTTCTGCCATTAATTTTATGAATAAGCTGCTCGGCTTCGCCCTGAGTTGGCAGCTGAACCTTTTTTATTTAAAATTAAAAAAAATAGCTAAATCGGCCACGTAGTTTCCGAGTTATAATGCTTCAAACAGACTGACAAAAAGTGTTGTCAGAATACAATATAATTAAACCCCGGGTTGGTAACTAAGTCCTGAAAGCGGCTTTTGCGGCGCCTACGGTGCGCGACAACTCGTGCCTGCGGCACTCGGGTTGAGTCCCTCGCGCCTCATCTTTAGGCCCTTCCGGACAAAAAAGTGTCACAAAGACTACAAAAAAAAATGTTATTACATAGGTGGACCAGAATCAACATTTTTAAAAAGTTTACTATTTTTATCCCTTTTTTAACTATTTTTCGTAATAAAAGAGTAAGGAGTAAATGGTGGCATAGAAGACAGTTAGCGCTTTTTTTTACTATAAATTTCGAGTACATTTTTTTTTATTAGAACCATTTTTTTTAAGTTGGTAATTCTTTTTTAAGTCTACCTATAAACTTCTCAAATTTTATTTGGAATTATTCATTTTTTTTTCCTTTTTTGCTGACTGCGAAATTTTGTACCTAATGCACAAACTTAGCGGCTTTTATAAAAAACAACAAGATAAAAAGAATATGTATTCATTTTAAGATGCAAATATTAGAGGTTAGGAAAGCAATTAGCATCTACCCACTACTGTATAAACAAACATCTACCTTTTAGGAATAAATTCCGGAAGACAATAATTGCATGTCACTGAAATCCCAAGTCAGACTGCTCCGAATGTTTCAAATAAAACACTTGTTTCAAATAAAATTGAACAGGAAAAAATTCTTTTGTCTGCTAATTTTAAAATAATTTGGGAATGATAGCTCCTACACCTTTCAAAACACTGCACTCCTAGCGTAAACGTCAAAAAGAGGAAGCATGAATGCAACCGAACGTTATGAAATAAATTTGCACAAATATAGTTTAATGCCTAACTCTTGATACTCATTCCAGTTAGAAACTCCAAGTAAAACCAAAATAAATCCATTACAGCAAACACAAAAAAATGACAACCGCAGCGCAAACACTGACCCGCGGACCGGCAGAGCGCACGCGAGGCTCGGGCGGACGAGCGGCAGTTCACTATGAAGCTGGGCGGTTGCAGTATTTGCTAGACGCCAGGCAGTCAGTCGGTCGGTGGAGCTGACGGCTCGTCGTTCAGATCCGTTCGCTCTCTCTTCCTGGTTTTCCGACTGACTGGTTGTGATTCGGAGCGTTAACCATAAACAACGCGAGAGAGGAGGAACAATCCAGTTCTACAAGGAATTAAAAAAATCAAGCGATTTTATTTTCTCACAGGAATACCTAATTTTATGTAGATTTTAGTACGTTTATGTCTAAAACGTATGAACACAATGTTATAACAAATTAGTAATATTATTATGGATGTTTTATTTTGTCTATTTTGTAAAACTTTTTATTTCTTTAATAAATGAAAGCATTTCGGTGACTAACCAGTGAAAATCTTGTTTGTAAAAAAATGTAACGAGATCAATTTTCAAAACGAAATTTTAAAAGATCGTTGTATCTACAAGTAAAAAAGTGTTTAGCATCTTTTATCTACGTTTAAAAGATTTGTGGAATAGCCCCATACAAGTTGAATACGAATTTCTTTCTTCAGTGTTTCACCCAACGATCTTTTAAAACATAGTTGGTTTCACCAGATACACGGTACTGCGACGATAGAGCATTGAGATTTACTTTTATCGTAAACAACGTTACGCACGACTTTTAACAAGCGGAAACATCTATTGATTTCATACATTGGTTTGAAGCAGCTGCTAAGGCGCAACTCGCAAAACATAATTGTAGAGAATTTATTATCCCAGTAATTCTTTTCTTTTACGATTAGGTAAATATTAGGCAGGAATTTGACATATTACCACATAACATAAACATAAAACATTTGACATATTTTTTTTTTTCAATATTCTTTATTTATAAACAAAACATACAGGTTCATTTGATTGTTCACTAAACCCTTGCGGGGTTTTATGTGAACTTATTGACATTTATTACTTTTTGACTTATCTACTTTTATTTGTTTTGTTTTAGATAAACCGCGGTAGTGGACATTTTCTTTTTCTGTTACCTGTATAATGCTGTGCTTGCTGACGTCATCGTTACATGTTTGAGCTGGGAATAAAATAAAATTTATGATTGCAGTTTTTAAATTTTGTATAATATCATTCCGACAATTATATAATTGAGTTGTAAAGGTATTTGACTTATTTATTGTATATTTTGATGATTAATTTTAATAGCGGCAAATATAAATATAAATGACAATCTTTACAATAAAAAAAATTTAGATAAGTATGTATGGCTATATATCCTACACTTTATCAATAAAATAATGCTTTTCTAAATTTTTCAACATTGTTATAGAACTGTCATATATCGCTTCAGGTGATTTGCTGATATTAAAAAGAAATCCTCACATTTTGATACAACAAATACGTCAAATATGAATCGTATAGAATCAAAAACAGTAATCTGCAAAATTATTATAAGGTTTTGTATCGATTTTGGAACTTCTTTACTACGAATTGAATCACGAAATAATAATCTAAAACAGCAATCTGACTCTATAAAACGGTTTTAAATTATTAGATTAGATCTGCAGCCATGTTAGAATTACTTGTGTTATTGATATCAAATTATGATTACATACTTACACCTCTGTGTTTGATCATAGCATCATGAAGCTACATTGTTGGAAACAAAAACAGCATGAATTAAAAAATATTGATATTACCTTATTCTAGATTTAATTGTTATTAAATTACCACAAATTTACTGCAGATTGCTGCTATGACTCATATATTATAATTTCTTTATTTAAATTAAATTGCACCCCACAAAGCCTAGTGCCTTTTCGGAGGTATAAATGATTTTTCCATACACTAAGAAATCATATATCATACACATATTACCCATTTTATTTGTATGACTTGTTTTTTTGTCCGGGTTAATCTCCAAAATGGTTGAACCGATTTAAGGAGACTCATTATCAGGTAGAGGACTATTCAAAGATCTAGACTACTTTTTACCGCGGAAATATTCAGGGTTCCTGTGGAAAAATTGAAGATGTAGAAATTTAAACCATGAATATTCAACGGCCGTCGAAAATGCTGAATGCGTCAGATGAATTTGAAAAGCCCGGTGGCTTTGATGATCGTCAAAGCTGCCTGCATAGAATAAGATGGTAGGCACGTAATGGCCCGAAGTGACCCATCCAGAATTCCGTAGGCATGAATTGTCACACACCGAAGGTGCCATCAAAGCCGCCTGCAGGACCTAGCTGCTAAGCCCGAGGTTATACAGCTAGTCATATAATAAGAAAGCTTAGACGAGTAACTCAAAAGAATTCATAATTTTACATTAAATAAGGGATGATAATAATGTTTGCATTATAACTCGAGTCTACAAAAGTATTGCGGCTTAGTAACATTGAATTGTAAACATCGGAACCATTTATAAAAAATATTTTAGGAAAATGACAATATAACCCGAGTTTCGTCAAGTAGTTTAATGGATTCCATAATAAAAAAAATATTTTTCGAGGCCCAGAAATTTTGGTATTTTTGGTGCAAACCACCAATTAAATTTTATAAAGAACCTAATTCACCTACATTTTTGTATAATTTATTAATTATTTTTTTATTTTGTCTTCAAATCAAAGTGAAATCAACTTCCCAAGTTTTTTTCTACTATAAAATTTATCTTATTTGACTTATCCATAATTACATTTTACGATGAATGCTTTGTTACGAGTATGTACGTCTATTAAAATAATTATGGTGCTGGCTTACCTCAAACATATTTTAGAGTACCTATATGTTTAGAGCGGACGCCAAACATATATATCGTCAGAAGCTCCGCTCTCCGCTCGCCCTGTTTGGTAGGCAATAAAAATGTGGCATGAATATGAACTAATACATTTCAGTTGGTCTAAAATATAATAAAAGTGGGGTTTAAGATAAGCTTATCAAAGATTCAGGTAAGGTAAATATGTAGAAATAAATAGTTGTGCTTAGAAAACTCAATGCAACTAACTATATGATACAAGAAATTATGTATCATTTATGTGGCACATTTAAAAATCAGACTACACTAAATAAAGGATTAAAACTAATACTCAACGGCGATGGCGCAATGGACAGACCAACGCAGTTCCCGTTAATTGGCCAAAATCAAAACTGACCAAAGCATGTATTTTCGGGTGGAAACTGACTGAATCCGAAACAAAATCTTTGCTTGATGAGTTCTTCCAAAATATGTTTTTAAGCGTTGTAAATAGAGAACAGAGTTTGTATGAAGGTTTTGAGCACATGTATAGCCGGTCATATCATAAATAATTGAAAATAGGTTTCCATAAGCCTTGTATTTTTCTTTTAAAGTTCTCTCCGCTGTTCAATGAATCTTGTACAATTTGTTTGATAATTTAAAATTGTGGGGCTCATCTCTATCTTTCCCAGCATCATAATGTAATATCTAAGAGCAAAATACCGTGGTTCTAATTCTAAAAGTGGGCCAATGTAAGTCCTATCTGGAGTCATTTATATATATTTTTTGATTGGAATGCATCTGACAAATTCCATAAAAAAAATATCGACTAAGGATCGTTATGACCAATTTAAACACTGAAAACTTTGATAAACTAAGTAAATTGTATAGCTTAAGATTGTAAATATGGATGCAAATACTGAAATCCTACAAAGGTTGATATACAAATCCTAAAAGGCTCTAATTAATATATGTTATAGATTTTGGGTCTACAAAAAACGATTTTCGAGCTTGGAGCACTCTTTAATCTTAGCACAGCAGCATCCTCCATAAATGGTACGCAAAACCGTTTTTTTTAATCTCATATATGTCACCTCAGTGGTATGGCACATAGGTATGCCAGGTGCCATATGCAAGTAAACATGTCATTGTCTTACTGCAATTCTATTAATATTTCAAAGCGTAGCATGTAGCGTATACCCCGAATTCATGAAAAGCATAGACTAATAGTGGTTTTTTTTTCATTTAGGTTTAGTTTTGACGTTTGATTGTTTATGTGAAAAGTGCGTTAGTGAATTGAAGTTTTTTTGATGGATTTGGTGGTAAATAATTCAAGTTTTATTTACAAAACTATGCAAATATAATATTAAATATAAAAAACAAACATTTTCATAGTTTTGTACTTATTATTTGCCAAGAAACTAAAAAATGGGCGATGGCACCGCGTTAGATATTTTGCGTGCAGTGAATGACCTTTGCGGAATAACGGCATCGTGTGGTATGCGCGTTTTACATACAGAGCGGAATGTGTAATTAATTATATGGTTATAATCTCAGTTTTTTTTTGGTGAGCTATTCTCATACAAGATTTCTTGAGAGGTGGTTTCTTCTCATACAGGATAAACTCAAGTTATTATCAAGTTACAGAAAAGATGCTTTGAGCGAATTTTGATACTTTTGTTTAGAGAGTTCATTTGAATGCTGTTGTGTGTGTGATAAACTGAAAAATCTACGATTTAGATCCAGAAAAGTAAAGAAAAATGCAAACCAAGTTGGTATAGTGAAACGGGGGCCAAAGTATAAAGGTATACTAAAATAACTTACACAGAAATTAGCGGGTTTATTTCAAAAAGTCTCTAAATTTATTGTTTAACACACTCAGCGCCGATGACGAGATATCTCGTCATTAAAATATATGCCAGTTGCCGTATGCGCTTAGAAGCGTCATCGACTTACTGTATTTCTATTAATATTTAGAAGTGTGGTACATAGAGTATACTTGAATTCATGAAAAGCATAGATTAATAGTATTTTTTTTATTTTAGTTCAGTTTTGACATTTGATTGTTTGATGTTTGTTTATGTGAAAAGTGGGCTAGTAAATTGAGTGTTTTGATGGGTTTGGCAGAAAATAACTCAAGTTTTATTTACAAAAGCTATGTCAATATTAAATATAAAAACCAATAATTTTCATAGTTTGGTACATATTATTTGCCATTATAAAAAATTATAACAAACTAAAAAATGGGTGGCAGACTCGGGTGGGATATTCCGTTCGGTCAATGAACTTTGCTAATCAGGCAGCAACGCGTGGTCCGTGCGTTTTACTTATTGAGCGGAATGTGTTAAACTCCTACTATGTACTTATTTCAATGGCATTTATAGTGCTACGAGGCCTGGGATATGAGGCGCTTAACGAGATGAGTCCTGAAGGGGACAAATTCATCCCTATCTCCTTGAATTTGGACACACCCCATTATTCACTCAATTCTATCTTTAGATTTAAAACCTCCCAACTAAGTGTAGAACCTAGTAAAAACGAGTTAGCGACAGTTAAAATAAGATAATAATATAAGATAATTATTATACAGTAAAATATTTTCGGAAAGAACAGTACTGTAAATTTTAAATAATTTCATTTTTTTTTACAAATAAGCCTGTTCGGGTATCTAAAAATCGTGCATTTAACTTTCGGTAAGAAATAATATACCCCCCTCTTTACACCCTTCGCTCAAGCAATTACATAGTTGTTTTAACCATAATGGTAAAAGTATCTGCTTCTGACGAAAGTCCCAAGTCCTCACCCTCACTGGATCCAAACCAGCAGTTTTATCGAAATGTTATTTATAAAAATATTTTTTATCAAACTGCATGTAATTTAAGGTTATTTTATGTACATTGGATAGGTTATTAACGTTAATATGGTTATTACAGTACGCATAGTTTTTAAATATAAAAGAAAAACTAAAGTGTCGGTAAAAAAAAATACATGTTCAAATTTTTTTTTTTCGTAAAGTAATAAGAAACTGAGTATTTCTTCTATTTATGTTGATAAACTATAATATTTCTAAATTAAATCAGTAAGAAAGATGTTATAATATATATTTAAAAGTTTATATAAAAAAAAATGTTGATTGTTTGTGTCAATAGTACCCATAAACAAATAAACAACGAGACAACCATTCCAAAATGCCAAATTTATGACATCAACATCTTGGAGTAAATACATTTCAGAATACACGTTATTCGCAATAAAATTTCATATGGAATATTATATTCAATTGTTTTTAAATATAAATATTATAAAAGATAAAAATGATCTAAACGTTCCATGTTCACCTTTGTGAAAACATGGCGGCTGGCTCAGCGGAGGTTAGGCACAAACAACATATTTAATTTTTCATGCTGTGACACTTTTATACACAAAAACACGTAATAGCATTATATTTATGAAATATTATGAAGAAATAACAGCTTCTAATCACTTATAAACGCTTAAAAACATTTGTAAACACAGACCAAAACGAAACACGACATCCTACAAACGGCCATTTTCATATACTCATTCTAAAGGAAGATGTTTGAGAATTATTTTGACATTTAAAAGCAGAGACAAACTGTTTTTGTTCCTAAAATCAGGTGTAAAATTTAACGGAGTTTATTATAGGATTGGAAACGAAAAGATCGATGTTACCAACATTTAATAAACAAAAAAAGCATGGATGGAAGTTAGGCCTCTGTTTAGCGACCTGGGCAATCTACGGATGTTTTTTTTATGACGCGATTTAGCGACTTTGGCGCTCATCAGGTTAAAATGTTATTATAGCTGCATAAACGATACACCACTTTCAATAATATACTAAAGGTTTCATTTACAAAGCGGGTAAGCTTACCAATAACGTCTCATTTTTTTTAAGATAAGGCAGTTTTTTTTTTTAAATTTCAGTATAAATAAACCTCAATGTTTAAATTTTTAAATTCTTATTGTGGGCAATCCCGATCAGAGGACATCGATTCAGAGGAGTTACCAGATTGACTGACAAACATATCATACCATAATTATTATTTCTAAAAAAAAATATATTTGCATATCGGAAAGCACCTGTCATATTGTCAATATACCTACTTTACATTTAATATCACTTTCTTACAAAAAAAATATTTGTGGTTTTATCAATATTTTATTTCACAGTATTCTGGTGTAATTTTCCGCGATAGTCACTGATGGTATGCAGAGCTTCTCAAGATGACAAAACAATATAAATATAATAATTTGAGGAACATGTTTATGTATAGCAAAACTAAGAATGAACAAACAACAGTGACAGGTTCTTACAACAGCGCATGCGCAACGACCTACCGTCACACGCTGGCAATTGAAATATTTATTAGTTTAGTAATTAACAGACAAGTGTAGCCTCTACTGCAGGGCATCATTTAGGGATGGAAAAAAAATCCTATTAATATTATAAAAAGTTTGAGTAATTTATGTTGATAATCATGATTGGGACACGGAGAATCTTGTTTTATAAATAAATACTTTTTAATTTAAAAAAAAAACTATTTCAGACAAGATTTAGAGGTAAATTTAATGTTACCGTAATTAAATTAAATATTTAATGAATATTCCAGCTAAAAATAGTCCAACTAAAGCATAGAATTAAGTAACCTAACCTAACTGACTTGAGTGAAATAAAAAAAAGGTGTATCAGTTATTTCTCATCTCACTTTCTCCGTTTTGTTCCTGACTCCTTACCCGAGATACCTGTAATATTTTACCTCTACCACATCAGCAAAGTTCTAGTAACGAGCTTCTGTAATAATTATTATGTTTAACTTAAAATCACTGCCTCGCATGATACTTTTTTTCTATTATTTTGTTAGAATTAATAAAACAGCCCAATGCCGTTTACTGCATAAAATATGTTCCTTTTTATCTTGGTTTTCAACATCCGCCATCTTAAATTTTTCAAACAATTCATGCAAGCCTATTATTTTAATCTTATATTTCTAGCAAGGTGGGTGGTAAGAAGAAACATATGCTTCAGTTAATATAACAATGTAATTATTGTAGTATATGGAAGTCAATGACTTTATACAATTTGCTTTTAAATGAAAATCATATAAAAGCACAAAAGTATGTCTATTGATTTGAACCATCTTTCTACACTTTTTCATGTTGATAAATGTTGAAAGATGGACTTAAACATTCAAAATTGTATGCATCGAAGGGAAAATCATTCTCACTATAATATTATGTATACTCATAAAAAATGATGTTCTATATATAGAAACGATTGATAAAACCCAGATGAATTGATTTCAATAATAAAAATCTGCTTTGAAGCAATGTGAGAATTAAACTTTAAAAAAAAATTGTTTATTATCACTTATGTTTATAAATAACATCATTGAATCACCTTAGCTACGAAGCATTCCAAGCTTCTCGGTGTTTAATCATTACACTTCTACTTTTATACATATTTCTCTAACAATAAAATTAAAATAACCTTTATTAATGTCCTGTATAATAAAAACTTTCAACGAAAAGACTTGTATACAAAAATTGCAGATTAATGATAATGTTGCGGTCTCATATCGGTCAGACTCTGATAGCACTGCAAAAAAGTGATGTCCACTCACTTTCACTTTACATTAAACTCAAAATGAGTTAACTTTCATTGTCGGTTCTGAGAAATGCAGTTCATCACTTCCCATTTGGCAAATTTAATTTCTGACCAATCCACACGACACAATTTAACACGTTGCAAGGTCACTTAATAAAAAAAACTTTAATATTCCATATCAGCATGAAGAAGTCATCAAGGTGAAAATACTTCAGTGAGAGAAATGTGAACATTCCATAAATGCACCGTCTTTAATATGGACAGCCTCACAACGAACGCCGCGAGGAAGCGGAAGCAACTAGAGAGAAACGAATCAGCCAAGAGGAGAAAAATGTATATATATTACAAAGGAGTATTTTTTCATTTCACCAAACTCAACATTTTATATGAAATATTTATTATGTACACCGAAAGGAACTTGGCATTATCAGTCAATAAATATTTTAATTTGCCTCAAATATATAGATATATATCACATTGTGACAGGCCGTTTCACTCGCGCGATGGCTCCTTCTGGGCCCAACGTTTACTTTAACTCGTTTAACGAGGCAAACGCACGTAAATTGTTTCACAGTCACATTAGGAGCGCACCGAGGCCATATTCTGTGCAAGTTCAAATGTCAGTTGTGATTAAGTTGTGGGCCGGGACGGCCTGGGGGGGCGACGCGTATGCCGCGTCGCGCGACCGGCCTAGGAAGATGACCCAGCACCAAACATGGCGGCAGTGAAGGCGTGCTGCGGTTGGGTGGATTGTGGCGCCACTAGGGGTGAGGGAGGGGGAGGGGGTGGCGCCGCGCCCGCTCCCCCACCCGGCAGCGCTCGTGCATGCTTTGGCACTGGAGGTTGGAGGTACTCATGCCGAGCGAGGCTGAACACATCGATGCGTTCCTCCTTGCGGTACGCCAAGCAAGCCCGGATGAAACTCTGCAAAAAAAATTAGGAATATTACCATCAAGAATAAAATCATTACTTATATATTAAAAATACAAATTTATTTTATATTTCCCAATATGACATATTAGTTAGGTTAGTTCTACTTTACATACTGCATTCTGATTTTCCGGGCAGCATCATTTAAAAAAATATAGGGGGCATGGGTGCTTCATGGTAATTTAACTGTGCCGCCTATAGGCAGCACGGGCTCTAGTCTGGTTAATAATAATGCAATATATGAAGCTATGATTAAATATAATAAGCATTTTTAAGTTTATTTTTTAAATATTGAATAAAAAGAGCAGTTGGTAGAGATGATTTAATAAACAAAAGTTATTAGGTAAAATACTATTTATTTATTTAAAGTTACATATACTTTGGAGGTACATATTCCTCCGGTGGTATAGCTGGTTGGCAGGTGATACAACGAAGTTATTTTTTAGCCAAATTTTTAATCCTTTTTCTTAGCTGGAAAGGGGTCTTAGAGAAAGGTTTGAAGACTGCATTTGACACTATTCCACTCACTAATCGTACCCGGAAAGAAAAGAATAGAAACCTACATTCTTCCTCCTAAAAATTTCCTTTATTTTGTAAGAATGGTCTTTTCGACCAATATAGAAAGGTTTCCAAAGTTATTCACTAATGCAGGACCACGCTGGGAGCTTTAAGTACGCCTTAAGTTAATAAGGCAACATATTTTACGCGTTAAACTTAAACTTAAAGGCTCCTATTTACAGGTCAGATAAAAATTTCGACAGACTTAAATCTGCGAAAGCGCCTGCCTAAACACATGTCTGCTTGAAAACCGCTGAATTGCTTCAAGGTCAGAATTTAGATAAGGAATATGAGAGTCCCAAGCAGATGAACAATGCTCTAAGGATGGACGAACCAGTGATTTATAAGTAAGTGTCTTAGTACGTGACCCAGCAGAATGTGAGTTCCGCATTACAAAATGCAGTGGAGCGACTAGATTTTTTATTACTTCATTTATGTGCGCTCCTCAATGTAAAGTATTGGATATGTGTACTCCATGATATTTTACGAGCGACTTATTCAGGATTACCTGTCCAGAAATAGTATAGTCAGGTTGGATTATCTTAGACTTGCCAAATTACAAAAAGTAAAACTTGGAGACAGTGAGGTTTATTTTTAAAATCCAATTCGAAATGTTGTTGAGCTCTTATTGAAGAAGTCGCTTGGTTTTTTAATACTTCTGTAAAGTACAGTCATCAGCGAACAATTGCATTGTGGAACACGTTTCAGTTATCAGGTTGTTAATAAATATGATAAAAAGCTTCAGGGTTAAAACACAACCCTGTGGAGCTCCCGACGGAACTAAAGTGTGGGAAGATAATGAATTATGAACTTTTATTTGCAAGCTACTATTGGTTTAAAAATTACTTAATCCATAGGACATTGGCATCAATTGGCAAACGATCGAGTTTATTTAAAAGAATAGAGGAATATTGCATGGACCGATACTCCCCGATCTAGCGAGTCCGCGATGGCTTGAGAGCAGGAAGTAAGAGCTGCTTCACATGAGTAATTTTGGAGCAACCCAAATTGCTCTGGCTTGAAAAAATTGAAAAGGGTTCTTTAACAGTATTTTATTGCCGCATATAAGAGAGCGAGGCAATCTCATTAAAGCTTTTAAGATTATAAGAGGATTCTGTAATTGCTCAGAGCTTAGAGCTATTTTTACCTTCAGCACTAATACTCATCTATGTGGGCGTGAGTTAAAACTTTCCAAAAGTGTCTTCAAATATAACCCAAAAAAAAAAATCTTGTCCAACCGAGGGGTTGATTTGTGGGATAAATTGCCTACTAGTGTTGTTACCTCAAATTCAGTTAATAAGTTCAAAAATAGTTTGGTTGAGTACTTACTCAAAAGAGCACAACAATCAAAGATATAGATTTATCAGCTGTAAAGCTGCACACGTAATAATTAATAATAATAACAAGATTTCGGCATACATTTTGATGGCTGATGTTTGAAAATATGTTATTGACGAAATACGCCGTATCCACATTAATTTATGTAAAATGGAATATTGGACAATGCACACACAGACACCAAACCAGAAAAGGATTAAAGGTACCAACAATATTTTAAATTAGTGTCACCCTCTCTTTTTTTGTTTTTTTTTTTTTTTTTTTTTTTATTCCACGAAGGCTGGTGCCTTTTCCGTGGGTATCTTAGCTTACAATTCAACAATATAATTACACATTTTTCTTATAACTATGGTGACACTTTTTAAGACACCTTTATAGAGTGCTGCAAAACAGGTGAGCAGCCGCTGTTGTGATATACCTACCCACCTACATAAATACTAAGTATTTATGATCGATCCTCTTTGTTAGCAAAATGAATCAAAATGGCAAAAAGAGGAAAGCTTTAGAGTGACCTATATAAGTCTTTATAATATGACTAATGCAAACTGTTCTTCCATTAGTTTCAAAATATTAATGAACGTATCATTTAAAACCATCAGCTGATGTTACCATTTAATACCGAGATCTAATACTGGTTTAACCATTTGACTTCGAAGAATATCCATAAGATAACACCTACAAAATGCGATTGAAATAAACTACAATAGCAGTAGTACTAAACCAGCTTTACTTTCAAGCGCAGATAACCTAAAATATATATACATATATATAAAAACTGAAATCTGGTGTCATTGGAAACCGTCCAATGTGATAGTAGTGATAGCGGTTACATGTATTATCTCGTGACCCACAAATATTTACATACAAAATCTTCGAAATTCTCATAAGAATAATATATTAATTAAAACTTGCGGTTTCAGTTTTCAAGGATTGGCAAAAAAAAACATATTTTCAATATTGGTTTAGAACATAAATGGATTAATTTTCAAGTTCGCTGGATAAATGCAGTTTTAAAGTTGTATAACTATTAATATTATGATGTAACACTAGTTGCAAATTATGGGAAATAAGCTGGTATTTTATTTAGATTGGGAAATTGTTTAAATCATTCAAAATAATTGTGAATACAAATTGATTTATAAAAAACACAAATTAGATGAAAAATAAAGTAATATTTCTAAGTAGTCATTATTACGTACTGTTAAAGACACCTGCAATTGCCTTGCTGTTTTAAAGATGCATAGACATTCATTTAAGATAGCTACAACCCAAAAGTTGTATTTGTGCATGTCTTGTAACAGTCACAGTGCTGTTACAAAGGAAAGAAAGTATGTTATATTGCAAAAATACTTGGAATGGCTTTTTACCAATGAAGCTCAGTTACGTAAAGTGATGCAGATAAATAGCTAATATAAATTGTTTGCGTTACAGAGACCATGACAGAGATAGAAGACTTATCGCTACCTTTTTTGCTCGTGGATGTGTAAAGATAAGTTACTACATTAAACTTACTTATTAATAGTCGCTGATTTGCAAGATTATCTTGGGATAAAATCTAAAAGATGTGTAAAATTAAACACGAGATTGGAATAATAACTTACTTTAGCTTCGTTGCTCACTGTGGGTTTATTTGCAAATTGAACGTCAGTGGCTTTTAAAATGGTATTCTCCTCCAGGATTGTGGCCTGGCTTTGATTATGACCAAAGGGTTTCTTGCCATAGAGACATTGATAAAAAATCACACCAACGCTCCAAACGTCCACCTTACTGCTAATTTTCGGTGGATTCTTTCCAACAACAAAACATTCAGGAGGCAAGTACCTGAAAATAAATAAAATGTCACTATATAATATGAATATGCATTATAAATTTACCAACTAAACCAAATAATAATGTGGTAAAATATATTTTAGAATGAAAATGTAAAAAATATGTGATTAACTTCACCTTGCTAATTTATATTTCCAGTGTTGAAAGCCATTTAAGAGCCTTAATATAACCTTTAAAAGAATTAAGATATTTTTTTGATAACTGATAATAAATTTCAGATCCGGATTAAAAAAAAAGACGGGTCAACCAGTAGGGTAAAAGTTGAGCGCATATAGACACATTAAATACATTTCGAATGGTGGTGTAAATCCTTGAACTGTTTTTGGATATTTTCTATTTGTCCTGTCCATGATAACTTTTATTGTATATTTTAAGTTATGCACAAAATAATAATAATAAAACTGAACTTCATTTACAAAAAGTATAATGTATTAAAATTTTTAATCAAATACAATATGAAAAATGTGTAATAGAAACAATAAACAACTTACAGCAAAATGTAGTTATTTATTTTCTAATTTGTAGAGGACAATATTATTATTTAAAAATTAAATAGTAAATAGCAGTTAACAGTGGAACATGAGTTAATAGATTAAAAAGGTCTGAAGTCAAATAAATAAGAATAATTAATTGTAAGGATGAAAATACCCAAGAATTTGAGTACCTGGTCTGTTTATTAAATAAGTAAATAATATGACTACTAACATCCTATTTATTAATGTAATGGTGTGAGGAAAAAGTAAATTGTAGATTTTATTGTACCAGTATGTTCCGGCTCCCTGTGATGTGAGATCCATGCCATGGTCAGGATTGTAATTCTCTTCATCCATAACTTTGCTAAGTCCAAAGTCGGTGATCTTGATCTCCCCGCAGACATTACCCTCCGTGAGCAGAATGTTGCCAGGTTTAAGGTCGTAGTGAATGACCGGTGGCTTTATTTCATTCAGGTACTTAAGGGCTGAAACTACTTGCATTACTATTGAACGCGCTTCTCGCTCCGGAATTGTTTTATGCTGAAGAAGAAAAAAAAATTGGTAAAGAAATTTAGGAGAAAACTGGAAATAAAATATAAATATGTTGGGAACTGCCTAAACACATAAATAAATAAAACCCGCCATGATTTGAACCAGTTCCATGATCACACATTATCTAGGCCTCATATAATAGCAAAATTCTAGATCTCACTGCGACAAAACAGCCATTAAACGGATTAAATAATGTTCCACTCTGCCAGCAATATATACCCAAAAAGTCACAAAACTTCCCTCAGAAAAGTTATGTCACGTTCATTTTCTGCATATCTTTTTTTTTCTCTAAATTCTTATTAATTTTTCACGAACAAAAGCTACTATTTATGCTACTAGGCAGTATTTAAGACTGTGCTGAGTATATGTCCTAATTGCTTATGATCAAGATTGGATGTACACCTTCTCCTGATGTGACCAAATTTGACAATTAGATTTAAGAAATCTAAATTACCTATATACATTTGGAGCATTAGGGTATCCTGTGTTAATAGGCTTTGTACACTAATGGCATTGGAAACTGCCAGATACTTTGTTTGCCAATAGCCAAACAGAGTTTGTGTCGGTAGCATTATAAAACTTAAGGCTAGAACTGATGAAGACCCTAAAGTTATGAAAGTGCTAAAATAAATTGTATTAATACACTTAATTCCACATATTTTAAAATTGTTTTTTTCAGTTTGAGTTTGCAATTCATGGTTTTAGAGTGTAGAAAATTTGCTTTATCGATAAACCTTTGTCCTTACAACCCGTATAAGCAATGAAATATTAATCTTAATTGTTTATGCAAAATTGATATCATTCTGTATTTCCTTTAAAGGATTTTCCTGAGTTAAGCAGGCATGATGCAAGAAAATTAATGAGAATTCATGGCGATGGGATCAATGTGCTGTGACTAAGGAAAAGCTACAAGTTCATTCCTGAATAAAAACTGAAATAAAATTAACAGATGCATAAATTACCTGCTTTAAATAGAAATCTAAATCATGTCCGTCACAATATTCCAACACTGTGCAGAATGAATTTGCATCTATTTCAAAAACGTCATACAGTTTTACAACTCTAGGATGATCTAATGCTTTATGAATATTATACTCCCGTAGTGCGTGTCTGAAAAAGAAATATAAGTTATATTTTTTTATATATACATATTGGCACAATTAATCTAAATAAATTAAAACTTACCTTATTAATTATAACTTAATTAAACCTTATATGCCATTTGAATGTTTCAAAATTGGTCATCATAAATTATTTAATTCCTAAGTACAGATATTTAAAATATGATGAAGATAATTTTATAAATTTAAATACTTAAGACAGTATGTTAATTACAATTACAATGACTTTAATATGAGGGTGATTAAAAAAAAAAATTAAAAATATTTAAAAACCTACGAGATTTGCCCGGGTGTGACTCCCCCAAGATAATCTGAATAATTTTGCTTTCTCCATTTGACACTCCAATTATATTGACATATTTTTTGCACTCACCAATAGATAGCACATAATAAATTTATAAAAAAAAGTCCCACCAATACCACCAGATACGGGCAACTGCATACTTTACGATGCTAGAGAAAAAAGATAAGAAAGGAATCTAACTAATAAAGTTTATTTATTCTGTACTACTACTGAAAAATACATTTAAGTGGGGCTGGGTCAGGTCGAGCTTCATTTCTAGTATCTATTTTTTGAATGGCTGTAGGTACTTTTTTGGATTTTTATTTATAAGTGTTAGGTACAAGTAAACTATAATAACTATAATATGTAGATGATAATCTTGCACTCATTGATATGGGTAAATTATAGTACTTCATATTTTAAAAAATCTTTTTTTTACTGTATACCTAATACCTACCCACTTTTTGCACCCGGTTGTTACTGCTTACTAAATATTTTTCTACAGTTGCTCCGAAATATATGCTTTGCTTTATTTTCACCATTAAAAGAGAAAAAAAAAAAAAAATGGTTTGTCACATAAAAAATCATTTTTTCGCTGACTGTACTAAAGCATTTATTTTCTTCAATCAAACTTTACTTTACTCTTGCCTAGGATAAAATAATATTAGTTAATAGCTTTTTGAAGTGTTAGTACAAGAGTTTTTTTAATATAATGTCAACAGCATATGTTGTTTAATTTATTTATCAAAATAGCCCCATTTTCATAGCTTTTTTTTTAATGACCGAAAAATGTGTACATTTGACTAGTAATGAGTTTATTTTTATTGTAAAATAAATAATGTAACCTTCGGAGCACAATATTTAATACACAAAAATAAGTTTAATTTACTATTAATTACCTTTGGGAGAAATGGAAATGAGTAGGTTATCTTGGAAGTAATAGCAAATTTTAAAGTGTACTATTTACAGGTGGTTAGTATGCATAAAATGAAACGTGGGACTCACTTAATATAGTTTGCCTTCTTATCTTCTTTCCAGTCTTTGTTTAATTGATGAACTTTGCAAGCAGTGTACCTTTGCTCGCGCAGATCGAAAGCCTTATGAACTTCACTAAAGCCGCCTTTGCCGAGCAACATTAATAAAAGATACCTGAAAATATTAAACCAAATATGTAAAATTATAAAATTAAAGTACATTAACAAATGCAGATTTATATAAATGTTGGTCTAAAGCACACTCAACGTAAATACAAATTTATGGGAATTATTAAAAAAAAACAGCTAATCAACCCTGTGATTTCAAGCATGATTTGTATTTACGTCATTTCAAAATTCATTGTGGTTTCCGAAAAAAAAAACCATTATAAACTTTACGTGATAATAAGAAACCGTTTCTTGTTATGCACCGGCTGCGACGCAAGTGAATGAATCCCTATTGGTCAAGATCGTAGCATATTAAAACAAGATATCGAACGCATTTTGCAACATTCAAGGGAATTCACACCAGCGCTTAAATAAAATTAATAAATTTGGTGAATTATTTTTAAAAAGAATTCCTTACTCGTAATAGGGAATATAAATACTTTAGGAATGGTCTTAGGACACTGTATATTTGCTTTAAAATTAAGATGCAATTGAACTCGTTAACTGTCTATTTTAATTTGAATTTATAGTAAATTTTTAATTTAAAAAGTTTCGACATTAGGCTAAAATGTAACTTTATGGTTAAGTGAATATGGTGTGCTTTAGACCAATGAATAATTATAAGAATCATCCAAAAAAGAGCAAAAATATAAAATCATAAACTGCTTAAAAAAAATAGTTCTAAAGATTAAATTTAAGTTATATTAGTTTTTAACCCATTTAACAGCATTATATCATAAATTTTTAATTAATTTAGATACCATATTGATAACCTGCTATTTGAAAAAATCATGCAGAATAAGACACAAAAGTTAATTTTACACAATAGAATTATGCAGTACGGCGAACCGCCGTCCTTTCCAGACATCGCATTGAGTTAAATGATATTGTTTCACTATCACAACGGCTTAGTTGTAACAGAGTATCCGCCAGATGGCGATGGTGTGCCAACCAGGACAGCCAGTGCAGCACATGGTCGCATATGGCTTAAACATTTTGTTTTAAACATAACTTTTTTATTATATCAAATTATAAAATTCCGGCTCCGACACGACCTGGTATTTTTCATGTAGGTTTGATTAAAATTTGAAATTCTGAAATCGGTTGTGAAATTATTCAAACCTGGCAACAAACTATCAACTAGCCTAACGGCAAGAGCTCGTTTACGATCCATTTTGAGCGAACCTTCGCGTATCATTGCCAGACACGGCGAAAAACCGCAATGTGTGAAAACCAACAACAAGAATAGAACTAATTGCCCACAGCATGTATAAAGCAAGTTCAATTTAATTACCTATCAGAGAGTACAGGATGTTGACTAAACCGACTTTGGTCTTCATTGTGAATCCTTTTTAATTCTCGAATATGTAAGTTCCTTTCGCGCTCAAGTTTCTCCATTTCCAGTTGAAGGTCTGCATCTTCTTTCCTAAGGGCGCTCTGTCGAAGCTGTAAAATAACATGTCATTTAGGTTTTAAATCATTAACGATAAGGTAGATTTTTTACAAATGAAAATAGTTTAGTTACTATTGATAAAAACGAAAATGATAAATTATAATAAAAACCAACATATTTACGGATGATTATGGTGTAATTTTTTTTTCGCAACATGTCTCATTCAGTATACAAACAAATCCACTTACTTCAAAAATTTACTATAAATTAGTAAATTATATTATTTACTTATATTTGTATTTCAAAGAAAAATAAAATGTAAGTCAACCGTGATATGAGTAGGTATATTGGTTTTACTAATCAATATTTAATTATGAATTCACAATTACCTAATTTTTTGTAAAAGAAAAATTAATCTTTTTTCTTTTTTAGGAAATTTAAATTTTAGTGCTAGGGGAATTTTATTAATATTTCCATTTTAATATCAAAAAATTTAAAACTTGATGTTGATTTAATTCTTAACACATTCAGCGCCATGCGTGAAATGTGTGTACCCCACCCCACAATGCTGCCATTTCGAGCCGTATGATATGCCATACATTAATTTAGTTTTACAACCATTCCAAATTATGACATACTTAAAAAAAAAAATATTCCAGAATCAACATTTGGTTTGCATACTTTTATTTTTCTTATCCACAACCACCAAAATTTTTTGTTTATGACAAAGTAGAACACTCTCTTATCCCCCCCCCCCCCACCAATTGTACACCCACTGTTTAGGTATGTGTAGCGTTCCCCAAATAACGCCCAAGGCATGGACCCCACGCTTCCTACCCTTGCTTCCGAGAGTTGTCATTTCAACCACCTTGCAGCTAACCTTCGATGTAAGAGCACTCAAATGATCTGCAATTGCATGACAAATAATACAGCTGTTGTTTTAACTAATACTTCAACATCTTTCTAAATTTTAAACAAAAAATTTTAGCAGAGCTACACAATACCGGTGCCAAGAATTGTTTAAATTTATGAATGTTAAAAAAATGATATAGTCATTTATTAAAGTATATACTTTAAAAATCCCATAAATTCATAGTTTCTCACCTTGAGAATTTCATCGGCTTCATAGTACTCCTGCCAGGTCATGGTAGGCAGTGGATCAGGTTTGAGGAAGGTCTGTGCGTCGGTGCCATTGTGCAAAGCTCCTGGGGCGGAGCCAGGGGCCACAGTAGCAGCGGCAGCGTTGACCACAGCCCCCGCTGCACCTGCCGAGCCGCTTCGCTTACCCCGTCCCCCACCGCCCTCCACATTCGATGGCCTCTTTTTTAATAGGAGCTTCTTTTGACGGTCGATCTCTTCTTTCTCGGCTGTTATCTCTTCCTGCCGCCTATTTAGAAAAATATAATATGAGAATGAGAATATGAAATGGTGCACAATAAGACTCAACCCGGTCATTTCTCCATATAAAAGTTTAGGATTGTGATATTTTTTGTAAATATAGAAGAAAAACAAAAATTGCCTAGAAAATTGGAGATTAAACAATACTGGATATCGTTTAATCTCCAATTTTCTAGGCTTCTATAGAATTAAAAAGTTAAATTCAACTTTCTCTAAAAGTTTGAGCCTCGAAAAGTCTGTATTTTTCCACACATTTTATTATTTTAGATGGTAAATATCTTTTTTACTGAATACAAGAATCAAGAAAATAAAGTTGCGAACCTAGAAGATATTAGTGGTTAATCAAAGTCTCACTATATTTAATCCATCACTTAACCACAGAAAAACAATAGATTCTTTGTTTGTCTACTAATGGTACTACAGTGGTAATTCGTCTAACAAAATGGAAAACTTAATTACACCAAATTCATTCATAGTAAGTTATTTTTTTGTTCTTGTTTTTTTATTTTATTTAGGTTACGCAAGAATATCTGTTAAATAATTAACTCCAATAAATACTAGATGAGCACCAACAAATTGCTATAATACTACAATGATTACAAACAGATCAAGTAAACATGGGGTCAATCAATATTAAGCTGCTAATCCCACACCAGATGGGCCGACATGGCTCTTCTGAGCAAGCTCAGACTACTTATATACAGTACACATAATGGCATTACGAATAAACATTTTTTTTCTAATTTTGAAATAATATTTACTGATCTGGTATAATAAAAACCTTGTTAGTTCCTGAAAGGCGTAGCCATCCGTCCAATTTTCTTGGAAAGTTGCACCGACTCGCTGCGTTACGAACTGACCTAACCGTAACCTATTCTGCATACACCTCTGGCGCGCTTCTTTTTTCTCTATCATACTCTTCTCATTGAGCAATTTCTTCACCACGTCAATACATTTATTGATATGGCCTTTTTGTTGCTCTATTACCTAAAACAGACAATGAAATATATATATTTTATTATAAGTGGTACATTTGGAAATTAAGTGCATTGTATCAGTGCTTGCATGTTTACGCAATCATCCTGGTGCATGTGACCCACTGACCAAGACTGTCAATACAGCACATAATTAAAGATTTTTTATTTATTTAATTTTTAGAAATACGTAAAAATACATTAATCAATAACTTAGCCGACTACAGACATCTCCAAATGTTTAACAGAACGAACTAGCATCGATATTTATATACTTGATAATAGTGTGAGTGTGGTAATTTGCGAGTATATGTGAGTAGATGCTCATATTAGTTATGGCAACAGACAAATTCAATGCACACATTAAAAGGGCTACTCTTGTGGCCCTCATGCAAAAAATATTTTCAAATTGCTTTAAAGTTGACTACCTTTAGGTGTATTCAAGGTAATATTTGAATTTGAAAAATATTATTTCAAGTCGAGAAGTCGCGCACCGCGCTTCACGAGTGTATGCACGGTCTCTGTCTCTACATTTAAATAAATGTTCATTAATAATTAACGTACAACAATTGCACTAATAATATTTAAAATTGAAGTGAAGATCAGTGTTCAGATCTTGTGTTAATCTAATTTTGATTGTGTCCATTAATAATTGAGAAACTAAGGTTTTAATTTGTGAATTATATCGAAGTGAAGTCAAAGTGCAAAGCAGTGTTCACGGCAGTCGTTTCGGTCAGTCGCGTCGTCACGACAGCGACAGCGTACTGAGGCAGCGAGACACCGAAACAGCGGGAGAGCGAGACAGCACTAGTTAAAGGATTTACATTCAGAATATTGTCTGCGATCGAAGAGGTGTCTGGTAGCGCAGTTTGCTAAGGCGTTCGTTCGCTTGCTGCCAAGCCAGGTTCGAATCCGCCCGACTCATCTTTCTTTTTTTTTTTGTTGTTTGTTAATTGTTATTTTTATTTATAATCAGCGCCATCTAACTGTGCAAATTGAAATATTTGTTATCATCAGGAAAAGATGGCAGCACTAGGTGAAGCTTCCGAAATTCAAAAAATTAGTTTCCGGCTTGATAAACTAGATACTATACAAGATATGTTACAGTCATTGACTTCTCAAATGACTTTGAACACAGACAAAATAAATAATAATATTAACAATCTAAATAAAAAAATCGAAATAATAGATCGAACGAGCAGAAGAATGAACATTATAATATACGGACTTCCGCAAATATCAGAAATCGAAAAATACGAAAACCTCATTTTAACGGTTTGTGAGTTTATAAAATCACGTTTGGATATTTCAATAAACCCGTCTCTCATAGCATTTACGTGTAGACTAGGTCCACGGAAGCAAAACAGACCAATATTAGTACAATTTGTTAACTATGGAGTAAAACTCAATGTCCTACAAAACGGAAGTAAATTGAAAGGAAGTGGCATTTACCTAAGCGAAGATTATACACATCAGGAAAGAACGGAAAGGAGATCTTTAATCCCTCATTTAAAAGCAGCTAGAAATGAAGGACATATCGCGCAGCTTAAGGGAACTAGACTATTTATTAATAATCGGCTCTGGACCCCCGACATTCTTAGCCAGATAAGTGACATACAGCATGCACAACCTTCAACATCTCGTGATGTACTACCGATGAATGCAAATCATTTGGACGAAGAGCAAATCACACTGAATTACGGGTCTGGTACCGTCACAAGCTCCCCGCCTGCGGCAGCGGCGACACCACCAAACCCAGGCATATCACAATCAAAACTGATGACGTCACGTGAAGAGAATCTACCCGCCAAGCGTTCAGCGCGAACCGGCCTGAGCGCCGGCCGCGGTCAGCCCCGCAGCCAATCGGCGGCTCTTCGCCCGATTCACAATACAAGTAACAAACTCCATAGAAACTTGCGCGCTCTGCCGGCGAAGAAAGGACGCGGCCGCGGCCGTGAAACAAACTTCAATAATTCATCATCGAATCACCAACTCAGTGTTGATCCAGTAGATGTCGCTGTCGTCGCGGGACCGAGTGGAAATCAACGAAGTGGACACCACAGCACGCCCACAAATAACGATGATAGCCAGGTGCAATGACAAACAACGCAATCGCAAACTGATCCTTCCTTTAATAACAACGTCATGGCGAACGATGACATATTTTTTGAAAAATCTTATTCATTTTACTCTTGGTTAAATAATTTACCTACGGAACATAATAAACTTGTCGCGTATCACCTAAATTTACAAAGAAGTATTAGCAACTTTACGCAGGTATTGATTGAATTAAACTCGTCATTGAACGATATACATATTATTATATTTACAGAGCCGTGGATCGATTCTCGGTTAGAAACGCTCTATCATATTAATGGATTTGACAAATTAATGTTTAAAAGAAGTCATAATACGGGGGGTGGTATTCTTTTGTTTATTAATAAATCCATTCAGTACGAGGAAATTCAATGTGTGTATGATAGTTTTGAAAACTTGCAAATTAGGTTTAAATGGTACAAAACATATATTACTTGCTTAGCAATTTATCGCCCACCTGATTGTAACAAACACACATTTTTAAGTGAAATTAATAGTTGCTTGAAAAATTTACAGAGAGACGATAATATTATTTACATGGGAGATTGCAATATTAATATTATTGATAAAAGCAAACCAATTATATGTAAGTATCTAAATATTATGGCCAACATCGGCATGGTATCCTGTATAAATACTTTTACACATGAGGCCATGAAAAGTGGTATTTTAACAAAATCTTGCATAGACCATATTTTTATAAGAAATAAAAAGGATAATATTTACTCCCCCTTAATATACACAAAAATATCTGATCACTTCCCGACTGCAGTATGTATAGACTCTGTAGGTAATGATTGTCCAAGCGAGACAGGGACCCACGAAGCTAAGATACCCACGGAAAAGGCACCAGCCTTCGTGGAATAATAAAAAAAAAAAAAAAAAAAAAAAAAAAAAAAAAAAAAAAAAAAAAAAAATGCCACATATATTTATCTACTAGTATAAAGTAATAAACTGTAGAAACAAAGTCCCCTTCAATGCTATTTATTTATTTATTTAGTTTTGGTTTTATTTATATTTGGTTTATTCAACAAATTTACATTTATTTTATTTTATGTACCAGCCAAGCCCAAGGCTTATCTGCTGGAAACCAGGTGTGTAAAATACAGATATTAATTTGTGAAATATGTTCAAATTATTTTGTTCTGTATTTTACACATCCTTTACAATATGAATATACACATACACTAATATCATTTTTATCGCTTAGTATTAAATTACAAACAAAAAATAAGTATAATTATAATAATACCGAGAATAACGAGTGTTTTTGTGATATTTCATAGCATATATTTCTAACTTCATATTTAAATTTTTTATATTTAATATTACTTTTTATTAAAGATCTTGGCAAATTATTAAAAAAGCATGGTATAATGAATTCTAACGCTTGTTTACCGTAAACATTTTTAAATAAAAGTATAAACAACGTTTCATTTTGTATTTGCCGCGTACTGCCTATGGGTAAATAGTAAATAACTATGAAGAGAGTATTTTTTCTATATTCTATTGCACATAACCTATTAGAACATAACCTCAAACATAACAAAATGTAAAATTCAGAAAATTCAGAAAACAGAAATCAGAATTCGTATCAAATTTGATATGTTTTTTTAAATTATCATTTATGTGGAATGTAGATTCTACTCGTTTTGAGCAAAATTAAAACATTTTAATTCAGAAATAAAAATATTTACCTATAACAAAAAAGCTTACACAAGAAAAAAATAACATCACAAAATCAAATGTTTAATTCGTAAAGTAATTACTGTGCTTCCAAAGTACTGCAAATATATTCAGTGTTATTTTTAATTTAAATGTGAAATTATAATCAAATTAGATGTATAGCTTCATGGAGAAATATGGCTCCGGGACAAAGTGCACATGAAAAATGTGTTATTTGTCTTTCCTGTGTCTCCTAGGCTGCTTTACGATGATGATAAAATGATTGATCGCTCAAGACTAAGCCATTGATTTCATACTACTGATCACCGATAGATTTTCATATCTATGCGACAGATTACGTTAAACCATGGCAACTGGCCGTAATAGATTTTACAAAGGCAATATTATGTCACGTGTCATGGTTATGTTTTAATCACGTGGATGTAGTGAGATTCATCCATATATAAGGGAAAATTTTACCCGCAGACTATTTCAATCAATCAGCAAAACAGTATCATAAAAATAGTATTTTTATGTTTAAATCTATGTATTGAATGAGCCCGGAAAGTTTTATTAAATTAATTAAAATTGACAATCAAACCAAACTGGTCTTACGCGATCGGTTGCGTAGATGGGAAAGCAGCAAAATTACACTACATTTCAATTTTTTTTAAGGTTAATAAATTAATTTCATATATTATATTATAGACCATAAAACCTCCCTAGTATTTGAGCAATGAACAAACTGGTTGATGGTAGAAAAAAATAACCCATTTTACAATAGTTTAATAGAAAAAGATACTTTGAAGAGGGAGTTCAAAACTAACTAAATTGTTTTTACACTAATGAAAACCAAACACCCTGCTTTTTTTTTGTTACATTTCTCTGTAGGATATAAAGTGCGATGTTAACCCGCACCACTATGGTATCATAGAAACAAACTATGAATGAATAGAACTGGCAATAGTTATTAGTATTAAAATCATTAATTATAAGAAAATAAAATGAACCAAACTACTCATATTAGTTTTTTTTTCATTTTTTTTTGTAGACAATAATTTTGACTATATTTAAAAATACCTTTTGTTGGGCTAGAACCTGGTGCCTAAGTTCTTCCACTGTCCTTTTTAATTCTTCTATTTTATTATTTCTTACTTCTAGGTCCGATGATGCTTGTGTCTCGAATTCCTGTATCCTTTGACACGTAAGTTCAGTTTGAACCTATAAATAAAATCATTTAATAAGTCATAGCCACCATAAAACCTAAATTTGAAAGTGCAGCTTACCATTATTTTTAAATGTTACAAATTATTTGAAATTAAAGTACTTAGCCGCCAATAATATTTACTGGATATCTTTAATCACAGCTATAGACCATAGACAGAGTATTTTTGCTAGATTTGTCACCGTTATATAGCTATCTGAAATCTTGCATCAGTCAGTCCATCTGTCACTTAATTGATGCTCGAGGTGTTATTTGTCATGAGCTCTGCAAAATCCCTTTTAGCGTAATCTTTTCTTTTTAAACCATAATGACGTATTTGCCAATAATTGCTCTTTCGCACCAACCCAGTGCTCCATTAAAATGACAATTCAGTCAACTATTGAAATAGGTGGGCGACCATTAGCTGACTAAGGTTAATGAACCACAACCGTGCTAAAGAAGGGTTTTTTTATAATACAGTAAATAAAACATGTCAAGTTCTGTGGGATAGTCATATTATAGGTTGTCTTGACATACAGTTGTGTTGGTAAATAAAAATATACAACATAATAATTTTATCATGTAAATCCACCTGAACTAAATCCTGATTATCAGAGCAGATACAGACCCAAAGCCACATGTCAACTAATGCACCATGTCTTCATTTTGTTTTATGCCATCTGTGACCTAACAGGAAATGTAATTAAATATGCAGGGCAATATTGATTTATAGAAATAGTAACCTACCGACTCAAATTTGAACATGCTTTAATTCAGGCTGGTGATTTTTTGCATTTATCTAATCTAAAGTATGCTAAATTACAATACGTTGCTTAACCAAGAAATTTTGAATATATATATTTTTGTTATTATTATTTTTCATATTTTTACATCGAATAAAAATCGTAATAGACGGATTTCTTTTCTAAAACTATAGCATTTACAACCAGGTTCTTTACAAGTATAACAAAATCCATGAGATCTGACCCGAGAAACATTTTTTAAACCAAAACATGTTTTTATCTTATATTTTAGCTTTACTAAAAGGGTCAATAACATTTTAGAAAAGAAATCTACCTATTATAATTTCAGTTTGATTATGAGGTTGAATGTTATGTGACAAAAAAGTATGTGAAAGTTTAAAGTTATGATAATGTTAAAAACAGATATAATAAATATTTTTTTAGACTATTATCATCTTTTTGTATCGTGTTAGTTAGTCCATTTTTGTTGTAATACTTTCACAGCACTGCTACTAGTTATAGAAGAAATCTTCCCTAGAATAATTTACACCACCAGTATGACATTGCGTTAAGTGATTTATTGTATCTTCATTACCGCATTGGGTTGGTCTATTGGAAACTCTCAAATGTCAAACTGCTTTGTATTTTCTTAAAACACATATGAAGGCTTTCGCTTGAGGTTATTAGGAAGTCAGATGGCTGCTGCTGAGTAAATAATGTGTATATAAGCTTCATGAGCTTAGAAGATGGACAGAGTAATATAAAAGTTTTGAATACAATAAGAGATAAAAAGGAGAAAAAAACTGCCACATTTGTGGCAAACATAATCTGGCTGCTTCACCCCAAAAATACTGCTACTCATTCATCTAACATTTCTTGGCCAAACGCAGCATATTGAAAGTCAGTCAGTTATCTTACAATCATGAAATGGCTCTTTGCGGAGAAATAATAAATAGAATATGATGAGGTAGCTGCAGGTTATTCCATAAATGAGTTCCAAAAATGCTTCAGGCAATCGGAGCACTGTAGGAAGATGGTTCCAAGGGTGGCACTTTAAAAAGGGCGTTGCTATATATGCACTGGACAACCTTATGAACTGAAATGATCATAGACTCATCCATAATTCGTGATTTTATTTATAATCGTGAGCGTAGACTCAACCATAGACTTAACATAAAGTAGGGTTCAGATAGCTGGAATGTACTTAAGTATTATTACCTGTTTAATTGAAGTATGTAAAGCTATCTGAGGTTGAGATGGCCTTGGCGTGCCACCCACTAATGAGGGTTGAGATTTGAAAAATTCATTACCACTGCTAGGCAGCAAACTTGAAGGGGATGGGGGATACTGTGAATAAAATAATACACATTAAGTAGCACATGATTGAAATGCAAAACCAAAAAAATTAAGAGTACTCTCATATCGATACTAGAAAGGCCGAAGAAGTATACAACAAAAATCGAATTGAAAAAACAGCTCAATTATTATATTTTTTTAATGACGATTTTGGCAATATCCACCAAATATTACTAATGGTTGGATAAGATAACAGATATGATGTTTTGGATGTCAAAGATTTTATACCTGTACCAAAGACATTCATTTTTCAAATAAATTAGTAGTTCAATAAAAATTTATAATAATAATATACAAATGGAAAACACATTTACTAATTAGGATGAAAAGCAGTAATGAGATATCATTTTTATTGTAAACAACACTTTTTATAGTATCGTAACATTTTTTTGCGCTTACGATAAAAATCTGTGTTTTTTTTTATGTGCTTTTAAGACCTTTTGGGTGGTTTAAACTCTGACAACACATAAATTAATGCATCAATGTTCTACATTCTCATAGCTTTAATTTCCCTTAAGATATATAATCATTTTGTAAGCTGTGCAAAATGGTAACCACATTGTTTTTGTATCTAAAACCATATCTTGCAAAAAATGTTGGATACAATCTTCTGCCTTTCAGTTATCGATATGTTAAAATCCAAATAGTGCGCGATTCTATGAGGTCAAGGCACACACAATTTCTCTGCCAAATCCCTACAGAACCTGCAACATCTCGGAACGCTCTGTCAGTCTACTTAATGGGAGGAAAAACGGATGGATTTAGAATAGAGTGAACTTTGGAACCCATTCAGATTGAACTTTCAATCATAATTATTTGTCGTTAGCTTTGAAACTTTTACAACCATTATTCTAAAATGGTAATATATTTTAGACGCTTCTAAGTTTTATAGTAAAAACATATTTACAAATTCATTAAAAATGACTGTCCTCTCAGTTCTATAATATGGTCATGAAACAATGACCCTCACAGAGCATTCAGTTTAAAAGTTTTGAGTTACTCAAAGAGCATTGGAGAGAAAAATACTAGGTATCAAGCTCTGCAACCGGAAAAGATAAGACAATGAACGAAGTTGTGGGATGTCATAGAAACAACGGCAACACTGAAATGGAACCGGACAGGACATATTGCAAGAACAGCGGAGGACCAAAAAGTCTCGCAATGGCGTCCTAGAATGACACAAAAATGACAAGGGCGACCACCAATTCGTTGGGTTGATGATATCAAACGCTTCAAGGCTGGATGCAAAACCGCGAAGATTGGAAAGTACTTGGGGAGGAATATGCCCTGCAGTGGGCAGATACAAGCTGATGATTTACCATGACTATAATGAAAACATTCAAAACAGAGTATAAGTCACCAACTCTTCAAATTGTTGTTTCCAAGGGTTTACGTAAACCATAATCGAAACGTACTCGCACACGGTTGTTTTATATTATCTACATTAGAGTACATTGTTAACGGTTAGGTGAAGGTTTGTTACATATGCAAAGGACACACACACAGATGTGTGTCCTGAGAGGTATTTCATGTGCGATCATGAAATACCTCTCAGGTTGATATCTTAACATGAGGGAAGGTAATTACTTATTACGACCTAGTTTAGCTCCTCCTCTCACAGTAATCATGTATGGATTGACAACACTGGAAAACATTAGTTTCTAATAACTTCAATATATAACCATAGAAGCATAAAACGTCAAAACTGCTTGAACCCACCTACTGGAAAACAGATATTAAGCATATTAATACGCAGAAAAATGTAAAATTATTATAACGCATACAAACGCTGGCAAGACATACATATATTGGTCTCCTAAATGTTGAAATTAACAATTATCCTCACTTTAACATTTAGAATTATAGATGCGGTCCTTTATAATTTTAGAGTATGCCATTTTAGTACAATAACTAAAAAGAACACTAGTTAGTTTTATAACAATGCATATAAGTTAGAGTTTCATTTTTACTTTAACATAAATTGAGTAATTACGACATTTATTTACATCTCTATGCCTGTGGACACAACATTGTTCTTGGAGGATTCCGTGCTATGGGATATTTAAACAGCACTAAATCGAAAAGTTTGAATATATAAATATCACTGTAGATTTCAGTTCACATTTAACACATTTTACAGTTTTGACATTTTGATTTGAATTGATCAGCTTAACCCACATTATTTTATGCTTTATAAGCGCATATAAAATTTTACAATTTAATGTAAGTATATATAAAACAATAAGTAACATCGCTTTAAATAAAAGTATTTTTAGGTGATGGGCTTAATTATAACATATTAACGTTTGATATTGCAATAATGAAGGTCTGAATAATCAATTGAAAATAATTGGTGAATAACATCTGCATAAAACTAAAAATTTGATATTTAAATTCATTTGCAGATGCTTGCTTGCATCAACGCTTGCACTTGGCTAGGTTGGTTGTTCAAATATCAAAAGAAAAGAAAGCTTACTTAAATAAAAGTAACGAGACCATTTGCAATTTCTATTACCGATTTGAATTCATTTTAAAATGACAGTGCAAACCCAGTGTTTATTATCCGATCTAATTATTCTATTTCGCTGAAAAATGTTTCTTTTGTTTGATAACTTCGTGTCATAAACAGATATGTATTAAATTTAGGTATATTTGATCAAACTTTTACAAACATCTATGGGCTGTAAAGATGTAAAAAAAAAATGGAAACATTCCTAGAGAGAAATCAAATTAGAACTGTATTAAAAACAAAGTGGAACTAAGACTCACCATTTGGAAACTAGCCTGTTGCGGTGAAGGACTCTTAGCGCCAGTATGTCGAACAGGGCTGCCGGCGGGGTGCTTGGAGAAGAACTCGCGGATATTTTTGTCAGAGCCGGTGCGAGACTTGGAGGCACCGCCCCCGCCGGCGCCTTCCTCGCCTTTTCGCTTCCGCTTGCGTTGTTCGGGACCAGGGGGCCCCGTCGTGGTCCCAGCGACGATACCCCCTCCTGGGCCCGCGCCCCGAAGAGCCACTTTCTCCGGAGTCAGCTCTGCTTCTTTGTCGCTGTGAGATGACCCTGTTGCACACAAAACGCACAATTACACATTGCCCTCGACACTTGACATCGATACGCACTCCGACTAAAAGTTAAAATTCAAGCGATTTACCATAAGACTGCGTTTCAGTCCATCACTTCGCGAAAGAAATGTCACACAAATCACAGCCGACGTATGGCAAATACCGCCGATCGACAAAACGAACAATTTGAGGTTACTTGTCACTCGCGCAGACATAACATTCGCACTGATGTATTAATTCTGTCGTATTTTCACCTGTACTTATGTTGGAGTCCTGGCTATGAAGTGGCTGTCCGGTATTGATAGTGGTTTGCGGTGCCATCTGAATTTGCGATCCAGCTGACATCTGAAAAATAAAAATGGCCGCTTGAGTAAGTTGACAGGCGCGACGGGCGGCGGGCGGCGGGCGACGGCTCGCTCCAACTTCACCGCAATCTGCGATACCGCAAAGCATCGGGCGATAAGAAACGAGACGAGCGGCAAATAAACAAACTCGCTCGGCCGGCCATCTCTCTTCCGACGCGGCCGACAAACACAAAACACCGCAAACCGAGTATTTATTTTAGATGCTACATTAAGCGAACGACAATCACCTAAATAGTCGAGGCGGATAAGAGCGGAGGCGACCGCCGAGCGATGCACGCGCCGCCGAGGGCGAAATGCACTGAATCAACTGGATGACGGGATGTGACGGCGAGTACCTACTACTACTACCTCGGCGACGTAAGGGCGCGCTCGGGGCGCCATTTTATGAATTTTGAAAACGTTCATCCCGCCGAGGTCCCCGAGGGGAAGTTAACTTTAATTCGGCGTCCGAAGAAGGAAAGAGTCTAGAATGACGAGCAATAGTGGTTCGAGCCGGCGTTAGCGAAATTGTCGATCCGGCCTGCATTCGCGGTAATTGGCTAATCGCGCCGGATAAACTAGTACGACATGAGACAATACGCGTTTGGCAAAGTCGCCACTCGCCACTCGCCACTCGCCAGCCAGTGGCGGAGACTGGAGAGGCGAAGAAAGCGAAGGCAGGGCAGAGAGGAGGAATAGGAGTTCGCGCTCCGCGGGTCAACAGCCGCTCGCATCGCCGCCACGCCGCGGCGCGCGAGACCTTACATAAAAATCGTTCACAGGTTGCAGAAATCTCCGCGACGAATCGCCCGTCCGAATGACCCTGCCGAGTGCCGGGCTTGGCTTGCCTTGCCTTACCTTACCTTACCAGTGCGCAAGAGTTTAGCTGGAGTACACCTCGGCTCGGCCGAGGCCAGCGGACTCAGACCATTGTGTCTCGTTCGCGGATCCAGTTAACTAGACGCTTTGCAATAGATGTTGATTGTTCCTTTCTACATACTTATTTTATTTTTACTTTTTCTTTACGAATAAAATACATTTTTTAATAACTTAAATATTTCGTATGAACGCATTAACTCTTAAATATAATTATTTGCTTCAACAAAGAGGTACAGGTATATTGGATTGCAATCACTTTACTAGAAATAAGCCCGTATCAAATACATAATACATACCATTACAATAGATATAGTATATACATTTAATCATCAGTATATATACAGTATATACAGTCAAAATTAACGGGAGTGGATTTTATTTGATTAATAAGTTTAATAAATAATACATTTAATAATAATAAGTGAATAGATTTCAATTTATTTACGTCTGAATTAGTCTTAAAATCTTTCCTCAAAGATCGACAATTCTCAACCACAGCTCATTGGATATGAAGGAGTCTTGTTTTTACACTTATGTAGGGTAGTACTTATTCAAACGTAACCTCAAGAAATAGAACTAAAGACTTATTTAGGAATTCTCGTACGCTCAAACGCTAACCAAAATATTCGACTTGCAGTACCTTCTAAAACTTTTACCTTAAATGTCTACTTTGTTGCAAATTTGTGTACTGGATAATATTTATACTTAGTCTATGCCCAATATTTCATAATAAAATAGTTATTTTGTGTAGTCATTGTAAAAAACACGTTCATGAGAATTAGATTTTGAGTTTGGTTTGGATGTACTTAGTAATCGTGATTATCAAATGTGTCCGCGGATTAAAATCCGCTCAAATTAAGCAAAATATTTATTATTTATCACCGCCATCGACTCTTGAGTTGAGGATAGACAAATTTAGCTCAGTTGAACCGTGCTCTTTATAGGAGAAAGTCAAATATCTCGAGAAGAACATCAGTTAAAAATATCTATAATAAAGTTCATAAAACGAATACATATAAAACTGTGTGGACATTTTTTGCGATAATTAACATTAAATTTAAAGTTTGTAGAAAATTATGCATAGGTACTTTCACCAATGACCCTTATATTATTACTTTCAAACTTTACAACTAAATGTAATATTTCAGATTAATAAATAATCTGACATAATGGAATTTTATAAATGAGGTATATTTTTTTTCCAAAAGTTTTAAAACCTTTCTAACCAATGATCTTTGATCTTTTACACACCCCTAATTCACGTTATTTTTGTTGTAACAACTAAACTAGGCGTATTTCCATACATTATGGATTGAATGTTGAACTTTATAGCTGTGGACTATGACATTCTGTATCATCACACATTTAACATAACGAGGTTTAAAATTGTATCCTGAATATTAGATTTTATGTAAATAACCGCTGAATCGGACAAATAAATAAATTTACCTTATGAAAATTTACTTCTCAGTGGGTTTGTCGGCCTTTCTTAAATTACCTACTTTTTGAAGTTTTTTTTACCTTGACATGACACATTTAGATCATTCTAGCATATAATCTTCAAGATTCGCCCTATTTTATGTGCGTCAATTGTGGTGTTTATTTCCCTCCGGTTTTAATAATTTTGAATTATACTTTTAAAACATTACTATAATTGTAAAAAATTAAAAAAAAGTAGATTTGTGGTTTAGGAAGAAATTTATTTAAAAAAATCCTGAGTTGAATGAAATAAAATTATGAACCCCACACAAATTTGTTGAAAACAATTCTTTGTTTCTTATTTTTTTATCTCTCCTTATCTAATGAACAGATAATTAACTTCCGTTTACCATAAGATAATATGTGGGTTAAATACAGTGATTTAAATCGCGTACAAAATTTGTGCACTAACTGAGGTCAAACCGCGCAGTCGCCTTTGAATCCAGCGACGAATGTCTCTTATGCCCTTTTAATGCGACGAATGTGAATAACGAGGGGTTCGTTTTATCTTAAGAAATCCTTCCCCCAATATTTTAAAATCACGAAAGCGTTTCCGCCCAGCTGCAGCTAGCTTGATCTGTAATAGCTATTTGAGCTGACATTTATTCTCTATAAAAAAAATGAGTAAAAAATCTTTTAAACATTCTTCCTAAACCATCTAAATTACAAAATACAATTCTAAGGCACGTTTGCCTCTGAAAGTTACTAATTTTTTTAAGACAAACATTGTCCAAAATAAATATTTTTAACTTTGAATTATTACATCATTTTTTGATGTAATAATTCAAATAATGATACTAGATACTAATTTTATACTAGATGTAATGTAGCAAGGCGCTAGATTTAGTAGAAAGCAGTTACTTTTTATCTTTGATTCAGTACACCATCTTCCCCGATTCCACAAGCATATTTGGTTTAGTTGAGTAGGGCTCAAAATAATTGTATACGATCTAGGTCTAGCAATTATTTTAAATATATATATATATATATATGAATTCCTACATTTTATTTACCCACGCAAGTTAAGCAAATTTTGTTCTGGTCAATATTTGAACGGGTGACCGTTTTTTTCCACGAAAGAGTGAAATTAATACTATGGTCGTAAAGGAGGTCCAAGTTGAGGGACCAAAACGTAACTAGCTAACTGGAAGTTAATAATCAAATTTTAGTGCCTGTCAAAGCTTTTACAGATTTACTTATTTTTATGTTAGCTGCGTATTTTTTATCAACCGATATTATCAATTATAAAATACTAAAGTACTCCTCCACTCTCGAATATTTGAGTTGCTGTTCCCATACCCGTGTCCAAGATTTAATACCATATTAACAACCAAAAGTGACGAAGTGTCTAATTCGAACGCCCCAGCTACGAAACACATTTTACTCGTAACCATTCCGGGGAATGATTAATACGAATCAAATAAATGTTTAGATGAAATACATAAGGATCTCTGAAAACAGAAATATCAGTATGTACTATCAGTAAAGTAGTATCTTTTATGCCACTCGTCTCATCAAGTCCGGGTTTAATCTGCGTTACATATCGCCACATTCTTCGGCGAGTTTTTACTGTTATTACAATCGAGTTTCAAGTCAACGGCATCCGCGTGTACAACTTTTAGAAGCGTGCTGTTACGATTAATTAATTAATGGCCTCTGTTAACTTCATTTGATCCAACATAATTAAGAACTGATAGCGCAAATACGTATTTTAGGACTAAAACGACACGTGAGTTGATGGCTCCCGACCCCTAACCTAGCGGGAAGCTAGGTTAGGTGCCTGGTGTGTTCCTAGAAGAAGTTGACAGTTTTCACTTAATCATATTTTTTGCAAAGTCTTCCAAGTCCAACGCTTTAAAAACAAACATTAAACTTGTAAACAACAAATAAATATTACCAAAAAATATGTCATTTGTTATGCCGATATTAAAATAAGGCATCAATTTATATCAATAAGGTAATTTGTTTTAATAATGTTACATTATATTTTGTAATATGCGTAAAGGGAATGTATAAAGTTTATCTATTATCAGAGGTACAGATCATTATTAAATCGAGAACTGGGATTTACGTTAGACCCTGCAGGCAGGATTGAGGGCAGAACGTGCTCAGACGACTTGCGTTGTTAGGACTGGACTTATAATACTTGTATTTTCTAGATAGAAAAAGCTAAGTACAAATGTTTTTCATGTCGAACTAATATTTAGTTTTATAGTTTTCTCTGTAGCGCCGAAAATTAATTATCGGAGCAATTTCAGTAATATAAAAAAATAGTAGTAATAAATATTTCCGATACGATGAATTAATTATTATTTTAGAAAATCACATTATTATTTTATATATATTTTATTGTTTTCTTCCTCTTGGGACTCGAAAAACGTTAAAAATATGCTTCGCCTTCAGCTAGTCATCAGATCAGAGGTGAAACTATTAATTTTGTGTTTTCGTATGGTCAATTTCTTAATTAATCGTTATAATTTACGATAACTAATGAATTATTAAAGAATATTAAAACGTCTGATTCATTTTAACCAGCACAATTAAAAATTATACCAATCAGTAATTTAAATTACACTTTTTTTTTTAAAGTAGTGTATGAACTATCCAAATTCGCGCGTTTAAAGCGTGGCCCAATCCAAATGTGCCGAATCAGCAAAGCAATAAACCTTGGTTTAGTACGCAAGTTGGAAGCAACGATTGGCAAAATAGAACGAGAGGCTGGGATCAAACGAACGGGTGCAATATTGATTATTCTCGGTGTAGTAGGTGCCTCATCACCCCCTCCCTCCCCTCCTCGCAAATACCCCGAACCTCTATCCCTACACTTCCTTCCGTCATGGACGAGACGTGAAATCTCTATCTACTCTGCGGGAAAATTGTAACCAACCACACACACATGCACTCGCATAATATTATTAATTTATTTTACAAATTGACGCAATACTGTCTTAAATCCTTCGAAATTCTTTGGAATGAACTTCCTGATAGCACTAGAAAATCACCTAATATTGCCATTTCACAAACACCTTATAGTTTCTTCTTGATTCTACATCCCTGTTTTCGATTCAATCCATCCTTAGGCATATTAAATGACTACTTTAAAGTATATATTTATTATTTTAATACATATCACTGGTAGAGATTATGCTATGGCAATAAGCTTGTACAGCATAGTCATTCGGTTATTATTATTATTATTGTTAATTGATTTTAAAATTGAAGAGCGTCATCATTATGATCACATTTAAGAATATTGTAAATGAGATATTTTTAAAATCTCACTGATTTTTTTCTGCGACGGAAGTTCATAATAAACCTGAAATCGGACAACGAATCAGTATGATTGTAAAAGATATATATATCCTACCTAAATACCCAATAAGCATATTTAAATTATGGCACGTGTTTTTCATGGGAGTTTTCGGGAGTTTTAGATGCATTGTTTTAAAGCTGCGTGCGCGATCAATCATCAATCAGATATAGCTACCTCATATGCTTGCCTATGTAGAGAGAGTAGAGATACGTATGGTCGATACATCTAAAGAGTATTCTAACCAATAATACCCCGCTGGCTTCATAGAAAAAAAAACAGCTGAAATCATTTTTATCAATACATCTTGCAAAAATTTAATAGTGTATGATTGCGTTAATGGATCATTTTAATTTTATTTCAACAACAAATACCTTCAAATATGTATTTCCATCATTGATGTGTAAAAATACTCAGAAATTAGGCAATGTTCAATGGAAATATTTCTGATACGATACGGTGACGATAGCGTATTTGACCCTAATCACAAAAACTATTATAACGGCCTTGTATATAGTCGCGCCAGTACACTGCTAAATTTAAAAAAACTATAAAAATATTAATAAACGTAATAGCAACTCCAATTACCTACATTTTCAATCAAGGAAAATTCCCAACCAAATTTAAACAAGCCAAATATTATTCCTGTTTTTAGCTCAGGAACTGTTAACCGTCAGGAATCTAGTAAGTATCGGCCCGTTGCAATGCAGTACAAAGTCAAAAATACTTGAAAACTAATAAATCAGCACCTAATGGATTATTTGAACGATTCTGAGTTTCGTTCTGATCGGCAATTTGGATTTAAACCTGGAAGAAGAACAAAGTGTGCTATCCTTAACATTTCGGAGTTGATAGTAAACTCGGTTGACAATATTGAGAAAGGTTTCGATCTGGCTAAAACGTTTAATTCAGTTTCACGCGGGATACTACTAAATAAATTAATAGTAAAAAAAAACACTTTTTAAACAAGCTTTTAAATGTGTATACAAAATTACGTGTCTGTGCTGTTGACCGTTGAGGAGTTCCTTCGTTTGGAGACATTCCTGGGTGGGTAATCAGCTTATGCTTACCATAAAAATGCATTGTCATTGAAACTGAACTAAAATGTAAAATTTCAACTCCGCAGGATGAGAGGAAGTGGTTCTAGTTCAGCCTGTAAGATTTGATCTAAACCGACACACAAACATTGCGAGCTAAGTAAAACCTTCAATGTATAGGAATCCAGGGGCTTGTGTATGACTAGTTCAAGAGCTACTTAACAGGAAGGACTCAAGCTTTCAAATTAAAAAAATCAAGATGTAATAATCTACCTATTGCCTATGGTGTACCCCAAGGCAGTATTCTAGGCCCAACCCCGTTTCTAATTTATATAAATGATTTATGTAATTTAAACATAGATGGCCATCTTGTAATCTTTGCTGATGATACCGTGCTCCTCTTTATAGGTTACACTTGGAAAGAAACTTATAAAAAAAGGAGAAAAGGAACATAACATTGCTAAAAATGGTTAGAGTCTTAACTCACTAACACTAAACTCAGACAAAACTAAATACATGTCCTTTACTATAGATACAACCCAACAATAATTGACTATTTATAAAGGTGTCAACACCAATATTAAAATATGACCAACAACAGGTATAATAACAGGTTTATTGTATCAGTACCTAGGAATTTATATTGTCAACTTCCTAAAGTGGCAGAAACATATAGACGAGCGGAAAACTGCGAAAATTAATTTATGTATTTAAAACTCTGCGAGACCATAAACACAAAACTACGACAACTATATAGGGTGTTTTTTTTAGAGGCGTGGTTTTCAATCTGGCACTACTTTTTTCGTAGTTGGTGTTTTTGACAGCTGTCACTTAATTTATGCTCAGTTTGGTTTGCCATTTCATAATGAATAGACTTACTCCTGAACAACGTTTGCAAATAGTGCAAATTTAGAAAAATCACTCTAAATTTTTTTTAAATCACTCTAAAATAAAGTAAAAATCGCGTCGTGGGCCTGTGGCGTGGCCTCCAAGATCGTGCGATTTAACACCGCTGTACTATTTTTTGTGGGGTTAGGTGAAGTCGCTTGTCTACGCAGATAAGCCGGACACGATTAACGCCTTGGAAGAGAATATTCGGCGCGTTATTGCTGACATACGGCCCAACTTGCTGCAAAAAGTGGTTGAAAGTTGGGCCTCTCGGCTGGAATTTGTTCGAGTCAGCCGCGGCGGCCACTTACCCGAAATCATTTTTAAAACATAATGGCAAACCCTTATCTTTATAATAAAACTAAATTCTTAGCCATAACATCAAATTATATGCGTTTTATCTCTTCTTGAAAACCACGCCTCTAAAATCATCACCCTATATTTACTATGCTTTAACACAAAGCACAATCATATATGGGCGAATTAGGAACAAATAAATCTAGTCATGAAAGTGCAAAAAGTATTACTTCAAATTCATACACACATACATTTATTCATGTAAATTATCTACAAAAATCAATATATTGGTATAATATAAGTAAAATTTAATCATACAGCTACTTTAGGAAACATATTATGTTCAATATAATTTATTTTATCTGTTATTAGTATAATATTATTTACAGAGGAAATATAAGACCTATTTGCAATAAAATTATATTTAATTTATGTAAATTAAATTTAAAATGAGTAATACTATTTCAGAATAGGTAAAGAATAAATACTTCACTTGTATTAAAAGGGGGACAAACGTACGCTTTACATGTAACCATTGGAATATGGAAATAAATAAATGAATACTGAAAAGTCACTATAATCTTTTTATTTATTTCACAAAATATATTTTTACGCAGTATATAAGTTGCAGAGTGAGTATCGCCTTTGCCAGAATCTTCTGTTCTAACTCACGATAAACTTAATTTAAGGAGAAATTAGGACCTGAGACGGCCATAAAACGAAGATCGAATAACTAAATAAGCGATATTCACCTCTGTGTAGACGGACACTGATGTTATAATAGCGTCGGATTGTCACTTTTCAAAACACATGTTACATAAAAATAGTGGCAGACATGGTCTTCAGGGTCAAGACAGTATCGAAAAAACAAATATTCCATAAAAATAATACAACGTGTGGTATAATCGCGGCTTTCCACGAATATTTTTTATTTATTATTTAATTATTACTGTCTAAATTAAAAAAAAATGTGGTGTGAAACGGGTGTTAAAATAATAATATGATCGATATTTGCGCAACCGACAAAACAACTATATTAGCTAATTAATTAATAATAATGTATCACAGAGACAATCGTGCTACTGCTTTGAATGTTTAAGGCGAAATGGCATTATTCGGTCGTCGTTTATATATACTATACTATATTTTGTCAACACGATCTGATTTAAAATCGATTTTATTATAAGATATTGATACATATTATAAAAAACGTACGAATGTCGCATTATAATTATCTATTTATCTATTTATTGATTTATTGTTTATTCGGAAAACCAACAGTATAATTTAAGAAGAAAGAATGGTACATACAGTTGTTTGTAAAATTAACTGATGACAGGTTTTCGCAAAAGTACAGAGATACATGTAAAGATTAAAATTAAATTAAATTACACTCGCATTAGTACTCTAAATATATAAATATACATTTTTTATAGTAATAATGTTTTATTTTAGAAATAGCCACTTTGGCTGCCGCTATACCTGCCTGTTAATTATTAACACCTAGGTAATAGTATTCTTTAGTGGGTCTGGATTCCCCAACCCCTCCTACTTCCTGGTCCCGGCCTCGCTCACGAATGTGTTTTCTATTTTTTTAAGTTTGGAGGAAACTGTTATTGGCTTTGTGTTTTAATTGTTTTTTTTTCGTTTATTGTAATTTTACTAATGTAAGCTGTTGTTTCCTGAAATAAATTAAAATAAATAAATAAGATCGACGATAATGAAATGAAAGCTAGCAAAAAATAAGCATTTGTGCGATACTCGGACGTCATGTCGCCTATAAAACGCGTGCAAACGTTTTCAAAATATATCGTTCGTAAATATGAACGCAAAACAAACAAGAATGCCGGCTATGCTAACAACCTTCAAATGCACTGAGATATAATATTTTCGCCAATTTTTTGTAAACTACGGTCTGTTTGTAAAAAAAAAAAGTAACCGCCGAGCAGCGTTGACTAGCACGCGCATTTTTGTACTTGAATAAAAATGTAATATATTAAATTTTCTTTAAAAAACTATTAATGTGATTTATGTCTTAAAAGTCAATTATTTGATGGAGTAGTAGGTCAGACCGAATGACAAGCGGGGGGGCAGTGCAGGCGGCGCGGGGCGCGGGGGGTTGACGAGCGGCCACGAACCTTGCAATGCCACCGCGGGGGCGGCGTGGGCGCTCAGCTGACGACACGGACGCACACACAGGCGAATGTCTCGCCGGTTTCGTTTTATCCGGCGGCAGCAGACAGTTCGTTTCATTCGCGCGCGAGCCGCGAGCGCGGCGCGACGCGTCGCTCGCGGCGCAGCGCTCGCGGGATTTTTACGCGCAGAAGACCAGTACGATTAGGCTATTCGATTAATGGGACCGTTTAGTGTCGCTTAACCATATGCCACGCCGTCAGCATCGCGATGCGACGCTACATCCGTTGGAAGTGAAACACGAGCAGCGGTTCCTCGGATTGGATTCCAACAGTCGAAAGTGAGACTCGACGTATCTTGACCTAACAAAAAAAAAACGTACCGTATTCGTTGGCTTCATTGTGCTAATGGAAAATGTCCACGTCGCAAAATCCGTCACATCGTGATCACCACCATTCTTGCGTGACAGTGTTTGTTTACATCTATTCGAAATGCCATACCTGTCGGATGTGTCCGGGACGGCGTCGTAATAACTGCATTTTTCGCATGCGTCCCAAAAGTGCTGATCATCATGTTATGGAATGGGAAGGTCGACCGGTTGCACTGTGTCCAAACCGCACAATAATCTTTCAGAATGTTCAAAAAACCGTTTTAAGATCGTCCATCCAAGAATAGACCATCGCGTTAATGTCCCCGTCCCGCCTGCATTATGACTGAATTGGTGCGTTTATTTTCGAAACCTAAAGAGGACCGTGTAATTCCGATTTCTTTAAATAAGCCGAGGCGCGGTCCGTCACTGCCTCGCACGAGCAGAGCCGCACTCGCACGCCGGCGAAACGTTCGACATTATCAAGCGACGGAACGGAACAAATATAATGATAGGAAGGAAGACGAATGCGGCCCCGCTCGGTCGCGCGCATCCGAATACCTACTGCGTTGGGTTCGCGTTTACACACCGCGGCAGGGCGGCTACACACCACACACACTCCACACTCCGCCGCCGCCCGAAGGTTCGGCGTTGCGACGAGAACGTCTCGTGCATACCCGCCACTGCGCGTACTCTCTTCGCGCCACAAAACATTCAGACGCAGCCGTGGATATTTTCATCGCTCCCGTGTATCGATCTTTTTTCATTGCGCGCCTCTCACTACTACGAGAGCAGGGCAGTTTCAACGACCTGAATCGAATCGTCGAACCGCTTTGGCGACACGACTAATCGCTGGAATTTCACTTCAATGGCTGCCAACTGCTCGGCTTCAAATTAACACATGAATAATACCAAAATGCTTTAATTAGTAACAACGGCCGACCTTACTGTCGTAATTTAACAATCTCTTCTAACTCTGCGTACTGAACGAATCCTTTATTAAATGGGTATAATACTATTACCTAATACGAGTATACTAAACGTTTTGTTGTCCTCCCTGTGGAATTGTGTATTGGTATTACAAGAATCGTTTACAATCAAATCACAAAGCTAATTTACGTATTTATAACAAATCGTTCAAGGTGCTGGTATACCGGCTTCTTAATAGTCTGGTAATATCTGATTAGTTATAATAAATTTTAATATCGAGAAATCAATAAATAAAAAAAAAACACCCTGAATGGGAAGTTGAAGTTGAGTATGGGTAATATGTGAAAGTACAAATAAAAGCTGGTAGATATTGTCTTGCGGCAATAAGCTCGCACGTTTGTAACGTATTAACGTTAATGTTTGTAGTGTGTTAAATAAAACTCTTTATTATTATTATAAGAAATAAATACTACATTATTGTATTGGTACTGAGCTAAATATAGGACTACGCGTTGTTTCTATCCCGTAGCATAAGTTAGAACATTGTTTCCGATTTAGGTATATGACCTAGTTCATAGGTTTTAAAGAAAGAGTGCGTCGTACACAGTTGCAGACCTGTTCGTCTACTTTGGAACTAGAGTACTTTCTACGATTCTATTAACATGCGTTCGTCTTATCGGAAGGCGATAAAGCGTTTGTATTGTACCTACAGAAATATCGTACCTATAGAAAAATGTCGTTTCTCAATAAGGTCTAAAATGTTCTGCAGTTCTCAACATAGGTATATACACATACGACACGGATGACTGTCATTTTAATACGCCATCATCATCATCATCATCATCATTAGGTGCCGTGCATATCCAGCCCTGCTATTAGTTATTTTATTAGTATATTTAAAATAGTTTTCATTTGACACCATGACGCCAGGGACTGTTCGCTAACTGTAGGATGGCGCAGTCATTCTCTGTTTGATGATTTCACTCTATGTGAAATATTTTGTGATATGTAATCATTGGATGGGGGGCGCCCCTTTTTCTACGTTCCACCAACTACAATATTGAGAGTAATAAATAAAATAACTGTTACCTGGCCGTATGCTGTCGAGTTAGCAACCAACTAAGCTGCGAGCACACATTAAAACTGCCTCTTTTATGCTCAGAAGCGTACAACGCGACACTACCTAAATGACCTTTAATACAAACACACACCCTCCTTGCTAAGGCGAGTGCGCATTCTCGCTAGCATGTTTTAAAAACCGGTCAAGTATGAAAGTTGTTAACTACCAAGGGTTCCGCATTACATATCTTACGAACCAGCAGAATAGTCAGTACTCAAGAAGTGCCCAATTAATGTTACTCAAATCTAAGTTTCTCCTAATAAAAACGTTAGAGGAGAGGAGTATTGATCCGTTCCATCAATCATCCATCTTTGGAAACAATGATTATGGCGAACGAAATTTTCAAATTCTTTGGCACTATTGTTACCAACCTCCGCAGTTTTTTTTTTACGAATTGCTACGACCTAAGCCATATACAATTATTTTGAGTCCTACTCAACAAAGTTAACGTGTTTGTGAGTGTGGAGAGACGGTGACAATGACGCGTTAAAAATGCTATGACTGACGACCGCAGAAATAGTCATGAGGTGAAACTATGATAATGAAGAGTCAGTCAGCCGAGCGTCTCATTACTGCCGACCCACATAGTTTAAGTAATATAAAGTTTATAGTTTACGAGCTAAAAGGTAGACGGGACCCACTAGTAATTTTTGCGTAAGCGCGCTGAATCGTTCCCCTCATTAAATTAAAATAAATTCTTTTCCTTGACGATCTATTTTGAACTAAACGTAACGGCGTAAATAAAGTGAAACGAATCGCCTAGCATGGTCCCCCTCTAAATTCGAGTGCAATACGCGAAATTAACGCAATCGTGGCGCAAGGGAATGGAATGGTGCGACCCGACCGCGTAGAAACAACGGAGCTGTGTCGTCGTGCGACTGCGCTCGATCAGCGCACTAAGACCGCGGAGGTCAACGACCCTGAGAATTAGATTACTTAGGCTATGCTTAGGCCGACTCTGGTGTGGCGAAGAGTATAGTCACGTCACTTAGGTACAACACCGAAACGCCTTACCTTTTGCCTAGAGATTACCACCTATTCGACGTGAATGGTTGCAAGGCTTGTTTTTAAAAGCTTTTATTCAATATCACACGTTTATTTGGACTTTAGTGGAACTTTTTACGTGAATTTAACCAGGATTCAGTAATCTTTACTTTACTTTTCTGGAAATTTCAATGTCGCATTTTTAATATATATATATATTCTTAATTTTCTATTGTCATTCCTCAAATATTATAATAATGTTTACGGATTATTGCATGGCATGTGGTATCGATTAATATGAACGTTTTGTAGATGGTCGCAGATACATTCTTCAAGGGATGGACTATAAAAGTTTAACCTAATTATTTTCTTCGGATGAAGTTACACTATATTCCGATTCTATTGAAATTTAATTAAACTCTAATGAGTTTAAGTCCATAAATTAGTTCAAACTATTTTACGATGAATATCGACCGAGAAAGCTTAAAATGAGTAACATTTCTTCAAGTATTCTTTAATACTGTTGGATTTTTCAATAAAGCATAAATAAATAAATATTATAAGTATTCAATGTGTTTAATTATTATTATCTAAGCGGTATATCAAAAGGAATTCAATTTATAATCAATTATCTAATTTTTACTGTACATTACCGATTACATTTTTAATCCGTATGTTATTCAATTTTACAACGCGCCGCTCCAATTATTACCCTCAACAACTCTGATGCTGCGATGCATTTACAGTTTAAGTAACTGAATGAAACTTCGATGGAATACCTCCAAGCATAAAATTTGCAAAAATAATAATCGAATTCGAAATTATTATTTTTATTTTTTTTGCTCCCTTACACTTGATGAAACTTAAATATGAGACCATCCCCAGAAAAAAACTAATAAAAAAAAACAATATATCGAAATCGCCTATCTATTATCTACTATATTAAAAAGTACAAACGTATGTATGTCTAGAACGCTTTTTGACAGCGATTCGAAAATAAATTTAGTGTCACGTTTAAATTTATAAACGTCAATGTTAATTTTGTCTGTCATCTACTACACAGTACATTATTAAATTATTAGATTAGTCTAATCCCGAGTGCCATAGGCACGAGTCGTCGTACGCCGAAGGCGCCTACAAAACTGCCTGCAGGGCGAATTAAAAATTTTTATTTCCATACGCCATCGTGTCCCTTTTGGGGTTGTTTCGACTAAGTGTGCGTGGTGTGAATAGATTGGAGGAAGAGTCACAGGCTTCGTGATGTCACACCTAGGAAATAAAACAATGAAATGTTCATTAACACGCGAATCGACGCGAAAACAAATCTTATATATTATTTTTAAGTCTAAAACTGATTATTATCTAATCTTAAAAAATAGTTATCAAAGTGTTATTTTAATCTAAATTAAGTACTTATAGATTTTTGCAAAATGTGTGATGTCCCAACACGAATGTGACAAACTGTGACAAGGAGGAGGGGGTCAAAAAACTAAAAAATTTGTGTGGCGCAATTTATGGATTTATGTCACCACCATTTAACTGTATCTATGCAAATGTCGATTGCGAGAAATCATTATGGACAAAATGTTTGCTATTTGAGAAAAAAGAGAAGAGTTCGTTTTCTTTCATTTTGCTTGTTTTACAAAAAAGCTAAAAAATATATATATAAGAAGTAAGATTTGGTAAAGTTATTAAAGTAATCCACCGTAATGCTCAATCTTCAAAACTTAAGTTGTTCGTTTTAAAACACTGAAATGCAGACCAACACGCCTGAGAGATGAAACTCATTCCCACTGATCGCTCGCACTCTGTGTTCATGTGTTCAACTCAACCAATCTTTCAAAATCATTGCCTTATTCAACTTGACACAAAATCATTTTTATGATCTGTGCGACATCAACGGCGTTGGAGCGGCAGATGTTGAGAGCCGAGCGAGGAAATAAAACTTTTAACAGCCGTGCTTTTGCTCCCTCTACCTGCGATAAAACGGTTTACGATCGCTTTATATGTCAAACACTAATTATAAGAAAATCATCTTATTTCTTCCATAATTTATAGCATGGTAGCATTATTATGTAGAGAACAAAATATTTCCCACTTAACCCAAAAAAATCAATCTTTCAGTTTGGATGGCAGTTTCAATTTATTTATTTATTTATTCATTATGGTACAATAAGAAGTTACAACAATAAATGATATAATAACACTGAACAAGGAATTAAATTAATATAATATAGACAAATTAAACACCAGTCATTTATTGTTGCTCTGAAGTAACAGCCGTTCATGTTTATTCTTACTTTTAATGCATTTATATAGGTTGTTTGGATACACTATAGCCAAAAAAAGAAGCAGATATACTAAGTTTTCAATGACCTTTACTTTCCGACAAACTTCTACCGCCTAAGCATATTTTTTTTAAACTTTTATTGCGAAACCGTAGTAATTAAAGTGGAAATTGATTATTCATGAGAAAGAAAATCCATATAAGTGGTATAATGCTGGCTTGACAAGCTTTGAGCTAATTTCAAACCAACCAGGTTCAATAGCCACAGTACATTATTTCAGCTGCATAATACGGCAATTTTGTTTTTGTCTTTTATTAGACATAACACAGACAAATTGCGTTGAAAATATTGTATTAGAACTGGGTGACCTATAATTAATTAGTGCACGAATTAATGAGAGGACGAACATTTCTATGGTAAAGGAGATATCGCAGTGCCTTCTACTCTCTTGATGTCTTCATATGTTCCCGTATTGTTTGTAAGTTGTGAATGAGTAAAAAAGTAGTGGATATGGTATTTTACCACTAGAGAACTGAGAACACATTTAGGAATAATTATCAAATATATTTTTTTTATGGAAATATAAAAGAATGTTAAATGTCTTAATTAAAATTACATTTAGATTGCCAGTTTATATTAGTAAAGGCCAATTTATTAAACGTTAGTTTAGTAGAGGGCTGAGCAGGACAAAAAACAAGGCTAAAATAAATGAAATATTTATTATTCCTCTTTAAAAAATAAAAAAAAATACCACTCTTCCATATTTTCAATTTTCAGCGACCATGATGCCAGAGATCTTTTATTTATTATTAAAATTAAATTATTTAGATGTCTGGAATAAGTAACCCAGTAAAATGATTGAGAGGCAATAAAAAAAGAAATAAACGACCTATCGTTTTCCGTACCAAACTTCATAGTGAAGATATCAATTATTATAATTAGTACGTACTCATTATTTGTGTTTTTCGGGTATACTACATTCTTTAGATATAGTTAAATCAGTTAATAGGAAAACATTGAAAAAAATGACTTCAAAATAAACCTACAACAAAGAACTAAAAATATTTTTTTTTTATTTTAGTTTTTTTTCGACGTTATTTTTTTTTATTTAGTTTAATTAAGCATGAGTGCCGAAGGATCAAACTACCTAGGAAACATAAACACCGTTTTTTAGAATTTACTTGTATATTTTCTAAATGTTATTCGTATCAATAATAATCAGTTTTTTTTTCGATTTTAGCTACCTTACGTAAATTATTAATACTTGCATGGTATTATCGCCCCCACACTCACCTACAATATGCAAAAAGGAAGAATTAAATTTAGTCCAAAATTAATACATAGATACATTCCGTAATTAATAAGGTTCTGAAAGTAAATAAATTAAAAGATTTAGTGAAAATAAAAAATAATATCATTTAAAAGCAGTCGATGGAATCGACAAAGCCAATCGAGTTGTATTTTCGTCCATGACAGCAATAAAATAATATGTCATGGATTAAGTACATCGAGCATGTTCATCTTAAACCGATAGTATAATGGTTGTAACAGTGGCGTGGCTAGAATTTGTACAGTAGCAAGTACATGGTGGGGGGTCGATGGGTTTTTGACGTACCACCTAGTAATTGTTGTTAAAAAATCTAGGCATGCCCGGTTTTTCGGCTTCTTTGGAAGTACCGCCACTGGGTTGTAACAAGACACTAAGTAATATTCAAGTTCTTTGGCATACCTTAGCGCCAAGGAAGCGGGCTTCCAGCAACTCCTGCTTGCGGGGGTCGAGCGCCGCCTGGAAGTGCTCCATCTTGACGCCGGCGCCTGCGGAAAAACGAAATATGAAATATGTTTAAGAACCACATCACTAAATATATGTCGAATCGAAATCATACTAATATTATACTCTTAATTCTTTTGTAGATTACCAACATAAAGGTTTTGCATAACTACATCGGGAGGGATGGATAGACGCTGAGATGAAGGGGTTTCAGTTAACTTTTAGCTTCTTTACATACATTCATGTATAAGAACCTACTATCCCTGCCTTTGGGCCGTCTATCCATTGCATCTTTTAACTCGAAAAGTACAAATACGAAAGAGTTGATCTTTTGTGAGTAAATTGATGGTCTTGAAAAACAACCATAGCCGCTTAGATCACATCGGAGGTAGGTCGGATAATATAAATGTATTAAATATTATACAAATTTTTAGTATTAATAAATTAAACATTGACAGTTTTAAAGAAAGCCCGAATATCAAATTCAAATTTCAAAAATATGACAGTACGTCTGTTATAACGTATTATTTATTACTGGCTAGTTAAAATCAATACAATGTGCGAAAATATGTTCAGTGTAACATAATAATATTATAACTTAATATATATCCGTGTTGTTTCGTTATTTGCATCGCGTCAAAATTTACAAAATAAAACTAAAATGGTGTCAAAATTTATGATGATTTGAAAGAATCACATGATACCATGATGTTATTTTTTTTAATTTTAATCTACTCAGTCCTAAAAAATGATCCACTGGCCAACCAAAGCGCACATCAATTGGGCTAAACGTACCGCAGGCACAAATGAGGATAGGAAATGAAGCAACCCATCACAAATTGGTACCACGGGCGCGAATAGTCTGGGTGGGAAATGCCTTTAATCACGCCTGTATAGCCTAGCTATAAGTCGTCGGGTTCTGGTTAAACAATTTACTACTACTAAACGATGTATAAAAGCAATTGATATTATATTGATAGCTAAAGGGTGTGATGGCCATTCTTATTTTAATTTACAGCGATTGTTTATTTTCAACTTTTTTAATCATTAGGGTTAAGGTTAAAGTCACATAATGTTCTTACCAACAGTAAGTAAAAAACGTTTTATTCAGTCATTCTAACTTATAAAAAATATTGTCAAGCACATAAATTATTGCGATACGTAAATGAAAGATACAACAATAAATAAGTACGATATTCCTAAACCACAATCACGCACTAAATTATGTGCAGTCGATCACATGTCAACCACTTTGGAAATCCCTGGTCTAAACTGTGACGTTTTATAAGAGGTTAACATGCTAGTAAAAAAGTTGAGTAACGCAAAAATTCCACGGGTCATCGACAAATTAACATTTAAAAAATATGTATTTTGGAATGCGAAGTAACATTAGAAAAGACTGTTTAATGGTACAAAAGATAATCAAAACTATAACAAATAACATATTTTCTGTACCTGTAATAAATATCAGTTGATCCGCTATCATGTATTTAAATTTATTATTAGCATGTGGTGTTAGTATTAACATTGGAAGGAAGGGCATATTTTTGAAGTTATCTAAATTTACAATAAGAAAAATATATACTTCAACCTTCCTCTCCTTAATGTTGTACATATTCCGATAATATTATAGCTAAACTAAAGTTTTAAGGGTCAACCTGGAGTATAGGGCCTAGTAATAAATAAAAAAGACACATAGTAGCACAGTGAATTAATAAACAATTGAGACTCTTATTGAAATAAAATGATCCTGTGCCAAATTGTGCAAACATAGAAATATTAGGTATCCACACGAATCGCGATTCACAAGAAATGCTAATAAATTATGAAGCCTGTCTAGAACAGTCGCATTTGTCACTCGGTTGGTTGTAGTAGTATACAAACTCGTACAAGTATAAATAGGTATAGTAAATATTATTAAACATTTCGACGTAGCTACTCAATCAAAAACTGATAATAAAAAATTGTCAATTTAGCGCATATTTACGGGCAACAAATTTATATGTTACTTAGTCAAAAAATGTTTAGGCCGATCGCAAAAACATTGTTGACGTCATAAAAAAAAAATAAAAGCTACCGACAAACTGTGGTTTATTTTTGTCGATGAAATTTGGACTACTACCTGTCACTTATTCCACGAACGCGTTGTATAACCTCATTATCGGATACACTTTCACAGTACCGTCAGGATATATGACATAAATACTTGTCTCGTTTTAAATTAAAAAGATTTAACATGGTTAAATCGGAAAAATAATAAGAAAAATCAGATATTAATAAAAAAAAGATATTTGATAAAACAAATGACAAGAGACACTACGAATCAAATTATTGCAGTTATGCATTGCAGGTGCTAGACGATTCTGCGGTCTGGGACACTCAGGGTAGAAAGGTTTCTAATTTTTAATTTATTTATGTTCAATCTACATTTAAATATCCACCTAATTTCCCGCCAAAAATAAAATATAAAGAATTAGTCAATTAACTTCTAAAACATCAATTTACACGAGTTCACTGTAAAATTTTTCAAAAGATAGGTATAAAAAGTTACCATTCCATACAGAATAAACGATAATTAGATAAAAAAAAGACTGTTAATAGATTCAGCGGGTAGCTATTAGGCTAAACATTGAAACATATTTAAATAACGAATAATTAAATTAATAATTACACAAGCGCGAACTACATCTTAAAATAATCAATTATTATATTATGTACATTATTTAAAAAATAATTTTTAAAATTAAACAAGGGAAGAAAAAGCAGAATATAAAAATATTAACCAAATAGATACATATCACGCATATTTCTAAACAAAACAAATTTTCAACTATTTAAATAATATAACTTATTTTAAGTAAATATATTAAATCGACTACCAACAATTATTCGGAAAATTTTCAGGACAAGACATTATCAATTGAAAATTCCCTGAATATGGTCATGTTATGCTGATCATAAGCTGAATCTCAATATACAGAGACAGAGATCTCTTAAATACATAGGCCCCAAAATTCATAATATACTTCCTGAAAATTTTAAAATTAACAATTCACACAAGTTGGCAAAAATGTTAAATAAGTAGTTAATGGATCTTGGACGGCAAGCAATAGCTAATCTAGTGTGGTTAATTGAACTCAACAATTGTAATATAAAATTATTTATAATAATTACACTGTACTACTTATAACATACTCGGTGTGTTCAAAAAGTAAGGTGACTTTTCAAATTTCGCGGGCAACGTATTTTTGATTATCGATTTTTTTTGTTTTGTTATGTTATACACTCTTCCCGAACATCTGTACCAAATTTCAAGTGAATGGCATTTTTTGTTTGGTTGTGAGAGGCGTAAAGGTTATAAGTGTTTTGCGTGCTCGTTGATTTTTTGCTATCGAAAAATATGGATCAAAGGATTTGCATCAAATTTTGAGTAAAAAATAAAATTAAGTGCTCCGTAACACTTGAAATGTTGACAGTGGCATACGGTGAAACTGTTCGGAGTAAAAAAAATGTTTACAAGTGGTACAAACTCTTCCAAGATGGCCGGGTAGATGCCAATGACGAGCCTCGCTCTGGACGCCCAAACACGTCAACAACCGATGAAAACGTTCAAGCAGTGAAGAAAATTGTTTTGGAAAATCGTCGAATCACTATCAGAGAAGTTCCTGAGGATGTCGGTATATCGCTTGGCTCGTGCCATGAAATTTTTTCTAACGTTTTGGGCATGAGACGTGTGTCAGCGAAGTTTGTTCCGAAATGCTAAATGTTGACCAAAAGAACCGTCGCATGGGCATCGATTTTTTGGCCAAAAACAACACCACAATCATGCCTCAGCCACCATATTCACCGGATTTGGCCCCATGTGACATTTTCTTGTTCCCAAAACTAAAGAGACCTATGAAAGGACGGAGATTTGCAACGATTGAAGAAATAAAGACTGCATCGCTGGAAGAGCTCAAGGCTATACTGAAAAGTGCTTTGAGGATTGGAAAAACCGTTGGCATAAGTGTATTGTATCTGTATACTTTGAAGGGGACAACATAAATATTGATGAGAATAAATAAAAAAAAAATCTTAACGATATAAAGTCCCCTTACTTTTTGAACACACCGAGTATATACTTATATATTACTTTTATAGTACATATACCTTTATATATAAATTATATGTATATGTGTGTATTTATACTCGTTTATGTATTATATAAATATATATACTTTTATTATTCAAATGTTTTACAAATTTGCTATATTTATTCTTATAGTTTATTTACGCGTGTTACTTTTTCAAAAGCTTTCCTTTATTTACACCGAAATAATTTCAATTAACAAAAATCGTCCGTCACTGCCTTTTTTTGTACAGACGGCGTCTAGTTAGGAAGGCAGGGAACATCAGTGCAGTAGGTGCCGGTTGCTTGTTGGTTACATTAAATAGGCACTGAACGGTTACTACTGCTCTGTACATATATGTATTTTGGGTTATACGAATAAATAAATAATATACAGTACCTACATGTTATTCGAAATATATCAAAAATATTTTTTTTTAATTAAATTTTTACAATGTAGTCATTTGTAATGTGACTGGTTTATTAAAATATTAGTATATTCAATTGGTAACATTTTCAACACTATGGTAACACTAAATATCAGCATTAAAAAAAAATATAGGTACTCGGTGATCAAAATAAAATGACCAGGTACGTACGGTTTGGTTCAAAAGCAACCGTTATGGTTACCTGCGCGTCTAGAAAAGCAAAACACGATAAGGCGAGATCGGCTTGAAGTTGGTGATAAACAAAATGGCGCCGGTCCAAATAAAACAAACGAGTCACCGTTTCGAAATTGAAGAAGTGAAAAATGTCGGCGGGCTGATTGCGGGTAGAGTGCGCTCGCACGGCGATCGCCATTTTGGTTTCCGTTGCTAGTAAAGAGAAATGCGAATTATGCTACTCGTCCATTATTGTATTGTGAAGGCGAATTTAACTTGAGCCCACATTAAATATGCTGACCCGACGAACTTCGTACCGCCTCAGAATCAATGAATGTTGTGTTAACTTATTATCTGAATTAAATTCAGTTTTTTATTCAGAATACTCAAAATGAATTAAGTTCGATAAATGTACAAAAACCAAAATAAATTACATAATGAGGCAATTATCGATGCGCGCACAATGACAAATATGATAACCTCACAAAGTGAACACATTCGAAGGTAACTTACCGTTTGAAAATAGAATTCTACAGAATACAAAGCCGTTCCATACAAAATGTATGAGAAAATGAAATTTCTTTATATTCTGCTATTCGTGGTGGGGACAAATCCAAGAAGTCAAAAATCATAAAAATCGGTCCAGCCGTTCTTGAGTTATAAATGCTGTAACTAACCCGATTTTGTTTTATATATACAGATAGATTTAACGGTTGTTATACGTATTTAGGCGGTGATTTCTACTCTGTATAAAAGAAGTTTTATTTAAGCTGAATCGGTCGCAGATAGCAATATTTATTTTGTGGACTGCTATCTAATCAGCCGAAACGTCGAAGCTTAGCGAATATTAATGTATGAAGATGTCGTCTTTGGACAGCCTATAGTTTGGACACTCGTGCGCAGTTTTCTTACTTTAAAAATTGGCAATTTTTAAGGTCGCTGATAAGAAAATGAAGGACACATTCGCTTAGTTTTTATTAGGTTTCCAGACCAAATAGTTCGTCTCCGAAAAGGGTCTGTCAAGCAATCTCTACTTTCACTTTTTTTGTACGCAGGCTCGTAATGTTGACACCGTTAGAATATTACGTGAGCAACTACTAAAGGTGAGTCGTATCATTGTATGTTTATTGTTTTATCTCTAATATCTTATCTTATATTCGTTGTTGCTTCCTGGTAAAATAACAAATAATTTATTGTTATTATATGGTATACATTTTTAAAGACTACATCACTAACTTTCGTCTTCCATGCATTAAACACCGAATACTTATATAAAAAAACTTATTTATTTATTCAAAACTTGTACTTACTATTATAATCACCGGAGGGCGGATTTAATATGGAGCGGATGCGATATTAAAATTAGACAAATCAAATCAATATTGGGCGCCGAGAGAAACCTACGTTGGCTTTAGGTACTTAACACTGATAGCTACTAACAATAAATCGATTCGATAGCCGATCCTAATATTAGATTTGGCGTCATAGCGCCATGACACTCGAGAGTAGCATTCTACAGTCGCATCGTACAAGGACATATTTAAGAGAAAAGTCGATTCTACACGATATGTCCGTTTCTTTTTTAACGATTCTTTCCAAATTCGCCTGGTAGTTTAATATTTTATTCAAGCAAGCAAAATCTAAAGTTCTAAATACCAATGCCTATGATTGATCAACTTCCAGTGCGGTTCTTGAAATACGAGATCGCTCTTAGCCGTATTTTCACTGAACAAACGTTTCAAAAAAAAAAAAATATTTTACAATTTTGATTATTTTTGCGGTAAAATATTTTGAAAAATAATGAATTATATGTATTGTATACCTAGATATTATATTTATATATAAAAAAACGTAAAACTTCTGACATAAATTCAAATTCATTTATCTAGTATTAAGTAAATAGTAATTTATATTGTTTCAGTATATTATTTTTTGTGGATAACCTTCCTTACTGGTTTAATGAGCAAAGCGCAAACTTTCCGGCACAACCCCCACAAACACAACTTTATTTAGAAAGATAAAAATCAAGCCATAACTAAGATACCAATTAGGTAATAGAGGTAGGGAGGAGGGGGGTAAGGGGGATACAAACACAAAAAATAATAAAACAATGTGAACAAAAATAGAGATGGTTCGAAAATAACATTAATTACGAGATATTTAAATTTTATCATTTATTTCGTAACCGAAACCACTTTCGAAATCCGGCTCTATATTAAACTCCGATAGCTTTTTTTGTTAGTCGGTTAATGTTATTAGTAAACCAAGAAATGCATTATGTGTTCTAAGATGCAACCTCTTTAGCAGCGCAGACGGAAATTTTACAACTTTTGAAAAAAAAGGACGCGTGTATTTTTACTTATTTACTTATTACTTATACGCTTTTTACTTATATTATTTTTTAAATTAATATAAGTCAATAATAAAAATAGATACATTTTAGCTATATGTGTAATCAGTTCAGAAAGGATACTTGCTGATTTTCCTCAATAGCATAAGAGGTGAAAAAGTTTACATACATTTTTATTTGTGTAATTTTAAAAATGACTGATTGTAATGAACCAGGATGACTTATGCACTTACTTAGTTCCTTTTAATAGCGCAATATTGAAGCGATGCAATTGGCTCCATATGCAACGATAATCTTTATACAAGGATGAGGATAAGTATTTGCGCATATCCGAATCCGAATCCAAACGGGTCGTTCGGGAAACACCGCACTGAAGTCAGGCTATGTTCGGCGGCAGCAGATACACCACTACAGAGCGACAGCGGAGTTCATCCCGTCGTCGCATGCGTCCGCGGCCCGTGGGATGCACGTCAAATCGATAGCGCCTCCAGATTCATCCCGGCCGGGCCCGGGAGCCACTGGCCACCGTGTAAACAAAACGGTGGGAGGGGCGGGGTGGGGTGGGGTGAGTAAGACGAGGGGCTGGGGTCGACAATTTATACATACTCGTCAACATTTAACCTTTTATGCATAGTGACATCTACATACTGTAATATGTAGGCAAAACATCACAAAAGCATAGCCGAGTGACTTTGAGATGGAGCGAGACTGAATTTCTGACACATTTCAATCGGATTATATTTACAATATTTTTATCAACATAACCAAAAAACAAATAATACAAGAATTATTAAAATTTCTCAGTGATGGACACATTTTAGTAAGGTAGCAAGGAAATGAATGTAAAAATATTTTTTTAAATCAAAGCGGTTATATTTATTTTTTTAAGTGCACATTACCGCACACCTTACAAGAACCAAAATTAATAGCTATCCAATGAATTACATTTATGAAGTTTTCACGTTCGTTGATGTGATATTAAGTCATCAATTACCATTGGTACAAAATTTTAATATAATCAATATCTGAATAATAATGTCTAAATACGGTAAGAAGTTAGACATAACGGGCAACTAACGGATTGTTATTTATATTTCGTTGTTTTGTACGAGTGTCATTGTAATTGTATTAATGTTTTATATAAAATATAGCTGTTCTGATCGTAAAGGATTAAATGACAATTTTTGACAATATTGAAAAATTTTAAAGTTTTTTAATTTTTTGATAAAGCGTAGGATATTAAGCCATAAGGCATAATAATTATAAAAGTACTAAAAAGGTCTCGTACTTGAGAGTGCTGGATGTTGGTTTCTTCAAATCCAGCGCTGAGTTTTATAAAAATACATTTTTAACTCAAATATTTGGGTTATTTATTTTTTCAGTTGGTTTTCCGCTAATAAAAAATAATCAAATATATTAAATAGGTCAAATACCTTTATAACTTTATAAATATATTGCCAAAACATATTTAGAATGCGGTATTGCATATGCTGGGTTAAAAGTATAAAATGGAGTACGTGATTAGCCAGTACAAATTTAAAATCTTTAATTTTTTTTTAAGAATTTCTTCGCTCTAGGTTATTTACAATGATTTTTCACCCTACTCAATTGAGCCAGAGTATGTGCTAGGGTCAAGATTGATGGTGGAAGCTGTAAAAATGGTATGACTATAATGTGCGGATTCGAACTGGCGGACACCGGGTCAATAGTCAAACGCCTTAATCACTACAGTTCAATGCCATAAGTGACGTTTATTTTTTCCCAAATAAACATTACAAAGAAAAAAATACATCTTGTCCTGCCAGAGCCTGAAGGGCTCATCTGGCAGAAACTCAAATTTGAATTATGTTTTTCTTAAAGCGGCTTACTCTTTAAATCCTAAACTACTAATTGTACATACATAACAACTTAAATAAAAATTATACACAATTTAATTAATAATTATGTAAATAAATAATAATTTTAATTACCCACTCGATCACTCTTTTACTTTTTACAAACTACAAGCTACAAACTTTTTCAACTCTACTTTGATTTTTTTATTCAATTTGGCACTCTTGATAGCCTTAGGTAGGGCATTGAAAATTTTAGGTATCAAGGTAGAAAGAAGACGCATACCATAAACGTTTTTATATTTATTTAACAAATATATTTCGTTTTGCACTTGTCGGGTGCCATATGCGTGCGAGAATTGAATCTTAAATTGGTCGCAGTCAAAAAAAGTTAAGATTAATTTATACCTAAAAAGTTGCGAAACCGTCAAAACATTGCAATATCTAAATAAATCAAGGTCATTGTTTTTGTATTTTGAGCAACTTGATCTCGGAACTATTAATTTAAGGATTCTGCTTTGTAGATTCTGAATTTTATCGAGGTAGGTTTGGTATGTGTATCCATATCCCAAAAGACCATAATTTATTATTGATTCTACTAATGATTTATAGACCATAATTAACATACTGTAACTTAATTTATTTTTTAAATGATGAAATTTTACTAGACTTACTTTAGCGGATTACCTTTGACCGGACCACGTCGTCCGCGAACTCGAGCGTACAAGAAACTCGTGGGGTTTTTTTTAAATATACGTCAATACAAATGTTAAGGCTTCGTGCTTCAGAAAGTGGGTTGTTTCATTGGAAATTCTATGAAAATTTCTATGGAAATTCACGTCCGGGATCAGGCGGTATGAATAACAAAGATTTGCATCGCCTTGGTAACAAAATGATTAATGGGCTCGACTGCAAAATAAAACAATGTACCTACGAGTAAACAAATACACAACGGCTGTTTCCTGTAATGAAAAAAAAACTTTTGTTTCCATTTGCTTAAATTTGCCGGAGTATGTAATATATAAGTATCTTAAATGAGATGTTATCGTAGGTGCTGACAATGCCGTGCGGCCAACGTCACTGGGGACTGAACGGAACAGAGCACAGAATAACCTGCACAGCCGACAAAGCAGGCGTCAACGGCGGGCAGCGCGACGGACGCTATTACACGGCCTGATTTGGTTACAGCCTTCGAGTGGCGGGCTGTGGGCTATGGGCTATGGGCTACGGCAATACAAGGCTCGTTATCGAAGAAGACGAACGGCTCGTCTGCGGTCGGGAAGGCAGAATAGGTTACGCTTCTGTCGTTCACCGACTAAGGTGTAGTCCTTTGAAGCCAGCGAATTAATGGGCATTATAAACCGTGCTAAAATCTTCGTACTATCTCATAATTACTGTCTACTTACACAATTTGGTTTAGTGTTCTTCTTTATTTATCTACCCGCGATTAAAATATACTATAACATCCCCTCCCTCCTTCAAAGGAAAACTAGGGTAAAATAAATTATATAAGAAACTATAAAAAAACATACATTTTTTTTAAACATTTGATTTTTATCTGCTTACCTCTGACACTCAAAGATATGCAATAAAAGTTTTTTTTTGCAAAGGTTCTGACTATTAGCGGTTAAAAAATTCAGCATGCCGGCAGGCAGAGGTAGATTACATCGAATCAAAGATTCAATGGAACATTTTGGTAAACCCTTACAGTAAGGGTTGTTCATATCAAAAATTGTTTCAAACAAAAGTTGTAGGGAAATTATTGGCCTAACATAAATTATAACAATTATAATTGGATTTGATTATGTGAATAAAGGAGGTATGATTTTTTGAATGCTGAAAAAGCACTTTTTCCAACCACTGGGATTAATGGTTAGTGCTATCAAAACATTTTTTTTAGATACGTTAAAACTAAAGGGCTGTTTTGGGCTCTAGGGAATGTGAAACGTGAAGATATATCCCAATTGTCAGGAAGTCCACACATGGTACCCATTACAATAGGTAGCTTTCTTAAAAAAAAGCCGTATAAACCGTATTGGTACAATATATAACCGCAATTTCAGCGAAATAGACATTTTTCATCTGCATAAAGGCGATTTTATACTCAACATAAAAAAAAACTTTCACTGAACACACATAATATTAGTAATAGTATTCTCGTCACCTTAAACACGCATGCGCAAACACGCGCAACATACACACACACACACACACACATATATATATATTATCCTAGTTCGTTCTGTTAAATGGTCTTATGTTAAATTGGAGATGCCTGTAGTCGGCTTGAGTTGTTATTGATCTGTTTCTTTGTAACTGTTATAATGTATAGCTGTAAGCATTTCTCTATAAATAAAATAAATAAAATAAAAAATCCATCTAAAAGTTAATTACAGCATATGTTAACAGGCGCGTACTGGGGTGCTTTCGAGTAACTGTAGTATGTATATAAGGCACATAGGCGGGGAATGACTCCAACGCATACCACAATACTAACCAAGAAGACCCTCGCAGAGTCGCAGGCAATGACGATAGCGACGAGCAAGCGAAGGAAAATCGACAAGAAATGGAACCGGAATTGTGTGGATGCTCCACTCCGCTCCGCTGCCAAGTGCGTGCCCGGTTCAGATCGGGTCGACAAAACTGACGAGGCCTCGGTTCGCCGTATGTACTGTACTACATACTCGCGTTGCAACTAAATGTTTATTTTAGCAATGAGCGAGGAAGGTTAGATAAGGGTTTATCTAACTTTATTTAAATTTAAATAAAGGTAAATAAAGCAAATTCTCCTACTCACATCGTACTTAATACTCGTAGGTGAAAAACGAACCTACTTCAAATCGTACCTGACAGTATTTTATTTATTTATTTACTTAATCACGGAAAAACAACGGATACAAGAGATGAGAAGAAAACTTAGAAAAACTTATGATATAGGTTAATCTTAATCGAAATCGATTAAACCATATTTAAAACGAAGATATTTTGAATGGAAAACTTATATTTTGATTTCTTGCGGCCTTACACTAGATGTAACTTAATCAAACTATAAGGGAACACCACCTCCGAATTGAGAAACTCATCCTTTTTTAAAGTCAGTAAAAATAAACATTTAACACAATATTTTTGCTACTTAATTAGTGAATTTGTGTGAAATTTGATTTTTTAGTCCGAGCCTTGAAGTGTTTTAATTGCAATTTTTCAAGGCAAGTAGCCTATCAAAGTAGTAGTAGTAGTAGTAGTAGTAGTAGTTTGTAGCGCTGAGTGGGTAATTAAAATTATTATTTATTTACATAATATTAATTAAATTGGTGTATAATTTTTATTTTAAGTTGATATGTATGTACAATTAGTAGTTTAAGGTTTTTAAGGAATTAGCCGCTGTTAGAAAAACATAATTCAAATTTGAGTTTCTGCCAGATGAGCCCTTCAGGCTCTGGCAGGACAAGATGTATTTTTTTTTCTTGTAATGTTATCTGGTGAAAATAAACGTCACCTATGGTGGCATTGAACTGAACTGAACTGACAAACATTAACTACGATATTACTGCTTGGCTCTTAAGATCAAATGCGTTTTTTGTTTTTTTTTTTAGACTGATCCTAAAAATATTTCAATTGCAACAACATAATTGCAAACATAAATACATAATACAATAATAGTTGTATACATAAATAAAGTGAAAGACATATATTTCTGATTTAATATACAATTTTAAATATATAATATGCAATCCTATGTTGCTTAGCGGGTATGATTGAGTAAAAAAAAACAATTCTTCTTAAGAAAAGTTTACCTTAGGACGGGCATTGCTCAGCTAGAACTTTGCATATAGTTAATGTCTAAAATTACTGACAATAAAACAAATAAATAAATATATTTTTCTAACACAACGTACCGAACCAACATAACCCACGGATTCTTTGCGTGATTGATGTTAAAGTTGGTAACTTTTAATGAATCCACCAACTCTGACCAACTCCTTACCTTTTACCTTTGTTGAACTTTGACCAACTCTGAGACCCATAATTCCATATGCATAAATACGAGTTGTCGTTGAGTTACCGGTCTGAAGCGCCCATAATATCGCGAGTAAGTCGGATTGTCCCGCGACCGGCGACCGGTTCCTCCTGACGCGACGATGTGATGGCCGCAGGAGGGCCGCAGGAGGCGCGCCGCGTCGCAGCAGCTAGTGCTGTGCTGATGCTGTGGGAATTCGGAAAAGGCTCCTCCGTGCATTTGAGATCGCTGCTCAATCGGTCTACAAGTCTTGTCAACCTCTCAAGGCGGCATCAAAGCAATTAATGACTCGAATTTAGTAAAAATCATTATATATATTTTCATATATTTATCAGGACATTAACATTTTTTTTTTATTAATTCAGAGTTTAAAAGTAGTTGTTACTTATTGTAGTTACGTATTGTTTACTTGAAATATTTTTATAAATATATAAATAATTCAAAATAATCGTATGTTCTATATTTTTTTTAGTAAACGGATCTTTAGGCGGGTAACGTCACACCCAAATTATAATTTATTATACTCATTCATTTTTAAAATTTCTAATTTTCGACGTAGTAAAATCAGTAATTTTTTGTCACACCATATCGGTACAAACCTAAAAAGTACTAGGACCTAACCTAACAATCTAAAAATAATATAATCGTTCAGGCCACTTTCAAGAAAAGCCTTTTCGGGTGTTTATTAGAACATTTTGTTACAATGTGGTATCGGCAAGAGGCGAGTTCTTTTCGTGTCAGTAAACTACAAGATGCTGTGCAAAATCCGTGTAAATCTAAGTGTGGTATGATTTTCATTTAGTAAAGATTTAAAAATGGCTTTAAAACGAGAGCAAAATTTCTCCTCCAGATTTCAGAGCACGTCTACATTATTAGTATCTAAAGTAGACTGTTCCGACAACCCGTTTAACGCGTACAATAATGGCGCATTTCACTGACCCAGATTACATTTTTGTGTTGTCTCTAGCAGTTCCTTTGGAGCCAAACAATGATTTCAAGTCGCTTTGGAATCCAAGTCTTTGTTACAGAGTAAGTGTTACAAATGTCTTCTTTTTAGCGACAAACAGCCCAAAATGAATAGCGATGAAAATATGGACATTGAAGAACTTCGCACTCTACCACCAGAAAGGTTTGCTCAACAAACGAAGAAATGTCATTCTTTCGGCAATAACCGTTAGAAAAATAACTACCCATTTAAGGAGAGAATATAATGTGTAATAGTTTCGATTTGAAGAAAGCAAGTGCGCTGTGTAGGAAGTGGAGAGGTTGTACCGAAACAATGCCCCCGGCCGCTATGGAAATCGATCAGGTTACACTTTGCGGATTCACGAGCTGAGAATGCTGAAATCCCCCTCCCGCCCCACCCCCACTCCTTCCCCCACACCGCCCGCGATCCGAGTTCTAAACCCGTGCGAATGAAGAGTACAGCAAACGGGCGATGGTCACCGTCACAACGATTCCGTTCCATGTGCTATACAAACGTCCCCACCTACCTAAGCGAATAACAGGCAAACATCACGTCTATTTACTTGTATTTCTCTGTCAACATGAGTGCGAGTATCAATCGACTGCCGCCAGAGTGCGCCACCGGCATCTCCACTTTGTGAATGTAAAAATTAAATAAAAACCATTTATAAGTAGCACGGAGGAAGAAGGGAAAATAAGAGAATTGAACACACCATAGATATTACTGGGTCCTGGCTTCGATTAATGGAAAATAAGAGCATAATCCTTGGAAATCACAATAAAAAGCTTTCTTGTAAAGTTGGAATTGTAGGTAATAACTGCATTATAGCTAAATATCTATAAATAAATAAATAATTGATCAATTGCCCCCACTATTTTGTTCTTTATGAGCCATTATGCAAAGACGCTCATGGTACGAAGTTGGTATGGATGCTTTGATTGGTTCCTAAGAGCCTCGAAGAACGCACGCTTCAGTCGGAGAAATTGATGACCGCGGGGTCATTGAACAAACAATGCCGCACTCGAGCAACGATTTTGTTAATTCCTGAGCCACATTCGACAACTTCAAATCGGTCTGCGCGCTCTGGTCGACTGTATATTGTTGCTATATTGTCGTACACGTACGAACTATACTTTAATACAATGACGACGTCATGTCCGCATGCTGTTAATATAAAGTCATTGTAGGGCTGTTTATACGTTTTACTGCAATATTAATACGAATAAAAGCTTACGGCTGGATAGTTAGTTCGCTGGTGTTATTAAAACTTTATTGTTTACCACAATTGCTTTATACGTGGCAAATGTTTACGCGTAATACTAATTTTGCGCGCATTACTATGAAAAAACACATTTTAGAACGGTTGGTCGTTTCGTTTAACGATGGAATGATAAAGTTTAAATTAATCACATCACTTGAATTAGGTGGAATCAAATACATTAATTATAATTCGGTAATTAATTACACACAGTCGCAATCAAGCAGGTAAACACGGTCACTGCGTACGCAGTTAGGAACCATTGGGACCTTGCGGACCTAAGCATTGTTTCAAAGCGTACGATATTTTTTACTTTACTTAGCGGCTTTATTTTTTACTTTAAAAATTAAAAAACTAAGTGTAATCACGGCTGTCGACATTTACATATTTCCGATCGCAGAACCAACTTCTGTTCTATTTGCAATTACTTAAAAATTCTAACCATACATTTAACTAAAAAATATCGAAACAAACATTTCGAAGCAAAAATATTAGGGGGTAATTTAGGTTATAGTTCCCTACATCCAGATCACTGAATAATCGATTCCAGGACCAACCTTCAGAGTTACTTATTATAACTCTATGGTCAAGTTGCACCATCAATACGAGGGATGAGCCATTCTGGATCATATAGATTATTATTTCATTTTTATGACAGAAAAACTGTATATTTAATTCCGAAATTGCTTAATTTATAATTATTTTACTATATGGCTTTATATCCTACGCTAAATCGAGAAATTAATAAATTTTTCAATTTTATCAAAGATTTGCGATTTGCCGCTATTAAAAGACGACCATCAACTAACCATCAAGTAACTTTACAACTAACTTGTATCATTAGAGAAAAAAAGAAGTGGGTCGATAAAATCTTACTGTTTTTAACTAAATTAATATCAAGATTATTAAATGTTTTATAAGCAAAATTTTATCGCGTAGACGTCCAAAGCTATAAACTAACATAATATAACAAATTTAAATAGTGCAGCATTATGATTTAAAAATGATCGCTATTCATAGTTTAAAAAAAATCAACAGATAATTCACAATTAATTTTTATTTTCATATATATAAAAACGTGCAAATCATAAACAGTACGTACATATATTCTAAGTATAATATTAAAATATTGTTAGATATGTATATGTATGTAAGAAAAAAAACTATTACTTTTAATTATACATAAATAATATTTGTACATGTGAATTAAAAGGAACTATCCGAATAAGAGTATTATTTAAAAAAAAAAAAATATATGTAAGGATACAAATGTCATAGGGATTTAAATGGTACCAACAAAATGGTCCCCCGCAACGGATTTTTCATTTGAAGGGTGAGTTTATTACTTATGTAGTTCTTAACCTCACTTAGGCAATGCCCGAGTGATGTGTCGAGTTTAGCAATTTTAGCAGGAAAATAGACGTGCGATGCCCTAAACATGAAAGGTGTGCAAAATCTTACGCAAATCTTTCGAGGCGTCCTTCGAGGTAACCTGGAACAAAAGCGTTTGGGGAGAGGCTATTCATTGCACTTTTACATAACTTGCAAAACAGATAATCACAAAAAAATACAAAATTTAGACAATTCTTGGTTTTGCTGCAGCTTATTATAATTAAGTGATTATTATTATATTGTACAGATGATAATATTGGCCTTTTGGATAAACACTGTCTCGACTATGCATACAATTTAATCGCCAATTAGCAAGATTTTATAGGCCATACGATTTTTCTAGTACAACTGCAATATTTAAATCGTGAACTCGATCATACATAAGGCTGGATATAATACCTAAAACAAATAGAATGCACCCCTAATAAAAATCGCTCGCTGACGCATAAAAAACCTAAAACTATATCGCAGTGCTTTTTAAATTTAAACATTTCTCAAATAGTGGTGACCATTTTCATATATTTTAGAATGCAATTAATGCAGGTACTGAAACATAATTACTAGTCTAAATTACACGTCCAATAGTATCACTGAGCCATCAGCAAACAAACTAGTGGTTCAATGGTATAAACACAGGCTTCTGATTCGGGTGTTGGAAAAGCATTGATGGCCAGGTACCATCATGGTTTTTACTTTCGAATGAATTATGTGAAATGCACTCACAACACACAGACAATTACGACACTGCAATGTTATGTCGAAAATGAATACAATCGTCGCAAGACTGAAGAATGTGGCACTACGAAATAGCTTTTTTAATGCAATTACAATATATAACCAATAACCAATAACATTAGGGCAGTCGGAAATGCCCCAACATATGGGGCATTTTTGTCGTATGGTTTTCTGTCCTCGGCAGAAAACCATACGATAAAAAGTGAACTTGTGTGAACATTAAATCTGGGCCTTTATATTGAATAAAATTCCATCGCTGGTAGTACGCATGCCTGATAATATAAAAAAACAAACTGAAAAATGTATTGTCTGCTTGTAAGTTGGATAATTCTATTTTAACTTAATCTAAATATTAGTTTTTCGAGATTGATCTTCTCAAAGTGAGATATCAACTAGGTGTTTCTTTTGTTTAAAATTAGAAACTGTTTATCATATCAGTTATAATTGATAAAACAGAGATATTAAAGTGTTTTACAGCAATCAGTTATCAATCTAAAAAAAACAAAAACTTAGGTACGTCATAGATCTTGCACATATTAAAACTAGGATTATTTTTATCAAACGAAATTTCATTTTATTATTAATCGGTATCATCATTATAATAAACAAATACTCAAGTGTCACAAAAGTACAAAAAAGTGTACAAAAGTATTTACCACAATACTTGTGGTAAATATAATTGCATAATTTATATTACACTGTATTTATTAACACAATACAACCTATTTTCACTAAAATAAAGAATAACACAATTAGGTAATATATAATAACGATATGAACAAACTTAAAATACACTTAGTTATCGTTGAAATAAATAACTATGTACCAAACAACGGAAAATTTCTGGGCTTTGATAAAAAAATAATTAGTAAAACCGCATTCAAATTGCAACTAGGTAGAATTAAATTAATTTTGGTTTTCCTTATCAGATCACCATTAAGAATATTATTGTTTAGACTTGAACATAGAAATTAATTTTTAGTTTTATTTAATGCTGGTTTCGTAGCCAGACCTTAAAGGCCAGCTAGAACGAAACACATCCATCAGAATACATCATCCATAATCTCTTGGACTGAATCACAATATCTATCGTTTAAGTAAATTGTCACAATATTGCTAAAAGATTTTTGATTATTAAAATCGTTATCACCTTTTAATATCATTCATTATTTCGTTTATAGATACTAGCTTTCGTTATTAGACTATTGACGCACAAAATGTCACTTTCATGATATGTAGATACGAGTAAAAAATAGGTAGGTAGCTCTACACTTCTTTTTGAATCTGAAAAGTGAGTCTTTTTTCGATTCAGCAGTCAAAGAGCGGGTTAAAAAATACAGTTTAGCATTGTATGTGCCTAACCTTATGAGTATACGGGTTTCCAAAAGTTGCCCCAAAGTTTGTTTCCTAATGTACCCATCCTTCACTTTATTCCCCATCTGTCTATTTCTAAAACTGAGCTCTGAGAAAACTATTGAGATTCGCTTTCAAAACATTAGTTTTTTATACTGATGTGATCTTTTCTAACAAATCGTTACAATATTATGCGTTTGATGTAACAAAGATAATGTCGAATGTTGACACCTTAGATAAATGGTAAGTTATCGGTTTTTTATGCAAACCTCGGTGGTCCGAGGAACGGCGCCGGATAAGGGCAGGTGAGGTTTCGACGGCTGCGGGACCTGCATTCGTTGCCGGGTGGAAACACGGTAGGGCGTGGTGAGGGGGTTGGTGCAGGTAGGCGCGGGCGGGGGAGGGAGGGGGCGTCGGGACGTATAATCGATCCGCAAAAGAGAGGCGCACACAATATGCTTTGCTAAGCCAGCCAGTGGCACTCGCACTATAAGAGTACACGTCAGGCGGAGAAAGCGACCGCGGCTCGGCTGGCGTGGCACAGGAGATGGGTCGTGCGCGCTGCGCCGGGAGGCTGCGTCGGAAACCAGCGCCGCCCAACGCCACCCATCCAATCTGTATCCGAAATGGTATTCAGCTGAGCACGCAGTAATAATATTACCTTAAATTGATGAACCTTATTTTCCTATAAAATAATCGAAGCACCTGGTACCTTGATTTTTTCGGTTTTATGGGAACAAAATGGTAGTTTAAGGGGCGCATCTTTTCTGTCTTGTGCGTGCTTTTATATTATTCTGTCTTATTTGACGCATAAAACCTTTGTACTGCTGTTGGTTAATTATGGAAAGCGAAATCGATGTACTCGTATATGTCTAAATGCTTGGTTGAATTTGTATCTTTATGAGTTAAACTATGCTTATGTAGTTTCATTTTCTCGATTCTTGCTCTTAAGTTTTAAACAAAGTAGAAATGAATACTATCGAAGCCTCGATAGTTACGAGATATGGCGATATCCAGTATTATTGTCCTTCTATACCTAGAAATAAGAAACCACAACACTACAGCGTTTGTATAAAAAATAACCGAGTCGAGTCCTCTTATGGAAAATGATGAGTTATTAACATTTTGGTTGCGAGCGTGGCTACTGGTCATTTTATATTATCAACAATTAAAATTTTCATCAACTGTTTAAAAATAAACTTAATTTTCATATAGGTAAGCACATAAATACTTAATTATCAATAGCTACGGTAAAAGGCACTCGGAGCTTTACCCCAAGCATTTGAAGTTAAACTGAAATGCAAAAAAGAGTGATAGTACGTGTGTGTATTGTATCTATGAGAACTACCGCTTTCGAATCTCCGTATGAGTGTAGATGAGGTTAATATTTCCATATACATACGTAATACACATAACTCTAATTGCCTTCAAAGTGAAGCTTCATTTGCCGTACTTATTTTTATAATAAGATGTTTTTCTTTTTAACATCACATAAATATTAAATTATAATAATAGCTTAACTGTATTTTTAATCAATAAAAAATTATTATTATTATTAATTTCAGCTTAATTCTTCTAATAAATAATCAAAGTATTCAATTATATGTTTTTTTTGTGTATGACCGGTCGCATAATTGTTACATACAATTATTTTGGGCCCTAGGCCAAATGTCTCTGTGCCTCGAGTCAGGGGAGATGGTTAAAATGAAGCGTTAACAATGTGCAGATTCGAACCCGCGACCTTTAAGCCAATAGTCTGACGACTTACCGCGATCTCTTAGGATTTATGTATATATATTGTTTTTTTAATTGGGGATGACAAATAAATATGTAGAAAAAAATGCATATTGAATGTCAATTAAAAAGAACTTTTTTTTACATGCACTCATATATATAACAGTAAAATAGTGTTTACACGATAAATACATTGATTTATAGAAAAAAATAATTTAGTTCTAGTCATACTTAACTATGGTGACATTGTTTAAAGTCCTTGTCTTACAAATAAGACGCAAATGAAAATACAGAGTTCAGAACGCATGCGCTCGCTTCTGCTAGAATATTCCTAAAAGGTCACACGTGACACCATTCTCTAATAAGCATAAAATAATAAATATGGCCAATCATAGAAAGTTGCTTTATACCACTTTTATATACGAAATTTTCATAGCCAACGCCCCGGCCCGACTATCTCTACTATAATCTGTTATGAGCCCAAGATACCCATGCATGTCACAAGGAGCAGAGTATTCAGTGGAACTACTGCCTCGACATAAAAAGTCCTAACCTAGTTTCAGAGGTTCTTTTAAATTAGCTGCTTCTAAATTATGGAATGATTTAATGCCACTGCTTAACCAAAAATCAAGCGTGGTTTCATTTAAAGCCAGATGTCGTCAATGGTGATAGCAAATACAGAATAATCTTAAAAGTTTAATATTTAATTATTATTATTTTTTTTACTTTTTTGTTATGTATATGTCTCTTACCCCTTCCTCTATTTCCTATTTATATCTTTTTTTAATTTGATTTCTATGTTTTAAATAAGTTGTAAGGATTGTGATGAAAACTAGCGCTTTGCACGTTAACGACTGAGGAATCTGAACGCAACCTATTTATTGTGGCATACTAAATGTAATCCTACAAAATTGTTTTATAATATTCACTCAATAAATGAACTTGAAATTTGAATTGAGTTAGTAGCTATTTTGAAACATGCTAGGTATATACCATGGTGCATTGTAGGTGCGTAGGTATGGGAAGGCATCAAGGCATCTAAGAATCCTAACTAAAACTTCAACGCTAGTTGTAATTCAGAAACTTGTGGACATAATGCATATAAAACTGCTCCGCATATAAAGGTGGTGATTTTGATTGGAATGCGAGTAACCTGCCAAAGATCTATGACCACTGGGAATAGAGATGAAATACAAAAATATATGAAATACATGAAAATATTTAAAATACAATAATTCTATGACACTAGAAATACGACCTAAAACGTAGAAAAACTATCTTTTACATCCAAATCGACAGCAGAATATTAATATTGAAAAAATGTTAAAACAGTTGTAGAAAACGAGCCCGAAAGGTGAAAGTTAGAGTTTCTGAACTTTGTACTGTAGATCCCGAGTCAAATTTGATTAATTATTAATACCTATGTAGTACGAAAAAACCGTAATTAATTCATGAACAAGAGAAGAAGCATTTTACTTGAAAATAGGGTAGGTCAAGCGCGGGCCCTGCGGCCCGCAACCGAGCAGGGCCGCCAGCCGCGCGTCCGCGGAGAGGAAAGGGCGGATCGGGAGGCGAGGCGAGGCGAGGGGGAGCGAGACGGGTAGCGGCGGGGTGGGGCGGCGGGGGCGCCCGAGGGCGGGGGTCGCAAGGATTGAGCAGCGACAACGAGCATGTCGCTCCCCGTGGAAAAGCCGCCGCGCCGCTTTGACCCGAATTTTCCCGGCGCGGGGCGGCGAGCGTGCTCCGGACTATCGCGTCGCTGCGGCGGACAGACGCGGGCCATTATAAGGATTACGGGGCTGCCAGATTCCTAAACTAACATTACTAATACTTACTTTATTATTTATTTATTTATTTTGAAAGTACATGACAGCGATACAGGAAGACAATTCTCCAACACATTTACATGGCCAAAAAAAAATGTAGCAAACATGAAAACAACTTAAATAATGTGTACTTGTGTGTGGAGTGTGGTGCCATTTGTGGCAGGGACATGTTTGCGCGCGCGCGCGCGTATGTGTGCGCGAGTGCGTGCATATAAACCTCCATATTATTAACGATATAATAAATCATTGAAAAATAACAAAATAAACTTACGAATGTTTAATATTTTAATGAATATAATATTTATTTATACATTTTACACTAAATATTATCATAACTTGCCTTACGAATTTCACGCATACATAAACCCTTATTCTCTTGGAATATATCAACTATGTTTATGTATCTATTGTGTAAACACTATTTTACTGTTTTATATTATAAGAGTGTATGTAAATGACGTTAAAATAAATAAATAAATAAATAAATTAACTATTAGTCATTTTTTTTATCGTGGCAATTTTTTATTCACCCCGGTTACTCGGTTTGAGAGGCGGCGCTGATGGCGCTGGACCAGACGCAAGCACCTTGGCGCTAGAGGAACCCGATGTTTCCTTCAGAGTTCCGTACAGAAATACCAGAAACACCCAATTATCTCACATTACCTGGTGTAACACTAATCATGCACAAAACGCAACGATGTGTAGATCCTCAGAACATGTAATGAAAAATTCAGCGCAATTGATATATTCCAAGAGAATAAGGCGTTATTTATGCATGAAATTCGTAACATAAGTTATAACATTTGATGTAAAGGTAAAAAATGTATAAATAAATATTATAGTATTATTATTATATCGATAATATTATGTAGGTTTATATACACACACTAAACACACACACAGGCACACGCACAAACATTTCCGTGCCACACACTGTTTAATCTTTTGATTTATTTATTTGATGTTTTCAAACATATTTATATTTGGTACATTTTTCTGACCATATAAATGTTTTATTATAATATTATCTACTTGTATTGGTGTTTTGTACGTTTATAAATAAATAAAATAATTAAAATAAAATGTTTCGACGGCACGAAATTTCACCAAAATATTGGAACCAATTAAAGTTATTGTGAAAAAGAAACAAGAAGAAATATAAATGACTTCGTAAATCTATTGCCGCACCTAAAAAGATTATTATTCAGGTTCAAAAGTTTGTGTTTATTTGTTATTACGCTTTCACTAATGCATTAGGCACACTAAAGAGCAAATATTGTTAACAAAATGTTTAACAAATGTGATGCTTAACAAAATAAAAAAAATATAATAAACGTTTTCGTATTAAAAAAAACGTGTGTGTGATTATACCAAGCGCGTTATAAATAAAACTTGATGGGGGTGAGGCAGTTAATTAAATTTGTCATAACCTGCATAATTAATCTGGATTTCAAAATGTTATTATCACCTCATGCTGGCATCTAGATTCAACAATGTTTCCATTCGCTTTTTTTTATACATACAAGAAAAAAAAACAGTAACAGATTATTAAAAATCAACCACAAACAGATCACTTCACTGTGTTCAACCGCCTTCTTCCTGACTTAAACCTAATGAGCGTGTTGCATTTACTACCTAGCAAAAATTGTGTTAAAGTTTTTCTACAAAAGAATGTTGGACGATTATTAAAATAAGTCTTAGGGCGAAGAAATTCAGTGTTTTTTTTAATTTTATAGTGCGTCAGGTTTTACTCTTTGTGCGGCCGATAATCAATCGTTTTTATTTAATTACAACTTCATAGTAAAGAAATTAAAAAATAACGACCTTTTCTATGTTTTAGACCTTTCATTAGCTATTCAATTAATATTTTTTCTAAGACTAATGTCTTTTATAAGAGAACAATGCAACTTAAAAATAACTATTAGCAGTTTTATCATTTATTAAAATTCTCAGACATAGAATTTAATTTAAAAAATCTACCGTTACTATGTTGAAGCCATAAATTCAAGGTATCTAAACATATTTTTTTTATAATTAAATACCCAATGATCACAAAATGGCAGCTATAGAAAAAAAGGTATAAATGAATCGAAATGAATATTATCCTTTGGCTTCGCCTTAAGAGGTCTTGGCCTTAGTAATCCTGGTATAGGTCACAGCAGTGACGACCACGGCTGGCAGCCCCGCCCGCCCCCGGATGTGAGCCGTGAGCGTCGCGACGCGTCGACCGCCGGCGCCGCGGCCGTCTCGTTGCGGACATTATTGCCCGTATCGATTTCTCCTGAAGGACGTTTTTATAGCCTACTGAAAATGAACCGTGCACGTCAAGATGGCAGCCGTCCGCTTTCCAAGTCATCCGTGTGACCTAAATACAATTGTCCATTTTCATTTATTTATCCTTGGTTAGGTTATAGAGGAGGTACTATCACGCGCAGCTCTGACTGCCTCGTTTGTTGACCATTAATTTAAAATCGTTTCATTTTGTTTAAATTTAAATCTTACTTAAATTCGTTTATTATATTTTTATAATATTCTTTTTTTGTCTCTTATTATTTTTATTAATCAATTGGGCTACCCTAGTTTAAGGATTGTATACTTATATGGTCTACATCATTACCTGTATTGCGTACATTTTCTGTTGGGTGACCAGAATAAATAAATAAATTACAGTTAGAGAACATTTTACTATTCTGTAATTCAATTAAAAATTATTTAATTATTTTAATTTTAAATAACACGTATATTTCGTAATATTATCCTCTCCTTAGTTTACACAAATCATAGTAATTTTGTATAATATGTTATTTTATGCATGTTTTATATAACTATATTTTAGTTAAGATTACGAAATCAGTAAAAAAGACAGTGGCTTAGATGGAAACTACCACTTTGTATTTTTTTTTAATAAAGCTTTCGGAACGTCGAAATTGAAAATGATGTTATTTAGCACAGTCGAAGTTGACAGTGAAGAAAAGCGCCACTGAAAATTTTTTTTTGGCGGTTATTGATGACCTGCCTGATGGGGTTCAAATCCGGGACGTCTAGATTAGAGCCAAGCCTAAACCACTACGCGCCAGGCCATTATTGCATAATATTTAAGTACTCTGTTTATCCTTATATTTAATATCGTTTGATTTGTATGTTTCTTATCTACATAACACACAAAATAATAAAATTCGAGATGCTATATAATGTACACGTTATTCGACCCATTGTCAACATTTATTTATTTATTTATTTTATTAAACAGGTACATGCGGTTAAATGGATGGAGCTTTATCTTGTAAGCGAAAACGATATAGTGTGCTTTTTGCTAAGAGCAATTTGAGGAGTGTGCATAGGTTCAATGTAAATTAGCTAAACCGCTTTTTTTAAAACATTAAAAATAAACAGATTTTTCCTAAAAAAAAAACATTTTTACAACCCAATATGTTATGATATTGAATATTAAAAAAAGTTACATTGAACTGTTTTAATAGTATTTTAAGTCATACGCAAAAAATCCTAATTTCATAGTGAAAAAAATAAAGGTCTGTAGTTCGAGTCCTTCGTACGATTGGGTACATCTAAACATTAGTGAAACTATGGACTGCGAAGTATATATTGTAAAGAAACGCCGCTTGGCAGTGGCTTCTCAAACTTCAGGGTTCTTCAGAATCTTTTATAGCGCGGAGCTTTACAGGACTAAATCACAGCTGCAGGGGTTGAGTTAGTGAAACACCAGTTTGATCCCATTTTCTATATACAGGGCTTCTTAGGAGTGTACAATACAATAAGAATTTATATGTAAAAATATATATATCAAAACGTTGAGCAGTTTACTAAAATCAATTTTCTACGCCACTCTTTTATTTTATATTGGAATTAGTAACTTGAGTACGGTAAAGTTCATTTAAGATATGATATGTAGACGAGGCTTATATTTAGTAATATAAATGTTTAATTAATGACGATGCAGAATGTAGCAAAACGATCTTGCATTTTTGCATCGGATGATATAACTGCTTAAAATAATTTAATTCAACCCTGTAAGTATTCATATTTTTTTTCATTTCTATGTTAGAAACATATTTTTTTCTTTTATTATTTCTATTTTTCCCGGTTATTCGTCTATTATTATAGAAGAATAACCGGGATTTCCCGGGGGGGCGGGGTGTCGGCGCATCGTGTTAGTACGCGATGCGCGACACGTGATTTTGATTTATTTCTAGGTATAAAAGAAAAATAAATCTGGATACCGTTTTAGCCTATTTTTTTAGGTTCCTATAGTATAGCAGCTTCTTTAGTAGGATAGTAGCTTCTTTACATTTATATATAAGAAGGCCCGTCCTTTGGCAGTTTGTCAATCTGACTGTTCGTTGCATCTTTCAACTCGAAGCGAAAGAGCTAAATTTTTGTGTGTAAATTGATGCTCTTGAAAAACACCCATAGCCGTTTAGGTCACATCGAAAGCTGGTCGGATGATATAGATATATAACATTACAGTCAACGAAATTTTAGTACTGAAGAATGAAACTTGACATTTCGATAGGTCACTCATTTGCAGAGCGCGATCATATTCGAATATTGGGACGTATTATTTATTAGTGGTCAGTTAAAATTATTAATACAAAGTCATCTACGAGTATGTGCGTAAACAGAAAAATTAAAAAGAATATTCAATACCATATTATAATTATTATAAATTTATATATGATGTCCATATTTATTTATTGTGGTTACCCAATAGTAAGTGTACACAATACAGGTAACGTCGTAAAGAAAATATAAATTGAAGTACCTAAACTAGGGTAATCCAAATGACTAATAAAGATAGAGTTAAAAAAGAATAACATTAAACGAATTTAAATAAGAAAAAATAAATTTAAAAAAAAGATTTTAAATTCATAACAAAATACAAAAAAAGGAAACGAAATACACCAATTTAGGCATTGATTATTTATATATGATTTTTTTGTTTTTTGCTGTTTCTTTAAACAGCAAAAAAAACTATTTTAATACAGAACTAAATTAGTCAGATTGTCAGACCTAAAAAATAACCCACTGTCTCATCTATGACCATCCAAAACGCAGATCGAATGGGTTCAACGTACCATAGGCACAGATGGAAATAGGAAATAACTAACCCATCACAAGTTGCTACCACGGGCGCAAGTAGTTTAGGGAGAAGATGTCGTTAATGTAGCCTGTAGGGCCTAGCTGTAAGATATTAGATTCTGGTCAATGTATAAAAGCAGTTGAAATTATATGATAGCTACAGGTGTCATAGCCATTCTTGTTTAGATAATTCAATTGTAGTTTTAAGCTGTTATTATAAATATTTGAATTGTTGGATGACAGCATCTTCACACTTTCTTGCATTCTACGATGCAGTGTGAATTCATAGATCAAGTCAATATGTGTCTATAGCTATCTACCTCGAGTAGAGATCCACATACCTAATCGGTAACTGTACGACATATAAATATACAATTTATCTCTTCAATTAACCTAAATTGTTTTGTTCAGCACTATTAAAATATGTTAAGTATTTAGACATTAGCGAAAAACAAAACTCAAACACGTTATAACCGTTCTTGTCTACATTTTCAAACATCATCGAGAGTATCAATACTTTGTTGGCAGGTAGTATATGATTAAAATCGACTCATGTGGTTAGCGAGTTTAAAGAAATCTTGTGATTTTCATTTTCATTTATGGACGACATATCTGTACTGTATTTTTTAATATTTTTTTTATTAGCAATGGACGGCACTCAGAACCATCGATCGTCTTTTAACAAAATACAAATAAAATTTTTCACAAATTAATTAGTATAAAGAGGTGATACTTGAAATTTATTTACACTGTAGCATAAAACATATTAGATTTATATTAAATTAAATCCCAATCAAGTTATAACCTCCGTGTTGGAAGGGAAAACATGTGGTTTGTGTGTAAGCATTTGCAAAACTGATTTAAATGATTTTTATTTTTTAATTATTAAAATCGCTGTATAAACATAAATAAAACAATCTTCCCTAGGTGTGTAAAAATAGTCGGTCCTGTTTAGATTACCTATTAAATACTAAAACAAGTTTAAAAAAAAAACACGGCAGATAAATCTTACAGAACAAAATATACCAACTGAAAAAGATATTTAAGGCCAACTAAATTCTATATATAACTAAAAAATTAAGGATGTTCTATGAACAAAAAAAAATATTTTGTAAAAAATATGTGTCATACATATGTGTCAAAAATACATCAAAAATATTTGTAAAAAATACCTGACCGTATGTATGACTTCCAAAAACTGTACCGACGCGCGCGACGCGGTAATCAATACCAGTGTGAAGTGATTAATTATCACAATATTTCCAGTCAATATCGCTCTAAAGGTGCGCTTGGAACTGGGTCTTTAAGTTCACAATACATAGTATTATAAATGTGTACACAATAAACATTATTTGAATAGTTAAAGGGATGGAAGGATTAATAAAGTTTGACTCTGGCGATAACAAAGACATTATTATTAATATGATTGACAATTATTTAGGTTATAGGTTTTATTATTTTTTTTTTTGAGACAGGAGTAAATAAGGTTTTATTAGAGCATTTTACTTGCGAAAGGTGCCTAGCATATAGCGTTCAAGATAACAAATTTATTGAAATTATTGGTAGATATTTTCTCTTTTGTATGACATTTAAACGCAATCATATATAAATATGCCTAAATAGTTTCTTATTCAAAAGACTCAAGGCCTTTATCAACAACTAGCTGACCCGGCCACGCGTTGCTGTGGCTAAAGTTTTTGTTATATTACATTATAGTAAACAATCTAAGAGGAACAATAAGAGAACATCAGTCACGGAGTCCACTATGCTTTTTCACACAGATGGTATTTGTAAAAAAATATGGTGATCTCCTTATTTGACTTTCTACTACTATAACCCTTTAGTACAATGAAATTATTTACGAACAAAGACGAAAATGTTGATGTTGGTATACAAATTCACTGGATTGAGATTTGAAGGGGAAGTACGTTGAACACAATTAATTAAAATGTTCTTACACTTGATACTAAGCAGAAATCAATAGGTAAAAAATAAAAATTTATCAGATTTATTATTTCCATTTAATTTTATAACAAATATAAGTATATTACAGTATAATACAGTAAATAACATGTGACGCTTAAACTCATGAATGAGGTAGGCAAGGCAGACAGTCTTAAACTTTTAAACATTAATATCTTTTTTTTGAATTATAAATACTTTCAATTTCAATTTAATTTAACACCAATCGGTGCACAATGTTTTTGGTTAACCTGTCTTTAGCTAACACAAATAGATTCGACGGTTTCCCAACACGTGAACACGCAACATATAGTTGCCCATGAGAAAAACATGGATTTTCCAAATCTAAACCACAAATGGACATTGTTTGACCTTGAGATTTATTTATAGACATGGCGAAAGCTAAACGAATTGGAAACTGTAGCCTTTTGAAGGGTATGGTAGAATCTGATGGTATCATCGGAATACGTGGCAGCAGGACCACTTTTCCTTTAAACTTCCCAGCCAAAATGGTTGCTTCAAGAATGTTTCCGGTGATCTTTTTGATGACCAAACGCGTACCGTTACATAATTGAGGTGGATTCAAATTACGGAGGAGAATAATAGGGGAACCAATCTTTAATCGAAGATTATGTGGTGGCATTCCAGGGATATCTAATGAATTTAAAAATTCAATCGGAAAATTTACACTTTCATTTTCATCAACAACAGTATCGATTGATTTAAAAGACATCAGATTTCCTTTAAACTTCCCAGCCAAAATGGTTGCTTCAAGAATGTTTCCGGTGATCTTTTTGATGACCAAACGCGTACCGTTACATAATTGAGGTGGATTCAAATTACGGAGGAGAATAATAGGGGAACCAATCTTTAATCGAAGATTATGTGGTGGCATTCCAGGGATATCTAATGAATTTAAAAATTCAATCGGAAAATTTACACTTTCATTTTCATCAACAACAGTATCGATTGATTTAAAAGACATCAGATCGCCTGGTAACAACTGTTGTATCTGGAAGTTAATTTCGTCAACATCAACGTTTTTGGCTGCCAAAATCGCCCGTTGACTAAGCCATTCATGATTCAAATAATTATTCTGTATATCCGGGAAAATACTCTGAATCAATTCAGTTTTATCCTGAACAACAGTGCAAAAATTGTCTGGTAGTTTAATGCATTGCGTATTTGGTTGCAGTTTTATTTTACCGTTCCCAATATCTAGTAGTTGTTCGGAAAATATTAGTGCTGATGGATCATTTTGCAATTGTACTCGCATATTTATGGTCAATCGAAGTGTTTCAACACTTCGCCATAAGAATGATTGTTTCAAACATGCATTAATCTCATCCGCGAAAGTAGAGCGAGGTATAACCGGTAAGGTCTGCCGGAAGTCACCAGACAAAAGTAAGATAGCACCACCGAAAAGTTTATTATTGCTGTTTAAATCTTGCATAGTTCTGTTTAATGCTTCAAGTGAATATTTGTGTGCCATTGTGCACTCATCCCAAATTATTATAGAACTCTTCCGCAACACTGCAGCTATTCCACTATTCTTTTTGATGTTACACATTGCATCTGGTTTATTATGAACGTCCAATGGCAGCTTGAATGTTGAATGTGCTGTTCGCCCACCATCCAGTAAAGTAGCCGCAATGCCTGACGATGCTAATGCTAATGCGATTTTTTGTTGCGACCGTATTTTGGCAAGAATCAACGATATTAAAAATGTCTTACCGGTTCCACCGGGTGCATCCAAGAAAAAAAAACCGCCTTGTTCAGCAGCAACAGCCAGCATAATCCGATCATAAATAATTTTTTGTTCTGCTGTCAGTAATGGTTCACTGTTCATGATAATTGTTGCTAAACTTCCATGGTCATATTGATTTTCTCGTTGTAAATCGGTATTGACTAAGTCGGTGGCTGGACGATTAGGTGATGGCATACCATAATGATTAAGTGGTAAATTTGAAATAAGAACACATAAATCCTCGATCAAGACCAATGCTTCATTGTACATCTCTGGTGTATAATCTATGTTTTGGCATTGATTTGTTTGTCTAATTCGGTGCAAGATGTCTTCTGTCATACAATTTTTATATTTTTCCCACAAAGTTTGTGCTTGCGAGGGATAACATGTCGCCAAAATAATTGCAAACAACTGACGAATGTTATTCGGTGTTGATGTCAACGCAGCATCAGCAAGCGTTAAGTCCCAATGGTTATCGTCTTCTAGCAATTGCAGTTCACGACATGCATCCTGGTATGTATTGAATACTCGACCATTAGCTGTTCGTAAAAATTCAAAAGACGTTGGTCCGGGAACATTCACCAATAACAAACGTAAATAGAAGCACTCACGTTGCTTTGGATGTACCGTGTAAAGTCTCCCCAATGTCTTAGCTTTGAATATGCCTGTAATGGAAGGATGTGGTTTTCCTTGTTTCCGTGGCTCCCATTTTTTACTGAATTTGTTCCATGTGAAATAACGTGGAACATCACCATACACCAATGTCTTCGCGAATTGGCCAAAAACATCAGGTTTTTGACACAATGTAAAAAATTCAGTTAGAGTCGTTTTCGGAGCTTCGAACGCTCTTTGGAGAACATTTTCTTCAGTGAAGTATACACGTTGACCGTTTTCAAGATGTATTGCCAGATGTTGGACAGCAGGATCTCTTTCGTGGATGGGAAAGCTGAGAATATGCCAAATAGCTTCATTGCTGCTAATGTATCTGCCCATTTGGTATCGTGCTATTTCGTCATTTTTATTTATGTTTTTTACTTCAAATATGGCCAAATCACTGCCTTTGTTTACATATTTACAAATATACTTAATTGATTTAACAGAACTGCAAAGCTCAACATTGATATGAGCTTTGTAAGTTTTTGAAAGTAGTGGTGAGTATGGTACCACCCACTGATTATCAAACTCAACTTGATTTGGAAAGTTCGGCAGTCGCATTGTAAATGTGTGGCCACCATTCTCAGTACTTCTGCGGCGATACATTGGATAACCATCAATATCCGTGATCGTGTCATTCGTATGCGGCTTTGGGAAGTTTTTTTTACATTTTCCATTTTCCATGCACGGTGACGTCATGTTGAAAACACCGCATGGCCCATGGATCATGTGTTTGGTGACAATATCAAATAATTCTTGATCAATTAATGGGTCTGGAATTTCGGCTGAAATTATTTGATCGATTTCTTCAGGACGGATTCTATCTTTAAGCCAAACCAAAATGTGGGCATGAGGCAAACCTCGCTTTTGCCACTCTATCGTATACAGCCAACAACGTGTGATACCAAAAATTGTATATTTAACAATAAAATCAATTAAGGATTTCAATTTTTGTTTAAACACACGTGCAGTTAAATCATGACGATGAATGGCTTGTTGTCCTGGCAATAGTAAAGTTTGTATCTCTTCCCAATTCGGATTACATGTGAATGTAATAAATAAATCCGGTCGGCCGTAATGACGTACGTAAGTCATCGCATCTTGTATGTATTCCTGCATGTTCCGTGGACTGCCGATGTAGCTTGAAGGTAAAATGAAAGCATTACCGATGTCATTGGGATTTAAATTTCCATCGATGTTTCCAGCAACAGCATCTCGTAAGTGAATATATTCTTCCGATCGTAGTTTTGCCTGGTTGAATCGAAGGAATCGCAAGCGTTCGCTTTCGACCTTAGCATACATATCAACAATGTATTGATGGAACAGCTGACGATATCGAAGGATATAATTGTCTTGATGTTGTCTAACCATTATTCGGTGTGCGTAGTAGTTCATTGAGCTAACTTTATTATTTCTGTAATCACCTAAAAAAATAAAAAATAAAATGCAATACGAAATTAAAATCTATACATACAGTAAGAAAGTAAATAGATAATTGTCAAATTTACCGGTATTTGGATCATACTGATTGATATTAAGGTGATATTCATCTTGTCCTTGCCAAAATATCAATGGATATTGTAGTGCGTCATATGAACGGTGTAGATCCGAAATCGTACTGACAGTGTTGTCTCGCCGTGTAATGTTTATAGATCTTTTGTCAACTGGATCACCAACCATGATAACAGCAACCTCATCAACAGTTGGAGCGTTGAATCTACCAGCATGTTCACCTAATGGTACTTTGTCGGCTTTTATGACGATTTGATAATTGTCATTTTGCAGTCGTGGCGAAACTCTTTTGATCAATTGAATTAGTTGATTTAGTTGGATAACCATCAATATCCGTGATCGTGTCATTCGTATGCGGCTTTGGGAAGTTTTTTTTACATTTTCCATTTTCCATGCACGGTGACGTCATGTTGAAAACACCGCATGGCCCATGGATCATGTGTTTGGTGACAATATCAAATAATTCTTGATCAATTAATGGGTCTGGAATTTCGGCTGAAATTATTTGATCGATTTCTTCAGGACGGATTCTATCTTTAAGCCAAACCAAAATGTGGGCATGAGGCAAACCTCGCTTTTGCCACTCTATCGTATTCAGCCAACAACGTGTGATACCAAAAATTGTATATTTTACAATAAAATCAATTAAGGATTTCAATTTTTGTTTAAACACACGTGCAGTTAAATCATGACGATGAATGGCTTGTTGTCCTGGCAATAGTAAAGTTTGTATCTCTTCCCAATTCGGATTACATGTGAATGTAATAAATAAATCCGGTCGGCCGTAATGACGTACGTAAGTCATCGCATCTTGTATGTATTCCTGCATGTTCCGTGGACTGCCGATGTAGCTTGAAGGTAAAATGAAAGCATTACCGATGTCATTGGGATTTAAATTTCCATCGATGTTTCCAGCAACAGCATCTCGTAAGTGAATATATTATTCCGATCGTAGTTTTGACGTTTGCGTTTTGACGTTTGCCGCTCGCGTTGTTGAGGTTAGATTTTTTCGGTGGCATTTGACTGAAAATAATAATTTTCTTGTTCTTATGATATTCTCTTGAAGACGTTCGTTACACTGTTTTTGAGATTCTTGTGCATGACCTTCTGCTGTCCTGATTCTTTGAGCTGGATTTCTTGATTCAATTTGTTCTGCCAACTGATGGGCTCTTTTAATACGTTTGCGTCGAATAACTGTCACTGTCAAATAATAACAGACATTAGCGCCATCTTTTGCTCACTCAACCCAGTCGAAAGGTATCGACATCTGTCAGTTTTATGACTGCCAAATAATAACAGACAAATAATTAGCGATAAATTAAAATTGCGACTATAATTTGAGATTTAAACTATCCTATCTCTCAAGTGCACATCGAACTGCACATGGTGTTCAAATTTTATTATAATCGGTTAAGTGGTTCAGCCGTCCATTGAAGACAAACATTGTGACACGAGATTTATATATATTAAGATAATAAATTGATCGAATGCGACTCTGTTGATACAACGCTTTCAGAAAACAATCGTGTAGGTACATACTATGTACGCGTATAGTTTGCAAGTAGGTGCCTAACCTACTATATTGAGGAGCCGTGTTTACTCAACTCAACGATCGAAACTACATCTGAAATCAAGAAGATTGAGAGTATAAATAATAACAAATATACATTTTAACAGTTTAATTTAATATAAAAACATATCGTTAAAAAACAACACTACTTACTTCAAAACAAAAAAATAATACACCTAAAAAGAAAGAATGACACCCGAAAATATTTTGAAGGGAAAAATTGGTTTTTGATTTATTGCACCAAATAAATATTGGACCACCCTAAAGATCTTTCCTCTCAAAAAAAAAAAAAATAAATAATAATGAATTAAATGAAAAGAAAAACGTAGTTACAAGTCGTTATTGAAAACTTCCTCCTTTTTTTTGAAGTCGTTTAAAAATGGTATTCAATTGCCATGGAATGGATGATTGTACTAGAACTGTGCTGTATCTGATCATTTATCTGATTATTGTGTTGTATGAATACAAACTCCTGGCATTTGTAGTCTTTCAAGTTAAAACACGCAGATGGAGACACAGACGTCCAAAGGCTGACTTGGTATCTGGCTCACCACGTAACATTTTGACTTAGAGCCGGAGTCTATTTTAGAAAACGTTACACGCACACAGACAAAGCAGCTGATGCTGTGCGTAAATTGGCGTTTTATAAAAGCAAGCATTTTGCCACATGCCACTATCACTTTTTTGCACAATCGCTTAGAGCCCGTATGTATGCCTAAGTAGGTTTGCATAAGCGACAAACACGTATTACTAATTTTCATATGTAACGCTTCTTTCGGAGGCGTACCTATCTACTCGTATATCAGACGAGATTTAGCAGGTTCGCAAATCATCTTTTTTATATAGATCATCCGAATAAATCTTTTAAATACGACAGACTTGCAATCCTAACATGTGTGTAAATTGTATTAATTAGAAAAACTAAATCGTTAAACAAAAAAAAAATGTTTTGAAGTGGATATAACGCACGCAATGTCTCTCTCTTTTCAAAAACATCTATATCAAACGTACCTGTAAAACTTTGTATTCGTATAGTATTCGTATTGGCATAGTATTAAGGTACATAGGTTAAACAATAGATTTAATTGACACACACACATGTGACACATTTTAAAAAATCACAAATGATTAGATCCTATTTTTTTGAAAGCTTTTATATTTTATTATAAAATGAAAATGTAAAAAACACTCAACATACTTTTGTTGAAGCATTTCCTAGTCTTTGAATAAGTAACATTTTCACGTCAAATAGGCTTACTGGAGTACAATAAATGAAAATAAGATAAATTGAAATGTTATTTTTTCATTTTTTCCTGTCAATGTCTCCTTACCGTGTAAACACAGTTCATAATAATTTGTAACGTATTTTTTTTTTAAATATATGACAAGTTTATATTAATTTATACATATCATAAAAAAGAGTTTCTGGTCACGTAACAATATGAACTAGCTTAAATCATTCGGCAATGATTAATCATTCTTGTTGTAAACGAGGTTAGCGATCGATAAAACTCCTAAGCGACACACACACACGGCACATTATACAGGAGTACATTTTTCAGTTGTGCAATACAGAAACAATTAAATGAACTAAATGGTATCAAATAAACAAGAATGCCTATGACACCCTATAATATCAACTGCCTCTATACACTCTTTAGTAGTAGTAAATTATTTACACAGAACCTAACGTCTTACAGCTAGGCCCTACAAGCGTCATTAAAGGCATCTCCCGCCTAGATTACTCGCGCCTGCGGTATCAACTTCAGATGGGTTGCTTCGTTTCCTATCTTCATTTGAACTTGTGAAACTTAGGTCATTCGATGTGCGTTTTGGATGGCCATAGAGGCGACAGTAGGTTGTTTTTTAGTTCTGAATGTATTAAAATAAAAAAAAACATACAATGGTATCATGACATTCTTTCAATACTCATCATAAAGTTTAACACGATCTTTTTATTTTTAAATTTTGACGCGCGGCTAGTAATCAAACAACATGGACAATATATTACAATTTAATTTAATAATAATAATGTGGCACTGAACATTATTTTACATATGTCTATTTGCGCATAGTATGTATTTATATTAATTTTAACTGGCCAGTGACAGCCGTGATATTTTTGAAATTCGAGTATGATATTTGTGCGTTCTATCGAAATGTCAAAGTTTCATCTAATAGTACTAAAAATATGTTGAGTTTAAATGTAACGTATCTATAGTATCCGTACAGCCTCCGATGTGATCTTACCGGCTATGGTGGTTTTTCAAGAGTACATTCAACTTTTTCGCATTTGTACTTTTCGAGTTGAAAGATGCATGAATTTATGTATAGAACCTAAAATGAAACGGGAAAAGCATCTGGGCTAAACGTTAGCAGAAAATTTTGCTTCGCTCGGCCGACATTCGACACCAACTCGGGAGGGCGAGGAAATCAATACGAGAGAAAAGAGGGTATCTTTACACTTTCCCGGTTGGAAAAAGTGAATAATAATAAGTCGCCTTAGCGTCGCATCGAGAGCGCGAACAAAGCGGTCCCACCTAAAAAACCTTCGCATCCGATATAAATAGAATAGAGTTGTCGAAAAGAGACGGAATGTACTCGGGTGTATGACACCTCAACTAAAGCGTATAGCCCGTCCACTTCGCACGAATGCAATCTAGTTTACCCCAATGTTTGATAGAATCTCGCGGTCACAGCAGATTGCGTAATGGCCACTAATAAATAAGCACTTAAACTGCGTACTGCGTACCCACAGATCTACAAATCTAGGAACGATACTTCATTGTCCAGTCGGACTAACTGCGTCAATCAAACGAATGGAGTGCCTTATAGGGTGATGTTTTTAGAGGCGTGGTTTTCAAGAAGAGATAAAACGCATATAATTTGATGTTATGGCTAAGAATTTAGTTTTATTATAAAGATAAGGGTTTGCCATTATGTTTTAAAAATGATTTCGGGTAAGTGGCCGCCGCGGCTGACTCGAATAAATTCCAGCCGAGAGGCCCAATTTTCAACCACTTTTTGCAGCAAGTTGGACCGTATGTCAGCAATAACGCGCCGAATATTCTCTTCCAAGGCGTTAATCGTGTCCGGCTTATCTGCGTAGACAAGCGACTTCACATAACCCCACAAAAAATAGTCCAGCGGTGTTAAACCGCACGATCTTGGAGGCCACGCCACAGGCCCACGACGCGATTTTTACTTTATTTTAAAGTGTTTTTTTCTAAATTTGCACTATTTGCAAACGTTGTTCAGGAGTAAGTCTATTCATTATGAAATGGCAAACCAAACTGAGCATAAATCAAGTGACAGCTGTCAAAAACACCAACTACGAAAAAAGTAGTGCCAGATTGAAAACCACGCCTCTAAAAAAAACACCCTATATAACATAAAACTTGCCATAATATGGCATTATCCCTTTTAAATACGGATTTCATTTTGTATGAATATTTATTGGTTGATTATTTATTTATCGTATGGCAAAAATGTACAATGGTGTTTTAGTTAATTACAGGTAATTTGTAATTAAAGTTCTATACGTAATACAATTGTCAGAAGTTAAAAATCCAGTAGTAGAAGAGAGTATATCCAGTCGATAGCATTTGACGGGTAGACCACTTCCCCGCCGTGCACCCTGGGTAACGCTAAGAGTCTACTCACCTTTGGCGATCAAGCGAATCTCTCGGTCACCTCGTGTACAAAGAATGTGTCAAAATATTGGTTAATTATTAACGTTGATCGTTCTAATGTTAAGTAGTTTCGAGAGATCAGGTGAAGATCGCCGTTTTCTCTAGTATGCCTTAAAAGCAAGTGAAATGTTCCAACAAGTACATCTACTTTTGGAAAACCACAAAAGATTTTGCTCCGACGATTATAAAAGGGACGGAACGGCGGTCTATCGACTAAGTAAACTTCATCCATCGATTTGGACAAATTAAGATTTGATCTGATGGTCTAGGTTGGGCGGATCTTTGCAATTAGATCAAATCAGATTAGGATTTTATGTTTTCTTTTGGAATGAGTAAGCATTAATCTTAATATATATAAATCTCGTGTCACAATGTTTGTCCTCAATGGACTCCTAAACCACTTAACCGATTATAATAAAATTTGAACACCATGTGCAGTTCGATGTGCACTTGAGAGATAGGATAGTTTAAATCTCAAATTATAGTCGCAATTTTAATTTATCGCTAATTTTTTGTCCGTTATTATTTGGCAGTCATAAAACTGACAGATGTCGATACCTTTCGACTGGGTTGATGGCGCTAATGTCTGTTATTATTTGACAGTGACAGTTATTCGACGCAAACGTATTAAAAGAGCCCATCAGTTGGCAGAACAAATTGAATCAAGAAATCCAGCTCAAAGAATCAGGACAGCAGAAGGTCATGCACAAAAATCTCAAGAACAGTGTAACGAACGTCTTCAAGAGAATATCATAAGAACAAGAAAATTATTATTTTCAGTCAAATGCCACCGAAAAAATCTAACCTCAACAACGCGAGCGGCAAACGTCAAAACGCAAACGTCAAAACTACGATCGGAATAATATATTCACTTACGAGATGCTGTTGCTGGAAACATCGATGGAAATTTAAATCCCAATGACATCGGTAATGCTTTCATTTTACCTTCAAGCTACATCGGCAGTCCACGGAACATGCAGGAATACATACAAGATGCGATGACTTACGTACGTCATTACGGCCGACCGGATTTATTTATTACATTCACATGTAATCCGAATTGGGAAGAGATACAAACTTTACTATTGCCAGGACAACAAGCCATTCATCGTCATGATTTAACTGCACGTGTGTTTAAACAAAAATTGAAATCCTTAATTGATTTTATTGTAAAATATACAATTTTTGGTATCACACGTTGTTGGCTGAATACGATAGAGTGGCAAAAGCGAGGTTTGCCTCATGCCCACATTTTGGTTTGGCTTAAAGATAGAATCCGTCCTGAAGAAATCGATCAAATAATTTCAGCCGAAATTCCAGACCCATTAATTGATCAAGAATTATTTGATATTGTCACCAAACACATGATCCATGGGCCATGCGGTGTTTTCAACATGACGTCACCGTGCATGGAAAATGGAAAATGTAAAAAAAACTTCCCAAAGCCGCATACGAATGACACGATCACGGATATTGATGGTTATCCAACTAAATCAACTAATTCAATTGATCAAAAGAGTTTCGCCACGACTGCAAAATGACAATTATCAAATCGTCATAAAAGCCGACAAAGTACCATTAGGTGAACATGCTGGTAGATTCAACGCTCCAACTGTTGATGAGGTTGCTGTTATCATGGTTGGTGATCCAGTTGACAAAAGATCTATAAACATTACACGGCGAGACAACACTGTCAGTACGATTTCGGATCTACACCGTTCATATGACGCACTACAATATCCATTGATATTTTGGCAAGGACAAGATGAATATCACCTTAATATCAATCAGTATGATCCAAATACCGGTAAATTTGACAATTATCTATTTACTTTCTTACTGTATGTATAGATTTTAATTTCGTATTGCATTTTATTTTTTATTTTTTTAGGTGATTACAGAAATAATAAAGTTAGCTCAATGAACTACTACGCACACCGAATAATGGTTAGACAACATCAAGACAATTATATCCTTCGATATCGTCAGCTGTTCCATCAATACATTGTTGATATGTATGCTAAGGTCGAAAGCGAACGCTTGCGATTCCTTCGATTCAACCAGGCAAAACTACGATCGGAAGAATATATTCACTTACGAGATGCTGTTGCTGGAAACATCGATGGAAATTTAAATCCCAATGACATCGGTAATGCTTTCATTTTACCTTCAAGCTACATCGGCAGTCCACGGAACATGCAGGAATACATACAAGATGCGATGACTTACGTACGTCATTACGGCCGACCGGATTTATTTATTACATTCACATGTAATCCGAATTGGGAAGAGATACAAACTTTACTATTGCCAGGACAACAAGCCATTCATCGTCATGATTTAACTGCACGTGTGTTTAAACAAAAATTGAAATCCTTAATTGATTTTATTGTTAAATATACAATTTTTGGTATCACACGTTGTTGGCTGTATACGATAGAGTGGCAAAAGCGAGGTTTGCCTCATGCCCACATTTTGGTTTGGCTTAAAGATAGAATCCGTCCTGAAGAAATCGATCAAATAATTTCAGCCGAAATTCCAGACCCATTAATTGATCAAGAATTATTTGATATTGTCACCAAACACATGATCCATGGGCCATGCGGTGTTTTCAACATGACGTCACCGTGCATGGAAAATGGAAAATGTAAAAAAAACTTCCCAAAGCCGCATACGAATGACACGATCACGGATATTGATGGTTATCCAATGTATCGCCGCAGAAGTACTGAGAATGGTGGCCACACATTTACAATGCGACTGCCGAACTTTCCAAATCAAGTTGAGTTTGATAATCAGTGGGTGGTACCATACTCACCACTACTTTCAAAAACTTACAAAGCTCATATCAATGTTGAGCTTTGCAGTTCTGTTAAATCAATTAAGTATATTTGTAAATATGTAAACAAAGACAGTGATTTGGCCATATTTGAAGTAAAAAACATAAATAAAAATGACGAAATAGCACGATACCAAATGGGCAGATACATTAGCAGCAATGAAGCTATTTGGCATATTCTCAGCTTTCCCATCCACGAAAGAGATCCTGCTGTCCAACATCTGGCAATACATCTTGAAAACGGTCAACGTGTATACTTCACTGAAGAAAATGTTCTCCAAAGAGCGTTCGAAGCTCCGAAAACGACTCTAACTGAATTTTTTACATTGTGTCAAAAACCTGATGTTTTTGGCCAATTCGCGAAGACATTGGTGTATGGTGATGTTCCACGTTATTTCACATGGAACAAATCCAGTAAAAAATGGGAGCCACGGAAACAAGGAAAACCACATCCTTCCATTACAGGCATTTTTATTTTTTACCTATTGATTTTTGCTTAGTATCAAGTGTAAGAACATTTTAATTAATTGTGTTCAACGTACTTCCCCTTCAAATCTCAATCCAGTGAATTTGTATACCAACATCAACATTTTCGTCTTTGTTCGTAAATAATTTCATTGTACTAAAGGGTTATAGTAGTAGAAAGTCAAATAAGGAGATCACCATATTTTTTTACAAATACCATCTGTGTGAAAAAGCATAGTGGACTCCGTGACTGATGTTCTCTTATTGTTCCTCTTAGATTGTTTACTATAATGTAATATAACAAAAACTTTAGCCACAGCAACGCGTGGCCGGGTCAGCTAGTATTTATTATAAATCATGAAAGCAAGCACAATTGAGTTCATGTTTAAATTAACTTATTTATAAAATTAATTCGGCGACAACATGGAACCTCAGTCGCCCTCGAAAGAGACCCGAAGGACCAACAGCATTCTCTACAAAAGCAACATATTATTTTAGGTACTCTCGATACAATGAAATGAATATCAAATAAATAAACAATCGAGTATTATTTTCTAATTTTATTGAAATTATGAATACATTAAATATTAAAAAATATACAGGATGTCCCAAGGTCAATCCCAATAAAAAAAAACAGGTAATAGGTCCTACGATTCGTAGTGTTATTTGTTAAGAAACTATATAAAAATTCATTATGGTATTCGAGAAAAAAAATGTTGAAGTTTCTATTCTAAATAAATCATGTAAAACAGATATTTTTCAATGGCTCCTCCCTCGGATAACTACGTCACTGGGTCACTGGGCCGTGGTCAGTCAAGATCGAGGTTAATGACCTGTCGCGTTGTTCGAAACGCCCTATTAGGGCGGAGCTAAATGATTGCTGTCAGATGCCACTGGTCGAACAGATGTCGGTCTAAGAAGAAGGGGTAACACTTTACCCTTTCTCTGCGGTTGTAAGAGGGATGCTATTGGTCGACAGATAATATTGATTTATCGATTGATAAGATCGATTTACACAAATTTTATTACAAAAATAATAAATTTGGTGATGAAAATTTTTTGCATTTTGTTACATAATTTCTTACTCTTAATAGGGAACTTAAACACCCCCTAAAGTTTGTGTGATTGGTCTTGGGACAACCTGTATATAAAAATATGAAAAAGAAATAAATTAATATTTATCCCATGCATCTACGACTATTTATCATAGAATAAACTAGAAACCAAACATTTAAAAATTTACTACACCGGGACTTGCAGGATTCATTATGCGTCTACAAAAAAAACTACCACTATTTTTATAGATACGTAACCACTGCTCTTTATTTTTGTTTCATATTTATTATATCCGATAATCTGTATGTGATATCCGGTTGATTTCTATAAATAATATTTTAATTATATAATTTATATAATTAAAATATTTCATCTCAAAATTACTACAACTTAATTAAGTTAGTAAATGAAGTTTGAGATTCTGCCACCAACTTTTAAAAATGATTTGGGTCTGTCTAAAAGCGGTTAAACTTCGAAATTGCATAATTTGAGTTACTTATTTTGGAATAGTTCAAGATTAGGAAAGCAGTCGTCGCTGCAATGATGAGATCCAGGTTCATTCAGATGGTAATGCTGTTCAGAGGATCGAATGCAATTGAGGATTAAAGTGCACCGCACACGACATAGAAAAGACGATGGATGCTATTAGCATCGCCACAACAGAATAGAAGCTAAAAATAAAGATGTTTGCCCGCAGAACGCGGCTAAGCGACGAACCTCAATCAATGGGCACGAAGGCACGAGTTCGACTCAACAGGGCGACGTCACTTGCTTTCCGTAAACGAGGCAAACGAGGCGTTTTCGCGAAAAAGACGATAATTTTTGTCACTTTCCCGTCGGATCATTATTATTTGATAGATTATATAGGCTTACCCATTAACAGTTAAAAATATCAAAGATTTAATTTCGAACAAGCATTTGTATTATTTTCATACGAATAAAAAGCAGTTTAATCGGTTTTAAGAATTACCGTCGTGTAAATTAGTCACGGTTCAACGATCGTGACGATTGCAAATGCACACATTCGCCATTCGCGTGCGTTGGAAAATGTGTGTTGCCATTGAAGAGTGGAGCCGATTCACAACATAGCAAATCTACACGAATGTTACGCTGAATAGAGATTTGGGACAATGATTAAAATACGCCATAAGCGAGCAATATATATACGTTTTCAAGTAAAAGCTTTACCGTACATAATACAAAAATCAGTGGGTAAAATGCGATATTTTATAAAAAAAAGAATAAAATAGTATTATATTTTAGTTACTCACCGCCTCCTGAAAATAGATGCCTCTCCGTCATGCCTTCGACCCTATCCAGCCCTCCATCGAAACCTAAAAATAAAAGCATAAATGATAACATTAGAATTAATATTAGGCAAATTCACAAAAATATTAATGTACTAAACCACGCTCTTTCAATTATGAACACAATATATCGCCACCGGCGGATAAACAGCAAAGTACGATAATAATCAAAAACTAACCTAAAAAAAACTTCCACGCGCAGATTCTTAGTAAATCAATTTTAGAGTTAATGATTTGTCAAGTCAGCTGTTGTGAAAATGATAAATAATAATATATTGTTATAGTGTACCTAAATTATTTTAGGCAGAGATGAAAATAGAAGATACACAAATAAGTATAGCTATCGAAAACTACTAAATTAATTTATGAAAAACAATACTAATAATTCCACACTTAAATCGAAATTATGTACAGTTATTAATCAATTATCCTGTATAATAAATACAGCACATACTTAGCTGAATCATAAATCTGTGTTTACATTTGACACTGTAAACATTTTAGAATAACTAACAATCTAAGATTATCTGTGGAGCAATAGTTGTTACCTATAGGTAAAACGAAAATTCAGACATGTTTTATCAAGTGCCTCTAAGTACGTACGTACTAACAGGTGAAACTTCTAAAACTTTGTAAATCGGGATAATAGAACATGTCACTTTGTAATCAAAACACTCACCTTACAAAAATCGTAAGGCCACTGTTTTGCGATATATAATCTCCTTGTTAGCATCGGATTTTCATAATTATATATCACTCATGTTATCAATAGGCACAGATCAAAACTAGGCGAGAAAATACAAAATCACACTATGAAAATGGCGACCGCCCGCTACCGCAATAAGTAAACATTTTTGAACTGTCACTCACAATCAGTGCACATATTTTAACAAGATATTCTGTAACAAAATACAATAAGAAATCACTTCACTCTCTCGTTAAATCGTACACTAACACAATTAGCACAAAATAAATTTTTATTAACAAAATAACGTTTGATAACCCAATCCATGCTTTTTAGACACTACTTTTTGTTTTGCAAAGGTGAAGAGACTGACGTCAGGCGAAGAAGAGGCAGCGCTGTTGAGAGCAGTGTTGACAATATGCCGGCACTCGTCCTGCGGACTGCGGTGCGGTTTTCGTGTGGTGTCAGTGAATAACAGCGATAAAACTTCCGAGTGTTATCAAATAATAGGGGCTTTTTCAAACTTCCGTATTTGTAAAGCGCCGAAACTGAAAGGTAATTAATTACCTGTTTGATGACGTATGTATATATTTTCCTAAAACTTTTTACACCTGAAAATAAATTAACATCTACACAAATTTAGTACATAATTCATTTTCCCTAGGGCAATTTTATTTTATAATAACCGATTGACATTCGCACCTCATCGCGTATCGTTTGGTCTCACTCAAGGCGTTTGAATCAAATCTGACCGGATATCCGATGTTGATTAAAATTTTGATTTTGTCGGAGCTACCTATTATGTTAGTAAAATTCTAGGTCTAACATTATTGTAAATATATAGGTAGATTAAGAACAGAAAATATTACGGATATATAGGTATTACATATAAGGCAGGTAGTTTAAAATATATTACATGATGCAAATGAGTTTTTCTTATATTGTGAAGAAACTTTATCTTTTACAAAGTGTCAAACCTTTTTCACAGAGCGGTATTAGAATAAATTTTATAGTTTTGATAAGATCATGGTACATGCTAGTTTCCGTTTTTAAAAAAGGCTTCATAAGAAGTGCCATCTCTTTTTTTTTTAATTTAAACAATACTGATTATGAAAAATCGTAAATTAATAGGTAAACCAGTTTGATACACATTTAGGGCTCTTATGTTTAGTTACAATAAAAAAAATCCTTTCAATTTATTGTAAATATGGAATTGCCCGAGGTTGCTTCTCGTAGGTTAAAAACCTTTTAAGCAACAAATTACCTTTATTTTTCACATACAGGTTGTCTTAGGATTGAGAAACCACGAAGGGGGTTAATAAATATAGTAAATATAAATAGATTAATTGTTTTTACGAGCTTTTTTTGCAATGTTTGTTAGTTTTTTTTTATGTCAAATCTTGCAAGCGGAATTAGAACCACTTTCTCTTATCCTAGGTAGTTGAAATTTGATATGCTGGTTTAGTTCCGATGATAATGCATTTTTACAGTAAGCATGACCTGATTCTTACACCCAGGATTCTTACCCCTGATTCTTAAAAGCTTGTTTTTAAAAATGTAGTTTTACTACTAATTTATTTATATTTAAGTAATCTTCAATGGAAAAGTTATCAATACAGTCTTAATTACATTTATCAATGTATTTGTCATGTCCAATATTATTAATCGTTCCTCTCACTCAATCATTGAAGTATGAAAGTGAAAAACAGTGATGTTTATGACCGCAAAAGTGATGCACATACACTGGCCATGCAACTATATCTTTGCAAAGATGTTTATGTTATAGCTCTGTTCCTATCAGTTCACAACACCTCCGACAAAAATAAAATACATTTTTATATAGATATGCGAAGACGTTGATAATTAAAATTAACCCTGTATGTATAATAAAAAAAAGTATGATATGCATATCATGACTGATATGCATATCATACATCACCTTGAATGCAGATAAGTCTGTAGTGCTTCATATCGGAAGGAAAACCTAAAGCAAATATATCACCTCGGACATCACCAAAAGGACTTAGGAATGATTATTACAGAAGACTCAAGTAGGAGAAACATATCACTGCAATTCTGAAGAGAGCTAATTCTCTCTTTTACTTTATACGCAAGGTTTTCCAATGTCCCTCCATTGATCTATTTCATAAAATATACAAGTCGTATATTTTAGACCACTTTTGGAATATGGATACCAGATATGGAGTCCAAGGATGTAGATATCTTAAAAAAGATTCAACGGCGAGCAACAAAAATACCATTTTCCTTGAAACACTTAAATTATTAAGAAAGACTGATGGGCCTTGGTTTAAAACCCTGAAGCAAAGGAAGGAGAGAGAGGGGACATGATCGAGACGAGACAAGATAATTACAAAATATTGGGATGTTCCCAACCTCGAAAATATATTCAATATGATCACTAACTCCCAACTGCGTGGCCATCAGCCAAAAATATGGAACCAGCTCTAGCTTCAATTCAAATCCATAAAATCATTTTTTACTTAACAGAGTCGTGAGCGCTTGGAACAGTCTACCATGTGGAAGTGTAGTGCAAAATCAGCAAATCAATTTAAAAATAGACCAGATACATATCTTCATTAATTAAAGTAAGCACAGATCTAGGCTCATCAGCATAGCTGCCTGCGTGGTATCAATATTAATAATCATAATGATTATGCCTATATTTCATCTCCTCCAACGATACTCTTTTTGCCGCTGCCTGTATAAAAATTAAAACAATTATTTAATAAATTATACATTTTTTTATACAGTTTTATTTAAAAAAAATCTTGAATAAATTACTTATACAATATTAACAAATAGTATCATTGTGCTTTTCCTATATTTGCATTTAACCCTCGCAGTCAAGCCCATTTAAGCCTTAACTATTAATTTGAAATAAATAGTGCTTCAACCTGGCCCTTTCCTGTGTTTTTATTTTGGTGGTCACAAGTTCTAATCTTCCTTCAAATTTCTTAGCAGGAAGTTAAATTTCAGGGGAATAGACCTACACTTCAAAAAACCAAAGTGTGGCTAGCAAATGTTTAAAGCTTTGAATAAACCGACTTTAAGAACACTTTACCCTGTGGGTCTGCTATGCCCGAATGTTTGGACTGCAGTAGGTTAATTCTTTCCCCCCTGATCCCCATTGGAAAGTAATTCTGCACATAACTGATCTCGAAATGCCCATATTCTACCTTAATAAGTTCCAGAAACTCTCTCGGAGCCAAGCAAACTTGTTTCTTGGAACATTGTGATATCCAGTATGACAACATTCTTGTACTGCTCGCTCTCTCAATTACCATACCCCAAAATGGTTGTTTCACCTTAAAGATACCTTTTTTATCTTTGCCCTGCTTAATCAGAAATAAAAAATGAACAATATCAACAACATACAATATCTATCTTTGACAAAGCAGATTAATGTATCCTCAAAATAGACACATGTAATCGACGCCACTCTTCTACAGCTCTCTGCGTCAGTTCATCATGCCTTAATATTCTACTGTACTTCATGTCCCCATACTACTGTAAATTGTATAAAAAAATGTGAAAACAATTAATTCCCAAATTCAATACTTTTTTTTAAAGCGCTGGTGTAAATTAGCTAACATAACGACGCGTGATCAATATCTCGTAGCCTTGGCCGCATTTGAGTACAATGCGCGGTGAATGACCCCTTCTCCGAGGACAAAGCCGTTCATGATGAGTCAATCCAGGTTTGATTGATTTCAATGTGATATTTTAATTAGACAAAAAGTTACCTTTTTAAGGGAACTTTAAGAGAGTTACATGGAAAATATAGTGTAGTATGATAAGCTTGTTCGTTTTTATATATGTGTATGTGTTCAGAAAGTATTGCATGTTCTGTTAGAACAAACAAAGAGATTGTTTTCTTAGCGAGGACATCATTATTTTATTCCATATTTATTTATTACATTAGCCACTACAAGAGTGCAGTCTCCACTCAAAACCTTCATATAAAGGCTATCCCCAATTTTCAAAGTTATTGTTAGAATTTGGCATTAAATCATTTCTTATTATAAAAGAGTGTATCAAAATCTATGTTTGCCTTAAATTGTTTTTTTTGTAAATATTTGAGTAATGATTAAGTGTTTAAAGTCATTTTTCTGTACTTAAATTGTGGCATCTTTGCAAGGCCCGTGTAAGCAAATAGCTATGTAAAACAAGACTAATTCTAAGTAAACCTTCTTTGCTGGATTTTAAATGGATAAAAGTAATTAATACTTAATTACAAAAATTAATACAAAATTTCGTTTTGAAGTAGAAATATAAATACCACTGAACCCTTTCATCTGAAATATTTTTGGAAATATTGCTCAATTCTTCCTAGTTATAGAATTTGTTTGATGATGGGACGATTGCTAGTCGCGGGGAAGGGGAAGGTCAACGAATCGTGAACATAAAAACATATAAACATTCAGACGCAGTGCTTTTTGTGAATATATAAAAATCAGAACGTACTTTTAAGTGAAGAGAGAGAATCTGATTTTTTTGTCCGTATGATGCTCGGACGGCCCTCACTTCAAATATCCTATTATGTTTTCTTATGTCACGCTCGCTTAACGCACTAACGCTAAATATAATGTTTGACATACTATTTGCTCTCTCCAATAAATGGCACTTAATAATAATTTTAAAAGTTTCACGAGATATTGTATATTCTGCTGCTCACTTCGAGATGCTAGAAGAAAATATAATACAAATGTGTCATTACTAGGTTAATTATTCTGTGCGACTTACTTCTAATGCAGACTTACTTCAGGCATTTTTTGAAGACAACATTCTACATTTTTTTAGCCATTTTGTTTCCAATTCTTGATGTTGTAGATACCTTTTCTGTTGTTTTTTTATTAGTAGTAGGCATAAGTAAGTTATTATATATAAGATTTAGAAGTTATCACTCTGTAAAACCTGTTTTTGTATTTTATACGAACTGTACTTTTTGCACTAAGTTGTTAGTGTGTTACTACATAATTTCCACAGTAGCTTCTAAATATAAAAGTTTTGCTTGATTTTTAGCTATAAAAATCTACAAAAAAAAAAAAAATGGTTTGTCCAAATAATAAACAGGTATTTTTTCACAACTATTAAAAGATATGGAATAAGAAAATGAAGCAAAATTTTAATCAAAATATTTTTATTATGTAAGTTAATTTTTTTGCCAAAATAAAAACGAGTTACTTAAGTTAAAAGTTACTTTAATCGGTCGGTTAATGCTGCTCATATGTTAATATTTTTCTCAAATATTAATTTATATTATTATTGTATGTGTTTAATATGCTGAGAAATTTCATCCCTGTTCAACTGGTTTGATTTTTTTTTTCTATTTTTTTCACAATTAAAGAGATATTATTATTATTAAAGGCATACTCATATATGTAACACTTTTTGTTACTGATGGTTTCCGAGTATCGGAATTTCTAAAATTATTTTGTCCATTAATTTTAAAGGGTAGATTAAATAAGCTCTGAACGGAGCATGTTGTTTGATTTAGGTGACCATAATAGCTATGATTTAAGTAAACATTAGTGTATTACCATATCAGTATTTTTCACTCTAAAATAAACCAGTTGTTGATGCCATTAAATATTATGCAGATAATTGCGACCGAAATTAATAGATTTTGAGTAATTGAGGAATACACGCAGCCTGACTAGTTTTATATAATTCAATTGAAAGCATTTTTCCAACTGCTCAGTTCCTAGATCGCGATAGAGTTCAGTACGATGACAGTTAAACTGCACACTGAACTGCAGTTGAGCTGTTATATTAGTACTGACAGTGCTATAAACTTTCCCAGATGAAACCATTTTAAAGAAGAAACCAGTGGAATTGGTCAATTAATTTTTGACTGATTGAAGGACGCACATACATCAAATGAAATTAACAATAATTTCTATTTTCTAGCGAAAAAAAGTATTTAAATATTAAGGCCCTCTTCCAATCACACAAAAAAAAATAATATGAAAAGTGACATATAGTTTGAAATTATGAGCACTTTAAGCTTATCAGCGTACTAATGCGACTATGCCATATGACTTTTATGTCATCAATAACTGGTTTGATTTTATTTCCATGATTTACAAATCATCATAAATACAAAGAATTCATAGCTCTGTACAAATGTTAATGTTGCGCTATGGAAATCGAAACAAAATCTTTTAGCTGTTTATAATATTTTTATATTTGTTTATTGCTGTCATTTGATTACATTATTATTAAAACTTCCAGCTAAGGCCTAGGCATATAATGGAGAATAATCAGTGGCATACAATTTCAAACAATACAATATATGCAGCATAGACACTTTACTATGGCTACATTAATAAGTTGAACTAATTAATCACTCTAATAGTTTTACACGCAAAGGCGGAAGTAATAATTTCAAATAAAAAATACAACCTAAATTAAAAACATTTAATAACTAGGAATTGGAAAAGAATAAAAAATATTTTAAATTTATGACCATTACTTTGATTTTTTTATTATAAAATATTCATAAAAATAACACAAATGAGGATTTTTAGGTAATGTTAAAACTTGATATTTGTTTATATCAAGTTTAATATATTTACATCAGGGGTGCTCAAACGGTCGATCGCGATCGACTAGTCGATCGCGAGTGCTTTTTGAGTAGATCTCGAGAAGAAAAATTTTTTTAAAAGGTAAACCCGCAGAAACCGTCTGCAGAGATCGATCCAGTAACTATCTACCCACTATCACAGTAACAAAAAAAAAACAGCATGTTTTATTCATTATGCCAATATCTTAAAAAAATCAACTGATATCAAATCTATCTTTCGGAATGAAAACAATTTTTTGATTGGTACAGAAAATGAATTAAGTTTCTAAGGGTAATTTTAAACATAAGGTCATCTTAAACTACCTCTACCTCCTTAAACTATATATCTAATGTATACCGTTTACCGTTTTATAGTTGCTAACTTTATTGACAAGTATATTGTCGAAAGACGTATAAATACATATGGTTATCGACAATTAAAATATGTAATACCCAGCCTATTTAATAAAATACCTCTAGAAGTTAGACAACTGAAAGGAAAAACTTTATTAAAACTCAAATTAAAAGAATTTATGGAAAAAAAACCTACTAAAAATGATTTATGTATCTTTTGTTTCCTTTTTTTAAATTACACGAATTTTGTTAACTTAATTTGTAAGTATTTTGTATTTTATTTCATTTTATGCATGTGTTAATTAATTGTATTATAGTTAATATTAAGAAACTGGTAGAAAAGACAGAGTCTTAGCTGGATCTATTTACAATGTATTTGTATATATTTGATGAATAAAAGTTATATTTGATTTTGGCAACTATTTTGAAATCTTTGTCATTTTAATTAGTTTTTAAATCATTATTTAAATACATTCGTCCATTAGTACTTTGGCTGACGGCACGATAATCTTATACCAATCGCCAGTTAATATTAGAAATTATACTTATTAATAAATTAACTCTAGAAAAAATATTTCAAAAAATTAGAATCTAATGTCACATTTTTAACTGTCAGTCTTTCTTTGTGGTTGGTCTTGGTTAAGTTAATAAAATGAACAAAAAACGTTTATTACAAAAGCTACTGCCTGCTCTGCTGCGAGGCGACTTAAAATCACACCGGAAGAATATATCAAGAGTGTAAATATTGGTCTTGTTGGCGAAAAACAAAATTCTGAAGCCAAGCCTAAAAACACTAAGAGAGGTCCCAAAAAAGTGACAAAATCTTCCAAGATAGCAAAAAATAAGCCTCGTAGAGGAACAGAGAAGAACACAAGTCCTGATTCAAGCCAGAGTAGTAATTATGAGAGCAAATCGACAGAAGAGGAGACTAAGAATGATCTATTTCATAAAATTGCACAAGCAATCTCTGTTATTTGCGTGTTCATATTGATTGTATTTTTCTTTTACACACATATTTTTCTTATCTAATAAATTATGGTAGTCAAGTTGCTATAACTAATTTGCGTTCTTAATACATTAGGTACATAAGTGTATATAGCCTCCGTGGAGGACCACGGTTGGTTAACTCATCGTTTATATCAGGGGTGCTCAAACGGTCGATCGCGATCGACTGGTCGATCGCGAGTGCTTTTTGAGTAGATCTCGAGAAGAAAAAATTTAAAATATCTCATATATTGGCGAAACACAAGAAACCATTCGAAGATGGATCGGTGGTGAAGGAAGCATTTATTGAAGCGGGTGAGACTTTATTTGGAGATTTTAAAAATAAAACAGAAATCATGTCTGCTATTAGAGAACTTCAGTTATCTCGTCCGACTGTAACAAGGCGTATTGAAGTCATGAGTCAGGACATCGCAGATAAACTAAAACATGATATCATGGAATGTACATACTTTTCTTTACAGTTCGACGAATCCACCGATATGACAGACACTGCCCAGCTGTGTATTTTTATTCGGATGGTATTCAATGACATGTTGGCTAAGGAAGAATTTTTGACAATCATTCCTCTGAAGGGGAAGACCCGTGGCGAAGATATATATGACGTTTTCTTCAATTTTGTTAAAAACTACGAGCTACCAATATATAAATTAGTGTGCATTACAACCGATGGAGCACCAGCAATGACTGGAAACAAAAACGGTTTTGTGGCATTGTGTCGAGCTAATGAAGAATTCCCTTCATTTTTTTCATTCCATTGCATTATACATCAACAAGTTTTGTGTTCAAAAGTTTTAAACACGGAGGAAATTATGGGCATTGCAACAAAAATTGTGAATTCCATCCGTGCACGTAGCTTGCAACGGCGGCTCTTTCAGTTGCAGTTGGAAGATAGGGAGTCAGCTGAACACACTGATTTAGTTCTTCACACGGACGTCAGGTGGTTGAGTTGCGGAAAATTCTTAGAAAGGTTTCAAGAATTATTGCCCGAAATAACAGCTTTTCTAGACGAAAGAGGTGATGACACTCAGATTTTGAAAAACGAAAAATGGCTAAATGATTTGGCATTTTTGACTGACATCACAATGCACTTAAACACCGTTAACTTGGAGCTTCAAGGTAAAGGAAAAACTATTATTGAGATGATTAGCGCAGTAAACGCATTCAAAAGTAAATTGCAACTTATGATAGATCAACTGAAAAGAAAGGATCTGAAACATTTTCCGTCTTTGAAAGCAAGGATTCCTCAGTTGAATTATGATACGTATGAGGCTGAATTATCAAATATTTTGGGACAATTCGAAATGCGTTTTTATGATTGCAGTAAATTGAAAAATATAGCATCATTTATGAGTTATCCTTTTTCATGTAAAAACATTGAGGAATTAGCTACTGAAATAGTAAGTCAGTTTAATATGAACTCATGTTCTGTTGAAAATGAGTTGGTGCAGATTATATCAGATATACATCTCAAAGCTACAGCATCTGATACAAATTTCTGGTGTTTTATATCTGAAGATAAATATCTGAATGTAAGGCAAATCGCCCTTCAACTGACGGCATTTTTTGGGTCAACTTACTTGTGCGAGTCTGCATTTTCTGAAATGAAGATAATTAAGTCAAAATATCGCAATCGACTAACTGACGATCATATGTCATCATGCTTCCGATTAGCACTCAGTGGTTACGTACCATCTTATGAAAAGTATGCTGACATGCAGTGCCACGCTTCAACATCCAAAGCCACTCTTTAGTTAAGTTTAACACCATATGTAACTCTTTTGTTTTGTAACAACCAATAAACTCGCAATTTTGAATAACTATGAGTTTTTTCATTGATATTGTAGAGAAGAACCTAACTAAACCTAACCCAAACCTTGACTAAAATAATGTACCTATATTGTACAGAAAGCTAATATCTATATATGCTACGGTACGCCCTACCTAGGTAGGTAGGGTGTATCGTGTATGTACGACAACCCTGCATCACACACACTTGCAGTCTCTCAGAGTCGATCGTAAGTAGTCTAAAAATATTGAGGTAGATCGCCAGCAGTTCAAGTTTGAGCACACCTGATTTACATCAAACCACAGAAAAGTTAAACTAACTGAATCACCAATTTCTAACTGGTTGCCCGACTGACACACGCCCTTCTCGTCATAATATATGGGTATGACATTTTGTATGTATTCATTGTTGTATTGGTTATGCAATTCTGATTAAAACTCATATATTATTACTGCAACCAATGGCACAACACACAACAAAGTCAATGTGCCAAATTGAACAATCACAAATAAAATACAAAATATGTACAAATTTATTTTTATGTCACCTAATCATATTGAACAATACCTAATTTGTGATTGGCAACAATCTTTATTTCTTTCATGTCTTAATTTGCTTAGTCTTTCAGAAAAATATTTCTCTGTGTTGCACTGGTAACCAATTTGAAATTTATGACTTGAATCCTTTAATGTAGCTAATATAAGCAATATATTACATATTAATCATCATAGTGTAATAATATTATTAATATCACAAGTTATTTGCTAATTTATTCATTATTTTATATATAATGTATATTTTTGAAATGGAATACAGTGGCAATATTTAAAACGCTTAACGCCGATATATTGACTTTGATAAATCGTCTTACTGCATCTCTATTAATATTAAAATAGTGGCATGTTGCGTAAACCCGAATTCATGAAAGGCATAGAGGATCATCGTTTTTTTATCAAAGTCCGGTTTTGACAGCCAGTTTGACAGTTCGTATTGCTTGTGTGAAAAGTGCGTGCATGAATTGAAAGTGTGGTTGGTGGATTTGGCGGGAAATAAATAATTCGAGTTTTATTTACAACATAATATTAAAAAATAAATATTTTCATAGTTTTTTACTTATTATTTGCCAATAATAAGAAATTATTACTTTTAAAGTAAAAAAGGGCCATGTGCGTTATTTCATTCGGCGGATGATTAACAGAACGTCAGTATCGTGCGTCTGCGCGATATACGCTCGGAGGTGAATATGTTAAAATCAATGAATTTAAAACGTAATTTCATTATATAAATTTCAAACAAGACTTTTAGCACATAGTCATAGGACTCCATTACACAGAAAAAAAACCCTTGTTTTTAACTACTGAAGTGTCTTATGACTCAAAATGACAGCAAGAATATAGAGGCATGAGGTCCACTATGAGTGAGAAAGAGATGTGGTACTAAAGAAGGGAAAATTGTTATCAAAGACCTGGGATAGTTTTAAATGGCACTCCTAGAAGACGAGGAAAAAATTCAGTACGCAAATAAAAAACAATATAGCCAACAACTTTTAGCATCTGTAATTATTCGATAAAATTTTATAAACAGATGTACAAAATTTCTTTTGATCATATAATTAAAATCCCGGTGAGTTTGGGTATAATAATAATATTTTCTTTTGCTCTTTAAAGAATAGTTTGTTTTAATATTCTTCTTGCAATCGCAATAATTGTTATTATTTTTATTACTTTTCAGACGTATCTAGAGGGTTCCTCTTGGTATTTGTCTAGTGACAGGTACTCGTAAGAGCTCATTGTGGTTAAAAATTAAAACTATATTATTTGTAGTCCTTAGCACAACTATTATAACTATTCTAATTAATGCTTTCTGGTAAAACGTGAAATAAAATACATGCATTTATACATACATGTATTTTAAAATTTTGTAATGAAATAAATGCTTCAATATATTTGGATTTATAAAACTTAAAATTGGCTAAAAATACGTAACAATAACATAATGAAGACTTAAAACATTAAATTACAGCTATGAGTTTATGATATATAAAATAAAAGTATTGTGGGGGATCACGAGTTCACTGGACGAACGCACTAGGTTTCGGCTGACGACTACATCAGACCACAGGTACAATGTGCGTCGACCGAACACACCAGGTTTCCGCTGACGACAGAATCTGACGCCAGGTACGAAGTCCATCAACCGAGAGACGAGAGGGCGAGTGACGTGACCGAATGCACCAGAGCTAAGGAAGAGGGTTTTCCCCCCGACGCAAGACGACGGTCTATAAGAACGGAGGTCGCCCGCTAGTGCAGCGCCTTTTCACCCGAGTTCACCATCAGTACCTACTCGTCCGCCGTCGTCACGCCGGTTCGCGTCCGCACATCATGGAGTCAAGCATTATATTGTATATCGGAGTATTTATGTAGTAAGAGGATCAAGTAATAAATGTTCTAACAAACTCTCAAGTTATTACTGTTATCTCACGCGCCACACACAATCGGCCCGTTATAGTATTAATATATGCCATTAATTCAAGATAACTTTATGGTAAACAGTCAAATAACAATCAAAAATATTTTATCGTTATTTTGAAATATAATCTGGGTTATTAAGTACCTACATACATGGATATTTATGTTTGGAAGTGGCAAGAAATTAAAATTTTTTTAAAAAAGTTGCTTAATTTCTATACTTTTTCTAATAGTATGAATGCGCTTATTAATAATATATTTCATTGTTTTTAAAGCTTTACCTATTTTCCTTCAAAAGCATATTTGACTAGTAAATGTCTCACCGTTTTATGGGCTCTCTTAATTAAATCAAATCATTTCAATTTTACCGACAGATTTGGGAAGTTGTTGTAACACTTGAAGGGCATCTTCGGCTATATTATCACTTTCAAAATTATCCTCAGGAATTTTAAAATCAAATGCTGTCACAGAACTGGTACTAGATTTCTTGCTCTCGAGTGCTTCTTCGGCATCTGAACAAGAATTCTTCTCTTCAACGCCACAAAATACAGATATTGGTTCGACAGGCTGAGTTGGAATGTCTGTTTGGTATGTGATTGTGTCCACATTCTGATAACTATGATTACACTGGCTGTAGTACTCCGGTGATGCTTCTTGTACATCATGCTCTGGATCTTCGGACTCTGGAAGATTTTCCACTTGCGGACTAGGTGTTGTAAAGGTACTCAACCAGACAGACAATGCACCTTTCGCTTGGGACAATACACCACCGACCACACGAGATGTGTTTGCCACCGCCCGAGTTGTATTCATAACAGCTTGAGTTACCTTTCTTCCTCCATCGGTGTTATTCATTGTGCTATAACAAAAAGCATTTCCATGGTATTAGAGTGAAAAATTTTAACAGGAAGTTAGAAAAAAAAAAGACTGATTAGCGTGCTGTCCATGAGGTACAGAGATCTGAGGTTCAATTCCTGGTACATTAGTGTTTAATAAAACAAACTCATGTGGACTACTGGCATGATCTTGAAAATTAAGTTTTTTAACTGAATGATAAACAATATTTATACTGAAAAAAAAAAAATAATGCTATTTGATGCATAAAAAACTGATAAATTTAATTTATATCTGTATTTCTAAATCTTTGGTTTGATTAAATGTGTGAGAATTTGCTAAATACGTGCTACCATCTAGACTAAAAACATCAGAATTAAACAAAAAATACCATATTGCTATGAAGTATTGAAGAACTGATTAATATGCTGTCATCGTAGGATATTAAAGAAAGCATATGGTGCAATGGTAAGCACGCTGCCTGCGATAGACATGATATCCGAGGTTCAATTCTTGGTGTGTTAGTGTTACAATTTGCATGTTTTGATTTTTCTGTTTTTCATTGATTGTTTTCTTATATATACATTAAATAAAAATCAAATTTAACACTGTTTATGATGTAAAAATACCAATATAAATAAAAAGAGGGAATCAATCAGAAATACATTTAACCAGGAAAATGTTTTCATTATTTGACTGTAATACGAACTAATTGCTGCCTTATGCATAGAATGCGTTAGTTCGCTGCTGAAGTGACCGCTCAAGCCTTTTCGCTGCTTAAGTTATTGCCTATACATTTTTAAAGTGTCACTTTTAAGTTAGCAGCATACTAACGAGAATATGGAAAATTTAATAAAAATCTCAAAATGGCATATATTTGTTCCGTTTATTTATAGATTTGCATAAGAAAATAAAGCAAATGAAAAAATATTTTTGTTCTTTTCTGCTATGATTATAGCCTGTACTGCATTGGTATATTCAGAGATTCATTCATTTTTTTTTTTTAAAATACATTTGCATATCCAATAAAATGTCATCATTTTGATTAAAAGTAACGATTTAAATGTATTTATAAAATTTAAAATAAAAGAGATACATACTGTGATAATCGCAGTTTCATATCTGTTACAGACAATTGTCCAGAAAATGGGTGACCTGCACTTAGACGGGTAAACGCCTCAACATTTCCATTTTCTGTATTAATTAACCAATCTTTATATGCCAATGTATTCCTCAGAGCGCCAACAAATGATGCATTGAAATAATCGATTTCACGTGACCCCTCTGAAAAGACATAACTTGATTAATATTACCTTTCTATTGTTACACTAAAGAGTAATGAAATTATTGTGCGGCGGCTGTTAGTAGAGGTGCAGTCTAATTTAAATAATTTAGTAGCTCTCGCAATAAACATAAAAATACGAGCCTGAGCGTTCTCTCTTCCTCTCCCATGTAGCACGCCATTAGACGGATGTACCTGCCCTTTGCATCTTTCAGTCTGGACAACTTAGCTCAGACTTTTTTGCCTCTAGTAACCAGCATGAAAACACAACTTCAAACCTTTTTGCAAAAATGTGTCACTTGTACTAATCAATATTCAACACAAAAACTCTGCTGACTACAGAAAATTCTTACTATTAAGAGACCGTTGTAATAAAAGACCCTACAGTTCTGTGTATTCTTTTTGGTAGCATGGTTCACAGTTAACTCGAATACACTTCAATACTGGATTTCATTTTATGGAAAATACTTTAACCAGGTGGTACCGTCCAAAAAAAGTTTATGAGTATCATCAGACAGACTCACTCCGAAGTTTAAAATTACTCTTGACACTTTTACTTCACAAAAGACAATTCTAGCAAAAATGCGGTGTTTGCCCAACCCTTTTTCAGTAGATTCCATTATGAATTCCAAATAAAATAAGACCTAATCACATGTTCTGTCTAAACAAAATGCGCACAAATTCAGGATTAGCTTCCCCTATTTATAGAATTTGTGACGTTTTTAATGAAAATCTCTCCCAAGTCTATATATTCAATAACTCAGCAAAAGTTTCACAAAGCTGTCTACAAGACAGTTTTGTGAAACTCTTACAGTAATATTTTTTTGTATGTTACTATGTAAAACTGTTGGTTTTTTTTTCCAATAAAGATAAATAAAACCGCGGTCAAATTTCTAGTTTAGTTGAATATTATATCGTTTTTATAAAATTCCAGCTCTAACTAGTCTATTTCATGTTATTTTTAATATTTACATTTGTAATCAATCACCTCATTTAAATTCGTACAATATACTTTAATATTTTTCTTTGCATAACTTTTATTTCTGATAGCTTTAATTTACAGTGTCTTTATATCGTAGCCCGTATTGTGTACATTTTCAGTTGGGTAACTACAATAAATAAAAAAAATAAATTAACTCTTATGCGTAAAGAATATCTTATGTAGGTTCTATGATACTGTTGCTTAATAGTGTTTATAGACCTAACTATACATGTCTGCTATAAATAAAAAAAGGGGAACAATAACAAATGTAGATTTTTTAAACAATTAAAATTAAATTAACTATGTATATTGGTATACATGCAGTGTTCTGCTTTCCTGTAAATAAATTTAGGTTAAAGGACTAAGTTTATAAAAAACCACCTGGTAAAAGAGAGGTTTTCAATAGACACAATAAATATCCTCCGAATTGATCCCGTATCCACGTTTCTCCTTCAGTGGGACCATGTCTTAGTATATGATCTGCAAATCTCAAATCTTCCGTTGTCAATTGAAGCTGTCTTTTTAATGCTAAGTCAGCAGTTTCTAAGCGCATGTCGGTCGCTTCAACAAGAACATCAAATAATTGTCTCTTTTGTTTAAAAAGTATATTGGATGCTCCAATGACAAAACCCTTTACCGCCGGATCAGCAAGAACATCTAAATACTGTAAAGACAAATAGGGTAAGCATAGGTAGCCTTCTTGAAAGAGATTCATTGGTAAACCGCAGTCTGCAATATTAAGGTTAGTTAAGAAGTTGTTCAGTCCTTCAACGCTGATATCTCTCGAGATGGAGAGGTTTGACTGGGATTCGCCAATTGCCTTGTTGATCTTATATTTTTCTCCAACGCTGTGACATTTTTCTCTACCCAACATGAAATCATTCTTCTCTAATTTTGGTACATCTTCAGCTTTTACTTCATGAAAACTGTGTTTCCTTTCAATCAAAATATTTGTATCAATGCTACCATTATTTGAAGTGATATGTAAGGCTCTATCAATTTCACTAATTGTTATGTTGTCAACCTCTTCAATGTTGTTTTGTATTTCACTTGAGTTTTGAATGTCACTTGAGTCTCCTATCAACGTGTTTGTCGGAGAAAGTGGCCGAGACAACCTAAAATACAACAAAAACGAATATGAAACTATTGCTACAAAAACATTTAAGTTACTTTCGCGAGCTTGTAAAGCATATGCTTACTGGGTCTTTAAATGTATTTATTTCGCTGTTTAACATAATAAATATATTTTTTATGCATTAAACATTTAACGTAGGTATTTTAACAAACAATTATTTTATATTTTTATTTGTTTATGAAACAGAATTAACACAAAGATTTTATGAACTCATATGTGAGGTACTAACACATTTAATAAACATAAACTTTTGCTTCAATAAAGCATAATAAGTAACATAAACAGGATAAATTTAATTATATTTTATTTATTTTTTAAATCTAGCAGGGAAATTGCAGAATTTCCAAATTAAATAGTTGGCTAATTGAGTCATTGATGCTTGGACTGGTGCAACTGCTGCAAGAAATGGTGAATACAGAAAATGTGCTCTAATTAAAGAACATACTGGACAAGTTTTACAAACAACAAAAATATAATTTATAAACAACTTAATAAGAGCTTTATTTTTTTAATACAGATTTCGTCTTTCGTATAAATAAAGTGGTTTTGCTAACGAAACAAACTTACACAATATTAGCAGATTTATTAAGGCCCTCCTGCAGGCAGCCCGGCAGAAGTGATAGCAATGTTAATAGACAAGAAGTTAGTGGACCCGCAGGTGAGCCATAGAGGACCACTTTCCTTTGAAGTAAAATAAGTTTGAAAAGTAACAGAGCCTTATGTCGCCACAGCTCCACAAATAAAGTAGCAGATAGGCCTGAAATTTTATAAGCATTGAAGAAATAAAATGTTATATTGCAAAATAAATCCAATAAAATTTGTGAAGTTTGGAAAGAAAAGTTTTTGACTTCCCTCCCCCATAAACCTTAACTACCACCTTAACCTTAACCACAATAAAACTAATATACGTCAAAAAAATTAAACCTTTTTTTCCGGAATTCATAAAGTATTATAAAAAATATGTTATCTCATAATCTGTTGGCCCCTAGACTTTATGAATAACTGGTGCCTGAATGGCTTTTGCCTGTGATAACTGATTCTTGAGGTGTGTCACCTCCACACTCCTTATTTACGGGGGCAAAATTAGGAATTGGAAATGCCTCTCCGCTGGCTGAAGGCTGCCTGTTCCCTGGTTAACCTATCACTCTATCGACATTTTTTATCTAAACCTTTGCAAAAACTACTACATCATATTGTTAATGGGTTTCACCGGTGACTAACATAAGGACTTTCATAATATTACCTTTTCGGCTATTTTAGTAATAAGTAACTGCCTTATTTTTTATATGAACGGCTGATGAGATGTGAGCGGATAGAGACTTAAGTCTCCATTAAAGAAATGGTGACTCATGATTAATAGTCTTAAAAAGAGAGTGATATGGGTAAATGTGTGCTATCCATCCCACCTAGTTCTCATTTTCTAGAGAAAATGGTACTTTTTGAAATGACACTTTCGTCAAATGTTCGACTAGAATATTCTAATTTACTAGACATACTGTACGTATTTCTCAAAATCCAATTATTTCTAATAAAATAGAATTCATACCATCATAAATTTGATCAATATGTAGCGGGCAACTGCTCAAGTGTTTGAAAGCATCTTCCAATAGTTTCGTTTTACTGAAATCTCCCTGAATAAACCATTCCCTGACAACTAGTTCTATTTTAATTGCCAACCGGCCAAAAAGCGGCAATTTTGATATGACGCAAACACTTTTCTGTACGGAACTTCTTGTCATATCTGAAGTACGTTCTACGACTTGCTGAAATCAATAAGTTTTTTTACTAAAAAACAAAAAAAATATACATGTGCCAGTAACGGCTGTCTCCAAACTTTTAGTGTGTGCTCTATGAGGCATCTTATTTTTATTATATACAATAATTATATGCACAATTTATATTATTATTTACTAACGTTTTGCATAGATATTTGGGTTAGTTAGAAACAAAGGTGCAAAAAATAATTTTGAAAGTCTATGGTAAAGCTTGCTTTCTTTTTGCACATGTAATGCAATTGCTGTCAACTTTACAGCATCAACATCTATTCTTATCAGAAAGTATCCACATTAGAAAGATAATGTGTATATGTATAGTTAAGTAATTAATAAATTTATTGTTTATTCTGAAAACCAGCAGTACAATATATAAAAAAAGAATGGTACATACAATCGTGTGTAAAATTGACTGATGACAGGTTTACGGGTACAGAGATACATGTAAAGATTAAAATTAAATTAAACTCGCACTAGCACTCTAAATACTAGCAGATAAGCCTTGGGCTTGGCTGGTACATAAAAGAAAGGAATTGTAAATTTGTTGAATAAACTAAATAAATTTATACAGATATATATATGAATATATTATATATATATTTTTTTTACCAATGGTATACCACTCAACACAGAAGATAGCATTCGCGATCTTAGTGTTCAACTCGACTCCATACTTCATCTTAATACTCACATTATAAACAAAGCAAATATAATGTTAATATAAAGTTTCATACTATAAATATCTGGGTTTAACATTTGACCATAGACTCTGCTGGGAAGATCATACTCGTATAACAAGTAAAAAAGTAAACAATCTTATTTATATGTTTAAATTACTAAGAAATATTCTATTGAAAGACCTAATAAGGACCGTTTATTTTGCGCTGGTAAATAGAATTATTTCCTATAGAATTATTTGCTGGGGTGGAGCTACCTTGAGTTGTCTTGATCCTGTCATAAAAGCTCAAAAGTCCATTATCAGAGTTATTATCAAAAGACCCTTCCGATATCCATCAGAAAAACTCTTTCAAAGTTTCGAGGTTTTGGACATAAGACAAACCTTTGCCAAAATCTGTCTTTTGTTTTATTTAAAACAACTAGACGATCATAAGGTAGTTAGTCACAGAATAGTTACGAGGCAACTTAGTAGCCACCAACATATTATACCGAAAACAAAGACACGGTTTGCTCAGAGACACTTCACTTTCTTAGCGCCGCGAATTTATAATAAAATTAAAGATATTCTGGAAAAGTCTTTGTCTTTGTTAACATATAAGAAACGAAGTTCTCGTTGGCTACTTGAGCTCGGCAGAAAGCAAACAGAGACTAATCAATTACATACCAATATAAACTTCTTTTCTTTGTAGATACTATATCTTGTATTGATTTAATATTAGTTTATTATTTCGGTTTTACGTTTACAACATAGGTCATGTATTTTCTATAACAATGGGTAATATCTATTTATTAGTTTGAGTGTATATATGTGTATTATTACTATATTATATTTTTATAATAAATAAATAATTATTAAAATTATGTATTAGTTATTAACAGTACATTCATGTATTATTATTTATATATAAGGTATATGGTATTATATATATTATTATTATTATTTATGTATTATTATTATTTATATATTATGTATTATTACATACAATTCAATTCAAACAATTGTAATTGTATGTTGCGCAGTGAGACGGTTATGCTTATAAGACGATGCTTTTAGTATTACCTAACTAGGCAATACCCGTACTAAAGTCTACTTTAGTACGGGTATTGCCTAGTTAGGTAGTACTTTGCATAATGTGAAATGAATGTAAAGTTAATGTCAATAAATAAATAAATAAAATAAAATAAATAAATAAATGCTAGGATTTATATTACGTATATAAAAAAAAAACAAACAACCAGAATCATATGTATTATTGTACAATTCTCTCGTAAGATCTCAATTTGAATATTCCTGCATTTTATGTAATCCTTTTTAAGAAAAATATTCCGATGACACAGAAATGATTTAAAATTTAAATCATTACACCACCTTTTTTAACCACCATTAACCACCTTTAGAATACACTCATTCGATGAAAAACATGAAACGGACGTATACTGTTTGATATGACTGTACTGTTCAAAATATGTAACAATTACTTTGCCCTCAATTGCTTGAACAAATTAACTTTTATGTACCGCCGCGACTCTCCCGTCACCAATTAAATTTTGAGCCTATAACGCCCAGGTCCAACGCAGGTTTCTGAGCACCGCTTGACAGATTATATCAAACGTACAACACAAAAAAAAATTGTTCCTAGAGGCGAAAGTTTTCTCGAAGGCCAGTTTTTAAAAAATCTTTACGTATTCTTCTAGTATTTTCAAAATACAGCATCCTGAAATTGAGTTTCTTCAACTTTAATTTTAATTTAACTCCATAGCCACTTTGCTTGTTTTTTTTTATTTTTATGTATGTAAAATATTACTGCTATTAGTTATGCCTCAATAACACTCATGATCTCATTGGTTGAAAAATTTACATAATTTTTCATCAGCATTAGATATGAAATAAATCACTCTAAATATGTGAAAAACTTGTAAGGCTGCAAGACTAACCTAGATTACATGTTTTTAAGGATTTATTCTCACATTGTTGTTTCTCAATTAAATGAATAAATAAATACGCTGACTGGTTAAAAACAAAAAACTAGGTATATAAGAATATATAAGTAGCCTTCTCGGTTTGAAAACAACAGTTAAGGAAATACCTGTTCAGTTTACAATAGTTTATCCACGGTAACAGAGCAATATCAAAGACAGTGTAACCCCGGGGTGCTCAAACGGTCGATCGCGATCGACCGTTTGAGCACCGTGCAGAAAGCTAATATCTATATATGCCACGGTACGCCCTACCTAGGTAGGTAGGGTGTATCGTGTATGTATGACAACCCTGCATCACACACACTTGCAGTCTCTCAGAGTCGATCGTAAGTAGTCTAAAAATATTGAGGTAGATCGCCAGCAGTTCAAGTTTGAGCACCCCTGGTGTAACCTATTTAGCGCAATGGGAGGCAAAGCAAAAAAATATAAATATGGTATGTCTATATTGAAGCAATTAAAACATACTTACTTAAATACTTTTGCTAAAATTTGCAGAAGTGTTTTTTTTATACTTATTATAGATCTTTTGTTTTTGGACTCGGGCAATTGATTAAAATAAAAATGTAATCCTGTGTAAGTACTATTGGGATTATAAAATTGGGCGCTTTATTTAAATTAACATTATATTTACCTCGACAGGTATTTGTCGAAAACATGATACCGCATAAACCGTATGCGCCGGATGTGTTAATCCAGGTAAATGAAAAAATACGGTATCACTGAGATAATTATGTGAGCCATCCGGCAGCGCAAGAGCTGGTAAGTGTTTCCAAGGCGAAGGAAGTTCATTTGAGCATCCCGGAATTATTTCAGGATAGCAGAATTCAACCTAAAACGAAACAAACCATTATGAGAATGTGTCATCGTGAAAGTATGCACAATGGTTTGGTTATCGATTAGTAAGAAAAGCACTTTACCTGACATCCTTTCTTGTGATGAAATCCTATTACGATTATATTTAAGATGGGCTGATGAGTAGACGTCATTTTCAATTAGATATGAACAACGTATGATTAAGTATTTACCATCGATCGAATCATCCTAACAAAAAAATACGTAACCAAACAAACAATCAACGACTGAAAACCTATACTTGACAGTTGAATTGACATTATTATTATTGACATTCAGTGTGGATAATACATTGACACAAATTACCCACGCCTACAATTCAAATTTCCCACAGTTTCATTTATGTCAGAATTCACCTTAAATCACTACTACGCAATATATCAGAACATTGATAAGAAATAATGAAAGCAATTTAATTGTGACTTAATTTAAATTCGTTAATGATTATTTAATAATGACCTAATTAAATAAACGTTTTACAATATTTTTATGTAAAATTTGAGTAGATGGACTCGTATTAACATTTAACATTTAAATAAAAACAAAAAATTATTTAAACTTACAAATAAAAATTTGTGATTTTAGCAGTTACGTTTATTGTGAACTATTTTAATTATAGCAAAAAAACATAACTTTTAGATATATCGTGATGGCACAAATATTTCGATAGATATACTAGTTGCCAGTCATTTCGTAGTTTCACGAGCTACTACGGTTGTAATGATGTTATTATTATTTATTGCCGGTTTCTTTATTATTATTATTATTATTTATTTGACTATTATTACCTACTTATTTTATTTTTCCAGATACCTACAAAAATACAATTTATTGTTTGTACGATAAACATACACCAATATGGCTCGATGTATTTCGATGCTACATACGCCGAGACGCTTCCAACTTGGTTATACAAGTGTTTTTAAATTTAGGGCACTCCTTTTAGGAGGTTGATATATTATAACTAAAAAAATATATATTAAAATAATTACAGAAAAACAAAAACATTTCTATTCATATTTGCTTCGCGAACCGCGGGCTCATTGGTTACTGACCGGTCTCACGCCGTGCGCTCTCAAACATTAAAAGGATTTCTATTTAATTTGAAGTCGTTTTTTCTCATAATTGAGAAACATTTTCCCAATATTTTTTGCTGATTAATGTCGATATAGACCAACATCTTAAAAGGAGTGTCCTAATTTTAAAATCAATCTGTATAATGCACCTTGTGCCGCGGGCACAAATTGTCTGGGAGCCAAAATGGCAGTAAGCGTCAGATAGCTAGAAACTAAAATGTAAGGGCTAACTTAATTAAAGGGCTTTCAATAATTAAAGGATATTTTTTATTTGTTGCCACCACATCGATTCAATGAAGTGTTGAACCCTGCATGTGATTCTTTCAGTGTCCAGATTGCAGCACTCGCGTTATTTAAAGCAATGATCTCCCTAAATTGTAAACGAAGTTTTTTTGTATTTATTTGTTTTTAATACCTATTTTTCGTAACATTTACGAATGGATCTAACAAATTACGTTAGCACATTTAAAACTTACATTAAGTTACATACGGCATATGTAACTGTAACTATTTTGACCCATTATTTCGACGGTTTGACGGAGTGGAAACGCGAGAGCACACGCACGGACACGCGGCGGTGGACACGTGGAGCGCGGTTGCTTTGAATTGCGCACGTCAGTGTATGTTTTGTGTTTTGAACATATTTAAAATACTTACTTACCGTTTTAAATAACAATAAAGCAAAAAATCCCTGCCGCTATTCATATGCAAAATGGAAGCAGAGGACGGCAGCATAATACCAACAAAAATTGGTAATGGAAACATTGTAAGAAATCCTACGTCTGAAATTAAACAAATTATGTATCTTCTTAACAGTAACGTTGCATTAACGTGTTCTATTTTTAAAGGTTCATAGTAATTCGCTAATAGTAGTGTAATGTTGTTCAACCTCGATTCAATTCACGCATACGACAGACGTGAGCTGCTTTATGCTGATAGTAAGCAAAATTTGTGGTTTTGAGATGGACAGGAAACAAAAAGGACAGTCGCCGTCACGTTTTGTGTTTGTGGCTATATATTTTTAAAAAATGGTACCAACATGACTGCCATATTTAAATAGATTTACCCACGATTCAACCTAAGAACTTTCAGTTTTTAGGCTTCCTGCTGATAACAAAAGATAAAGACTAAAAAATAATTATAACATTGGAGTTGAGCTAAAAATATAGTCTTATAACATATTATGAATTATTACATGCTTTTTTTGTAAGTTGATGTTATGAACATTTTAAAGTAATGTTCAACAGCTTCGCGATGGATCGTTCCATCTTTTTACGGATCCGGTACCGGATTCAAATTCAAAAGTATTGACCCGTTCATGAAAGACCCGTACAACGCTACTAGACCAGCAGTCAGGGAAATGAACTATGGAGAAGTGTTGGAAAATATATTTTATAATATAGATTTCAGTTAAAGTTTAACTCTCTTAAACCTTTATTTGGTAGTGGAAATGAAATATTACGGAATACGTTGGGAATAATGAACACTCTCCCGATTTTTTTTTTTTTTAAATATAATTAGAAAAATGTTTTCAGCAATATCAATATCTCAAAACCTATATATAAAAAAAATATGAAAAATTTAATTTTATTATGTAATTTTTATTGTTACATATTATTTATTGCTAAGAAAGGCTGTCAAAGATAATGAAGCTTATTTATTATGAAATGGGAGAAAACAATTTCTTGTTTCTATAAAACACAATCTTAATTTGCATTTCAGGCACTGCAGGTATAACTTTCGAGCAATCGACGATCCCCTCAGCTCATCCGGAAGAAAGGAAGACCTGTCATCCCCAAAGCAAGTCGGCCAGCGGGGCCGACACACCCGAACCCCCAGACCAAGGGGGCCTAACAAGCCTCTCGCTGGAAAAGTGCCTCGAGATAGTGTCCGCACTACTCTCGAGCGCAGAAACTCCGAACCTTTCGAGCAAAATTAACGTCGTCCCCATTCTTCCATAATTATGTGATAAAATAATTGATTTTACCAATTTGGAGATGCTGTTTGGGAGTAATTTTACAACAGTCCCTATGGCCGCCCTGCTTCTCTGAAGTTTGTCTAACAGTTTTGAATTCCATTGCAACCAGAGTCGAAATTATTTGATAGGAATGATTCTGTTTGACTTTATATTACTTTCTTTTTTGTATAAAATCCAAGCATTTTTATGCATAAATAATATTTGAGAAAATATTCCCTGCTACAGCATCTAGTTCTCATGTTTGTGCAGGTTAAAGCTAAGGCTTTTAGTGAGTGATTTCTTAAAGAATACGCCTGAAATTGAGAATTAAATATCTATTTGGTAAAATTAAATATTAAACTTGTTTGTAGATGCTTCTGGTAGACATTTTACTTATCATTTCAATTGCTGCACGTATACTTGGCAATGTAACAACACCCGTGATATTGTCAGCAATTACTGCATGCATACTTGGTAATGTAACAATGTAACATTTTGGATTTTGGTTTGAATATTTTTTTTTATAAAAAGTATTACACAGATATATTTAACAAAGAATGCATATATTTTTTTTGATTGTGGAGATAAAAATAGGTCATTTAATTTTACCAGATTGCCACGATAAGTAAAGCACATCCGTCGTTTGCCATTTTGGCAACATGAATATTTGTTCAGCAAAACGTCACTAGATGGCAAAAGCAGTTTCATATACAAGTAAGAAGTTACCAAGGCAAGATGTTTTCTAAATACATGTTAGACGGATTTTATTGTTCTACTTTCATTGTTTTATTTTATTAAATCTATGTTAATTTACTTACGTAATATATTCTTCTGAATAATGATGCTAAAAAATAGTGACTTTCAGATTTTTAAATCATACCTGCATTAAACCAGATTTAATTTTACAGAATCTATAATGTCGGCATAGCCGATATTATCAAAAGTACATAGTTAAAAACAAACAATAGTTCCTACAAAATAGTACATCAGTCTCATACATAATGATTCAAAAAATAATAATATACTATATTAAAAGTCACACAATTTTAAAAATTTATTTGATACAAAATAAATATTTAAAAATATCACATTTAAATGCAATAAAATACTGGAATTTGCACTATAATAGACCCATTATCACTACTTATTTTAAGAATCTATTTACAAATCATATCCATATCTACAAAGCCTCTAAATAGTAGTTGGAACATTAGAGCTACCACATAAATGGTAAGTTATATTATATCACACAAAACATAGATAATCTAGAGTTTAAATTGAAGATTCACGAGTGGCCCAATCATCCTGATTATCAACAGCATTTTGTCGCCAAAGAGCACTTCTCAGGCTGGTATCTGAACTTGGAGATATGAGGTCGAGCTGGTAAGGTTCCAGCATATTCGATAATGATTCATCACTGTCAGTGTGATAGAGTAAAACATTTTTAGTTTCTTTGAGCTGACCATGGAGACAATTTGATTCCTGCGACATTGACTCATATGTTTCGTCTACAATGTTATGAGCAGGTAATGATTTGCCATGATAATCATTTTTCATAGGCAGAGACTCAACTAAACTGACGTCGGAATTAGGACTTATTTCGGTGCTCGTTGCACCTTGAACAAAGCTATAATCGATGCATTCTACGTCCAGGCACTTATTTTTTCGCTGGCGGTGTCTAGACAGAGTTGAATCAGTGGAGTTTACAGAATTTAATTTATGAGCGCTGACCTGATTAAAACTTGGTTCATCGCAATTATTTATACTAGTATCTTGGTTTGTAATAGATTGTTTTGATGTGAGAGATACTCTTGATAAAATAAGCGGTGCCGATTCATCATCGCTTTCCGTCGCAAACATGTTATCAGACATTGCCCTAGACGGAACGTCAGTGTAACTGCTGTTTGGAAATATTTTATCTTTTACTCTGGAAATTTTATCTGCAGATTTGACTGAAGAAAGTGATAAATGTTTGGAGCTATGGAAGAAAGTGTTTTCAGCGCTTTGTGAAAAATTTGATAAGGAAACATTGTCAGTTTTCGTATTAGAGGGTTTTTTGAAAGATTTTGAGCGTCGAGATAGATACTTCCTTAATTTGTTAGGAGACTTTGTTTCCGTGGATAGTGGCAAATGACTGTCTTCTTTAAAATTATCTATGTTATCAAGAGTTTGTGTGTTTAAAACACTATTGAAGCTGTACTTAGTCTCTGGGGTTTTTGATTTTACTTGATTTATGTTAAGCCCTAAAGGTTGGATATTTTCAATTTTTGTTATTACACTCTTATTTTGATCGTCAATTTTTGCTGAATGGGTTAATCTGTCCAACTTCATTGTGATTGGCTCGCACTGTACATCCACTTCATCTTCATATCGAAAAGTTATACCGGGTATTTCATTATTTCCCAAATTGGTCTGAGACCCAAAATTCAATCCATGTTCATTGATGTAGACATGTTTTTTTATTTGAGATTTGAAACTGGCGCTAGTCCTCAGGATGGGAGTTTCCGACTTTCTTGGTAAGTGTGGACTGCTACAGAGTGAGCCAGGCGGACTGACGGTTTGCCAAGCGGTCGAGGAACTAGGCGCTAGAAGCATCAACTGCAATTCGCCAACTTCATCTGAAATTGTAAAATGTTTTGAAAATAATTACAAACATTATAAATGTACAAAATCTTTTCGAGTCATTAAATTTTCCATCATATCCATCAAATTTGTATAACCTTAAAAATAAAACTACAATAAAATATAATTGTTCAAATTTTATTTAGATAAAAAATACACGTAAAAATGTCTACTATCAGCGAACAGGTGCATATGTAAGTATCAGCTAAGCAAAATGCTAGCTCCTAATGCAATACATGTTTTATATTTATACATAGTATTTAATTACTTTTGGTGAAATTTATTTTTTCACAGCCAAGGATTAAACACCTATAAATTAGGATAACATTTGTTTCAACATTAATTTAAGATATAATATTATTAATGTATACAATATGAAACGTCACATTTAAAGTAATTACAATGATTTCATATTATCTTTACAAATCAGAGTGAATGCTTTGACAACAATCTTTATAAGCAGGAATATAATACTGTAAATATTCTGATTATAAAACACACAACATGCTATGAAAACAATAATGATCATATTCAGTCAATGATTATTATTAAAATAAGGTAATTAAGTAGATTTCTATATTACAATTTTGTTAATATTTAATCATTAGACGAATAACTAATTAATTTGCTTGTATCTGAGACACCATAAAAATTACAAAAGAAGTAATTTTAAAAATAACACATTACTGGAATAAATTGCAAAATCAGTATACTTTTAACCAAAATAAAATGACTAACTTATGTACGTCATCACAGTATAAAATGGAATGAATTGAAAGTGACAAAGTAATGGAAATGTATGTTTATAATACTAATTATGTATTAAGAAGAAGCAAATTACACACATTGTTAAATTGGATTAAATAATGAACTTTATGCCCTTGACTATGTGACTTGTTTATTTTTTTCATCAATATTGAGTAGGTATAGTAGATTGATAAAAATGTTTATATCATAGAAAAAGGAAACAATTACAAGCTTTATAAAAAATAAATGAATAACTTGCCAATTAGCGATGAAATTATTAATAAACATTCAAATAATAATAAAAACTAAAACACATAATATAATTAAAACTTAGTAATATCGCCAGAAAAGACATTTAAAATTACATCATTTTGTTTAGGCAGTTGGGCGTTTAATGGCGTTTTGATGGGTTCTTTAGCCTCATCTGTAGCAGACTTCATTATAATATCGCCGACGCTTTGTGATCTGTTGTCCTTTATGAGAACAGAATTAAGATCATTTGAGCTCTCCTCATATTCCATCGATAGACTGATTTGAGGACTATCGCAATATATGGTTTGGTTGACGGTGCGGTTCTCTTTCGATACATAGGGCCTGGACAGGTTGACAGTCGTATCGGCTAAAGTGAATATTTCATGGTTCGGATCGGAAGACGATAAGTGTTCTTCGGAAGTGGGAGTGATGAGCTGGATAGGATACTCTGTGATTGTTGGCAGGGGCTGGGCGCTCTCACCTGGAACGGACGAGTCGCCTTGGAGAACGTCTTCCATCGCCTCTTCGTTGAGTGTCTGGAGTGCACCGCAAATCATTTGCTCTTCCAGGGTGACCTGGCAAAATATTTCAATGAAAGTATTAAAGAGCTTAAATGAAAACAATACAAGGAAAAAAAAATCAATTTAAAAAAGAAATAACTTTTTTAAGTAGCCCTTCATAATATTTCTGACAACTCATTTCTTTCGATCCCTGATGATAGACTATAATGTGCGGATTAGATTAACGCGAAACTGTACTCTGTGTGTGAAATGACAGTTGAACTTTATTTCTAGCTATACTAGGGATTCATACATTTCCATTCTGAATTAACATAGAAATTTTCTAAAAAAAAAAAAAGAAAATGGGGGATGATTTTTTGGTTTATGTATTTTTTTTTTTGCCTTCAGGAATAAATATTGAGCCTTAATAACAACAAGGTTGTACTTGTCAAAAATTATGGTAAAATTAAACTTAAAAAAAATAGTAAAAGAAAGATATTATTTATACTCTTTATTTTTTCACAATGGTCTAAGCCAACTATACTCAACCTTTTTTGTCTTCGGGCCACATACATATATTTGTAAAGCTACGCGGGCCGCAACACTATACTGGTATGACGAAAAAAATATGAAACGACAATCCTCTTTGGGTGTCACTATTTGTAGTCAAAGTCAAAATTAATCTCAAGATATACGAAATACAGAATGCCAGATTTTGTAAATCATGTCCCTGATAATAAATGTGTTTAGGGCCATACAAAAAAGCTAGGTGGGCCGCATACGGCCCGCGGGCCACAGGTTGAGTATGGCAGGTCTAAGCAGATCTAGGTAAACCCAGAATGGTACAGTCAGCCTCAGGATTGATGGCAGTAGAAATTCTAGATCCGCTTTAGGAGCATGACAGGTACACTCAGTAATAAAATCCCATAGAATAATGTATTAAAATAGTAATGTATTAAAATCTCATAGCATAATAATTGTCAATGCCACTATTAAGGAATACAGTAGATAGGGTTTCATGTAGGCTATTTGGAAGTGGTATTTCCCTTGTCTAGTTTAGAGAAACAACCTTCCGTGTGATTAATGGTGTTTATTTTAAATAATTTGTTCAATACATTGACTTTTCTGGTAATATTTATGGTATACTAAAATAATATTAAAACCAATATGCTCTACCTGTTTTTCCATATTTGATGGTTTGCTTCTTTGACTTTCTAAAATAGGCCTTTGCTTTGGCTCCTTTTCAGTTTCCATGCCGCGATCGGTAGAAACTAAAATAAAATCATAAATCTACATGTTAGTACATTTGAATTCAACTTGAGTAATCTTGTATGTTTGAAGTACATTGCTACTATTAGAAAAAATAATAATATGTTCTAGTAAACTCGAGTAGACAGAAAATTGTTTAAATTGTATTTATACAATCGACCTGCGATGAACATCGAACAATCGACATCGTTTGAACTCAAGAAATTGTTGAATCGCACATTGAGTAATGAAAATGTATTTGAGCAGAAAGTTAGGCATGAAATTTCACTTGGGTTTGACAGAACTCCAACTTATTAACATTAATCTCGATTACCACTGAAATTTACTCTACCGGTATTACTACTACTGTTTACATTTATATTGAGATAATTTTAGTCATCTGCAAAAGATGTTGGAAATTGACTTTATTTGATACTCGGCCAGAATCGTCGACAGAAGGGAAGAAATAATTTCACCTGTTCCTGGGAGCAACCCGCAGTATAGGCAAAGATTATTCACTGAATAACAGCCGTAGTTAACAGCAGGGATAAATTTTCTCCCCAGGCCAGCTGTTATGCGGGTGTTTAGAAGGCTGAAGGTGAAACTTGCTTGTTGTATCACTTACTAGTAGGTGTCAAAATACAATACAAGAAAAGATATTTACCTGTAGCTGGTGGTGGATTTGGCATTGTGGCTTCCATGTCTCTTAAAGTGAGGATCAGCATTTTCAACATTTCCCAATCGCCAAAATTTAAACTCAAAGCCTGGAACACAAACGAAGTACTATTAACATGTAAAAGAACTGCTACATAAAACTAGTATAATACAAAATCACAACTAGCATTAATAAGGAAAAAGAATGATGGTTCAATGAATGAATTCAAGAATGCTTCTAACGTAGGCAAAGTAAAAGTACAAACATTTTCAAAAGGTTTTCAAATGCATGGCAAGAAACATAGTGTACCATACGACATTGTTATAATGTCATTTATATGTTGGTTGAATGTAAGTTTTTTATCCAAAAGTATGCCGAGATCTTGAATTTTATCAGTTTCTGGGATAATTTCACGGCTAAATTAAATTTCTATCTGGTAAAACTGATTTTATTGCATTTTGACCCGTTAATAGCAAACTTGCACAGTAGCTCATTAAGCGGTCGAGGTCTTCTTGAATACATTATCTGAATTGCATTAGAGTATTTATTTTATTTGCTTTTTAAAATGAATGCGAGAAAAATCACTATGTGTACACACTTTTTTGCCAAGACGTCTGAGACTGATAACTTTAAAAAATATATATATATTTAGGTGAATTCTTCAGACAATGATAAATAAAACTTATTATTATGCTGCCCGTAACCTATTTGAAACCCCAAATGAGATAGCAGTCTTTCTTTTACCTCCGTGACGTGTCTACTTAACCTTTATACGTCCCTTTATCCACTGTATTCACACCCTTATGTCACCTGTCAGTTTGGCGGAAATGGGATGCCGCCATGTTTCTTCAATTGGCGTTTTTTCTTTACCCATGGCGTGTGTGTCCAGCACAGATTCAGTGATTTAACAAAGTTTATTGTTCGTTTAAGCCCTATTTTGGTTTAAAAATTGAGTGCTGAGATTCTACTTATATTTTTTTCTAACATGATTAGTGATTTACGTCCTTTTTGCGTGAGAGCAGAATATCAATGTTACCGTGCGTATTTCCACACGCGGGCGGCACAAGATGGCCGTCCACAGTACGTAGGGCGTCACCAAACAGGTGTAAAAAAGTCAGGTATTTGATTCGACGTAATGGCTACCAGTGGATGATGCCTTACATAATATTGTCAATCAATATTAGCAATCAATATTACCAATATTACAATCCGTGGTAAGTGATACATTCTAATAAATGCGGATCCGGACGCGTCGAGATCGCGGCGCACTCGATTCCCGCGAATTGTCCCGTGCTATAGCGGGTGTATAATCTCCGCTCGCTCACGGAGCGAAGCGGGCGGACGACGATGACAGCAGCGCGTCGTTAATAAAATAAGCGGACGGCCAGGGTTCGTTTCCCGGCCGACGCACCAGTATAAAAGCGACCGTAGATTTTTATGTAATTTATCTGCCGAGCAAGGGGACCTGTGGTTAGTGGTTTGGTTAATTTTCATCTGTATTCCGACTTCCCAGGGCACATATCATATCTTAACAACAGTTAACAAATAATATGTGTTATATTTCGGTTTTACAATAATCGTGCCACGGGAGAAATATTACAAATCAGGTAAAATCTGCACATGTTACAATTCTATATTTCAGTACATCATGTCAAAACTATTATATATAACTAAAAAGGCGCGTAACAATTCGTTACCAAGGCGTTTCAATTTGTGCGTAACAGACAACGCCCGTACCACATTGAATACACCGGGTCTCGTCCGATCGCCGAAGTTAAGCAGCATCGGGCGCGGTCAGTACTTGGATGGGCCGGTCAGTACTTGGTTAAGGAAGCAGATCGAACTTATTCTGTACTAACCCTTTTCATGACTATTGTGCTAATATAACAATCTGTCCACCTCATGATGCTATTTAGGTGGTAATCGAAGCCTTAGTAGTAGATTTATTTACTTTATATAGATCAATCATTTTAGAAGATTCGTCAACTTAGAAGAGGACATCGAGAACTCCTTGCCGAGGCCGCCGGACGATCGCGCGCAACGCGCCGATCGACCGGCGTCGAGGGCCGCACGGTTCTCCGTCGGACGGGTCAACGACCGCGGCGCGACGTCGCGCTCCCTCGGGAGCGCTCGTCACTAAGATTCAAGTTAGATAAATAATACCGGGGCGGTCTTCGAGTACGCCGGTACACCGTCAATTTAAACAGGCAACATTCTACTTATTTTATTTTAATTGTATGAGAAATGCTTACAGCTATACATTATGACAGTACAAAGAAACAGATCAATAACAACTCAAGCCGACTACAGGCATCTCCAATTTAACATAAGACCATTTAACAGAACAACTAGGATAATACATATATATATATATGTGTGTGTGTGTGTGTGCGTGTGTGTACACACATGGACGGATTATGGAAAGTTTTTAGCCAACTGTAGACATAGGTATAAGATGTTTAGGCAAACACCGGGGCGGTCCTCTGACCTTCGGTACATCTGCGAGTTAAACAGGCAACATAGAAGGTGAAAACTTAGCCGGCCATATGCATCTACATAGGATGTTTAGGCAAGTACCGGGGCAGACCTCTGACCTGTCGGTACATCGGCACGTCAAACAGAAATATGGAAAGTTCTGCATATAATGGGCAGGCAAGTACCGGAGCGGTCCTATGACCCGTCGGTAGGTACACTGCCAAGTTTAACAGCCCTTTCATCCACGACCAGCATCGTGATATTATTTTCGAACAGCGAAAACAAGCATGCAGAAGAGGCGGACCGCAAGATCCCCCCTTCAGCTGAATCGCTTCTCTGAGTTTTCTTCACTAGATTTTTTACAGGAAGTGGGCAGGTTATGCCTGAGCCAGTGGTCATCGGGAAGCGGACGAACAACTTCCCCCTCCTTATTATCTGCCCACTCTACAGCTTATTCAGGTCTGAGGGAGTGTAAAGTTCTGCCTCAAGCCTAATTCAAAACCAGAACATGACTCTTAGCAGAGGTCAGTATCCCTGCCTGTCACGTGGGAGACCATGGAGCCAGATGAATGGCAACGACGCTGAAGGAACCTCAGGTCAATCAGACGTCGGACTTTTGGAATTCTTCCTGGCGAAATAGCGTGAGTCCTTCTGAAATATCGTCTAGAACATCGGGCTACTACAACATATAAACGTGCCCGGAATGTCATACAGGAGGTATGAGCATGGGCCAACAAGGCTCATATATATCTATATATATATATATATTAAGCCGTCAGCGTTAGAAAAAGTTCGGGAATCCAAAATTCCAAATTCGGCAGCAATTCAAAAATTTAAAAGTATTTGCCGGCCATAAGCATCCGCTCAGGATGTTCAGGCAATACCGGTGCGGTCCACTACTAACCCACCGGTGCATCGGCAAGGAAGGTCCAGATTCAGAGATCAGTTCACTGCCCATTGCAGGAAATGGCAGTTTGGAGGAAGTATTTGCCGGCCAAAAGCATCCGCTCAGGATGTTCAGGCAATACCGGTGCGGGCCACTATTAACCCACCAGTGCATCGGCAAGGAAGGTCCAAATTCAGAGATCAGTTCACTGCCCACTGCAGGAAATGACAGTTTGGAGGAAGTATTTGCCGGCCGAAAGCATCCGCTCAGGATGTTCAGGCAATACCGGTGCGGTCCACTAACCCACCGGTGCATCGGCAAGGGAGGTCCAGATCCGAGATCAGTTCACTGCCCATTGCAGGAAATGGCAGTTTGGAGGAAGCATTGCCAGCCGAAAGCATCCGCTCAGGATGTTCAGGCAATACCGACGCGATCCACTGATCCTCGGTACATTGGCTAGGTAAGCACCCCCTCCTTCGTCTGCGGCCCAAGCAGACTTTCACTCTGGGCATGAAAGAGTAAAGCTTCTGCCTCGAGATTCGTCAAAGAATCAGGCTTTTTAAAGGAAACTCGCAAGAGAAGGTGCTATTTACTCGCAATTCTAAGGGGGTGCGTAGCGCTATTCTACAACAAAAGGGCGGAATTTGGTGCTACCCAATTCATTCTACAAACTAGTTATAGGTACTGTATCCCATTCGACCAATGGCCCCCATCAATGTTTTCAACATCAGTACTCGCTTCGGCAGTACATATACCAGAATCGGAACGATCCAGAGAAGATTAGCATGGCCCCTGCGCCACGGATGACATGCAAAATCGTGAGCTTCCCCCGAAATGTCGAGTCAGATTCAAAATCTTCTAGAGATAAGATACTAGAACCGAACATACTATGTTCAAAATTCTTTTCAAAAACGTTCCTCGTCCCGAAAAGCAATGGGTCATCACACCAGGTGCTCAATCTGTAGAAATTGAATCAATACTTATAAACCAGAAGTTTCAAGACTCCTTAATATTCAGAGAGGTCCTGCATCGGCGGTTTCAGTAGTAGAATGCTCGCCTGTCACGCGGGCAGCCCGGGTTTGTTTCCCGGTCGACGCACCACAATACCTACGAACAGCGACTGGATGGTGAAGGTCGACTTGCACCAAGCTTTCTTCCACATCCAGCGGCAGAAACTAGTACCTATCATCGGTATGTGAGTCTGTTTACAACGATAAGATTTTGCGTTCCATTTTCCATTCGACCTGTCAAGCGTATTTGCAACAATTTTTAACAGAGTGGCTGGGCAAACAAGAGAATAAGGCACGCAGATTTTTATGTGTGGCATATCAAAAGGTCGACCCTGGTTACGGGGTCAAGAGGTCCGCTGAAGCATTAGAAGTTCTGGAATACGGTCCAGTTAATTAAACGGCAGTTTGCTCAGCATGTGTTGAGCCGAACCCAGCCTCTACAAATGTTATCTGGAGTGGAGCTCATACAGCCAGAGACAGGAGCGGTACTTCAGTTGGCGATTTTCGGTCTGCACTCATATCGCGAAGTTGGTTAGATAATTATTCGATCGAATAAACACTAGCTCGTGTCAATTGAAAGTCATACATTTCTTTCACTAGATACAGCATAAAAGTTCTAAAATGAGCCTAATTCAGATTCTGGCTTGCAGGTCTCCTCAAAACCAGTCGGTTACAAAGGCTGATCTGGCATCGTAACTCTCTCTATTTATATTTTACAGGTACTTATTGTCAAGCTGTGCTACAGCTGGTGTATAATTTAAATGGCATTAAGCGGAATGACATCCTTAATTCATTACCTCATTTACATGCCCATTCAACAGCCGGATCACAATTGGCGTTCAAGCCCTTAGTCACCAGGCGATAACAGACACGTCTCATTTGGGGTTTCAAATAGGTTACGGGCAGCATAATATATGAGTTTTACCTTACAATAAAACTCTTATTATGTTCCCTAACCTATTTGAAACCCGGCAAGGCCTGCCTGGTTGAGACGCAATTGAAGAAACATGGCGGCATCCCATTTCCGCCAAACTGACAGGTGACATAAGGGTGTGAATACAGTGGATAAAGGGACGTATAAAGGTTAAGTAGACACGTCACGGAGGTAAAAGAAAGACTGCTATCTCATTTGGGGTTTCAAATAGGTTAGGGAACATAATAAGAGTTTTATTGTAAGGTAAAACTCATATATTATCAACACATAAGAATGATATATGAATTACTTGTTTGAGCTCCCCCATATCACAGTGCGTAAGAACTTTTCCACAAATATTTTGTTGGTGTAAAACGGGTGCTACAGCAGTACTTCTTATGTCTCCCAGAGCTCGATCGACAATACCACAAACCCCATTCACAGTCAGATTTGAGAGACGCACATCTGAGTAGTCTTTCTGTAAATTATAACAAAAAAAAACAAAAATAAAATAAAAATCTACAAAATTAGCTCTACCCAACCTGGGCTCTTTCACTGAGTTGGCCTATTAGGCTATGGGCCCCCCATACATAAATATAAAAAGTACTGATTAAAGACAATTTAGATTACCATATTGTTACCATAAGCCATAAGTACTGTAAGTAACCAGTTTTTCAGCTCAATTAGAGTTGTTGTTAATGAACAGTAATTATTATTATTGTCATATTCATAATTATTTTGGCAATAATGTTAAATATATTATGTACCTTATTTCCAACAAAATTATATTATAAAAAAGTAATAAATCCGATCTGATCTTTTGAAATTCTTTTCGATCAATGTGTCATCGTCACATCGACAAGTTATTATGATGTTTTTAAAATACCTTCATGCTCCACAAATAATGCTCTACATTCACCAAATCACTGTTTTTATAATGAAACTATAAACTGCTTCGATAAATTGACTCTGAATAAGTCGCAATTTAAAGTGTTTAGTAATTAATGATTTATTATGTAAAAAATAATAGGGAAAATTAGTTGTTCTATATTCGTGTAGTAGATATGTAAATATAAATATAAAATGGTATTGTAATATTTCTTATAAATGTTAATATTTTTGTAGTAAAAACCCATTTTTAGTTTTTCGTAGGTTTTTTTTGTTCAATCAAATGTATTTTTGTATGTTACTGTGTAAAACTTGGTTATTCCAATAAAGATAAATAAATAAATATTGTCGCATTTAATATTGTTCGATCGTTAATCAATAAATATTCCAATTGTAAAATGTGCATGGATTTATAATTAGTGCTATCGTGCGCTCTGCTCGGATTTTTATATTCTCACACACCCTTCTTATTCGGTAAGTGAGAAGAGCTTTAAATGCTAATGCGGCATTTTGCAACTCCTTGAATGATTGTATACTGTAGGCAGATATTCTCTATTATTATAAAAGGTACTTAATTCACTGAGCAAGAGAAGAGGGATGGTAGCGTATTTTAATATATAAACATAATGTACCAGTCCCGCGAAGCTTTCCTTGAGTCCTACATCTTTAGTAGTATATGTGGGCCCAGTTTGCAGCGAGAGCACAGTGTTTTGCTGAGGATACGCAGGCTGGAATTGATGGAACTGTGGTGGCTGCTGCATTATGCCCTGTTGAAACTGCGTTGGAGCTCCCATCCAGTTCATCCAGGCGGCATTTTGATTAAGGACGGGAGCGGGCGGAATCTTCTGTAAATTTATGGTAATATTTAGTAGGCTGAATTGTGATATAAATATGTTAAGAGAACAACATTCAAATAATATTATTTATAAATTTATAAAACCTTAGCCGAGTGACGATAAGCTTGTAACTGCTCTATGGAAATTATTTAGTACCACAGCAGCGTAATAAATTTTTTACCATTTGGATTTTTTTTCAACTGTACCTTTTTTAAAGTTATGCATACTAGTAGTGTATAATGTATATATCTAACAAATATTTTAAAATGTTAAATAGTTATCAAAAATAATGAAATTGGGTGTCAAATAAGAAAATATTGAAAAAGGTAGATGACACCAATTTTATGGCAAATAGAGTCTCATGCCCGGACCGCAGATTTTACAATAGACGGATGAGTTTTCTCAATTTTATAAAGTAATTAAATGTATGTTGACAGACTTTTATAAGCAAAATTTTGGAATGGAAGTGTATCTCAAAGAGTTTAACATCGGAATATATGGAAATTGTTTATAAGTGCATACTAAACAAAAAGATATATGCAACAGATAGGCGAGTACATACCTGTTTCCTTTGATTCAGTTGATATAGCTTTGATGTTGGGTTTAATCCTTTGGTTGAAAGTGTATTTGTGAATGGCATTGGAGCCAAATCTCCTTCCATGTTTTGATGTTGCTGATGTTCATCTGTAAATATTCAGATTTGCTATCTATTATACTAAGGTTCTTTCCAATACAAATTTGCCAGTTTAGTCACGGACTTAAGATTTAAACCTCATTGTTCGGCTATTCCTTATCATTCTAGGTATGTTCATCCCAAGTAATCTCATCGATTTCATACTTGAAGTCATCATCCCCAATCATTGTGAAAATGAAGAGAAACTGACAAAAAACTAAACAACAGCAAACAAATCTGATAGCAAAACAGCGGCTAGCTGATATGGTGGGCGGTGTAAGAACTACCTAAACTGCTTAGGGTGCCGCCATCGGTGACTTAAAAATAAGGAGTACTTAGTGCACCTAAGGAACACCTAAGCTTTGGTGAAACACAAATTCCTACTTTACGGATACTTTAAATCAATTTAGGGAACTAACTCTTAGCTCAAGAGTGGTGTGATGAAAATTGCTGTTAGCAAGCCAAATTTTTTCTTCACTTTATGAAAGAATTAGTTTTTGAGCTCAAAATTCAGCATCCTGAATTCGGCTCTCTTCATCGTTAATCTTAATTCACCTCCATAGCCACATTGCTTGCCACTATTTTTATTTTTATTTTTGTGTATTTAATATGGTACTGCGTTAGTTATGCTTGCAATTGTGAGCACTTAAATCATGATCTCAATATCAGAAAATTTATATAACTTATTAGCATTAGATATGAAACAAATCACTCTATATGTGAAAAACTTGTAAGGATGCAAGACTAACCTAAATCATAAGTTTTTTTAAGATTTCATATCATCTCTTGTACCCATTGTTTTTCCTCGATTAAATAAATAAATAAATAGAGCTGTTAAGGTACAAATAATCGTTGTTTCTCGGCAATGGAATTGCATGATATCCGAGTATCATAGTCCGATTAGTTCACATAAAAACCCGCAAGGGTTTTGTGAACAAACAAATAAAATATGTACTTTGTTTATAAATAAAGAACTTAAATAAAAAAATAAATATATAAATAGGCAACGGAAAAATGTAATTATTTGGTTTTATAGTTTCTTTTCGTATTTTAAATCAATTAAGTCCCCTAAAATACACTTAATAGTGCTAAGCTTTCGACTTTAGCAACTTTACTTTTAGGCAGGCTCTTTACCTCTAACCTTATTACATAATAATTATTATCACATACATAGAAAATATCTCTATTGTTATTATTATTAATTAAATGTAATTTTAAGAGCTTGTATCGGTGATACTGTTGAGTTTAGTAGGCGAGGAAAAATTAATGTTCAACAACCTACGCTTAAAAAAGACTTAGAACATGGAAAAGTATAATGAACCTATGAAGTGCAATTGTCCTGGAAAAAAAAAGATGTTCCTTTTTCTCAAAGTTCCTTTTTTTCAATATAGGTTTTATTTTGAAGGAATGGTTATTGCAACCAATATAAAAATGATTAGAAAGTTGGGAGCCTAAAGCAGGCCAGGCAGGTTCAATCATCACAGTCTTATATAAATTAGATAATCTGAATTCCAAACGATTTCTAGTTAGTGACTCCCAATTAAGAATCGAAATTGATTCAGAAGGACTATTGTACTAACTAAAATTTAAACTATTCTTAAGGTTTTGTAACAGTAGATAATCTGACAGGCACACAAGTAAGTGGTTTAACGATCACTGAAGCTTGAAGCTTAGATTTCAGTTATCTGAAAATTCTCAAGAAATGGGTTATTATTTGGTTGCTGGATATAACCTCTAAGTCTGTACAATAATGACAATAGAATGAAATATTTTTGAATTGAGGTAGAAAAAGATAAAAAAAATATAAAAACAAGAGTGCCAGTATAATTTCATCTGGTTCTACATATTGTTTAAATACATACATTGTTTAAATATTTGTTTAACTTCTTTCAATCGATAGATATGTATTATTTTAATACCTGCTGAATAATCCACCAAAACGCAAACATTAAAACTATATCCTGGTCACAAATAAATTTAAGCTTTCTTAGTTAGTAATATTACAATAAATATTAATGGAAAAAGCCTAAACCATGGTCTGTTCTACAAAAATTATACATGAAATAATAACTTTAAATATTTAGTAAATAAAATAACTATAATATTTATTAATAAAATAAAATAAGAATATTTGTTTACATACCTTTTATAACTTTTTTAATGTATGGATCTAAGTTAATGGTAAACGGGAGAAATATTTTCAAATCAGCTGCTAATAGGCTGGTACGATGGACTCCTAGAAAAATGTCCAACTTCCTCTCATCCCTATCTAGGTCCATGAGGGGTTCGGCATCTCGTAAAGTTGGTATGTTGGGTTTCACTCTGAAAATAACATTTTTATGAATGCATATTTAAACTAAGAGTAAATATGACTATAATGCATATAAAATACAAAACAAACATACTTTTCATAGATTTGTTTTAGGGGTGTGTTGTCGTCAATATGTTCTTCGTAAGTTTCGTGGTGGAAAATAATCCAGCTTGCTCGGAAAGGCCATTGCTCGGTTAAATTTATCCACGAAGCCAAACTGTAGTAGTTGAATTCTATTTTGAATGCCTTTAAAAGTCGGCCTGAAAAAAAACAAGCATTAATGTACTTTAACCCATTTTATTTTACTAGGGATGCATATTTCAATAATTGAAAGTGAAAGCCTACATATTTTTTTGTTCTTTGTGGTGTTCTTGAGCATTTATATATCAACACGGGAGAAAAAAAATCAAGTTTTGTTGAGTATTTGAATATGAAGCAAATTGGATATTATTGGATATTATGAAGGAAATTGTTGTTCCTCATACACCATGTTTTTTTCTTTTAATGTGTCCGACAATTAAAAAAGGCCAAGGTTGCAGATTCTGTTTAAGCGAACTAAAATGTTTTATGAAACATTTTGGTATCGAAAGTGCCAGACCTAAATACTTTTAATAAGTACCTCATTAATATCCAAAAATGTAGAATTAAAGATCTCTATTAGTAAAGTACAATGCTTGAGCATATAGGCGAGTATGTCCTCTACTTTTTAAATAATCATTTTTGAACTTTTTTTAAGTTATATAAAACTGTTGTTCTGTAAATGAAAAATTCGCAAACAGTATAATTTTCGATTTTAACAACTTAGAGTCAATCTGTCATTGCTGTCAAATAAATATTGATTTAAAGATCTAAACGATCTATTTTGTACTAATTTAAAAAAAAAAAAGCCACTGAAAATAAGACTATCGCTATGGAGAAGAAACAAAACATAAAGTAGCTCTTTATTGGGTTGAGAATTTTCATTTAGATGTGCATCAATACATTTTTTTTTCAGCCAAATTATGCTTGGCAAGTTGTATGCAAATTGATATAATAGTTCTCGTAATCTTGATTGCTTTTCTACAAACAACTGCACATAAATGGAGTCCACAGAACATAGAAGTACCTAGATGCAGCATTGTGGGTTTGATCCGGACGCCGCCATGAGTCATCACAGCGTCACCCGTTCACTTGCTTGTGAAATGTATTTTGTGTCTTTGTCTTAATTTGTTTCGAGGAGTAGACCAAATCTAGGAATCTCTTGGATATGTGTTAGTATCTATGTTAAATTTAATAAAAACCTCTAGAAACGTATAATCATATAATTAAATAAATAAATTGCAAGGAGAACATACAAACATTAAAAATATATCTTTTCAAAAAAGCCATTAAAACTATTTAGTAAAAAAAAAAATGTATAGTATAAATGTAAATATCAGTGTATTTTGTGTGTACCAATTGGAAAATTGCTCTTAGAAATAAACTTTTGCCTTATTTTACTAAAAACAAGTGATAATGGAAAATTACCAGTTATATAAATAACATTCATGAGTCGTCGCATGCTGCGCGGATTGACATCGCTGAAATAGTCGTCGGTAAGAAGAACTCGGCTAAGATCACCAGCTGTGGGTGCGGGCATGGCTGTCAGAGACGCACCTGCGTTGGCCGCTCCGCCTCCTCCAATGCTGGTCAGCCGGTGTAGGCCCGACGCAATGGAGGACGCGATGGACTCCGAAGGGCGAAGGCGGCGAGTTTGCGCCGCCTGTGATGCTCCTCCTCCAGCCACGCTCGATACTATGGCTGTTGGTTTGATACGTTCTTGGCTGGACATAATCTCAGAGGCTGATGAAAGACGTCTTACTGAAACCTGAACAAAGAACGAAAAAATGTAATATTCTCTTTTGAATATAAGGTACTAAATAAACATCAAAACTTGTTTGATTAATAAATTCTACGATTAGGTTTACATGATAATTGCAGTTTGCATGCCAGCGGTGATGATATGAGAAAGAAACAGAAAATATGAACAATCACCGAAAGTCCTTTTTGTTGCAGACTTATTGTTAATGGTGATAGCTGAAATTGGTTTAATTATTTCCCATCTGAGATACAACTCGAGCTACATAGATAAGATACTGTCAGATGTGTGTCTGCCGAACCTCAGGTGATAGCACTTCCAATTTTTTAACTTCAACTAACAGCTGTTAAGTTTAGCTAAGCTTGATGAGACAAGCAATATTTTTAAACAAAAACAGTGCAATTAATCTACTTCTCTTTTTAGAGGAACTCTCTTTTGTTTATCTTGAAAAAAAAAAAGAAGCAATGTATTTTGAAAACATAATAAAATTCGCATCTTTCTGAACTCAACTATGCAACTGTATTTTTTTATCCTTTTGTTAGATGTTTATTTACGTCTAACAAAAGTAAAAAAAAAAATTGGCCATCATCGCATTATCAAAAATAAAATTATTGACCTCCTTTCAAAAGCACTCACAGATCTTTGAAGAGCAAAATCTTCGCTGTAGACCTGCATCCGTTTCGAGGCAGTGTGTCGGGCTATATCCACTCTTCTCAGAGTGGAGTTCTGCAGGTAGAAGGGCAGCTGCACCATATTTCGGAGGTAATCCCAACCGCCAATATTGCTCTCTGAAAAAGCTCTCCGGCTATTAACTTCCACAGCCTGAAAAATATATTTAAAATGGAATTTTTTAGCAAATATTTTTTGCGTTTATTTTGTAGCACACTATGAAACTCTGAAGGCATTCGAAACATTTGCAAAAAGCCAATTTATACAGGATAAAATAATATGACAAACACAAAAAAAAAAATAACTCCAGGAGTGCAACCATACCATGAGAATTAAATGACTTGTTAGAGTCACCACCTAACTCACCTAACTCATTCACCTCATTCAGTCATTCACCTAACTCTTATAACTTTATAACTCAATGCTCTTCTTATATTTCCAGCCATCATACTTTTTAACTTATTGATGTGATGTGCATTGGGATTCCCACCCCATCATATATGCACTTTCGAATAAAAACAATTTTTATTTCAGAAACGCTTTTTTTGTACATTTTTAAATGTTTTGTTAAGAGTCCTACCTGAGTAATGCTCTTACTAAGGAATACAACATGAATTTTAGTTATATAATTGTAGTTTTTTATTAAAAGAAATAATTATATGTTATTTCCAGAGCAGATGCATAAGTTACAAAATGAAACAAGACCAAAAGGCAATAGGATAGCAAGACAAGGCTAAGGAAAAAAATATTTCACAAAAACATTGAACACAAAAAACACCTATACAAGAAGGTAACCAGCCGAAAATACAAGCATTATTTCGTATAAAGTAGTATACATTAATTTTAGTATACACTGGCGGCTATAAAAAAAACTATTTTCATTAGATTTTTTTTATTTAATATTTTAATATAACTAGTTTACAAAGTTTCAATCCGAAAACAAATATTAATTAATCTGCAAATCCTTTAATTTTTAGAAATACGGTAGTAAAGTCACAAAGCTTATCTTGATTAAATTTAATCTTATTAAGGTGCTATACTAAGGTATAAAACAAGTTTAGTCTTTTTAAAATTAATAGTTCTCCTTTACCAAAATTTTAATTGTAATCAAAATGTAAATGTACCGTTTAAAACAAAATGTGGATGATTGTAAATAGTTTGTTTATACAATACTTTTCTATACTTAATTATTACATATAACTGTAAACGTCTTGAATAAAGATTAAATAAAATAATATTTCTGAGAAGCGTAGCCCTTTTAGGCATATTTGCTATGATCCTTGTCAGCTGTTGTATTTAGATTGGGATTGCCAATTACAAACTTTCTTCTATTGGAAAGCTTTCTTTTTTGGAATGGGCTCTACAGATGTCTACACACTGATCAATATGGCTTCTACAGAACCTTAAGAATATAAACTGCCAATATATAAGGATTATAATTTTTAAATATTACAAATTTTGTTTTAATTGGAACGAAATTTAATATATTATTATAATCATTTAGGTAATTCAAATTATTGAACTCAACTCGGCGAAAATACCATGTGAATGTAGATAATATAAAAATTTTAGCAGCTATATATACAAACATTTAAACAATGATTTATGTGAATTAGACATTAATAAACATGCTAATAAAATAATGAGTTTTATCTACACTTGAATGCCTAGATTATAAATAATAAATGAAAATATTAGAAAAGGGTTATGAATTGCGCTTATACAGGAAGTCCAGTAAATAGTGGATAAAATTTTAATAGGTGGTAGAAGGGATCATTTGCAAAAAAAAAAATTTAACACTACTTATTTTAAGTAAAATGTTTGGTTGAAAAACTACCCCTTTATAAAATATCTGGAAAGTTTTTAATGTGAGATTTAATTGTAACAGCCTAAACTTATTTGGTTTTGTACGGTAGTGAAGTGGTAAGTTATAGTATGTCGGTGAAAGAAAATAGAAATGAGCGGCCGTTTGGTGCTGTTAAGTTGTTATCCACTATACTGTTCCGATTAAGAATGGGGTATATATACCAATTAAAATAAACAATAAAACCACTCAATATTAGTAAGCTAAAGCAAAATTAGACATAAGTGTAAATCTTTTACAAATTTTAATCTGCGTTAAAGAGAGAAGGAAAAATCTAAGCATTGAAGTGTATGTAAATATGCAGAGATGATATAGAAAAATGTGATAGAATGTATCGATGAACAGAGTTAGTACTTCTAGAAAAATAATGCACATCTAAGAATGTTTTAAATTTACAATAACATTTTAAAGTCCCTCAACAAATCATCCAAAAAAAAAAACAAGTCCCTCATCAGTGGTGACTAATAATTAAAAAAATATATGCAATTTAAATGTAAAAAACATCAAATGACACAGCTACCACAATACTTGATTATCTATCTAAATGTAACTGACAGTAAAAGCAACCACTGGTCAAACATGCTACTAACCTCCGTCCAGGCTACCTGCGCACAGAACAATTTTGCAATGTTATACTCAAATTCTCACAGAACTATACCTATAAACAAGTTTTTATAATCGAATCAATTTTGAAAAATTATTTAGTTAAAATATAAATATTTTAATTTTATAAAAGTGACAAAACTCAATAAAAGTAATCTAAACCAAGTCTTAGTTAGGACATCCTTATTAATTAGACACACACTTGCGGGTTTCCTACGTAATAACCTATGATAAATTACATAATTTCAAACTGCCTTTCTTTTTTACACCATCTTCTAGGATCTAAAATTGAATTAAATTATACGGTTGATTTAGGGATAATTAGATTGTAAAATATTTTTTTTGTTTTGGAACCCCATAAAGTAAATGAGTGAGCGAGATATCAATATTATTTGAATCTCTATGGCAAGGTAGACATTTCGATAAAATACTCGGATACTAATAACATTATATTTGAGGTAAATATTCAATAAATCTTGATAAGTAACTGTCAGCCAGTATGGCGAAATTAAAAAACTTCTTGTAGACAATTTTATATATAAAAAAAAATATAAATTATAATGTATGTAAATAAAAATTTTAATTCAAAATATTACTGACTGTGAGAAGGATGGACATGGGTAATAGACGATCTAAAATGGGAAGATGACAGGCCGATCCATCAAGCTTTCGCATAAGCTACTTTACGACAACCCGAACTCCCGGGGATTCATTGTCAGATAATGGTACTTATCTAGGTTCCGGTCCGATTAAAAGCATTTCTACCTTTATACAAATATTATGGTGTATGTCCTCAATGTTAGATAGCAATTTATCTGGTTTAATGATAAGAATTTTAAGTTTAATACTCGTATAAATATATTATTTAAATACCTTGCTGATGATGTGGGGGTCTATTGCAAGTAAAACAATAAACGGGCTCAGGGCTTCAGAGCATAGGGAATGAATGGCATTCAAAACCACCAGCACTCTGTCTTGTTCGCAGCTGTCCAGTGCGTCTACCACGACCACCAGTCTCGTCTGCTGGCCAGTAAAAGCATCTAAGCATTTCACCTGCAAATACACAAAAGAATTAACAATTTTCTTAGGTAGTTATATTATTCATGCCTAATGCTGTTGATTTCTTCTGTGCAACCGAGAAACTCAGTTTCCATGAAAATGTCCTTAAGAATTTCGCTAAATAGTATTTATTTTCTTGAAAGTATCTAAGAATGAGAATATAATAAAGACAAGAATGGCTATGATAGGGTACCTATCATATAATATCAACTGCTTCTATACATTGTATTTATCATGACATTCTTTCAATTGGTCATAAATTTTTATTCACACATCATAAACCACCCTATCAGTTTTTTTTGTAAATTTTGTCAGGGGGCTAGTAATGAAACAAACCCCTTCCCGTCCTATTTACTGAATATGTGATTTATTTAATACTAACTTCTCTCAAATTGATGATGATAGTCACAAAGTCGAAAGCAATGAAGACGCTGGCTTTCTCTTTAAGTGTAGAATCATGGACTAATCAAGCTATTGCAACAAAATTGATTTATGGTGTTGGTGTTGAATGTTGAAAATCTGTGGAGAGTTATGCAGACTGATAAATAATCCCAGAGAAACCTTAGAGGGTGACATGCACTTTAGATATGGGGCTATTTTAGCCAATAGCTGAGGACCAACAGGGTAAAAGACGTTACGTCTCTTTCCTGGTGATCATGATCCTTAGTAGTCAAAAGCCTTCAGAAAAGTATGAATACAATGTTGTATCCTTTAGTAATAAATTGGGTTTTTTAAAAAAAGACATACCATATCGGTGAGAAGCAAAATTTCAGGTCTAAGTGCCTGCAAGAAACCTTCTGGTTGCTTCTTGATGCTGCGTTTGAGATGTGCTCTCGGCGACAAAAATAATGCAGAGCTCATCCGACCCCAAGTGTAAATATTCGCAACGGCTACAAGGGATATTAGAGCACCAACTCCTATCAAAATGCTTTGATGAATTAGTTTATTCCTGAAAAAAATAATAACCAAAAACCACAATGAAAATGAATTAAATTAAAAAATAAAATAAATAAATCTAACTGCCTCTTCTAAACATGTTACCATACACATGTTCTTATACTTTTTATATTACTCCCTTCTTTCTGTAATATAATTAAATAAACTGTGAATGTTTTAAGCTATGTCCTTACAAGTAGTTGTTTCAGTTTAATGTGAAGTAGTTATTTTAAACTTGAACATATTGAAAATACGAATATTTGCATCATTCGAAACAAATACTTTCTTGGATCCTTTCTACTCCTCTGTAACTCCATGAATTTTATTAGTTTTCTTGCTATCCATGGTCTTCGCTTATATCTGCATAGAATAACATATTAAAAATTGCTGTAAAAAAGACCGTTAATCGACTCAGATTGTCCACTTTTTTACGAACACTTAGGATTGTCTAAATAATTCACCTTTTTGCCATTATGCTAAATTTGTATTCCCACATTTATTCTGTCCTGCCTCTCTTTTTCCCTATATCATAGGAAAATTCAATAAAAAAAAATATTTTATAGTGCACATTGACAAAGGTAAAAAAAAAAAAAATTAGTTGGTTAGTTACAATAAAGTGTGTTAACGAATAAGGTATGACAAAGCCAAGGCCGGATTTACGCATAAGCTAAATAAGCAGTGGCCCATCCCCAACCCGTTAATGGACCAAAAAAATATATATCATAATTTTCCATGAAAAAATGTCATTTACTTTAGATATATTTGGCAAAACTACAAGACTTGCTCCCAACAGCAATTTTAAAGTAGAAGTAGAAAAACAAACGTTACATGATTTTGATGTGAATCATTGTAACGTATTTTAAATGTATTTATATTTATTACATATAAAGAGATAATATGTATTTTAGATTTTTTTAAAATTAAGCTTATTTTTGAAGGAAGGGGAGGAAAAAATATATCTTTTAAACTTTTCTGCTTAAAATTTTATGCCCACTTTACCTAAATCTGGCCCTGGATAAAGCTGTAAAAGAGATGATGATGATGATCTTTTCATCAAAATCAAACTGCATTGTCCAAATTCACATTCCTGTTATAGTGGAACACATGATAACTCGTTTTTTTCCCGCGCATGACCCATTCTTAAAGGCTGTCTGGTCATCTGCACTTGCTTAGATTAATATAATAGGTATCTCATTATGAATGACAATTTCTCAATACTCCTAATATGCTTTGTCACAAAATAAGTGGAAAACTTACTGTTCATCGATGCTATTCAGTATGAGGGCACATAAGCCCACAGTCGCGCAGAGGTAACAGAGCTCAAATGCCAAAATATGAGGAACACAACAAACTCGACGCCATCTGCGAAGTAAAATGCAATTAAAATAATGTCAAACTCCTATTTTCTAATCCAAAGAAGGAAGATCAATTATGGGTCTGATAAATGTTTTATATGACTTTATTGACTTATATTTTGTTTACTCTAATCAGTGGCGTGTTTACAAATAAGTACAGTCATTTTTTTTTTTTTAAATATTTAGATATACAGGCTGTCCCATGTCAATGATGTTGTATCAAAAAAAGTGACCATGGTAAGTGTCAAATTTTAGTTTTGCTAAATTTTCTTAGTTCAAAGAGAAAGTTAACAAGAAAAAAATGTCTTCCACTAGTTATATGAAGTAAGCTATTAGGGCATTTAATCTGATGTAAGAAAGAGAGTTACTCAAACAGGTGCCTTTAATATTTTTTTTATTATTTCAAAATTTTATTACGAGTATTTAGTTAATTTTACTAAGGTGAGTTTAGGATTTAGAATGGACAGTAAATATTTCAAAACAATATATGATAACTAAATAGTGTCATGCTATTGAATAAATATGTTTCTTATAAATAATAATTAAAACATTAATAAAAACCCAAAGAAATTACTGTACTTCAATATTAAAACATTAAATATGTTAAAAAATTGAAATCAAAATAGTATTTATGCATATACATTTATAAAATATTACCGTATAAAACAAAATAAAAGAGAACAAGAAATTGCATTTTCTTGATACATATTTTTTTGTGTGAAATAAGTATTTTTTTCAGGTTTCATTCGCCTCCTAAACATTAGTTAACTATAAAATTGTTAGTGTAAAATCTAAACAAAACTGACCTCCAATTGGCAGTGGCTGTCACAGGCTTGGGTCTGAATGCCCTATAAAGCCTGGTGCATAGTTTTCCATACTGACTCTCGAGGGCTTCCGACAAACTGACAATCATCTGAATAACTGAAGCCTCCCCTTCCTGGGTACTGCCCTTTGCTTGATCTGTGAAATGAAACCTGTAAAATTGATGCACCCGGGACATCAACATCAAAAACATTTTCAGTCTTATTTGAATAAAAATGAGTGGAAAGAATTAATGGACGCTGACGCTGATAATTGATGGTAATACATTCGGTGAACATATTCAGTGACGTGGTCTGATATTAGTAAATATTATCTATTAAATTTACTACTCGTCTTTGTCTACCAAATGACATATGCCATAAAGCAGGTTATCAAAATAATGCAGGTTATCAAAACGAGATTTATAGTTTTCTAAAATAATAATTTTAGTAAGAGCCCGTAATTACGCATTTTTTAAAAATCTCTATGATTAATTTGCATCACTTTCGTAAGAGTGGCGGCGGGGTGGTGGTGGGCGTGGGAGTGGGATGCCAATCGGGTTAACGTCCAGGTAAAATAGCTGTAGGCATAATATCATGATATCACAATAAATTATTAATACAACATTAGTAATTTTATAATAAACATTATAAGTAATTATTTTGCCGCGAATAATTCATATAGAAGTTCCCTCCGGTTCTGGGTGGCACTTCAAAAAATAATAATAGAGCACCATTGAATAACTTTGACATTGCCTAACTGTTACCATCCAACATGAATAATGCGAAGAACAATATTATATTATTGTTATTTTATCCGAATAAAATTATTTTTATTACGAAATCAAAATAATAATGAATTTTAATTTGATTCAGTAGATGAGTTTTAAAAATTATTTTTTTCTGAAAAATATTTGTTATTCCTGTCTTGTCAATTTAGAAGATAATAAAATAAAATATAGTAGTAGCACACAACAGTACTGAGTGAAAATTGGAAAATGAAAAGATAAAATTACCTAATCGGTTGCGCAGGCAATGTGGGGGAGCTCTGAGGACCTGGCGGATGACAAAACATAACCTGAAGAACCAACTTCAAAGAATCGAACTTGTGGTTGAGTTTCATCATTAAAGCTTGTGACCAATACCAATCATACCTAAAAAAACACACAAGAAAATAAATAAGACCATTCTGTCAGAAGCATTGAAACTATTAATTTAAAACAAGTACAAGCCAATACTGCCCACTTTGTCGAACTATATATAATTATCTTATACTTAAGGGGAAAAAAACTGGTATGTAAGCAATAAATAAGTAGACATACAGAGAAAATGCTGTAAAATTAGATTATTAATGCATATTTATTAAAAAGTGTTATGTAGTTCTGAGTATACTTTTTAGTTTCTGGTGTAGAAGCCAAAAGAGCGTACATTAAACATAAATTAAGATGTTGTTCTTACTTATTAGCAGCAAACTTGAGCAGCAATCCCGCTATGCCAAGTATGAGCAAGAGACCTGTGGCGATGGCGAGAGCATTCGACCACCACACTCCGGCGGCGGCGGTGGCGAGAGCAGCGGTGGCAAGTGCGGCGTGAGCGCCAGCCCACCATGCCGCCCATCCCCCTGCCATGCCCTTGCCTGTGCTACCTTCTGCCCAGCCGCTTTCCTCCCACGACCACTGGTGTGCGAAGTTTTTCATTTCCTCTGATAATAAAATAATATTTTAAGATTATCATTGATTGGTAGCTTGAATTTATCATTACATTATTAATTGGCAAATTAATTCATCATGACAAATCTGAAGGAAATATGAAAGGATCAGAATGTTACTTCACATATCAAAATTTCTTTGTTAAACACCTTGGTCTTTTTCATATGACTACCAATTGCTGTAAAATTATACTATCAAAATACGGACACCACAAATGGTTACCAAAAACACCTAAATTTTACACACAACATGTTGTAATTACTTTTTTTATTATATGAGGTTATGGTTGGTATGCAAGTTAAAATATTTTTTGTAATATAAGAGTAAATATGTGCATAAATTTACAAACGAGGTAAGAATTAAGTAAACTACGAATCGTAAGTCTTTGAACTCCATAAAGTAGAAATAAAACATACAATTTGAAAATAAATCGTACGGCGTGTTGGAAAAGAGCCGACGATTAATTTACACCTAATAAAAAAACCCAATGTTAACTCAAGGTCGATGGTTGAACTATTATAGAATAATAAGCACGTAAGGATCTACTGCAGGAACTCTCCATTGGTATCAGAAATGCATCGTAATAAACGGTTCTTTTAGTATTGTTGAAAAATTTTATCAACGCCTGAAGAGCGAATAAAAAATTACTAACTTCACCAATTCTACAAGTTGATAAAAGAATTACAATGTAAAATATGAGCATTGCACCAAATACAAATAGCCTGTAGATCTTGCTCTTTGATCATATTTTGTACGCCATTTCTAATGCCCGAGATAACAGAAGCACCGTTAAAGCTTTGAGTGACTAGTTTTTTTGATCACATTAAATTAATACGAAATTCTAAAAGTATTTTTGACAGCGTTTCGGCGGTTCGGCTTTCAGACACATCAATAAAGACTAAAAATCGATACCGAGAAGTTCATCTTTAAAGATGAACTAGAAATATTTCATTGACGTTATATAATGAATCTTAGTTAAAAACAAACTATAATGTGATAAATCAATGAAAGGATGTAATTAATGAAATCGATTACATATTTGGCAGACTGGCTCTTTAAACTGAATTAAGCTAATCATTCTGAGCAAACATTTAAATTACTTTTTAATTTATTGGTGAGGGATATATTTTAACAATTATGTTCAAAAACCATAATTACCTTTTAATTTGTTTAATAAGAACGATTTTCCGGAACCCCATCTGGCGTAGAGTCCAACGGTAATAGGAACAGATAATGTGGGCTCTGATAGCATATCGGCTAACGCTGAGCTGTAGAGACCATAACCTAACATATTTTCATTGTCTTCATTTGTATTTAGTTTGCCTGAAATGATAAAGAATGGTTAGTGGCCGTAAATTAAATTATTTTTAATTAAACTTAAATTTAAATTAAAGTTAATTGTTTTTTAAGAAAAGTGATATTGATATGACATTAATATATTAAATATTCTTATTATGGTTAGCACTGCACGAAACAGTTTGTCACTATGCGAGGGTTATCTAAAAAGTTTCGACCCTAACAAGACGTATGTAGAAACCTAAATTTTTAGGTTTCTACATACGCAAGTAACATTTTCTGAAGAGATAGGCTCTGGCAATGACCTTTTAGCCAGATAAAGATTTTGCATTGGTTATTGTGTTGCTAAAATGTTATATTTAGGTTGCTAAAATATTTTATTTAGGTTGCTAAAATATTTTATTTTTAAAATATATTGCAAATAGCTACTAAGTTGTTTTAAAATCTTATAGGACTTTTGAAAGTCATAAAAACGTTCTTCTGGCTTCATATCCTGACTAAAAGGTTTTGAGACTTTAAGTTTTAGAAAGGTAGCCATATTAGCCATTTTTTGGCAAATAAAATGCTAAAATAGGATTTCTTGATTTTACACATAGATTATACGTTGCTTTTTCAGAACTTTTTTTCATGAAAATACCAGCACTTTTGAGGGCCATAATATGACCTTTTAGCATTATACGTATCTTATTGTAGCTCATTTAGTTTGTATTAAAACCTGAAGGTCTCACTAAGAACCATGTGGAATAACCAAATACCCTTTGGATTGCTATATAACTAATTAACAAAATACAAGTGCATTTAGTTAAAATCACAACTTCGTAGCAACAGCACTTTCCAATTTAAAATCGTAAATTTCACAAATGTACAGGATGTTGTTGCGAAAGAATAGTTAGAAGTGACTATTTTAAACATAAAATAAAAAAAATGTCATGGTACCATTGTAGGTAACTATGTATTTTTATCTATTCAGACCTACGAAATAACCCATTTTCGTCTCTATGACCATTTAAAATGCACACCGAATGGATTCAAAGTGCCGCAGTGGAGATAAAAAATGAGATATTTTTTTTTATCATCTATTATTTTCAATGTTAAATATTTAAAAAAATATATCAGAAAGTATTGTTATACCATCACATACTTAAAGGATCTAATCGACTTACCAGTGACTCTGTATATGTTTCATATAAATGTTACGAAGAAATTACATATTATATGAAATATTTTTTTAAATTATCTAAATTTAACTTTTTTTAAAAAATGAAGAAAAACTTCAATAAAAATGAATGATTGTATTGCTTTTCGTTTTAAATTATAATTATTTTTAAAAGTAATATTTTTGTTAATTAGAAAGTTTTATTTTTAATAATTTTAATGATTATTGTATAATTTTATTTTGAAGAAAGTAATTGTTTACAATTGTATACTAATATAAATACAATTGTATACTAATAATTACTTACGTGCACCAAAAATTTGTCCTAAAATAGTCTTGGGGTAAGTTAAGTCTATATTGTACGGTGTTTCTTGCTGCCTGTTTGGTCGATATAATAACTGACTGTTCTTTGGATTGCGCAAAAGAATTTCAACTATTGCCTATAAAAAAAAATATGTATTACAGAAATTGTTGTATATTGGTAATATTATACAAAATTGGTTATTGTGATTACAGAATAATAGCAGCGGGTTTCGCCGGTATAGATCCATACGATTACATAAATTTTTTAGTTTTGTGGAGGTAGTGTGACTGGCAACGCCACAGATAGTGCTTGCGCATGACTCAAGCCAATGGATGCGAGGCGGCGGTCGGCAACGGGTGAGAGTTACCGAGCGGGGCCGATGACATCCGAAGAGGTGCGCTTGCGCGGGAATGGCACGTCACCACCAGTCAGTCGCTGAGCGTCGATCACCGGCGATAAAAATTGTTTAAATTATATAAAAAAAAAACCTGATTTATTCATTTTACTGTTATAAATCTCCGTTCTTTACAATTGTTGCTTAGTTTTAGTACATGTTATATTATTGAAATGTTACCCGAATGGGAAACACCAGATATGAATGGGAAATAGATACACCAGAGAAAGACCAGGGGAATAAAGCGTTAATTGGACTTTGGACCAACGTCTTCTGGATGATATAGTTTTTTTTGTGTATAAAATGCAAATTTTTACAAAAATAATAAAAAAATCATAACAATAAAACTAGTAGACCCAGGACAATAAAATTTACTGTTTCTGTTAGATAATGCCCCCCCCCCCCATCATCAACATTGGTTCACTCATTACGTGACACCTGTATAAATTAATGCACTATTAAAGGAACACAAAAAAGTAAAAAAATATAAATATAAACAATCTGAAAAGATAAATAACATTTATGTATGATCTAATTACTTAAGGTAATTGCCTATCAAATCGATATTTCCACTACTATGAATTGTTTCAAAGTTTGAATTTCCCTGTAATGAGTCACATCCTTTAGGTGTGGTTTAGACTTTTGATTGTATAAGTATTGTGACATAACTTGTCAGTTATGAATTATATTTATTGATGATGACTTCATGACTTATATTTATTTATTAATATAATTAATATTTACACACAACATTACAGACTAACATCCAATACATTTTGAATATTTTTATATATACAAGGACATAACTGCTTGGCACAAGGTTTAGAGAGAGTTTACTACACAATGGCCATAGAAGAATAAAAAAAAAGTCTATCTCGGCAGGTAAATTATTCTATAATTTACAAATTCTGCCTACAGGTCTATCAAATATAATATTATTAGTATGATGTGCTGGCGCACTAAATAGAAAAATTAAATGGCATCGAATAGCTGCATTAGTTGATCAAGTAACATAGGTGAAACATTGTTTAAAATATAGAGTAACCAAATCTGAAAAGCATATTACATTAATAAACTAATTACATATTCGTAAAACCAAACCAAAATTTAAGGAAAGGCAATGTTGCATCACCCCTAAGATTTTATACATGCTATTAAATATTGATGTAACATAGTGATACTTATAATGGAGCATTTAGTTAAATTCCCGCTCATTAAATTAAATTCTAGCTCATTTGCCGTAGTCGATTTGTATTTACAAGGGTTTCATCTTTTAGTTTCAATTATATTAAACAATGAAAACCGTAAATAAGAGAAATGGATCTCAAGCTATTAAATATATATTTTATATTTAAAAAAATAAACTGAGACTTACTTTGGACCTAGCCCTCATAGCTATATGCAGGACAGTGTCTCCTCTTTTGTCGGAGGCTTGAATGCGGGCTTTCTTATCAATTAGCATTTGAACTATTTCTGCATTTCGCGTTCTCACTGCCCTTAAAAGCGCCGTATCACCATCCTGAAATAATATCAAATTTATAAGTGCCCCACAATTTATGATGAACCGCAATGATACTTTTGACAACCGATTGTATCTGTGATGTGCCAATTAGGAACCCTTTTTTAAAAAATAATTATTATGATATAGGGTCAAATACAATAATTTCTGTATACTAAACTAAGCTAAATTGCTTGTGCTAAAGTCATAGGAGATTGTGGTGAAAACGGAATGCCTATATTGTGAGGATTCAAGCCGGTGATAATTGGGTCTATAGTCAAACGCCTTAACCACCAGACTAAATGAGTCGTATTCCAGAGAGCAACAAAAAAATTGTGAAAACATCTGAAATAAGAAGTAACACTATAAAAAAAAAGAAAAGTGGAGTGGGTTGGCATTTTAAAATATTTCCATTATTCGTACTTGACACACATAATAGCTTTTGTATATACACTAACAATATTTTGGACTGTATTGCAAAAAGTAATGAGATTGAAAACAAATGTACCTTAGTAGCTAATTCGAGATCAGGATTTGCTTGTAGCAATAATTTAACTATTTTAGTGTGACCCTTTTCAATAGCCGTATAAATAGCAGTCTTTCTGTCTTTTCCTAAAGCATCTACATCTGCGTACTTCTTGAGTAGGGCTTCCACAATAGATTTGTGGCCGCCTTTAGTAGCATGAATAAGGCAGGTATCTCCATCGCGGTCCTGGAATATACATAAAAGTAATACAGATCATTATTTTGTTTTAGAAACAAATATTTCTAAGCTGATAGGCTTTTGATAGGGTTCTTGAATGATTTTTATTTTTCAATGAAAATTTATAACATAATAGAATGTATAATTTTAACAGATTGATTTTTTGTTTTTGTGAAATAACAGGCTTTTAAGTCAACAAAGATCTACAGAACTTTATATTTATTGCTCGACCACTAATAAGAGTAAGCACTGCGTGACATCAGAACACAGTAAGAATGTATTGAGTGCCCGCACTGCATTGCTCGGCTATGAGCTCTGATGTGTTCTGATGTCATACCATCAGGTATCAGGAAATATGGAATCTGCTATTGTAAAAAAAAACTTGTTCCTGCAATAAATGATTGTAGAATTCAGAAATGATAAAAAAAATGTGTAAGAAATCTATTATCTCTCTTATCAAGTGGAAACAAGTTTGGGAATGAGATTATTAGATGCTCTAATAAAGTGTAATTAAAAAAATATTTAATAATATTGATTTTGTAATGATACCAATCTTAATATGAGTCGAAAAACAATGACAATAACTATTTAACAATGTTTATAAGAAAAAATGTGTGTATATTATATGAAAAAAAAAGATTTTTCATAATACCTGTATATTAATGTATGCGCCAGCAGTTATTAGGGCAACTGCTATATCATAATATCCTTCCTTACAAGCTAAAGTGAGAGCAGTACATCCATCCTTGTCTAGCGCATTCAAATTAGGCTTATGTTCGAGAAGTATTTGTACAATTTCTAGATGATTACCTGTAATATTTATTATTTAATATAAAACACAGTTAAAAACAAGGTTTCACACCAAACTGTTATCTATATTTATCTTTATGATCAATCTCCTGAATTGAGGAATCGAAAATTACCCATTGTTGCCTGCAGCAGCGGAGTCCAGCTGTACATGCCGGGTGCGTCAATCACAGATGCAGCTCCTTGCTTTAAAAGGGCACGGACACTCTGGACGCATCCCGCCCTAGCTGCCCATACAAGCGCAGTGGTACCATGGCGGTCTGCCGCATTTGCTCTAGCTCCTGCTGCCAGTGCTCGCTCGGCAGCGATGCCATGTGAACGGCCCGCCGCCCACATTAGCGCTGTCACTCCGAAGGAACCGGCGGCATTTGGGTCAGCACCGGCAGCTGCCAGCACATCCACAATTGCCTCGTGGCCTTTATAGCATGCCCACATGAATGGTGTCCAGCCACCCTGTAAAAAAGGGGTTGATCAATTGAAAAAGTTATTATAGGTAACATAATTTACGCAGTCATAATTTAATGTTACATAGTCTATGTTTAAACTGAAACAATAAGGTATCTCTCAGTACTTTATATATATTGTTCCAGTAGTTTCAGAATTTATTGTGTACAAACAAAGTAATGTATATAATGGTATATAAAGTGGATGAACATATGTTTAACCTTGGACCTTATACCATGTTGGTGGTCCCGCAGGTGGTCCTGCAACTCATCTTAGTACTCAAGATGAGTTGTTTGATCCTAATTTCTAACTCACGTACCTGCCACATATGGTGCTGGTTCATGCAAACAAACTTCACCATTCATTCTAGCCAATTCTATATGTCGGAAAGACAAAATTTATCAGTGCAGTGGGGAGTGATGAACACTAACCATGTCTCTCTGTGTGATGTCAGCACCGTGCCTTAGTAAATCGTTAACAATGTCCAAAGCACCACGCTTTGTAGCTAGCGCTAGAGGGCCCCAGCCATCGGCATCTTGGACCCGGGGATCGGCACCACTGCTTAGGAGTGCTGACACGATTGTAGCAGAGCCTTTTTCGCAGGCAACCATAAGAGCTGTCGTACCATTCTGAAAAGCATTTTACAGTACAGTAAATATTACTATTCATAATGTAGATTAGATATCTGGATATGTAAAGAGGGCTCATGCCCTCTAGGTAACTGTTTGACACTAAGACTGATTAGCGAGGGTACTTTTTCTATTAATCTTATAGATTACGTAATGCAGTAAGAGCACAGCAGCGATTGAAAGCACAGAATTTAGGCCCTTATAAAATATTTAATGTTACGTATTTGGGATACTTACAATTGGCAGGTGAGACAGAAGAACGTCAGTCATAAAAGTTAGATTCTTCTTACTGTCAGTATGAAAAGCTTTGTATCTGCTATAGTATTGTCTAAGGATGTTGTTGTTTAATCTTTGTAATTCTACTCTTCTGTTGAGCTGGGATTCTAAAATGATTTTTTTTTTATAATTGAGAGCTGATCTGATCTGAGCTATATGAGTATAAGGAACATGAACTGTTGTAGATGTTTCCTTGCAACAGACACACTAAAGCCACACACGACATACTAAACATATGTTCTTGAGACATACTAAAGCCACTAGCAAGCTTAACTACCCCCCTTAAGTTTCATGGTTAGCCCCTTTAAGAAAACGGTGGAGGGATTGTCAATCCTATCGGTGGCTGAAGTGATTACTAAAGCAGGTGTTATTTCTTTTATTGAACATTCAGCACAACTATTACATAAGGCTGTCTCCAGGGCCACTAAGTACAGTAGGATATAAGGGTGTAATGGTATTGTATTGGTCATGGACAGATTTCAAGGATATAATCATTTGCTTAATCAGTGATGGAGATTTGTTGAATTATGGCATCCACATTAGTTCCCAAACCAGCCACCTGTGATGCGAACTATCACAAACTTTTAACAAGAAATTCTCATTTCATAAATTAAATCCTGATCGAAACTTAACATTTGATAATCCCTTCTGTTAGGATCAAAACACAGAATATGCTTCATAAAACTTTGGCATTCCAGTATTGAAATATTCGCAGGGAGAAGACGTCAGGTATTTAGACAGATCTGAATCTAAAGGAGCTTGGCATAGAAGGGCCCAGGAGGAACATTTACATAGTCAGAAAAACAGAATAGAGCCATCGTCGAACCAAAAGTTCTGCAAAGGATAAAAATAGTCACAAAGAGTACCTTCAGTAAGTATAAAGAGTAAAAACTAGTAATTTATTATTCTAAACACTAAGTTTATGAAAATCGTTTAACGTAGGAAACTCACTTCATCTTTATCATCCACAAGTGCATTTTTGTTGGAGGAGAGGTACGACTGAATACCATCGACATTATCATCTCTGATGAAGTTTATAAGCGTGCGAAAACAAGCTAGAGAGACCATCGACTCGCTGCGATGTAGGCTCTGAGGGAAAGAAAAAAAATATGTTACTATAAAAAATGCAATGGCCAGTTAGGTAGATTCATATGAAGTATAAATATATATTATTTGTGGAATAAAATATATTTATGAATAAAAATGAGTAGAAGAATTAATCTTATTGTAGCGTAGCATACAAAACTATTGAACTGACTTAATTTAAAATTAGTTTAGGAGTGTATCTCAGTGAGTACATTTAATGTGAAATGAGTAGTATTATTCAGTTATTTAGGAAACGACACTCGATTCCGGAATTCTAAAAAGTTATTCAAATACCTAAAATAAAAATAAAGTAAGGAAAAACTTGGGCAAAAATAAGAATACCTAAGATTCGCCAAATATTTATTATCTAGCTACCACCTATCTTACTATATTTTTTATCTCGAGCTAGGTAATATAATAAAGTAAGTCTTTTTCACGTGGGGGGGGGGTGGCTTATGTGCAATTGTAGTACGTCTTTCTTCTTCCCCCGCATGCAACTCGTGATGTGTATCTCACGAAAAAAAGAAATTTATTTTGAAAAAAGTTTCATATTAAAATAAAAATATTATAAATAAACTTTGTTATTTTTTGCTGACTATTATTATAACCGCCGCGCCGTTGGTCAAGGTCGGGAACAGCCAGTTTGTACTCGGTACCAGGCCCTTCCTCTCCTTGCGCAGGCGCTTAACTCCGCCCCTTGCGCTCCACCATATAACGTTCTCAATCATTCAAATGGTTTTTATTAAATTTGAAATTGGTTTTTCTAATAATTTTAACAGTATGCTTTGACAAAAAATGTTTGATTTTAAATACACCTGTATAGTTGAAAGTCGCAGTTGTTACGTATTTTGATCGAAAATGTAGAAGATTATTATGAATACCTTCTTAACACCAATGTAAACGTTATGATAAAAAATAATCCGTATATTTATTTTAAAAATATACTACATGCTGTTTCCTTTACATTTAAAATAAGGTTATCGAGAGTTGATATCGTTGTACATACAATAAACATATTCTATCAAATAAACATATTCTAAATATTTAGTTTTTCGTTGGCATAACTACATTTTATGATTACGCGTACGGATCGTAAATCAGCGTCTCGAAATAGTTTAAAAAAATATGGTTATCCAATGTCGAACTTTTAGCGAGAATGTTATTAGATTCAGAACTGAGAGCTAATGTATTCTTTTTTATTATTTGCGCATGTACCTAAAGATTAGCCGAAGCAATCGGTATTAGGGTTAGCAACAACACAAGCCATATGGCAGATAAATCAGGTCCTCAAGAAAGGAAATCATAACAGAAAATCAGGTCCTATATATTTTTTTACTACAAAGGTAAATTGATATATAAATGGCTCACCGCGATTTAGGAGTCGACGTTTCGAGTAGCTCTCACGACTGAATGCTGAAAGTGGCTCACGGGGTGTATTGTTAACTCGACGACGTCCTAACTAAATGCCTAACAATCACCAGTATTTATAACAAAAGTCATTATCATAAAACAATTAAATTCTGACAATTCGTTACGATTGTGATAATATAAACACGATAAACGTCTGTTACATTTCGCCATAATTCTATATTTTAGAGAAGATAAAGTTATACGTATTAGTAGGTTAGGTACCAAGTACTTGGGTGATTTAACTGTTGTTAAAAAACATATGTACATAAAAGAAATTTTGAAAAAAGTGGCAAATTTCATGTAATTAATGATAAAATAAGAATAGATATATGCTTGGACTGTGAACCATAGGCATACACACATAGTCGTGTATATTGCATATATCTAACAAATATTTGAAAGTGTAAAAGTGACAGATATTTGAAAAAAATAGTGAAAAGTTGGGTGTCAACAGGAAAAAATCGATAAAAGTAATTTTGTTTTTTTTTAAAAGTGCAAAACCTAAAGACACTATAGTAATATTTTCTAATAAAAAAAATTATGGCGAATCAAATGACAGATTTGTGATAAATGCACGCCTCGTGCCTGCACTCAAGATTTTACAGTAGACGGATGGCTTACTGTTTCAATTAGAGTTTTGTTTTAATAAAGATATACAGAGAGCTTCATATGTTATGACCATTGCGAGATTACTATATACTAAATGAACCGTTCGCACACACTATTATAATCGATTACAGGCCATGTGGGTTGTGTGCACACGACGACACGCAATCCAAGTAATCGGTTCATGATGTAGCGGAACCCCGATCGATATCGATAAGAGCAGGATTTGTTTTGTTTACACCCCGAACCAGTTTTGTGTGCTCACCAATTTCGCCAAGGCGAAGCGGCTTCGGTGGCCATAATCTAACCACGGAATCAACTCGACTTTTATCGATAATCGATTCTTTAATTTCTGAATTACAAAGGCTTAAAATAAAACACGGTCAAGTGTGAACTTACTTCAAATGCCGAAGGTTACAAAACTATTCTAAATCGTTTTCCTTAATATTCCTATGCAATAAGAAAAATAAAGTAGTACAAAATAGTATGATTTAATAGTAACTATTGAATCTTGTTTACACCGTGTCCCGAGATCCTACGGTTTCGAGTATTATTTACAAAGACGAAATACTAATATTCATCATGGTTTCCGAGAAAAAAAATGTAAACTTTACGTGATAATATACAATCGTTCGGGTCATAGACATAATATTTCAATTCATAATAATTATAATGTGGCACTGAACGTTCTTTTACGCGTTTTCGTACTTTCCGAGGCATCGTAACACACACGGTAAATGTGTTGATCGATAGTTGCCGCGGCGTGTGTGAGTAGTGATTTACGGCCTCGTCTAAATTTAGTAACTTTTAATTATATCTAAAATCAGAGTAAAATTTATAAGTGTACCTTTGCTAAGAACTAAATGATTATTTTCTCTACAATATGCACTATTTTTGGGGTAAATCGTACGCTGCATTATCGAACGCGATACGACAAATGAAAGTAACTCATTTTTTGGTTTAATTTATATTTCAAAAACAAAATTAATTTCAAACATCAGTTCCATTCTTCAGTATCCATAATGGGCACACTGAAGACGACAGACTGATTTTGTGTGTGTGTGTTCGATTACTCGATTTATATATAAATAAAATAATAATAAAAAAAAAAAAAACTCAGTGGAGTGGTACATCACCAAAAATGTGGATATTTTGAAGATTTTCCGATGTTACTTACCTCTTAGCTAGGCCTAAGACAACATTCTCATTTGTATAGTTCTAATGATTTAGTATGTGTCTGCAGACCCACATTTCAAAAACTCTAGTCTTTCAAGAACCGTGTCTTTAAGGGTTAAGAGGCGGTTATCTAGTTAGTTAAGATATTTTGCATTACGACATTATTATTATATCACGGACGATTGAATTAATAATTAATCAAATAAAAGAGTTATCCGTTGAAAAAAAAACACATTACGATTGTTTGGCCAAATTTACGCACTCGTACATCCCTTTACGTTTAACTTCACAGGCACATAATAAAAGCATTTTGTTTGACAGCGATCAAATGCCTCTATTAGATGCTTGTATAGGCAGATCGCGCTCATTCGCATCTTACTGGCCACTCCATAATAGCGTCGCACTCTACGATACTCCATTAAAAGACGATAACATTCGATTTACACTTAACCTACCCGTTTCACTTTAGCTAAGCTTTCTTTACGTCGTCTCCGCTCTCACGAGGCGTGAATGTAAGACAATTTCCACTCACTTTGTCTTCCTGGACCATCTCACGGTTAACCACACGATCTGCCGCCCTTGCATGACAGATAGGTAGTAATAATGTGCGCATTTGCTATGATTGATATCTTAGTGTAAGAGTCAGCAACGTAAATTTAGTAATAATTTATTAATAAGGTTGTCCCGTAAGTCATGGTTGAAACAGATAGAGATTTTAGAGGACCCTATTCTCTATTAAACCCTATATATATGTGGTTATAAGTTATGGTTAGTTTAAAAGTAATTGATACTTTTGTGATCTTTCAAAAAACGCTGACCTTGTTTATAAAGATTTTTTTTCTATTTAAAAATAATTTGATTAAATTATATTTCTTAATATTGTTATTACTAATTTATCATTCTTTAATTCTTCATTGGAAAAGTCCATCATTCAAATTAAAATTTTGTAAAAATTAATGTATTACATAAGGTTGTCCGATAATTTAAAAAACGGTTAAGTTTTATGCACTTCTCAAATAATATGATTTATTATACTTTAGTTAATACCTTGCTATTTTTTGAAGGGAAAATAATATCAGGGATTTTTTTATAACTGCTTTTAGTTTTAGCATAAATGGTAATGGCAAAAAAATATGTACTCTCCTCTAAATATATTGTTGAGTTCAGATAATGAAAATATCGGATAGATCTGTCACTGCCGCCCTATCCATCCGTTTAGGTGGATAGAGTATTTAATTGCACACTTTAGTGAACTTCTATTAGAAACATGATCTTGAAGAGCTAGGTGATCAGGATTTTAGACGCGCACTATTTATGGCTTTGGTGTAAATCATGTAATTCCGTAGTGACCTCCTATTTGCATATTAAATTGAGTATGCGACAACCACATTAATATTACAACTGAGAACTATACAAAGATGCTATATATACCTAAATATATATATAAAAATATATATATAACGAAACTGTAAACATAATTAATCGTTAGTCTGACATAATATTTAGGCGCTAGCTCTGGTGATACTTTTGGGTTTAGAAGTGAGCCAAAATTAAAGTTGGCCTACGTTTAAAAAGACTAGGAAGATGGAAAACGCGAATTGGTGGGTTTGAAGAGATAAAGTGGATATTTCAAAATGATCACCCTATACTGGCATCTACATTCAACAATGTTTCCCACGCCACCACACCACGCCTCTTTATATAAGAACAAAATCAACGTGACAATCACATACACCGATTGACTTCAAATTTCAGTTGATAGCGCTAAAGCGCTGATAACATTATAGTTGAAAACGCACTAATTTCACACTTCAGTTTTGACGAAACAGTTTGTAGGTTTTTGTTTACTGTACATTTAGGAAAAAGAAACTTTGTGTTTCTTCGGCGCACAATTGTCACGCGTTATTTTTTGAAAGTCATCAATAATATTTTAATGATGATCATACGCTTTGTTTAACTTCCTTCGAGTTTCCAGAAGTAAATACCGCATGTATTAAGGCTGTCTGTGATATTGTTTAGAACTATATGCCACCTTTTCGTTCTGAAATATTAAATACCTATAATACTTTGCGATGTGCGCTTGTTACTCATTCCAACATATCAGTTTACCATTCCACCCCCCTACCTACTCACTACTCTCACACTTCATTCACACTTATCTCACAGTTATTCGAGCCTCTATATTACACACCCATTAGACGACTTTTTAAATGTATAGCAATTACACGATAATAATCTCTTAATCTGGGAATCATACTTGTAGGCCATATGTTATGTATAGTATTAATTATAATCGTGTTCTATGTAGCTGTAAATAATTCTTTTTAATAAATACATTGTGTGCGCATATTCACTTTTAAATTAGCTCTTGTCTGCCTAATTAGGATTCACCGAATTAAGGCAGCTATATTTTGACGAAAAAATATTGCAAAGAATCGATATGAGCTAGGTAATGCACAATTATTTAGGGCTCTTCTCAACTAAGCTAAATTTGATTGTGATAGGGTCAGGACTATAATGTGCGGACAATAGTCAATCACCGCCATGCCCTTAATTAAGCGATATTGTACGCGCGTTTATAGATGGGCGCTCGTGTGCATGCGCGCAATGTAAGATAAATAATACTAATATTTTCCTCGGTCGTTTCCGACTTGGACTTGAGCTCGGCGGGTTTAACGGCGAAATGATTTAACGATCTAAATCTAGGAGGACGTTTCTTATTCCACGATCACTTGTTTATGAATTAAACATCGAACTACCTCCTGCATTATTTATTAGGACGCGTCCAGTGCAAGTATAGTTCGTGAATACGACGAAGGGTTCCATAAGTGGATTCTCGTAAATATTTCGTTTTTATTAAGTTGTTTTTAGTAGACGCTTACGAATACGTGTACTACATATGTTAACAACTAAGGGTAATATTGAAAACTAACATAAAACTTCGTAGTCCAGAGCCCAAAGCTTTAGAAGTTACTTCTAAACTACATGGTTCAATTTCTTAATATGAGGACCCGAAGGCAATAAAAAAGGGCGTGACTCGGGGTACGTTGGCATTGCTGTCAAACAACATGAATCCCGAAAGACAGTTAGAATGACGCCGAAAGTCACTTGTGGGGGGGGGCGAAACCCGGGGTTAGACGAACAGTTACTAAAAATCAGGTGCAGAGTTAGAATATAAGAAACGCGAACATGCTGTAAAGAAATAGAAAATGTAATGTTTGTTGGTGGAATATATTCATATTTCGCATTTCGTATCCTTTTAATTCATTTATTTAAGATTTAACAAAATTACAATATGAAATTATTAGTTATTAGTAAATCTTAAAAAAAAAAATCCAATAGCATTACTGATTTTAATCAACTTAAAAAAAGGAGGTTTTCAATTCGATCTGTGAAATGGAGTAAGCGATTTCAATGATTTTTTTTCAACATGATAGGGGATTTCTCAAAGGTGGATATTTTAGTTTAGTTACATTTAGTGTGAGGTAGGAAAAAAAAAATAACACTAAGTTTTCCGTTGGAATATAGAAGTGATTAATACTAAAAATAAAAACGACTTCAAAATAAAACCTAAACAAAAAAAATAAGAAATAGAGGTTTTTAAATCATTTTTTATGTATACCAACAATGGTCATAGAACCATGACACTGCGAATCAAACTGCTTTACCGGACACCGTCTGTCAGGGTATTTTTTATAAAAACTAACCAAGCAAGTAATTACTTTACACGATTTAATTTATTGTTACACATTCCATACATTTCGATTATTAATTAAACACAGCACCTACATAAAATGCTAGCTCTATAATCTAGTTTAGAGTTTGTAAATTTTAGATGTTCACTATTTCGAATTACAAACTGCAGATTTAACGAACTATTTTCCACGTTTTACGTCGCTCAATCAAATTATTGAATCGTTTTTTACCGATAAATACTATCGAAAATTGATTTTTTTCAATCGTTTCATTAAATTGAATCTCTTCGCTCTTAAGAAAATAGAGAGTTTACAGCCATAGCGATACAAGAGGTTACCGATTTGGTTACGGCGTGTAGAGCGTCACATTACGGCACGCGCAGTATATTGGTTTAGCCGAAACAAGTAGTTTAGCGTTAAAACTGGTTATTACTAATTAATACTTTTTATTCTGAAATTAATATAATGAAACAATTAAAAAGCATTTTTTGTTAAAATTTGGCATTTGATTTTAAATGATTACATTACAACAAGGAAATTAAAGGTAGCTTTAAAATAGATCATTTCAATTTTCCGAGGTCAACCATTAAGTAAAGAACATATGACTATTTTTATGATTTAATTTAAATACAAAGGTAATATTATGATACACCGTAAACAGTAAAATATTGTATGTTTAATAAAAAAATCAAATTAAAACTTCTTTACGATATTTACGGAGATCAACCTTTGAGATATTGCGATTATGCCAATAGCATTAAATAATTACTCGTACAGCTTTCACATGGTGTACTAAAAATAATTGATCTGTTAAAAAATAATAGCAATGTAATCTTTTCTAAGGAAATAGAATGGTGCATGAAAGCGTTAAAATTTCTATGGATACTGAGAAGCTATTTATGTTAAAAAACAATCAAATTAGTGGATGTTAAACGGTCAAGGTAAAAAGGGGGAAAATGCGAGCACTTTTTAACTCGTGTAACTCTATTGTCAAAAAAGAATATTTTCCACCCTGCATATACGCATTAGAAATAACCGGTGATGCTTACACATCATATCTAAATTTTATTTTTTTATTTAAATTAAGGTTGAAGTGGCCATGGCATAAGTATAAATAATACCTGTTTTTATTCTGTTAAAGAAATTAAAAAAAAACCGTTATGAATTGGGTTAGTAATTAATATCAAATAAGTAATAAGATTATTGGGTAATCAATTCATGCGCACAATTACGAAAATGTTTATGTTTTAAATAATTATCAATTCAAACGATGATAGCAATCGCTATACAGGAAAGCTGTCGAGATTAAAACGAATTAGTAAACCATATTCAATTGACAGGTTGACAGCATAAGTGTTAAATTTGGCAATATTATGTCAATAAAATAACGGACAAGGCAAATAGCACGAGCGAACGTAGCGACAAAGGATGCTGCTATGGTGGTGGCTGACCGTGTTCGAGTGTCTCCGGAGGGCGAAGGCGAACGCCTGGCTGAACCGCCGGGCGGGCGGCTCGTCGCCCTCGGCCGCCGGCGTCACGGTCAGCGTCGGGATCGGGCCGCCCGGGAAGCCCTCTGGAATGGCCAGGTGCAGGAAGGACATGCCCCGTCTCTTCCTTCCGGCGCCGACGGCGAGACTTGGGCTGGCAGTACCGAGGCATATGCTGTTACTTTTGTTTCGCCTCGTCGCCCCGCGCACTGCGTCGAAGGAAGCCAAGCTCCCGCCGGACGACGAGCTGCCCGGCGGCAAACGGAGCAAACCTTGCCCGTCTCCATCAGGACGTGCGTCGCTGGCCCAGGGCGGCCGGTGGACGTTCTTAGGCGCGTGGAGACTGGCCACGAGACAGCGCACATGACCATAATCATTTTCCGAAGGTTTCGACATTTGGAGTGTCAGAACGTTCACAGTTTAAATAAATAAATAAAAAGTTTTCACTCGCGCACGGCCGACACGAAGGAAGCATAATTACCCGCACGGCGGATCTTGGCGTCCTGCGAAAATGAATTAAATTAAATACGTATCTCTTCGAGTATTATTAGAGTGTATCTGACGGAACCGTCGGTATCTGTCGACAGCATCTTCGAAGAGGGAGGGCCTGGCATTGGAATGAATGAAAGCCCGTGTCGTTTCGGAGAACGCACGCTATGCACGAGTACTTTTGTTTTGTGGTTTTCGCGATGCGTCTGACTGCCAAGAGTGCGATGCGCCAAGTTTATTTCCGCGCGGGCGGAGGACGTCGCTTGTAAAATAAATCAAAGAATTCGCCTCAAACCTACGAGTGAGTAGCTACTCCAGCTCAACATGGACACCTTCTTGAAGAGGCTGGACGACTTTTCGCACGAGAGCATGGCGCGGCCGGAGCCGACCTTCGCACTGGCGCTGTTCGGGTCGGTCGCTGCTGAGTGCTGACTGACTGCGGCGCGTCCGCACTATTTGAGATCGCGCGAGACATTGCCTGGCACTTGGCACTTGGCACTTGGCGTCGGCCGGCCAGCGAGCGAAATTATTGAATGAGCTTTGACAGTCGCCGACATAAATGCACGCGCTAACGCGGCAAACATCTCGCTTTCAACAGCTTCGGAGCTCATCTTACCAAAGATAGAACGTGTCGCGTCGTAGTCACGAGGTCCTGAAACTGAATTTAATTATATTTATTTTATTTTATATTTTTTATTTTATAGTGCCTTATAAGAAATTGTGTGTGTGTCTGAATTACTAGAAAGTTGTATATTGTAATTTAATAAATGAATAAATAAATATAAATAAAAAAATAAAGTTAGCTACGGCGATTCTAATATCAGTTACAAGAGATAAAAACAATACAATAGCAATTTATAACTGACATTTTTTTACCAAAAATATAAAAATAAACATATATATGAAATACAGTGATGTTTACACAAAAAGTGTAATAATATGTTATGTTTATGTGGAAAATATTTTAGTTTAAAATAATTTTGCTTAATTTTGTAAAACACATACTAATAATAATTAAAGGCACTCTGTTTATTTTTGGTACGTACTTAACTTTTGGAGTACCTATAAATTTATTATAAATACAATTAATGTGTAGATCTAACTTCAGAATTAATCAAATTATATAAAACTAGTTAAAATATTTAGAAAGGTTATGTCAAAATTTAAGTTCGAAAAAATTGTTGGCGATTCACGCAAGAAAAAAATGTCACAAAAACCCTTCTTTAATTAATACTTCACCTCAAGCTAGATTAGTCCATTAGACCCAGGCATTAGTCGTATGATTTAAACTTTACAACTCACTTCAGAGACAGTGGCTATCACTCGCAAATCTGGTAACTATAACTTAATTTATGTCGGTATTTCCTTTTTGCTTTTGTATACTGTAAGCGCCTCTACTTCTTTGACTGCTGATGTTATGATCACGACATGGTATTACAATATTGCAATTTAGTTAAAAACCAAAAATCGCGTAAACTTTTTTGAAAGAGTTGAAATTTTAGGGGATAAGGAACTTATTAGGAGAGGTATAAGTCTGTACATTTCCTAAAAGCTTACCAATAACCCAAAAATCATAAAAGAGGATGACCCAAAACCTGGAAAAATATTTAAAAATATAATAAAAATATGATAACAAGAGCGAGAATAAATAGGTAGGATAAAAAAACATATTTATTATTATGTAAAAATAGGTAGTTTGCATATATTTAATAATTTAAACACCGTCGTAAAAAAACCCGTGATAAATGAGTGGTTTTATTATATATATTTTGGAAAATCAACATCAAAAATTATAAACAATACAACACTTAAAATATATTTATTTTTTGATGAAAACTAGCATTCATCACACAAATTAAACGTAAAGATATATATTCATTGACCAATTAATGGTGGCCAAAAGAAATATCACCATTAATTATTATAGGTAATTAATTGATATTCTTTAACAGCGAAATGAATAAGATAAATAAGATGAATATGATAATATTGCAGGTAAATAATACTTGCATAACGGTAGATTAATTAAGTATATGATATTGCTGGGTTTGAGAGGCGGTGGTCTCCCGTTGCAACCTACGGTTAAAAACAGTTTTGTTATCGGAGGGGGGGATGGGGGGTAGGTCATTCCACTCGCGTTCTGAGGGGCAATTCTTAAAAGCAATCCTAAAAGGTATGTTTGGTTTCGTACGTTTTGTGACGGCCGCATTTCAGTTCGGTTCACTGGACTTGCACTTTTTGCTTGGGTTTGCACTTTGAACGATAATTTTAGCGTGCTAAAATTTTAGATTGCTTTCAAGAATTTCCTTTTTAGATATTCTTCTTCCTGAATAAATGTTTAGTTTTAGCAGGATAGTCATTCCGAACCAAGGTGAGTTAGCTTAGTACGTTGGGGGCTAATTTCAGATGAAGCAGGTTCATTAGTTACAGTTTTAAAAACATTTGTAAGCCGAAACATAGCACCATAGGCTGAGGCCGATCCTGGGCTGAAGGATCGCCGATAATGGATGTTTTAATATGGTTATGCTAGCTCCAAACTATAAATTAAATCTTAAACTTATTTCGAATTTATTAATTTTAAGTGACATGAAATTTAAATGTAAAGAAAATTACTAAATTAAATAACACATGCTATAATAATGCATGTTTATAATTCAGAAAACATTAACGTTTAAACGTTACTGGAAGAATATGAATAAGCAAAAACTTTCGTTTCAATTTCAATAAATTTATTAAACATTAATCGTAGGAATTATAAACATTGGCGGTTGAAGTATTTAAGCAGATGGCGTACAGGCTGATAAACATTAAGAAATATTAGTAAATATTGTAAAAGCAAGTTTAAATAAGTGAGGAAATAATGAGATGCGACCAGCAGACGGTATATTTTTGTAGGTACTATTTCAAAGTAAACCCTTAACTAAAACTTTATTTATTTTAAATAACGTAACAAAAACAGGTCGATTAAAAAACTGAAATATCGGAATCATGCGGAATAAAACGCATCCGGAATTGAACCTCGGAACACATGCCTATCGCGGACAGCTCCCGGACAACGTATTAATCTTAAACCACACCATAAGTCATCTGTAATATAATTAAAATAAAAACCCGTCGAATGCTTGATTTCGATATTGTAAGGAATGCCTATACATGAATGTAGGTAAGACTTTTTTTTCATTTTTATTTTTATCCTACATAAATAAATTGAAATCAAGGATATAAAGAATGGGAACTAATTAATTTTTCAATATGACTAGGCAATGCAAATGCGTAAAGATATAAGATTATAGGTCATGTGGCCTGAATCGGTCAAATATTTAGTAATTTATACACGAAAACAACAGTAAAGTCGCGCGACGCCGTTTGGGCAAAACTAATTTATGATGTTATGATAACGCTTCCATGATATGATTATTATTTTAGAGCAAAGAAGGTTTATTACAAAGTGAAATAATTTAAAAAAATAGTTAATTAGGTTTAGTCATAAATTATAAAACGTATTATGTCTGATGTGTTTATAAAAAACCATATAATTAAGGCAAATCTATTTTCACAAATATTGGTTTTTAAGAGAACTCAAACACTGTATTGTTGGTTTTATCTCTGCATTATCTATGATTCTAAAGAATTAAAATGTTAAATTTTTACCTTGTCTAAAAGTTAAGAGTCTCTAAAAGTCTGTATTTTGCGATACATTTTATCAAAATGCAAATTCAACAAGTTTATATATACATCGATTCTGTTTTCCATAACTAATCAACAACGGTACAAAGTGTTTATGCGTTAGATGAGATAGAACCATTTAAAAGCACGCGCCATCAGGAAGAGACCCCTTAAATAAGCAATACTAGCATCAAATCGTATTAATCTGCGTTATTGATTAATCGTTAATCTGTTGGTTGGATCTTCACACTTTCCAATTTAATACTTCTTGAGGAATTATTGCTTATTGCTTCACACTTTCCAATTTAAATACTTCTTTAAATTTAGACTTTTTGAAACGAGTCGGCAGAAGGCGAAGCTGTGTTTAGACGATTCCATTCGTCAAACACAATCCGTCATACAATGAATAGAAGTGTTTCAGAGGTAATTATTCCCATACATATTTGCGTCAAAGACAGAAATTCACTGACTATTATAAATACATCCGTATGCTATCTGGGCGTTGCGACAAATATAAGATAATATTTAACTTTCAAAGCAGTGTACACTAGGCAATGTAATAAAATGAAAATGTTATTAGAAATGATCTGATTACAGCTTGCATGTAACGTCATAGCTGTTTTCCATCTATTTTCCTTATTAGATATTTTTATTGTAATACTATTGCTCTTAAAGGACACTGTTTGTTAAAAACCTAGTGTTTTTTATTAGTTTGTGGGCTTTTATTTTTTTATTCTGTAATGATATCTCAATTCGAAAATAAATTAAGTATGATGAAATAATGGATATTACCAACCTTATGGGCGGTAAAGATTAAACCAGTTTAAATAAATAAAAGAAAAGGAGTAATTATTATTAGGTTAATTGTTAGTAAATCAATAAAAGTACGGTACATACGAGTTACAGGGTGTGAAATCTGGTATACAGGATCTAGCTGTGAGTTATACTATACCTAACTTTACTTTGAGGATAAACTAGGAAAATAAATAGGTACTTACAGGTCAAAGGGTGTAGGTGGTGTGCAGGCTACCAATAGGGCCAATCTGTATGATCTCGTATACCCTATTTTTAAGTTTAGGATCATAGTTAATATAAAATGCAGTGATTTGCTGTAATAATAAAATATCGTCAAAAATAATATGAGAATAAAACGTAAGACTAATATCGCGCTTGGATATACAGAACTTCATTATTAATAGTATTATGTTTTGGCATAAATATTTACATAAAAATGACATATGAAATTTATATATGATGGTTGGTACGTGACTGATTGAAATACAATTTTCAAAAAAAGGTTAATAATAATTAATTTTGTGAATGGTAAAAATAAATTGAGAGAAACATAACACGATAAACATATATTTTTTTCTGGTTGTAGCGAACGTTTTGTACGAGTAGCGACAACGCGGAGTTGTGTGTTTGTTCCTTGAATGATATTACCTCTCAAGGAAAAATGGTACTTTAGGATAGGTACTACGAGTCGTGTAAAACCCACGGTATTCCAACTTAGTAATATGACTTGAGAATTAAGTTCACGTTCTCGACGTAATACAGGATGTTTAGTCGAATCAATAAAAAAATGTTATTTTCGTTGTATTTAACAATAACAAATAAAGTTTCAATTGGGCAGCTAGACAAAGTAGTTATTACTTATTTTTCTTCGGCTAAGTGTTCATTGGTCTTGTCGCCGGTTTCTGAATTAGAGGTCCCGCGTTCGATCCACTGTGCCCAAGCAATTTGTTAAATGGTAGAAAATTAGAAAAAAGTAACATCTTTGTCAAATGTGTACCATATAAAAAAATAATAATTATATAAAATAAAAACATAAAAAAAACATAAAATATAAACATATAATTTCTCTTTTTATTTCATTTACGGTAATACAACCGTACGTACAAAATACGGACATATGGCAATTCTAGCAATGTCAACTGTTAGAAACTGATTCGAGAATAGATAGACCTTCAATCTTTTTTCAGATCTATTTTTCGTTTATCTTAATAGACAAAGAATACAATTTCGGAGTCAACTGCGTAAAATAAAACTAATATTTATTTTCCTATTATTGAAATATGTATGTGTTAATTTATATTAAATAAACGTTTGTCAGACAAATAAATTTTTATTTAGAGCTCTGTGCCATGTAGTAAGATTTGTTTAAACACGATGTATACGAGTATAAGCACAATTTGAAAATATCGTGAACTACAAAATTCGTAGGCAAAGTTTTTTTTTTATTGAATACCACAAGTTGATGAAAATTTGAAAAAAAAAACAACAAACAACGCTGCTTTCGCAATGGAACAATTGACAGCTCTTCGATACAAATGTGGAAAGGCTGTGACTGCTTTTTGGTTTCATTTTATGATTTCCGTTCATTGCGAACGCCACACACGCACATGACGTATGACGGGTGAAATTGCATTTTCATCTTAAAATCGGGATAAAAAAAGTATTTAAAAATAGCGTTGTAACTAAATAAGCGTCATATCCCATGAATCATTACATAATGATTCATCATTTATATGTAGTTGTTTTTAGCCGTATGTTTGCTGGAAAGTATAAAAATAATTTATGACTACACCGCCACAAATAAAGTCACGGGCATAGCTCAGTTAGGATAGATTTTGTTTTTTTTATTATCATAAGTTCTGTATACGTATGCATATTTATTTTTTTTTAGACTAACTGTAGTTAGAGAGGTAGTTTAGGTGAGAAGAGAACGAAGTGAATATGAAACAGTACTTTCATGTACAGTCGGCGCTAAAAGAGACCACAATAAGCAACATCCTTGTACGATTTCGTTGGTTTTTGGTTACGGAAATACGTAGAAATATTCTTTACATATTCATAAGTAGGCGTCGAATATATAAAAAAACATAATTGGGACATTTATTTGAATATAACTGGTTGTGTTTTTTTTTTAAAACATCTAAATTCCATTACATAATCAATTTGGGGTTTGGAGCGCTGCGTTAGTTTACTAAAAAGTAAAATGCCAAATTATCGGGTCATGCTTTTGAGACAAAATACTACATTCAACAAAAAAATAATAGCATTATTGTCATATCAAATATAAAGTCGTTGGTCAGAAAAATAAATTAGTTATTTAACATCCTCCTTATGCCGAATTTAAAAATAAGTTTTGCTTAGACGAAATTTTTAGCGACAAAACACTTTACACTCAAACTCACCATAATATGATCATTTTATATAAAATGTAATTCTTTGTTTTAATATAGAAAATACATTTTCTCTTGGCCATTTGAAGGGCACCTGAAAATATTTAAGTAAAGCGGAAGTAGGGCCCTAAACATGCCATGTGTCATTGTCTATATAAGTGTAAGGTATGAATGAAGCTTACAAAAATATTAGAGACTTCGGTTACTTTCTTAAGGAAGCAGTATGTACCTATTTTTGTTATAGCACTTTTATTTTCAAGTTGATTTTCGGGAAATAGTTAATCTATGGCTTTTATCGACGGAGCCATCGTTTCGGTTTATATGGGTCGGTACTTTACAGCTGTTTTATAGATGCAATGAAATGATTTTGGCAGGGCCGGATTTAGATGTAAGCTCCATCGATTTCGAAAGGTTTAAAAATATTTTTTTTTTTATATATGTACTCGTATATAAAAAACATTTATAGTAGCTTTTTTTTGTTTGGTACATTTTTGTTAGGTTTTTAATCAACGCATTGTAAACTGGTCTTATCAACCCACTCAAGATGCTTAGACGTAGAAAAGAAATTGAACGAAGGTGGAGATATCTCGCATCTTATAATGGGTGTTTTTTTAGAGGCGTGGTTTTCAATCTGTCACTACTTTTTTCGTAGTTGGTGTTTCTGACAGCTGTCACTTGATTTATGCTCAGTTTGGTTTGCCATTTCATAATGAATAAATAGACTTACTCCTGAACAACGTTTGCAAATAGTGCAAATTTAGAAAAAATCACTCTAAATTTTTTTAAAATCACTCTAAAATAAAGTAAAAATCGCGTCGTGGGCCTGTGGCGTGGCCTCCAAGATCATGCGATTTAACACCGCTGGACTATTTTTTGTGGGGTTATGTGAAGTCGCTTGTCTACGCAGATAAGCCGGACACTAACGCCTTGGAAGAGAATATTCAGCGCGTTATTGCTGACATACGGCCCAACTTGCTGCAAAAAGTGGTTGAAAATTGGGCCTCTCGGCTGGAATTTGTTCGAGTCAGCCGCGGCGGCCACTTACCCGAAATCATTTTTAAAACATAATGGCAAACCCTTATCTTTATAATAAAACTAAATTCTTAGCCATAACATCAAATTATATGCGTTTTATCTCTTCTTGAGAACCACGCCTCTAAAATCATCACCCTATATTAAGATTTTCAACAGCTTGTTCATGTGATACTTGGCAACAATGTGATATCAGATTTAATTATAATTATTTAAAAGATTAGGAAAATCTTCTGTTTTTATCGCCTAATAAAATGGTCTATAATCTGAAAAATATTACTAATCGCGCGACGGAATATTGAAGTACGATTATTATAGTTTTAGATAATACATTTTGACAAAAAAAACTTGAAAATTTATTAAAATATTGAATGACTTAAAACAATTAATATCTTCCCTCGTTCCAGAAGGTTTCCTCGAGCAACGTGTCAGTCCGCATCGCGATTCAGCGAGGAAACCACATGCATTTTATACATTTCGAGACAAACACTCCCCAAAATAATTTAAACGAAATTTATTATTTAATTTCATAGTTTTTTAAGACATTTAAAGTTATTTTTTTTTGTTTCTATATCTGGGTTCATAAATATATCATTTAAAAATTGGGTCAAATATTTAATGAATTAAATATTTTATATTTTATGTAGGACGAATAAAAAAGAGACAATGTGTAATATAGCACAGCGACTTATTCAGACTAATAATGACAATAATTGATATAATATAATTGATAATTGAAATAATCTCTTGTGTGCAAACATGTTACTATAACTTTCTATTTAATAAGTTTGTTATTTTTTTACATATTTTTATATTAATTTCCAAAATTTTGATTTACGTTATAATGAAAAAATCCCGAGAAATCGATTGAGATTAGAAATTTATTTATTTATTCAAATATTTAAAAAAAATATAAAGTTATAATTACAAAACAATTTTTACCAAACTCCAGAAGTTATCGTTGAGTATCCATTTAACTAGGCTCTTCCTATAGTAATATTTATAGTAGGCAATGCCACAGCGACGTTACTACTCTTTAGATTAAAATGTTCTTTTTGTGAAGAAACGTGATTGAGCAGAAAAGTATCAGCAATAAATGTAATAAATACGTGTGAAATGAAAAAGTAATAAGAACCGTTGTAATTTTAACGATTCCACGCGTTAAATTAAAATAAACAAGTTTTATTACGATACAATGTACCTACCAAATAAGTGTCTACTCTAAATCCAAGAATTTATAAAACTCTAGCGTATAATTTTAAAATAGTATTTGAATGGAATATTAATGATATACTGAACGTAACATCGATCAGCGATTTACATGGAATGAATATTAAGTTAGAGGAGATTATTTCACGTTTACTATGGCGGTTTGGGATTGATAAAGTGTATTTTTTGGGCTTAATTATTTCTAAAAAATAAAATTATAATATTTTTAGTTTCACTAATCTGTATAACTATATAATAATTCACAAACCATACTGTGCTGCCTTATAAACGAAGTGACCCGAAGCATCGTCGAATTGATTCTAGGTCGATTATCCGAATTTGCGTGCATCTTTTCCAAATCTTTAAATTGAACGCACGAAATTAGATTTGATGACGGAGAAGTTTTTACCGGACTCACGAAACTTACTATGTACGGGGAGTCCTATGAAATCGATGCTTTTATCTGGAGGTTAAGTTTACATAAGCTTCGCAGTAAATGGGCGAGCATTGCGCATTTTACTTAGCACATCTTTAATATCGCTACGGCTGCTGATAAGAATATTCTCCTATGGTTGTAAAGCAATTAAATGCAGGGCCGGCTGCGTTTGAGGGTTAAATTATTTACGAGAAAATATAAACACATCGTGTTTTTTATTCTTTAAGAAACACCTCATATTTTGAAAGTGAAATATACTAAAATATGTAGTGTTGTATTGAAAACAACATTTAATTATTTTTCTACTTGGTATAGTTTCGACGCAGAACCCATATTATCACCCATAGATTCCTCCGTAGAGACATGTAAAAACCGTATGAATATTAAAATTTTTGTTTGTATAATTATGGGAAAGCTTTAACGTGACAATCAAAAACACAAAGGTATTTAAAAACAGCAAAATATATATTTATAATGAATGAAAACAGTGAAAGTTAACAATCATAACACATTATTTATATTTATAACCAAAAAACAATGTCAACAGAAAGTAAGTCTGGCTCTGTTGTTGCCGAATTGAAACCGTTTAAAAGCCCTACTTTAAATGTGAATACAGGGGCGCTTTCGATCGTAAGCATTACTTTTAATTACATAGTTCTTATTTAGTTTTTTTTAAATTGATTTAACTAATGTTTCCAAATGGACAGTACATTTTGCCAGTTGCGTTATTACTCAGCCGGTCGATTTTGAAAGATTTCCAACCTCCAAATATTTTCAAATTTAGTGAACTCCAACGGTCGGTTTATTTCCACATTATTTCTTTAAATTACCGGTACCGATTCTAAGAGTTGAAAAAAAATGTCAAAAATAGCAAAAGGTATGGCGCTTAAAGCAGGGATCCTTCCTGGTAAGCCCCTCTATTTTTCTACCATCTGTATTAAGTATATGTATATATATATATATATATATAAATAGAACGTATAATCCGGTGGCCCTGTTCTGTGATGCCAGCAATGCTAACGAATACTCATAAATAAGACAATAAAATCCATCGGCTGGTTTGTTTGCATTCACAGTTAAGCGTCGTTTACATAGCGATTAGGCGATCTTGTGGCCGAGCAAAGGTTAACCCATAGATTTTATCTTATGTATAAGATAAAAGTCAGAACAAAAAAATAAACTGTAAAAAAAGCTTCTTTGTTTTCGCATATAAAGATAGTGGTAGTGTAGTTGTTAGGGCGTTTGACTATTGGCCCGGCGGTCGCGGAGTAGAGCCCGCACATTATAGTCATACCATTTATAACGAATTGACCACCACCCTCCCAACTGCAGCACGGGAAAATTAAGCTTAGTTGAGTGGGTCTTAAAATAATTTTATGTGCACAACACGTAGAGTAAACATACGTCGGACGCCTCAACATTGTTTTTTTTTTATTGCAATTGGCCCTCAAAAAGGATCTGTGTTTCCCAGGGTTCGGGGAATGTGTTTGGTTATGTTTGGAAACTTCTCACGTGCAGATCTAGGCCTCATATTTAATCGCGACTCCTAGCTGACCGCAAAACGTATGTTATTTGCATTGCCTTGCCTCGCGTTCAGGTACTAAGCGAGCTGAAGTCACCGGTAGCAGTGTTTTGTCTTTCTCCTCTGGGGGTGTTTGGGGCCACACGGGGTGGCCAAGGCGAGCTTTTCTGCCTTTTATCATTTCTCCGCTAATCTAAAGTACCATCAGTCCGTAATAGCGTAAATTCACGTTTTGGCCGTTACATCTTTATTGTCAAGATGCTTAATTACAGCCATTATAATTATTTTTCGAGAAAAATGTTCTTACATAAGTGTTTAATAAACGGCGGCTATACGAGTATGGCACGTTTGTACAGCACCCGCACGCAACTGCCCGTAGCAAAGGCTAATATAATAGTTCAGAACATTAGGAGATACATCGGTCAAATTTTCCTATTTTCCTCTCTTTGTCGAATAAGCTGAGAAACCTGTCAAGTAAAATTGAGTGGTACATTTCCTTCAAATATTTATGGCTTGGTGAGTGGCTTAGAAACGATGGTTTTGTGGTATTTGTGGAATCAAGGAATGCATGGCGCGGAGCATTTGTGGTGAAAGGATTTTAACGACCGATTGGACACGCGTATAAAAATATATTTGGTTTTAATAGCTTTTTGGCTTTGGCTGGCAGTACAATATTTTTATCTTTGATTCGTAGTAGATTAGAAGACGGTTTATTATATGGAAACCTTCTTACTTTGTTCATATTGACCGCAGCGAAATAATTCAAAAAATATTATTTCGTGTGCTCACATTTAGATTCTATAATACTGAGATGTCTTTAATGATAAAGTTGGGTTATCGTTTTATAGGTTAGAATCTCTGAGCGAAAGTCACGCCAAGATTGGATTTTTTTAGGTTATGTTGTTCAAACTCTGTAAAGTGTGTTTAGCCTAAATTGTCCTTTGTAACTGTTTTTTTGTATCATACTATACATTACAGAAATAAATAAATAATTTATTAGATACATTTTTTGCTAATATTCTCATATAGTTATTGTGTTATTTATTGATCATTTATTTATTTCACATTACATTGTATGAAACATATTACGTTCTAACTTATTATTCGCCTGAACATTTTCCCAGAAATCATATTTTCGTAAATATTATTAGTTTTTGAGGTTATCAGGATGATAATTGTTCGAATTTTATCCCCACATTGAAGGCCTTTGTCCTTATCACTACAAACTGATAACGTCCGTCGCAGTAGTTTTAACAATTCGCTTAAGTAGCCACGACTCGCGATATTGAGTTTAACCGAGCTATTGCCTGCTTATTATTTTTGTTGCGTGCGTATAGTTTAAAAAAATGTTTATTTATTTTTTATTAAATTGGTTTAACATTTTGACTACCTGAAAAGTTATATTATACTATAGTGGAATACTCCCGAAAATTCGTTACCGCGATGCCTAATTTGTGTAATCCCATTGGATTTGTGTAGAGAACCGAACCTAACCTAATCACAAATATAGGCTATTATTATATTGAGTAATTTAAAATAAATAATTCAGAATGTAATTGATATTTTTAGAACGAATTAATCATTAAAGCGGTAACAAAACATAAACTAGTACTTTGTCATACCGTGCGTACTTTTTTTTTTATTCTAGTATGTTATCCTTAATACCGGTAACTAACTAGTTGAAATTATAAAAACAAAAAATATTATTTTGAAAAAAAAAACACATTTTTTTTGGTAATTAAAAAAATATTACGTTTGGAATATATAATGCGCATTAACATAAATTAAGTAAAATAAGTAAATTAAGTAAATAAGTTAATTAAATGTTAAATTGACTGTTTCTTGAAACTGGTCTTTCGCAGAACGTTTTTCTTTCGGTTCATAAAAAAAGTACACTCCACTTTTCACGCGAGTACTGAGCCGCTGCCCTAGCTGTTTGTATCGATAGCATATTTTAACTTCCCATATAATTTTAAAACGAGAGATCCTCTAACCGAGAGATGCAAGGCTGACATTTTTTTTAATATCTTTGTAGGTAAATAATTGGAACGAGCGACTCTGGTAGCATCGAAAGTTGTATAAAATATAATTAATACATAAAGTTAAATTGGAAAAACCAAATGACATTATACTCGTACAACCTATTCTAAATTTGTTTGTTAAACAAAAAACATATAAATCGTACTTACTGCAAAAATTACATTCCAATGAATAAGACGTATTTATCTTTAATTGTTTCAATTAAAAAAAGTCAAAACATATAACGAAGTCAGTAAATTGAACATGTCCATTCTTTCAACAAGTTGGTAAAAATATCTAGACATATTTTAGACGGACCTAATAAACTTTTTTCAACTGCCTATAAATTTAATTGAAAAAGTACAAATTTAGATTTGCGTCGTGACAAAGAATCGCTTTCCAGAGAGGAACGAAGAAATTATTTTACTGGCACATGTTTGTAAACAGGCTATTATCGTAAATGTAAAGCGAGTAAATTCTTCAATATTGAGACGGGTGCCATTGTAACGCAATATTTATTGTCAAATATAATCAATAAACTTACTATTTTGATTAAAATTATAAAAATCCGGCTAATAAATATTTTGCACTCAAGACGTTAGTTGTTTTGTGTTTTAGTTTCAGATCCAGACTACGTAACACAGAAATTGATTAATAAAACTTTAGTGTAGCCATCTAAACTCCAATTGCCGAACTACGTCAAGACACGCGTTCCATAAGCAGTTTTTTTTAAATTCAACATTTCAATGTTCAAGGCGTTTATTTTAAAAGTATAATAATACAAAATAAAATTAATTACTTAAAGAGAAATATAAAATAAACTATTATTATTCTATTATTAACGCCACCTATCGGTGATCTGCAAAAACGAGTCGGATTCGCTTAAAATGCGCTATCTACTGTCCGACAGTAGATAGCGCAAACGATGCTATTATGTGATAAATACAAAAAACATGATTGTTATTAAATAAAATGAAGTAGTTGTTTGAACTAAATTTAAGATTAGTATTAAATGATTTAAACCATTAAATATAATTTTGGTGTCAGTTAAAAATCCTAAAGAAATTAAAGGGAGCAGACCTTTGGTATAAATAAAATAATTTTATTACATCATGCTTTTACATAAATACGCGTAGTATATTATATAATTACGTTTTTTACATTACGCTGGTGTTTTAGCACTCACTGATGATGTGTAAATATCTCACATTGATTGAAAATTGGATGGGTGTAGTGGGGAGCGGTCATTTATGTTTTGAATTCCTGCCTTTTAATAATTGAAAAAAAAACAGAATTACTTATAGCTTAAAGTGTTAAAGACAAAAAGGCAATCAAATCTCTATCATTGGAGCATAGGGTTATTTTTAAGAGAGGTGGTTTTTGCATTTAATTTTTAGTGTAATTCAGTAAAAAGTAAAGTATTTAAAAATTAAATAAGGATGGACAATCATAGACGTCAATAGATGATTACAATATGAATTCGGGTTTAAGTATCACTTTTCGCATAGAGCTAACCTCGAATATCTCAAAATGTAGTTACAAAGATCTTAAGTAGTTCTAAAAGTACTAAGAATAGTTATTTGTAGCAAATTTAAAAGGTATATTCTAATGTTACAGCTTTAAAAATATTTCGTATGCGGAAGTACGGATCTCCTAGAGTATGTATAATTAATAAGATGATGTATCAAAATAAAACATGCTTCGGATCAAGTCGACATGTTACCTGCTGAAGCGAAGTGGCAACGGTGGTTCTCATGAAGCGATAGTAGGGGAAGACGCTCCCATAGCTCCTGGGAAGGTTGAGCGGCACAATCACGAGGGGGTCGGACTCCGAACCGGAGGCGTTGGCGCCGCGGTCGAGCATGCCGCCTACCACTGCGAACCCTCGCGACCAGGGCACAGGCTGTCGACTTTGAACAGAAACCGTCTAGTCCTGAGCACTTTCGATAGACGCACGAAGCCGCGACGGGAGGACGCCAGCGAGGGGTGAATACACATGGTCCCGCACCGTCGCAAATCACATCGATACAACCGAGGGTAGTCGAACACGAGCGCAATACAATACGAGGCCCTTATCGGCTAATAACACCACAAATCGTCGACGGCACTACTGCCGTTCGACTTATCGGAAACTGGCGCCGCGCTGAACAAATAACTACAACTGCACTTCAACGGTCAGCTCCGATGAAATGTACCATGTACTACTCACTTCGATAATGCTATCGTAGTTGGGAAGATTAAGATAACAATAAATGATTCCATCAGCTGAATATCGCATACAAAGTAAATAAACAAGGCTAAGTTGATTAAAACTCATTTTGAGGAAGGTAGAATCCTAGATCGCTAACCAGTGAGCTAATTTATGTCGATTCATAGATAAATAGTGATATTAGAACGTTCTTTTACCAATATTTCTATGGTTGTTTGCCTGCCAATTTACTCTTTTTCCCAAGACGTTATCAAGTGATATGACAGGGCGCATCCATAAAAAAATATCTGCATTTATTACATTAAATTTCTTAGAATAAAAATTAAACTGAACAGAAAAAAAATCTAGTCGAAATATCAGAAGCAATTAAGGTATGAATTTGTATTTGACCACCAAATGACCACCGTAGGAAAATAAAATAATCGTAAATTTAGCTGTTTCAATACAACGATATGTAATTATTAGGTTGAGATGATTAACCTTTTAATCATCTCAACATAGGATAATATGCCCAGGAGCAACGTACCAGTGTTAATTGTGTTAGGCAATGGGATGCTAATTCAGGATGATGATGAAGAAAATTTGCATTAGCGTTTTCCTACTAAATTTGCATAAAAATAAGCGATTGCGTCACACCAAACGAGCTTTTATAGTTCCACTGAGGAGGATTAAAATTTATCTTTCTTCTGCATGTCCAAAATAAATATGACATAAGTCTAAAATAACGTTAGATAAAATTAGCCAAGTAAATAACGTTTACATATTATGTAGATTTGGTATAGAAATATGAGGTCAGTTCGCATTTATGCTAATTTCATTAGCGTTATGCGGTCGGGCAATCGATGATCTAGTAGGTATAGCAAAACGTTTAAAAAACAATAAAGCCTCACTTCAAGTCTTGCACCTCAAGTTCAAGTCCACGCTATTGGCTATTTGCATTTTATCCTTGCCTTATCGGTTTAGCGGCACGCGTGACGTGTCTCGCTTTGTCAACAAGCGCTTAGCGCGCCGCAGTCGGCCACTATTTTAAACCAATTTATAATAGTAAAATAACATTATTTGCGATGATTGAGATAATTCCCGAGGAGATTTCAAACGCCGAACGAACAAAAGGCTACGAAACCATTTTTTTTGCTAACTTCCTTATTTCGATTCCCTAAAAAAAGGTCGAGTGAAATAAAAAAAAGTTATTTCCATCTTAAATATTTTATTTATTATATAAAACTGTAAAAACACACGAAATGTAGGCGTGGCATTTCTCACTAAATTGAGTACCAAGTAAGCTGTTTTTGTGCAAATAGCAATTTCCAGTTTTCAATGCGTGACTCAGACCATGTTTTTGTTTAAAAAATATATGTTTACGGGTATGATCTAATAATAGAAAACTGTCAGGTAGGTTTTTTTTGTGATATTTCTTATCTGTTAAGGTATCTATTAAATATTCTTTATATAGTATGTTCACCTAAATGTATGTGGTGACAAGGTGGGATGGTTAAATTAAGCATGAAATCCCATGTTTATATGATCATTTGGGTTTGCCTAGGCGAAAGATAAAATGTAAATAAAAAAAAAATGTAATGTAAGAGTGTGAGTTTGTTGGTATGTATGTGTGTTATGTTAGTTATTTAAACTAAACTTACCTATTACAAACAGAAATTAGCTGGAGGTTCATGTCTTTAAACAAACAACAGTACAGACGGCAGTGGCAACTAAACATACTGATTTACCCACATTAAATATATCTATTCCATCAAGTTTATTATTGTATGTATACGACGATAAACAGGTAAGATAAGAAATGAGATAGTGGTAGTCTAGTGGTCAAGGCGTTGGAATATTGGTCCAAAAATCGCAGGTTCGATTCCGCCCATGTTCACACCATTTTTAACGCTTCATTATCATAATCTCCCCTGACTCTAGCACAGGCACATTTAGCCTATATGACCTACATCATAGCAGTTATTTAAAAAAAAAAATGGGGTATGGGTACAGCGGTACATCTATATGAAAATGATACATATTCGTACAAGAATGGGGATGCCCCATTCATAACCTAACCATTCGTCGCGTTTTACAGTATTTATTATGCCCCGTTAAAGCGATTACCTCTGTGGGGACGCTAAAATGTCCCGTTATGGTTATGGTCTCCCTAGCAAAACTGGGAGATTTCCGAAAACTTAAATTACAAACTGCATAATGAAATTGGTGTACTAGGTAATAACTAGACAACAAAGTTCCACGTGCAAATATTATTTTGAAAAATTCGCCTGTGGCGCATAGGAAACAAGGAAAGTCATGATAAGAAACCCATAGAAATGGGGGAAAAGGAGGTTTCGTTACAGTGTGACATTTTGGACTTCTAAATATATGAACACGTTATCTATCCAGAACAGGTATCCCTAGTGGTGGTCAATAGGTATTTTATTGTTAGAATTAAGTACTTATGAAATATCATAACATGCGTGTAAAATTTGCTATGTACAATGACTCAAATAAAAATGAATTGAATTGAGAATAACATGCATGTAAAACAATTTTTTTCATAATAAGATTCGTGGAATATATGGTTACAGGTCCATTACAGACAGACGAACACACGAAGGCGGCTCACCGCGAGGTTTCCGTTCTTATAATTTAAACTGAAGAATATAGAAGGCTTTATAATAAGACGGTGAACCTAGGACCTTGGAAGTCAATGAGTAGGTAACTTATGTATGACGCTTATTTCCGCGACTAATTATAGTTATTAGATGCTTCAGAGAAGCAAAATAAAAAAAACTTGGGTTTTACGCTCGTTTTACCCAACAAATGTAACAATGTAATAATCGTTAATACATATATTTCGACAAGACAATATTATGTTATAGGTTTGAAATGCTACTTTAGGGTTTTATCGTCTTACGAAGCTTAAAATAAAACAAAATATTGTAGTAGTTTTAATATTTATAAAATATATTTAACGAGTACAAGACTCATTCACAAAACAAAAAGATGTGTTGGTCGCCGAGGGTTTAATTTTAGGGAGAAAAGTAATGCCCTAATTGCCTTTGAGAATGACACGCTCGCTACCCAATTACTTTAAGATAATTTCAATTATGAATTTTAAAAGTAATTTTGCAAAATAAACGGCGATTCGCGCTGATTAGAGTAGGGGAGGGGGGAGAGAGAAGTTTATTTTAGTAGAAACTCTAAAAGCCAGGGTTGTGACGTAGCTACTACCGTTACCCCACTTTGTGACAGCGTCCTGTTGGATTGATATTAATAGATTATTTTATGCAAAATTCCTGCTGTAACCATATATCTATTGAAGAAACATCGCCTTGAAAAATACTATCAATCGATCGCAGCTTCAGTCCACAGCTGGTATCCATTAGCATAGGAGGTATTGATCGCATAGGGACGTAACCTACATAATCCAGTCAACGTGAATTTGCAAACGAATTGGGATTTATTCAGCCCGTCGCTGCCATGTCAAATTATAACGCTTAAATGTTTAACCGGCCGCCAAGAGTCTGCATCTTCTTTCAGAACGCTGGAATCACTAACTACCACTCACATGTTATAACACATGTTTTAAAAATGCATATTTACCGATAGCATATACTTGCATTCGATTACACGTATTGAAAAAAAAAAATATTTTATAGTTTTACACGCGGTGAGTTGATATAATTTTTAACTCGTTAAAAGTAGACGCCAACTGTGATAACGATGCGTTTATTGTTATGGTGCAGTTTGCATTGTCCCGTATTACGGGTAGTTGGTCTTGCGGGTTGGAGTGATGACGGACAATCGATTCGAATTGAATATAAATATACATAGTATACGATTAGAATCAAAAGCAGCAATCTGCCAAAATTATCATTATAAGATTTCGTATCAGCTTATTTACACTTCTGTGTTTTATTAGCAACACGTTGAAAACAAAAACAGCAATTTGCAAGACTCAGTTTCAAAAACGCCATTCAAAAATATTGATGATTATTTTAGATGTAAATTGTTTTTAATAAATTGTCACAAAACACTCATTAACTGCAGATTGCTGCTTTTGATTCTTTACGACGCATATCTAATGTGATGGGATGTTTTTTTTTGTATGGAAATATTTTTATATAAAACTATATTGTTGATTTTTTAGATTCAATATTGGTGTATAATATGTTAACCAAGTATAGCAGTGTGTATACACATAAATAATCAATTGTGATGATAAAGTCGTTTAGTTCTTCAGTATGGGTGCGACCTTATTAGTTAGATTGACTTTAACTATAAAATTTCATACTGGAATATTTACTGAAATAAATATCACAAATGGTTAAATCAGGAACCGTCATTGAGAAGTTTCATTAAGTGCCTGATACCTGCCAACAGCTACTAAACGGATAAGTTACGAGCAAAAATTTTGGCTTGTGAATAGTGTGATGAGTGCGATTGATTATAGCCATGAAGTTGCGCGCGCGAATAATTAGCTCATGGCTTCATGATTGTAAGAAAAAGCCATAATTTCAATCAGAGGCGGATCCAGACTCAATTCTTGGGGGGGGGGGGGAGGGGTTATCCAAAGATTTTGCAGGGCTATTAAAGGTCGAAGCTAGAAGCGTGGTTAATTGCAATGGGATGTGTCTCGGGAAAGTGCTGCCAGTGTGGTCGAAGCAGGGACCCATATTTATTTCTTTGGCAGAAATGCTATGGAAAATAAAACGCCTATGTAAAACTCGTCGAAACTTGACAAAGCTCGTCCTAGGAAAGGGTGCGACATGCAATTTTTGGATTATTTAGGATTTTTAGCAGGGGATTTAGGAGCGGGGGGGGGGAAACCCCTAGATCCGTCACTGATTTAATAGTGTATGTATATTTTAGCGTGTGTGGATCTGGAAGATACAAATATTTTATTTGGCGTAATATAAATAGTTACGAGCGTAGTGTAATTCTTTTTATTTAAATTTTGGGCGATATATTTGGAAATTATCATACGGCTCTTACTAGAGATATTAAATATTTTTTGCTTGTTTCTGCTATATTGGGACAAAAATTAAATATATAATAAGATTGTTTACAAAATAATAATGGTAAAATAAATATTTGGGAGTTATAATTGTACACAGCGAATACCTCATTCGATACTGTTGAAGAGGGATATTTTTCAAGTCCGTTATATCTATCTCACTCAAACAAAGTTTCTTGCCTATTTTGAACCTACATACAATACATTTTACCGTGCCATTAGGTAGGTATTTTAGTAGATTATCACGCCTCCAAGGCTAAATTATCAACGATGGTCTTTTGCTTTTGCGCCGTCAGACAAGACACGATAATGTTCAGCACACAATATTTACTTGACCGTTTCAACCTTGTACGCCACCAAACCAAAGTACCGGAGGTCACTTTGAAAAAAAAATAGGTCATAATATTATTTACGAAATTAAAAAAAAAGATAAAATCTAAACCTGATATCGCGTATCAACCTGACACACCAAAGTACAATTTGTTGCAATTTATAATAAAAATCGTATTTAGATGGATATAAAAACCAATATTAACAGCAAAGACGTTTTGCATTTCAATACTGAATTTCTAATAAGGGCTACGTAATGATTTCACAATTGAGCGCTTGCCTACCCACTTACTACTTGTACATATATACTAAAAAATAATGGTGCGACCCTACATATTTTAATGCCAGAATTTTACAAGTTTTAACATTGTAATGTTTGAACAGTTGTCACGTTTGCCAAATGAGTTTTAACCGGAAATGATATCGAAGAAAAAGTAATAAAAAAACGGACATTTATCTATCATTGATTTTACATTATTCAAAGTTTACTGTTACACTTAAAAAACATTCAATATTTAATTAAATAAGTACAACATTAGAATATAATATTCCCCTTTTCGAAATTATTTTAAGTACATAATATAGGTTCAAACCTAAAATTACAATTGAATGACTGACTCTTTTTTATTTTATAATAATATTTTTTATTTTACAAATATAAACTTTAGAAACAAAATAATAGACAAAAAAAATGTTTTCTTTCATTATTGGCACAATTAATTTTGTGTATACAGCTGTAAACGAACAGACACATATTCAACATAATATTAGTGACTGGAAGGTTTTCTACGCATTGATTAAAACTGAATTCCTCAAATTCCTAACTTTGTTTGTAGATAGATACAACTTAAATTTGCTGCCTTGGAAGAATTTGAAGTAAACAACAAAAAATCACGTTGCCAACTCGAATTTGAGCAGTTTCACGCTAATTTATTTAATCATTTGTCTAGAAAAATCAAACTTTTTATAGGCTGTATTTAACAAAAAAAAAGTATCTACAGTCAAAGACACTCGGAGCTTTACCCCGAACATTTATAGAACTGAAACGTGTAAAAAAAAAGATAGTACGTGTGTGTGTATCTATGGGAACCACCGCGTATATGCATACACACACTGTCGAACCGTCTTTCAAGGTAAAATTTCATTTGCCCTCAACCTTAAATATACCTTTTTTGTTACAAATGACCTCAGCAATCATTTGTCGAATAGCATCGGGTTAAGTCAGAATTTTCCTGAATTTATTCTACTCTCAACCGTTAAAACAGTTTTCTTTTAAATGTAATGTACAAATAATAAGCAATCTCTGGTCGACCATAAAGTGAAAATATGTAAAACATCCATCAATAAAGAAACCTCATACCAGCATTTAAAATCACTTTAACCTACTAAATGCAACAAGAGCGAATACATATTTATGGGTCGCCTTGCTGTAAGATAAGATAAAAAGTAGTCTTATTATATAAATCTATATATTAAACGCTATATATGAAGGTCTGTCTATACGGAATGAAGTTACGGTTTAGTAACTATAGTAGGTAGGTAGTTACTATGAATCGAGTGATATTCTTTTTTAACATATAGCAATACATATACATTTCCAAATTGTTACGAGAAACCAACCGTATGATAAGCATGTATGTATGTATTTATTTTATTGACAGTTATTTTTTTATATTAATTTACATATAATTCAAAGTTCTACCTAACTGGGTAATGCCCGTCCGTAGAGGTAGACTTCTCTGTAGTAGAATTGTTTATAGTAGTAGTGTATATAAAAAAGCTCATAACTGTATTTTTTCTGTCCGAATTAATTTTTGGGTGTTGGGTTTTAGGCGTGTCGTGATAACTTAAGAGGCCTCTTTCCGTGGTCATAAATTATGCTAGTTCATCTAACAGCTTTAATTTACTTAACATTGAGACGCGCTATTTACAAACAAAAACTATCACAAAATTATAAATTAACTTCTCTTTATAGCGTAATCTTCAAAAAAAGAATCAAGGTATTTTAACGAGCTTTGCTGAATTTGCGTGTTTATGAAATCAACTATGTCACTGTATTCGACTCGACCCTGGCGTCTCTTTCATTCGCTGCAGACGGTCGTAAGAAAAAAAGGGATGGCGCGTACAGTTGAGTCGATTCTCGAGGGTCGATCGTCAACCAGACTATGCCTGATCTCTTGTTAGATGCACTATGACTCATCGACATGCGGACGTGGGCCTTTGTATGCATGCAGTGCATAGCGTCCGTACCGTAGGACCAAGTGACGTTGCCCTTGGGACAGGGGCCAGAACGCGGAGTATTCATGAACGGCCGCCCGAGCATTGTCACAACTAATTGCATTCGTATGTATTTTAACGACCGCGCCCGCCCGTCCAACCAACACGATAAAAGCATTTTATTGGCGCAGCCGCAAGTAGCTACTCTAAAATTCGCTGTGTAATAATCGATAAAGTGTGGTAATTAAAATATTTGTTCCGTATTTCCTGATGTATTTGTTGTATTGAAAGCATAATAACTTACGAATAATGAGTGTATAATGAATATAATTATTTGAAAAAATATATAGGCAAAATATGGACATAACTGTGTATCTCACGTGTAGAATTGTATTCTACTCGTGAGCACAACTTGAGGGTGAATCATATGTTTATTTTAAACTCACGGCACCGTTGATTGATAAGCGGTCGACATATTTCATTTAATCGCTATTAAATCATTTAAATGTGCTATTTTAGTATATGATTGCCTATATATGTGTGTGCCTCTTACTTTTGTTCAAATCTGAGAAGGTAATTCGTTGCCATTCCGAAAATTATATAGATTTCAATCAAAACGAGGTTTCTTTTTGTTTGAACTAGCACACTTTTGAATAAAATCTACTCTGTTTGTGGTGTAACGAGAGAAAAATATATAGAGTGTGAACTTTTCCAATGCACATATTTTTTGCCATACAAAAAAATAATATCCCAGAATAATGGGTTCAAAGTTTGGTTTGTCGAGCCGTACTGTGCAGGAGGTATCCGTACACCGCACCCCGCCCCCCACCCCCATATATCTCGCGAGAGTAGGTTAGGTTAGGTCAGGTTACATTGAAAAACTCGTAAAGCAAAAGTTGTCCGGTTTAAAGTGTAAACCCTGTAAAAGGATGTGCATGAGAAAAACTTCAACCTGTATATATCTCAATATGGTGTTGCTTTTCGCCTTGCTTGGGTATTATAATCACAAACAGTTTATAATTAAAGAGGTTAATTCGATGTCGATGAATTGAATTGGTGGGACGTATAAAGTTTAATTACGATATAACGAGAAATGACTTACAATGTAGAATCAAACGGTCAAGGGAAGCAACTAATTAAGAATTGTATTAATCGTTTGACACGGATTTCAATTAAAAGCTTCGAACTATTTGCACTGCAAAGTAAAAAAAATGTCTGTCAATAAAATGAAGCCAAAGATAATCAACCAAATTTAAACGGTTCGGATCACCTTATTTGATCGGTTTTGATAACATTTTATTTATAAATAATCAAATGAACAACGTCAATGACGGACAGCTTATTACAGGTACAGGACTCCCAAGACCAAGACTTAACGGGGTGTTTGTGGCCCCTATTATGAGTAAGAAATTAACCTTGACCGCGTTTCGGGCACGCGGCGACAGCACAGCTAGGCGCTCGCATCAAAAACGTTATTACAAGATCCGTTTAATATTAACATGTAAAGGTTTTTTTTCTCGAAAACCATAATGAATCCAAATTATAGTACCTGACTAAATCGCAGAGCCAACCACCTGGATTTTTTTTATCAAGAATGGTCTTGAGGCACGGTGATCTTGTGATTTGTGGGTAGGATAGGTTAGAAGTGAAAGATCTGTTAATTAACAGACATTACTGTCTTTAAATATTCTATCTTTCTATGTTTAAAACCGATAAAAAATTGTGCAACAGAGAGCATTAATTTACGTAATTATTATTATTACAAAAGCTGCTGCTTAGCCAAGAAAAATAAAACCCGTATCAGTATTTTATGCACTCATTTGGGATATAAAACCAAACGGTTTAGTGCAAATCGTCTCATGACTCAAGTACCGCGTCGACGATAATGGGCCATCAACTAAACATTACGATTTGATAGAATAGATTGCTATGCACCGGATGCCAGAGAGAATATAAATGTCGCCGCGTCGATGCAATTGCATCCAACCGCCGATGGCTCGAGGTGGCAATGTGAAGCTCTCTTCAACGGAGTCGTGATTCGTATTGCATCCAAAGTAAAGTGGGAGTCGTGACGATGCTTTTTACCTTCTATCCATACATTCATGTATAAGAGATACTATCCCCGTCCTTTGGCCGTCTATTTTTCAACTCGTAAAGTAGGCACAAATGCGAAAGAGTTGAATTTTTGTGTGTAGATTAATGCTCTTGGAAATTAATCATCCGCCCATCGCTGACTGGTTGTAAATTATAAATATATAACACATTAAAGTCAACAAAATTCCAGTACTATTAAATGAAACATTAGAAAGCTATCATATTCGAATCACAAAAATATGACTTTTACTATGATTACTGGCCAGTTAAAATTAATACAAACTCATCTATGTGCGCACATAGAAACAAGTAAAAGAATGTTCAGTGCCACATTATAATTATCATAAATTGAAATATTATGTCCGTGTTGTTTCATTACTAGCCGCGCGTCCAATTTACAAAAAAAAAAAAAACTAAAATGGCGTTAAAATTGGTGTGTGCTCGATTCTTTCTCGACCAACTGAGTGTCCCCTTTTACCAAATTGAAATTCACTCCGGCCCGGAAAATTATCTGGATCCCGGTATAAATGCTAACACATCAAAAACGGACTACATTCTAGCGGCACTCTGCGAAATTCTAACGCCCTGCGAAACCGTTTGGAAGATTATACCTAGATAGAAAGTTTCACCCATCCATAAGAAGCCCGTTTAGCCTAGGTACGGAACCCTACAACGACCGTTTATCGTTTAAAACTATACGGAGTTAAAAAAAAATCACAACGAGAATTGAACTCCGACCACATAAACATAGTTGGGCTGATATTTACATTTGAGATGGTATAATCATTTCCAATTCAAAATGCTCCAGCGCTGCATACTGCATAATTGTGTCGTGACCAGTTAGTTACCTCCGTACGCAGTCAAGAGAAAGTGTCAGGAAACAATTAGTCAGTAGAGTCGCCTCGAAAAGTCCACCGCGGTTTGATTAGGTACAGATCGAAGTAGGGATGTAATAATATCGGTAAAAACGACGATGATTTTGTATATATATATTTTTTTACGATTTCCACACGTAAACAATAAACCTTATTTTAATCGACTTTTATGCGGATTCACTAAATCTCAATTTTTTTGCAAAATTCGATGTTGGCAGAATTTATTGAGCTCGATAAAGATTCGATTAATTTAATCGGTGCTGAAGAGAATTTCATCGTGCGATCAAAACAGTTTATTAAGTAAAGGCATCGAGCGTGAACATCACGTGACAGTCGTGAAACTATAAATGAACAGTGAATATTAAAGAGGTCAGTCCCAGACAAAATCGGTAGGCAAATATCGACCGGTGCCTATAATTAACCGCCGTCGCTGCCCTATCATCAAATTTATCGAGGCTCTACTGGATAAAACATGCGATTTCGCTACATTCTTATGTTTATAAATTCTCAAACCTCTCAAACCTAAAGTATCAATTCAATTCAAAAGTCATATTTAATTTCATATCGAACACAAACATTGTTCATCAACCCTACACCCTAAATCACTTGAATTGCACGCACACATAAACATTACCACAAAGCTATGTAATAACTGTGAATCTATTGGAATATACCACTCACACGCTATCTAGGTACGTTATTCTCAGTACAGCTTGTAAACAGTAGGTTAATTGTTTGATATTGAGTTAAATTCGTTGTTCATTGTGTTAATATATTTTAATTTGTTCATTATTGTATTCATTATAATTGTAATAACCATGCAACCTATCCTAACAATCTTTATACATACTACCTTACCGTCCCTATATAATATGTATGTGTACCAGTTAAAAGTTAGAAGCAGCCGCCGCGTGGAACTATATAAAGTAGAATGATTTATTTATCTCTTTTTAATAAAAAGTTCTTAATTGTTGAAAATACCTTGGTCATACAATATGTTACAGTCACTGTGTCAAACATACATTTAAATACAGATATCGGTTGTAATAGTACTCATCGTTACGAGCTCAGGCCGAGAAACCGGTGAAAATAGGCATCATTCCCGGCATCGTTCTTATCGGACGGAGGATGAGATGTGATCATCTTCAAAACTTCAAGCTTAGATAGTCTTGTACACAATGGTCATGTAAAAATCGGCAAAATTTTATGATCACAATGACGACCGTCGAAGTTTAGAATCAGTTAGGTATCATATCATATCATGATAATAATCCAATCAGAAATAATCAATATCATGATAATAAACCAATCAGAAATAATCAATATCGTGATAATAATCCAATCAGATATAATAAAAAATATATTTAAATGCATAATTCCCGTTAATAGTCCTTATAGGACGGAGATATCTAAAAATTTGCACGGAACCCTCGGCTGGAAACCTAGTTCACTTTGACCATTTTTTATGATGTTTAAAATTTAAACTAATTAAAAACCCGAATTAAATTATTTCTTTTGTCTCCTGACGACTTCCACTGATAAAACAACCCCCTCCGTAAAAAGACTTGGCGCGCTCTATCAAAAATAAATGAAATTGCTTCTTGTGGTTCCAGTAGTTCTTCCCGCAAGCACGCCGCAAGGTTAAAAACCGTAGTGCGCGCCAGACTAAGGTTTATATATTATTTTCACATGAAATATGCCACAACACACGGAACACCATATGTTCATATGATTGAATATTATAACATTTTTAATAATCACAAAAAAAAAATAGTGCTAGTTTTTATTATTTATAATTAAAATGATTACACCGAAATTTTCAAACCTTAAATTGAGCGAATTCTAGTATCGGAATCATAGTATGTCAAAATACATATAGCTCTAGCCTTCAACATACAATGAAAAATAGGACTTATCTTTGTTTTTTTATAAACTTATTTGGCAATACAATATATTTGTATATATATATATATATATATATATAAATATTATATTTAATTACTTTTTGATAAGCGTTACAAACAAAGCCAAATTGCAAGATAATTATACTATAGGTACCAAAGAGGTCCTGCAATTGAGCGCGCAGAATGTCGCTTTAAACCCATTGTTTCATGGGAATGCATTTTTAAACCTCGCCTGTCTTCTTCAGTATTAAATATTGTCAAATATTATGTATCTGCTTTGAGCCACCCGCCACCTCTCCCGGCCTTCAGTCTACCGAGAAACACGCCTGCGGCGTCGAAATGTCTGGATCGAACAGACACCATATTCTTCAAAGTAAGTTACACCAACTGACCTTTCACTTCATTCACAACGAGCGTTACATAATACTAGCAGATTCTAGCCTGATTCATACACGGCTACGGCGTGTGGCGGCGCCCTTGGGGATGTGACCTCAAACGGCGCCTTCAGCACCTTATTTCTCGCCCCTCCTGCACACATTTTGCTCGGCGTCTCGTATCAGACACGCGGGTTTCGTGGCAAGTTACAATTTCAAAATACTACATTATATTAATTGGTAGTTTTAGAAACATACCGCTGGTCGTTTATTTTATTTGAAGAAGTTCAAGAAGGCGATCATACATTAAAATTGGTTGCGATTTATACAAACTTTGCAGTTATAGGTGTGTCCTTAGAAATCTTTTAAACATCGACATTAATGAACGAATTAAAGAAAACTAATTAAAACGCGTATGATAATATCATATGTCATACCTCATACTTTATTATGTTTATGCCCAATATATACAGAGTGTTTGAAAAGTCGACGTCCAAACTAAAATAAGAGATTAAATAGGTCATAGGCTACAAAAAATGTTAAGTATATAATGGTGAAATTCTTAGCGGTTTTTAAGAAATTCATGTTTACATCTACTTATTTTTCATTTTTTTCTACCTAGATGACTGGATTTTTTATTTCGACAAAAGTGGAGTTATGTGCTAATGTTTTTTTCGTTAGTAGTATTAATAGATAACCAAATATTTAGGTAAAAATAATTTTACTAGAATTACTTGATATTAAGTACGAAAAAAAACCCTGTTTGTTTTTTTTGACAAAATAATGAATCCAAACAGAAATTTCTACAATTTGTAATTTTAAAAAAATACTCTACACAAAGTTATTCTGCTATTGTAAAAACATCTTCAGATATTACTGTAACTGTTAAAAAAAAACATATGCAACTATGCATAATAACAATAATGTTACATTCAAATTATCGAGCGAGGCCCATTTGCGTTTATTGCGTTAGATAAAATCTTACATAAAATTAATGAAAATGGATTTAGCTTAGAGTTCTATTGTTTTAAAAAATATAATTGATAAAAATATTTTTTTAAAATTACAAATTGTAGAAATTTCTGTCTGGATTCATTATTTTGTCAAAAAAAACAGGGTTTTTTTTCGTACTTAATATCAAAAAATAATATTCAAAATTTTTCAATATTGTCAAACATTGTGTCATTTATCTTTTCAGGCGATTTGACGCTATTAAAAAACAATCATCAAATATAAGTCAAATAACTTTACAACTCAATTATATAAATAATACGCACACAAATCATGTGCTTTGATTTTACACTTTTACATATCCATTATTTTTATTTTTTCATAAACTTCATACATAAATCACTCATAAAATCATCTCATTTCACCGCCACCCTTCATCGTAATCACAAATCCATTATTTTTATATTTTTTGTTAAAATATCATCCTTTCCTTATTTCATCTAATTATATATAATATTATCTTATTTCATATAGTATATATATATAAATATATATATATATCTTACTACTTTACTATATATAAGATATGTTACTATACTATATGTAGTATAACATTATTTTTATATTGAATATTTATTTATATCGAATATTTATTTACCTATATATTTAATAATTGTTTATTTATTTATTCATTTTATTTTTTCATATATGAAGTAAGATAAGTAGAAGTGAAGTTTAAGTAGATACTTAAATTGTATTCACGTGTGTGTGTGTGTGTGTGGGGGTGGGGTGTGTATATTTGTGCCTTAGTTATTTTTTATATTTTCAAAGGGTTTTGCGCTGGTCTCTTGTATGCTCACTGTAACACTCATATATAACCTTACTTAGAACAGGTAACTCTTATTTAGTTATAGACTTGTACTCATCGGCCAACATGTTTAAAAAAAAAAAGAATTGCTAAGACAAGATACACTAGACCCCTTTTTCCATATGAGTCCATAAACATTGTTTTATAGTTACGCCTGCGTTTCGCTTGAATTATAGAAATAAAAATAAATAACGCCGAGTTAGTTTGCATTTTCGTTTACTCCTGCCATGGTCATGTATTGCTTTAAACTAGAAGAATTAGTTAAATACCTGTGAAATCGAGTTTTATCGTGTACAGAGATAAGAGATAAAAAAATCGTTAAAAATGTAAATATTTATGAAGAAATGATTGTAATTCCGAAAGCAATCATAAGATAAGTCACATAATTTTCATTTCAGGTAGGTAGTTTTACTATGTGGTTTATTTTTATTTTGTTTAAAACGGAGTATTTGGAGAGAAGAAATACATTTAGAGTAATTATAAACGAGCACTGAAGTTAGTTTATTCTATTGACACGGGAAACAAATCGTTGATGATGCAATATGTGATACTAGTATTATACCGTTTAAAATCACATTTTTATCAGTGTATTATTTTTGACCATGAGACAAAGACGTGTATAAAAACAATACGTCAAACCATCTATACGGGATAGATAATACTGACATCTAATTTTAAAAGCCGATAGATACATCTATTGCAGCAACAGATTGGGTATTAGATAACAGTTTGACACAGTCCTTGACCTTGATACTCTCAGACGAAATTCGAAATAATGTCTTATGTATAAAGGTTCAAACAGAAAATAGTTCCTACCCAGCACTCGCAGAGTGAAAACGTACTGATTTTAAGAGGGTCGCCTTCGTTCAGTACCTTTATAGTTGTTAAAATTTGGCATAAAATTATTTCTTGTTATAAATGAAATTATCAAAATCTAAATTTGCCGTAAAATAGATTGTTTTTAAAAATATTTGTGTTTGGACATTCATTTTTTGAATACTTCAAGAAAGGCATCTTTCAAGCCCCATGAGAGCAAATAAATTTAGTTTTTTCTAGGAAACCAGTTTTGCTGCATTCTTAAAAGATAACAATAATACTATTTTATCAAGATTTCGTTTTTAAGTAGAAATATGGGAACTACTGAACCCATTTTCCGAAATATTTACGAAATTTTGCTCTGATTCTTGGTAATGTTGAATTTGGCCATGATTATGGGGCGATTTGTGCGGTCCAGCCGTAGCGCTTTTTGTGAATAGACACTACATAGCAGATTATATAGAAAGAGACACATTACTCCCCTCTTAAAATGACGCCTAGTACATACCAGCTGTTTTTGCTATGCTAATCACTGTAAAATGTGAGCAAACCAAATATATCATTCATAACCGATTAACATAACAAAACAACGAACTATGCGTCCGTTGTTTAAAACAATGTTAAAATTGTAAACAATGTCTAAGAATAAGTGGAACGAGCTCCGACGAGCTTGCTTGGATAGTGACAGTTGCTTCATCAACCTCATGACTGTGGACACCTAGGAGTTATAAGAATTCCTCACCTCGTTGAACCTCTGCGAAGAATCGGAGAAGTTCCATCGGTCCTTGATTTCGCGCCAAGTGAGCAGGTGATGGTGCTGAGCCTGCGGACGACGCGGGGATGTGAGCCTCTCGGCTTGGCGCTTCCGCTCGAATTCGCGCGGCGACGGGGGCGCCGTGAAGGACTTGCGTCGCTGCGACGCCGTTCCCGACGTGAACTGAACCCTTATGGCGTCGAGCTCGCGTCGCGATATCAGCTGGTGGGATTCGGCGCAGTCGGCGACCGACTCGCACCTCGACGGCGCGGCGGCCATCCGGAACCTGGACAGGAACGCATCCAGCTTCTTGGGGGCCTGCCTCTGGACGGACGGGGAGGATCCGCTCTCGTCGTTGGGCTCGTTCATGGTTCGAGCACTGGAGCTGGCGTCATGCGGCGCTCTTATTTATGCCCGAGCACAAATCACTTTTCATTAACACTTCGAGGCGCGACTGCGAGCACGGATCGCGTATTGTAGTGAGGGACCGCGCGCGGCGAATGCGCGATGGTCACGCGGAGTCTCCGCATGGCCTGCTCGACGAGAGACGCTTCCGCTGTGACGGCTGCGGCAGTCGCGGCAGTCGCTCGACCTGACTCGCCGCCGAATGAGAGACGTCACGCACGCGAAACCCTTTCTTTAATTTAATTTGTCGAATTGCCATTACGCGTAATAGAGTTTTTATCGGCGTGCGGCGGAGATAAGTGCTCGGCCTCATACGAACGCTCGGCGGAAAATTGGCCCGGGTCAATTCGACGGAGCTGTTATGCAAGTCGCAATCGCTCAAGTCATGCCTATAAATTGACATTCATTCGAAAGAATTAAACGATTCGTCAACGCGACACATAAAATTACATGTCCATTGCGGGATCTAATAAATAAACGAGCACGCAAACATGCGTTTTTATCAAACGTCGGTGTTTTATGAAGGGCACGCGCGTCATACGGAATGGACATAACCGACTCGTCTGGTCGAAATAAAAACCGGTGATTAGAAATGCCATTTAGATTACTGGGGAATTTTGCAAAGTCGGCACTCGAACGAAACATCGGGACTAATGTGGTCGGAGATAAGATGTTGTCACTTGTCGTTTTTACATTGGGTAGGTCAATGTGAGGTCAGCACTTAGCGTTGAACATAAGTACCCAAGTAAAACATGCGCAGAAGACAAATGAGGACCTATTAGCAGTAATTATATTTTTTATTGTTTTAACACACATTATACTATTTTGAACACTCTTTGTCATTTTCATTATTAGCACTTTATGGATGTTTACCTTTAAATGAACTCTTAGTAAACATTCTAAATAAAGGATAAATAAAAGTAGGTATCTAGGCAATTATCAATACCATTTATAGACATCCAAAAATGTTTAGTCATTCAGCCAATACTCAAATGACATTTTACGTAGGTATTTGACTATTCTTATCGCGGTTTTTACTGTACACATAAAAGAATTCGTATTTACCGGGACAGTAAAATATTATTATGCCACCTAGATTAGGCAATCAAACTAACAATTTGTATAACATTTGGGAACTACATTTCAGGTATTTGCTTTGCGATAATTCTACTGTTCAAACCCTAGTCTGTCAAATTAGTCTGTTTTCATGCGTAGGTTTCAAAATTATATTTTTTTATTTTGACTTAAAATTACCTCAACATGGCAAAAATAATAATGACATAGAAATAGAACACGACACATAAGTTACTTTTTTAGTTGTAAAGAAAGTTTATTTAAGTAATTATAGTATTAATTATTTTTTTTGAATAATTAACACAGAAAAAAAACCATAATAAATAAGTATAAGTTTAAATTATATTATGTAAGACATATTTCATTATATTATATTTATATTAGCATTTAAAACCTAAATTGAATTACGTATATAAAACTTATATAATGTATTTACTAAAAATTGACATATTAATCAATATACTAACCTGTAATATAATTATTCAGTAATTATTAAGCACTTTTACAAATTACTTGTTTTTTATTAGTGATTTTTTGTATAATTGTTTTTTTACTGGTATTTATTTCTCTCGAATTTTTTTGGCTATATTTTTTTCTTTTATCTCTAATTTAAATATTGTATGTAAATTTTATACGATTTGCCATAAAGTTAAGTTTCTGGCAGCCAAAACCCATACCCATTTTTGCCAGAACCCATTTAATGTAACATGTGCATGAATAAATACTTTATTAAAATTAAAATATACATTTATATATATACTAAGTTATTTTTTCTTTACTAGGAAAGGACAACTATATTCAAATTTGGTTATATTTTAAATATATAGAAATGTTTTTAATGCATATGTTTACTTTAATTATAATAAGGTACCTACTTAATAACTAGTTTTTAACAAGGTATTTTTTTTTTATTAGATTTATCTTATTAAATTATATTGTGGGTTTTATTAATGGTAACACGATTCTGAACACCTCTGAATATGAATCACAGAATTTATATGTTAAACTAGGTCAAGGACATTACCGGCATAATTTCCAAAATTACTTTCTTAACACGCTATCCGTGATGAACGTGAGGTGTCATTTAATCGAGTTAAACTTGCGATAATAATAATAACAAAATTAAATGCGAAGAAAGAACCACGTATTCAATATTATCTGACTTACAATAGTAAGTTGGCGCAAAAGTATTTGATTTAGCTATATTTTTTTTCCTTATAAGAAATAGAGAACATACCGCCGAAAGTGTTGAGATGCGATGTAAAATGCAATAAAAAAAAGGCTCAAATTAAATGCTTCCCTTGCAAATTTTCATGAATTGCTATATGGCGTTTTATATATAGTTTTATAGTTTAATAGGTGCTTCGAATTTTAATGTTTGTAAGAGTAGGCAAATTGGTTTTAAAAGAAGAATGAAACTAAATCTCCTTTTTTTACGGGTAGATGATTTTATAGAACATATTTTATGCATTCAAGAATAGCGTCGTAGATAAATGATATATTTAATCATTTATTGATTTATAATTTGTTTTTTATAAAATAAATAAATGAATTGATACATTACGCTATAATTAATGCTAATTAGTATATAATACAACAAAAATGACAAATTACTGTTAATCAGATAAAACTTACCGCAAGAAATCACCATAATTCATAATGGTCTTGAATGATTATTCAATTAGAACTTTTTAATGCAAAACGAACGATCTTGAATAATGTTAGTTGAACTGTGCATAAGATAATTCCCATATTGACGATGTGATAAGATCACTCGACGAGTGTTACATCGAAAGTTTATATATAGATAGATAGATATCTAGTACTCATTATAAACCTTCATAGTTCGATAGTCTAATTACCTATCTGTTCTAAAATTAGGAATTGGCAAAATGCAAGACCTCAAGCCATGCATTATATTCGAAATGAATACAGATGTTAAGTTACGTAAAATAACACAGTAACAATAATAATACAGTAATTAAGAACTCCGAGAAAATAATACAACACATAATTTATAGATATCACAAAAAAAATCAATACATGACGTACGAGACAAACTATGACAATCGCTTACGAGTATTAGGAAATTAGCATTTTCTCTCCAAAATCACTAAAATATACCAAATTATACTTTATCTACTCACAAAATAATAATTTAATCTATAATTTTATTGGTACATTGTGTGTATTATATTAATTTTTAAAGTAATATTTTAAACAAAAAATGCATTGTCAGTGAAAATGTTTATTATAAATCATTTGAAGAAATGGTGTAGGTACCAAACTAGTATAATTTACCGTCAGTCTGAAAGTCAGTCAGTCTGTAGTTTTGGTCTGTTCTCGCGTTTCAAAAGTTATAGCGATAACGATATTTTAAGAGGACTCAACCCAGTCGTTTCTCCATACAGATTACGAACGTTTTGACTCGCTTTAACGTTGTGTGAGTCATGACAATGACTTTTGCAACCTAATGAAAAATATTGCTTTTGCGTGGTGAGCGCAAGTCGCGTCGGCAGGTCGTTGCAACTGCAACCAAGTCTAATCAACACCATTACAAAGCACAAAGCGTTTTAAACGTTTTATGAGCGCTTTTGTAATAAAAAAATACTTTATTGCTAAATTTTAACGACGAAAATAAAATACGTGTTTCGAGCGAGTTTTTTTTTGTAAGAATGCGTAATGATTCAAATTAAATGGAAAAATATTATATATTGTACATCATATTATGTATAAATGCATAAATATAATATAATTGAGTTGTAAAGTTATTTGACTTATATTTGATTTTTGTTTTTTAATAGCGGCAAATCGCCTGAAAAAAAAGACACAATCTTTGACAATATTGACCAATTTTTTAACTTTTAGATAAAATGCTATAAATATTTATAAAGGTTCTAAAGAGGTCCTGTACTTGAGAGCGCAGGACGTCGGTTTAAACCCAGTGCTGAGTTTTATAAAAATTCATTTTTAACTCTCACCTGTCCTCTTTAGTGTAAAATATTGTCAAATATTATGTAACCATCTAATTAGATGAAATAAGGCAAGAATGATATTTTAACAAAAAATATAAAAATAATGGATTTGTGATTACGATGAAGGATGATGGTGAAATGAGATGATTTTATGAGTGATAAAGTTGATGAAAATAAAAATAATGGATATGTGAAAATGTAAAATTAAGCATATGTGGGTTATTATTTATATAATTGTATAATTGAGTTGTAAAGTTATTTGACTTATAATTGATGATTGTTTTTTAATAGCGGCAAATCGCCTGAAAAGATAAATGACACATTCTTTGACAATATTTAAAATATATTTATTGTTTTCTCTCTCTATTATTAATTAATTATAACTACTACTTACGAGTATTAGTATTAACGTATTCCTTTATTTTGTATTTTTTCTCTTTCTCACTCTACTTTTCCTGCAGCCAACACATATATTTCTTAATTCTGTGTAAAGATATCACAGCATTATTATTTTACTGTTTTTAGATTACGACTTTGTTCAAATTCTGTATTTTTCCAAATACAATAATAGTACAAAGACGAATAGGAAGAATGTATCTGAAACAATCCAGCCTGTCACTTATGTTGTTTTATAAATTGGGAAATGTATGTTCAAACCTTATCATTCAAATTTTTGAAACAATTAACAGCCAAATTCATATAAGCACAGACGCCGGTATATTAATTTGCCTAACATAATAATTATATATTTAACAATACAACAAAAATAAAAATTTAACATGTGACATTTTAAAAAATTACCTGTTTAATTTTCATCTAAAAATGAAACAAATATTTAGCAAGTATTTAAGTACCTACCTACGTATTCTTCATTTATTTTTTTTATTAATTCCGTTATTTCTCCATTTTTCATTAATCCTGGCTCATAGTAAGCCACTTTTATCAATTTTTAAGTGAGACGATGTTGACGATAAAAGTGTAATGGTGCAATGAAAGCAGATTTCATTTTGAGAGGCTGAGATTAGCTGCTTAAAAATTTTGTATGCTTAGTTAAATTTTCTCAACATTATAATGTTTCAGTTATTGGAAATTGACTTCTCAAATAGGTGTTCCATTCGAGTATTTTGCGCTCAGTAAATGTTATTGATTATTATTGATTGATGTTATTGTTGTTGTGTTTATTGATTATTAATTTTATTATTTAGAGAAAAAAAAATGTCTAGCATTTATAATATTTTGAAAACAACCTCTGATATATGTTTATCTTTATTAAATACCTTAACCTCAAAGTGCTGTTAGAGGATGGCTTTTATGCCTTTCATTACATAGACCCGATTGCTTTTTTCTCAATATGTCATCTTTGAATAAAAGTTAATAAATGATAGATACAAAAGCATAGGTTAATTCGTTATTAAATATGCTGTAACGTGCTAATGTTACCGCACGCACATCACTAATTCCCCCAACCATTTGTCTATGGCCGGCGTGCGGCCGACGTCAGTTACCGCCCGCCGCCATGATTTCAGTCTCAACAAATACACCGTTTCAGCACAACGCCTGTCTTGTTATTTCGCACCGTCGCGACCTCTATAGTGGAACATACCGGGTGTGGTTCGGAGAGCCATACTTCCACGACAATCATTATTATAACCATCATATAATACAACTCAATTATCTCGGACCGGTACACTGGTGACCCTCGACATTCGAAACAAAAACGCACCTTCTGGGAAGTGCAACGTGAGCGGAAAAAATCTCCGCGCGGCCACACCTAGCGAGGACCGCGTGTCCGTCGCTGCCGCGTTTTTCGCTAACGTTCCAACGCGACGGGAACAGCAGAGCAGACCTCAACACAACGACGACGCAGCATGGACACGCTACCACCGTCGTACGAGGAATCCTGCGCCCAGGCACGAGCAGACATCGCGAGGGAGAGACCCGCGGCCAACATGGCCGACGCCCTCAGACGATCCACAGAGGAGGCACGTGGCACGTGGCGGCATATTTAGGCGTGACATCACCCAGCATCAACCCACGCCACACCCAGCCACTCCAAACCAGCCCCTACCAACAACAAAAAGTAAAAAGTGCAACCCAGTGCAACAAAGAGCGCATCGCCAGTTCACGCCACCCACGCGGCGGCGGGCGCGCGCACGCGGCAACGCGAATTCAACGGAATCGGCGCAACGCCGTGACGCACGCAGATAGCTGTTTTGTTCCTTCCGTAAGAAATGCTTACGACACATTTCACTGTCAGCATCACATCGCCATCGAGTTTCCATCAACATTCAACAATCAACCGCTAAACCAAAAACAGCAAGTAAGCAACAACCAACGACCAATCTTCAACAAAAAGTAACTGTCATACAAATGTTTCATCATCCGTGCAGGAATAGTGCATCATCTACCGAGCGACTCACAGCTCGCCACCTCGACAGGAGGTACGCACTCACGCAATCAAACACGAGCGACTCACAGCTCGCAACCTCGACAGGAGGTACCCAATCAAAAAGGAGCGACTCACAGCTCGACACCTCGACGAAAGAGGAAACCACTCACCAGCCAGCAGAGGATTTCGATGAACACGTCTGCCGGAAACGACCGGACGGAAAGAGTTTTTCCTTTCACGGTATGAACACACCGCTTGAAATGGATTAAAATGTACCGACTAAAAAGGACAAGGATATCGCCAACCGACGCCATATCTTCACACGTTCTCATCCCCTGGCTACACAAAAAAAACAAAAAACGCATCCAGACAGCATAGCTCGTCGCAAAATACATCTTACTTCGCTGCCGCGATAGATAAGGTAAGCGACACTGGATCCAGACAAAACCAAAACAACATTCCTGTCGGCAATAAAAAAGAAGCAAAAATCACGAACAGTTACGACTCAACGAGGCCCACGGACGCCGTGCCGAAATCAGCGGAAGTCGCTATCGCCCCGAGAACAATGGCAATCGTCGTGCATCGAGCGAGCCGACGTCATCAAGACGCTGCAACGCCCGGCCCAAGCAGACGTCAGCGGAACGAAGCAAGCATCGACTCTTCATAGCAACTAGCTTATAAGATTGTACTTTGAACCGCTTGCATTGTCACGCAACATGGTCAAACAAATAGGCTTTTGCCTTTCAACATCGTCAACGCTTACTTGATAACTGTAGTATTATATAGAACTAGCAACTGGTTAATCTTAAGACACTTTACATGTAACATTTTAATACTTACATTTAATATTTTACATTTAATATTTTAATATTTTACATTGTTTACATTTTTACTTTTAATATTTTTGAAATAAAACGGTACGTGCCGTAAAAGAGCACAATAACATGTACCACAACTAGTATTGCACACAGCTGCATAACAATCATCACGCATTCTGTAACGCTAATGCAAGGGTATGTCGTAAAAGCACATTGTAAAACCCTCGTTAGCTCACGTGATGACAGGTTCCATATAATTACTCATCTTAAGTTCAAAAACCTATAGTTTTTCAACTACAAAGGGAGGGTGAATGTAACGTGCTAATGTTACCGCACGCACATCACTAATTCCCCCAACCATTTGTCTATGGCCGGCGTGCGGCCGACGTCAGTTACCGCCCGCCGCCATGATTTCAGTCTCAACAAATACACCGTTTCAGCACAACGCCTGTCTTGTTATTTCGCACCGTCGCGACCTCTATAGTGGAACATACCGGGTGTGGTTCGGAGAGCCATACTTCCACGACAATCATTATATTAACCACATATAATAACAACTCAATCAATTATCTCGGACCGGTACAATGCCTAGAAAATATTTTATTATAACAAAACTAGCCTCACAATCCGGACTTACCGGGTTTCTAGTCAGTCGTATTGGCAATATCCGTTAGATTCAACAACACTGGAGTTGTGGGTTAAAAATATGTATCTGTTCTGTCTATGTGTATTTCTTAATTCTGTTATATATCCGACAAGTATATTATTCAGACATTGGATATGTAGATCCTATATGCCCTTTTTCTAATAAACTCTAGGGCTAAATACACCTTCACTTTTGCTTTCTTAAACCATCAACTTAGCTTGGACTGATAATATTTTTGGAGGTCTATGGTAGGACCAATCAATCAATATGGTAGGAATTCTTCAGTTGGCGTAATCAAGCGAACTGAAGAAATTCTATCAAATTGGCTAGGACGGATTAATTAAACGGAGCCTCAGTCGGCACATCAGAGCTTGTAGTACATCATGATATCGCTTGTTTTAAAATAGTAACTTTCTTTTCTAATGGTGACTTAAGAATAGCAAATTTGAATATTTTTTTATTCATTCTTAAGTAATTGTACCTAATTATAGTCTGTAGACTCGTCAGTTCAGTCAAAACTGAACTGAAAAACTTAATTCTAACAGTAGTGGTAAAATATTTCATTAAACTGGACAGTCAATGGAAGAATCCGTTATTTTTTTGTTTGCCATTTAGAAGTAATTATTTATGTCCATTATGAAAATTTGTACTTTTTCTGTACTTTCGTATTTTATAAAAAAATTAGTAGAAATAAGACGTACGAAGTAGATAACGTTAATGTTGAGTAAAAAAAATTGGTCAATTTTGGTTCCAAACGTTAACGCCTTATTTTTATTCTACGTTACAGAGAATACATCTTAAGCACGTCCCTAGAAATGCAGGAAATTTTATATTGCACACAAAACCAGCTAAACGCACGCATGAAATCAAAAAACCACTTTTTGTGTTCATATGCATTTGAGAAAAAGTGTTTCATTCACCGAAAAGTTACAGTTTTAGGCCTTATAAGGTTTTCTATCTACAATAACGATGTTTATATTATACATTGAAGCTTTTAGGAAACAAGTATTTTCGAAGCAAATAATAGTAATTAGTTTGAGATAGATGTTAAATTCAACAATTAAAAAATAAATAGTAATTCTATAGTTTCAACCTAGAAACTACATATAAGCGAGATATCATATTTATTTTGTTAAACTAAGAACTAAGCACATATCTTACTCCCCTGAAAATATTAGTAAATTATTTCGAGTTTTTTTTTTAACTGATTTAAAATTATATTTTAAGTTACAACAGTTACAAAACCACACATTTACAAAAACAGGATTGTACTAGATGGCAACTATATTATTAAATATTTAAAATACAACTAAATGTATGTTTGGCTAGGTTATGCAATAAAAAATATATTCTACATTGAAAAATAATTTACCTTTACGCCGTTGTCTCCAAAGATATTTTATCCCCAAATGTAAGAACACGATAGACTTCACAGACGAAGCTTCACAGTAGTTGTTTTAATACATAAACATGTTCTAAATATTATTCTAAATAATATAAATTTACACAAAAACATTGAAAACAAATCAGGCCTAACAAAGAACGTCAAATTAACCACAGGATGAGTGACGGCCGATAACTGCGTCTGTCTATGGTTTTTTACTTATAAGCTATGACAAACTTTTATTCATATGTATTTTTCATTTTTGAAAGGTGCCGAAGAACTTGACGAAAATCAAACCAAATTAATAAAGTTTTACTGAAATGGTTTTTCCAATTACGAATTACTCATATATTTAAATTCGTAGTTCTAAAATAATTAGGCCAGAATTCGTTGTAAGCTGAAGTTAGCATGAATCTATTCCCGTTACCGCAAGAAAGACAAATTTGACACTCGACAAACGTCTCTCATTTTTTTCTTCACAGGCGAGGTGTAAGCGCCTTAATGTGAATAGGTTTAACATGAAAAAAACTTACTTTTCTAATAGTATTACATTTCTCAAGTACCCACGTTTTGTTTGAATATTTATTAATATAATTAAATTTGTTTATTTATTTAAAAAATATATTTAAAATAAATATTATTGAGATTAGGTGATAGACACTTGATTCTGAAGCCGGTAGATGGCGATATTTTGTTTAGAGCATGAGCTGTGGAATAGTACTGACTTGAACATATAAATAGTGACATCTCTTTAAAATGCATTAAGTTGGGATCTGCGTGATTGTGAGAAAAAAATGCATTACTCCTACTTCTGATCACACAATTTATCCCTGAGAATGGCTTCTCACGTTTTTACTAGTAACTAGTTTTTACTCAAACTAAATGCCTTTCTCAACCCAGTAAAAAAGGGCGTGAAAACAATTTATAGCTTTATGCCTAAAATGGATAATAATATTGTTGAAATTTACTATTTTAATTTTTCTTTGTTGTCTTGCTTTTATCTCAGGAACGATGACCCCACTTTTCCTAATAGCCTGCCCTCACGCTCTTTTATGGTTCGCCGTTCAACCAAAACTTTAGTGTCTACTCGTAAGACGAGTCTTTAGCAAATTGTTTCTTAGACAATGAATTAAATTTCAGTTTACCACTATTTCACTAAGAGTTCAATTTTGTTTTTTTTAATCACTTTTCCTACTTCGTGTCCAAAAACAACTCTTTAAAAAATTGCTAAACTACAAAAATAATATTATTCCTTATTATGTTATTTAGAAATACTACTAGGGTATTTATTTATTTAATTGGGGGAAAATTGCCACACAGCCGACAGCACTGCTGATAATGAAGCGTCAAGCTGTCAGTATTTGACAGAAATGGCAGCGACGTCAGTTAACCAGTCAAGGAAAATGATTTTTTTTAAATCAGTATGCTTGGGACCATGTTAAAAGATTAAAAATATTTACATTTACGCAGTTAAGCGTAGTAAACATGACTAAAGTTGTGGCACTTCCACAGAAAAAGTATTATCGCCAGAGAGCGCATTCTAACCCTATTGCAGACCATTGTTTTGATTAGTAAGTTTCCTATTTTTATTTATCAGTATATGGAACTGGGTAATGGATACTCTAGGTACATATAGAAAATTGTATGTATTTCTGATTCTTTTCTGCCTCCCATCATTAAATACTTTTGTACTTTTTCCAGAAACTTGACTTTCCAGAATTTGATGAGAAATGACAGTTTGTTGCAGTAGGACGCAATGAGTTTTCATACCTTAGGCAGAAAACCATAGTACTATTTGAGAGCAAAATGAAGTCAGATTGACCTGAATCCATTTTGTAAATCTAGCCAGCACTCTATATTAATGTAAATCAAAGTCTATGTTAATCTATGTCAGCTTTACCAGGCATTCAGATTTCAGCGACTACAGTGCTTAATGTTTCGGACACTAGAGCAATTTATTGTTTAGTACCTAATGAACGCTATGCGATGCAGGTTGTTTTCGCAATTTGAAGCACCTCATTTTATAGCTTTGCTGTATCTTACTGATTAGCTGGCCTCGCACTGGAACATTATTAATTAAATTTTAGATTACTGCTCAGTCCCAGTCACTATATGATTTTAATTGTGCTTTAACCTTAATGATATTAGTAAATAAGTATACTTGATAAAATAAAAAAAATAATTAAAATCGATTGTAACAGCCTATTTTAAATAGATGACAGTAAGGTTTCTTTTATTTTTTTTCGGGTACGATTAGAACTTGTAGCTATTATGATGAAACGGTAAACCTTGCTGCCATGATTAAAAATAAAAGAAAATAAATTAGATTCCTAAAAGAGAGGCAATTTTTATTACTCTATCCAGGAAACTTCTACGAACGCACAATTCTCCTACAATCCGTGCCTACCAATACTACCAGATGACAACTCTAACCAAGTACAATAATACTCTTTTTCTCACATTCGCTCTCGGGTAGAGTCCTTTGGAGATTCAAACAAAAATAAAAACGTCGGCCACATCATCAACGCTGTCCGTCTCATTCAATATTTTTTTGTTTATTCCAGTCCAGCCAATCCCGACGAATATGACTGGAGTGAGCTATTTCCCGAAATATTGAAAGAGGATAGAAAACAAGTTGAATTTGTTGACATTGGATGTGGTTATGGAGGACTATTGGGTAATATGATTAATATTTTATTTGTTTATGAATCTATAGTGCTTGCTTAAACAATTATTCTCGTTTCACAGACAAATCTTAGAAAGTGATTTTATAATCAAATTGAACAAACTTATTATCAAAGAAACAAGTTAAATACCTTATTTATATTTATTCTTATTTTTGTAGTACTTTAACTATATATGTAAGTTGAAAAAACCTGTAATGTACATTGACTTTTTAAGTTTTTATTTTTTTTTAATGTAAAAAATTGAAGTTCGCTGACGACACTGCGATTCTTTCAAGTAATCCGAACCCTCAAACAGCCTCAGACATACTACAAACCCAACTCGATAAAGTTAAGGAATGGTTAATTAAGTGGAGGATCAAGGCTAGCGTTTCTAAATCAAATCACATCACATTCTCTCTACGTAAAGGAGACTGTCCAGCCATGAAACTGGGAGGCAAAATCCTATCCCCCAAGAATGTCATTAAGTACCTCAGCATGCACCTAGATAGGCGGCTCACCTGGAGAGACCACATTAAAAACAAGAGAACTCAGCTTACTTTTTAGATTTTATGTATTTTTTTGTATATAAATTTGGTTGGTTTGGTTTGGTTTGGTTTAAATTTGGTTTCAATTTTTTAATAAATAACTTAAATTTTGGTTTGATTTAAAAAAATCTCTTGAGACGAGTAAAATCTACAATGAATTATAAATTTACAATAAATAAAATTCTTTATATTTAAAGAACACAATTTATGTGATTGAACATATTATTAGTAATAAATAAAGACTATACATAGTTGCGTTAGTTCACTGCTAATGACAGATTATGTATTTTATTATAGTTAGTAATAACTTTTAAGCTTAGTAGCTAATGTGACTGCATAGTCACATTAGCTACAAAAAGGCCGTTATTATGTTATGTTAAAAAGCATGAATTTGTTAAAAAAAACTATTACAAAAAATATTAGAAACTTGACATTTTTGCTTTCAGTAACTTTATCTTCTATGTTTCCTGAGACATTTATGCTGGGTATAGAAATACGAGTGAAAGTTTCGGACTATGTAAATGATCGTATTATTGCTTTACGATCTCAAAATCCTGGGAAATATCAAAATATATCAGTCCTTCGTTCTAACGCAATGAAATACTTACCAAACTTCTTCTACAAAGGACAGGTAATAATAAAAATCCAATAAATTTGTTAATGCATATTTTACACTGTATAGAAACTAACTAGATCACTGGGCAGCTATCACAGTATATTGTTTCATATTGCCAGCAAACATTTATGCTTATAATTGTAAAACTCAATCACTAATGATCTCATCGTAAGAAAAAATCGTAAAATTTTTATTGTACTTTGTTAACAATACCCATTGTTTTTCTTTGATTATATAAAAAATAAATAAACATATTTTAAAGTTGTATGACAAGATAGTTGCATCTGAAGTTGGTAGATATCCATATTAATATTGAATTCTTAAATTCCATTTCTGCGGAGATTATGTTGTTTTTATCTGGTTATTTCTCTATTCTGTGTTTTTCTTTATTTATTGCCGTCTTCAATTATTATTTGTATTAATAAATTTAACCATTTCATGTTTTGAGGTCCCCTAAAACCACTGACCATTTTGACCATATGAAAATGAAATTTTCATTATTGCAGGTGTAACGCTGGCCTAAAAATAATTAGCCCTCTATTACATGCTAATATAAATACCAGTACCTATACCACTATAGTAGGCACCTAAACAAATTTGGTTAATTGTAATAATTTTAAATATTATATATTTCTGTAAATGTTCAATACCTAAAATAATACCTTTACCTAAAATCGATGCTTGTTATTCCTGATCATGATTAAACAAGTATGATGATCTATGAAGATAAAATAAAGCAGTGCGAGTTTCGGAAACAAGTTACACATTTCTCTTACCATACTTTAATTACATAAGGAGTGCAAAAAAAACAAAATGACTGTTCAACATCCATTTAAAACATCTAGATAGTTTAGTGCTGTAATATTGTAATTATTATATTATCTTGATCATAATTTATTTGTTATCATTTTTGGTTATTTTTTTAAATGATTATCATAAATAATGAAAACATAAAAATAAAAAATAAATTCAGCATGACTAAAATTAATAGTTTACCTATAACAGAGTATTTTGTTTTCACATTAGTTCGAAATTAATATTTATTCTGAAATGAGGCGACATATGATCCCGAGATATGAGGTGCTGAAAACGTTGAACAAGGTCTGGCCCAAAATGCCGACATCTACCTAACCACTGGACCTAGCTGTAACATCCTACCAGAAGACCATCCCTTTCAGTAACTGAATGTGTTATTAAATATTAAAAAATATATGCATTACATATTATAATACATTGCTATTTTAATTTCAGTTGAAGAAAATGTTTTTCCTATATCCTGATCCACATTTTAAAAAAGCTAAACACAAATGGAGGATAATAAACAAGTGGTTATTGGATGAATACGCATATGTCTTAGCAGAGGGGGTTAGCATATTATAATATATTTTTTGAACTATTTATGTCATATATTTTTTTTAAGCAAACATTTGAATGCACTTTTATGGTAGATTACATAATTTTGTGTTGAAGTATATTTTATGGCGTTTCATCGAACTGTATTTTCAATATTATTAAAAATGATTTAAGAATATGCATTAATTAATCCACCTCAAATAGAGTGTAATAGAATTATTAGCATCTCTGAAGTGGTGAAATGGTGCCCTCAACTAGCAAAATGTTCACTATTTGTTTTTTTTTTAATATATTCATTTTCGTAGTTTTGCTGTTCGCTTTTCATCGTTCATTACGATATGCACATTATTATTATTAATTATATATATTATTATTATTATTTAGAAAATGCAAAAAAAAAATTAACCCTTTGAGTCACAATGATGTTGGGAAGATTCTTCAAATTGCAACAAAATTGTAGTCATCTTATTTACCATGAAAATGTTAATACCGACTGACAGCGTATCAGTCATTGAACAGTACTAATTGGTCAAGCAGACCAACTGCGATGTTTGGGGTGTTTACTTTCAATATTATTAGTCTCTTTATTCACTTCTAAAAATCAGAGCCTCTCATTGGGAAGAAGGTGGAGCAAACATAAGGCGTCTTTGTGATTAGGGCTTCTGGAGAGCAATATTCATATGAACGCACGGAGACCACTTTGTATATGTTGTAAGGGTTAATGTAGCATAAAAATAAAAAAACAAGTATTGAGTAGGTATATGATTATTTTGAGCGGCTGTTTCACTTACTTCAAGTATTCAAAATCTTTCTGTTGCACCTGTACAACACTTGGTACTGCGGCAGAGTTATTCCCAATGTTCACTGGAAGTAGTTGGGTAGCATGGTAAGATACGAAACATGCGCATGACAATACTTTTTTGCTGTTTTATTCCTTCGGATAGCTTGGGAGGTTAAGATTAACCTGCAACCTTTTGGTCCTTAGCCATAAGGACCAAAAGAGAAAAAATAATGAATGAAAAAGTTTTGGTAATCAAGATTTTTTGGCTATAAGAAAGTTTGTTATCCTAAAATCAGTTTCTGGAATCAGGAATGGTTACGTAACATTCCACAAGTTTTTGCTGTACCATTTATGCTATTATTACTGTCATGTTCCAGGCTATTGTCTACACGATCACCGATGTTAAGGATCTGCACGAGTGGATTATTAAACATTTTAATGAGCACATTTTATTTGAGGGCATAAATCAAGACGAATTGGTATTTTTTTTTGGTATTTTTTTATAATATGGATTAAAATATAAGATAATCAGAAAAAAGCCATAGAAATCACGGAACGAGCATGGATCAGGACCTTAATGTTAGAAATAGTATAAAAAATAGTTTTTGTAAAAAGTATTTGCAACCCTTACAATTGCCAGAAGGTCTGGTGGATTTACAACTTTCAAATTTTGTATAGGGCAATTTTTACCCTAATGACCTGATAACCTTTTATTATATACTGATATGGAATGAAGCTGCGAGGGTACTCTCTGAAGCATTTTCAAGAAACAATCTTCTTTCTTACTTCTAAATGGTCGTGGAGGGTTTCCTGATTAGCGGCAGATGTATGTAAATTAAAAATGCGGAATTTCTTGTTCTATTTCCCATTTTATGAGTTTAAAAGCTTTCCATATTAAACAATAAATATAACATGACAATGGTAAAAAAAACTACATCTGGCAAAAACTACAACATTTTCAGATTAAATTTTTATAAAATGTCAATACTCGAAAAGGTTGATTTTCAAGGTACTATTACAATACTAGTTTGAATATTTCAAACTCGTAAATTAAAAGCTATTTATATATATTATTGTTCTTGATTTCTGTAGTTCCTATTGGGGTTCTGGGCGGCTACGAGACTTGGTCATTGGACATGGTCTGTGGCTTCTTTCTGTAAGCTGCAATGACTTTCATACAGAATGATTTTTTTTATTTAAGTGTGTCATTGACGGATGAAAGCAAAGAAATCTAAGGTAGATCCACAGGTTAGGATCATTACTGCGTAAAGCGAGGCTAAGCCTCAAACCATCTTTGAAACATGCCCTCGGGGCCACTGATCCATTGGGCTACTTGATTAATTGATAAATTGATTATTCTTTATTGAATAAATTAGAATAATAATATTTTTTTTTGCAATTACATAGTGAATTAAATTATTTATTTCTAGGATTCAGATCCAGTAGTGGCGAAATTATATGAGAGCACAGAAGAAGGCCAAAAAGTCACGAGAAACAGCGGTGATAAATATCTAGCTGTATTTAGAAGAGTCCTAGATAGAAATGATTCTTCATAGCATTTTAACAGACATAAAACATTAATTTGATAATAATATTTGTTTAAAAGTCTGAAAAAATGTACCTACATGCATTATAAAAATAATTATTAAAAACCTTTTTGAAAATATATTGTTTTTATTAATCATATATTTTATTTTTTTGATCCTTATAAAAAATAATAACAAAATATAAAAAATAGTTAAATTTTAATATTTTACAAAAAAAAGCCCTCTGAAAACATACATCAAATACTCTTTTCTTAATAATCTACACAATACAATTTTCCTAATACACTTTTAATAAATTTAAAAAGAACTTGAAGTGGAAGTGTCAAAAAGTGTCACATTAACCACATCCACAGTTCTGCGACATTCTTGCAACATTAATCTTCGTACGAACCCTGGTTGAGAATTTTTATCGCTACTCTATAATGTCTTAATGTTTGATTGTTGTAATAGATAAAACCCCTAAAAGGACATCAGCGAATTTAAATACACCTGTATAATTTTTATTTTTAATTTAGGGTGAGAAGCAATAAGGGTTGATTGTGTAATTATTCTAATGAGTTTTCATCAAAACTCATACATTGTTGTTTACCTTGCCTCAAAGAATTTATTTTTTATCTTATTTTTGAATAATTTTGCCTCAAAAGTAATATTTTTAATAACTGAAAAACAATAAATCGTGACATGCAACATATTTTTTTAAATTTTTAAATTAATAAATAGACGGTGACTTTTTACTACATTCCACCTTCATTTTGAATCAAACTTTGTGTTAAATTTCATATATTATTGAGCTTAAGGTGCAAGAGTTGAATTGTCGTACACAGCTATTTCAAAGAGTTAAAAAAAACATCATATTTTGCAAGAACTGTGACTAATATTCTAGAAAATATTTTTAAAGTTTGTCCTATGATATTTAACTGTGAAATTCCTACTCAGTTACCATGATTTTAGCACTAACACTGATGAAAAATGATGAAGATTTCAAAGATTATGAATTATGAAGATTTTTGATTATGATCATTTTTAACCGAAAAACACTGAAATTTAACAGCAGCTACTAAAAAAAAAATGTTAATCCATACGGTTGCTATTTTGAATTTTTCACCGCAGTAACTAAGGTTTGAATGTAATTTGTTCAATATGGTATCAAATAGAATCATACACATAGATATATTTAGTCAAATATATCTGATTGGAGATTTAGTCACTCCATTCTGAATCAACAATGATCGTAAAATATTAGCGAAAGGTAAAAGTAACATAATGGAACATATAGTATAGTCCTATTTATTATAGAAAATTTACATAAGGTGGATAAAATATTAGTGATAATAAATTTGTTAAAATTTATAGAGATTGTAAAAAATGAATAAAAAAAAAAGATTGATCAATGTGTTTGTATGTATGTGGAATCTTAACGTTTTCTGTTTTAGAGCATAAACCGTTATGAATAATATTTTTTCTGTTACGTGAGAAACAATCATAGTCCTATGATATACAAATATAAGAAAAAAACAACTCGCAAATATAAATATAAATTTTGATCAAACTAAAAAAAATCACAATTTTCTTATTTTGAAGAATTTAAAGCATTCAATTTTTATGTAGATATTTAATATACGAGTATTTATAATTTAGAAGCCTTTTACGCATGCTAAAAAAATAACTGTTATGGTATAATTATTTTTGAAATAAATATTATAAAGTCAGTAAGCATGGTAAAAGAACTAAACTACAACTAACCTAACCTACCTAAAATTTTGTGTACGATATATAATATTTTGAAACTGTAAATTTGTAAACTGTTGTAACGAAATCCGAAATATCACTTTGAATAAACCACAAATACCATCTACGGTTTATTTAAATCATTATCGATGTCTCTAGTTGTTTTATGTCAATCTCGTTTCGGATTCACAGAGGTAGTTTTCAATTTTTGTTTTTGGATTAAAATTGGGCATCGCTCACAGGCGGGCGGTTGCAGGATTTGAAGCGATTTCGCTGTGCAATTAAAATGTAAAAAAAAATATAACTACCATAATGTTTGTGAGACTTTTACCACCTTACCACCAGGATTTTGTTATAGGTTCGATATTTTGGTTTTTTTCCATTTCCGTGATTCGTGAGGTCCCCACTTTTGGCAGATGATGACGTTCCCAGGGAATTAGTGGACATTTTTTTCGTGTGTATCTACTAATGTCATCGACTGCGGCCTGGATTCTCTTCCTGCCTGCCCGGATCAAAGGTCAAGTAAACATAAAGTCGATTCATTAGAAATTTCATTTTAAATGCTATTCTCGTAATTTCTGTGAAATTTGTAATGTACTCCACTAAGTTTGGTTTTTATATATAGTAATTAAATAATTTTTAAAAATAGTGAAAGTTCTAACTTCTTCTTTTTCTAGTTCTTAAGAATGAAAATTTCACAAACTTTTATTCATTTTTTACACATTTTGTGAAAAAAAAACACAAAAAAATTGATTAGGACACTCACTTTTTCGATTAGAACAGGTTATTAGGAGGGGTTATGGTTTAAATAACTATAATATTTTACATCAATTTCTTATTTTTTGTTAGTTTATGAAAATCAAATAAATTGTTGAGGGCTCTCTTTCTAACCTATTATTTTGTTGGTCAATGACCTTATGACGGTTAATCGTATGCCTGCTATAGAACATAAAAAGGCACTGGGCGGTTCAGCCTTTTCATAGAATCGTTTCTTCGTTCTTCGCTCGTTGAGTGTTCACTTCAAAATGTGTTCAGTATTATTTTTCACTTCATGAACACATTTTTTTATTTAATTTATAGTTCAATAACGAAAATCAATTTTAAAGATCAGTCTTCAAGAAGTAAAAGATAAGTCGTTTCAGGGGTGCTCAAACTTGAACTGCTGGCGATCTACCTCAATATTTTTAGACTACTTACGATCGACTCTGAGAGACTGCAAGTGTGTGTGATGCAGGGTTGTCGTACATACACGATACACCCTACCTACCTAGGTAGGGCGTACCGTAGCATATATAGATATTAGCTTTCTGCACAATCATTTCTGCGGCGCGATCGACCGTTTGAGCACCCCGGATAGATAATGCTATAAGCCACTCGTCTTAACTGGTTGAGGAGTGGTCCATAACCAATAATATGGATTTTTTAAATATTATCTAATGTTATTCATACCGATTTCATTCGAGGCCACAATTATTGAAGAGGTGGTCTGGGTCTAGACGCGCGCCGGTCGAGGCGAAGCGGATATCGTGTCCATATTTCATAAAAGTTGATCGTCGTAGGTACGTCGAAGAATGGAGTGAGGGAGGGCCTAAGGAGAGGGGAGGGCAAGTGTCACCTCCGCTCGCTGCTAACCCTTTAATTACGAGTCATAAATTAGCTAAAATGTTCGATATAACGCGATAGTGTCCCAGACGTGGCAAAATTTACAACCGCGTCAAGCGAGTGAGCGAGAAAGTGTAAACCTTAGGAGTGTCATATTTTCTCTCACATTATCCATCGCGCCGGCCGATGCAAATGATCGAGTTTTGTGCATTACAAACTCATACGCATACAAGTTTTAGTCACTAACCATGGATCACTAAATGCATGGATGTATTATAGGTTAGGTTAGATGAGACGAGTTAACGCGACGCAAAACGTGAAGGTATGCCTTGGGGGTTGGGGGCGACGCGCCATATTGTTAGCTTAAGAGCCAGTATATCGTGAGGTGATCTTGAAGTTCGACCTTTGCAAATGGTGTCGGACACGTGCATTTCGAGCGTCCGTCGACAACATCAAAGAATAAACATTTGACAGTTTTTTATTTATATTTAAAATATAAGGCAATTAAAAAAAATATAAGTTTAAGGTTTTCTATAGAATTTTATTGCCGACACTTTTATGTATAAATTAGGCTTACGTCACATATATAGTTTGGTTTATGAGAATTTTAAAATATAACACTTAACAATTTCAATATTTTTTTATGTAAACATGGGATTATTTATTTAAAAAACCAGCTTAAAGGTTTGATAGAAAAATGTTCAGTTAATCTAATTATATTTTTTATATATGCCTGGTATGAAAAGCTATCTTGGCAGTAGACCTCAAAAACATGCTTAAAATGCAATTCGAGTGCGTTATGGCTCTTAAGTACGCACAAGTCAAAAAAGCGATAGAGTGCGACAGCCAATCAACGTGCGAACGAGGCAACCTAATAATTGCCTACATTATTATTACTTTTCTACAAAATATGCAGGCGAGACTCCCCCGGGGATGGGAATTATTCCACAAATTGTGTCCGCAGCCCTTAAAATTTTGAAAATATTGCTTTCAAAGCGACTCTTTTTGTCGCGAGGCGTTTACCTATTCTAGGCTTAAATATGAGTATTTTTTGATTAAGTAGTTATATGTTTAAACATTCACAGTAAGTATTACGAGGTGTGTTCAAAAAGTATCGCGAATTTTGAATTTTCGCGGGTTACGTATATTCGAATTTCGATTTTTTTGTGGCGTTATGTTGGTACTCATGTCTCTCACTTATGCCGACAAGCTCGGCCATTTTGAATGTTCACTTAATTGTTGACAGCTGCTTTGCTTGCACGTGTTTTGGATCGTCTTCGATTTTTACCTATTCAAAAAAATGGATCAAAGAACCTGTATCAAATTTTGTGTGAAAAACGAAATTAAGTGCGCGGATGCATTCCGAATGTTGACTGTGGCATACGGAGAAGCTACCTTGGACCGAAGCAACGTTTATCGGTGGTACAAAATGTTCTCAGAAGGCCGAGAAGATGTGAACGACGAAGAGCGTGCCGGACGCCCGAGCACTTCAACAACAGACGAAAAAATTAATGAAGTGGAGAAAATGGTATTGGCCAATCGTCGAATCACCGTTAGAGAAGTTGCTGAGGACCTAATCATATCGATTGGCTCGTGCCATTCGATTTTTATCAATGATTTGGGCATGAGATGGGTCGCCGCGAAATTCGTACCAAAATTGCTCAATTGCGACCAAAAACAGCATCGCATGAACATTGCTAATGAGATGTTAAACTCTGTCCGCGACGACCCAAATTTGCTCCAGAGGGTCATAGCTGGTGACGAATCGTGGGTTTATGGTTATGACGTGGAAACCAAAGCTCAATCATCTCAATGGAAGCTGCTACGCTTGACGTTACGCTACGCTTGACGAGATAAAGACGGCATCGAAGGAGGAGCTGAACAAGATAAAAAAAAATGATTTTTTGAAGTGCTTCGAAGATTGGAAAAACCGTTGGCACAAGTGTATAATATCTCATGGGGATTACTTTGAATGGGACAAAATAGATATTCATGAATAAATAAATAATTTTTGAAAAAACACAAAATTCGCGATACTTTTTGAACACACCTCGTATGCGCAAACATTCATTTGAGAGGGGTGGTATTGCAGTCACATATGCTTAACTAGCCATCTGACCTGGGGGGGAGGGGGCTAGAGTGGTATACGCGGGTGATTGCAGACATCAAAATATCAATCCTGCGAGTTCTCCTTTATGAATATAATAAGGTTTACCTACCCATATATATGCCTTAATAAAATGATTACTCGTAAACAGGAAGATAACCGCGATTTCCTTACTTTAGCTTGGTTTATATACCAAATATTCTGCAAGCTATTACCGGTACAAATCTACCGATAATGGACCTTCGCCTAACCTTCGGTTCCTATTCTTTACCTCCCAAGAAGCAGCTCCAACCGGTGGTCATTTTTCGGGACTTTCTGTAGTGTCAATGCGACTCTTTCCGATGAAAGATGAAAAATTGAATAAAGTCAACATAAGGGATTGTGTGACTTACGTAAATATGTTCGATTTATTTTAAATTAAAAAAGGATTTTAATTTAAAAAAATATTTATGGCGGCATTGTTTATGAAAAACATGCGAAAAATATTTTCCAAATTCAGTTGAGGGCGTTTTCTGAATAGCATGTGGTTTATTAGATTACAAAAATTACAGTAATAAAATTCACAATAAATATTTTTCATACAAAATAAAACACCATTAAAATGTACATATCTTACAATTTAAACAATTTTAGGGCGAAGTTTAATAGTATAGGGTCTATAATAAGCATTTATTCATTATATTTTACAGATTTTATTTTTTTTTATCGTTGTAACATATATCTAAAAACAAAAACGTTTATAAACAATATAAAATTAAAATATTCTCGCGGCAGCCATGAAATCTGAGGTAGTCGCGAAGAAAAATCAAAAAAGTTAAATCAGCAAAATTACATGTTTTTTGAGAGATCTGATATTTAATTTCTGGTGTTATTTATTTATTTTTGTAATTCTCATAATACAAAATGCAAAACTAATAATGCTACTATTATAATGCAAAATATCTTACCTAACTAGGCTATCGCCTGTTCTAAGGAAGACATTCTATCTTAGAAGTCTTATTGCCGCATCGAAAAAAAAATTAAAAATGCAAGTACATAATAATCACACACGTGGACTAAAACTGAATATATACAAACATACATACAATACAAAGCGAAATACTTAAACATACAGTATGAAATGTTTATAACCTAAAAATGAATTTTGTGTAAATAAATAGACCTAATCTAAAACCAATTAAAGTCATGGAATTATTTTCAGCGCTTATCTTTAGACCTGTTAGGGAATATGCTGAAGTGTTTAAAACCAAATCTCAATCAAGGATCTCGGCTGATAGATAAGGTGCGCCAACTGGTGGCATAGCGCCGGGACGCGTGGGCGGGGGCGGGAACAATCACCCGACAGCAGGGGGCGGCGGGGGGTGAGCTAAGGGAAAAATTTGAAATGATTTGTAGCCTCCTAGATCAAACAGTTTGCGCGGAGTGCGGCTGATAAAATTGGGAGCAGTCGCGCGCTCTGGCGTGATCTAAATGAAACACGTCAAATAAATGAGATTTATGGCGGTAAATATTTTAATCACCTACCCGGCGCGGCGCGTCGCGTGCATGCCCGAACTACTTATCAAACCCACCCACTTCTCGATCGATGAAAGGGTTCTAGGGTAGGAATAGACTAATATTGGATTAACATAATTTGTATTTCATCGGTTCTATCGTTAAACCTCTGCTAAAATATCCACTGGATTTCTTGAATCTTATTTACTTATTACACTATTTTTTTTTAAATTAGGAGATTAATAAAATATTTTATTCGAGTAAGGTTTTATAAATCATAAACTAATGTTACAATAATTACTATTTATTTATTAATTAATTATTTTTTATATAAAACAATACATTTAAGTTTACATCGCCTTTATCGCCTTTATACTGCTGTTCTAAGGTGATGTAATCAGCTTTAGAACATAGATCCTCAGCTGACATTTCATAAACTAACATAAAAGGTCAAAAAAAATCATAATAAAATATAACATATCAAAATGTGCACTGTAAATTTACCTAGAAGGGGGAATTAGTAAATTTCATCGATCGAGATCATCGAGAGAGTATCTCTCTATATATATAATTATACATATATAATTATATATATAAAATAGGTAATTACCTATTTTAACATAAAAATCATCTAATTAACGGTATTTAAGCAATACATTTTACTATTTTACTATATCTTAATTATATATATATATATAGTAAAATTGTATAATGTATTGCTTTAATACCGTATTTAGATGATTCCTTACGTTATGTTCGTTAAGGAATCTCTCTATATATATGTATAGACATAATATAATTTACAATTTAACTATATATATAGAGAGAGAGATATCACCGCGTGCCTTGGTGCCATTATGTTATTGTAATTAAAATAGCCAACATTAATATGGAATACTTGATCCCTTTTTTATGGTCGCCATTTTGTAGAGAATTGTTTGAAGTCCTTTAAAGTTGTGTAAAGTGCTTGATTCTATTGAAGTTTCTCTAAATTGCTTCTAGTATAAAGCGGCTAAAAATATTAAATAAAAAAAACCTTAAAAAAAATGAAACCGACTTTTTTATTGTTGGGAAACAATAAAAAAAACCGGGAGGTCGGCGCAGAACACACGAAACTTCAATAAACCATGTCTCAATTTCAGTTTTTTTTAACCTTATAAGTTCAAGTTCGCCCTAGACTTGAGAAGAGAAACACGATTTACGATTGTGTCGGAATTAATTATAAATAGCGTTTGTTTCAATACTAAATACCAATAATTTGCGACATTGTATGTAGAGATTAGTTTCGTTGTCAAATAATAAATTCCCTCGAGATTTTCCATCACGCGAGCTACGATTACCCGTTCCGGTGGGTTTGAGGGGGGGGGGGGAGGGGGGGGGGGGGATATTTTTTAAACTCATTTGCTGCCATTCCATTTTCCTCGAGTACACTCGCAAATTCGTTTTTTGGCCATAAATATTCCGTCGGCTGACAGTTGGTATCGCTTTTGTGGAGGCATCCGCCGTGGAAAGCAGGCAATTCGTATGCAAGCGACGTTACCCCGTTCACCTCAAGATGGCGCTGCTACTGTCAGTCAAAACGTAGACGTTATCTCGTAGCCCGTGGATGCTTCGCAACGGGCTACGAACTCGCGAGGGTGCGCTTCGCAGGTCGTTGCTACTTTACTCGCTTTCAAATACTCTACCGTTTCTCATGAAGATGCTAGCTGTTAGATACGTTATTGACGATTGAATATCACTACGATGCAATGTGTCTGTAACAAACTTGGAATTTACGCATACATTAACACATTTGACAATATATATCACAAAAAATGTAGCATTCAGTCCGGTTTAATAATGGTTATAGTGCAAGCAAAATTGCGCAGTTATTTGTGCAACAAATCAGTTTGTTTTATACGCAGTTTATAAGTTTGTTCAAATAAAATACGCAGAAAAAAATTATATTATTTAAGGATCTTTTATGTATGCTTTTCTAATAAACGTTGTTAATTTATTTTGATTAAATTGACTATTTACTGTGTCGTGTTCTGGTATTTAATTGTGGTAAAAACCTCATAAAAAAAACCATCTTAAATAAACAGCGCAATCTCCAGGTATAACACAGCAACCATTATTGACATATTTGTGTATTTAAAAAAATAGACGCTTCTGAAATATAGTGTGCAGTAAAATAACATAAAATAATTTATGAATTATATCTAAAACAAGATACGTATAACCATTAAAAAGGAAATATTTTGTTTGAATATAGATCAATAGTCAAATAGTTTTCTCTACCGTCCGACAGAGTGCGTTAGAAGAAAAAAAAACCAAATGGGTGATAAAAAGAAGAATAGAGGGCGCATAATGCGACCTAACCTAATTAAATTAACTTATTTTAAATGAACTATAATTTGGGTTATTGTATTAAAATCACATTAAAATAATAAAAACGCTTCCCAACGCAAACAATAATTGCTGCTGACAGTTACAACAATAAATGCAAGTTGGACAAATATTAGTTGTTTCGATTTAACATAGTTGCCATACCTACTTATGAAAATATTAGGTGCTATTGACAATAGAAGTCACCAAGGCCTATTAAAAAAAAAATGACCTTGCAGTGGGGTGTGCTCGTTTCAAAGTTTATGAAAGCTTAAGTTTGTTACAATAGTTGTTAAAAAATAAGCGTCAAACAATAACAACATAGTATAAGAGTACCAACTACTGAGGCTAAACACGTCATGTAACTATCTAATGACACATACAGTATATAATAATATTAATAAATTATAAGAATCATAATAAAACATTAATACACCGACTGTTTTTGTGACATTAACTAAAGTAATTTTGCACCTCAATCGTTTTAATTAATTTGAGGATATATTCCTGCATCTTTGAATTAGTAAGCCTTCTTCCTCTTAAATCGCCATTTTATATAATATTTACTATAAAGCAATAGACATTTTCTCTCATGCTTTGGTTCTGTTTGCTCAATGTATTTATGCTAGGATTGATACAAACCTACCCCCGGAACGCGGTGAGAACGTAGCGCAACGCAGCACGGAGGCCGTTATTATTTAGTGCAATTTAAAACATGAATCTCGCGATGAGCGGACGTGCCAAGATACGTTCGCCATTAAGAGCTTCGTGTCTGTCATAGATATGAGCAATATCAATAAAGTTTCATCTGTACGCTGAGCGTTGGTGCGGGGGTAGCGGCGGGAAGGGGTGGGCGTGGAACGGGGGGACGGATGTTACTTTCAGATTTGATCACAGAAATTTATCAAGACTATTCTGAAATACGGCAACCGTGCGCTATGGCGTCAAACTTATAAATATCTGGTGGCAAGTATTAATGTTAATATTCCTGCCAGAATATTCCTGCACTCGCCAAATTATCCCATTTTAGCTGCCTAAATGCAAAACCAGTGCTGGGCAAAATAGTTGGATATATCACTCATGAATATATATTTTTTTAATTTTTATTTTATTAAAATATTCATACAAATCGTAATAGTCTAGTGCTTAAGGTCTAAGGTCTTCGAACCCTAAGGTCTCGGGTTCGAATCCGCAGATGGTCATGCCATTTTTAACACTTCGTTACCACCAATAATAAGAGAGAATAATAATAATAGAGAATAGGATTAATAATATTGTTAACATTGTCCAACTTTAAAAGGCAACTATGGATCACGAACACTGATCATAATAAGCACGCATCTCACTATAATTATTTGCCAATTGGTCACGCTCACACACACACACACACACACACAATCCCTAACATCTCACCCACGCAAACAAATACAAAAAAATGAGCAGAATTGAGAAGAATTTTTACTTTTTTATTCTCCTTCTGCTGACGGTAAAATGATGTCGGTTTAGTTCAAAACTCACCAAAACATCTCACCATCTTAATAATTATCATCATAATCATGATCTGTAAGATCAAAATGTATTGGTAAAGATAGAAATACTATTTTATACTATATTCTTATGCAAAGTACTTACTCCCGAAACTCCTACATACACAGTGTGTAATGTATATAATAAATTTTGTAATAATAATAATGAGATTGATACATTTAGTTGTAATTTGAGTGAGTTTAAGCGTCAAATTTCTAAATGTTTGAATGTTCTCTTTGTCTATCTATCTATTGCTAAAAAAGTATATGTTATTTTTTTTGTTTTGTTTACTTTTTAGATTTGCGAATACTGTTGTTACACACTAATTATATTTTTAGCAGTGCAAAGATATAAAGGTTAACATTGCAATCTTTAATGTATATTTTCTATGTTTGTATACATTCAGATACATAACATATATTGGTAATTCTATGTGTTTTTTTTTAATCAAGACGCGGCAATAAGACTTCTAAGTAATGGATAGTCTTCCTTAGAACAGACGAACAGACTTGGGCAAGTGTTTTTGCATTATGATTGGCTTGGCCAGTTTATGACAAAAATATAATTTCATGAACATTATAAACTGACAGTGCCATCTATAGTCGAAATGCGCAAAACATTCTCTTACCTATATTCCCCTCTTACACCGCAACCGCTTACCCCACCTAACCAAATATGATGTCAGGGTAGGACGGTATTCAGTTCGAATTTTGACTCCGCCGTTGTGTGTATTTATACCGCAAAACCCGATTTTTTTTCGGCCCGCAAACAAATACAAAGCTTCCGCAAATTGGGTTCGCAACATTCTAAGTTTCAGTGCATCACCACAGCAGCAGAACCTGGAAAAAGAGCTCTTCGAGTCACCGACACCAACCGTGAGTACCTGTTTGAACCATCATAAATTCGCATTCAACCCGCAAGCGACTATTGTTGGCCTGAAGTGTGCCAAGTCATCTGGCGCAAAAGCGTACAGTCCACTTATATCCAAAAATAAACAATTAATTCCAGGCCACATCAATGATAGTATTTTTAAATGATTTGCAAAAAATAAATAAATATACTAACCGTTTATTTAGCAACTAAATAAATGGAAGTAAAAGAGAGCCCGGAGGCAATGAGCGTAATTGTCGGGCTGAAACGTTCCTTTCGGTTTAGTCTACGGCGCTATGCGGCAAATGTCATTAAAGTAGAGGTATTGGTAGGTACTTGGTATTCGCGCTGCACTAGGCCGACTACCAGAGATGCGCCCGCGCGCGTGAAATATGCCGCCTCTGATAGTAAAGTTTGCCGCGCAGCGCGCGGAACGTTTCCCCAGATACCAGTTATAAGATCATACGCCGTCGCCGACGACCCGCGACACTATTTCAAAGCGAACGCCCAAACTTCCTTTTATATCTTTTAAAATAATATATAATTTCCTGCGGTCGGAGCGCCTAATTCGCGGCACAATTAGCGCCGCCTACTATCTCATTATTAGCGGGTGAATTATTATAATTACACTCAGCCTTTTGCTCGGAGCAAAGTTTGCGACGGGAGTTTTTTATGCTCACCGCAGGGCTTGTAAATCCATATCGCGGTCCCCTTCAGAATCAACTGCCTTGAGATACTCGTGGGTACGGATGCTGTTACTTACCATGATTTAAATCTATGACTTTTACCAACACTTCGTGGTCTCGTCGTTAATGTAGCGACGATTGAGAGATATAAGACTGTGACGAGTAGCGATTGGGATTTATTATTTGGTTGGGTTATTAGATCGTATCGGACGGACGTGTTGAAACGTCAATATTTATTATTTCATACACGCTTGTACTGTAAATTTCACATTATTATTCTAATGGGAAAGTTATCACGAAATTATTAGAAAATTTTCGATGTACTTATGAAGATTATTTAAGATTAGCTACATACAGTCTCCTAGAAAACTAGAGCCGATAAAATTGTTTAAATTATGTGGTATTATTTCCCGCGATAAGACACCGCAAGGAGAAGTCCTCGAACGTAATTTGCACAACTGCTGCGAAATTTATGACGCGAAATTGTTTTAATGCCCCCGAAATGGTAATTATACTGCTTAATGGCGCAGGAAGACGAACGCTTTATGAGTGTGAAAATGTAAAATTATTACACCGCGAACTTATCGAGAAGAGGCAAAGTTGCTCATTATTGGTGACAGAATTATGACGCGAACCTTCTTTCGCGACATGGCTGTGAGATTTTGGCGACCATAAGCTCAACTGCTGAATATAACTGCTGGTTATAATACAACATTGTATTGATGATTGCCACCCTTTTAATTTTTCTAATATACAGGATGTATTTATATTAACCGATGTCCTTTTAGGAGGTTTCAACAATCAAATATTAATCTCAAACAAAAAAAAAGTTTATAATTCTTTTTAAAAAAGAATTGTAATTGTTGTTTGTAATTCTTGTTCTTGTAATAAATAAGGCAATATGCATTCTCTTATGAAATTCTCAAATGTGTATATCATAGTACAATATTCGTATAATTTAAAGGTTTTCATTTACCCAGGTCTTTTTTATCTTTACGCATTTATGGTTTACAAACGAACATAAAAAAACTTATGTGGTCGGCTGATACTCGTACACACGACATTTATGTTAATTTTTAAACTATGTTTAACTTTTTCTATTGAACTTTAATTAAAATGCGACTTAGTTATTCATCGTTCGCATAAAACATTGGATGTTATAAAGCAATTTTTCTGGTAGATATCACTAGATTTATAGGAAGAAATTTACACACGATAATTTAAATATTCGTACGATACTTAAGTTTCAACTGCAATCAAGAGCAATTAAAGGAACGTCGCATTCATACTAAAGTTTTATTATTTTATGCATACAATTTCCCGAATAAATTACTTCGACGGCTGTAAATCACCAACTTCGGCGGGCATAGATAATAGATAGAGCTTCGACATGAAGCGGTGCTCGCGGAGGCCTCACGCTGACGCGCTGTCAGGGCGGGCGGCTATCGGCTGTCGCGCGCTAATCGACGAAGATTACACGCGGCAACGTTGGCAGTCACTTTTTGTCTATTTATCAAAGTGGCGGCGTGGCACGGAGCTGACAGCGCGATGCCTGCTTTATAGCCAACCTGTTGATATGCCGTCCCAGAATGGGCCCAGAAAAGCCCAGGTCGATTGGAATTAAATTTATACGGATTTTAAATTAGGAGTACCTAATATCATAAATATAAAAATAATGTAAAAGATTTTCTAATTATTATTATAACTTTAAGGACAGACCATTCATTATAGAGGAAGGTTCTGGTATTCTGGAGATCTCACGTTATTAGGTCCTAAAAAATCACATAAGTACTTGAGTCTAGTGTCATGTTTAGAGACCCTAAGCGATCGTATAAAATCTCTGTAAATACAAATAACGAAAATTCCTATAATATCCGTAGGATTTAGGAAACTTGTACACTTTGCATATTCGAAGTCTAATATTATTGCAGCGCTGTTTAAACGCGAGGATAATTAATTCGATCAGCAAATGACAGAGCTGTTTCAAATTGGCAAAATGAAATCACAAAAACTTTCATACCTTTAAAAAAATAATAAACATGTCAGTCATAAGTCGTAGAAATATCTGGAACTCTACCGAGTCACCTTTGACGTCCTACTTAACAACCCGCAAAAAACATTGTAGGTATATCAACCTGCCTTTAGAATATCTCTCGTTTGAATTCTCTATAAATATAATAATAAAAAGTCTCCATGTTTCCTTGGTGATAATTAGACACGACGTAATAATATTTTTTTAACGTTATAAACGTGAAGTTACGAACGTTATAGAAAAAGTGTAATCAAAGCATTGACACATAAATTAATGAGAATCACCGAAACCCCACTTCCTGCTCGATCACCTGAATGAATCACTTTAAATTACTAGCATATGTAAATGACAAAGCTACATAGAATTGTGAACGCCTAAATAAATATCATATAGTATTCCAATTCACATCAAAGCAGGCTAGCAGTGGAAGCATTTTGATTCGGTGAGCCTTTCGCGTTGTCCAAAGTACGCGGCGGTTCATCTATCTGCTAATAATGCCAACTAATGTGTAACTGAATGGATGTCAATTATGTCCACGATTAGTGAGGTCCGTCCGCGTTGCTTTTTACGCTTTGAATTAGAAATGACGTTTGATATATTGAGTAGCATAAGTATTTATTTAATTTTATCATATTTTTAATATAAATTATAAATGTTGCGTCCATGAACCTAGAACAATATGTTAGCACGCCTTATGGTGATTATGATTACGTCATTATTAATTTTAATGAATATTGAAACTTTAAAATATGCATGTTTTTGATAATTAAATTTTCATGTGTTTTTCATATCATATCCATGTTATATATAAAATTAATATGCCCTGTGGTCTTTTCCAACAAAAGTATATATGTACTTTACTTATGAATTTTAGACTTTACTTTTATTTAGACTTTACTTATGAATTTTTATATTAACGGCAAATTGCCTAACAAAACAAAACAAAAAAATATTATTTATGACAATATTGAACATTTTAAAAATATATATTTTTTAAAAGCTTTGGTTTAAGGTTAAATTTAAAAATAATTATAAAGGTACTTAAGAGGTTTTCGACTTAAGATCGCAGAATGTCGGTTTAAACAAAGCGCCGAGTTAAATAAAAATGTATTTTCGACTTTCTTCTGTCCTATTCAGTATAAAATATTGTCAATATTATATATCTAGTTATCTAATATTATCTTATATTTATAGATAATAATAATACATATAATTAGATATGATATGTAATATATTTAAATGAAAACTTGTTCTAATTCGCACAAAAAATATTTTTATTTAATATTCCTCCTCCTTTGTATATATATTATTAACAGTAATAAAAGTGAAACAAAATATAAACCTTTCTGTATTTATGTTGTCGAAAGTATATTAGTTAATAATTAAAAGCAGGTAATTGAAATCCATTTTCCATGACGAGAAGCGACGATTTCTATTGCCAGTTTGACATCAAAGGCTAGCTCATCTCGTGTCGTCCGTCTATGCTAGTTCTGCGTGTCTATGAATGCAAAACACAACATCAATTAATTCCTAATAGGAAAATATACCCGCACTCAACGTGACTGACATCCAAACCAATGATTTCTAGCATTTTAGCCTAAATAAAAAAACTTTCACAACTCACATTATATTAATATAACATAGGTATTATTCAATATTTATATTATTTTCTATTGGGAAAGAGAATTAAAAATTGTGAATTGCTATTTAAACTGACGCAAATGATGTAAGAGGCGTTCTTGTATGAAAAAGTTTAGTGTTTCTATTGTATTTAAATAATAAAACATGTGTATATGTGTAGTATTTATATTTAATTTTATATATTTATCTATAGGTTATTTAATTTATTTATATTAATGTTATATATTTAATGGGTTATTAAGAAGTCCCGTAGCTTGCGTCAAAATGCTAAACTATATCTATATATGAATGGCGTCTCCTTGGAATAGTACGTATAAGAGTGCCTGCAAATGGCAATAAAAATAAATAAATAAAATGAACAAATAAATTAATGAAAAATAAAAAGTATTTTTATTGAATTTCAATTAAATTGCACGGGTGTTAATTAATAAGTACATAAGAGATTAAAATTACCCTATAGTATATGTCTCTTAAAATAAACACAGTAACTATTATTGTCATTATGATTATGAAAGCTGAATATAGCGAAATTGTATAAAGAAACGTAAAAATTAAATAAAACTTACAAATAATGGACGTATTTATGAAAATTTAATTCTTTGGCGAAGAATCATGTTCATGTTTATTATGAGGAATGTATTTATAATCGAGAGTATGGGAAGGTGAACTTGTGTGTGTGTGTGTTCATTCGTATGTGTGCGAGGTGTTGAGTGCTGTGTTTACAAAATGTGTGATAATTGTATTTATAAAAACGGCAAATGCATATACAATAATGACATCTACATTCAGTGTCGCCGAATTGCGCGATTTTTTTGAGTGCAACACACCACAAAGAACTGGAACCGGCCCGAGGGCCACCACCCTCCGAGCCGGGCCGAGGGGTACTGGGTGCTGGTCGAGGAATTTTCTCGGCTGTTCCACCGCTCAACTTTCAGAAAAATATTTTTCCGGCAAAATAAATAGCTGCCAGCACAGATCGGGAGTTATTGGGGGCGATACGGAAGATCTGCTCAATATCCCGTGACCGTATAAATCAGTGAAACTTTCATCATTTCAGGGGGCGAAACAAAGCGACCAACAGACAACGCGAACTAATCCTAACATTCGACCATTCACTACGACACTTTGTAATTAAATGTATCCATTTAACTATCTTAGTACGGGCGCTGCCTAATTAAGTATAACTTTTATGCAGGTACTATATTTTTATATTGTCTTCTTTACCAAATTATATAAATAAATATATTAACAAATAATCGTTGATCTAGAAAGGATAAAGGCAAAAAAAAATTTCTACAATTACAATAAATAAGTGTAAATTATATATTAAATATAATAAAACAGGATGTGCTGAAAATCAGATATATAGGTACGGTATATACACCTTCCCTAGATTTTTAACCATACAAACATTTTAATTATTTACTAATTGTAGCTTAAAAGCTTATCTTAAACTTTCACGGTCATCTGATAGATACATATATTTTTTAGGATTTTTACATTCTGTGTGTACAAAAATATTTAGGTCTATGCCGGGGATGTCTTGGGTCCAGGAATGATGGAGGATAAATGATGAAAGCTTCTCCGAGTTCTGGATCCGTTTATTCCTCACGCGGCAATATTGACGTCTACGATGAATCCCTTATGGGAGACATCTCAACGATTACAAGTAACGGATAATTAAACTAGATAACAAATGTAATGTCGAAATTAAGATAACAGGAAATAAAATATAGTCAGGTACAATAATAATGTCGTCGGCGCGTGATGCGCGCGGTGGCTAGCTAGCTTGTTGACCCGACTGACTGCTTGCGTCGCTGGCGGATCGCCCGTGCGCCGTTCGAACGCGCGCCTGCGCAGACGCCGACCAATCAGATGCGCCCGGCGGCGATCGCCCGTCGCCGGCCAAAACGACGCTGCCAGCCGCAGTCCAAATATGTAGCGCCGCTACAGGTCAATATCTTTCAATCTTTTTCTTATATTAAAAACTACTACAGTTATTAATTGAAGCCACAGATACATCGCAATCACATACATTTAAAATGGCAACAGTAAGGTGTAGTGTTAGACCAGCCGTATAGCTGTATATATATATTATTAACACCTACTTAGTTGGATACGGTGCATAATCCGACATGCCACTGTATGATAAATTTTGACAGATATTTGGTGTATTTTATATACGTAAGTTTTTTATATTAATCTTTTTCATACGAATAGATTTTCCGAATTTATTTGTATTTTTCAAATCACCCTCAAATGAGTCGCTGAATGTAGTTCAACCGTATCCTATTCCGATCATTGTTAGTAATGAGCTATATAGGGTGTTATGAATTTGGGTGGGTCATTAGAAAAATAAATTCGTACCCAATGCATGCGCCTCTCACAGGCGGCCAGTGAGTGTACAGTTGTGACAGGTGTACAGAAAAGTGATACAACTATCACTAACGCCTTTATGGAACAACCAGTTTCGGAATATGGGAACCGATTTTTAAGAACGCAGGTTAAGAATATTATTTGCCTATAACAATAATTATTAGTACCGGTACTGGGATTGGATGCTCGCACGCTATGAGTAGCATATAAGCTTAGGAATTATTGATTCAGGATTCAGTAGGTTAGGTTAGGTCATGTAGCAAAACTATATTGACTTTATTGGTTTGTGGCACTAAAGAAAATTCAGTTCTTCGCTTGTGCGTAAAGACACTGGTGGAGTGTGAAATCGCCCAACAACAGAATCAAATAATGAAACAAAATATATCCAGTCAATCTACCGGATAATTTTAACGTGCGACCTATCAAGTACTTTTAAGAGTAAAGAAGATGAAACTGTTATAGTTAAAGTTTTACATGATATCCCAAGACCATTCCCGAAGACTTAAGGGGTTATGCTATCCATTATGTGTAAGAAATTGTATAAAAAAAAAATGCGAAAGTATTTCATCCCCAAATTTATTAATTTTCCTAAACGCTGGCGTAAATTCCCTTTGCTTTTTAGTTCGTTCGCTCGCCTTGGGTGAGGCCGCTCAGTGACGTGAAGTTTATAATTAATTTTCTCGGAAACTATGGTGAATTTTGCAATGAGGTCAAAACAAATCTTACTTGAAATTGCAGGGACTGAATTTTTATCGGTTAGGGTATATATATATATTTTTATTTTGCTTTATAACAATTAGTTATTAACAATAAACGATTAGGTTCGATATTCATTTGAAGAGAATGCGTTTTATATGAGTTAGCCGGTATAGGGTGCCGTATTCAAAGGAAAGATGTTAACGTGCGGGGTCGCATATATCAGACTCTGGAGGCGTTTTAAATGAAATGAAAAAACGAGCCGATCTAAGAGACGCCGCGCCGCGCAGCTGATTACTCCGAACGGCGCGGCGGCCATCTTGTGCTCGCGAGGCAACAGCGCAGAGGAGCGGATGACGGCGCCATCAAAGAAATTTATTTGTCTGCTTGTGCGATTACAATTCTATGACTTTTGCTTATAATCAAATTAACTTACAACTTGATATTATATTGAAAGCCAATTCTTTTTCTTGGCATTAAATGAGGAGTGTTCATACCTAGTCCACTTTAATGTACCTACTCGACTCAAATAGACAAACGTAACAGTAAATATTCTTATTTAGTTTTCACAAAATAATTACCATATTTTATTGAATAATTTCTTACATAACGAAACATAACAAAAACATGTTATTGAAAATGTTTTAATGCTTTCTATGTCAACTAAGATTTTTATAGTTACAAATATCTATAATTTATAATAAAGGTTATAATCGTAATATAAATAATATTCGACATTCAGATTTCAACTCAAAAGTACAAACACTGAATTACGGGGGTTTTTTTAGGGAAATACTATAAATTATTCACTTGAGAAGTGAAAAATCGAAATGCATAAAAAAACACTGACGCACGATCTTTTTTATCAGGATTTTATTCCACAGTACTTATATCATGAAATTTTTCAAGAATTCATTTCAGTATAGCAAATTATTTGATTATAAATCGTACCAGATTTTTATTCTGTATGTTTTTATTTTCAGATTTCATGCGAATTATAATCAATATGGTATTTATATAAATAAAAAGTAAGTGCCTAAATATTCAATGTTAGGGTTTTTTTTTTAAAATTTTAATGTATGTAAAAAAACGGTATTACTGCCGTTATCCAATCCCAAAACTGACTTTATTAGCGAGGTATTAATATTAAATACCTTCTTTAGCACACATATTTAGCCCTATTTACTCGACACTGCTTGATTTTATGGCGATCCGTTATTTTTGCAAAAAAATCGAAAAACTTTCCAATTACCCGGGTTATTAGGAATAGGTGCAATGTTTTCTAAGAGAAAGTACTAATTTTACAATACTTCCAACCACATTCGTGATATTGCTAAAAAGCTTGGTGACTGTGTATGGGATTTGCTTGGTTTAAATCACATACACAAATACCAATGGGTAGTTAGATAAATGGTTGCCAGTTCTCGGCGTTCGGTAAAATTCAAATGAAGTATCACTAAAAACAAAATAATTTCTAAAAGACATCGAAAAGCGCTCCAGCTTTAATTCATAGTGCTTTAGTGTTTTATTTTACATAATTTAGATTTTTCTATTGATCTCAGTTAAATATAAAACAAGAGCGAAACGCAGTTTAGAACCTAAAATATTTTTTTTTACTTAACTAAACGTCTATTACGGTTTATGTAAATATTTTATTAAAATTAAATAAACTAACCAAATTTTTATACGTTAGGAAAATATTAAAGTAAACGAGTCTAGGTTTAACCTACAGTCAGCATTATTGAGAAAACAAAGGTCGATATAGTGATGTTTTGTGCAATAATTTTAGATAGTCCAGCGACAAAGCGTTGCATTAGCAAGGATCCGAAATTAGGAAAGAACTAAAGTTTATTTAAAGCATCCGAATTTCGTTTGGGGCCATAAATGAATTCGGCCAAAATGACCAACCGCTCGAAACGCTCATGGCGGCCAATCGGACCGCGACGCGACCGACAAATATTGTTTTCTCTTTTCCGCGGGCGAAAAATACAAAGCGAGAGAGCGGGCCCGAACAAAAGCTGCTCCACCTAAAACAGGAACAAATCCTTCTTTATGGAAAGACTGCTTGTCGCCGACGAAGATATTTAGTGCTTGAAAGTAAATCAAGCGGGCGAGGCCATTTAGGCGGGGGGTGGATATGGGGGGGGGGGTTATTCACGACCCCCGCTTCACGACGACGGGGGGAAATCATTCGAAAAGGCGGGGGATAATTTACCCCCGTGTCTTATTTAATGGAATGCAAGATTTTTTCAGGCGCTCTCCTATGAGAGAGTGATCGTAAATTTTCCCTTGCGCTTCGCCGATCTGTTTTTCTTTCGGGTTTTTGCGAAATTACCCGGGGCTCATACTCTGGATGTTAGGTTATTTGTGCTTGTGGTAAATCTTACCACAATAGAATAATTCCACAAAAAAAAAACTTCCTCACAAAATAAAGCGCTCTGAGGAGGTACTTATTTATCAATAAAGATCTAGCTTTTAGAAGTACACTTATGACAGCTATATACAACAGGCTGCTATGTTATATAGACGGTACCTTCGGCTTCGTGCACAACATAAAGTTGAATGGATAAAAGGCGAAGGCCTTACATCCATCAGCATAGATTTATTAAAATATCAACTAATATTTAGGCATTTAATAGTTTAAAGTTAGTTGTTAAGGTATTTAGAGGCTGAATTGTTAATGTAGACTTGTTAAAGATTGTCCTAATTTTCATTGACATACTTGGAATATCCGAAGGACAATATTTGTATGAAACATTTTATTTGTATTATATAAAATAACACTGGGTGGAGAAATGGTCCAAAATGAGTCCAAAAAAGCTGGGGTCAAGTTAGAAAAGTCTTATCAAACAGCTGTATAGCAGCGAGGTCCTTCGAGACAGCTAAGAAGAGTAGGTAATATATGCATATCGTCGTATTCTGTATTTTAGTCGCAATAGGTATTTTGACTAAAAAACTATCTTCATTCAATTAAAAAAAAACTTTTATCTTGACCTTGGGTCCTTTTCACTTATCCAATAATAAATATAACTTCTTTCAAAAAGGCACTAATTTGCTGGATTTGTTTTTCTCTTTCTAGCCTTCTATAACGAACTTTTTCAACCCCAGTATGGTTTTCGGGAATTGTCACTATTGAGTTTGGATTAAGAAGTTGTCTTTGATGCCCTAGGCTACGACAATCCATCCTTCAGCAAGCTGTTAAAAACCGCAAAGGTCCCTTTCGACAGAAGCGATAGTCGATGGACACGACTTGCCTCACAAAACATTGATTAATCCAGAGGCTAGAGGGGATAACGCTTCGTCAACCTATTAATCTCAACATTTTCGAAGAAAATAAGAGGTTACAATGAAACTAAATATAGGATAAAAGATTAGGTTAGTAAACGTGAATTAACGGTACGTCATATTATCTTCACTTTGCCGTAAAAAACCTTGATACAAATACTATACTTATGTAGGTCTGCGATACGATCTCAAAGATCGCCAAAGTCGTAATTTGGAATTCGGAAGAAAGCCTTCTCCGCTTTCGGCCTGGTCCTAGCCAATGTCAGAATAATCAGTAATAAAAATTCCACGTACCACGAGGAGCAATGTTGCGATTCTCGCCGAGATGGAGAGGAATAACGTTGAATGGCATCCACTTTACCCTTATTTATAACGCCAATATCGGCAGCGTGTGTATTGTGACGGGCTGAACGGGGCTCGCCGTATCGTCTGCCGTTATTTTGACGTCTTATATCCACAATTTATAGTTTAATATGATCGGGTGCGCGGCATGATTAGCCATAGCGCTTTCCCGTCACGTAGGCATCGCCTCGCCTGTCCATCACTCGGCTCGATTCAGACGGGCGCGCGCGACAGCCGAACAGATGCTGCCCATCTACGTTCACTACTCCCGAATGTAGGTATGCTCAATGCTCTAGGCCAGTCTTAAACTTTTATTTATTTATTCTGTAATAATACAGCATTTGAACTTAATCTAAAATTAGTAAGTTAATAATGAAAAGTAGAGTTAGAGGAGAAAACTAAAAAAAAAAAATATTTAAATATACAGTTCTTTCTGTCGTGCAAAAAAATCAATTAAACTTAAAAAGGGTATTACTTATGTTTCATTTGACATTCCATCGGGCGACGACTGAGGCGGGGCAGAATTCACGCGATTTTTAATTGTGCAACTTTTAATTTCTCGCCCGGGCGTCCGTTTCACCCTTTCGTTTCCTTTATCGGGGTGACAGTTGACAGTTGACAGTGACAGTTGGGTGACGTCGCGACGGCGGACGCCGGCACCGCTAGATGGCAGGCCCTGACAATAAACTTTCATTACATTGTCGTCGCTGGTTTCATATTATTGAGGCTGCTGAGTGGAAAAGTATCATTTCCTCTTCGGTACTAGGGATGGTCGGTGATTCGAATCTTGATTTTTCGATAATCGATATTATATTAGAAAAAAATATATTTATATCCCTATTATTCTAAAAAGCTTTTTTCTTTAATCCGTTATTTTTCTTCACAAAAGTTAAGATATCCAATATTTCTAGGTTGGATAAAATTTTGGAAAATGCTACTTAAATTAGTCAAGAAATTAGACATTTAAATAAATAATATATATATTTTTTGTTGTACCAGAAAGGACCAGAAATAGACCTAAAGGTTTATTGGGATAATAGACTGATTTATAGTCAGTAACATCAGCTTACAGGGTATCTTGGATCCGTCGATTTTGAGGTAAAACTTACGTCTAAGTTGAGGTCCTTCATAGAAGATTCGATTGATATTAAATCTACATACATTTGTTTCACCCATTGCGTTTGACTGCTTAAAGCTATCATGATCGAACATAATCTCGTATAGCATTGATGATTAAACTGTATATGATTGCAATAGATGGAAACGATATACTCCTTAGTAATAGGAGCTATGGTTAGTTAATATTGGCCAAATTGTCAATAATATACAATATATTTTAAATATCAAATTGAAACCATTGTAAAAAACTACATCTCAACTCCTCGATTCAGCATTTAAACTTGAAACCTCGTACTTGCATGCTTAGTCTGTTGAAGTTTCGTTTATCCTAAGATTTACCGACAGCGTCTAGATTACATTAATTCTGCAATGTAGTCGTTACCGACTTTTGGTTTTAGTTAATATTTTGAAATTTGAGAAATAAAATACAATAAGTACCGTTAAACGGCGAATATAAATTTTATTAAAAAAAAACGAATTAAAAAAAAAAAACTCACTATTGGAAAGACTCCAAACAGATTGTGGTGGACAGAAAAGGGGTTGGGGAGCGTCGATTTGCGGAAATGTCATTCGTCGTAATGTCTCCCATCACAATTAATTTGGGACCTTAGAAACGCTTGCCGTCCGTTTGAGTGGGCGTGTTATTTTAAAGAGAATAATTTAATCAATTAGAAACATTATTAAAGTTTATTTATAAAAATATCTTCGGGCAAAAATCACTCCCTTTAGAGATTATTCGCTTATTTGAGAAATTTTACTTAAATAAGTTATACTATTTAAGGGAAAAACCATAACATTTTTTTTTTATAAGGGTAACACAAAATGCAACGAATAAAAGCAGGCAGAAAAATGTTTCCATTTGGTAACATAATAAGACCTGTGACTTATGTGATTTCTTAATTATATTTTGTGTGGCATCACCAGTAGGTTAGGTTACTTAATGGAACCAATATGAGATAAGTTTTTGTCAATTATTTATAATAAGAAATTATTTTGATAACATATGAGTTCTTACATATATAATAATACCTTTCTCTGACGACTTTTAGAGTTATACAAGATTTTAGAGTTGTAATCTAATAGGTTCTTAAAATTAAGTCTTAAATCAATTCATTTGCTAATGTAATTGACTTTGAGCTAAAGACTTTTAAATGGTTACTTAATTCAATCAATTGGTTATTTACCATAAAAAAAATGCATAAATTATAATAAATTAAACTACAACCTAGTTATTAAAAAATAAATATTTAAGTTTTTTTGTCTCTAGTAAAATTTGGTGTTTCTTAAATAAGTGATTAAAATATGTATTTCGTTTTTTTCGTCTTAGTATTATCCGCTGTTGCGGGTACAAAGATCTTAATAATTATCATTTTAACGATTAATTAAGGCAAACGACTATAAGGTAGTACATACGTTAGGTATGTGTAGTAACTCGCTTTAAGCCAGTAACTTTTGCTTGCAATTACGAGCGAACGAATATTTTCTCAGCGTTTGTATGGCTATTGTAATGTGTTTTGGCAGCATTTGTGAGCCTGGCCGCCAGCTTGCCGCTGGTTCTAAGCAGAGATGATTAATTAGGTTATCATGGTGCAAAATTGATTTGTTCAAAAATCGAAAGAATCTCGTAAGTGCATCTCGGGACGATTGCGTTCGAAATGAGCGGAGCGCGGAAAAGCTTGGCGCCTTTCCTGATTCATCCCCGCAATTTGCGAAGAATTAGCAGGGCATAAAAGCGCGTAATCCGGGCGGGCGGCGCCGCGGCGTGCAGGGCGCGGGGGGCTGAAAAAAACCCTTGAAACTGCGAATGATTTTAGGCCGGCTAATAAGTACACTTTCTTTTGATATATTCATTTCTTGTTTCTATTACAGGGAATTTTGAGAAAATCTTTAGCGATTAACTTGAAGTGAAATGAACTGCTTTATAGGTAAAGAAATTTTTTAATATTACACGCTTCTAGCGTGTAATATTTTCGCGTATTACGGAATGTTACTAATACAACTATAAACTAATAATAGGCCCCACCCCGCCTTGGTCGTGTTTTTGTAGAAACTTATTAAATTGGGCAGCTGAGCATTGAACGAATGTTGTTAAGAGATGTAAAACTGGTACAGCGCCACTGAACTACCTTCATCGGAGTACACTCGCTACTCGTAATGTTTGATACTGTATGAAAAAAATAAGTAAATAGATATTATTTATTCCATCTCTTATTTTAATAAAATTAAGGAATAAATAAAATCTATTTTTTTTTCATACAATATCAAACATTACGAGTTAGTATCAAATGAAGGTAGTACAGTGGTGCGGTACCATTTTTCCATCTCTTAACTACATTCGTTCAATGCTCAGCTGCCCAATTTAATAAGTTCCTACAAAAACACAACCAAGGCGGGGTGGGGTCGTACTATAATACTCGGTAAATAAAACGTACTACTTTACCGAAAAAACTTTGTCCGTTGACATTGTTGTAAATCTCTGTACACAAAACAAGTATAAAAAGTTCTTTTATACCCCCAAAGCATAGTTTGTAATTTATTTATGTATTTATTTTATAAAGTTAACATACAGTTAACGGTAATCATTTTCAAATATTTCATACACTGGTTGCCAGCACTCTATACCCTCCAATGTCATGTTTACAAAACATGCATGTGTATTTGATATAAACTTAAGTTTATATAAACATAAAAATTAAATACGTTTGATTTTAGGTTTTTATATTTTTTGTAATAATTGATACATTTCCTCTTAAACACATTCGATAAACACACATTCACACAACAATAAGCACATAACGAATAAACTATGTTTGTATATTTACGATTAGATTTAGAGTTGTGGATAATAGGGAAATTCTCACTCCCCAAAACCCTTTCCCGTTATTCCTTCGGGGTAGGTACAAGGCGTAGTCGGTCGCGCCTAAAGTAAGCTATTTGAATGCATACCCATCATTCAGTCAGGACTGCTGTTAGCCCGGAGTTGGAAACGAAGACACGAAGTCGTGTAGAGGAAAGATTTTACCTGCGTTGCGAAAACACACAAAAATTTGTTACCAGGCGTTAACATAATATGTTTACGAATACACGAATACAAGAATGGCTATGACAAACATTATCAACTGCTTCTATACATTGTTTAGTAGTAGTAAATTATTTAACCCGAACCTGACGTCTTACACCTTGGCCCTACATGTGTCTAAAAAATAAGGGCTATATCTATATAAGGGCTTATATAAAGAATAAGAACCCCATCATCTATGATTAAAAAAAATAAAATAAAATAAATAAAAAATATTTACGTAGTTATGTTTTCATCATATTGCAACATAAAATTAATTAGGCGAATATAATGAGGTATTTCTGAAAATATATTCAAGAAAAAAAAAATGTTTTTTTTAATTATCTTAGTTAACGGTTTTAAAATTTTGAATTTAACTATTTTTTTGCTATTGGCACAATAATTCGTACAAATAATTAAAATAGTTAAGAAAAATTCAAATTTATATCTCAGATATTTCAAAACTATCACCCCCCCCTGATGGCATCTATATTAAAAAATATTTCCGCAAGCCTATTTATTTATATAAGAAGAATATCAACCTGAAAGCTTGGCGTAACGATTTTACCTTCATGCGTCCCCAGAGTTACCTGAATGAGCGTGTCGCATTTCGAGTATCTACCGAGTTTATCCGAATGAGTGTGTCGCATACAAAAAAAAAAGTGTGAGTACGCATGAAAAACTTTAACTTAAAAAAGCGTTCAGCTTAAAATACAATCCCCAGCAGATGCGGTATTTTTAAACGCGTCGTCGAGCCTCCGAGATCGCATATCGAGCCAATCCGCCCTCAGCGCGTCGCGTGGTGGCAGGGCGGGCGGGGGGCGGTTAGCGGGGCGTCGAAACGCCGCCGTAAATCGTCATAAAAGTGTCGCTTGGGCATGATGTGACGCCTCGGCCGGGGTAATTAAAGGACAATTTATAGTTGAGGAGGCAGCTGAACGAATTTCCCCCTCCGCCATGACGCCCCCCCCGCCTAACCGTACAATCTCCGCTACAGATAGGCTCTGCCAATTGATGACAAGATACTGCCGAGAGTAGGTGGTTGGTTCGAATAATTTATTTAATTATTTATTCACCGTTTTTTTATAATGATTAACTTGTAAGAGATCGTGGTGAGTAAGCTGCTAGGGCGCTTGACTATTGATCCAGTGGACACGGGTTCGAATTAGTATAATACAGTATGACTACTGGCGTAGACTTGTTGAAAAAGGAATGTTTTTTTCTCGGCCAGTTTGCGAAAATTAAACCCTAAAAATAGTTCCATATTTCACTTAGAAAACCATGATTAAGTTAAAGGTGAGAAATAAACAAGCACTAGATTTTTTTCAATATTGCTTTCTGCAAGATATTTAAATTTCTACTTTTGATTATTTTTTTATTACATTTTTTTATTAATTGTATTATAAATTATTGTACTATGCAGAAAAAATATATTTTATAAAATAATATCTATAATTTCTTACCACTTGGTTTCTGAATTTCATCACAAACTAGTTTAAAAAGTTTTTATCGAGACTGGTTTTGATTTCGCTACTTGGCAACAGATGTCGTTAAACGCTTCATGTCTTATCATTTTTATTATATTGTTTTTAAGTTTTTAAAATGTGATGTAAATGTATATTATTTAGCCTTAAATATTATCATATTAACAGAACACTATTTTCATTGATAACACTTTCTATTTTTATACGCTATGAGAAATATCCTTTTAAACGACAAAACCTACCATAAAACTATTTCGTAAATTCTTTGCATTAGTTTACGCAAGCAATTAATTATTTAATAATGTGTTAGACTTCTTAATTAAATTGACAATAATTGTATAAATAAAATGTGAAAAGGCGGCGGTGAAAATGATCAGCAAAACCATATCTTTAAAAAACTGTTATACCTACTTAAAAAATAAACAAAACAATGAAACAAAAAACAATTTCACATTTTCCATCAAAAACAGTGCAAAGTTGGTGTGGTATGACAATACTGAAAGTTAGTTTATGAATGATTTGTATCGTTCAAAACTTGCATAGGAGTGAAAATAAAGTTGTTTTTATAAAAAAACAGTTACTCGCTTCAAATTTTTTGTGTTTGTTCAGACATTCAGAGTCTTGTGGTGGTATTTAAATAATATGTATATAAACAAATTCGAAGTCTTATTATATAAACAAATAAAAGAAAAAAAACTGAATATAATATATATATATATATATATATATATATATATATATACATATATATATATATATATATGTTAAACTAAAGGTGTTTACCTATTTTAACATAGAAATCATCTAATTAACGGTATTTAAACAATACATTTTACTATTTTACTATATATATATATATATATATTAATAAACGCTTTAACAGCATGAACAAGAACATGATTGATTTTTATCAATCGTGCTCAACTTAAAACATTAATTAGAGCGAAGCTCTCATAAGGCGACTCCAATTAGAACTTTGTCACGGGCTAACTTGGTCATTCCTTGACCGATTTGAAAAATTTTTGATTTTGAGAGAATCTACATGAAAAAGTGAAGGTCGTGACGGAGCTTGATTTTAAATATTGTCAAAAATAAAATTTTTGGGGTCAAAAGAAAATTGTCTATGGGAATATCCATTATAACCGATGAAATTCTCTTGTACATTAGTATTGAAGATATTTTAAGTACCTCATTTTAGAAAATTATCAAAATCTATCCCGTCGTTAAAAAGTTATGCTGTTGATTTCCGGATGAATTTTTTTTGTGCATTTGTATCAAAGAGATTTCAAATACCTCATTATAGAAAATTATCAAAATCTATCCCGTCGTTAAAAAGTTATTGTCACAGACTAAATTTTATTTAGAAAATTTTAGTAAATCGCTTCGCTCTAATATGTGCTGCAGCGAAGCAAAATGCGAGCGACTGCGGCGACCTAGTTTAATTAAAATTGGATTTATTATTGCGCGACGCAGACGCAGATGTTTGCAGCCTTCACGGTTTCCTATGATCGCTTTGACAGCCGTACATACACGTGCTCTGAGGATAGCGTTCCAGCTTGTTGCGTATGTTGCACAAAATGACCGCATTTAAACTATGCCATTCAACCCTCGCCCAATCGAGCAGATTGAACTAGCCTTCGGTCCGCTGACGTGGTAGTGAATTCGCCCTGACGCGTAAAACAACCCCGACGATGAATGCCGAATATATGGCAGCGAAAACCGCCGGTGAAATTTAGCGCCCCGTGTTTACGAGCGACGCGGCTGCTGTGGGCGGGCAGATCACATCTGCGCTCCGCGATTATTTGTGGCGTTTCGTGGTAGGTTGCTTTGGGAAGCGTTTTAATAGACGGATTTCCAAATTGTTTTTGTAACTTTTTAAATATTTATGGAAAATAACTTTTACACACACGTTCATAATAAATGTTTTTTTTGCGTTTGTACTTTCGAGTTGAAATATGCGACGGACATACCAACGAACGGCCAAAGGTTGGCGATACTGGGGAAAGCAACTTTTTATACGTGAATGTATAGAATCTAAAACGGTTATTATATTGGCCTCATGATTAAAACATACATATATATCAAGTTATAGATAGTTTTAATATAAATAATAATAAATCAAAGTAATTAAAATAGCGAAAAAAATGTTTATTTTATAATAAGTAATAACTTTGAATTATACAATCTAAACATTTTTTAAATTGCACTAATGTTTGTTGTCTGCGGTGACGTGATAAGAAATACATTATTTAGCTATATTACGCTACGTAATCCATGGGTAATAAATGTTTATAAAATGACTGATACGCTGATACGCAATGTATATTTTTAATTATATGGTCGTTTTTATTTTCTATTAACAGCACGTAATAAATTTAAATTTAAAAAATACGACAATACAATTAAATTGCTGTATATTTTTGGATCGTATAATTACTTTAGTTAAATACATATATACGTATATCTATGTGACTGTGGACATTTCTTTTTTAACTAATTCATAGTTTATTATTAAGTGTAAAAGCTAATTGCTTATTTAGTGCTTCACTATATATTATAATAGCGGAAAATAGCCTTAAAAGATGAATTACATGTCCGACTTCCTGCCCACTTAAATATACTCTCTTTTTAGTGCCTTCATAATAATTTTTCGGTATGGATTTATATCCAATGCTATATCAAAAATATTTAAATATTTTAAAAATGTGTTGCTGTGCATTATTAATATATAAATAGAGTGTGAGGGCATTCAATAATGAACTTTGTATATGGCAAACTTTGTGTATGAGGCAGGGGCGGGGGCGGGGGCGCCGGAAAAGCCTTCGCCCCGTGCATCGCGCTAGGCAACCTCACCGCACCGCCGCAGCGTGCAATAAATGCGGGCAAGTTACGTCTTTTTGGCTAAATGAAAAACAATATTTTAACGAAGAAAAAGACGTAACTTTCTCGGGACAAGATGCGGCGATGGCGGCTGTGACCGCCGGATGGGGGGGAAGTGGGAGGGGGGACTGTGATGATAACTTTTCGCTGCCACCTATTGCTAAACTCTGATCTGACATAGACTTTTTGATCGTGTACTGAAGTAAGTTGAAGAAATATCACACATATTATGTATGTAAGACAGCAATCCATCGAATTTACATAACATATAAATTACATAGAACCAAATATTACCTCTTCAGTATATGTTGTATATTTGTCACTACCCCCAATCGACAGAATGCTTGCGAAGGAATTTAAACCCTAAGGATAAAATTAATTATATCCAAGATGTCCTATTTTATTAAGGTGCTTATTTATTGCAAAAAAAGATATCGTGCTTGTATATTTTGCGTATTGTTTACCTACAGAACATGCATACTATACCAAATATTGTCATACAATGTATTAAATTTCATGTCTTGTCATTTACATTTTATAAAGTTGAATCCTTAGTTGAAAGAAGGGCTAAAGCTGATGATAGCATATCAAAATAATATCAGGTGCAGTTAACTGTAGCTCTCTCTCTACTTGAGCGAATGCATCTCAGGGTATCTACACGTGTGACAAGAATAAATGATTTGCTAGACATCCCACGTCGTAAAACCAATTATGAACAAAACGAACCCATTTATAGAATGTGTTTAACCTTAAATTTAAAGTATCCAGATATTGATATATTTAATGTTAATTTAGTGGCGTTCAAAAACTTAACAAATTTATCCCCTTTCCTCTCCCTCCCTTCTCTTCATCTCTTCATCTTGCATTTCTTATATTAATTATTTCTTATAGGTTTTATTTTATACTTGTAAGTTGGTACCATTGGTTTCATTGTTTTTTTTTTATTTTATATGTACCGCCCGTATATGATTTCTTTCTCATGTAACTGGTTTATTTCCTAAATGAAGATAAATTAAATTAAAAAATTAAAATTAACCTAAAAATTGGATGCACACATTCATACTTGCGCCTATTACATGCTATTTAAATAAAATCGATTAGTGTTATGTCATTGTGTTAATTAATTTTGAGGTATTTAATTTAGATATTTTTTTCTTGTAATATCCACCCTATCTATTAATTTTACACCAATGTAATCCCGTAATAGTTTTTTTAAATTATTGGTTTTTTAAGATACTATGTGATTTTTCAATAAAGAAATGAATATTTAATGATATTTTCTAGTTACCAAAAGTCTAATCATGTACAGATCGAACTTATCCTGGACTGATATGCGTTTTGTAAATAACGACAAATAACTACCCTCCCTTAAAGCTCATCCCTCTGGTTTATTCGTTTGTTTCGTCGAATGGCTGTTTTTTTATTTGTTGCCAGCAATTCAAGTGGATGTTGAAACTTTGTTTAGGGTTAGTTGGCTGTATATCTGACGGAGCTTTGGCACTTTGGCGAAATTCGTGCTTTTGCTTGGCGAATTGGATTCTTTTCTAGTTTCTTTATAAGATTCTTGCAAAAATCAGCAATATTGCTATTTTTAAAGTATATGATACTTCAAACAGTTTTTGTTGCTGTTTGTATACAGGTTGTTCCAAGATCATTTCCGCGACATAAGGGGGTTTTTATGTCCCTTATTACGTGTAAGAAATTGTATAAAAAATAATTCATGTTCAAATTTATTAATTTTATTAAAGCGCACGTGCAAATTCCATTTTTGCTCGCATGCCCTCGGCCAAAGCAGTACAATGACCTAGCGCGGTGCGGCCTCGCTAGCGACCGAACTTATGACAAGAACGATTTCATATTATCACGTGAAGTTTACATTTTTTTTAATCGGAAACCATAATGAATTTTGATAAGGTCAAAACAAATCATGTTTGAAATCACAGGGCCAATAAGCTGGTTTTAGCTACTATACATACATTAAATTACGAGAAGCTACTATCCCTGTTCTTTGACCGTCCGTCCGTCTATCCAAATACAATTAAGAAAGAGTTGTTTTTTTATGTATAGATTGAAACTAAAAAAAAACAAGCATAGCCGTTTAGATCACATCGAAAGCTGGTCGGATGATATAGATATTTAACATTAAAATCAACATATTTTTAGTATGAAACTGATAAGTGATAAGTGTGCGATAATATTCGAATTTCAAGCATGTGACAGCGCGGGGATTGGAACTTTTTATTTATTGCTGGCCAGTATAATTTTTATAAACTTATCTATGAGCGCAAATAGAAACATGTAAAAGAATGTTCAGTGCCACGTTATAGTTATTATAATTTATTTATATATTGCGATTACCAAATAGAAATTGTACAAGTAACGACATAAGGACAATATAAATTGAAGTACCTATACATTCCTAAACTGCCCAACTGACTAATAAAGATAATTAGAGGTAAAACGAATAATATTAAAATGTAATAAACGAATTTATATAAGATAAAATATATAAAAGAAAGATTTTAAAATTATATGGCAACGGTTCTTGTGCCAAACGGGGCAAAAGAATTTGGCCTTATGAACTAATTGGACATTCAATGTGTCAAAATATAAAAGGCGTGAAGCTAAGAACATTACTCAAAAAGTAGATAATACACTGCGTCAGTGCGTCAGAGTAACGGCGTACCTATCGTCGATAAGTAGATATGCAAATAACCTTTGCAAAGGTGCGGCGATGTTCTTTTGTTGGTGTGTGTGTGTTTATGTATTACTGTGTGTGTGTGTGCCCCATTCAATGGGATGTACATTTTGCTTCAAGGGCTCTTGCTGATTGGATCTTCTCTAGAAGAGTGTTTCGCGTCATCCCTTATCCAATGAATCAGAAAGCTATAACGTCATGATTTTAAAACTACTTTACACATTTTATTATTATAAATAAATTATATATCAGTTTACAAAGCGCAAAGTTAAAAAATATATATTTATCTGTAAAGTTAAAATAAACCCCATATTTTTTGTGATATTGTAAAATGTTAATACTATCATAAACGTACGAACTGTTTTTTTATTTTTATTAGTAGTTAAAAATACAAAGTATATATTTCAAATATAAAAAACATATTAAAAGTCAGATATAATATATGTACATACCCCTTTCAATAATTATTACTGTAGACAAGAAGAAAATATTAGGAAAATTATAAATACTCAGGTTAGGTTATGTAATCTTTTTTATGTTAGGTTCAGGTTAGGTTATGTAATTATGATAAGCTTTGTATATGTACTTTCATTATGTGTAATTACTCGACTTTCCGATACATAAGGATACGATGCAAAGTCTATCTTGATGTAATCTGTAGTAAATAAAAACTTGCTCTGTCATATTATTGGTAATTTAAGAGAGTTAATAAATCATATACAGCTGTTTGTATACCAAGATAAATTTATAAATAGACCAGTGTTGAAATTTGGTTTAATCCACATTTATTTTATTTTTTATTTAATTCTTAAAAATGCTTATAGTTATACATAAAGACAGTTACATTAAAATACATTAATTAACAACTTAAGCCAACCACAGGCATCTCCAATTTAACATAAAATATATGTTTTACGGATCGAACTAGCATATATATTTATATATGTGATTTATTTGTTTATAGGGTTAACTTTAATGCATGAGATTGGACAGTTTAAGCTAGCTTTGATAGAGATTCATTATGTGGAACCATTCTGATTTTTTCTGTTATAGTGTCGTAAGCATTTACAACTTAGCGACTTAGGACTTTCCTTTGCAGACTTATAGCATTGATTATATAGTGTTTTAATCAATGCTTATATCGATGACCCACGGAACTCCGACATAATTAGATCTTTTCAGCTTATTCATTCATTCATTATATATAATACTTTCAAATTATGCCTGTAAAGGCATAAAAGTAACTCGTAATAAATATAATAATGTATAAAGTGTAATTAATATAAAAAGCGTTTGGTTTTATAAGTAAATTAAATTGTTTCAAATAATACACAATGAATAATGAATATTGTATTAATGTTTATAAAATAATAAATTTGTTTAGTTTTGCTGGATATTTGAATTTAACTATCGGACGAAAAATACAGTTTCAAAATAGCGACTATACATAAATTCAGTTATTGGGATTGTTTTAGGCAATTTCTTAGGGTGTGTGTTCGTCAACTCTAATTATTTAACTAAATCAATGACGTCACGCTTTTCCAGCCGATCGCGCGCGTGGCTACAGCGCCGCGCGGCGGTCGCTTGGCGATCGTAGCTCACGCGCCTCCCGACTCCCGGCGCTATCTCTCGTCGGGAACGACATCTACCGAAGACTTTCACCTCGCAGCATCTAAATGGAATTGTTATTGGAGACAGGAACGAGACACTAGCCATTTTGAAGTTTACCATGTTATGCTAGCTAGTAGGTAGATAGTTAACTGCGTTGGTATACGCTTTTTATTTTTTTATATTTTGCATGTGGCTGTGACTACATCAGTATCTTTAAAAGCTTCAAACATAAAAGCTAAATATCTCATTATTTTTTGTTATGTTTGTTAATAAATGACACTTAATTTTAAAAAATATTATAATCTCAAATACGAAATATCTTTTTTTTATGAGTTTTGTCTCATTTTATCGTATAACATTTTAAAAGTTTTATAACTATGAATCAAATTTAAAAAATCCCTTTCGGCACGCCGCTAGACGGAGGTAGATTTCACCGGATCAAATAGGAGATAGGTGAACTCCAATTGTACGAACTTGTATCAAACATTGCGCGAGCTGCCGCGAGGAGAGTGGATCGCGTGGCAGCTCGCGCACCTATACCCGTCATCTCTCTACGAGTATACTGTGCCGTCGCCGGGCCGTATATTGTGCAGCGAGAGTGCGTATATTGAATATACTGTGCCATAAGGGTTGCTCATATCAAAAATTGTAGAGAAATTATAGGCTTACAATTAACATTTTGAACTGATTTGATACTATTGAGATTAAGGAAGGTATAATTTTTTGAACTTTTTTGAAATTTTTTGAAAAACCAATTATTTCTACCCCTGGAATGAGAATTTTAATGAATTCGACATCTTATATACTAAGAAAGTTATAGCAAAATTTCACTTTAGGTAGATAGATATATAAACTTTTAAATTGAGGGTGGTTTTGGGTTCAAGGGGATGTGAAACACGAAGACATCATATGGTACCCGTTGCAATAGGTAGTTTTCCTAATGAAACCTACCTAAAACACGGTGTTTTTCTAATATTGTTTGCATGTGATAATTTATAGTAATTACTTCAATTTATATTTTATATTACATATCTAGAATTTTCAAACGATAAATAAAAAGATAACATTATTATGTAAGTCAGGCGAATTACGTCCTTCTAAAAGGTTGGCAGTGCAAAATGAAATCAGTCAAAATGGCGAAATGCTGCCAAAGACCAATTGTTCACATTTTATGTTTATTTTTAATTTAAAATGATACGATAAGTTATTCCAAAATAAAACTGCAATAGGTATATGTTAAAATACGAAACTAAAAACTACTGTAATTCTAACATACAATTAACATATTTTATTATGAAGGCGTGTTTGTATTGTTTGAAAATGTTTTATATTGTTAAATTTGCAAACTTAACCTCGTGTGAAGTTACAAAAATGCATTATCAATAAATCTTTTTTTTTGTTAATCAGTGTATTTTATATGCATAATAAGATATTCAACTGTAAATTACATTATCATAAAATATGGATCGCGTGGTTTAAAAAAATGCCAATATTTATTTAAAACTCTACCACAATTTTTAATACATAGGTAGGTATACAGGGTGTCCCAAGGTCAATCCCAATAAAAAAAAAACAGCTAATAGGTCCTACGATTCCTAGTTATTTGTCAAGAAACTGTATCAAAATTCATTATGGTATTCGAGAAAAAAAATGTTGAAGTTTCTATTCTAGATCGTGTAAAACAGATATTTTTCAATGGCTCCTCCCTCGGATAACTACGTCACTGGGTCACTAGGCCGCGGTCAGTCAAGATCGAGGTTAATGACCTACCGCGTTGTTCGAAATGCCGTATTAGGGCGGAGCTAAATGATTGCTGTCAGATTCCACTGGTCGAACAGAGGTCGGTCTAAGAAGAAGGGGTAACTCCTTTCCCCCTCTCTGGGGTTGTAAGGGGGATGCTATTGATCGACAGAGAATATTGATTTATCGATTGATAAGATCGATTTACACCAATTTTATTACAAATATAATAAATTTGGTGATAAAAAGTTTTCGCATTTTTTTACATAATTTCTTACTCTTAATAGGGAACTTAAACACCCCCTAAAGTTTGTGGGACACCCTGTATATGCTATATTATAAAATACAAAAATATGTATCGAACTCGAAAATAAATATTTAAATTCATCAACGTCAATTTTTTGTGTAATCTACTACACTGTACATTAATTACCCAAGTGCCGCAGGCGCATGTAGTCGCGCGGCGAAGGCGCCTACCAAGCCGCTTGCAGGGCCTAGCTACCACACCGGGGACGAAGCCCGGGGTTGAACAACTAGTTATAATATTAAATGAATTTTGCTTTGCTTTCAAATATCACAAAGGATTTGAACATTGATTCGATTGTGTCCGGTTGTGTCCCGTAAAATAATTTGAAATTACAACTGAAAGCATATTGGTTATGAAAGCCAACCACATGAGCTTGGGTTTATTTTGAAAACCGCATGCCAGGCACAGTCCAGTACATTTTAATCGGTGATATTTCATTTAATAAAGAGCTTTTCTATGTAACCAGGCTAATTTTGTCCGGAAATAATGTCATTTAATTTTGTACCTCGATTCCTGTAAAATTACTATAAATATGTATGGATCTATACTTACACAGATGCAAAAACGTAATTTGATCTTGAGTGTTTGTGTTATAACACGGATAATTGTTACGACATGCTTATGCAGAAGACAAACTCTTAGGTGATCTGTTTGAAAATCGAAATTGGCAATATTTGTATCGAAATTATTAGTGCCTATCTAGATTATAAGAGAGTTATAGTAGTGTTTAAAAATAACCCTAGGCACCCCTAATAATTCTCCTTTTCATCAAGCTATTAGTCGCGTAAGTCGTGTAGTCTTCAAACATTTTCAGTATGCTGATTTATAAGTTGAATCCGTCTGCCTTTTTCGATATCCCACTGCAACATTCTGAATTTTTTCTTTACTCTTTATTTATTTATTTTTCTATAACTGCCAATAATATATTTTATTGTTTCAAATTTCTTTCTAAAATTTAAAATTTAAAAAGTTTTTTATGTTATTAATACCTTTAACTTAATAGTTAGTTTCCTCAAAAGAGCGTAGTTAAAGTATTTATTTATTAAATCTTTATGTAGAACTTAAGAAAAAATAAACATATTGTTTAAACTAAAAATACATACAGCATACAGTTTTAAATAGCAAGAACCATATAAAAAACAATACATAGATTTTTTTTTTGGATAAATAGGAGGTATAGAAAATATATTCTATAAATTAATACCTTATTAAAATTAAATTACTATCAAATATATAATTTTTTAGAGTTCTGTTTATTTATTTATTTTAGGAAACAACAGCTGACATAGAAGTAAAATTAAAATTACTAAAATCAATTAAAACATAAAGCCAATAAGAGTTTCCTCCGAAATTAATAAAATAGAAAAATACATTCGGGAGCGAGGTTGGGATTAGGAAGTGGGAGGGGTTGGGGGTTTTACATAATTACCAGAATATAATATAAAATACAGCATAACTCCTTAAAAATAATTGGTTTTACATATACACATAAATCTACCACTCTAGGGCTATCTATTAGCTATACATTAGCACTTTCTTGAACTCACAGATATGTCAATATTACAGATTTATTTTTTAAATTAGGTACAATATTACGGACGTATTTTTTAAATTTAGTGTTCTGTAATCAACAAATACACAGAATCCCCTTTCCAACCTTTTTGTTTTTGTTATGCCATATAAAGTAACTAGCTGACCCGGCCACGCGTTGCTGTGGCTAAAGTTTTTGTTATATTACATTATAGTAAACAATCTAAGAGGAACAATAAGAGAACATCAGTCACGGAGTCCACTATGCTTTTTCACACAGATGGTATTTGTAAAAAAATATGGTGATCTCCTTATTTGACTTTCTACTACTATAACCCTTTAGTACAATGAAATTATTTACGAACAAAGACGAAAATGTTGATGTTGGTATACAAATTCACTGGATTGAGATTTGAAGGGGAAGTACGTTGAACACAATTAATTAAAATGTTCTTACACTTGATACTAAGCAGAAATCAATAGGTAAAAAATAAAAAATTATCAGATTTATTATTTCCATTTAATTTTATAACAAATATAAGTATATTACAGTATAATTAATACAGTAAATAACATGTGACGCTTAAACTCATGAATGAGGTAGGCAAGGCAGACAGTCTTAAACTTTTAAACATTAATATCTTTTTTTTTGAATTATAAATACTTTCAATTTCAATTTAATTTAACACCAATCGGTGCACAATGTTTTTGGTTAACCTGTCTTTAGCTAACACAAATAGATTCGACGGTTTCCCAACACGTGAACACGCAACATATAGTTGCCCATGAGAAAAACATGGATTTTCCAAATCTAAACCACAAATGGACATTGTTTGACCTTGAGATTTATTTATAGACATGGTGAAAGCTAAACGAATTGGAAACTGTAGCCTTTTGAAGGGTATGGTAGAATCTGATGGTATCATCGGAATACGTGGCAGCAGGACCACTTTTCCTTTAAACTTCCCAGCCAAAATGGTTGCTTCAAGAATGTTTCCGGTGATCTTTTTGATGACCAAACGCGTACCGTTACATAATAGAGGTGGATTCAAATTACGGAGGAGAATAATAGGGGAACCAATCTTTAATCGAAGATTATGTGGTGGCATTCCAGGGATAACTAATGAATTTAAAAATTCAATCGGAAAATTTACACTTTCATTTTCATCAACAACAGTATCGATTGATTTAAAAGACATCAGATCGCCTGGTAACAACTGTTGTATCTGGAAGTTAATTTCGTCAACATCAACGTTTTTGGCTGCCAAAATCGCCCGTTGACTAAGCCATTCATGATTCAAATAATTATTCTGTATATCCGGGAAAATACTCTGAATCAATTCAGTTTTATCCTGAACAACAGTGCAAAAATTGTCTGGTAGTTTAATGCATTGCGTATTTGGTTGCAGTTTTATTTTACCGTTCCCAATATCTAGTAGTTGTTCGGAAAATATTAGTGCTGATGGATCATTTTGCAATTGTACTCGCATATTTATGGTCAATCGAAGTGTTTCAACACTTCGCCATAAGAATGATTGTTTCAAACATGCATTAATCTCATCCGCGAAAGTAGAGCGAGGTATAACCGGTAAGGTCTGCCGGAAGTCACCAGACAAAAGTAAGATAGCACCACCGAAAAGTTTATTATTGCTGTTTAAATCTTGCATAGTTCTGTTTAATGCTTCAAGTGAATATTTGTGTGCCATTGTGCACTCATCCCAAATTATTATAGAACTCTTCCGCAACACTGCAGCTATTCCACTATTCTTTTTGATGTTACACATTGCATCTGGTTTATTATGAACGTCCAATGGCAGCTTGAATGTTGAATGTGCTGTTCGCCCACCATCCAGTAAAGTAGCCGCAATGCCTGACGATGCTAATGCTAATGCGATTTTTTGTTGCGACCGTATTTTGGCAAGAATCAACGATATTAAAAATGTCTTACCGGTTCCACCGGGTGCATCCAAGAAAAAAAAACCGCCTTGTTCAGCAGCAACAGCCAGCATAATCCGATCATAAATAATTTTTTGTTCTGCTGTCAGTAATGGTTCACTGTTCATGATAATTGTTGCTAAACTTCCATGGTCATATTGATTTTCTCGTTGTAAATCGGTATTGACTAAGTCGGTGGCTGGACGATTAGGTGATGGCATACCATAATGATTAAGTGGTAAATTTGAAATAAGAACACATAAATCCTCGATCAAGACCAATTCATTCACATTCACCAATAACAAACGTAAATAGAAGCACTCACGTTGCTTTGGATGTACCGTGTAAAGTCTCCCCAATGTCTTAGCTTTGAATATGCCTGTAATGGAAGGATGTGGTTTTCCTTGTTTCCGTGGCTCCCATTTTTTACTGGATTTGTTCCATGTGAAATAACGTGGAACATCACCATACACCAATGTCTTCGCGAATTGGCCAAAAACATCAGGTTTTTGACACAATGTAAAAAATTCAGTTAGAGTCGTTTTCGGAGCTTCGAACGCTCTTTGGAGAACATTTTCTTCAGTGAAGTATACACGTTGACCGTTTTCAAGATGTATTGCCAGATGTTGGACAGCAGGATCTCTTTCGTGGATGGGAAAGCTGAGAATATGCCAAATAGCTTCATTGCTGCTAATGTATCTGCCCATTTGGTATCGTGCTATTTCGTCATTTTTATTTATGTTTTTTACTTCAAATATGGCCAAATCACTGTCTTTGTTTACATATTTACAAATATACTTAATTGATTTAACAGAACTGCAAAGCTCAACATTGATATGAGCTTTGTAAGTTTTTGAAAGTAGTGGTGAGTATGGTACCACCCACTGATTATCAAACTCAACTTGATTTGGAAAGTTCGGCAGTCGCATTGTAAATGTGTGGCCACCATTCTCAGTACTTCTGCGACGATACATTGGATAACCATCAATATCCGTGATCGTGTCATTCGTATGCGGCTTTGGGAAGTTTTTTTTACATTTCCATTTTCCATGCACGGTGACGTCATGTTGAAAACACCGCATGGCCCATGGATCATGTGTTTGGTGACAATATCAAATAATTCTTGATCAATTAATGGGTCTGGAATTTCGGCTGAAATTATTTGATCGATTTCTTCAGGACGGATTCTATCTTTAAGCCAAACCAAAATGTGGGCATGAGGCAAACCTCGCTTTTGCCACTCTATCGTATACAGCCAACAACGTGTGATACCAAAAATTGTATATTTAACAATAAAATCAATTAAGGATTTCAATTTTTGTTTAAACACACGTGCAGTTAAATCATGACGATGAATGGCTTGTTGTCCTGGCAATAGTAAAGTTTGTATCTCTTCCCAATTCGGATTACATGTGAATGTAATAAATAAATCCGGTCGGCCGTAATGACGTACGTAAGTCATCGCATCTTGTATGTATTCCTGCATGTTCCGTGGACTGCCGATGTAGCTTGAAGGTAAAATGAAAGCATTACCGATGTCATTGGGATTTAAATTTCCATCGATGTTTCCAGCAACAGCATCTCGTAAGTGAATATATTCTTCCGATCGTAGTTTTGCCTGGTTGAATCGCAAGCGTTCGCTTTCGACCTTAGCATACATATCAACAATGTATTGATGGAACAGCTGACGATATCGAAGGATATAATTGTCTTGATGTTGTCTAACCATTATTCGGTGTGCGTAGTAGTTCATTGAGCTAACTTTATTATTTCTGTAATCACCTAAAAAAATAAATAATAAAATGCAATACGAAATTAAAATCTATACATACAGTAAGAAAGTAAATAGATAATTGTCAAATTTACCGGTATTTGGATCATACTGATTGATATTAAGGTGATATTCATCTTGTCCTTGCCAAAATATCAATGGATATTGTAGTGCGTCATATGAACGGTGTAGATCCGAAATCGTACTGACAGTGTTGTCTCGCCGTGTAATGTTTATAGATCTTTTGTCAACTGGATCACCAACCATGATAACAGCAACCTCATCAACAGTTGGAGCGTTGAATCTACCAGCATGTTCACCTAATGGTACTTTGTCGGCTTTTATGACGATTTGATAATTGTCATTTTGCAGTCGTGGCGAAACTCTTTTGATCAATTGAATTAGTTGATTGTGATCTTCTAAAAAATTTCCAATAATATCACAATTGCTCTTTCCTCTGCTTGTTCAATAAAATTATACAGGCACCGAGTCGTCACGCGCTCTTCACAATCGCCCATAAAATAAAAAGGTATCGACATCTGTCAGTTTTATGACTGCCAAATAATATCAGACAAATAATTAGCAATAAATTAAAATATGACGATTTGATAATTGTCATTTTGCAGTCGTGGCGAAACTCTTTTGATCAATTGAATTAGTTGATTGTGATCTTCTAAAAAATTTTCCAATAATATCACAATTGCTCTTTCCTCTGCTTGTTCAATAAAATTATACAGGCACCGAGTCGTCACGCGCTCTTCCCAATCGCCCATAAAATAAAAAGGTATCGACATCTGTCAGTTTTATGACTGCCAAATAATAACGGACAAAAAATTAGCGATAAATTAAAATTGCGACTATAATTTGAGATTTAAACTATCCTATCTCTCAAGTGCACATCGAACTGCACATGGTGTTCAAATTTTATTATAATCGGTTAAGTGTTTTAGGAGTCCATTGAGGACAAACATTGTGACACGAGATTTATATATATTAAGATTTAAATAAAGTGGGTATACGAGTACACTGTGTCTACGAAGTGTGTTCTTTGTTTACTGATTGTTCTACGGTTCGGCGATTGAACCATCGTAGAATTCAATCACTTGAATATTCCGCGGGTATATGAGGCGGATGAAAAGAGGGGGCGTCGGGAACGAGGGGTGAGGGAGGGAGGGGGGGTGGCGGCGGGGGGGGGGGTTCATAGAAACGAAACGAATACACTTCTTTAATTAAGTTCAACGCTGAGAAGTTTTTACCGTTCGTAAATAGGAACCGACTCTGCAACAGTCTGTGTTTATTCTGCGAGGCGGTTCCGTTGTAAACGGTTTCAAACGCTACCTAAACACAGCGCATATATCAATACGCTTATTTGATTAATTACATTAATTTATTTTGACTGACAAACAAATAAATACTATAATAATCTTAGTTTACATAAAACAATAGGATATAAAAAAAATATGACTATTTACATAAGATACGTACGTTTACGTAAATGGGAAACAATAAAATGTGTGTGTGTGTAAAATGTCTGTATCTCGTAAATGAGAATGTGTATAATTTTGAAGAAAATATGAAAGATTACAACGATTTTGCTCGACGGATTTGAAAGATGAAACCACTTTTATACTGCTGAACTGTACTATAATACTAATTAAAATAAAAAATATGATTCTGGAATAAAACATCAATGTAATATTTTTATTCTATCGAACTATAATAACACAATATAAAACCCGCTAAGTAGGCTTATAATTACTATTATTATCTCGTTTAAGGCTTGTTAGGATGCTTAATATTTGTAGGTATAGTAAATTGTTTTATAAATTAAAAAAACAAAACTAGTGTTTTTTGTTTTTTTTTTAATAGTTTTGCGCGTATTTTTCGTTGCTTTTCATTTGTATTTATTAAAATGAGTTTGAGAGCAGCTTCAAAGAACTTTTTTTATAAATTATTGTATCAGTGGTTACGATAAACGTTACAAACAAAAAAAACATTCTCACCAAATTTTGTTAATTTAGTACCGAGTTGTACTTGTGTACCGAATGTACTTGTTACGTGAATATTTATTTGTTTAATGGTGTTATTTATTTATTTATTTTTATAAAGTAAACATACAGAGAGTAATCGTAATCATTCTTACATATTTTATACACAGGTTGCCAACACTCGATACTCTCCAATTTCATGTTTACAAAACATGCATGTGTATAAACTTAAGCTAGTTATACATACAAAATTTGATACATTTGATTTAATTATAACATTAGAATTTGAGAGAGAGAAAAAAAAGAATTAAGGTAAAAAAAAAGAGAAATAAGATAATAACAAGTAGGTGCCATAATAGTATAGAGTAACTAAATCACACATATATTTTTCCTTATGCTCGACTTATTTAAAAATCCTTTAGATTACAAATTATTATGACATTTTAGGTTGATTTTATGGGTTCAAGGGAATTTAGCGAAAGATCTAAATGTAGCCGCCGATGAAGCGCTCTGGTGGTTATTTAAAGAATTCAAAGTCGCAGCAATCAGAAATGAAATCGTCAGTGCAAAGGAAACTTTAGTAATTTGTACATAAATTTAGGCAATTTAAATAGCCATATATTTTAGTATTCAAATATTTTAAAGTTTAAATATTTTAATTAAATAATCCTTTTACGGCAGTATCAAATATGAACAATGACGCTGCTTCTTTCGATACTGAAACAGTACGGCCAGTATAAGGCAGCTATTTTGTATGTGTAATGTGTATGTAATGTGTATGTAATGAATGTAATGAATGTGAACCGAGGTTTATTCAGCACGAATTTGTTTTTCAGTTTCCAAATATGGTATTTACATTCAATAATAACAGAAATATTAGTTTATTCGGTATTTAAAACAAAGTTTGCCTGTGTCTCCGTTAAATATGTCATTAATTGTTGTACCTCATACCAGTGGCATACCCAGAACTTGTATAGTAGGTAAGGCATATCGCTGGGAGGGGGGGGGCGCCTACCGCCCCATCCCTAACCGCCGAAACGATCCTTTTTTGAGATACCTTGTAATTTAGGCGTAATAATTAAATAAAAACCTAAAAATAAATTTAAAAAAACATAGACTTAACTACAGAAACTGTAAAATAATGTATCCGTATATTTGTGTTTTTTTTTGTTAAAAACCTAGACAAGCCTGGCTTTTCGGCTTCTATGGGAGTGTGCCTCATACTAACATTATAGGCGATTGAACTGAGAGGCAAGGTGGTTAAATTATTGAACAATTTGCCTCTCATGGAGTTTTTTGTTGGATTTTCTCTCTCTCTCTAACTCTTGAACCTAAAATGTTAATCTGTAATGTTTGTTTTATTTAATTACCTCTTTATGGTGGGGAAATTTTTTTCAGGGTGGTAATGGTAGGAGAAAAGACAAGCAGACAAATGAGTCTCGTTAAATTTTTATTTTTATGATATCTTTTTATTACTAAAGGGACCATAAAAATTATCATTTGGTTAGGTTTGGGGATTTTCAAAATTATTTTAAAAGGTTGATTTTAAAACTTGGCTAAACGATCGTCCACTCTCTAACTAGCCTCGCCGAGCGACGCACCTTTACTGTACCTAGCTGGAGTCCAGACTTTTAAGGGGCACTTACCTATTGGTAGATATTTCTGCTGTGAATATCAATTTTTGAGCCAATCAAATTAAAACTTTTGAAAGTTTCCCTGGCTACGCTGAGGGCGGGCGGCGGTTTCAAGACAAAACAGCCCGACTTCTGCATTCAAATTGCCGGCAGTTACCTGCTTCAAACTAGTCGAGGAAACTTGTAATTTCTTACCTTCGAGACTTGTATGAAATGCTGATTTCCGCTGCTGAATAAATAGATTCTAATAAAGGTAGATTATGAAAAATATTACAAAATGTATAAATATTGCATGTACTCCTTATTTCATAATTATTCTATTTATTCGTACAATTTTTAACTTTTACAACATGATATTTAGTAGAGATTTTAAAGGTTATCATAACGTTGCAGCCACATTTGTGAGCTAAGCTACATAGGTATCCACAGGACGTCATGGTTTTGTGTTTAAAATGTAAAAAACAAGGAGACGTCAAATGAAAAAATAACGAAAAAGAGGGTAAGCTTTGAAATAAAATAATTTCAGTCTTTCCAATTTTTGTACAACTTTTCACTACCGAGATTTATAATACTCCCCACAACAAAGGCAGCTAGTGATTAAAGAGTTGCGTTATTACAAATGCAACAACAATGCTTACGAGTGAATAGCCTTAAGATGAGATGTGTTTTCACTAATATCAATAATAATTATTAAGGTTTTCTTACACATAATTAGATCAATAAACTTAGAAAGTTATATTACCTACCCGAAAGCGCTAATATGCTGGTAGTTGAATTGTAGTTGAGAGATTGGCCCCAAATCAGTTGGTTTTTCAGTTGTTCGCAAAATTTAAACGAAATTCTTTTTAAGTTGAAAGTAAAACAGCTAAGATCCTGCGGGACAAGAGAGTTTCATAGATTTCCAATTTCCATTTATGGCGGCCATTTCAAGTTAAATAGGTGTTAGTCGCTTCGCGTCTCCTTGGCTGTGTTGGTGGCTACCCGACACCAGCGCAACTCCGCCCGCCGTCTCACGTATGCTGAATGTTATTTCGTTCTTCCATATGGATGCGAACAATGATTTCTCATGGGTGCAACGAAGAGGCGGCTAAGACTGGCGTGGCTCCGTCCTAAATAGACACGCGACTGAGAAAGCGTCGCTATATACCTACCTTTATAACCCGCACACAAACGCGAGAATCGTATTATCTGTGCGGTAAGTACAAAAAATCATTTACTTGTAGATGTTTTCATATATAACTGTACGTAAATTATCTTTTAAAATATTAGCAGTTATTACATTCACAATATACTATCTTAGGCGTACCACTAGTATTTACATATTAAATTTTATAAAATATAACATCGTATGAAAATATATTCTATGGTTATTGAAGTTTAGAGCGTCCGGTTTCTAGTGGTAACTGGATATAATTTTCAACAACAAATGACACTTTAAATAATTTATTTAAAAAAGAAATTCAAAAACGACTTTCGACTTGTTATGTTAAAAAAAAAAGTTTTTGTGGCTGGTAGCAGTCGCGGAAGTGTGCACATCTTACATTCATTAGCGTTTCACTAAATTAGCAACAAAGACCTTTAGAGCAAGGAGGAGTAAATTTTGATTGAGGGTAGATTTTACCGAGTGTTATGTATGTTTATTTCATTTTAATGTGTTATTTGTATGGCTCGGAATAATCAATAAATTATGTATTGATTATTTGTCGTTAAAATATTGAATATGCAACGGACGAGTTACGCCGAATAAACGCGTACTGCCACGCCACATTGTGTCATCGCCGTAAAACAACTGATGAAAAAGGAAGGAACGTGGTGTCTCCCCCGTGTTGTGGTGGTGTGTGACGTGTGGCCAAACAATATTTCGTGCGCGTTGAAGAGGCTATATTGGGTGAGTCCGTTGCAGAAAATAAGTATCTTAGAATATTGGTTTAATTTCGTGTATGTTAGAAACTAAGAGTTGATGCAAATTATCATCAAACTGCTTATTCATAACATAATTTTTTGGTCCTTCGAGCGCAGATAGTGTGTGTGTGACATAACCAATATTTTGTGTGTTTTAATTACGTATTTATTTTCTGTTTACAACAAGCTTCTCTAGTAAGGTGCTGTGCGAAACATTTTCCACAGAATTTATAGTGTGTGTGTGTTTTTTGGCATAAAAAGAAATATTGATTATATATTTTTCAATAAGCAAGCCGATGTCAGAACAAAACAAAAGCCGGTAAATATTTGTACGAATTTCGAACAACATCGATTTTAGTCGTTTTTGCAGAGTGAGCAAATTTATTATAACGCATTTTCCTGTGTGTAAAAAAAATGTAGTGATTCGTGCGAACGGTTAATCTATATAAACTTTTTCTTTATAAAAGAGTTTATTTTCTTGAAATTCAATCAATTTAAAATGAGCGTACGATCTTTTGAATCGCGGCGTAAGGCGGCCGTTAGACGGCTTGATAGGTTATTGTCGTCGGCAAATGCCGACAATTTAGACGAATTTCGTGTCAGGTTTTGCGATGTAGAGGTTATACGTAAAGAATTTGAAGATGCTATGGTATCTTTGGAGGAATCATTAATTTTGTCTAAAAAACAAGTTAATTACGACGAATTAGATGGTTTTAGAGCATCCTTTGAAAATACTTATTATCAAATTAAAGCTTTGGCTATAAAGTTGATGCCTGACGAATATTCCCAGCCGAAGGTTCAACAAAGCAACATTCGGTCAAATCAAAACAATGTTAGGTTGCCGAAGATATCATTACCAATTTTCTCGGGCGATTATAAAGATTGGACTAATTTTAGTGATTTATTTACTTCATTAGTCATCAACAATACTACTTTGTCAAACATAGAAAAGTTTCAGTATCTTATTGTGTCGCTCAAAGGAGAGCCTGTGCAGTTAATCAGGTCCTTACCAGTCGTCAGTGATAATTTCGAAAATGCATGGGATATTTTAAACACTCGTTATCAAAATAAAAGAGTGGTAGCTTCAATGCATTTAGATGAAATTCTTAATTTGCCAGTCGTATCAGATAACTTGCAACATTTAAAGCGAATTTTCAGTATTGTGAAGGAAAATACAGCCGCTTTGCAGGCGTGTGGATTTCCAGTACTACAGTGGGATTTTATCCTTGTGCATATATTACTAAAAAAAATAGATTTGAATACTCGAAAACAATTTGAGTTGTCATTGGAAATAGCAGAAATTCCAACGCTGAATCAATTTTTAGGTTTTATAGAAAAGGAGTTTCGTGCTTTAGAGTCCATGGGTACTAACCAGTGTATTATAAAAGGATTAAAAACCAAAACAACCTTTCCATCTACGTCATTTGTTACGAATACAGGATCAAATGAACAGAAATGTGCATTTTGTCAGTCAGATCATCATCTTGCCAAATGTGCCAAATTTTTGCATATGACTCCACATGAGCGTGCAAATTTTGTGAAACGTGAAAAAATGTGTTTCAATTGTTTACGATTGAACCATACATCAAATGCATGCCCTTCAAAATATTTTTGTAGGTTTTGCAAAGGTCGACATAACACATTGTTACATTTTAAAAGTTATAGTGCTCAGGATGCGTCGTTGAGTACCAGAAAGAGGTCTGAACAATATTCAGACTCAAATGAGGTCAAAGGTAACTCAGCAGTAGTTACATTGACAAGCTCGTCTACTAACACACAAACTGTGCTTTTATCTACAGCCTTAATTGATATTGAGGACGTTAGTGGAAACAATCAAACTGCACGAGTGTTAATAGATTCTGCTTCCCAATCATCTTTTATCAGTGAAAATTGTGTACGTCGTTTAGGTCTTGAACGCCGTAGATCATCTGTGCCTATCCAAGGCATAGGTCAAAAACAAATGAGTTTATCAAAGGGTGTAGTAACTAGTTACGTCAAACCGAAGAATCAAACAGAACCAAGGCTGTGTGTGGAGGCTCTTGTATTACCCAAGATTTGTAGTGATATGCCAAATGTCGCACTTTCTACTAGTTCCTGGTCGCATATTAAGAATTTGAAACTAGCAGATCCTTCTTATCATATCCCTGGACCGATCGATATTCTTCTAGGTGCTGATGTTTATCCGTACATTATGCATGGTGGGCGGATCGTTGGGGACAGTGGTTCACCAGTGGCACTTGACAGTATCTTTGGATGGTTATTGACAGGTCGTGTTTCATCAGTTTATGGTGATATTTCATCTTTTGTCGTTAGTTGTGAAGATAACTTAGAACAAAGTCTTCAGAAGTTTTGGGAGATTGAAGAACCACCAGTGTCTGTTCTTCGTTCAGCCGATGATAATTATTGTGAATCAAACTTTGTTGAAATTTTTTCTCGTGATGATTCAGGTAGATTTATAGTAAGAATGCCGTTTAAGGATCCATATCCGATTTTTGGTAATTCAAGAGGCCTAGCGCTAACTCGTCTTTACAGTTTAGAGAGAAAATTAGCGAAGTCTCCAATTCTTCAAAATCGTTATGTGGATTTTATGCAGGAATATATAGATCTTGGTCATATGGAACTTATTACCAATCAAACACCAGCTGGTCAGCAAACGTATTATATTCCTCATCATTGTGTTTTAAAAGAATCGAGTTCAACGACAAAACTTCGTGTTGTCTTTGACGCATCAGCAAAGACAAGTTCTGGTATATCGTTAAATGATATGTTATATCCAGGTCCAAAACTACAAAAAGATATTATTGCATTAGTGTTAAATTTTCGATTGCATCCAATAGTGTTTACAGCTGATGCTAAAAATATGTATCGTATGGTATGGATTCATCCATCTCAGCAAGATTATCAAAGAATTTTGTGGCGTAAGTCAGCAGATCAGCCAGTACAAGATTACCGCCTTAAAACCATAACATATGGTGTGGCGTCATCACCATTTCTTGCTCTCAGAACTCTTTATCAACTAGCTTTAGAAGGTGAAACAATTTATCCTGAGGCTTCTCATGTCCTAAAAAATGACATTTTTGTAGACGACATTGTGAGTGGTGCTAGTTCTGTATCAAGTGCATTAGCACTTCAACAGCAACTGATAAAACTAATGCAATCCGGTGGTTTTCATTTGCGAAAGTGGAGTAGTAATCATCCTGCTATTCTCGAGAGCATACCAAAAGAGGATCAGGAAGTACTATCATCCTTTTCACTGGATGAAGACAGTGTTATAAAAATTCTAGGTTTAGAGTGGAATCCAAAAACTGATTGTTTTTCTTATCATGTAGAACAAACAATTTCTGTTATAACCAAACGTTCAATATTATCAGGTATAGCTAGAATTTTCGATCCACTTGGTTCGTTGTCACCCGTTACTATGACTGCAAAAGCCATTCTTCAGCGGCTTTGGACATTAGGTCTAGGGTGGGATGAAACCCCTCCTGATGACATCTACAAGGTATGGACAAAGTTCATTGAAGAACTGCCATCCTTATCAGCAGTAACGATTGTGAGGCATATTAACTCAATGGATCATGATTGTGAACTTCATGGATTCAGTGACAGTTCAGAAACTGGATATGCAGCTGTTATCTACATTCGAGTTACTGACAGTCATGGTGATGTTAAAACGCATTTCGTGCTCGCAAAATCGCGAGTCGCCCCACTAAAACGTGTAAGCATACCAAGGCTTGAACTTTGTGGAGCCTTGCTTTTAGCGCGATTGATCGATTATGTGAAAGGCGTTTATGCAGGGAAAATCAACTTTAGTGATGTGTACGCGTGGACCGATTCCACTGTAGTATTAGCTTGGCTTAAAGCGTCACCCCACATTTGGAAAACTTTCGTAGCTAATCGTGTAACAGAGATCCATGAGAAGGTCCCAACTCAACATTGGCATCATGTTAAGTCAGCAGAAAATCCAGCTGACATAGCATCTAGGGGTATTTTACCAAAACAGCTTGTGAATTTCAAGATGTGGTGGGAAGGTCCAAAGTGGCTGAAACTTCCACATTGTGAACGGTCGTCTGATTGTGTAACAAAGTGTGATGAAGACGTACTTTTAGTTGAGAAAAGGAATACAGAAATTCTAATGTTAATTACTTCCGCAGATCAGGATTTCGAACTTCTGACTAGATATTCGTCTCTGTTGAAATTAAAGCGAGTGACAGCTCATGTGTTGCGTTTTATTAACAATGCTCAACGCAAAGAACGTCGATGTGGACCATTAACTTTGGTTGAGATTAGGCAAGCATTAACATGCCTAATTAATTATGTTCAAGTATAGTAATATATTTACATGTATGTATGTTTTATATTGTGTATATATGTGTTTGAATTAAGTATTCGATTTGTTTATGTTTAAGTGTGTGTTTATGTTTTATTATATTTTGTAGTCATACAAAATGCATGCATTCAAGTTGTTTATTTTAAAAATCAGTGATTTTGGTGGGCGGTATGTTATGTATGTTTATTTCATTTTAATGTGTTATTTGTATGGCTCGGAATAATCAATAAATTATGTATTGATTATTTGTCGTTAAAATATTGAATATGCAACGGCCGAGTTACGCCGAATAAACGCGTACTGCCACGCCACATTGTGTCATCGCCGTAAAACAACTGATGAAAAAGGAAGGAACGTGGTGTCTCCCCCGTGTTGTGGTGGTGTGTGACGTGTGGCCAAACAATATTTCGTGCGCGTTGAAGAGGCTATATTGGGTGAGTCCGTTGCAGAAAATAAGTATCTTAGAATATTGGTTTAATTTCGTGTATGTTAGAAACTAAGAGTTGATGCAAATTATCATCAAACTGCTTATTCATAACACCGAGGATTTTTTATTAGTCCGTGTTTCGGTGTTTGAAATAGCTTCACTTTTGAGACGCCAGTAGAGTTTTAAACCTTCATTGAATATATTCTGGCAGGTGGTAAAAACCAGTTTAAAAATAAATTGTCAGATGGTAAAATCCAGTTTGAAATTAAACATCGTAAATCATTCATGTGACCATTTTAATAAATAAATATTAGTTGTGGCGCAAAGATAAAAACTACAGCATAAAACATTTATCGATGTATTTTAAAAATAATATTTTTATATTTTATCAATTTAAATTAGGTAGCTTTTACCTGGTTGATTTAAATTTCTATGAAAAGCGAATATAATTTAAGGGAGATTTAAAAAAAAAACTTTCATGCAATCTTCTTCTGGCCATTTTAAGAATAGGTTTTTAGCCTTGTTACTACAAAATCAACAAAGAATAATTGAACTTTGATTGAGGTTTTATCTTTAATATTTATATATTTATTTAGTAAAGAAGAAAACATAACCTAAGAAACGAAAAGTTTTTTATTAATATATGACATCTATATTATGAATAGTCATTTCTGTTAACGAAATTAGCATAGATTAAAAAAGTTAAAATCTGAGAAATCGAGCGACAATTCGACAGGAAGTTCGGCTTAATAGTGGAAAATGGAATTAACCGCAAAACCCGCTACAGAAGCGCTCTTCGCCAATACCACCAAAACTTCCCCTCTACCCCTCCCCTCTATAACCACCTACTCGTAGCCCCTCAGCCAATTTTACTCTTTGTGACCAAAACGAGTTTCGACACCCGACTGGCTAATTTCGATGTGCGAGTGACTGACGAATATGCTTTTAGCTTCTACACATTTATGTTTAAGAAGGTAGACTATCCCCGTCCTTTGGACGCTGTCTGTCCGTCCGACTTTCAACTAAAAATACTTTCAATAAATGTGTATTGAAAAACATTCATAGCCATTTAGATCACATCGGAGGCTGACTGGATAATATAAATACATAACAATAAAGTCAACAAATTTCTAGTACTAATAGATTTGACAGTTTAATACAGCGCTTAAATATTATATTCGAATTTCAAAATTGTGAGAACACTGTTGTTGGAACGTTTTATTTAGTTAAAATGAATACAACTGAATTATGTGTGAAAATTAGAAACACGTGTAAGAATGTTCAGTGATTTTTATTTTTTGTGGTTACCCTACAAATATTGTACGCAATAATGACGTAAAGACAATAAAAATTGAAGTGCCTATACATTTCTAAACTAGGTTAGCATACCTGCATAAAGCAGGTTAAAGGCAAAAAAGAATAATATTAGAATATTTGAATGAATTTAAATAATATAAAATAACTATTTTAAATTTAAACGAAGATACAAAAAATAGAACATGAAATACACCACTGATATTTTTATATATAAATACAAAAAAATACACTACACATTAATAGTATAGTATAGTATAGTATTTTAAAACAGCGCTGCGGAACATTTACCTAGTTATCGAAAAAAGATCAATTTGAGAGAAGTTAGTATTAAATAAATCACAAATACAGTAAATAAATTTGTTTCATTACTAGACGCGCGAAAAAATTTACAAAAAAAAAAACTAAAATAGTGTCTCTTTTAATGAGGCCTGTGGTTGTAAAACGTCAGGTCAGCGATTTTAGGTTTCTCGAACTTATCAATTAATTGTAATAATGAAAATAGGAGCATTTTTGAAATTAGAAAGTTAGTTGAATTAGTTTCAATATTAATAATAATACTTCATGAATATTCAGAATTGAAAAAAAGGGCCCGATTAAAATATATGTGTTTAATTAAAACCGCTTCTGTACACATAGCCATTGTGTTTTAACAACCACCTACAGCGAGAATAAAAATATGTTAACAACGCTTATATTTTAATGGAATCATAAGTAAACAAAACAAAAATTGTAGATTGAATTTATACCCACTTTTTATTCAAATTTGAACGACACGGCACTTTTGAGGCAGCCTGTGTTTGCGGTGGTAACATCCGGACCTCGTCTCTAGGGCTGCACGTCAACGGACATCAATTAAATCGACATAATTTTGGATATTATTTTTTTTTGTTATAAATACAAAACAATAATACACAAAAGACTACTATTGTTGGGTGCATAAAATAATATTTTTTTATATTTTAAGATATCTCAAACAAAACTATACGAGTACAGTTAATGTGGCTTATATAACCTATAGACAAATTCTGTCCTGGAGCAATACCTTCTCAATTTTAAATAAACATCTGATATTATTTTTCCTCTTATTTTATAGCCATAGAATTTTTATCGTCTACCTAAAATTATGATATAATTATCGATAAGTAGACGATAATGCCAACAGCGGAATTTAATGCGTTTTGATTAAAAAATATTTGGTTAATATCGTCAGTTTTTTTTTAACTTTTTAATAATCGTATTTATATTTTTAATTTATTTGAATTTTTGTGTAATAAACATTTTTGCAAAGAAATACTAAACAAATTCATTAAAATGTATTAAATTGCACACTACTAAAGTTACATGTCAAATAAAGAATTACTTATTTTGCAACGGTGCTTCTTAATAAACTGATTAGACTAGTAATGTTAAGGATAACCTCTCGCAAAAGTTGTAGACGGATATAGACTGCTATAAAATATTATCTTTTTAAACCACGTGTGAATAATAATAAAAAAATTATCGACTTTTTTTGGATTTTAGTTTTCACTCAATTTCTCGGCGTGAACGTGATGCGACGTGTCAGACAGAGACGACAAGAGCTGCGCAAAGAGCACACCCGTTCCGGAATTAACACCATATATTACGTGTAATTCCCTTACACTGGTTCAAGTTATTATTGGAGTGTGCGAGCAGGACGGCTGGCGAATCGTAGGAGCGCGAGGGGGCTAGCCATAGCAGCAGTTTTGAATTTATAATTTTATTAGAACTGTGCGATGAAATCACGACTCCAAAACATTAACTTTGCTCCACATTTAATCTTTTACCCTATTGAACGCAAAAAATGTTTTATATCTATCGGCAATAAAAGTTTTTTTGCGTTGCAGTCATAGGTTAAATTTATTACCTGCCGGTAAAAACATTTATAGTATGATTTAAATTATACATTTTCAATTAGTATGCAATAAACAAAAACATCCACAGCACACACACGTAGTATCGTTACGTAAAACAATTATAATTTCTAACGCCAATTTATCACTATTTTTTGTAAAAATTATACATAATTCTCAACTTTTATTCTACGGATTTTTTTTTTATTTGGTTCAAGTTGGAGCCACTTTAGATTTCAATTACAATATAAAAAGTTACGTTTGGAATAAATATCATAAATATCATGAAATATCATTTTTTCCCATAATTATCATGATCATTGTTTAAATATTAAAAATGTTTTTACACCCACCAAGTGCAAATTTAATATTTTCGATTTCATAGAAATAAAATTAAAAACAAACAATAATGCTACTGATCTTGAGGACTATGAAATGAAAACCACCATTGACATGAATATACGAGTTTGGTTAGGATCAATGTTCAAATTCGATGATCGATTGATTAATTTTTAAATTTAATAGATATTTTTAAATAAATATTAGACATAAGAATATCTATAAAATAATAAATTAGAATATATCTTTTTTGTAACGTTTCCTATTGGAAGAAAGATAACTTCTTCGCTACTTATTTTAGGAACTAATAATGGAATGAGGGTTTTTTTTAATTTAAGAATTACAAATATTATTTTCTTTATGTAAAAGAATTGCTATGATCTAGGTAATATACAATTATTTTAGGCCCTATTCAACTAAGCCGAATGTGCTTGGGAGATGACTGAGTGCGGATCCAGGCCGCGACCGCTGGGTCAATAGTCAATCACCGCGTGACTACCACGATCTCAATTGCGGTAGCAATGTCCTATATCTGGTATGTCCTAATATTAAAAAAGGATATTTATGTGCCTCGTTGTATTATTTGATTTCGAGCAGATTGTGAATTAAATAAATATTTCTTTGGCTTAAAATAATTGACATTTCAGGCGATTTGCCGCTATTAAAAACAATCATAACTTAAATATTTTTACTGGATAGTTCTGACGTCACACAGTTCACAGTGTCTTCATTCAAATATGGTATACGGTTTTTAATTGTTTTGAATTGTTTTGTACCTATCAATATTTCAATTTTCTTTTGACGGTCACTTAATTTGAAGGGTAGCCAGCATTTTATAAATTGCAATTCTCCCGAAGATTGCGTCCTATTCTTGTTTACGAGAGTTGTAAACATGAGTAACTCACTTTTGGCGTTTTTATGTTTCTGTCCTGCGTTGATGTCTTTCTTATTCATGAATGGACGGCAATCCATCGCAACAATTGCTTAACAAATAATGTAATAGGTAGACTTATTGCAAATTAGATTCATGTTATAAACCTTGGCATGAACAAATTGCGAATGTAGTATTTGAACCTATAAAGAATTAAGAAAACGTTAAGAGAGTGTTTGCATAAAAGGTCAATGCATGACATCATGCCTCTTTCATGTTTTTGTAAAAAATCGTTTTCTGATGTTTCAGTATATATTTGGGCGAGCTTATTGCCGTAAGACAATCTCTGCCGAATAACTTAGAGAGGTCGTGTAAAAAATCTGTTTTCGTGTAAGCGAGTGTTTTAATTATAATAATAAGAGGGCATTCAAATTTTCGAAATATTTTTTAAAATATGTTGTCGATTTATCATTTAAAGAATTGTACTTTTCAAAAAACATTACAAAACCTTTTACTAAATACCCTACTTAATACACTTAATTATTTTTTCTACTTAATAGACGGCCTGGTGGCGCAGTGGTGTAAACGCCTGCTTCTAAATCCAGAGGTCCCGGGTTCGAATACCCAGTGGGTTCAATCCGGCCAACAATGTCGACTGAAAACACTCATTCAGTTGAGTGCGAGATGATGTTTACGGCCTAGTATCATGAAAACAGCAATAAGGCATTCGGAACTGCGCTCAATAGCCCTCCCTGACGACACAAGCCATTGGCTAAATAAAATAAATAATACAAACCTCATACTTAATCTGCACCGATAAAATACATTATATTTAATTTCCTCTTTACGGTATTATCTATCAGCAAGGTTGTAAAACTCGAACCTATACGTTTAGTTGAGTGGTTCGCACGTTACCCTCCATATATTTTGCGGGCAGAGCTGCCTACCGGAAAGGTTTGCGTAGGTATTTCACATACGGCCATTATTATTCGATATTGTTTCTAATTAAGTCTGAAAACATTCGTAGAAGAGGACGCTTGGCGATCTACTTGGCGGATGACTCGCAAAGTGCACTTTAGTTGAGATACATACACACGGTTGACAGCAAACATTTTATATGTGCTTATTCATGATCGCATCGTTTCATGAACGATAATGTTGCATTTTCAGAAGCTAGCTAGCTGAAAGAAGAAAGACGCTCCTAAGATTAGGACAGGTTTGTTGACTGTAGCGCCTTAATTCATCAGCAAATGAAGCTTAGAAATGAGCGCTTGCTCGCGTGACAACCACAAATGGCTTACTGTACCTATATCCGACATCGTAGAACTTGTAACGGGCCTAAACTCTAGATGTTTAATCATCTAGGGCCGAAAGTTTAATTTGTGTTGTCGAACAGGTTTATTAAATGACCTCTGGACTGCCGGCATAAACTAGTTAACTAGAATAATGAACCTATTTTTGGAATGTGTCGAAACTTGAACCTTAAATATTTATCAGCCGACGTATTTCATAACGAGCGAGTAGGTTTTGGCCTGAAAGTGAAACTACATTCTCAAGTATGTAAAACTTTTTACTAATTTATTTATTGAAAAAAAAAACAATATAGATTACTTGGGTAAAAGTCTTACCTACTAAATAAACTTTCAATTTAATGCAATCCTTTTTTATTAAATAGTTGTACAGACGCACAGTAAACAATAAACAAATTATAATACATTCATGGCGTTTGAGCATTTGATATGTGCATATGATTCTCAACGAATGGTAAAAAAATAGGTTGAAATCCTGGTGGCGCCATGTTTTATAAATATAATAAGTTTATTTTACGGCAGATTACATTGTATTGCACGTGTACACGAATACGTTGTCCTCTGCTCAGTCCTTATCTTTATAAGCGAATGTAATTACCTACTTTATTGGGGGTAGATTCGCGGCAAGAAAACAAAATGATCAGCGCGCGTGCACCGCCAGTTTAGTTGCTTTTCAGTTTCCGACCCCGTTGATGGTAGCGTTTTCTCTAAAACGCCGTGCACCGTGTTGCAAAAACGAATATAACCAGTAGGAATCGCTTAAATTATATGAACCTTATCATGTGCATCAGTGTGGAAGTGTAGTAGTGTGGCGGCCAGGGTCAAACTTCAGATGTTGGCAGAAACTCAAGGAGGAATTAGCGTCAATCGAGGTCAGTGATTTGTACTAGCGTGCTTATCCTTTGAATTTATTTTCTTCCGTTACCTTGCTCTGTCAGATTTCTATAAAACCGATTTGCCATCAATAGTCAATAGTAATCGTATACACGTTGGCTCTGCGCCAACTTATAAGGTTCATTGAGTAACGTCTGACTCGCCGTCAGACCCTGGACCCTAGGCCCATGTCCCTTCAAATGTGTATTGATATAACACTGTATTAAGTGTGTAAATGAATAAGTTTCTGGTCGTCAAAACTGTGTTTTCCAAAACTAAAATGAAAAATAAACGAATGAAAAAATAAATTAACTCCCTTTTCTCGTTTATTTTCCCATTCACCAAAAATTTTGTTTGTAGAATATTTTCATTTAATTTTGGTTCAAACATTCTTAATTATGGTAATTGTCGTATTAAATCATTGATTTAGTTATTATTTTGTGTAGACACCTACTGTAACTGTATTCTTTTGCCTTGTATTCTGTATTATTTCGCAAATAATAAAAAAAATAATCATCAACAGTTTAATCATGCTAATGAAAAAAAAAATATATATTTTATAATGTATAAAGTGTGTTTTTAAAAGTTTAGCCCGCTTTACTATTTTTTCATTATTTGAAGCCATTCATTACTCGTAGGTTTGATTTAAATGATTGTATGTATTCATTTTCCTATTTTTTTTTACCCAAATATTATAAAAATACGCTTTTTTAAATGTCTTTAAGTGTTTTCGTGTTACTTTTAATATTAGTAACATTGACAATATCGAGCAGACTTCATTCCGTTGAACTAATGTGCGAATTGTCGATGTGCCGTGGGGGCTAGTGCTTAAACTTAATGACATTAGCGAAGCCAGGTAAGCAATAAAAAGCCACTGCAGGTCTTGTAAACAGACAAATAAACATGAAAAATGTTATCTGAGATTACGTTTTTTAATCTCGCACCGTAAGAGAATTTTCCTTTCGAGGGATTTGAGCGTTATGTAAGGCTATAGTTTGTTACGATCGCCATTGCTCAACTTGATGGCGACTGCTGCATGGAAATTTCAAAATCGCTGCTTTTTATTTTCTCTTCGCGGAAAGTAAACGTATTTCGGCAGGATTCTTTCGAAGTGTGGGCGAACTTAAAACTTGATCCTTAAAAATAAAAATGATCCTTAAAAATGAAAAATTATTATTTTAAATAATGTCAGAATTCAACAGCTAATATTTGTTTTGATTTGCTCATCGAAGATTAATATCTCTTTTGTATAAGAGATACAACCGGAAACCAGAAATAAAACAATTAAGATTCACTACGTTTTATATCTTATACTTTAATACTTCTAGGTATTACAAGTTAGTCTAGGTATATGTGGTTTAGGTTAGAGGGAGGAGGGGGGTTACATTTACATACATATTTTATTTTAATTATTTATAACCATGTAGATAATCAATTTACCTAATGTAATATTTTAAAGTCATTCTAAATTGTGTTTTTATTTTGATAACTGAAGCGAATAGTAAAAATCGTTACAGGGGTAAACTAATTCCATACATATATTATATGACCATAAAGGTTACAACCTAATCGTCTCTTCTTTAGATTTATACATATTGTAATACAGACTTAAGCCACAGCGTAACTTTAGATAGTTTTTTTTTTAATTTTAAAAAGGCACCAATATGGGTTTTGGGCACAGAAAACAAAATAAACGATTTATCACGATAAAAAATAAAAAAAAACATGTTTGTAACTTGTAAACAAATGCAAAACATTTATTTCTGAATTTACTTTTTAGTAGAACGATATATTTTTAGTTATTTCCTACGGTGGAACTAAAATAAATACTAGATAAATATTAGTAAGTAGAACCCTAAAATGCGAGTAAAATGTTATTAAAACTCAAAATCAAGGTGTCGAAATATTAGAAAAAAAAAACGGATTAATGACTAACCGCATCCATATGGAGAATGGGTTTACCGATAACACAATCCTAGAAATACTCGTGGATAAAAAAACTACTAATCCATCCACTTTGCCCTTTCAATGAGCCAAAAAATAAAATTACCTACTTCATTTAAAATTTAAAAGGTTTGCAATACAGAAGGCTAGTTTGGAGGCAAACCCAACTAGGTAAATGAATAGTATTTAAAACAAGCGACAGATGGTAATATTAGTCTAAATGATTGCAAGTTCGCGATTTCTTTACAATATTAATGAATCGTGCTCACAGACTTTCATCGCGTTCGCACTGCATCCGTTGCGCGTCCGAGCGAGCGAGATAGATAATAAATATTATAAAATTATGTAATAATTACAAAAATCTTTTTTAAAAGCTTTTATTTATCTTGTATGTCAGTTTAGGTCAAATCTCGAAAGCTGAATTAGAACAACTTCCTCTTATCCTTGTTCAGTTCTAATGACAATGCATTTTTACGGTAAGCATGACCTGTTTCTACACCCAGGAATGCATCCAGACGAAGGAACTCCTCAACGGTCAACAGCAGAGATACGAAATTTTATAATTTACGAATAAATACGTAAACAATTTACGAGATGAGCACGCACGTGAGACTATGTTTATTGTTTTGACTTCGCCAATCCAAAACCAACTGAATATTGTTTTTTTAAGTGCGTGTCGCACCTTCAACTTGCCGGTGCAAATTTACTCATCTTGGAGATCGCAAAACCAATAAGCTGAACATTTTAATCTTGAAAGGTCGTGGCACAAGGTGAATATAACTTCAAAAGTGGTCAATAACCCTATATAATATATTCGTTTATTCGGTAAAACCCGCCTTAAGACGGTAAAGCTTTTCACTATTGTTCGATGAGACCATTTTCATTATAGGATATTACGATAACCGGATGTTTAAAATTTTATAGCTCTACTGTATTTGCTTATAAATCAAACGGAATAACAATGAGGGTAGTTATAAATGTATGCGGGATTCGTTTACCCGAATAATAATATATTGTGTCCGCTGCTATCTTTCGGGGGTCGCTTGGCCGTGAAGCCATTAAGGCCCCTGATATTTTCTCATTTAACAAAACGTTATTAAAAACAACGGTCGTGTAACAGATTGAATTCGGTAGGTGTATTTTGTACTCAATCTCATTATTTAATGTTCGAAACTGTGAAATCTGGTTACTTTTTTGAAAACTGTATTTTTGGACTATGTTTACATTTTTTCGCTGGTCGTATAGGGAATATTTTGGTTAAATATAGTAAAAGGCAAAAATGAAAACGTATTATAAATATTTCTATCTCGTTAATAAAGTAGGTAGGTAGGTAGGTAGGTATAATAAGGTAAGGTAGGTATTTAATATATTAATTAAGTATTAAAAAAAAATAAGTTTAAGAAAATCCACCTTACACTATCATAGACTTAACATGGAAGTACAGTCTGCAAAAAAAAAAAACTCTGAAATGATTTCGTTATAAAGACATTTTGATAATATTTAAACTAGTACTTTTTTCGAAGACCACCGTTGAAATGCGAACGCGCTATGTTTAAAATTAACTGCCACATTGTCAAATGAACCCAAACAGTAAGGACAACCTGATAAAACGGACACATTTGCCATATTATGGCGTAAATCACCCTATTATTCTAGCGCAACGAATAACCGCGTTACTGAAGAGTGGACCTGTTTAAGTATTAGGCTATTTTGATATCGCGTATAACGTAGGTATAACGTAATCTCGGTTATATGAATATCGCGTCAACGTCTACTGCTAGTCGGTCGGTGGACGAAATCATTCAAGACACTGGGTCCATGGTTTCCCGATGCACTAGAGTTTGCTGATAAAGTCGGGGGATCCGCGCGCGGGTTCAATCTTTGCTCAGAGAGTCAGTTTGGAAGTGGTGCGCGGTAACGCTAAATAAATGTATAAATAAATGTCTAAATGTCTACTTATATTATTATAAATATTTATTTTTTTTGAACAATATTTTTTTTGTTAGGTTTCAATTATGCATCTTTTATAATGGCCAGGGATTGCGCACTAGCCTCTCGGAAAAAACTATTTATTAGTAATATTATTATAGCAATTTATCGAAGTTACTACACGATATGCCTTCGCCTCCCTACCATCGGTTTCTACCTCTTCTACCGGTCAGTTATTCATAATTTTCCATTAGGGCCCACGGCGGGCAAACATACTACACGCCGACAAACCCGTCCCCTTATGGGCCATTTAGAAAACTGCTTACCTTCGTGCAAAAGTATCTTATAAAATTTTACATATCACCGTCGTTAATGCCGGCGCGTACAAGCAAAGCACTGGAGAGCACAATTAGGCGGGCGGGCGAGAATCTAATGGGGTGCTTGCCGGGAGGCTGTCGGCTGTTTCGGGATAACGTTTTTCGTTCCTCTGCAAATTCAAAATTGTGATGCTTAATATGTTATAATTAACAAACAAAGGGACACGTCAAACCGCTCGCATGTTGCGGTATTCTCTGCATCTTTTTACTAAGCAGCGTGCCCCGTTACGTATTTACTCGTAGATAGGTTGAACTACATCAGTTTGTAACTTGATTGCGATAATAATGGTGAATGTAGACAAAAATAAATTATCGGGAAACAATGCTATTATTTTAAATCAAAGAATTTTAAATGTAATTTATATATCCAGATAAAATATCATATTTATTTATATTTGATATAGTATATTTATAAACGCAATTCGCCTAAAAAAGTTCACATTCATTTGTAATTTTATAACAATATGTTGGACATAGAGTTAAATCGAAATATGCTTTAGTAGGGTAATAAAAAGCTCCACACGGAATTAACATTGACAGAAGGTATTTTAAATACACCCCACCTCGTACATATTAATGTTTCAAGTTATGTTGTGTTTTTAAAATATTGATGTAATTAATATATACATGCTCGAAAGAAACTTGGATGATTAATCCATAATTGTGAGTATTACTAAACAGTCGGAGAAGGAAGAGTTTTAAAGAAATCTTCTTATAGCGTTATAAGAAGATAGTTATAGCCATAGCGTTGTAGTCATAGCGTTGGGAGGGGAATACTAATTACTAGCAATAAGAAGAAGAAGAAGATAGTGTCCCTAATTGTATGTAAATGATAATCAAATATAAATAATTAAATAATATAATATATAAAATAAAATCGTAATTAAATAAATAATCATTATTTAACTTAAAATGTTGAATTAATCCAATTTAAAATAACATTTTTAAAAATTAAATTACGCACAGCATCTATGATTTCAACATCAAAGAACAGTGTAAAAAATTGGGCATTAATTCCTTTCGTATTTCTTATACAAATTCTTGCACGTAGTAGGAAACATAAATACCCCCTTAAGTCTTTGGACTGGTCTTGAGCATATATATAATAAATAAATTAATTAACGTTTTTAAATAATTAATTAAGTCGTACTAAACCTTTCAAGATTGATCGTTTTATGTTGGCGAGTGGCCTTCTCATGAAAATCGGACTGTTTTGGTCATAAATTTAACCTCAAACCTTGAAATTAGTACAGCACAAAGAAGCTTTCTAGTTCTGTGTAAAATCTGCTACATGTCTCCTTGGCCCTGTATCGGGCGACTCGACGCGCCTTAAAAATGAAACAATCTAATTACAAAGGACACCGTCATTAGTGCACAGCGGAGCACTCGACTCACACACAGCGCACGCCGAAGTAAAAAGTCGTATGTTCTCGTTTAAGCGCGGGCGTTGCGACGTTTTGTTAATTTCTTTGCTGGAATGTTCTCCTATATGCGCTTTGCGATGTTATCGTATCTCAACCGTACCATTTAAAATTTTCAACTTTTTCTGTTAACATGAAAGTAATTTTATTTAAAATTATAATCCACGATTTCTATCGTTTATACGTTTTATAAACTTTTTTAAAGGTAGAGGATATAAATGATAGTCAGTAAAATTAATAATTGATAGTTGTTATATTTATTTAGTTACCATATTGATACACAGATAATGTTTTACATTTATTTAATTGTTTTCATTGCTTTCTATAAATCATACTACATACGTTGTTGAAAAACACCAACTGTAACTAATTATTAAAAAATCTCAATCCAACACTCCCTAATTCCTATCTCTGTCACTTTCTAACATACACGAATCGACACGCCCCTTCTCATTTTTTTTGCAAATCAAAGTTAAATCAAATTAAAATAAAATACACAACCTTAGCTTAAACAAATTTCTTATTTAATTAACCTCGTACTTGTTTTTTCTCACTATCTTTTTAATTGTAATTTTTCACTTCTCCTTTCCCTTTTGTAAATACACTTTATAAAAATCATTTTTTTTTAACTTATTAGCTTAAGATTTTTATTTCGTTTTATTACTGTTTTCATGTTTTTGTGCTCTTTGTTGTTGTTATATAAATCTTTTAATGAAAATATTATAAAATAAGCTAATGTTTTTGAGGTTTATATATCTGGTTCTATTTTATTATTTTATATTGGGACAGACATTTGGTCAAGTTAAGAAACCAGCTAACAGAGGTTGCATTGGTACCAAACGTTCACGCATACAATAATTTTAATATGTACGATACAAAGTGATATGTAATTGTTTCAATAAATAAATAGAATATATATATTTTTAAATGTAATTTTGTAAATTTATATTGTATGTCAATGTGATGTATATTGTACGGTACGTCATACCATACGTCATACGTGAGTGAATGAAAGGCATAACATCCACCAGTAAATAAAAATGAGGTCGGACGTCAGCGAGATGGGCGTCGCGGCGCCGAGCGTGACTCGCCGTTTAATCCGTGCGTCGAGAGTTTAGCGGTGAGTCGAGATGAGACCTCTCCGCAGATGCATGCGATCAGGGAAATACAACCGTCGAAGTACAATTGATAGCATTATTGCAGAATATTTTAATCGTATCTGGCACCCGCATAAGCCCTGCAAATTTCAGAAAGTAAAAGTTGTGACTTGGAAGTGAAAGCATTTTGACAAAGCACTTTGAAAGATATCAAGGTGGAGGAGAATATCCACTTTGCTTATTTCCAATCTAAATCATACTTTTTTTATTAATTCTAACTATCTTATAGTACACTTACACGTACGTACTTATTACACTAAGATTGTAGTTCATATTTTATGACTGAGGCGAACTTACTATTTATCATGCTTGAGAAATTGAGCATACGTTTTGGAAGTTATTTGGTAAACACTCATGAATGAGGTGTAAACATTTGTTCTTTTATGTTTTTGTTTTTTTTAATTAAGCATACTTACTTAATAAAAAACACCGCTTTTGTAGGAAAATAAAAATGTGATTTTATGAAAGAAATAAATAAATAAAATAAAATAAAATAAAGAGCGCCGAATATACAAATAACGAGGCTAATATATTGTGAGGGCAACCCTCAGCCTTCATAGAGTCCATAGTTCGCGCGCGTGTGCGAACACGCGCTGATAAATGCTGCGGGAAGGTCAACATTTCTCTACACGAGATCGAACCACAACGACGCGACCGGCATTTTCGTCAGAAGAATCTTTCGGCAGTTACGTTAAGGATCATCTACGGGACGTAGACTACTATTATGGAGTCAACTCTCGAGTCGTATATGTAACATAGTTAATAGTGCAAGTCATCATCAACAATAAAGATCTCTTCATCACCAGCACTCCATTATTAACTACGGCCCCTTACACCCCAATGGGACCGTTGCAATATTTTTTTATTGTTTGCCTACCCACTGAAGTATTAAAGGAAGTAAAATTTCATAATTTTTCGATGATTGGTTGTAAAAAGATTATGTTATGAAAGTGGTACCTTGACATAACTATTAAATTTAAGCCACCAGAAGGTTTCAAAAATGCGTATACACTATATTCGATAGATAACAGCTGGAGCGGGATAAAAAAAGTTAAATATTAATATTTTTAAATATTTTTTTTAAGTCTAAACAGTAAAAACATTTTTTTTGTTAACTACGTAGATTTACATAATTGATTATAGTGTTGTGTGAAAAACGCCAATATAAAGTCCATGTATTAGTTTTGTATGACATATATTCACGTGCGCATGCAATCTCGTACGAGTATACACATACGCGTTCACAAATGTTCAAATATACCCTTCAAACATTCATGAAACATTCAGAGGTTAACACATTACACATTAAATTTCTCTTAGTAATATTATTAAAAGAAATGAAAGAAAAATATCGCAAAAAAAAAATATACACTTATAATCGTATACACTTTTAAAAACACAAATTATATTGCTAATATGTATTATTGAAAGTATCGCTGTATTGTTTTTAAATTAATAAATAAATAAATGATATCGTGAATGGTTAAATGGTTGACGACCGCGCTACGAGGTGGCGGGGCGGAAGCATAATCGAGTCCGATCAGGTTGTCACGTGTCATATGGGCTGGTTGGGCGACGCGGGCGGGTTAATGTTTTGAGACGTTGTTTTCAAAGTGCGCTTCACACACACACACAACGCCTCACATACACACATACACGAGGCGCAGTAGTATTTGCATAATGTTGTCATCGACGGAGTGCTTCAGATTTATTCCGCCATTGCACTTGAACTTTTTACTTAACGAGAACATTTTCATCGAGTTGAACTGTGCTTAAAAGCTATTTTGAGCTCACTGTAAACTCGATATTATTTTTGATACTGCTAGCTGGTTTCACCTGAGTGACAAAATTTCTGATTATATTACTTTTTGTATGTTGTAGCAATTCTCTGACTGAAATATATCCACCAAAGCAACTATACTAGTCAAAAAACCGTTTTAAAGCAGATAACTAGCAATCATCTCCTGTCACTATATGTATAGTATTATGACGCAGATATCTGTAAATTTATCTATCTGTTCAAACCAAGTTTTTTTTAAATAATCAAAATATCGCATGATATTTGTTTTTTTGTTTCCAATTCCACAATTCCAATTCATTGATTCTCTATAATTTCCACATTTTATTTATATATACTGAAATAATTTTTAATTTATCAAAAAGCCTTAAAATGTATTAAACTTATATTTGATGATTGTATTTTAATAGCGGAAAATCGCCTGAAAAAATAAATGACACAATCTTTGAGAACATTGGAAAATTTAAAATAGTTTATTATTTTTTTGATATAGCGTGGGATAGCAAAATATTTATAAAGGTACTCGAGAGCGTAGGATGTAGGTTTAAACTTAGCACTGAGTTTTTAAAAATGGATTTTGAACTGCTCAGCTCTTCCGATGATTCTGTTTTAGAAAATATCTTTAAAAAGATATTTGTTTTTTTTTTGTGGTATCTATGTGTATTGAAAGATACCAGTATTGTTTACAGAAACGTGTGTATCTAGATCTAAATAGTTTTGTATTTGTTTTTACTTATAAGTTTTAAACAGCGTGTTTAACTTCTAAAACGGGTATTACAAATGTATAATCCATTCTGCGTAATATTAGCCATACAGGTTACCCGTCTTTTGATACTATAACCATTTCCCGGAGGAATTAAGCAATATTTACGCTTGTTTCGCAATAATAATAATTATAATGAATGCCCCTCTACGCGTTCGCTACGATGGGGTTAGAGAGGGCTAGTGCTACGCCTACAACACAAACTCTCTACACAGGTCGTAAATATATATATTTGTCGCGTTGAGATGAAACTAATCTAGACATCGTTTGAAATGCTCGAGAGCGGATTTTTGTACTGGATGAGCAGGGAAAAATACTGTATGTTGGTTTTTAGGGCGTGTTTAGACACAGACAAGTTAAGTTGAGTAAGAAGGCTCAAAATAATTGTACTTAGTTCGTGTTTATTTTTTAAACAAAAAAGTATATCACGATTTGTTTATGACCGATGGCGACAGTATAAGGTGCGCGTTTTGATAACCTCAAAAAAACACTCCCCTAAGGAGTGCTTGGCGGTCCCCGCTGATAATGTAATGTGTCGACCTTATGTATAGTTTAATTAGTTCGCTGCTATAGTGCGAGTGCGTGCAGTATGGTAAGTGGCCACATTTAAGAACAATTTCTTAAATATAGTTATTTTTATGGAAAAAGATTTTGCATAAAGTCAATGGCCACTGAGAAGGGGATGTAAAGATTTTGTGTAAAATAATTTAATAAAAGCGAATAATAATTGCCCAACGTAATTAATTTTTACAACCTTTCTGGAATCAACCTTTCTAGCTCTTAAATATTAAAATAATTAAAGTAAATGTTGTTTGAAATACCTGAGTATAGATTTTATATAGGGATCTTTATTTAATGAATTCTAATATAATATTCAATTTTTTAGGTTTCGTTTTGTGAATTTGTATAGACAACTGCCATTGCTTAGAATAATGCAAATAAGCAAAAGTAATCAAAAAGAGCGATCCGTTAATTTCCCTAAATAAAATAAATTCCTACTGACCAAGACTATTTCAATTTTTTTTACTATCTTGTTTTGTAATGTGAGTTTTGTTTTTATTATTTTATTATTTATTATTACTAATTACACGTAGTAACAAACAGGGTATTATTTATTTATTAAACATACTTTGGAAGTATTTATCCAATGGCAGAAATGGTACACACATATATATATATATATATATATATATATATATATATATATATATATATATATATATATATAGCGGTATATAGTTGGCAGGTGGCATAAGGTTACTCTTTTGGCAAATATTTAATTCTTCTTAACCGGGATGAGTTATTTGTGAAAGGCTTAAAGGCGCTACACTAACATATTCTTAAGACTATTCCAATGTCAGATTGTACGCAATGTTAAAATATAAAGTATGATCAACTTTATCAAAATCTTTTCCGAAATCAGTATTCATGGCGTCCATTTCAGATTTTTGATCAATAGAAGAGACAGTTTGGTAAATACTGTTAGATTATTGTCAGTCACCGTTATATCTGTTTTAGATAATTATGCAAATTTTAAAATTGGTGAAAATTGGAAATAAATAATATTTCTCTCCATGATAGAAAAGCTATAAATATCAAAAGAAAAACCTGTTACACCGCGAATTGGTAAAAAAATTATAATAAATTTACGCATCGCAGAATGAGGATGGGAATGCATATTTTTTGTGCAGTTTTATAAAATACCCAAAAATATATAAATAGAAAATAATTTGTAATGATTTGCTCCACCCCGTATTATGTGGATAGTACAATAATTAGAAAAGGGATAGGAGAAGCAATATCGGACAAGTGTTACCGGTCGTATCGTATTGCCGACAACGCGTTACTGCCGCTAACAGGCGCTAACACACGCTCTCAAATACGAATAACGACATTCGCTACGAGACGCGTCGCAACGCCGCCCTCCTTGTATACCACCCCCCCGTAAGAGCGCCTAGCAGGTGCTTCATATTTTTAGTTTTTGGTATTAACTAATTTCTTTAATTAGCTGGCTACCATATTAAGTGAATATTATATATCACTAATACAATCATCAATATAAATTAGGACGATGAGCAATTGATCAACATTAAAAGAGTTACATAGGAGAAATGTCGGAATCCTACTTAAAACGAGTTAGCTTGGAGGTGATGTCTGGTAATGCAGCCAGTGTCATTTATAATGACATTAAAATAATAGAGTATGTCCGTGTTTTATTTTTAATATTATCGTAGGGCTCATGTGGTGGTGGAGTCTCTATTAGGCGTGCGTCACCTACTTCTAAAATTCGGTGAGATAAAAAAAAAACACATTGAAATGAAGTTTTCTAACTGCCCTATCACGCTAAACACTGCACCTCATCCGTCGTTTTATATTAATTTCGAATTCTAAGTTTTCCAATTTATTCATTATCCATTTACGTGTCGTATTTATGATAAATAAAAGTATAACAACAATAATAATAATAAAACTATTGAGTACTGAGAGTAATAACGACTGCCTTGTTGATGTCCTTATGATGCGAGGCCAAAGTTTACAGGCAGTTAATATTACACAAGCTCTAATTAATTGTATCTGTTTTTTTTACTTTGCTCAATCGCCGATGTGACAAAAAAAAAATCACAGTTGAATATTCTCAAAGGCAAGAATATGAAAGGTCTATTTTAGTATAGTCTCGTTAGTAGGTACACCACCACAGTTTAGTTCGACGCTGGAAAAAATATATGCGTTAAAGAAATGTCACTTATAGAAATAATCAAAGTTTATTGTAAAAAACATTGTTTTTTTTTGTCATTGGAATATTGTTTGGTGGTTTTTTTCGTTATAATATCATAACTTACCCTTGTAATTAAGGGAGTACGACGCGCGTTTTCGAAAGTAATTGTAGTATAAAATATGAGTAAATATGCCAGAAAAAAGAGGTGAAAATTGTATAGTAAAGTGCGGTAAAGTCGTTTAGCTAGCAGCGGCTGAAGGAATTTATTTGTTGGTGAGTCGCCATTCCGTGACAGGTGATCTTTACGATGCGCTTAGCTGGAGCTGCGGTGGAGCAGGCCACTATATTCTCACCCAGCTGAAGCGGCCTGGCCGGCGATAGGCCAACGCGTCGCGACGGAAGGACTGGATAATGGACCTGGAAACATACAACATAGGCCGGAGTAACATTACATTTTTTTTTAAATTCTGGTTTGGAATGCCTGCAAAACGTTTCAATGCAGAACGCAGTCTCATAAAAAAACCCTTTTACTTTAGGTTGAAAATGGGATAAAAAATGTTTATTTTAGTGTTCCTATAACCAAATAATTATAAAATTTTATTACCAAAGTGATGTGAATATTGTGAATCCCAAAAAAAATATAAATAAATAATTTAGAATCAAAAAACATATTGAAGCCACATATAAGAGATATTTTCATGCAAGTACAATGTAATACTTGGGTGCTAGAACGCTGGCAGACATTTTGTGACAGACGTTAGTACCGTAATAAAATCGATATATTTAATAAAAAAATATAGGAATAAGTTTTTAATCGGAGAGAGAGCGCGGCGAACAACATAATTATTATAGTTTTAAGCTAAAATTTTAATAACATTTTTCTAATTCTAAAATATATTAATAAAGACTTGGTAAAATTCACTAATATATCGCGAACCAACCCGTCGTGGAGTAGGTGTTGAATCGGAAGAGAAAACGCGGCAGACTGTCCCATTTTTCCGGTGTTGTTTGGTTTTGTTAAATCTGAAACCCCACCTCTTTTCCCTCTAAAATTTCCATCTCAAGCAATTGCAGCCTACCTGTCAATTTTGAGTTACTATGACTTTTATTGGCATCACCTAACACTAGTTTTTATAATTCTCGTTAGATAAGAGCGTCGTAAAAGTTAATCGTTTTCTGAGGTCGTTTAGAAATGGGGAAATAGCCTAATCAATTCTCTAAAACCCTATTAAATTTGACGGAAACATGATTTTCGGCTCTAGTGTCTAGTGTCAGGGATTGTAAACTCCAACTTTCCAAGCTTCCCCATAGAAGGATATTCCTCATTGGCACCAGCTATCTTCTTGCCCACTCTGATCATACTTCTCTCTCATTCAAATTGCACAGACCCTCGTCACTCTAACTCCTCCTATGTAATATTTCAGTCTTCTTTATATATTCATATGATAGGCTTGTACGAGTAACTAACCTCTCGACATACCTAGTTCAAAAGTCGATAATCCTTAACTTTTTTAGAGGAGCGTATCTCGTTGAATACGCATCAATTCGTTCATCCCTATGGTCCATAGCACTTGTGACGTCCAAGACGGTCTTGAGTTGTGAAGTGATACGTTTGACAGTCTATTGGCTTGTAGGGGTTCTAAATTGATGGTGTCCGGTCCAAGAAATGCGTAAAATAGTATACTTATTATTGATTTTTCCGTAAAACATGTATTTAATATTAACGGCTGGCTCCTGTAAGTACTTTTATTTTGTTTGACCGACATTTAATAGAGTTAATTAGTGGTTTCCAATCAAGTGGGGCCTTCCATTTCTCAGTTATAGGCGAGTTACTTTATTAATAAATTTCCTAATTTTTTTATGCCGCAGTTAGGTTAATTTCGTGATTAGAAAGAGCCTCATATCAATACCTAATTTATTCATTATGTAAATTTAATTGTTATTTATTTTATATGTAGCTTTCGAAGTAATGCTTTCGATAAATAATACCTCGTACTATTACTTCCTGCACCCTTATCCTAAGGCTGTGAGGCTAAAACCAACCCTATATATTCATTGAGCAGGCTTTTTTCCATCCCTATACATTCCTTTCTTTCATATTTCTATTTCCTCCCTTAGTGAGAAGCAAGGGGTCATCACAAATAGTTGTACCAAGCATTGCAAGATTTGATTTGCGTTTTGGAATAGCTCAAGAAAAGGACAGCAGAGCGAAGTAAGACAGAGATGTGATAGTTCGATAATGTTTCCAATGCTCATCACTGACATGTATAAAATCACCTAGTTTTGGTTAATATGCCATTGTATTAAGGTTTCTGGAAATAATACAATGACTGCTTTATTTTTACCTAGAAATAACAAAAAATTCTTCTTTTGGCATTGTTTTTAATTTGATTCCTATTGGCCGTTATTCCATTTACCTAAAAAAAATGTATGCAGAAGCATTTATGCCATATTTATTCTTATTCCCGCAAAGTCGTCGCATCTCTCTTGTCCGTGCGAGTGTTGTAAGCAATTCGGTCGAAAGGCATCGGCGAATCGTGTCCATTTTTAAGGGTGGCAATCCGTGCGGCAAAATGGCGGTCGAATTCTCCCGCGCAAATTTGTATAACGTACGCTGTGCTTCGGCCGGAGAGACGGGTAAGGCTGCGAGCCAGCGATATTGTGTTAACGCAAGCCCCGCGCATCTCTATTGTGAGTTTCCAGTGTTGGGTAATGCTATTCAGCTCGAAGGCTGGTTCAAAGGAAATTTTACTAAAATTAAGATTCCTATCATCCCTTGTGTGCAATTTGATGAATGGTATTTATGCTACAAGTAATGGGAGTGCCTCGTTTCTATGTGCCTGATACATTAAATTAAAATGTCCCTAGATAACGCTTACATTAAGTATAATAGCTGTACGTTATCCTATTTATTTAGAAAAAATCCAAAACACTAAACCTGTAAGTGTTAAATCCTAATAACAATCTTCACGTAAAACTATCTTAATAAAATTTAAAATCTATGCCCTTCTCAACCAAAAAAATACTTATGATAAAAAATAAAAAAAAAAAAATCACTTTCGTAAAGCAATAGTAACTACCTAAGCAACACATGTCGCTTTATTTTTTACGGAAATGTGTTTTTTTGGCGCTGTATGCACGATTATTTTCATAAAACGTTTGTTTTGAAAAGTGACAAACAGACGCCATTATAATACACAGTCTACACAGAGGTAAACACGTTAAATTAGTTCTTCAATCTTCGTTTTCGCCCCCGTCTCAGATCTTAATATTCCCTTAAATGCCCTATTGCGGTTGTATTATTATGTCAAAGGGGATACTTACTCTTAAATATCTAAAAGGAGTAATAAATTAGGGCGCACATTTTTATGTCACTGGCTCATGGGCTAGCTAGATGTCCGGGCGATGCAGATGCGACACGAAGCCAGCCGCAAGGCGTACGGCGCATACTTCGCCAGAAAATATAGCTTTTCAAATGCGCCAGTCCTGCCGGAAAAGGTAAGGGAGTCTGTGCATTTAAAACGCATAGAAATGCCTTGAAAGCAGTGACTACTACGCTGGTGACTATTACGCATTTGTACTGAATTCTAGGCTTATTTAAATATCGTACAATCACTTGTAATTCAACGATTCCTCTTTAATGAGGGGCTTTAACTTAAATTAAATAATAATAATAGCAATAAAAGAAACATAAAAAATGTTATTCTTTACATATCTATTACTGTATATTTATCACATTATTGGCTCATGAATAACACACAAATCAAAAAAATAAATAAAGTGTTTGAAAAACATCATGGAGACAAATTAAATACCAGATATTTGTTCGGAGTAGCATGGCCATTTTAAGTAGGGAAAAATCTGTTGTAAGAGAGACCTCAAGAAAGTTTCACCGCTTTGAGGGTTGATTAATTTTAAAAAAAGGTAGCCCATGTCCTTCCCCAAGGCCAGCTATCTCCATACCAAATCGGTTCAGCGGTTTAGCCGTAAAACGTAACAGACGTACGTAATCTTTGAACATCTGAAGCGAATCTTTACAGGATTAAATTTGTTTGGTCTTAAAATATTATGGGCATAAAAAGTTATGGGTGATAATGCTTATGGTTATGGGTCTCATGGTTTTGTTACAGGCCGCCGTTAAACTTTAGTTTTCTGTATATTGCCGAGACCAAAACGTTGTTAGTAAAAATGAAATAAACAAATAAAATAGTATAGCTTATAGTGTCAATTCTACACTTGAGCGGTTCTTCGCTACATGAGCTATGGCTACGATTTCATGCTATTTACGGGAATCTGAAATGTCCAAATTTAAATGCAAATCCTGAAATAATACAATCTACCTCAGTTGTCCTTATTGAAATTAGCTTTGCGTCATTACGTCGATTTGAAGTAGGGTAGCTCGCAGCTCACAGTTACTCTACGACAAATAGGGTTGAAGAGTTTTCGTTTAACGGAATTTTAATTAAATGCTTTTCAGAGGGTTAAAGGGGTTGGGGGGGGGGGGGAGGCTAACTTTAGAGAGACATTCCTATTTATATCTCTCAATTTTTGGTTTATTTTTATTTTTTTAAAAAGTACTGAAAACTAATGACATCAGATTAAAATTGACCTATGAAGGTATTATCATGGTCTTAGCGTCTATATTTTTTTAATTCAGTAAAAAAATATAGACGCTATCAATTACCCCAAAAACGACACGTAAATTTGTCTGTAGATTTAACTTGCTACCGTTCATCATAATACAAAACTTTATCTATAAAATTACTTTAATATCGTAATGAATAGAAATTTATATTGGCGGTATTGATTTGCTTGGGGAGGGGGGGAGGGGTACTGCTTGCTTGCGAAAGTCGTCCCAGGTCACCACTTTCATTCTTCGATACTTAGCTCTACTTCTGAATGTCCATAGAGGATCACTGGAATTATTTGGGGGGATTCTATGTAGGGATGTTACTTCATATGACACGGAGATTAGTAATATAGTTCAATTGCATATAACAGTTGAATGCAAATGACGCCTGAACACATGCACGTGTATTGGATTATGCTGCGGCATTATTTTGACATAAAATACATTTTTATTTTATAAAAACGCGATTTTGTTATCTTTTCTGAAATTTTCGCTTGTTTTCAAACAAAATTTTATTTTACTGTATTTAAAGAATTCGTGCTATTTAAATACCTATCCCTTCCTAATCTGTTATATTATTACATACCTGCAGTCCTTTTTATGATACACATATTGTTTTCCAATACGCTTTCATATAACACTTCACACAAGTAAATCGGTTGCATAGGTGTTGAGTAATTCGATAAAATAGATTGCGGCGGCAGCGGCCATCTTTGTCCCCCCACATATTTAGAATGCTACTTCCGCCATTTATACCACCACTGTTATGTCCGAATAAAGAATAAGTCCTATTTATTAAAACAATGCTCTCAAACTTGTCAATGCTTGTTGTAACTTCTTATTGTACCATATTGAATAAATAAATAAATAATAAATAAATAAACTTTTTATAAATTCCCTTGCAGTTTGGAAAAAATGACGTGTACATAATAAAATGAATATCAAAAATAAATAGGCAGTATAATCGATGCTCGATTTTGAAATGCAACGAACTCAATCGCATTTTATAGAAGTTCACATAAATCAAGCCTTTTCTTGGGCACCTAATTGGCGAGAAAGGGTCGATAAGTTCCCCCCCTATTTTAATGCGTTTCTCTCGTGCACAACTTCAGCTCGATCAGCTCGCAATCAGCCGAACCATGTAGACAATAAATCTACCTTCCAATCAATAAGCGGAGCGGCCTTCGCAGCACTAAAGCCTACTTTACATGATTCTAATTTATAGTTATAAGCGACTAGTTATTAGTAACAAGTCACTTGGATCTTGTGGACAGACTAATTTAGTGCAAATAATTCAGTGATTAGTAGTGTAGCTGGTAATTGGAGTGATTGCACAGGAGATAACGAAGTAGATAGAGGAAACTACATATAAATTAGTCAGTGAAAACAAAATTCACTAGGATTTCTTATTTAAATTAGGAGCACAAACTGCAAAAGCAAGATTGCCAGACGGGATGCGTAGTCCATATAACATTAGCGAACCCGTGAATATCCCTGATTTTGGAATTAAAGAAACTTGCACAAATATAAAAAAAACTTGAAATTCACGAACTGGTAACTTTTGCCACGATTTATCCATCTCCTTATCCATTTCCGTTTTGATTTGTTTAATTTCAAAGATATTTTCACTTCAATCTCTTCTAGAATAATATTTAAAATTTCTCAAATATATTTTAAATCGCTTTAAACACCTTCTATGGACGACTGGAACGTTCTAGAATAAAGTGAGGGGAAACGCCCACACACCTCATTCTGCACACCTCAGAAACCGTTAAAATATTCAAAATAGATTTAAGCACCAATACATCGATTTAATAGAATATTTTGTACTATATGTATAAAGAAACAATTATAGAAATTAATTAATTATTATTATCAAGTAATTCAGACCAAGTACGTCGTTACCTGCACGGTTCCGTACCTATATTTGTTTCCAAATTCTGTTCATAGCTATTATTATACTGAATACTAAATTATTGAGTTATGTAACTTTGTTATTTATCGTAAATAAATTTATTGCGTTTGAGTGTAACTGAGAGTTTGATTCGATCCTGATTTCGGCTGAACTAATTACACTTCTCACCATCACACCAAAAACAAATACAAAATTGTTTGTTTAAAAAAAAAAAAAAATGAACACATGTTAATAATTTATACACTGATGTCCATTGTTCTTATGCTTTTAGGTAGATTTCATTAAAGGATGGGGGGGAGGGGGATGGGAGGGTTTTTTCGAAAAAGTTAAATTTTGCTATAAGGATTTCGAATTTATTTAAATTTTATATTATTCCTTAGATAAGCGTCTAAAACTTATTTTGGTAATTGATAGCATCAACCTAGGGGTAGGAAAAACTGGTTTTTTACAGTTCAAAAAATAATACCTCTCTTAATAGACATAAATTCAAATTGGTAATTTATTTATTAATTTATTCATTATGGTACAATAGGAAGTCACAACAATAAATGATATAGTAACACTGTAGAAAGAAATTAAATGATTTTAATATAGACAAATTAAACACCAGACAGTTATTGTTGCTCTAAACTTTAAAGTAACATGGCAACTTTAACTAGGTTAAAAAACCTGTTCTAAGAGCGGTCAGAAGAAGGTTGCAGAAAAAATACAATACTTATTACGTGCGCGAGACGTTACTAATAAAAAAGGTTCATTAAATGGTTCATCAATATGGGCCTACAATTTCCCTACAACTTTTGTTTAAAACAATTTTTGATATGAGCAACCCTTACGGAAGAAAAAAGCCCCTTACGGGGGGAGGGAGAAGACCCTTCAAGGGGGGAATAAGGGATTCGGTATACGCACTCTCATGCGCAAGGGTACGGCGCGGCGCGGGCGGGTTGAGGTGCGCGGGCTGCCGCGCGGGGAGTAAATCACGATACTCTTTATACTATGGCGAAATAAAGCATTCGCCCGTTATGACAAAAGGAAAACATTATGCCCTTTATGAAAAATCTACTTATCAATTTAAAAAGCTTCTTATAAATTTAAATCATTTATATTTGCTAAAAAAATATTGAATTCTTTAATATTTCGAGAATCATTTGAACTGGAGTGAGCAAAAATAAAGAATAAATTACCGACATAATGACATAGCTTTACGAAATGCTAAAATGAAGTTATAATTTTAAAATTCTACGTAGTATGTAGAAATACGAACCCCTAAAACCTCTCACTAATCCTTTAATGGACATCAAGGTGGATTGGATGAATCAAGTCACTTAACCAAGAAAAGTCGTAATAACGTATTTATATGCTTACTATTGTAGATTTAAATAAAACGTAAAATGTCCATAAAACACCGAAAGGAATGTTTGATACAAGTTCGTACAATTGGAGTTCGCCTATGCCCAACTTTGATCCGGTGAAATCTACCTCTGCCTTCCCGGCGTGCCGAAAGGGATTTTTAATACGTTTTAACTATTGTCTTCCGTTATAAATTACAAATGCCATTCTAATACAAGTAATGTTTGTTTTTTGAAATAAATTATCTATCTATTTAGCAGTTTCTCATTCATACCAGTATACGATGTTGCCCGTCCATATCATGATTAAAAAACAAACTACTAAACTCATATACTAACTACGTGTGGACTCTACTTGAACTTTACTTGTAACTATAGCATTTAGTTGTATGTTACCACTATACTAAATACCGGAATCGTGTAAAGTAGGCTTTACTCTTCGTGCATTTGTCAGCTCTATCGCCGTGTCACCGAGGTGTTAGTTTGGCAAACATACCCTTTCTCGGTCCGTTGATTGGAAGTAAGGTGATAAGGTGTTAAACTGATTACATATTATTTTATTTTTTAAAACCATACAGTTTAAGATTCTTGGGAGTTATAAATAAACCACACGCATTGGAAACACGTACGCCTAGCTTTCTAGTTCTAGCTTTGGAAACGTTTCTCTAAAATACATTTAAAAAAAAAACATGGATTCATGCTTGAAATTCAAATATTTTATATATATTTGTGGTAAAGTGTGCGGTCTCAGAGATACTTGACTTCCTTAGCGCCGCGTATTTATAATAAAATTAAAGATATTCTGGGCAAGTCACTGTCTTTGTTAACATATAAAAAACGAATTTCTTGTTGGCTACTTGAGCTCTATTCAATTCAAATAATATTTATTTTTATTTATTGTACATAATTAATTTGACAAAAAAAAAAATATAAATGTAGTAGTAGAAATCACAGTTATAAATGAATATTATAAATGCACCGGGAGCGATTAGCACTGCTAAATTTTGTACCCTGCCTTCTTTACTAGACTATGTCTGTACTAAGGAAGGCAGTGTTGTATTGTGCTACAACTGAGAATGTCAAACCGTCAATGCACCTATAGAGAAATATGAAAATGTAATTGTATGTTGCGCAGTGAGACGGTTATACTTATAAGAACGATGCTTTTAGTAAAGCCTACTTTAGTACGGGCATTGCCTAGTTAGGTAGTACTTTGCATAATGTGAAATTAATGTTAAGTTACTGTCAATAAATAAATAAAATAAAATAAAAAAGTCAATAAAATTATGCACTTATCTTCCGTTTATAAAGTTATTTATTTATTGAAAGTTGACATCTACGGTATTTTATATTTTATGTATAATTTCATTTATTGAATTGTATCATTAGCATAAAAAGTAACGACTATAAATTAAATGAAATTATTTGTATTGTTAAATTTGTACACATCAAATTTGAAAATGCCTCAATCTGAAAGCAGCCACCGACTTCTAAAAGCATCCTTATAGTTGTTAAGAGTCGATATATGTTGTAGATTCTGTAATAGTGACTGCAGACATCTGCATTTTTTTGTCATAGAAATACTTAAAGCTAAAAATGCAATTATAAAAATATTAGTAAATCAAAAATATTACGCTTTTAGATGGAAGGGTAGTCAAGTAACAAAGTAATCTAGAAACCCGGTCATTTTTCCATACAAACGCAGTTCTGTTGCGACTCTCTTAAATGTAAAAAACATTCTTAAAAACAAGCTATATTTAACTGCTTGAATGCGTGTGTAAAAAATCTTGTCTGTGACCGTTGAGAAGTCCCTTCGTCTGGAGTCAATCCTACGTGTAGAATCAGATCATACTTACCATAAAAATGTATTGTCATCGGATCACAACCAATATGCCAAATTTTAAGTGCATACAATAAGAGGAAGTGGTTCTAATCCAGCTTAAAAGATTTGATTTAAACAGACTTACATTGCAAGCTAAATAAATACTTGTGCTTAAATAAATGCAATACAACAATTAAGGAAACAAAGTTACAAAATCATAGTTTATTTAATACAGATGTACCTTCAACTAGGTTCTTATACATACATTAATTACATTGTTCATTATTAACCAAAAACGGTACAAAGTGTTTATGCGGTAGATGAGACAGTACGATAAGACAGAGAAGAACGCTATCGGGAAGAGGCCCCGCTTAAATTTGACTGCAAACCTATTTATTACCTCAACACTACCGATACGTTTCTGTTTCTAATTAAAAGAGCAACTCGTTCAACGAGTGATAGAAGGAATCCTTTTCGCGAGCGAATAATATAATTCGGCGCTTGGCAGTCCTGAGCATGGAATTTGACGGCATTAGGCGAGACGCTCGCGCGCGGGTGTATCTATGGCGCGGCGATTAATTCCGAACGCCAAACGGAAGCGAGATGAACAAATTAAGATCGATTAATAAGCGCGGAGGAATCTCCAGCCTCCGGCGGCGGCCTTCTCCCAACAAATTGGTCGTTGACTTTCGACAAATTGACGACCAACGCTCCAATTGACTGTGTTGTTTCCTTTCTCGCAGTACCACATTTTCTTCAAAATGATCATTTGTTTAATTCCCCCATTTTATTGTGTCATAAAATATATATAGAATAGACAAGCTAGATTTGTCGGTCATACTTAAGATTTATTTATTATTACGAGATAAATTGAAAAAGAAGGCATAATTCGCAAAAAATAGGTAATAAAATATTGTTAAAATGTATTTTTCTTATATAAACCTGTATACTAAATATTTATTTAATTGCCATAGAATTAGCGAAATATTTAAACAGTTGAAAAATCAACAACCAAAAGACAAAATGAACAGTGATTCCCTGAATTCTGAAAATAAATTTACTTGAAATAATATTGTAATAGTTGATACTTATATCATTTTCTAGGTATGCTAAAAATTAGGTCAATAAAATATATTATGTATTTATTGTTTAAAATACAACTAAAGAATTCTTATAGGATTTGATTACAATGTGATGTTATTGAAAAACAGTATACGATAAAATAAAAGTGTAATTAATACACACCAACATAATTGTATTTACCTACAAAACAAAAAAAAAATAGAAATACAATTTAAAAATTGTAGGTACAAAATACGTAAAGGTTTTTGGAAAAATAATTGCAGTTTAAAACTACTAACATATAGTTTCTAAATGGGCCTCGATGAGATGAGAAAAAGACGGTGATATTTTGCAGCATTTCTATTGCTCTCTTAGCAGGCGTTAACCATTAGTGAGTTGCTTTAGCACAATGGTGAAGAAAGTGTATTTGGCACTCACGAGGTAATTACCTCGTGAATGCCAAATATTGGGAACTGCTCTGCAAACTGGTGTTGCAACCGAAAGTAGTGGATAAGTTGAAAGCCTCTCCTTCTGACCTCAAAGCCCAAATTAAAGGCAGTAGGATAAAGCTATGAACTGTGATCATTTTATCTTATATAAATAAATTTTTACCATTTATTTTGTACCTTTTTTAATAATAGAAGTTATGTCTTCGCACGAGGGTTCTAAATAATATCTTTCAAATCTACTACTAATCACTGCAATGTTAGTTGCAAAATAAATGCATTATTAAATTAGTTAGTACAAAAAATAACAAAGCGATTTATATACAGACTCAATGTTCATAGAGATTAGAAACTAAATACGTACGGGTACATTCTTCATACGATATGTATAACTAATGCACCAGAAATTGAACTTTCATGGAATTCTTTTAGTCTGGCCATAAACATATAATTACACGTAACTGGAACCAGATTAGTAAAAAATCAATCTGCTAATCATTTAAGCCATTTACCAATCAGTTGAAACATTTTAACCAAACTACAAAAGGTACAAAGTGGTAAATTGAAGCGATAATTCGGCGCCTCTGCGATGGGATGGGCGGTCGTTACCACGACGCGATGAATCCTGTCGCCATGCTGACGCCATCGGGAAATATTTAGCGTGGCAATAAGAAAACATCGGATGGGAGGACAGCCCATAATTGTCGGAGCTGGATCCAATTAGCTGCCGCAGCGCCGCCACAAATCAAAGGTGGAGCAACGCGCCTGCTTTGCTCTCGCGCCCAGTCGCCAAGAGGTTCTGTCCATTCACAACGGTAGGGATGCTTCCTCTTCGAGGTACTGCCCACAGCTCAAGAATATTGTTGAATCTACAAATATATTACGTATTATAATAATAAAAAACCAACTGTTATCACATACTTGTACAAAGATGCTATTCATTCATGGGAAACATAATGATAAAGTAATTATTTATTGATTTATGTAATATATGTATATCTACATTCATTATTATTTTTGTTATATAATAATAAATATCAATACTATATTCATTTCACGTTTATTTATACTCGTATACTCAATTTACCATATTTTTATTTATATTGCCATGTGGACTTTGGATTACTTCGTTTGAAAAATTCTTCCAATATTCTAAGTTTAACAATTTCATTTCGTTCATATTATTTTCCCTTTAAGGTTTTTTTTTTCGCCTAAACTACATTTCGCCTAAACTACATAAAATATATTATTTACTAGCTTGTACAGTTAGTAAATAATATAATTATTTACTAGCTGTACAACCCCGGGCTAGGTCCCGGGTTAGCAGCTAGGCACTGCGGACGGCTTTGGCGCGCGACAACTCGTCCCGTGGCACTCGGGGATGGGCGCTTCGATCGCCTTTTTCAGAGTATCGGGAATGATTTAAAAAAAAAAAAACCAGCCAAACTCGTCCGGCCGTTTGGAGTGTTGCGATGACTAACGGAGAACATTTATTTTTATTTTGATTTCGAACACCAAATACAGCATTAAACATTACAGTACTATATTCTGTATTAAAAAAGAACTGGTTTTAAAAGAGTTTTGAAAAAATGTTTTTGAGTATGTTTTTTTATTTTATAACCTGTAAATTATTTTTTTAAATTTCTATACAGGAACCATAAATATTTCCGCTATAAAAAGTAGCCTAGATTAATCTCTGAAAAGTCCTTTACCTTTCTGATTCAAATGGGTTCAGCCATTTGGAGATTAGCCAGGATATACAAATATACAGACAAAAAAAATACCGTTTAAGTTTTGGTTGCTAATAATCATAATCAGTGAGAAGAAAGGATTTATTTCGAAATCACAGACATTTTACTTATACGTATAGATATAGTTATATTACATGACCACTTTGGGTTAACTGGGAGATATTTATTATTATTATTAAAACTTTAAAGTATTATTTTATCGTAATTTGTGTTGATTAAATAACTTTCGATTGGTTTCTTTCGGACATCCCTTCAATTTAGTAGAAGTTCCTCTTGCGAGCGTAAATTACGGCCTAGCGCCATTTATTGCTACCACTCAGCGATAGATCTGTTAACGTAGACCATAGATAGTACATATTACCTACATGCACACAATACCCTAACAATAGCAGGTAATGGCAGGTATATAATAATAATATAATAAAACTAATTATATTATTTATATGTATATCATGTTTATATTCTCTGGTTATAAAGGTAAAAACGAAATAATTATTGTTTACATAGAAAGACTTTGTTATTTAAAAGATTTCAAGAATTTAGAATGTGACCACCATGGCTACCAAACCAACCGTGACTACGAAGGTGTGTTTGAAGTGTAGAGACTATTACATTCCATAAATAGAGCTGGGCAAGCGATGGGGAGAAAGAACTACTACTCACCGCAGTGGGAATAACCACATGGATAGGCCATTACTCTACATTGGGTGAACACAGACTGAAGTAGATGGTAACAATGGTAAGATATGGTATCAATTAAATGTAAATGCTAAATGACTTACAAGGCTTTATAAAAATATTTTATTTTACATTTATAGAATTTGAGGCTTAGCGGATTCAGACATGACAGCGCAACCAAAACGTGAGTTTTTAGTAAATTTTGTTGAGAAAAAAAAATGATATATAAATAATAAATTAGTATGTACTATTTGGGTATCTCTTGAAAGTTATATATTAAGTTACAGTTATTAAACAGCAGTAGTAAAAAAAAAATCATATTACGAAAGCACTGTAAAACATGTTAAAAACATTGACGAAATTTCAAAACTATATAAATTCAATACAAAAAGTATTGATTGGAAAAATAATTAGCGGAAAATATTCTCTTTTACCGATCGAGTTGCATCTCGCGGGAAAACTTTAATTACGAAAAGTTATTTGGTTGATTCAGAAAAGCATTTATAAAAGCGCTAAAACTTTTGATTGAACGAAATTCTTTTGGAATTCCGTAAATAAAATCTAAAAGAGCCGACTCATCTTTCTCTCTATTGCCTACCCTCATTGTCCTCAGAACTATGATTGTTGCAAAAGAACGAGTATTAATTACAAATTTTAACCCAATATGAGATAATTGAAACGTGATTGTGTAAAATAAAAAATTAGAAACAACCAGAGGTGAGGTTTTACATAATTGGTGAAAGTTTTATAAGTTTTTTGACTTAGTAAATCCTTAATATGTATGTATATTCGTCGAAGAACTTTAAATAGCGTATGTTTAGACAGACCATATATGACCAGACCAATGTTTGCACGTTAAATGTTAGTAGTTTATAATATCTCTGAACATACTAAAAATGCTAGAAAAAAACTTAGTTTGTACACGGTTCAGTTCATAATAAACTACCTAGTTTCCATATTTGAATGTTTTAATTTACCCAGTCAGGTTTTATTTATACTTTCATTAGTTATGTTTTTTTTCAGTATTTTATCTATAATCTTTATCAGCTATTTTCACACTACATTTTTTTTTATACTTTTAGTTAAAAACTAAAAAAGCAAAACATTAAACTTATAATTTGAATACTTATGCTTACTAACTTAAAAACAAACACATAAAAATGGCACATAAAAATCTGTTTACAACAACCCATTAACAACTCATTAATAATACTTTCGATTATATAAAAAATTGTTATAATGAAATAAACTTAAAAATATCATTTTTTTTGTAAGTGCTTTTGCTGGCCTATAGGCAGACGAAGGTATGCTACTTAATAATAATAGAGGACGAGTTACTTTGTATGAATACGCCGATTAGCCACCTGAAGCAAATCCTCCTCAGAGAACATTTAAGGCGTACTCAGTAACAGTTGTGTGTGAGTCACGGTCGCATTAAACACGTACCTTACTTAAGGCGTATTTTAATGGAGGTACTGCAGTCACAAATTGCTGAAATAGCTTAATTTCTCAGTACCGCGACACGGCGGCACTCGTTATAAGCACTCCATCCTTGGGGTAAACGCCTCAAGAAGGCAATGCGCGAATAATAGCTGATGGGAACATGCAAGGTATTTATGGATTAATTATTTATATATACCTCTAACAGCCTTCGGTAAATATTTCAACCTGTAAAAGACATTCAGAATTGATATTTTGTTTAAGTTATGTATATATCAAGGTGTAAAATTAAACAATACATTAGCATACAATAATAAAACTGAGTTTTAAATACCTATTTAGTCGAATATATAGTTGCTGTAATACTTATTTAAATAATGTTAATTTAAATGCCATTCCAACAAATGTATTTTAAGCAAGTCGTAACTGAATCAGCTTTGTAAAATTAATATTTGTTTGTTACTTCAGTTTTTAAATTTGATGTTGTTAGATAATCTTTTTTGTTATTTTAAACCTATCTCTACCTCTCACACGTTTGGAGATAGGATCGCAAAAATTGAAAAATGCTTAGATGCCTATTTTTTTCTGGCCCTCTACGTGTCCTAAAAATGAGACAATTCGAGTGTATTTTGCGATGAATTGATGGGTGAAGGTCTATCTTAGACTATAGGTTTTATCACTGAAATGTACGATAAGAGTCATCAGTAGTGGAAAATATACTCAGAGTTCTAAGTACATAAATGGCGACAAACAGAACTTGGAGGAATTTCCACTGCAGGATCCGTAAGTCAATATTCAAAGACGGCAACCCGGCTTATTACCCGGGCATAGTTCAGTCGCTAGTTGCCTCTGCTTGGCTTTCTTCTTATTGTATCAAAGAAACTTAGGACATATAAATTATGGATATTGCTGCGGAAATCGTTATCGTGCCTAACTATTCATTAATTTGCTAAGGGCATACTGGGCCAGAAGGAGGACACTCGAAGACTGAATTGTTTTAATGCGTCTTCGACAGGGCTGTCAACACAGTTATTAAATAGGTAGGTAGTGTAATTATTTACAGTAATATCACTTTAAATGTAATTATTTTAACTCGTATGAACATTATTATGTAGATGATGAAAAACCATTTAAATGTATTAGAGGTAAATTTATTATAGTACTGGTAAACGATGGAACTGTAAGGTAAAAAGGAAAATTCAACTGTAGTTTTTAGCGCGCATTCGATAAGGAAGAAAAAATACTAAGTCGAGGTGTGAGATAAACAGATTACTACAAACTTGCTCACTGACATTGTTTACTAAAGTAGGTATCATAAGTAAAAGAGACATATTAAAAATTCACTAACAAAATTATTGTAATAGTGAAATTTAAAGGTATTCTGCAGTGAAATAGCGATTACAGTAGCCAAGTTTTATGAGTTATGTTCTTCACAAAACGTAAATATTCTACGCGGCTATCTTATAATATTTTTTATCGCTGAAAAGATTGGCCAACGTTTTTCACTCGTAATGAAGCGTTTTGTGTAATAATGTAAAAATATTTATTTGTCAATAAAAAGTACCCGTTTTTATTAATTGACATCTCGTTTTTACTCGTTTTTACTCCTTAGTCCATATTAACGGACTATACGAGTATGTAAATACATGCACATGTATTTTATGTTATATATATGTATATATATATAAAAATATATTAAAACTCGCTCAAACTAAAATGTTAACAGCCCTGGATTCAGTTTTGACCGAAGACGTCCGTGTCGCTCGCGTCTTAACAAATATTTGCGATAAGTTATAAACGTGTGTATAGCTACAATTTATGGCCGAGATTCAGCTAAGCCCAAGTTCGAGGTGTAATTAAACAGAGCCATACTATTATGAGTACGTTAATCGTATCGATATTCTCTAAAGATTGGTTCTACATTTCTACGATTCTTCGCTTTTTTATTTTAAAACAAAAACGTTATATAAGAAAGCACAAAGCTCTACGTAACTGGGCACTGTCCATACTAAAGTAGGTTTTATTTTATAAGAAATATCTTATTTATTTAGAAAGGGTTTCACATTATTACCTATATTATTTACGCGAATAAATATAAAAAATACTCATTCTATGCCTAGAGACATTTACCAATGAGTTCTTTCACAATATCTTCAACCATATTATTGTATATTTTGGGCGCCCATAAACAGAAATGCCTCTGACCGAAATTAGTTCTTGTCTTCAAAATCAGTGTGCTATGACTTCTTCGAGAGATCGCAAGATCTGTATTCCGTGACAACGGGTCCAGAAAAATATGTTAAGACTTGAAAGAGTCATCATCTGAAAATATGAAATGGTGTAAAAATTCTTATAGCAGAATTTTACAGACTGTTTAATAAATTTGAAACAGGAAAGTCTATAAGTGATATGTCTAATGTTATTATGATAGTGTGTTATTATGTTAGTGATATGTTGTTATGTTTGCATTATAACATATTAATTAAAAAGCATGAAATATATTGAGTTTATTATACTAAGAAAGTGACAATTAAAAAATATTTTATTTGTGACATTTGTTAATTTAATTTAAAAAGAGGTATTTTTTGTGTGATATATTTTGGTAAATTAATTGTAATGATTATTGTCAGTAAGGTGGATATTTTATATTTTTCTCACTCAAAATTATTTATAAATGATATATTATTTTGGTAGGTGTATAGATTTGGTACATAATTTAGATAGAGGTGGATCGCGGCCGTTCGAGTCTGCGTTTGCCCGGAACTTCCGATGGCCCCTAATCTTAAGGCAAAACAATGAAATCGGCGCGCTAAATCATGCTTAAATCTACAAAGTTGAAAGCAGCCACACAAATGTTTGAAGACACCCTACCCTACCCTCACTCTCCACACTCGTTCTATCTCTGTCTTACGTGGAGGGCGCCTCTCGGTATTGGCTCGTTAAACGTCTCGTACTGGTTTGATTGTAGTGGGAGGATCTTTGTTTCGTTGTTTTTGTTTATATTTTATGAATACTTTTTAAAATTACGCAGTTAAAAAATTTAAAGCAACATCTTCAACATCAATGCAAGGTTTGGATGATATTTTTTTTCGCAAACAATTTCACAACCCCACACAGATAACGCACAACAATAAAATTATTGAAATAAATTCAAAATGAATAATACTATGACAATAATATAATAAATCTACAATAAAAATAGAGGGGAAAATAACCTAAAAAGAGAAATACAACTTATTTTCCATAATCAACCATAAAAATTTTCAAAAAGGTGATTTGATCCATTATGGTTTTTTATTTTTATTTTTTTTTGCTTATCTCGTCTACGTAGATAGGTATCTACTGAATAAATATTGTATACTAAAGACATGTAAGAGTTAAAAAAGCATTTGTATTAAAATCAACATATGCCGACATACTGCGATCTTAGGTCCAGGAAATATTCAATATTTATTATAAATTTTCAAAAAATACTGCCAGGCAATTTGCTGTTGTTGATATATACGAGTACATCATTAAATATATTTAAATCATAAATTTAATCAAATACGATATATAATTTTAATAGAAATCAAAGATTAAAAATCGCATTTACACATTATTTTTAAGTGTTGTTATTTTTAATCAAATCCTAGTCAAATTTTGGCAATACCGTGCATGATGTGAGATATTTACAATATCGTAATGGATGCCTTTTGTTCCTAGCTCAGTATTAGTAGTGTTCCTAGTTCGTAGATAGCTAATTGATTTTATGACTTAGTGCGAGGCACAAACTGGAACTGCCTTGAGGATGCTGTAACTAAGCGAGAATCTTCGGCCATAAATAAATACTCTTGCAAGTTCTCGACTGTGGCGCAATAACGTAAATTTCTCGTAATGTATCGGAGGTAATGTGTTCCGATGGGGAATTAATGGCATGGAAATTATGGAAGGCCATCTCGAGACTTTGTTAATGAATCACTTTGCCTCCCCGGACCGGACCCAACTTTTTGTTTGTGCTTATGTGATCAGGGGGCTTCTCTGTTAGTAACATAACCTTACTAACTTATATTCAGAGTGCTACATACATACTATACGAATCTGTACAATTTGATGAAGGTTGTGAAAACCAACGATTTTTTACAATATACAGATACTTAGATCATAAAACACGCGCCAATCATGTGTTGTCGCGTTAGAATCCGTTTTGCGTGCAGTTGATTGAGTTTAAAGAATGTGATATGTCCTTCAATGAACATAGCAAGGAAGTAAATTAATTAAGTTTCAATGGTAAATAATTTGTTTCATTTCATTAATATTTTCTTACTAGACTATCGTTAATTCGGAGCCGCCCGCGAACGAAGGGGCAGACGCACTTTGGCCAGGTGAAGAGTGATGCTCACCGCACTGTTGGCACAGAAGAGAATAAGGAGAGTCTTTGAATATTTTCAGAGGCGAAAGCTACCTTTTACCTTTTGGGATGTAAGATCAGCTAGCAACAAATTGCATAATATAATCTCAACGTATTAGTTTTAATGATTCGTTAGGTATAGTCTCAATTTTAAGGTAGATATATTCAAATATATAAATTTTGTTAAGTTTCTTTTCTGAGCTGGAGAGAACGGTGTTAATTTCTAGCATTTAAGTAGCTATACATAATTTTTTTTTACATTTAGAGTGTTGAGTGTTTTGAGAACATTTTTCAAATGAAATTTGAAGCTATTTTTAAAAGAATATAATAATTTTTATCAAAATTATACAAACTTATTTTATACAATACTTGTACCAATGTTTGTTATTCTTCTTTGCAAAGTATCTATGCTGTAGTGATCATATCCAATGAGTTCAGCGTTGACGGGCTTTATCGTCCAACCTAAATAACGGCATTAAGAGTAGGAATGTCGAATGGCGGCCATAAGAAACATTTTAGAAATAAATCTCATCCAGCATCACGGGCGAGTGGTTCAGGACGGCGCCGATGAAAAGCTGGCAGTTCCATTGACGGCTTCGATAGTCCGTGAAAGATTTGTCGCGTTGGGAAGACGGGATCTCGAAGTACCGAAGCACGGGCCAAAGTTGGACGCTATGGGAAGCTATCCGCAAAGGTCGTAACGATGATTTCGAGTGGCGCGGCGTATTGCCAATGTTTACCGATATCAAGCCTGACAATGCTCATAACAGTGTACGATATTTCACCTATTTTTTGTTAAAAATTACTATGACAGAGGTCACACTATTACTAATTATTTTAGGCCCTATTCAACTAAGCTAAACAAGTAAATCAAACGGATTCGAACCCGCGACATCTGGGACCGCAACAACAACTAGTCAAGTTTATTTAAGTTTAAAAATAAAATATTTTTTAACTCTTAAAATAATAATTTCTTTTACATATCCTCTTAAAAAATACTCGCCTTGAATATCTTTTGTTGATCCGCATTTCGGTGACCACTGGGAGCAGGAAGAAATTCGGATGTATCGCTCACGTATTGCGCACATCCATCTTCGCAATAAATCAGCAAGTTGACACATTTCACTTACAACCGTTTCTTGTTGTTGTATTTACACACTTTTGTTTCAGCGCGAAAAATGTGAGCAATTTATCGTAACCATATTAGGCGGCTTAACATAAATCCAGTGGTCGAAATTCGACCGTAATTCATTAAACTTTTAAGTTTGAGCATTATTGAAATTCTTATACCTTTATAATATGGTGAGTTTACCTCTATAATCATTACATCTACTTTTTTTATTTTGTTCTATCACATCAGCTACGAGCATATACAAATACGTCATTAGCATGTGTTGTTTGCCATAATTCCCTGCAATACCTATGAAATTTAAAATTGAATGTTAGTATCAGTTGAAAAAAAAAACGCAATTTCAGTTTGTATTTGTATTTATTTTTTGTTACAATTCATTGTCAGTTTTATTTTCTTTCATGCAAAATTGACACTTAGCCTTCATAGAAGTATAATATGGTATTACTAATTATTTTAGCTTGATATTAATATTACATTGTTATTGAAAGACTATTGAAAAAGGAACATTTAGAATCACACAAAATTCACAGATCGAAACTCATTCTGTCAATAGTATAAACATTTTATTTGATTTAATTTTATGAATTTGTAACACATATTATAGATAATTTTAGCTTTCTGCGCTCCTCCTCTATATAAACTTTAACTATGCCAAATTTCACGCTGCTCTGTGCGTGTAATATGCTTAAAAAGGGGTACAGAGTTTTCCCTTCATCTAATAATATTTAGATCCTTTTTATCTAGTAATCTAGTTTAGTAAGTTTCTAACTTGAAAGTGTGTATAATATGAATTAATTGATTTACCTGCTGGATATTTTTTTGATGGGTTTAGTGCAATTTTGCCTGCATCTTGTGGTAGCCCTAATAACCCTAATCAATTCAAATTTGATTCTGTAATTATTATTATTATTGTTTGTTGAGCAAGCAGCTATTTAACTGATATGCTCATATCTCATTCTCAGTTACTAGCGATTGGCCTAGATTCAAGAAATTTATCAAGCCGGTTCTTGAACTGGTTTACACGTATAGCTTCCACCACTTCCTGTGGTAGCCGATTCTAATTATCGTCAACTCTATTGAAGATAAAATTCTTCCTAGGATTAGTGGAACAAAAAGATTTAGATAATTTCATTGAATGGCCGCGAAGTTGCGTGTTTTGGTTAAATATGAATATGTCCTTAATGCAACACAATTATTTGAGCTATTAGTGTTACTGACTACGGCAATAAAATCAAATAAAATCTAAATGATAAATTGACAGCGGATGCATTTTAGTATGCTTTGTTGTCACTTGTCACTGTTGATTGGAAGGTGAAGGTCAAATAATACGGAGATTGATATATTATTATTTTTTTCCAAATGTATAAAAAATATGATTTCTATTAGTAATATGATCGTGATTTTTTTTGTTATATTTTAAATACATATTTAATAAATATACTAAGTACTATAAGAATGTTATATGCTTAAAGTATACATAATACCCTCTTCCCAACAATTTCACCCTCAAAGGAGTCCCTTATAAAGTTCAAACCCTTCACCTCCTCCACTCACCTTCCGGAAGTCCGGGCAACGGTCAGGCTTTAAGCTGCCTCATAAACATTCTCTCTATATCGAGAACATAATCTAAAGGATTTGTCGATCACAAAGTTTGCTACCAGCAGTGGGTGTGGGTGTGCCACTCCCTTGCCCAGTAAGCCCCTTATGTATGCTTTAATATTTATTTGTGGAGATTAAGACGGCTCAGTCCTTGAAACAATGCATGCTTTGGTTAGAGCTAAGTTGCTGCTATGGTACGCGGTAGTGGAAAAATATTCTGTTTATTATAGACATTTAATTTTCTAACAAATTTGAAAATCCGAAATAATTTGATAATAATATTAATATTTAAATAACTATTAGCGTTCATCCAGTGTACTTGGTAATATGCTTGGAAAAAAACAAATATATTACAAAATAAATGATAACATTTGCCTAGCGAATGTAACAAGAAAATTTAAAAATCATAACTCTTCTATAAGAATACCCTGTCAAATAAGCGTAATTAAAACCCTTGGTTCTTGGGTATTCTAATACACTTTTTTTATTTATTAATTCAAACTACAGTATAAAATGTGAGCATAGGCTGTTTGTTTGTGGGGTTGCAAAAATTTCAGAAGTCTCCTTTGGGTATAAAAAAATATTTTTTAATTCTCTGTTTAACTTCAATATTATCCCCTACATTTTTAGAGACGGCCCAGGAGACAGCCTTCATATATAACCTAATTATATTTTTATTATTGTAAAATCACCTGTCATAATTTCTACAATATTGAAATTTTTTTTTAATATTTTTTTTATTTTTTTTTATTTGGGTAAGAAGCCAAAAAAAAATATAATTGATAATAGTAAAAAAACTTGTACTTAATACAGCCTTGCTCTTTGCGTGCTCGTCATTTTTAGGTTTAAACCCAACTCTAAAATGGATTTTTGAACTTTCACTTGTCCTTTTAAGTATATACTTAAATTTATTTAACAATAAGAGTATATACTCTTATTGTTAAATATTATGATTATGAGATTAAAGAAGAAAATGATTGGAATAAAATAAAAATATATCAATAATGGATTAAATGGATTTTACGAGCGCATTAAATTGTAGGTTGTGGAAAAAAAGTGAAAATGTTAGAATGCAAAATTAAAGCACAGATGTGCGCGTGTATCGTTTATAACATTATTTAATTCATTGTAAATGTGTTTGATTTTATCATATTTTGATAATTGAATGGCATAGTTTTCGATAAAATTTAAAATTGAGATATATAATTTTAGTATCTTATCTAACTATAATCCTGCGAATAAAATAGGCTATACGAGATATCACAGCTAGGTGTAATTTCTGGTGACCTGTAAGTGGCCTTATGATGCAAAGTCCCACGAAATATCCTATTCCAGAAATTAAACCATGAACCTTACCGGGAAGTAAGACTTAATAATTAGGAAATTAATAATTAATTAATTAATAATTAGGAAAAATGTCACCTTGAGATCGTGGTAGTCTAGTGGTTAAGGCGTTGGACTACTGACCCGAAGGTCTCGGGTTCGAATCCGCAAATGGTCATCTCATTTTTAACCCTTTATTTGAGTTTCATAGGTTATCATGTTCTTTAATTATTAACCTCTTTATATATCTTCTTTGTATATCTATAAAATATACTCATCGCAGGATATCAAAGCCTCCTGTTGCTATTATGTAAAATCCATTTAAATCAGGATACTTAGAGAATCGAAATATTTTCAGTCGGTATTCTCATCAAATAGGAAGAACGAAGAGTATAAATGGTCAAATTTATAATAAGAGGGGTCAGTTGGGTTGGTATGGAAGTACAGAGGGTGGCTGAGGGAGAGGGGGGCTCCAGCAGGAGGGATGCCCGGTATTATCTCGTGCTACCTGTAATGCGGCCAATGCATGATTGGATGTTCTATCAAGCCATGAAACGGATTCTTTATTGCAGCCGGTGATCCGCCGCGGGCGGCGCGGGCGGACGTGGGGCGGGGGGCGGGCGTGCCGTTGCTAGTCCTCTACAGAGAGGAGGGTAGGAGGTTTGCCTACAAATGCCTCTTCTAATGCGAACATTGTTCTCGTATATTATTATGTTAGAACTCCATAAAACATTTAAAAAAAAACCTACAACGACAATGGCTGCGTGTCCTAGTTTACTAAAGATTAAAAACTTTTATTTTTGAAATAATTTTTTTTAATCTTTGCACAATTGTTCATAGACAGCGAATGAATCTAATTGCGAAACGCTTATTCGGCTAAAGTCGGTGCGCCCAGCTGCCACATTGTTGAATATAAATGCCAGTATGGGCAATGATTTTGAAACGTAGGTCAATAGATTATAATGCAATTGATAACAAATATATCAACTACCACTAATACACACACACACACACTGTTTAATTAAACGTAAGTTACTTATAATTTCTTACAAGAGTTGTTACATGGTTTTATTAGATAAATCAAATGTCATTTTTCCTTCTAATATATTATATCGCTTTCCCGATAAACAAAAAACAGCTAATTGGCCCATTATTATTAATTAGCAACGTTATTTGTTTTAAAGTCATAACAAAGTTCATTATGGTTTCCGAGAAAAAAAGGCGCGAGAGAGCAAACGAAATAGTGTAATACAAAAAGGGAACACGTTATACACACGTCTTACACGTAATGGGGAACATTAACACCACCTTAAGTCTTCGGGAATGTTCCTGGGGCACCTGTATAGTACAGATAATGCAGTTTTCTATGGCGTATGCCGATGTTCAATCTAATAATGTATACGTCACTATTACGTCTATAAGATATTGATGCATTCTTGCTATCTAACTCTTAGAATAAAATGTAAGTTACTGTCGCAAAACCTACTTATGTCTTTAATATTACTGTCATAAATGAATATCCGTCCCTGTGATTTGCTTGCAACTTCTATATTAACTACCTTTTTCGTTCCCGTAAAGAAGTTTTCATTCGCTGTCTCATTTTTGTATGTTTTCGTTGGAACAATGGAATAATAACGTGCTGTCATCCTGTGTTCGTCGATCATTTTACACGTTGTCGAACTGCGCTCGTGATCGTATGAGTTCTAATCTGGGTCATACCCGCTATTGGAGATTGACCGAGATTGCACTATGTGTACATTTCAAAATATAATTTATCTATGTACACTATCTTCCCACCAGACTACACGCGCCTGTGGTATCAACTTGTGATGGGTTGCTTCATTACTATCTCCATTTGTGCCAGCGGTACTTTTAACATTACATTATATTTGTTGGTTTTTTTATTGTGTTTACTCTAAGATACTGGTCTGATTTTTAATTACTAATTTCATATTTTTGAGTGGTTATAGCCAATTTGTCACTGCTTTCTTAAATGTTAGTAGTTAGTTAGAGATATTTGTATTTTTGTCATTTTTTGGTAATTTTTCTTAAAATAAAATGTTAAATGATAAGTATTGTAACTTTTATAAACCGCAATATATATTTGGTTAACAAAAAGTATTTTAGAAAATCTGAACAAGTGTTTATAATTTGTATGTAATTTTAAATTATGAGGGTTACAAAGTAGAAATACGTGACCCGGACCATGTAAAAGCAATAAAGTTCTGCATAAAAAGGAATTCTTAATTGTTGGTTGTATACTAATGGTTCACTATCTAGTATAACACCAAGATCGCGTATGCACTGCACTCTGTCTGCAAGTATTACGGCCGTGTCGTTGCCGATGTCATTAACGTACAGTATAAAAAGTAAAGGTCCCAAATGGGACCCTTGCGGTACTCCTGATGGTACGTGAAGAAGTCGGACATAAAACCTCCAACACCAGAGCTAACAAATAATATTATTATAAGTCTTTGTTAAAAAAAAATCTGGTAGACGGAGAAACCATGTAGCTATATATTAATTTAAAGTATTAAAAAGTCTAACAGAAAAGCAAGAGCCGAACCACGCCAGTATTGTGTAGAGCCGACCATAGATTAGAGGGAGACAGAGACAGAGACCGTGAAATTAGATCTACGATATTGACGTCGCGTACCTCAAACTTTATCTCGTGTTATGATGATTGGATTTCTGAAAGACCCGCGTCCATCCCTTCTTATATCTGGCAGATATCGTTATGTATGTGTCCCTCTAGATCCGCTTCGAGACATTCTGTACTTGGATCTATAGAAAGTATCGGCTACGGTGATCTCTTGTTTATTTCTATACACACTTCGTATATTGACGCAGTGTTTTGAAGTTGTTTATTTATAGCATACAACATCGTTTTGTAACGAAATTAAATGAAAATCAAAAAATATTCACACAAAAATACCTGAAATATTTTTGTGATAGAACACAAATAATAAATACGATTAACACGTCATACAAAACCGCGTCGGCATACATACACACATGCAATCTATTAAATACTAAATAAACTAGAAGCAACTTTTATAAAAAAAAAATAAAAATACGAAGTAGTTAGATATAGCTAACACACTGTTTTTTCTGACGGGTTCTTAATTTTAACTGAAATACAATTATGAAACAAAAATAGTTACGAACTAAGTTAAATAATTAAACTAAGTTAAAATTAAAAAATAAAGAATTTGTGTAAAATAAAGAGGTGATATAACGAGAATGTACGTTTTAATTAAAAATTATTTTAAAAAAAAATTTAAAGATTTTCTTTTTTTTCTCAGTATACTTTTCATTCGACATTTGTCTACTAGAATACTTATTAACAAGATTTTTCCACGTTTCATCTGAAAAGTGGTTAATTTTAATTCTATAATAACAAATAAACCCTTACTGCATAATATTTTTAATGTATTTAATACCGATAGATACATAATATTTCAAATTTAAATCAAATCTTTTAAGTTTTTTTTTAAATTGCTTCCGTGTAGGTATGATTAGATTCATTATCATTTCTTTGCTTCCATTTAGGTACGACTGCATTCATTGCATTTATAATTGAACAACGATATCCTCAATACATATTATTTAATATGTAATTAGAATATGGATCTTCATAATAGTGTAAAGAGAACCGGTGCTATTCCTTAAACACAAAACAAAGGTATTTTCATAGTATACAAAAAAAAAAATGAACCTACATAAATTTGGTTGCAGTTTCAAGTTTGCGTTTGTGCAGTCAGTGTTTTATACGTTTCCTCGTTACGTAATTTCAAAAATAGCACGGTAGCGAATAGTAAATTGATGTGTATCAACTACTCAAATGCTACTCATATCCAACAATTTCATAAAAGTTAGCTCCTAAATAATGTTGATGTATTCCTGAAAAAACAGAATATAATTGATGATAATATGTTTATAAAAGTAATTAGAAAAATGACATATTATTAAAATACACCTGAACACAAACAACTAAGATTGTTCAATTCAATTAAAATTAACGGGGACTATCCTCCAGCTAGGCCTTGCGGAGGCTGTTTGGTTCTGCAGGCCTTTCCAACATCCAGGCGTCACGAGCTCCCGCTATTGTGCGCCCTTCAGCCTGCTACTGCCACCAAAGTCATACTTTGCAGGCCTTTTGCTAAATGGTATCGGGACGTATTATTATTTTTTGGTTGTTTCCGAATCACTATTATTTGTAAAGTAAGCATGTATTTTTAGGATCTGTTTTATTTCCCTGAGCGTATGTATCGATTGAAACGACTGAAGCGTTTCAATCACAGCTGAACAGATTTCCAATCGTCGAACGGGTTGCCGCACTGCACCGCTCCCAACTTGTTCTGAAACTGGACTTTGCCAGTGGTTACCACCCCCACCTTCCCCTTCTCCCACCACATTTTCCAACTGATGCCATAGCCTGGACCTGACGCCTTTGTGGTCAGACAGATTTAGCTTCAAATCTGATTTTCATAAGCAGTCTGTTGTAGGGCGTAATATAATTTACTCAAATAATACGGTAAAAAAAAACGAATTTAAAAGTTTAAACAATCACATTAGAAAAAATGTAACTTAATAATAGCGCGTAATATTTGGTACCTATTCTTAATATTCTTAATCAGTTCTATAAAATATAAAATTTTTGAAATTCATTTATTTTACTCATATTCAATTATTGTGTTGTATGTATTTCCACACAATCCCACCTCCTCACTACGACCACCAACAGATAAATCGACGTTTACTTCAGATGACCGATGTACCTAGACTAGTCTTCGTATAGCTTTTGTAGACGGGGGGGCCACGGAGCTCCGAAACGTCAGCAAAGGTACTAACCTAATCTCTATCTTCTTCTACTTTTCCTCCATCTGTATAATAATTATAACTAGTGTTCAACAATCAAAAAGTCTATAAATAATATTACATATATTAATTATAATGTCCTTATACTTATTGTAAAATGTGTTGTGTAAAATGTACTAATTGTAAAATTAAAACCATAATGAAGTTTATTAAATATTCCTTATATTTTTCTTTAAACCTTTATTAAATTTATATACATCACAATTTTAAGCTTGGTAAGACTATGCGTAGGTAATAATGGTTAAAGTTTTTACTTTATATTATACAATAAAAATATATAAAAAATACAAGTTGACAAACCCAAATAAAATAAACCTAGTTGTACCCTACGCGTGCTAGTCATCTATTCGATTATAAATAAAAGTAATTGTGTCTAATTATTTATTATAGCCAACCAATTAATGGCGTATGATATTCTATCGATTGCACTTTTTATTTTATTTTTACATTGTCTTTGAAATATACAACCTTAAAAATTTTGTTTTATTTAAAAAATATATCTATCGCCGATCAATTAATGAGACAATCCAATTGAATTGAATTGAATTGTGACCAATTAGATGCATTTTTTATTTATTCGATATTCTATAAATGCGCTGCAATGTTCCCGGAGGTGTGGCAACATGCATAAAAAATAAATTGACTACTAAATATCAGTTTTTACTCGATTGTTAGTAATAGGAAATCTAGATGGTGATAAGTAAGTTGGTGATTTTCAAAATGCAATATGTAAAATGCAATAAAATACAAAAGTGGCTTTATAATATTTTAAACAAAAAATAAGCGATGCTAAACCACGCGGTAGTTGACGCCCCCACGCCATGGTGGCTGGATAGGGTGGGAGGGGAAGGGGGATTGAGGTCCAGCGCTTGTTATTACTACTAGCCGCTCTAACGAAGTAGTGTGACGTCACGTCCGGGTGCCGCGACTTCGAGCGTCGAGCAGCGAAACTAACTTTATAATCGTCACCGGCGAACGTGACGAGAAACGTCTGCGGACGAGATTCTGAAGCCATTTTCATGCTCTTGTTGTCCCCTCCCCTCACCCTCTCCCACCCTCCACCCCACCGCTATTTATTTTCGGCGTAGCGACCGATTGGATGAAATCTACCATCCATGCAACGTATAGGGTTATAGATTAATATCATATTTTATGATAGGTATAAATGCTTCACTTTTGAAGAAACAGGTGTTTGGATATCGTCAACTAAAATATGTTTTTCCCTCGCTACTTAATAAAAGTGCGCTAGAAGTAAAAATACAATAAAAAAATAAATAATGCAAAACATTTAAAAATTATTTAAACACATGTATGCTTATTATAAACATATAATATTTAGGATTTTTACAAGCAGTGTGTACAGGACTATTCCGTTATCTCTTCGTCATTAGTTCATATAGGACGGACGGTCGAACTCCTTTCGAGGACGTGATCATCTCTGAAAGGTCGGAAAAAAAAGTCTTACATGCATACTATATGGGCATACTATATGTTTATAATAAATGATTTTATAAGTGATAAACATAAGTGATTTTAAAATATCAAGGTCGTCATTTATTATAAACATATAGTATGCCCATATAGTTAAACACATTAAAGTATCAGTATTTAAAGTTATTAAAACAGGCATAAAGTAAACTGTTAATAAGTAGCCATAAAAATGTATGTTTTTTATAATATGTATCCCTAAATTACTCATTGCTTATGCTTTCTATTTTAGATTTTTCTTAAGTTTTACAGAGAATATTGTAGTTCTTAGGTCCTAAATATACATAAATATGTCTTTGTCAAACGTAGTTTGTCTTTGTAACCTATAGTAATACATGCACTTGGCACTTCGTGTCATTTCGGTGTGACTTAGATAGAAATTTATTTAAATCTAATTTAATCTCTATTCAGGACATTCACAGTTACAATAACAATTAATTAAGAAAAGAAAAAGTAATATATAAAAAATAAACTGTTTACAAACATCTGAATTTTGTTTAAACTGCAACTGTTGACAAAGGAACAGTTTACAAAGGGCTACTTATGTAGATCACGTCTTAATAACCTAAGATTTCTGATAAAAAAAAAATTAAGGTAACAAGATTTCCACAAAATAAGGAAACATCTCATCAGTTCTCCAAATTACCGCTGTAAACAAAAACGTAACATTTATGCTTGTATTTGCGTGTCAGCGTGGATGGAGTGAGGGGCGCTTGGGGATGTGTCGGGATGTCGGGATGCTTTCGGACGCGAAGTGGCGGACGCGCCGCGTCGTGACATCAAAGACGCGCTCTTACCGAGAAAAGGGATTAAGTTTTACCGTGTCACTCCAGCGAGTGGCCGCATTGGATGACCGAAAGACTAAAAGCCGTCAAGGGTGATTATTAAAATTTTAAAATAAAATAAATAACGATTAACGAACGTGTTTAACCCATCCGCTATGTAAATCAATGAACTATTTTAAAATAATAATTTAGCTTGAGTTTAATCCAATAAAACTTTTATTACAAAGAAATACATTTTGTATTAGTTAATGAAATTAAAATTTTCTTTTAATTCATTTATGAAGCCCAAAACTAAAGCTTTTTTCTTTATTAGATGTTTGGTAAATGCACCCATCACATACTCCACACATACTGACAAACGCCCACTACAAAAAAAATATTTTCACATACACGCACGACTTTATATAACTATGCGTACTATTTCTTATCTTTTTTTTAATTACCCTCAAAAGTGGACCGGATAACGTTACAAAGTCATAGGTCATAGGTTCTGTCATAGGTTTTTCCTTAATTTGTTATTCATTTTTAGCCATTATTAATACGTATTTTTTTTGAATGGATATTATTGTAATGATACCATTGTAATTTGTATGTTATTAGTAGTTATAATCAGGTATATTATAAAAGCTAAATTTTATTTTTGTAATAGTGCAAACCTTTTATTGGGTAAATGTTTGACTTCTAATACAATATTTTCAATTTCTAATGTACTGTTAGGTTAGGTTAGTATTTTTCAATAAAGTTAAATACGTGCAAATATACAAAAATATTGTTTATTTTATAAGAAAGAGTACATAAAATGTTTACCAACATAATATTCATCAATCTATTAGGCACTCGTAGATGGTGTTTATTTTCTATCCAGGCATTCTACATCTTACTGTGCACTGCTACTACGGCTAGGGTATTAAAATTGATCATAAATAAGTTAAAAAATATTTAGGCTAATGTACCTACTGCTTATTTTAAATTACTTCCTGCAAGAGATAGCCAACGCGAAGAATAATGTGTTTTTTCCCCGTTTCGCATACACCCTGTATTGTGCCCAGGGCCAGCTTTCATCAGTAAGCTTTTGCGGAATCCCCTTCTTCTTCTGCCTACACAAATGAGGAAGGCTCGGGCACAAAGTAAAACGAGTGGGCCTTTCGCAGGTGACGTTGTCCCCCTTATGTCAAACGGAATATTTAGAAGACAGACGTCGACCCGTCGAGCTTTATTTACTGCCCGCGGCTCGCGGCACGCGGCCGCCCGCCCGCCCGTCGCTCTCGCCGCCCGCCCTCGCCGCTCTCCCCAATTGCTTTGATATTTTGCGTCCGGCGACCGACAACATCTACGCCGCTTTAATTAAGGTCTAATGTTCCAGAAAACGGTCGGCAAACAGATGCCTCGGATTTGCATCATTCGAAATCACGCCTAGTCTTGGTTTTTAGTTTGTTTTTATATCGCAAACAATGGCGAATGTGTTCCTCTTGAAAGTGTTTGACGCATCATTGCTTTTATAGCTTGAGCCCAACGATCTCAGACATACAAACCATCGTATTAAAAACGAGACACAGCACATACCCTCTAGATTAAAGATGCGTCGACTACACCAATTCCCGGCAAATGAATCATTTATGGTTCGTCGTAACGCTTCGATTTTTAAGTGATCATATCAAAGATTTTACAGACGTAAGAAATTAGTGTTTAGTCATAAAAAATAAAAATCACGTGTCAAAAGGTCTTTTTGGCTCGGAGCGCCGATATGATAGCAACAGCGCCTTACACGGTGAGGTCTGAAGAGCGGATACACCAGGCTCGCAGATGCGAAACGGTGTAAGTAATTTAAATTTAAAAAAAATATATTTGGTTCGAAATGAGCAGTATCAACATGCCTCAAGTAAAAGTATTAACGGGTGGATAGTGAACGCGCTATAGGGGTATATAATCCTTGTATTTTAAAGGTTTTAGATATGTATTTTTAAAACTTCCTCTACTTCCCCATATTTTTTATGATTTGGAAAAATTAAATTGAATTTGTAAAGGTTGTGCTGATAAGGCTTTGGTCGTTAAACGAATACGGAAGCTGGGCATAATTTTTTCATTGAAACCGCTTATTTTATTTTACCTGAAATTAATTAGGTATTAGTAATAGGTTGAATTTAATATCTTGTTTGATATTTTAATTCGTTTTATAATAGATATTTAGTATATTACCTACTAGAGAGTCAAACAAATACAAAAGCGTTTGGTAATATTTTCCTACGATTTCGTAGCTATTGTTAAATGTAACACGGGTAGTAGTTTTTAATCTAACATAATAATTATTTTAAACGTGTAATTCTCGGCCTTGTATTATTTTAATCGTCATGGTTGTTTAGCAATGAATAACAAAATAAAATAAATATATAATGTGGTGGTTTGTAACCGAAAGTGGAATCTGTTGGAATATTTTTATTTGTATGAATTTTTGAACATTTTATAAATGTATAATAAAATTATCATCTTGTAGCTTAACTCAGTCGAAAAACTGTGAGATATTTTCAACGGCGAAAATGACCTGCCCGTCGATATCACTGCTCCATCAGGACGTTCAACGAACGAAACATTTTATTAGACGCGAACCTCGCGACAATTACTCCTGATAGCTTAGGCGGGTGAGGCAGGCCTTACGAGCGGTTCTGGTAAAGGGCGGTAGTTTATACAAAGGCCGGCTGGATTGTCGATACGAGTTGTGAGTATCTGGGACATTAGTCGCAAATTTTAATGAGGAGCAGTTTGTTCTGCATCGTGTCCTGCGTTTAAAACCTTCCTCTTTTGGGTAAAGGGTCTTCCACTTCCCCTAGAATCTTCCCTATTCGTCTAGTCGGGGGAAATAACGCGGGGGGGGAGGGATAAGTGAGGACGCTCTTGAAGTAGGAATTAATGTGAGGGTCGAAACGTCACAAATATCGCCCGCCATCGCAACGTGACATGCGTGCATTTAAAGCTACAGTACTCTGGAATTCAACGATACAGGATGGCTTTTATTTTTTGTTAGAAACACATACTGTAATTTATCTTTTTTTTTTATTAGAGCGGTGGAATTGAAAGTTATTGTCGTTACTATACCAGAAAAAGTTTAGTGTAGTATAATTAATATATGTGGTATTATTGAATATTTCTTGTTTCGGATGGAATATTTAAACTTACAAACTTACAAGTTTGGTGGAAGACATTTTTTTTTATTAAATAAGAAGGATACATAAAAACACACAAAAAATACACACACACACATAAAAATGTTGATTGTAGCTTAGATAATATAGAAAAAGTTTAGCATTTTAGAGTCAATTTATTTTATTTCCAGGTCAATGAAATACAATTATATAATAATAATATTATTGAAACCATGCATAAAAAATACTTTAGTTAGTTAAATGTATTTCCCTATTACAAGTCTAAAGTATCCTACTTTTGTGTTTACTCGTAAATAGTATTTTTATATTTTGTTTCATACAAGGTGTATTTTAATTATAAGAAATTCCTAATAAATATACCTGTCCACTAATGTGCGGAGCATATAACGTGAGCTACTCGAATGAAACACTATGTTTATATTGCATGAGGCGTGAATTGCTCGCCGCCTCAGACAATTCAATGTTTCAAGCCGCTTTTGTGGTAATTTTGTGACAAAAAAAAATTGTTGTTTATTGGACGCAATACTCACACGAACATATTGTATTATATTATTATGATACCATCGATATCGATCTGACATTTGTAAGTTTTAAAGAACATTTATTTGTCCTTTCTTCCATATATAATAATGTCTCTGAGGTTATAAATAACAGCACCCAGATAATTTTGGGTCAACCACTTTGACAGACTGCGGGAGGTAGGGAGTTAGTAGGAAGCTAAAACTAATAATCAGTCAACTTTCAAGATTCCATCGTTCTCGTTATAATTACTTATAACTAAAAATATTGTCCGAAAAACAGCGGATCGTTGTTTCGGAACCGTCTGTACAGATTGTGAATTGAACGCCGCGCGCCGTCGCGGCCGTAAAGCAAAGTGCCCGAGAAGGAGACAAAATTCAATTAGTCCTCGCTAGGTTAAACGGCGCTATTTCCAACAGATAGCTACCCCCCTCTAGATGGCGCAATATTTGTAGCGTTTTCGAAACGTTTCATTAGGACAACGAATCCCGAATACGTAATTCCTACGAATCGTGAAATGCCTACAGACGATTTTTAATTATTTCCGATGACGCGAATTTAATTATTAATTTTGTAGAAATTCACAAAACAACATTTTTACTTTAATGGTTGGTATATATCTGATTTTAAACTTTCCCGGCCGGGGGCCGGGGGAAACATCGAGATTAAACAGTCTGGTAAACATAATATTATGTCTCCGAGACGGTATGTAAAAAAATACTTAATATTTCTCTACAATAAATTATTCCAGAATTGTATTTATTAGTAATATTCTTGCACTGGAAATATTGAGGCGGTAGGTAAGTACTGTAGGACAAAGTATATATTATTATTTACTAAACTTCTCAGCAGCGCGGGATAGGCAATTTAAAAAGGCACAATCTAAATTCGGTCTTATACAAAACCACTCCACCAAATGGCCCCCAGGTCTTACCTATAGGCAGAGAAACACCTGAAAAGATGGTGAGCAGTGTATTTCAATAGAAAAGCTAACATAAAATGGAGTTTAATAAGTAATTTTATATATTTTCTTTATGTTTAGTTTTTGTATATTTAGTATATAAATTATACGTAACACAATTATCAGAATTAGATATTTAATAAATGTATATAGACAATTATATGCACTATTTATTGTATGTATTATGTTTGGTATTTATGATATTTATCCTATTATTCTTCTTATTAGTAACGTCTCTTATTTTTACTGCAACCTTCTTCTGGCTGCTCTTAGAACAGGTTTCTTTTGAACCTAGTTAGAGTGGTCACGTTACTTCAAAACAACAATAAGTGACAGGTGTTTAATTTGTCTATATTATAATAATTTAATTTTTGTTCAGTGTTACTATATCATTTATTGTTCTGACTTTCTATAAATAAAATTACCACAATTAATTTACAACATAATTTAATTTACCACATAAATTAATTTAATTTTAAAATTTACGACAATAAATAAATAAAATAAATATAACAACCATAATGAAAATTTCCATCATTTCGAAAATTTTGCGTATATAGAATGACAGTACTCGAAATTGGCTAGAATCACAAATTACCACACAAAACAGCGTACCTACTTATCGTCAATGAAGTGCGTAAATATTACAAATTTATCACCCGAAATAGCGTAGCCATTGAAGTGTTGTTATATTCCAGTATTATGTTTGACCGACATCCGAAAAAGGTGTAAAAATAAACGTGATACCTAAACGTACAGAAGACGGGGGTTGGGAGGGGAGGAGGGGGGGGGGGGAGATTATCTTGCGGCGAAGTCACAGCCGTCCGAAAGTGTCTACGCGGCCGTCCAGGCCGAAAACGAGGAAAATGCAAATTATCAGTCGAGAAAGATACGGACGGCCAGGGAGGAGGTTGGAACGGGATATTTTGGCGTGGGCGTATTTTCAATTTATACTACTATTCAGCATCATGGCTGTCGTAATGGGCGCTGATATAGATTATGTTTTATATTAAAACTGAAATAGCACACATATTAAGTTATTGATTGTGTTCCTACTAACATCGTGTTAGGTACGTCAATAAATAGGATAAGCTAAGATATTTTATACGAAACATAAAAAACGAAACGAACAAAAATATACATAGGTAAATAAAAACAAATCGTGAGTAGATAGAAACATGGTATTTAGGTTTAGGAAATTTTGTTTATTTATTTGACTTATTCTAGAAATTTTTACAGCTATACATAATGACAGTTACATAAAAATACTTTAACAACAACTTTATCCGACTACAGGCATCTTCAATTTAACATATATGTTTCACAGAACGAACTAGCATCTATATTTACAAGTGATAATAGTGTGAGTGTTGTAATCTGTGAGTTTTTTAGGGTGTGGAATGTAAGAGTGTGTTAATATGTATGTATTTAATAGTATATATATATATATGTATATAATAGTATATATGTGTGTAATAAAACTATCTAATTTTATTTCAATAAAAACAAAAAAAATATATATCGAGAACAGAGCATCCTTCAGAAGCATCAGTTTATTAATAAATCATTCATAAAATATTGTTTTTGTGTAAAAAAGTAGGATTTAAAAAAAAGGCTGACTCTTAACCGTAATTAGTTCAATATATATATATATTTATATCAGTATATGTATTAGTTATGTATAATTTACATTTTAATACACAAAATGTAAAAATGATGTATGAAGGAGTTGGCTGCAATCAAAGTAAAAACATCGCCAGTAGAATGCGGTGCTGTATAGCTGTATAGATTCCAAAGCCGCGATGAGTAAATCCTCAGGGAGTGGAGGTAGACGTAGAAGTGGGGATGAGAACGATGAGGAGCCAGGGGTGCAGCGAAAGCGGCTAAGAGGAGAGATGACCATAATGTGCTCGGTCATAAACATGTCGCCGTTAATTTTGGATCCAGGTGGGCAGTAAATTGTCCCAAGGGGAGTTGGTGCCCCCTCCTCAGGAAGCCAGGCCCGCGTAGCCTTCGCTCCTAATCCACCACCCTGTTGCGGTCGACGAAGCATCAGACCTTGAAGATATAGAGCTGTTCGAACGTCCTGAATTGGAAACAATTAGCATTGTTGTTGTGGTCTGATAACTCAAAATAAGCCCTACTGAAGTCATAATTATTGACACACGGTATCGACGATTTGTATTAATTAATAGTAACAATTTGTCTGCCTTGGTATATCATATATAAACGAAATTATATAAATTGGAATAGCTTCTTCTTAGTTTAAATTAAAAAACAAAAAAAATAAAATGTTAAAAAAGTGGTTGTTTTAATCATTAAGCCGAGTCTAGGGATAGTGTTTAAGCTACACTTCGTCAATCAATTCTGAACACTAAATTTCGGTGTGAATACTAAACAAAAGACTGTCGTCGCGTTAAAGGGAGCCGTGCGGATAGGGTGCCCTTTGTTTTTAGCTCAAAGGGGATATTACGAAAGTGATTAGATATAAATGAAGCCTTTCCCAGATCCTAAGGTATCATTTTCCCAACATAATGGACACTGAAACGTCAACGCGCCAATAACCATTCGTGGTGCAATAATGGCCATACTCGTTTGAAAGACGCTCTACTGCTAATGGCACCACATTGTCGTCGCCGAAACGCTCTAATAATGTAATGTAGATATTCATGAATCAATTTGATGGATAATTATAGGTATAATTTAATCACCACACGCTAGATGGCGGCGCGGGACACGTGTAAGGGCTGATTGTGAATTAATTGTTGTCTATGAATTATTTGGGATTAAATTATCTTGCACAATGGAGATCAATCTTGCTTGGCTATGCTTGCGACCTGCGCATGGTTTTGGAGGCGTTCTAAGATTGACGTCTATGGTTCTCGATATATTGTCATAACAATAATATCTAGAGTATATAAAAAATAACTATATCGTAGCTATAATTGTTATATTTTAAATGACTCATAATCAATACTCTAAATTAGTGAATTTAGAGTAATGATTATGGAGTAGCTATATAAAAATGCGATAAAAATAATTAAATCGTTTTTCATGTTGATTGCAGTATAACCAGAAACACGTCTGTTCAGTGTGTGATATGTGAAATAAACTTACCTTACGTAAAATAAAATGATGAGAATATCATGACTGCAACTGTAATTATATACTCTAAAATGATAATTTCCGCCGACGTTAGTTAAGCGTACGCAGCGCAGGAATTGCTTTGAACGGAGACTGCATGCAGATGCTGTAAAAGTCCAAAGCCTTCAATGTAACCGGGAGCTGGATGGCTTAATAGTTTGGAAAGCCCCGCGGCGTGGCGCCCCGTGCGGAGGTGCAGCTGAGATTACTCCTATCATTGTGCTGTGCCAAAGAGCCCAGAGGTGAGGTCTCGTTCAAAATACGGCTAATATTAAGCCCACCTTAACATTGCTGGTAGGTAGCCCTGAGTCTGAGTCTAAGGTTGCGACTGGTTTGTCTTTTATTACTGCACTTTGCGCTGCTCTAGAGGAATTCCAATTCAAAAGTACATATTACATGATTTTATTATTTAAATAATTAAAAGGAATATATGTATAAAAAAATATATGTATTAAGTATTTATTTATTATTATTATAGCATGCATATTATTAAATTATACATTTTTTATATATGTACATACATATATGTAATTAATATTATTATGGTGAAATTAAAATTCTCTATTATATTTACACATTCAATTCGTATTAACAATTAATTTAATTTAATTAATAATTGTTTAATATTTTTTCAATAAAAAACTTACCACTTTACGTAAGCCTACCCTAGTACGGGCAGTGCCCAGTTAGGTAGAGCCTTGTGCTCTCTTGTATAACGTTTTTAATTTAAAATAAATATTTTTTATTATTATAATTAGGCTTTGTGTAAATAAAAACATTATGTTTTTAAATGAATTATTAAAATGATACCAAAAACCAAAATGTAAAGCATGTGAAATAGGAATTGAAAATAGCGCGAAATATTTACAAAAGCAACGAACGAGGCAAGCGAAAAAAAATAGAATAGAAAGATAATGCGAAAGAATACATTTTACATAAAAAAAGATCAAAAATAAAATTTGGATATTGAATTACCAGGGGTATAAGAGAAAAATAAGTAATCTCCACCTCCAACGCCATTGGAACCGCAATCAGACCTTGGTAAAATAATAATTTAGGGTCAACATCACCTTGATGACGATTACGTCTTTGACGACCTGTTGGTATGTTAACTGTTAGAAATCGCAAAATTAAATAATCAAACGAAGTGACGTTTGTACGGGGTAATATATAAAAATCCTTGTCAGAGAACTCATCACGTAGTAAATAATACTGTAATACTAGTGTGGCATATTTATCAGGCTTTTCAGGTCATTATTCACACTATTGCTTCGTTAAAAGCAATTACTATAAATGCAGCTTAGTAGGACAGATTTGAGGGAGACTTCATCTAAATACAAAAAATCTTTTCGTGGCCCGATTTTTAGACTAATTAACAACAACGTGACTGATCTAGACGAAACTTTGAAGGTCAAACTTTAGAAAGGATACTTTTTTCGTTCCCTTTAGAAAACTCATCATTAAATTGGAACGGAATCGCATTGTTTTAGAGTTTTAAATTATCTTCTTTTTGGACGAAAACTTAGCAATAATAAAATATATTAAAAATTGGAAATATTACTTGTGCTTGTATTTTCTCACTATGCACCACAGCCACGGTCTGCTTTGGCACAATTAGCTATTCCCGTCGAACAACGTAACAGCACTTTATGCTATAGCAATATCGTCGTAACAATAAGGTTTTATATTACTAAAAATGACAAGTGAGTGTAAAACTTATAGAGATATATTTTAAACGATTTTTTTTTTAAATAAAAAAATAAATTTGTTTATTTTTTTAAATAATAAATTTGCCGTTTTAAAAATATCACTATATATGTTTAGACATTACTTAAAATTCGCTTAAATAAGTTTGTATATTTTTTTGTCCATGATAGGGAATTTCTTTGGGGTGGTCGCATTTTAGTACAATTAGGTTAAGATAAATAAAAACTAACTTTACCGTTAAAAATGTTTTCATATCGATTTATCAATATTAAAACTCGTATGAATTTCGATTTATCAATATTAAAACTCGTATGAATATTTTATTTCTACATTCAAAAAATGTAGAAATAAATTCCTACTAGAAGTTTTAAAAAAAAAAAAAAAAAACTGACTTCAAAATCTGGCAAAAAAATAACTTGGTTACACCACCAGTAACTTGGTTTGTACGTGTATAAACAAATAAAATTAATAAATAACATTGCAAGTATAGATATTATTATAGCTTCGATTAATAGTTTAGTAAGTAATAATACTATTATCATTTATGGCGGTCTCATAGGAACTAAAGATATGCTCACTTAGTTCGGGGTCACCATGGGAATAGTGCAAAAAGACGCGACAGTGAAAATGCAAATTAATTTATGAAAAAGTTAAGATGATGGCAGTATCGGCGACCTGCTCACTTCTTCCGCTCTGCGCCATAACGCTATCGCCCCCGCGAGTATTATAAACAAAAGGATGCTGTGTATGGCGCAAGTCTCTGAACCAATTCACACTGAGAGTAAATCCCGCGAGCGACTTTTGAATAACATCCAAACTAATGTTGCATGATGTTACATAAACTAACTTTCTGCAAACCGCTGTGAAAATCTATTTATTTATTTTATTTTTAAAACGCGATGATAATAAGTTTTCCCTTTTTTTGGGTGCCTCTGATGAATTGCTTACTCAAGACATTACATGCCACTGTTTATTTTTCGGTGGTGTTGCTTTCAATAGTAATGAGGTAACATATAACAATCATCGATTTAGAGAGGTTGAAATATGCCCAAAAGCCGTGAAAATGTCCGATCGAAAAGCAATAACCATTCGCCAGTGTGTTATTGCTTTTACGCTAATCTAGGCGAGAAAGTTAGTTATTTTCATTTCACGCATAGTACTGACAGCATCTAATGACTTGTCGAATATTTTCATAATAAAACACAGATTAATACTTTCATTTTTCATTGTAAAGGTGCGTATGTGTAATTCGAATAAGTAATCAGTTCCTCAGGGCAGTTCTAAACCTTTCTAAATCGATGAAAACAATGCATAATTTAGAAAAATATTTTTTTCGAAAAATCCCCTATTTATTTGTATTTATCTAAAACTCAAAACGAACAAAAAATAAATAAATAGAAAACACCGTTCAGGGTGTCGAGTATTTAGCAACTGCCATCAGTAACTGTGCGAGACCGCTCCGCACTATGTAGGCAAATCCGCCTTAAGAAGTCCGAGTATAATAATGGAAATATTCAAGCGGTGCTCGGCTTCAAGAGTTTTGTCGCGCGAAACTTTGATAAAAATTGTCGTTGCGGGATGATTGCTCAGCGGTTTTTTCATTGTAAGAATGCGCACGAAGCAATCTAGACGCCGGAAATGTTAATAAGGTTATTCGCTAGAGGTCGGTTGATCTTTGACGCCAGCGCGGTTACATTTTGGGCTTATTTTGCTTATTTTCAAATTGAAACTTTATTTATTTATTCAAAACTAGCGCTTATAATATATTTTATAACGGTACAATTAGCCATACTTAAATAGGCATCCACCTGTTGCAAGAAATATTATATATGCTATTTCAAGAATGCAGATAATGTGTTATTACGGGCTCAAGATCATTAAGATACGAAAACGTTAGGGCGATATTTATTTATTTATTTAATTGACTATAATTCTAAACGTTTATTTACATAATATGCAAACTTCTATATAACTAGGCAATGCAACATATAATTTTGTTATGTCATAAATAATATATGCCTTAGTTTGTTATAGTATAATAATGTTATAATTAAGTTATAATTAAAAAGTCGATATATGTAATTATAACAAAATATAAATAATGAAGAAAATATGGGTAAAACTCTTAAATAAGAAATAATAAAATTCTTTACGTTTAACACTAACATATTTTATATAATTATTTAATTTTATTTTATTGGGTTAGCAGCAGTTAAGTATAGCTTATTATATAAGTGTACTTACTAAATAATACCACAAATAACGCTTATTAATCGGATCGGTATTTTGAAACGCTTACGATAAATCTGAGCGAAAATAAACAATAAAATAAATTATGAACAGATTCGAGTACTAGTATTTTTTTTCAGTATTTTTTATTTTAGATTTTTGTTTGCTTAGTTATTGTAGTTGTTTCGCAACCTAGACCTAGTTGAGTAAGTAGCTTGGATACAGCTTCCAACGCATCTGCAAATATTATGTCGTGTCTAAATACTAGCACAGTTTTTTTTTAGACAATTGTTTTATTATATTTTTGAAAGTCTAACAAAACCCTTCAACATATCTTCGGCAAATTCAAAGAAGTTCCGGCAGTTGACGGCAATGTTTAAAAATAATGATATTGTCAAATCAAGGTCTGCCTTGCAAACAACACAGACACGGGTTGCTTAACCCTCAAATGCAGATGTACCGCTGGCGTCGGAGTAGCGTTGTTCTCGGAATGATGAATTATTCACAATTGTTCGTCGCTCGTCCGTTGCGTTAATCTGTCAAGCAGCAACAGTAAATAATGAATAAAGTGAAGATATGATTTACCCGGAACAAGGGAAGGCGAGCAAAACACATCAAAGGCAATGGCTATGGCGATGGTCCGGGTCTAATTAATCGAGTCCGAGAGAGCGGCTGGGGTGGAGCCGAAGGCGCTGCCTGTCGCGTCAGAAAACGGCGTCGGGCCAAAAAGGTTCCCCGTCACGTTGACAGGGTTAATGTTTAGAATGTCTCTCACTGACATTAATAATAGGTTGCGTAAATATAGTACACATTGCTTTATTGTTAAAGTTCTTTAAGTTTAACTTATAATCTGCTGCATGCATTCACATTTTATTCTCTATTATCCACTCTCATAAAATAGGATAGTACCGAATTGCATTAGGGAAATAATATTATTATTTAGATGATTTTTAATCGCTCTTTCAATACACCAGTAGGTAACGATAAATTTCCTTTTGTGACATTCGTACCTACGAATGTCACAAAAGGGTTGAAACGGTATATAAACATAACAAATGTCGCAAAGACGCAAAAAGTGGTTTAAATGGCACTTGGCGATGATACCATTAAAATATTAAAAAAAAAATGTTCCTATCATCAATAATCGCATCAGACGCAGACCATTAATTCCCCAATAATTACAATCGTTCGATTACCCCAGTCGAAAGCATCTCGGTCTACCGCCTTTTCTATTGTTTAATTTCTTCTCTATTGTGTGCAATTTTTCCATTACGTCAATGGAAATCGTCTCAGTCGGCGGTATAGTAAACAATTTTATTATTTTTCGGTTTTCTTAGAAACATTACAAATCGACTAATCATTGATTTGCAGTTTAGTTTAAACATTTATAATTAATATATTTTTTTTCAATATGTTTAAAGGGCGGCAGAAATATATTATAGAGTCAGAATATCTAAAATAAAATATTTAAACTAAATTGTTAAAATGTGTGAAAGGCGCAGTGAATTGAAAAAAAAAATAGAAGGTACGGGAAGTGTTATGTATGTTTATTTCATTTTAATGTGTTATTTTGTATGGCTCGGAATAATCAATAAATAATTATGTATTGATTATTCGTCGTTAAAATATTGAATATGCAACGGACGAGTTACGCCGAATAAACGCGTACTGCCGCGCGACATTGTGCCATCGCCGTAAAACAACTGATGGAAAAGGAAGGAGTGTGTCTTCCTCGTGGTGTGTGACGTGTGACCAAGCAATGTTCCGTGCGAGTTAAAGAGGCTATATTGGGTGAGTCCGTTGCAGAAAATAAGTTCCTTAGAATATTGGTTTAATTTTGTGTATGTTAGAAACTAAGAGTTGATGCAAATTATCATCAAACTGCTTATTCATAACAGGAAGTGTAGGGGATTTTTCATGTTGGTTTTATATGCCCTGATTGGCGCAAACACTATCGAATTGATAATTATGTCGATCATTTTCCTGGTATTTTCACACTAAAAGAAAGTGTATTGAATCTTCTGGAAGAATGACTCACTCAAAACTGTCGCCTTAAGCAGTTTCGTATTTTAACTTGAACTCAATCGGAGAAAAAATATTCTTGCGAAAATACTTCCTAAAATGCTTGTACCTACCTACCGAAGTCTTTTTCATAAGGGCTTCATTAAATGAATAATTAATAGATACCGAAATATACTCATAAAGTTACAGTTTAGATATATTAGTAATTAAATTGTTTTATCAATTAATCTTATTTTTTTTTATATTTTCAGGTAAGTTTATTGATACAAACGTCACGATCTTGAAAACACGATACAGCCTGATATTTAAAGACGCTAATATTACTAGTCAGGTTGGCCAATATTAATATATTACACAGCTTTATCACTTTCGCAACAAATAACACGCCTTTAAGCGCAAGCCGCTTTATAACTGCCTCGCTCACGTTGTGGCGACGAGCGAAACAATCTACCCCCTGCCTACTTCATATTCGCTACCAGCGGTGATTTTTACCCGGTGAATTTGTATGTATTTATTTTGATTTGGCCCCTACACTGTAAGATTTCAAAAATATATCTAGCTCGTCTATTTATAGGTATTTTTAGATTTTTTTTCACTTTGTTAATATGGATAATTGTTGTCACATTCATATTTTTTTTGAAGCATTGTGGAATGTGGTTACCAGTATGAGATGAATATTTTGAAATATGGATTAAACATTATTATGCAGTTGATGACAAATTTAATCAACTTCTTTACTTCTAACGCGCGTGGTGTAACTACACACATATTTTTTTTATATTATTGGTTATTTAACTTCGGGCTTCATCTTGAGTTTAGCTTAATTAAAAAAAAAAAAAGCAAAAAAAGAAACGTTACTAGAACCGCGACCGTCTCCGTTTGGCGGAAAGGACAAAGGGATGGAGTGGACCTGCTAAGATTTCCATTATTGCCTTTGATAGATCCATTATAAAATCATCACTCACAGTAATGAGGCCAATAGACAATCGAATGGAAATGCTCCTATTCAGAGCCCAGAGGTCTGCCAGCTGAATATGTCCGTAAAGATGGCCAAGTCTTAAAAGGATATCTGGAATGAGAGGAGAAACATATATCGATGGGTTGCTACTTTAATGTGACAAAGCAAGATTTATAAAACGATCGGTCAGAAGGTCAATTGACGTTTCAGGGCTTCAATTTTCCTGTGATAAACTCGTACGTTTGATAAATCATAGTTTTTGAGATACACGTCCACAAACATGCCTCTTTATTTACAATTGTATGTAAATAAATATATAAAATGGAGTTAATATTTAAGTAATTTATTTAATAAACTGCATACGTACTTGAGCTCTTGGGTAATATTTTTAAGACAAGTAATTTTGGAATTAGGCCTATAATTTGTTTTCTAGTGTCTATACAATGAAACCTCTGGCTTAAAATGACAGATATGTTTGACAGCCTTCCTACTAACACTCGTGACAACTCATCTCTATTGCCACCGCCCAAATACCTATTCTCATAATATATTATTATAAAAACAAAATAAAATAGGTACACTGGTGATGTGTTAAAAAGAACAGGTTTGTAGAAAAAACTTATATTTAACCTTAAAAGTGCTGTAACCTTAAAAAAGGATTTACTCGATAAGGTAAATAAGGTAGGATAGTTAGCTTTTTTCAAAAATATTTTTAAACAGAATATACACACTTATTATTAGAACTATTTATAAAATTATAAGGATTGACTTTCACCGAATGCCATGTCAAAGTGACGAAGATACGCTGATAATGCCATGCGAATGGATTTCTATACCGTCACCTCAGTATGCGAGCTCGTTTTGTGACGGTATCAAATTATATGTATATGTTTGTATATGTAGGCCGGCGTAAATGTGAAATACGCCTTCTTTTATTCACAATTACTTTTTATTTTATTTTATCTACTTAATTGAGACATGATATTTTTATTTTTTATCTACGATATCGTTACGTCAAAATGTTTTAATAATAATATTTATTTATTGTAATAATCCGTAATATAAAAAGGCCATTTTAATTTAATTAGGATATTATTATTAGGAAATGTATTCATAAATAACATCACTCTGCCTGCTTTGCATTTTATAGTTAAAATTCTGTAATTTCATAATTTAATTTATTTACTTAATAATTATGTTTTATATAAAACAATACATTTAAGTTTACATCACCTTTATTGCGTATACTGCTGGTAATTCATTATGTTATTATTTATTCAAATTAAATTTATTACCGTAGTGAATTATTATATTCTACAAAATATTGAACTGAAAGATCTACACATTAACAACTCCTGATGGAGGTTTTCGTGGTTTTGTCACCCGAAATACCAGCTACATCTACCATCGACTCACTGGTAATACACCACATCAATACCACGGTATATTATGGTACAACACTCTATCAGGACGGTATATTATAAAGTAATCACTTAAACTCACAAATACGAGCCTTAAAACGTGATACAAGAAAAAAGTAAAATGTGGTATAGCGTTGTAGAATAAATAGGTAAAATCTATTCTATTCTATCTATTCTATTTCTATTTAGAATAATTTAAAAATGAATGAGAAACTGTAATTTTGCACGACTACATTTCTTCTTCTCTTTATTTGGATAATGTTTCGGAAATCAGCGGCAAACTTCGTAAAACCGCAACGAATGCAGGAGTTTGCCAGTAACGAGCGCGCGGCGAAGTTTTCAAAATAGTATCAAGTCGTTTGTTTATCTATCGGCTTGCGTTCCGCCATCGCTAAATCATGCACGAACGTCTTGTTTCCTGCGGGAGCTGTTCCGGTCTGGACCTCCCGCTTCCGGGATAAATTCGGCCGGACTGCGAGTCCGCTCGATGTTTATTGGCCTCCATGCCGCGTCGCCCCACGCGACCATACCGTAGCATAGCATAACTGGCAACTTATTAATTTAGAGCGAAAACTTCCGCGACGGCTACGATCTGCGAAGGATTTGAAGCGGTCCTACTGTGACAGAATTTGCTATATTAGTATTTTTTAATGATTAAATACACATTCAACTCATTTATACCTACTAAAAATAATAGTAACTACATTGTCGCATCATACGGTTCCATTCTTAAGTTCTATGATTGAGTATATATCGGATTCAGTGATAATTTATATCTCTATATATATAGGCTGTTCAAAGACCATTACCGAAGGCTTAATTCCCTAAGAAATTATATAAAAAAGGCGCTGGTGTACCTATATAGCCTTTCTTATAAGCGAAGCGATCTACGGCGTAATCTTGAACGCGTTTATGTGCAATCCGCGGCCAATGAACTTGCCTGCCGCGACCGTACAATGCCATTTATGACGCGTCGATCAACTTTTGTATCTATTACAAGAGCCTTATAATATTATCACGTATAATATAGATTTTTGCCTGAGAAATAATGATGATTTTCATTTACTTTATTTATTTATTTATTAACAGGTAAGCATACAGCGTAATAATAGTATATAATTTTTCAAAAGGTTAATAATAAGGCAAATTAAAGCTTACGCCTATGTACAAAAATATTTAGAACATTGTTGAGCTTAACGCTATTTCAGAATGTGTATGTGTGATGCGTACGGTATAAAAGTGTCTTGTTGTGAGGGTATGTGGTTGTGTCTGTGAGGGTGTGGGGTTGTGTGTGGGATAGTGTATGGTTGCGTGTGTGCATGTTTGTATTTATGAACATTATATTTGTTGCGTATAGATAAATTAATTTTAATATGCAGCGCTTTTATTTTGAATTAGATTGGGTTGAAATACTTCGGATTTTTGAAAGAAACTCGCCACGATTTAGGTCAAGTACATCAACATCGCTGAATTTGGTGTTGTAGGTGTTGAGTAAACGGTACAGAACAGAGTTTCTGGCATAGTTTGCATTGCGCCTTGGCACCTGGAACAGAGTAGATGCGCGCGTGGTGCGAGAACGCACTCGCAGGTTGATACCTGATACCAGATATGGACTGTCTACTCTCTTATGTAATAGATCGTGTAGAAGTGCCATATCTGAGTACAAATATATAAATGTATCAATGTCGTCTCTACAAATAATACTTGAAAACTTAGGGCCAATTGGCTGTTCTTATTTGTCGGTAAAAGTCTTGGGAGGTGTATATCTTAAATAACTTATTTTTTTTATTTATCCATAGTTCAATACGCACATAAGTACATAAAACTAAACAATTATTTTTTCTTTTTTAAAATAAATTCCAATTTTTTTAAGCCTGTCTGTATTAAAAAGCAGTTTATTGGTTTTGCGATTTCAAACATAATTTGTTTTGACCTCATATTAAAAATCATCATGGTATCAGAGTAAATGAAATAATATGAAATCGCTCTTGTCATAAGTTCGGTCACTAGCATTTTTGTATACAATTTCTTACACGTAATAAGAACATAAGCACCCCCTTTAGTCTTTGAGAATGGTCTTGGGGACACGGTGTATTCAGTATTCCACTGTTATGGTCGTGCCAGCAGCAATGTTTATTTATTATCTTTAGTATGACCCGTTCTGTCCTGATCCTTGAAAGTGGCTTAACTGCGACATAAAATTAAATTTAATTGCGATACCGTAACACCCGCGCGTCGGCTAATTGTCCCGTCGCATCGCGTAGAAAGAGGAGCTTCGTAAGGGCGGGGGCGGGGGCGGGGCATTATTATTGTAGGTCCATAATGAACGCTCGGCCGCGCGGCATTTAGACGCACCTGGCGCAGAGACGCCGCGGCCGACCGTCCATCACGCGGGCGGGAAGCTGACCGGACCCGCAGAGACGCGACGTGGATGCGACGCGGATGCGACGCGACGCGGATGCGACGCGACGCGGATGCGACGCGACGCGGATGCGACGCGACGCGGACGCGACGATGCAACCGGATTACGCTTTCATTGGTAAATAAAGATCTTCGCATTCATAAAATGAAATCTAGCTTTGAACAAAGGACGAAAGAAGAATGACGAAAGAGAAGAAAAAATGATCGGAATTTTGGATAAAAAATATTATAAAAGAAGCCTTAAACACATATGTATAAATTTAAGTGGGTAAATGCGACACTATAATATAAAACGTATTATGCACAAGATGTTCATTAAATTATATACGGATTATTATAAAGATCCAGAATCGATTACACTAAAACAAGAAGGCAGTGCGTACTGCTTTCAGGTATTGATCTTGTAGTGGCTCTAGTCAGTCCGTCCTAGTAAGGCCTGGCCGCTAGTTCGTCTACATCTACCGCAGCTCGAACGCGCTTACACCGCGACAGGCCGGCACAATGTAGTGTCGTCTCCTCGAAGACTGGAGTTCCCGAACTAAACCTAACCTAACCTACGTATTGACTACGGGACACATCTGAAGAGAGTCTACTACGCACATAAGCAACAGGGTGAATTATGTGCATGGCCATGATCGGCCCAAAATCAGCCTGTGGCATAGCAAAAAGCACTGCCAGCAAACTGCTAAAAATCTGGGCTTGAAACCAAAGAGTACTGTCAAGAACTGCCCGTACAAAAATAAGGATTATGCGGGCTTCTAGAACCAGCTTCTACGCAATCATCTTTGTAATCCTGAAGAGATAAAAACTATCAACTTCATTCACAGTACAGGACTGGAGGGCGAACTCTAAGTGGATGTTAAAGTACGTAAACGAAGAGTAAATAACATCCTATATCCACTATCGGACATAACATAACCTACTCAACGGTGTCTCATTGATAATACAAATCATAATCAAAGAAACTGCTTAGATATTTTAATTATCAGCATTCAACCACCTTGAGGTACTTGTATGCACATGAGGGCAATTCATAAATCTGCCCCAATCTAAATAACCCTGTATTACAATTATTATTGTATGACAGAGTGCAAATCATAATGAAATCGGTTAAGCCGTATTCAAACTATACATAGTCAAACAAATGAATACGCACTTGATGGTTTACCAAATTACCTCCTTTCCCCCTCCTCTTTCCCTTCCCTCCCTCTACCATATCGGTTCCTACCACAGACCGCTTGAATTGAGTAGACTCAGCCTAAGTCAAATCTGCGTAAACGGCCGAGCGTTTCCATTTTCAGACATCGGATCGGTATTGACGCAATCGCTGCCTCACATCAAGCGAGGGGCCGGGTTTTCAACTGACGCTCGTGTCATGATTTTGTCATATCTACTGTAGCTCGTTCTATACCATTAACTATTTTTGTGGTTGCCACGCTCCAGGTCAATTCAGTGTTAGTCAAATTGTGTTAGTTGAGCCGTTCGAACTTCGGCAAGTCTGCTCGCTCACCGGCGCCGGCGCCGCGCCGGTGACACCGTGGTGGCCACATCGCCTGCGTTCATAATAAGCCCATTAGACGTGTGAAATTTTACCACGGGCGGGTTGAGGTGGGCACTCGGGCTCGCGTTTGTACGCCGACTCTGTAGCCGCTTCTGCTCCACTCTAACTCCAACCCCCCCCTCCCTCCACCCCTCGCGTATTCCCACCCTCCGGGCGACCATTGTTGGCGCGTTGCTCGCATTAGCGCGTTATTTATAGTTGAATTTGGTCATTTTTAATGGACAACGATGCTGCTAAGTGTTTTTTCGCTAATCTTCGCAGCGTCCGCACAAAGGAGAGATATGGAGCCCGTATGATTACGGCCGTTCGAGGGAAACGCTTTTTGTGCCGCGAGGGTTTTTGAGAGATTTGTTGACTTCAGGAAATATAGATAATTATAGATAAAAATGATAATTTTACCTATTTATGTTTGTCGATGATTACCATTATTATTTTAAGTAATATAATAAAGCAAGTTAATTTTGCTACTAGATTTATAATAAAAATACGCGTTTCCGCCATTCATACATAATCTAGGTAAAGTTTCAATTAGGCATTTTTTTGTCTAGTGTTTCAGCGACTAGTATACTTTCGATACTAAATCTGCATAGTGGCTTATCCAAGTCTTCTAATATTAGTAATATTTGGACCTTGGTGGTCACTTTTTCACCAGTTAAATAAATGCTGTAGATATAAATATCTATCACCTATCCTTTAATTTAAAAATATGTTTTTATAGTGGGGTTTGGCTTAGGTGTAAACCATATATTATTGTTTATAATTATATTAAATAATCAATGATTTTAATGAACAAAGATGAAAGTGATGTTAATAATCCTTGATTCAATATTTATTTTTTTATATGAGGTACCGCTGTAGGTTGAGGAGTATTTGTTTTCCAATTTGTGTATTTTTTATAATTATCTATAAGCCATTTCATTTTTCACTGAGAGTTTGAAGATTTAATATTTAATTCTGGAACTATTTTGAGAAATACGTTTATAAGCAGTTTATTTGCACTAAATTGTAGGTATAAACTTCGTATCTAAAATAGGTTTGTAAAAATCTAACAAACTCAATTAAACCACATATATAATTTATCATGTTTAGTACATTTTCATATTGTAATAAAATCAAAGCATATAACTTAAAGGGAAAAATACAATTTGAAGTTGTAAATTGCATTAACGGGCTTGCTTTAATAGCTAGCATCGGTATCATTACCGCGACCGTTGATGAAAATCTATGATGAAGCTTATTTCGCTGCGTTATTTAGTTGATTTACCGTAATGGTCGAATCATTAGAAGCGCCATTGACATAAATTAATTATTAAACAAAATTATAACCCATTACGTGCCGCCGCGCCAGTCAGCCATTTATTTTAAATTAATTCAAAACCGGCAATAATGTGAATTGATTGCCATTATTGTACTCGCGAAATAATGAGGGCATAAAACAAATCAGCGGCGCCGCTCCGTGACGTAATTTACGACTTAGACGTAAAATTTGTGTTAGCGCTTTGATCAGCGGGCGAGCGAGCTTTTCTATGAAAGCGATTTTCGGTTGCTCGAATTATTTTGATTTACTGTATGTACGCTTACGAATCGCAAGCGAATGCGTCAATTTCGATATGAAATACATACATTTTATTTATTTGGAACAACAACTTCACATACATCATAAATATATTTACTCGCATACACTTACATCGCAGTATATATTTCCTTTCAGCTATATGTATGTTTATAAGTTAAATTTGTGAGAAAAGCTATAAACGTAGCATTAACTAGGACATAAAAGTTCAAATTACACATAACACTTAAATAAATAAATATTTTTTTTTAAATAATCTGAAATATGTTTACAAATCGATATCCCTATGCCAATTTTATATGTAATGTTAAGCTGTTCCCTGATAAATAAAATAATATTTTATTTTAAATATTATATTATATATACCTAACTGAGCAAAGTCGTGTTCACCGTGTGGTTTTATCCCTGGATTTCTGACAAAAAGGGTTTTTAAACATATGATATGGAATGATATTTAGATGAATAAAAATTATAAGTGTAATATACTGAATAATTTATATCGACCGATTTTTTTAACCACCATGAAATTCCTTATACCATTTGGTATTCCTCACAAAAATCTTCAATATTTATTTGTAGCCTTAAAGAATCTCCTCATAGTGGTAAGCAAGTTCGGTCGATTTGAATCACTCTGTATATTTTGGAGAACAATAACAATAAATGTCATTTAGAAACAAATATAATTATAGAATACTAGTTCGTAAAAAGAAGACGTGTATGTTTAATTTAGTATTTGTTATGTATCAAGTTATATCATTTTAAGTTCATTTGATGGAACATTTTTTTTTTAAATAAATGAATTACGCACACACACACACACAATAATACTGCAATTTTTGTTACTTGTTGACCAGAATTAACATAATAGGGTACCTTAGGTACAGTTAAGGAAGTTTATTTTTTTGTAGACAAAATAGCTAATAGTGTGATGATAATGTTATGTACTAATGCGACGTTAGGAATGATTAAGAGCTTGGACGGTCACCGTATGAAATTTATGGGGTTGGCCAAAAGCCGTATGGGTTTGTCCGCTAGTATAGCCGGATGACTAACAACGCAAGTGCTGCAGCCGGCTCCTCTCCAGCACTTGGTGCGAATGCTTTATAATGACTGCCGTAAAATGTGATTTAGAGGCGCAATAAACTAGATATTATTATGTAATAGCGACGGAACATCGGTCCCGAATCTGAATTATTAGCACGGTGCAATAACGCGTCCAGGACACCGTTGTACCGGACGTAACGTTGGAGCGGAACGCTTTTTTTATACGACCTTTTTTTATTGTACCACGAGGTTTAGGTATTATTTTTACTGTTAATATTATTCTAGTCCACATTAGTAAGGACCAATCAACCCATCAGTCTTCGAGCCTTCCTGTGGTATGTTCCCTCTGGACAGCGGTCATCCAAAATTTGATATATACTCTACACATACGCGTTCGCCAGCCATCGTCGCTTGCAGCAAAATATTAAAACTGCACAACGCGAGAGAGATAAGCGATCTGTGTTGTTAGAACCAAATTGTCTATCATAGCCGAATTTCATTTAGACTATGAATTTAAGGAAAAATATTTAAAATGGTCTGTGTTTCGGGCTGGCACGAAGATTTTAATCTTAATAATGCCCGCAACAGCGCTTCGCAAAATAAAAAAAAATAGTGTCTGATTTCATTTCACCCAGCGCGTAAGAAAAAAGTTTATCAAATTTGTCATATTATATACCAAAATTATCACCATTAACAATGTCCCTGTACGCCTATTTGAACACCGTTTTCAAGACCAACTTCGATAAAAAAATCCCACATTTAGTTCTGCAATTTCAAACAAGATTTGTTTTGATCTCGTATTAAAAAATAAAATATTTTAAAAATAATACACGCCATAGGTTTAATTGTTAGTTTGGGTGAATTTGTGTTTATAAAATAATAAAAAAAAATAATAGGAAGTTACGACTAGAGCTGGATTGAAATAAACTAAATATAAAAAAATATAAATAAAAACAAAACTTTATATAAAAAAAATATAAATATAGATTTTATTTTATTTCAGGAAACAACAGCTTACATAGTAAAATTACAATAAACAAAAAAAAAAACAATTAAAACACAAAGCCAATAACAGTTGCCTCCAAACTTAAAAAAATAGAAAACACATTCGGGAGCGAGGCTGGGACCAGGAAGTAGAAGGGGTTGGGGACTCCAGTCACTAGAATATAATATAAAACACAATATAATATAAATTTTACACATACATATAAATATACTGCTCAAGGGCTAGATAGACACTCTCTTGAATGTCGGTAAAGTAGTGCTGTTGGAAAGCTTACATGCTCGATGCATATATGAATTCTGTGCATAATTCGTACTCAACCGTGACAGATGGAATGTCTCACACTGGCGAGTCGATCTAGATGGAATCTAGATCTAGATGGAACCCGGAAATCTATGAGCCCCAGACCTGAAGATCAGAGCAGTCGATGTGAGCATTGACAATTTTATATCAGCTCACGATCTCCTGAGCTCAAGACTCCGTAAAATTTGGCGCATTGAGCATAGTCAGAGAATTTTAAATAATACCGGAAAATTAAATTTTTAAGAAATAAATTCTGAATCCGCTCAATACGATCAATGTAGGAGTTATGGCATTTGCGATGTTCTCTTATAAATAATTATAGGTAGTTACATCATCCTATTTATTATGCATCCTTTATCGGCGAGCTTGATGATGAAGGGCGCGTTCGCGCTTGGCACGGGTCGCGTCGCGTCGCGCCGTTTGTTGCTAGCGCGCCCGTGTAACGCGCGTCGCCTAAAATACGACCTTATTTTAGCCGATGACAGTAATGGCATCGATATTTTGTCGGTTATTATCACGCCGCCACTCGGGGGGGTAAGAGAGGAGGGCGGGCGGGGTGGGGGGGGGGGGGTCGTGACGGGCGGCAAACTAGGCGCGGGCGGCGCGTGAATTAGGCTGGCCGCGTATAAATTAGCGAATAAATCAAAAGTGTTCGCCGTTGCCTTTTGGATATTAGAGCGGCGCGAAATGACCGGCGAGATTGCACCGCAGTGCGCAGACATTGTTGGGCCCGCAGTGACTGACGATGATACTCTGGGGCGCCGACAAAACTATTATTCTTTACGACTGACTGTTGTGCAACATTCTGTTGGAATCTTTTTCATTTCAAACCAAGGTAACCTTAGCAGAATGTATGTTAATTAATGCGATATTAAAGCAATATTAATAGCATTTTAACATTCATTACCGCTATGCCTATGTACTATGTTTATGGATTTAAACACACCGTGCATTGTTTTCTTGAAATGACGGTACATATTTAATTCTGAGAGTATTAAAAAAAAAACAATCCTGTAAGAACCGCAACACAATAACATTTATAACATAAAAAGTAAATAAATAGAGTTACGAAAATAATAAAAAATATATTTTCAATGCATATTGGTCTTTACATGATTTTTTAATTTGATTTTTTTTTTAGATAATTGCAAATACAATTATTTTAGGCCCTACTCAACTAGGCTAAATTTGCCTATTCTAAAGTCAGGGGAGATGATGGTAATGAAGCGTTAAAAATGGTGTGACCATGTACGGATTCGAACTCGCGACCTTTGGGTCACCTTAACGCCTTAACCACTAGGCTACCACGATCTCTTTTACGATTTAAATCTACTCTTTTTTATTCTCATTAACTGATAAAGAAAGAGAGTAGGCATACAGATTTTTAACATAAGTTGTATGTAGTACGAGTATCTTTACATTATATTTTGGCATATTACAAGATTTTATTAAAAAAGTAGATACTCATTAAATAGAGTAGATAAGAAGTTTTTGGTGCGTTTTTGTTAATATTTTTTTTTTGTAAATCGATATCAATAAAGTTTACGATAAATAATAATTTACTACAGAAAAGTAACGCTTTTTAACGCTTTATTATCAACATCTCCCTGTGCTAGACACATCCACATTTGGCCTAGTTGAGTAGGACCCAAAAAATAATTACATATGTTTACTTTGTAGGTATACCAACAATTATTTTGTAGGTATGTTTTGTTTCGTCGATATTAATAACTAATGACCTATATTTCCATTTAGGGGTTTGTTGGCCGAATGTTTAATGGAATTAACATCCAGATAAAGCTTTCTTTAAGCTTAGCAACATACGCAAGTTTTGTACGAGCGTACATAGGTTTATGCAGTAGAGTATTCAAACACGAAATAGGGTAACATTGTGGGTAATAGTCATCAATCGGTCCTCGATCATATTATTGTCTTTAAGCCCCCGAAAGCTTGGATCGGTCGACTGGCTTTGTGTGGGCGATATACGGCTGAAAGCGATCGTAAACTTGCCAATGGCCTCGCAATAACGACCTTTACGTGTGAGCAATTATTATAGCGGTCCGTTTATTGAGCCACTTCGCCATATTGTGAACTAAATTGGAGATTATATTCGAAACTCGTATGCCACGCTACGGTTATAACCCTAAACTCTTAAATTTCTAAAATACGAAACATGAAAAAAATAACCATATACCGTTAAATTATTTCAATAAAATTGTAAAATTAAACCGACTTGAAAATAAAAGAAATGCAAAAAAAATAACGAAACTCTTGTCACACCAGGAAAAGCAATTAGTGTTTTATTAATTATTTAGTAAAAATATAATATAATATTGTTTAACTAGTATATAATACCTATGTAAAATACAAAATTACAGATCCTTCAAACGCCGGAGGCTACAAAAACGGCGAACTTGTTATGATCTTTCATAAAATTTCGCTAAAATCCTACCGTTTATATTTATATTGCTACTTAACACTTGCCTTAATCATTTAGTACGAAGGCCACTAATTTGAAAGAAGGAGAAGAAAAAAAACACGAGAAATTGACAATTCTGTGTCTAATAGCATTTGTACATGTGCATGTATCGCCCTCTAAAGATTATATTACAACTATAAGACATTTATTTTTTACATGTATTCGTTACCATCGAGTAATCTCTTTCTTTTTTAGTTACTTGAGTACGTACTTTTGTATTTTTACAAATTGCGTTTGCTTTGTGATCCTCGGCTGAATCTTTTTGACAGTCTCAATAATAATCTTTCTCTCGCATGAGAGTGGCACCTCTGATTAAAATAGTAATCTATAGTAACGGAAAGGCCGTAGTTAATAATGCAGAAATGGTAATGTAGAGATCTTTTTTACTGATGATGACTTACTGATGATGTTCGCTGAACCTAAACTCTACAAAGGTGAGATTGAGACCCTCACACAAATTATTAAATATAATTTTCCGGTACATAAACTGGCGACCATAATATATTTTGTCATTCATTCATTTCTTTTAAGACCCATTGTTACATGTTACAAAATATGTGTGAATAGTTCGTTTCGTAATCCATCCAATAAACAGGTATGGCGTTAGAAAGATCAAAGCGATCACATAAAATAAGTGCGGCGGTTGGTTTGGGGCGGGCGGCGTGGCGCTCGTAGAAAAAGCGCGATGGGCGGCTGCGTGACGTTCGATAACCGGCGGCGGACATTACGTCCGACATAAATACAATCGTTTCGACAATTGCCGCGGACGCGATTGGGCGGCTTAAGCGCGACCCCGTCGTGGCGATTTGGACTCGCGTGTCGTCGGCGAAAGAATAACGAGCCTGGCCCGAATCTTTGGACGCCATGTCTAAAGAATTGTCTTTTGCCAAAACTGCTTTATTTCAAAACATAGGAGATATTAATCATTGACAGATTAAAATCAAAGGCAGTGTGAAGAATGGCTGGAATAATTTATGTTGAAGAGATTTGTGAAGCACGTAATTTGATATTAACCATCGTATTTATCGGGGAGATGCTTAAGCACATTTTCGACTATTACAGATGCATTTTTGTTGGTCAAACCTAAAATCTTCGAATGTAAGTCTGTAAAATTTATTTTAACCCAGGATTCAGTATCACGTAATTAATTTTGTAAATTCTACATTGAATTTTTTCAAACATTTAAACATACTCGCACTACCCCCCAACCCCCGCACTATTTGGTTTATTTAGATTGGGATTGGTAATTAATGACCTCCGTGGATATAACGGTGTGAACATTTTTGGCGACTTCTGCTGTCAACCTAGATATTAGAAAAAAAAAACAATAATGGCTATAACACTCTGTAGCTATCATATAATATCAACTGCTTCTATATTTTTTTTAGTAGTAGTAAATTATTTAACCAGAACCTGACATCTTACAGCTAGGGCTTACAGGTGTCATTAACGACATCTATCCCTCAGACTACTCGCGCATGTGCTACCAACTTGTAATAATGGGTTGCTTCATTTCCTATCTTCACATGTGCCTGCGGCACGTTTAGCCCGTTCGATATGCTTTTTGGATGGCCATAGAGGCGACAGTTAGATATTTTTTAGGTTTGAGTAAATTCCAATAAAAAAAAAACATACAATGGTATTATGACATTCTTTCGATTTATCATACATTTTAACACCATTTTAGTTTGTTTTTGTAAATTTGGACATGCAGCAAGTAATGAAACATCACGAACATAATATTTCAATTTCTAATAATTTTAATGTGACACTGAACATTCTTTTACATTATTCTATTTGCGTATATAATAATAATAATAATTATATTTATTTATTCTTTTCTGAGTACATGCCTTACAAATATATTCATTTCCTTATACCTATTAAATCAGTTTACAATTTTACATGTTAAATATACGTTTTGCCATGATAGCTTGAAGTAATCTTCGACATATTTTCACATTTCACATCCCCTATAACCCAAAACCACCCTCAGTTTTAAAGTTAAAATAAAAGTTTATATATCTATCTATATCACTTTTTTGTGGACACGATAACTGCCGTAATTTTACACCAATCACTTTCAAATTGATACATAAAATTTAAGGGCACAAAATCTCGGTCAAGTTCGTTAATGGGTAAAATCAGACCAGAGGGGCGGTAATAGGGTGGGTTTTTCGAAATAGTGAAATTTTGCTATAACTTTCTTAGTATAAAAGATATCGAATTAATTTATATTTTATTTTATTCGTTAGATAAGTGTCTAAAACTTATCTTAAAAAACGTTTTTGGTAGCACCAACCATAGGTCCTGGGTGAGAAAAAGTGGTTTTTCAAAATTAAAAAAATGATATGAAGGATCAAATGCGTTCAAAATGTAAATTTCTCTACAAATGTTGTTTGTTCGTACAATTCGAGCTCGCCTATCCCCTAATTTGATCTTTGAAATGTGCCTCCTCCTTCTGGCGTAATTAGAAATAAATTATCTTATCTATTTAGGTAAACAATCAGAAGTTGTATAGATTAATTATAGGGTATAATAACAATAATGTATTAATGATTACTGCTTTTTTGAAGCCGGCAATATTATTGCAAAATAATTCCGCCATTTTGTATTGATGGTCTGTCGGGGTGTCGCTGACGCTTTGGACGGGCGCTGCGCTGCAGTCATAATCTCGACCGAACGTTGACACGTACGATATTGGCATTATACGAACCGCACTTATTTCACCCTGTGGACTCGTCGATGAGATAACCATACGATTAGCAATATAAATTGACCGCACTATCAAACCTCTCTCTCACACACACACACGCTGCTAAAACCACGTAGTTCTGTTTTCATCTACGAGTATTTTATTGTCTTGTATTGTGTTGCACACAAATACTTTACAATTAACCGTAACTACCTAAGGTAAGGCTGTTTCATGAATACAGGATGGTATTTAAGGGGTGACCGAGGAAGTCATTTGGAACCAATTTTTGTCTTTTTCAGTAATTTCCCTTAAAATAATACAGTGTAAAATGATAACTTTACGAAACTTAAGGTTCCATCACTGTCGAACATTTTTTTTTATAAAACGTAATGTGTATATATTCAACAGAACACATTATCGAAGATCTAAAAATGTGTTTAAAAAATATCATATTCTTATCAAATATCATAAAAAGAAAACACAAATGCCGTAACGTGCGGCTATTAATATAACAACACGGCCATTATATTCAAATTTAATAATAATAATAATGTGGCCTATTTAAAGTTTCTATTTGTGCACATGGATGAGTTTGTATTAATTTTAATTGTCCAGTAATAAATAACCAGTATAACAGCCGTGCTGTCATATTTTTGAAATTCGGATATGATAATTGAGCGCTCTATCAAATTGTCAATGGTCATTAATTAGTTCTAGAAATTTGTTGTTATGTGTATATTATCTGATCAGCCACTGATGTGATCTAACGGCTATGGTTGTTTTTCAAGGGATGACATACAAAGTATTTCACATTAATTATAATTTTCGAGTTGAAAGTTGCAACGGATAAACTGACATGAATGTATAGAAGCTAAAAGAAATAACATAGCATTGTATAATAGAAAAAAAAATGCATCAAAATATTAGTCTACAGTGAAGGCATGCGAAGAGTTGACCCCCGCGTAATGACATCAACAGGTCCGTCGAAGGGTGCAGCTCGAGCGGGGGATGCATCGACCGGCGCGGGGTTCGAATCCAGCCAGGCGCGCTTTTAATGCGCCCCATAAAGTATCCGGATCCCGCCGCCAGGGGCTTTGCTTTGTTTATTTATTTTAATATTGGCGGTCGCTCGCGGCATTTTGTGGACAATTGCCGATTTTCAGTTTCTGTTTAACCAAAACTACACTGGTTTTATGGAAATATTTTTCTAGTATGTTTTACGTGCTGATGCTATTATTTATCATTAATTAGGATTAATAAAAAAAAAATGTCTAAAAATTATTCTTTATTTTCTTTTGTTTTATAAAACTGCATTCTTATCTCTCACCTGTATTTTTAATATAACATAATGTCATATACTAGACTAGTCGTCGACCGAGCAGTTTTAAAGACCAAAGTCTTTATATCTACCCAACCAATGAATATATTTTAAAAGAAATATATATATTCTTGTGGTTCATATAAACATTAAAACAATGCAGGGTAGCAAAATAAAATTAAAGACAATATTATATTAAAAACAATAGTGGTACAAATGGGAAAATACAATACAGATGAAACAATATTTAATTATATATTTTACAATATTAACATATAATAAGTACAAAGATTATTAGCGAGAGGAGGAACCAGCACCGTAGAGAAGTTATATCCCCTAAAAGGGAAGAGGGACGATACACACGTGTCACTTTTCCGGCGAAGTAGAGAACCGCACCTGCGTAAACTTGTTATAATCGATTTCGCGCCCGGTCCTTCGAGCACTAACGATTTAGTAAACCAACTCTTCACGAACACCTTATGTTATGTTGAACACCTGACATTATGTTTACTTAACATAATATCATATATAATTATATTGTAGCGACGCTACATATTCGGACTGCGGTTGGCAATGTCGTTTTGGCCGGCGACGTGCGATCAGCGCCGGGTGCATCGAATTGGCCGGCATCTGCGCAGGCAGTCAGTCGACCCGACTGGCAGTTTTGCATTACGCTTCGGCGATATTATCATTGTACCTGACTTCCGTTACATACTTGTTATTGTTGAAATGTCTCCCATAAGAGAATCATCATAAATGTAAATATTGCCACCGAGGAATAAAGAGGTACCAGTACATCAGAGTCTTCCTTATTTCATATCCATCGACCCTGGACCTTCAAACCCCCCGGTATAAACTTATTATAAAATATATATTTATTTAATATAATATACATTTGTTATGCTAACCAATTTAAGCAAACACAAGTGTATTATAAATAACTATTATGAGTGTAAAAGTGAAAAATCTCGTATTAAACAAACTAAAAATATTAAAATTAAATTTCCTTTCAGTCAGATGTCTAATTAATTCAGATACAAACGATATTGCGTAGATAAATAAATAAATATATGCAAATGTAAGTTCGTATTTTAACATTTAGCCGGACGCTCATTGATGCCGGGCGATGCAGGGGCTTAGCGGCGAACTGGAAATATGGAAGCGCCCTTTCGAACAGCGCAGCGCCCCGCGCGGTGGTGGATGGGAGGCGCGATGGCGGTTTGGCAGCCCGGTCTACCCTTGTTTATTATCTGATATTATCATAACTTTATCATTGGTAATTGTGCCAGTAATTGCGTGGGCGAATGTGGCGGTCGCTGGTGCCAGATTTCGATGGGTCATTTCCGATTTAATTGATGCCGCGCCGGTGAGCGCTTTGCACATTTCGAATGTTGTACTCCTTCATTATATGGTGTACAATTAATTCAATTTTGTAGAAAAAAAACCCAGTGTCTGTTACGTTTTCACGGCTAAACCGCTATACCGGTTTTGATGAAATTTAGAAGGCAGAACTCTGGGCAAGGTCATAGGTTTCTTTTTTTTAAAAAAAAAATCCTCTAAGGGAGTGAAATAAGAGATGGAAAGTATTTAAGTAAAATGTTAGGAAGATATTTTTGGGCAGATCTTGAAATTTCTAAGTCAATTTCACTTCTCCCGAGTGCCGCAGGCATGTGACATCGCGAGCAGAAGGCGCCTTTAAAGCCACCTGCAGAGCTTACCAGCCAACCCGGGTTATTTCGGGGTTGAGCAGCTAGTGGTATGTAAATATACGAGTATGTGGCTGAATAGAAATCAGAAATGGGAAGAAATGTACCAAAGAAAGCCGTTCTGTGATGTTCTTGAAAATAACGAGTAACAATTTTACTGTAAATTATAGAATAAAAATAATCGCAGGTAAAGAAGAACAATCCTTAAAAATCACCAAATAAACGAGAGACAGGTATATATTAAATAATCAAAGCACAATGATCTCATCATCGTATGTAGAATCAAATTTCGATTTTAAAGACGTATCACTCGGGCATATTTTATCTGACCTTGTAGATAGTTATTGTGACAGGTAGGTGGGTATGAATGTAGTTGGAGGAGGGAGGTAGGGGGGGCGGTGGTAGAGGAAAGAGAGGTGGAAACGTAGACAGGTATGTAGGTAGTGTTGGCGGCGAGAATAGTTGGTCGGGAGGAAGGGGGAGGGGGGAAAGTAGGTGAGCGGCAGCGGTGGGTAGGTAGGTAAGTGAACGGCAGTCAAGGTCAAATTGGTCTCAGAGGGATAACTATATCCTACTATAGAAAAAAACATATAATAAATAAATCCTATACAAATAGGAACAATTATGTATTATAATATATACTTACGTACATAATTTTATTTAAAAATTTTCAGAATTTTAAATAGTCAATTGCTGTAATTAGCTATTATCTCTTTATGGCCATTAAATATATATATATGTTTGTATCATACTTCATAATATTATATCATAACATTTTATCATAAACAACATAGTTTTGTATTGAGTAAGTTTGCAATTAGGTAAAATTAAAAGAATTTATGAAAGTTTTAAGAAAATCAAGCAAAACAGAAATGTTGCCCTATTAAATCTAAACTACTCGTATATTTCTAGAAATGCTTATATTATTTTTGTTATATTAAATCATTGTACCGTATCTCAAGACTATTACCGATGAAAAATGCAGCTTATAGGCCCTACGATTTCGAGTATTATTTGCAAAAACGATATATCAAAATTCATCATGGATCCCGAGAAAGTAAAATGTAAGCTTTACGTGATAATATTATACAGTTCTTGTAATACGTACCTACGACAGTTGAGCGACGCGGAAGTTGCTAGATAATTTACTGCACGTCGCGGCAAGGTTACGTTGCCGCTTATAAAGTAATTTACACCGGCGCTTTCATAAAAATGATAAATTTGGGGAAGAATTATTTACGCATTTTTTTTATATAATTTCTCACTTATAATATGGAACATATACACCCCTATAAAGCCCACGGGAATGGTTACGGAGCAACCTGTATATTTTGCTTATGTTCGCAGTTATTTTAAATATGTGTCAACGATTTAGTTTTCTCAGTATAAAATTTATATGAAAAAGGAAAAATTATAAAGATATTCCATAATCATTATTGTTGTTGTGGTTTGTCTTTCATTTCAAATGCGGAACAAATTAATTTGGTAGAACATAAAATTCTACTCGTTGGATTTGACAGCCAGTATTTATGAGGAATTAGGAAGGAGAGCCTGTCGAGAAATACATATAACGGAAGATCAGAAAAATATACCCGTCTAGCACCAAAAATGTATAACCTCGATGAATTTTCACTTTAGGATAGAAGTCCATGCGAAACTGTATAATAAAGAACTGCATAATAAAGAACTTTTACATAAAAATATAATGTTTTAAAGTATTGTTGGGGTAGAAAAAAAATATATGAATGAATAAAATAAAATTTAGCTCATAAAAGATCATTACAACATGTTGTTACGTTGTTATGTGAAACAAAAAATTAAAAATACACTTCAAAGAAGTCAACAACCGCTGAAATGGCGCTCAGGAGAAATTTATTTATCGACAATAGAATCGAGAAGGCGGTAGTGCTGGGCCGCCACGTCTGCTGCTAAACTGATAAGGTGGCAAGAGTTCTTTCCTTGTTGGCTAATAACGTGAAATAACGGTAACTTTTATGCGCTCGAAACGGTTAATTCAGCGGCGGAAGGGTGAGAGCTATGAATACAGCCTGCATAAGGGGACCTGTCCACTGTTCACTGTCCACCACGAAAAAAAAAACGACTGAACAGTGTCTGCATCCTTCCAATAAATATTTCGAAGATGGCTAAAACGGGTTTTCGTACTGAATTTATTAACCAAATTTCTTATTAATATATAATAATGTATTTTTTTCACTCAGAAAAGGCACCGTCTTTGTGGGAAATGTAAAGGTGCTTTGTTAAAAAATAAAGAAGGTATATATATGTTACGGGAAAAGCCCGCAAGGTGCGCAGAGTCAGCATTGCCCGGGCAATGTCAGCATTGTATACCGCTGCTGGACAAAGCGCGCAGAAATGATTGATTGACGCTGATCAACCAATGCTGCGCATTTTGCCCAGCAGCGGTGTACAATGCTGACATTGCTCGGGCAATGCTGACTCTGCACACCCTGCCGGATTTGCCCATAACATATATACCAACAGATTTGACATTATCATGTTAATCATTATGAAGGTTATCCCAGAACGACTGAGCATCTTTGAAGTGGGTGAAATAGTGTCTTAAAATATTCATGGTCTTGCTGTTATCTGTCTATTGAATGCATAGTTAAGGAGGATGTCTTTGGATTCGCCTTTAAAGTCGGAGACAGTTCTCAATCTGCTTCTCGCTTTTCTGGCTCTCATACTGTGAAACCAAAATGCCAATATCTGGCAAAATTATACTGGGCACTCTCGAACTATTTCAACGCGGAAACGCAACGTTTAACTGTAATATCGTTTTACGGGAGGAAAATGATTTGACAGTGTTATAGAGTATACCATATTGTGATATGATACCTATTATAAAGACGATTATATTCTTCACCCCTTTTTATTTATTATTATTATTTTTTTTTTAAAAAGATTACTTTTTATATCTAATCAAACAAGCAAGAGTGGATGCATTGACTAAATATTTTAACAATTATTTTATATAATTGTTGCATTGTAAAGACGTAGTAATATATATATGATATCATTTCCAAGATTAACAAAATAAGTCTAAAAATGTAATAATTACTTTTTCTAAAAAACTAATTTATTTTATAATACTTAAATTAGTAAAAAACTCGGAAAGTAGTTCTAAGATATTTATACAGCTCAGCTGTGCAATGAAAGAAGCCTTTATTGCTGGACGTAGAAAGATGCCAACTTCTCTCTCTTTGCGAAGGAGAAAAGTTAAAAAATAATTAATGCTTTCGTAAATATTCATAATCAGCGAGGTAGCCGTGGCGACTGCGCGACTCCGATATGGCCGACGGCTCCGTTCGCCGGGTTCGATTCCGGGGCGGGTTAATGAAATCAACGAGTTCTCATCTCGGAGGAGCGTGACTTTCGCGACGAAAGTTTCTCGATTAAAATAATTGGTTTATAATCATTGTAAGTTAATGCGGCCTTAAAATCATGATTTTTTTGGCGCTCGTCACCTTATGCCTGCGCCACTCCGGAGAACTGAAAATAGTTCCGTTGTTGGTTTCTAAAATGCCCAAAAACACCTTCCTGACATGTTGCCTACAAAAGTCCAAACAATTCGTCATCCGCTTATTTGTGATCGAACTTTAAAAGATAAAAATAGTGAGTGCGGGTCCTTAAAAATAGGGAGTGAATCCTTAGTTTAGAACATAGACATATGATTTTGTAGACCTTTTTAAGACCTACAATTTTGTAGAATATTCATTTAATATATCTCTAATGAATTAGTCAGCGTAAGCGCTCTAAAAGCGTCTTTTATTTATTTATCTTTATTTAGAAAATAAGACAGTTACATAAAAGAAATCATATACAGGCGTTGAGAGGGGAGGGAAAAGTAAGGGAAATTTCTTGTTAACGTTTGGTTTTTGAGTAGTTTTTTGAATGATGCTAGTTTATTATTAAATATATTTAATTCTGGGTATTTTAAATTTAAGGTTAAACGCATTCTATAAATGGGGTTACGACATTATTGCAAAACTTCGTAATTTCTCTCCTATTTTGATATTTAATACACAAACCTTCCAGAAGAAATTCTCTACATAATGGTAAAAACTGCATCAAAATCCATTGCGTAGTTTGTTTTGTACTTTTTATAGATTTATGATTTTATGTTTATAGATAAATGTTTATTTATAGATCTTAATATTATTATAAAGAAATATCTTCTGAAATATGATTGGCTTGATTGGATTGAAATAAGGATAAGAATTTATTATGTACTTTATTTTTTTTTTAACATCCGGATGTTAACATTCGTTGAGACCTGATAAAGTTTTGAAGTTTCCCTTGAGTTTTTAATTTTTCCTTGTGTGAAACTTAAAAATACAATATTCCTATATATACACTCACTTTCAGTAGAAGAGGAAGATACTTAAGGTTGAATAATGCATGAATAAATCAACCACCATCAACCCACCACTAAGTGACATAAAAATAAATAAATAAAGGACATGGGTTATGCAGATTTTGCCAGTTAATATAATCGTACTATAGTCTAAAGTCGTAACCGCTAGACCGGCCTGATTTTGGTGTGCCGTGCCTACGAAAGGTTCCTCCTCAGCATTAATACAAAACTTAAACTTAACTCTAGTAAATATTCATAAAGTGGTCGGATATCATAACGCCCAGATAAAAGAGCCCCCGGCGGGCCCGGGAAACGGGGGCGGGCCGTCGAGGGGTGCATGGGCGGGCGGTTGAGGGGATCTCCGACAAGTTTTCCACGGGACCGTTTGACCGGAAAAACTTAAGCGATTATTAACCGACGCGCGGAATGAAAATCTCGAGATATTATTATTGTTATTTACGTAAGTTGTTCTTTCACGGCGACTACGCCGGTTCTCTTGTGGTACGCTCGTCTTTTCAGGGCTCGGGCACAATGAAAGAGATATAAAAAAACTAATAATTTAAAATTAATTAAAAAAATATTTGAAAGAATACCTAAAAAAAAAACTGTTTTAGGAAAATTATATCTCTATCTCATTACATCAAGTTGGGTATATTACAAAGCTATATTTTTAGGTAATTTTAATATAAGCAACATAGGACTGGTAGGTTAAACCCACATTTGGACATATGATACATGCATATTTTAAGCACACTCGCCCTCATTTTCTAACATTTATACACATAAAATTAGACTACCCCGAATACATTAACCTGCAGTTTAATATCTTCTCTCAAATATTTACTTGCATAAATTAGCTATATAACTAATTTACTACGCAATAAATAATTATAAAGCCAATACATATGAAAAGCAATGCATATTTTTAAAGTTCCTGTTCTGTCCACTTCTTCAGAATTTTCAAATAAATAAATAAACAAATGAAGAATCACGTTGTTGTATATAAATGTTACAATTAAATATAACTATTACACTGTGTATTACTCCTAAACTCAAATTTTACTAAATTATAGGTATTCTTAATTACTAGAAGTACTATTTTCTAAAACTTTTATAAATAGTTTGGATCAATTTATGAAATGATGTATACAGGTGAGTTTTTGATATGATCGACAAGTACCTTAAACGTTATAGCTACGAACTTATTCTGTAAAGTCCTAATTTCGTATTTGGATACCTTGGATATTTAAAGAATACAAATCAAAATTTCTAAGAAAGGGAATAGGTATTTTGGTCCCACTTACCAACAGCAAACTAACCACTGGTATAAAGTAAAAAGGCCTTCTTAAATAGAAAAATAGTTACTATGCCGGTTTACCTCAATTATTTATATGTAGAGTTTTACTCTATCGGATCGATTACTTTTATTTAGATATTAAAAGCATTGCTAGTATTGAGAAAATAAGAGATAGTTTCGAAATATTTTTGTATTTTTTATATGTTTTTTTGTCTTACACTTCATGAATTAAAACCCAAGGATGGTTGATATCTAAGCGTATTCTAGATATCGTGTCCCGCGATCTATTACGTTAAAAATTTCAGCTTATTGGTCTTTCTATTTTCACTAATAATTGTATAAAAAATTATCATGGTTTCATAGAAATTAATTTGTAAACTTTACGATGATCATGTCATGCGTAGCTGCGAAGCCAGCCTCACCGGTGCGGCGGCTGGTGGCCGTCTCACGTTGCGGCACGGAAGTTATAGCGGTAATTGACACTATTTAAAAAAAAACTAATCAAATTTGGCTAAAAATTCTTTTTGTATTTTTTTATTCAAAATCGCAATTAGAATAGTGAATAAAAGTTTACGTACAAGGTCGTGGGACACGGTGTATGATATTCTTGCCCCGAGCGGATATTTAACCTAACCCACAATGGGTGCGGGTTAAATTACCTAACCGTTAATATTCGTAAAACAGCTAATGCGCGAATTATCTAGTTACTCTGAAGATTAACTACGCAAGTAGGTGGAAGTACGAAAAATGGTTTTGTTTCGTAGATTACCTAGTTATTTCGCAGATACCCTAGATAATCTACAGATTAGCGACGAATCATTAGTTAATGTTAATGTGAATTTGGTACTAGCAAATTCCGTTCGATAATTTTCAAAATATTAGGTTTAGTAGTTATATAGTTTAAGACTTTACCTTAATGAAATGAACTTAATTTAAAGTAAATATGTAGTTTAAAAAAAAAAACACAAAAATTTTGACACTAAAGTAATTACTTATGATGCAAACGAAAGATTGGTGACATTTAGAGTTACATAGAAATTTGTTTTTGCGACAAAACACCTATTTAAGTAACAAATACAACTTTAAAACTGTAATAACCTCAACGACAACATTTTGTCTCGCTCTCTTAAATATTTTTTGCCTTTTAACGGTTTAGAATACGTTGATGTGCAAAATAACTAGGTGCAGATACATACTATTTTAAAGGATATTACGTACTTTAACACACCCGGTAATCTGCAGATTAACCAGTTAATGTGCACATTATCTTCTGTCTCACATTAAGGCGCCCCGGGACGCATTTGTCCTTGAGATGTGAAAGAGTAGGCTTTATTCGAACATTGACGTGTAAAAAAGAGACGGATATACTCGTCGACCGCGAATTCGTTACATTTGGAATCGATGAAACATGTTTTTTGTATTTAAATAATTATTATCATTTGAAAAAAGTGTTTTTTTTATGTAATGGCCTAGATTATTATATTGTCTATCTTTAGAAAGAAAAATTAGGTTCGCGTCACTTACACAACTTAAAAGAAAATCGTTGCAAGAAAAAACAACACTTTCTTATTTATTTATTTTCATTACTATAATAAGGTGTATTTCGTTTTTTTTAAGCAATGTACTAAATTAATATATGTAGAATATTGTGGTATTTTTAGTTTTAGCCATTTGTTGGGAATAACTTCAACAAAATGCACCAAAATACGTTACAAAACACGTTTTAGGGACTGGTGGCGCCTTAACGTTAACACTATCACACTAGACCATGGTACATCCAGTCAGTCCGTATCGCCGCGCGTGTAGCCCCGCCCTAGGCCGTTTGTATTGCGGGTGGCGGTGCGGTGCGGTGGTCCGCTTTGCGTAGTTACGACATTAAGCTGCATAGCTAATGATTAGACGTGCCGACGCGATGAGCAGATTATCTGCGAACAAGAAGATACTTTCAGTTTGTGTAACGATTCATTCTGTTAAATTAGTAGCCGCGGCTTTGCCGTTAACGAGCTGCCGGCGGTAAAACTTTTAAAAAATCTTGTTATTTTCCCGTCTAATGAAGTAAATAAACACACATTATACCTATAATTTGAAAAAGATACTAACACTTTCTTTGTCGAGAACTCCAATTTGACACTATAAGTTTAAATAAATAAGCGTTATTTCCATAAAATTAGATCAAAAGCAGTAGTGTTTTAATTGTGTATTGAGAATATCAGTTGAACATTATTTTTAATAGACCTAATGATCAAAATTTGTATGAACAATTTCAAGACCTTTTTAGGTGTTTTTGATGTATATCTAACTACATTTTAAAATGTATTTTTTGTTTATTTATGACAATTATAATATAAATAACAAACTAATGAAAACGTCCTAAAAATATAATTCATTTGACCAAAAAATATAATCATGGGGACGAATTAAACCTAATGTAGGCTAATAAAAAATATTATTTATATTTTTTTTTAATCTTGAGGTAACAATGGTTCGGTTAAAACCTGTTTCAATAAAGGCTAAACTACCGCCGCCAGACGACTTCGCAGCGTACTATAACGTAACTATGCACAAGCTCGTAACTTGATTATCGAACGTCGTATTCATGTTTTTTTAAATATATATGGTATTGGTTTTACGCACATGTAGACAAGTAAAAAAAATATAATACTTTTAAAAATTACTTTAATAGACATTTAGAATATGAGTGAACGCCATCTAGTAATGAAAAGTAAATACTGTTCTTCGGACGAGTTAATTTCTTACGCACTTTCGCAGAAGCGGCGCCACTGCGCCACAATATCTGTTTACGAATATGAATTAAATGAAAAAAAAAAGAGGTTTATATTAGTGTAATTGTTATATTTTACATAATGTCGCTTTCTGCATATGTAATTTACCTAGGAGGTAAGCTGCGATGACTTGTTTATTCGCTTCATTCCATTATATTATTATTAATATAATGGAAATTAAGTAAAATATGTATCAAATATTTTGTGCCCGAGGTAATTTCGAGAACCACTTTTTCTTCAAGCTCCATTCTTTTGAATTACGCAGTCTAACTTCGGCACACCGTTTCCTAGAAATCATTTCGCCAAATATCGATACACCAATTTGTGCATTTTGGCCAAAACAGTTTCAGTTGCCATAGCCTTAAAGCAAGTTTAATGGGTTGATTAGAGATGAGCATAAGACCGTTTAACATAATAGTTGTTAAATATTTTATATGCAATATATTAAGAAACTTTTTTTTATAAGGCGCAAGGATTGCACCGGATCGTTTCTGCCACTTGGAGAAAATAATGCATTATGTTACTTAAAAATAGCCAGGGTCGGAGTAGTACCATACAAAAAGTCGTATTTCTTTCTTTTAATCTCACCATTTCAGGCTAAGGTCACTAATAAGGTAATTGCAATAATAAACCGATGGCAGTCCTATTTGCACTGCTCGGATTTTAAAATATTTAGTAAGTCAGAGAATAGTAAATACTTTACATATACTTTCAAACTCAGGACTTGAAAAAGAAAAATGAAACATACTAACTATCCCTAACTGAAATTTAAATAAAATCGAAAACAAAAAAAAAAACCAGAACAAAGAAACAATATGTGCTTAGATTGCGTATTATATGGTGGTATAGAATAAAATACGTATGCATATTATTGTATTATTTTGTAACTTAAAGATACTTCATTTCGATTATTTATATTTTATATTTATTTACTTATTTGTTATTTATATATTTTTGTTTATCATAATTTATATGTACGTATAAATTACATAGTAACTAATATTTAATTTGTCTTAACATAGTCACCTCTGAATAAGAAATAGCCTTTTACTATAGCTTATTTTATAGTAATCATTATAAGTTCTTTACGATTAATCAATAAATATTTATTTATTTATATCGCCATTTACATTCACTCTATTATATATCACAGCAAAATAGTGTTTACACAATAAATACACTGCTTGTACGCACATTATTGTAATTTGTAATCACGTGCAATGGATTAGTATTGTGCACCACCTTAACAGCACAATAGCATGCTGTTCCAAGGAGACGCCAATCATTTTTTTTTTTTTTTATTGAGTAAACATATTGGCCGATAAGTACGAGTCTATAATGAACATTTATAGATGTAGTTTAGCATTTTGATGCAAGCTACGAGATTTCTTAATAAATCTATAAACCTATGAATATATAAAATTAATATTAAAATATAAATAAATTAAATAACCTATAGATAAACAGATATAGCTAAATATAAATATACAAAAATGCTACATATTATACATATGTTTTATTAATTAAGTACAATAGAAACACTAAACTATTTCACAGAAGAACGCCTCTTACATCATTTTTGTTTGTTTAAATAGCAATTCAGAATGTTTAACTTCTTTTCCAAGTAACCATTTAGTTATTAATTCTTTTTTGTTTTGTTAAAGTTTAAACTTGACCTATTTAAAAATGGAATAAAAGTATGATGAAATGCTAGGTCACGGTCAATTTGCTATCTACACCGGTGTTTTTTTTTTCAGTTAAAAATATCATCAAATTTTAAGCGATTATCTCGAAAGGCTACCAATTCCGGCTGTGCGGCCGAGGGGGCGAAATTTACTGAGCGGGGGGGGGAGGAGGGGGGGGGGGCCGAGGGGGTGTAATAGAGGGTGGAAGCGATGACAATAATTCTTAACGACGACGCCGGCTAGAGGACGTCGACGCGCGGCTCTGCGCCGGGGGCTTGAGGAATTATTATTATGCGAATAAATACTGGAAATGTCAAGACTAAATGTTCTTCTTCTTCGCCGGCAGATGTAGTCCCTTAGAACTGCGTCTGGTGCCGCTGGTGAAATGAGCGACCGCTTCTGCAATTAGGACATTTATGAAAGAGCCCAGGATTTGATTGACCTTTTGTAATTTTAAGATGCGATACCGTAGAATGAGGTGATTAGAAAACCTTCAGCATATTTTCGACCATATAGTTCATAAACTATAAGTTCAAAGAATCTTGATTTTTTTCTCTTGTTTTTATTCCTGTTTCGACTCACCTACAGCATTCACAATTACATGGGGGTCAAAAGAAACCAGGAAAAAGTGATTAGAAACAAGGAATATCGGATTTAAAGGTGAAACACGTCTTTCTAATCATATCCTATGGCGTTTCTAAGCATCCCATTTTGATTGACATTTCCTATTAAAAATTAAACTGTAAATTTTACAAGTTATGAAAGAAGTACGACTTATCATGTACTTGCTATCAGTTCTACATTAATAATGTCGTAAAATATTAGGACAGGTTGAATTGATAACAGAAAACAATAAAAATTTTGGAAGTTTTGTGGAGACCGCAGACCCGTTTTGACAGTTATGCTTTTAAATTTAACAGTAATTTCGGGTTACCATATAAAAAGTTATTGGTTTCGCCAATATTAACCTTAAAAATTAAAACGCGTGAACAATGAGTGGGTAAAAATATATACCTTGTGTGATATCTCAAAGTTGTATCGTTTCACGACTAAGTGTCAAATTTCCCCCCATCGACGGTACGTGTTTTATTGAAACTTGTCATGGCCCTAGAAGATTTGCATTTATGTCTCTAGGCTGACTTCAATGTAGATCAGTTTTCTTTTACCGTTTACTAAAAATGAAAAGTCTACATCGTGTCTACGACCATTGCCGAAGGCAAGGAGGTGTTTAGGTTCCCTATTACGTGTAAGAAATTGTATAAAAAATGCGAAAATATTTATGTATATGTATATTAATTCTTCTTTTTTTGTTAGAAATTTATTTTAAAGTCTGTTTTATTTTTGTATTATAATTTTTAGCCTTAATAGCTAAGTATACTAAAAGCAACTTAATAAAACGATGGAATAAACTCCAAACTTTCCGGTACAAATTTGCAAAATAATAGAAATTATTTTGAACGGATCATTTTTTTTACTACCTTGCATTGCATTGATTTAATGTAATTATTAAATGGGACAGCCCTTAAGAAATCTATTTAATGAATTTCAGTGACATTTGTTTAAAATAACATTGTAATATATTTGATTGTGGCTTCGATTGCCAGCGGATGTTTGGTACTTTTTTTTTGAAATACGAGAAGAATATAAATGGAGTTACATACATAAAGTTCCGCTTGTAACTTAGTCATTGTATCTATATACGTCATTTAGGTTCCGTTTTGAAACAAGATATTTGTACAGAAACATTTAACATAGAAGTGACGTCATTGTTGTTTTTAATTTTAACATGGGGATGAATTTGAGTGTAATAGGTATCTAGGCCGTTTTAATAAGATATATTACATATACATTATGCGCACATTTCTTATCTTAAAACAAATACGATTATAAATATTTATTAATAGTTATTTATTCGAATAAGGACTGTGATTTATTTTATTATTTACATTGTTTTAATTACAATTGTACAGATACAATTTGATACCAACTAAAACTATATAACACTACACGCTTGATACTCGTACAACTGCAACCTCTCTTCGCTGCTTTTCTAAGGAAGGTAGTTCGGTTATTTGTCTATTATTTTATTTAGCAAACGTCAATAGAACAACTTGCCTACCTTAACAATAATTATGAGTTTAAATGATATCATATATATTAAAAGTTATCGTACACAATTATTTAAATATAAAAGAAGATTAAATATACATAGCATATATGCTGTAAAATTAATATAATCTCTGTGAAATTTAATATACGCTTTTTAAATATAAGTTTTATCTATTGACACATGTAGCTAAATGAAAAAAAAAACAAAATAATTTTGAAGAAAAAAAAGAGTATTATATTATGTGGTATATTTGATATAAAATTTCGTTTAAAAACATCATGCCGTCCAGTCCTCAAAACTTTAAAAAATACAGCTTATAGCGATCTTCTATAACAGAGAACGAAATCGCGTCAGGACGACTTCTTAGCCCCGACGACATTATATCGACAATAAATCAACTTTATTGTCATCGCGGTGAAGAGAGGAAGGGTAAGAGTAGAGGGGGAGGGATTGCTAGCCGAAGTAGCGGAAAAGTGATTCGGAGGCTGAGGGCTAGCGTTCGATACTGCAACAATTAGACATTGGCTTAATTGCCAAAGTTCTATCCATTAAAGGAGGCAGTCGTAAAAAAAATTCGCGCGAAAATAAAATGTTCGAAGATCAAACTTCGAACAGTTTTAGGTATTTTTTTTATTTGAAATGCTGGTGATATAATTGGAGCTTTGGCACTCGTGGGCGTCCTCGCTGTCCATTCATCTTTTGATCATCATAAGTATCCTGAAAGCCAGAAAGTTATGCTACTTCGCGTATGAAACCCTGTAAAGTTAGGTAAAACCTTTCTTCATATAAAAAAAATGTTTAAAAAACTGCATCACTTGAGATTTTAAGGGAAATAAAAATCATATTGATTCTATTAGTTAGGTAATTGATTAAATTTATAAATTTTGTAAAAAACTAAACAATTTTTTTAACTAGTAGGTTACTAGGTAGGTACATCCGACAAAATGTATTTTATCTTATGTATTATTGTATTAATTGTAAAAAACAAAAAAAATATTCCACAGAAAAGGCAACAGTTTTTGTAGGGACTATAAAAGGTTACACAAACCTGTTTTAAAAATATATGTTTAAAAAAAAGGTAGGTAAGAGGGCAGTGGGAGGGGGAGGGACGGGTAGAGGGAGGAGGTTTTTAAATTTACGATTGTAACATTTATCATAATTTTGTCATTTTTCATTTAAAATAAATAAAATGCTGCTTTAATTTTGATTACATTAATTAAGGTGCTCTGAAACCAATAATGGTATTCATTAAAATTGAAATCCAACCTACCCTATTTTTAATGCCACGAAAAACAATTGAATTGCTGATTATTAAAAGGGGTATATGTTACATTATATTAAAAGGGAGCTATGTTACGGAATTTGTTTTATTTTTATTAAAAAAGTTATTAGAAATAAAAAAAAATATAAAATAAAAACAAATCAGCAAACACACTAAGTTTTTCATAAATGCAAAATTTGTAATATATGTGATTATATTAGAAATGAATCAGTTTTTTTTTAATATCTCGCAAAGTTGAAAATGTAACATAGCTCCCTTTTAATAATCAGCAATTCAATTCTTGAAAATAGTTTTGTTTCAAAAGTTGGAGTGAAGCTAGTTTGGTTATCACCGCGAGCGCGTAGTCGGCCGATAGCGCTGACTCCTCGTCAGCGCGCCTACCGTCCGACAGGGGGCGCTAAGAATGCGAACGGCGCCCCCTCTGGCGGCCCTTATCGAGTGTTCTCTTACTTGGCTGAACTGACTTGATCCACGCTTATTTATGGCTGTCCCCGCCGCTTGACGTAGGTGAGAATTATGGGCTAATTTCCAGGCAGTCATTAAGGTCTTAATGGCGTCGTGGACCTGAAACTCCGTCGCCTGAACGATCTGATGGAAAAGCGGCTTTGCCGATGTTGGCTTCGAGCGACTTATGGCCTCGGACGACGGTCGTAATTTAATCGGCTGACCTCTCATAATTTAGGACTACCAATGCGCATCATATTTAATTACTAACTGTCTCTTTCTCTTGCCAATAAGCAACTGAAATATTTTATTAACCTTAAATATTATAATATTTTGTTAAATATTTTTTTAAAAATATTTTCTAAAAATTTATTTATAGATTACGAAATATAAATATAGATTAAAATATCAAATTAATAAAATAATGTGTAATGTGCGTGTTGTGTGTGATGTGTAATGTGAAGTATGTCTACAGGCTGTGGTGCCTCTAATTGTGGCACGGAGATGTTTGTAATTGCTGTGTTAAGTGTATGTGTATAAACCTTCATACTATTAGTGGTATAATAAATAATTTGAAAATATTTTATATTTATTACGAATGCTTAATATTCAATATTGCAATATATAAATAATTATGTATTGTATACTTTTATATTAATTTTTATTATAACTCACGTTACGAATTTCATACATAAATAACGCCTTATTCTCTTGGAATATATCAACTGCGCTGAATTTTTCATTATATACGCTGAGGACTCGACACATCGTAGCGTTTTGTGCATGGTTAGTATTACGCCGGGTGACGTGAAATAATCGGGTGCTTCTGGTATTTCTGTACGGAACTCTGAAGGGAATGCTGCCAATCACGTATGAGCTATCGAATTTCTGGGTAATGATATTATATAGAAAAGCTATATCTGTGAGAGTACGCCTTTGATCAATAGTTTTTATCATTGTCGCTAGTAAGATACTGCCTAACCTGGTTACGTTGGCAATATTAAAAAAAATAGCAAATGTCAACATTAAGATATCTAGTAGTTATTTTTCTGTAATGCAGACTTTTACGGTCCTTTGAATGTAACACACAATCCGAAGAGAAACAGATTAAGATTGTTTGGTTTGTAATTGATTTGTGTGAAATTATTATTAATTAGAAATTTACTTATCGATCATAAACAATATTATTACAATAAATATTACCTACCGCCAGTTCTAAGGTAGACTTTAATTGCTAATAAAGATTGTATCGTCAAAATTGTACAAATTAGGTAATGTTATTAATAGTCAATGGGTTACCATATATTAACACGTAATATTAACATATACACCTAAATAATGATGAAATATAAATTTTATAAATTAAATAAGTTTAAATTGTTTATGTTTATTACATAGTATTTTAAATTGTTTATGTTTATTGCATATTATGCTACATATGCATTCACATCTTATACTCTACTATTGTAGCGTAATTGAATAATAAAAATAATGAAAGATAAAAAAATAATATTAAAATGCATTAAAAGAATTGAAATAATATAAAATAAATAAGAAAAAAAAACTAACTTCGGAAAAAGTTACTATAAAATAAATCACAAATTTAGTAAATAGGCAGAGGGGAAGGTTGTTTCATTACTAGCCACCCGTTAAAATTTACAAAAAAAATACTATTATTGTGTTAAAATTTAAACATGTGAAAAAAGGTCAAATGTTTTTTAGATTATGCCGTTAATGACGCTTGTAGTTGGAAGACTTTTGGGTAAATAATTTACTACTACTGAATAGTAGTATTATTAGTAGAGAAGTATTATAGAAGCAGTTGATATTATATGATAGCTATAGGGTGTCATAGCCAATATTGTTTAAACCAAACGATTGAAATAAAATTATTAACCCCTATTTAAAAAAGTTCTTGTTATATTGCCAAATATTTTAAAAATATATTTTTTATATACTGTAATATTGTCTCTACATTAGGAAATCCGTCTTAAAATCTAAAACCTTTCTAAACTATATAGGTAACATGTATTTAGGTAGATTAACAAGTTGATCAAGTTTTCAATGTGAAATCTATGGGCGATTATAAGTAATCGTAAATTAGATGAGATAAAACATCTATGTCTCTAGCTTAAACAAGATTTTTAAAGCAAACCAAAGCTAAATGGAAAAAGTTTCCTCGCGTAAAAAGGAGCGGAAAACCTTTTTAACCATTTATTGTAATATTGAAATATTAAAGAGATAATATGAATTGTTTATCTCTAGTCTGAAGACACACTTTTTCCATGTCCATATATATTTACATTTCATTAATTTTAATTTTTTTATTGTATGTATGTAAGCATCAGGTATCAGTTGCGCAAATTGTAATAACACACAAATAAAGGTTGCAAAATATGTTATTTTCGATGAATCATTATTATTATTTTTTAAAATAAATAAATAAATAGGCGAAAATCAATAGACTGAAAGTATCGATTGAAATTGACCATTTTATAAATTGATTGTTTGTTAAAGTTAGCCGATCGCGTGATACTGAAAATGGTAGCGCCGATTACGAGCTGTTCTAAATCAATAACCGTAATTTTCAAGCTCAATTATATTAATTACATTTGGAATATATTTCCATCTGTCAAGACTGTAAATTGTTAATAAATCTATTATTTATTTATTTGCGGTGTAGTCAAACCAAAATCCACTTATTCCTTAGACTCTCTACCAGATTAGGGTATACAAAAGATAGTGAAGGTAATATTCATTAAAACAGAATTACTCGTGTTGTCGAACGCTTATTTAACCGTTTATCGATCTTGGGTAGACAGGTCAGTTTCCACCGCGTTAATTTATTTAATTTTTTTGACTACATAATAAAACTAAATATTTACAGTTAAAAATAGGTATTTATTTTGAAATATTGCCCAAAGGTTCAGGAGCCCTGCCCCGATACGTATCCGGCGATGATCACAGGGTCGTACATTGAGATACAATATGACCAGGTAGACCAGTCCAGATCCGGACAATTTGTTCTGTTCCTCTCCCTCACTCGGACTGTTCACCTCTCTTTCAGCCGCACGCGGCCATCTTGACTTTATCTCAATCCTTTGTAGTTAAATCGCTACCTTATACGAGCGTTCGATACCATTACACTCGTTTGGCATTTCTAACTCTTTTTTGCGGGAATACGCATCGCTCGACACTGAAGTGTATTGTTTCATATAAATATGACTCAAAGGAATAGTATCGGCTGGTTACATGTAATTTCATTATTTCTAGAGACATTCTCGATTCGTTATTTCGTGCATATAAATTGTTTGACTTGGGTCCAAACGCATAAAAGTTAGAAAAAAAATATATTTTCTATGTTATAAATCTGCTTTAATTCCTAAGCTACTATCGTGCACAGGATGTGCTGAAAATCAGCACCCTCCTCTCTCAGAAAGGAGGGCAGCGGAGCACACTCCTTTTATTGGAAAATGCTATTAAACTTACGTACCGAAAATTTATTTTTATTTTAAATTTTTCTATAAAGAAATATTTTCTTTCTTTCTTTCATTTATTTATCTTTATTAGGGAAATAAAACAGTTACATAAAAAAAATATAATGTAAAAAATATTATAAAGTTTTTTTTAAAAAGTAGTGGGTTTAGTAGAAGAGGGTTATTGTGATGGTTTTTTTTTGTCTTTTTGATTAAAAGGGAAATTATTTAAAAAGTAGTTACAATCATTTATTTTTCTAACTATCTAGTTTATGAGTTTGATGGATGGATTGTAGGTCCCTTACAAATATATCGACGCTTAGAATTTAAAATTTGTTAATATATTATTATAAAATATGATTATTTTATGCCCTTCTCAACTAAGCCAAATTTGATTGTGCTTGTCAGGTTAGATGAGGTAGTGACAAAGCGTTAAAATGGTTTGACTATAATATATGGATTCGAAACCAAGACCTCTGGGTCAATAGTCAAACCTAGAGTAACTTGACTCCCTATGTGACTGAAAAATACGACCTAAATTAAAATAGGTTACTTTTTTTTAAAACACAGCTTACAATCAGAAACATTTTTGAACCAGCCTTTGATTAGTATGATCTTAGGCATCCATTCAACGTTTTTATTTCATTTAATTTGCATATATCTTCCTGCTCCACTGAGTACCTGTTTCAAAAAATATATATACTACTGTTAATTTTGTATATTTTCAGTCATATTATGAGCAAAACAGCGACCAAATTTCAGTGTGTAATCAGCACTGTAAAAAATACAACGGTGCAATTATACGTAATCAGATAAACGTAAGTTTCTTTCTAAATATGAAACAAATACGAGTCACATTTGATTGCATGTTAGTAACGCGTTAAATGCTTCGTCTTATAAGCATTATGTTTAGCTATATTTTCAGACAATTAACCAAAATGATAACTTATCTATCTAATGAAGGTGCTTGCGCAAGTTTTTCATCAAAGATTTTATTCATAGTTATGGTTTTCGTCAAACAATTTGTTAATATTAACGTGCATAAGTTTCTCGCAGTGGCTACTATATCGGTGCTCGTCGCCAACTCTGCGCCCCTGCCGCCCCCGAGGCCGTAAATTTGTGACCGCCCTGGACCCCACTAATGATAAAGAAAAGCGCCCCCCGAGACGAGGGGGCTCTCCTTGATTTGTGTGCGTATGACGACGTGATGAGCCATAGTCAGCTTATCGCGACTTTGTTTCATAATATATTAATAAAGACATTTATTTTATTGGTAATATTTATTTATCTCTTGCTACGCTTTAGCATAAAATGAAATTTAATGTATCTTTGTTACCAGATCGAATCAAATTGCATTTGAGTGGCCATTTGAAGTACCCGTTTTTTTCTTCTTAGCGTAGTATTTGAGGAATGAAGAATGCTGGGAAAAATAAAGCACGCCGCACACCACACGGCTCGCCCGGACGCAATCTACCATCAGCCCTAATTATGCAAGTGACATTCGCGATAGTGGGGCCCGATAGCATTGTTCGAGTTACGAGCTGGCCGGCCGAAGAATTGTCCGCGTCGCGTCGCGTCGTCGCTGAAACGGGCGCAGTGCGCGCTCGTCTCATTTATTAACCCTTCAGTGCGAGCGCTGCGTAGTAATCGTCAACTGTGAAGATTAGCACCGATCAGATAGATATGAATATTTTTTTTTATTTTATTTTATTTATATAACAGCGATCCAAGAAGACAATTCTTTAACACTACATTTACATGGCCAAAAAAAAATGTACCAAACATGAAAATGGTTGACAACAACAAATTAATAAATCAAACTTAAACAATGTGTACTGTGTGTGGAGTGTGGTACAATTTGTGGCATCGACATTTTTGCGCTCTCGCGTGTGTGTGTGTTTATGTATGTGGCGCGTGTGTGTGATGTGTCTATGCGTGTGTTTAGTGTGTGTATATAAACCTACATATTATTAGCGATAAATGAAATAATTTAAAAAAATAAACTTACGAATGCTTAATATTTTAATGAATATAATATTTATTTATACATTTTACACTAAATATTATCATAACTTGCCTTACGAATTTCACGCATAAATAAACCCTTATTCTCTTGGAATATATCAACTGCGTTGAATTTTACATTATATGCGCTGAGGACTCTACACATCGTCGCGTTTTGTGCATGGTTAGTATTACGCCGGGTGACGTGAAATAATTGGGCGTTTCTGGTATTTCTGCACGGAACTCTGAAGGGGATGCTGCCAATCAAATAAGAGCTATCGAATTTCTGATTAATCACATTATATAGAAAAGCCATGTCAGCGAGAGTACGCCTAAATTCAAGCGTGGTCATCTTATAATGAGAAATTCCCTCCGCGTAAGTCGAAAAATATGAAAATGTTCGGAAATTTAGATGTTTTAATAATAGTTTTTGAACATTTTCGATGCGACTAATATTAATTCTATATTGCGATGACCATATTTGTGAGCCATACTCTATGACGCTCCTAACAAAAGCGTTATCAAGTGTTACAATAGAATTTGTACTGTGAAGCGGTTTGCATAACGAAACCGTTTTTTAAATGTTTTTTGAACTATATGCTCGATATGTTTATTATAACTTAATTTGCAGTCAAGGGTCACACCTAATTCGCGTAAGCTATCAACGTCCTCAATCAAAATATTATTAATTTCATAAGAAAAGCATTTTTTTTTATTATTCACCGTGAATGAAATTTTCTTAAATTCTGGCTGGATTTAGACTTAACTTATTACTGACGCAGTATGCTGACAAGCGGTAGAGATCAGCTTGTAACAGTAAGCAGTCGAAATACGTCTTAACAGTTTTATATATCTTCAGATCATCTGCGTATGATATATGTTCTGAGTTAAAGAAACACATATAAATATCATTAATGAAAACGTTAAAAAGCAGCGGACCCAAATGCGACCCTTGTGTTACCCCTGTCGGAATATTCATAAAGTTGGTTTTGAAACCACTCACGACGACTGTGTGACGGCGCTTGCTAATGTAAGATGTAAGCCACCTTAATAAATCACCATGTATGCCTAATAAGTATAATTTATTTATTAAAATTGAATGGTTAACCCGATCGAAGGCTTTAGAAAAATCAGTGTATATCACGTCTACCTGATGACGATTATCCATATTGTTTGTTATATAATCAGTATACTCCGATAAATTGGTAATGACAGAACGTTTTCTCATGAATCCGTGTTGCTGTGTCGAAAGCGACCTGACTATGGAAGGATATAGTTGGTCGTATACAATTTTTTCAAACAACTTACTAAAAACATTTAAAATAGAGATTGGCCTATAATTCTCTATGAGATCTTTAGGGCCGCTTTAATGTATCGGTACGACATATGCTTCCTTCCATTTGGATGGAAAGACACCTTCGCTTAAGGACCGATTGAAGATGATCGTCAGCGGCGCGGCTAATTGAAAGTGAAAACGTCATTCCTCCTTACACTGTGTCGTCACCACGGGCATACATCCCCGTTCTAACCTTCTGCAAAATACACACGAATAAATAATACAAAAGATATAGGCGTAAAAAGAACATTATATTTTAATTTACATAATATTTCAATTATAAAATGGCACTACTAAAAGTATCAAAATAAATAATTGTGAAATAATTGTATATGACCTAGGCTATAGCAATTATTTAAAATAAAAATGTTAGCAACTCAGTAGCTCTTCTAACTGAACTCAATTTATACTATGATATGCTAATGCAAATATTATTTGCATCTGAAATTAAATGACCAAATAACCAGATTGTTAGATAATGGTTTCTTAATAGAAAGTGAAGCAGGTGTGAAGTTTGATACTTCTTGATTATACAATAATTCCCCTTTGAGGTTTTGGGAAGGGTAAAAATAAAAAATAGTTCTTGAATCATAGGAATCATACCTCGCAATGGATATTAAAAGCATTAGAATACAAAAATTTGTCAGTAAAATCCATCTTAAAATCGTCTTTGAAATATTTCGATGATAACATCAAAATAGAAACTCCCATAGATTTTGAACCGTGATAAGTTGTACGCGTTTCCCAAGAATCAAATAAATAAATAAACCGCATTAAACATATTTTGGTGTCAAAAAAAAAAAGACAAGAAAATTCCGAAATTTAAATAATTTAAGGTCATAAGTAAAGCTTTACATATTTCAAAATATGTTGCCTATGTTTTTAGTATTTCAATAGATTGAGCGTTATATAATATCCATCGATTTGAAAATACCACGAGATGTATTAATGTGATAATATATAATTTGTAATTCCTATTTATAATTTCCAGTAATTATATTTTATTCAATATTAGGATTATCTTTTTAGTACTTTTATATCCGAATCATACAGTGGACAGGTCTCCCATTTCAGACAGACAATAGAAATGTACTAAGCAAACGAGTTCTCATAATTTCAGAAAATATATCAATAATAAATATATAGGTACTTTCCCTAATTGACATTCACTCATCTCAGGGTTAAGATGGCCCATCGCACGGTCGTAATGTATGATCAAACTTGGCTAAACAGTTCTTAATAGCGGGGCCACTGCATCCTGGGCCAACAGGACAGGGACGGGGACGCCAAGAGGGAGGAGAGAGGCGACGGGCAACTTCGGCGCGGTGCAATAATTTCAGCGGCTGCGTTCACCCGCCCGCCCGCACTTTGGCCTCTGGACAATGCGCCCGATCTCTGCCCACAAAAGGCAGTGCCAGCCTATTTATACTCGTATAGGCGTGAAATGTGTTTATTGTGTAACGTTTTAATAACGAGGGCGTTTAATACGCCTTTTAGGGCGATAATGTATTGGCAGATACTAATGACAGATCTATGGATAATGACAGACTGCACTAGTTTTCCTAGCTTTTGACCAATAGAACTGCCTTATTTACGAGTAATAAAATAAAACAAGAATGGATTAACAAGCCATCATATGATATCAACTGCTTCTATACATTGACCAGAACCTGACGTCTTGCAGCTAGGCGTTGCAGGCGTCATTAACAGCATCTTCCCTTCAGACTTCTTCCACCTTTGGTACCTGACATTTATTTATTTTGGAGAACAACAGCTGACAGAAATAAAATGACAATAAAAAAAACAATTAAAACATAAAGCCAATGGGAGTTTTTTTCCAAACTTAATAAAATAGAAAAGTACATTCGGGAGCAAGGTTGGAATTAGGAAGTAGAAGGGGTTGGGGAATTTACATAATTAGCAGAATATAAAACACAGCATAACTCCTTAAAAATAATTGATTTCACATATACAAATAAATATAATACTCTAGGGTTAGAGCTAGAGTATACTCTCTTGAATACTGGGAAGGTAGTGTTGAATATATCGATGTCACTTAACACATGTTAAGTGACATGTGTTATATTACATAAACAAGACTGGAAGCCTGTTAATAACGGGTCAGATTTTTGGAAATTGCAGTGGTAACAAGTGTTTTATATATAAAACACTTGTTACCACTGCAATTTCCAAAAAGTAAAATATAATAGGTACACTACAAATTACCACACATAAATAACGGATTTTATTAAGACTGAAAACCTTGGAAATATAAAGAGAGAGAAGTCGGGGGATCTGCGCGCGGGTTCACTCTTTGCTCTGCGAGTCAGCGTGCTTGGTACACTCACAGTGTCTGAAGTCTTGGACTAAATATTATATTTTTGTTATATAATTATGTTGTATAATATTTAAATGTGTTATCTAATAAATAATTATTCATTTAACAGATAAATATGGTCAGCGTAGATTAAAATAAAAAACTTTTACATACGCCATGAAAATCTTTATATAAAATTGTACGATTACTTAAAGTTTTACGATAGGCAATACAATACACATCTAAAAGGTCTCGCCAAAATTATGATTAGTAAAATATGTTGTAACCAGATCCATTGATGCTTGTCCACTATTATAAATGACTCACATTCGTGGATCGACATCTAAGGGATATTCAATTATTGAGCATATTTTGGGTTTCTAAATTATTTATATAAAGAGTTCTGGGAGCAAGGTGATAAATTTGGCCTTTTGGCTTTCAAATTAAGAATAGTTGAACCCAGAGAATCGAAGGCTATTGGCTATCAGAACCTAGCTAGGTTCTTCTAAGTCTTACGAGCTCGTAAGACTTTTTAGTGTAATAAATCAATGTAGGCAAAACAATATTTCCTTTACGGATGCAGTAAGCCGATGATTTCCAAGGTTTTTGCTGTTCTTCGAGCACATCAAAGTCTTGAAAGTTCCAATTATCATATTTTTTTTACTTTAACAAGCTTTATTAGTCAGTTGGGCTACCCTAGGTTAGAAATGTATAGGTACTTCAATTTATATTGGAGGTAATTATTTATTCAGAGTAACACAAAACACAGACTTTTCAAAAAAATAACAGTTTGAGTATTCGTTACTACTAGTGTTTATGTATTTTTATATTAATTTGAAAATAATATACGTTCGCTGAAATCATTTTCAGATGAATCAAAGGCTAAATTTAATGATTTTGTAGAAATTATGTTATATTTCACCTATAGACAAATATACAAAAAGTAAACCATTATGCAATAAGTAATTTTACACATAGCTTCATTCATAATATCGTTTATTATGTTTATCATTTAAAGTTTATGTGTAACAATAATTACGGTGTTTATACTGATTGTAATATATTTTTTTGTCTAATTGTTTGACGGGATACAGTTACAAATTGTTTGCTTAGTTTAGTTTATGCAATTAAAAATATTATAGTAGAACAGCATATTAAAATATGCTGAAATAAATAAACTGAAATAAAATACACCGATTAAATAATTAATAGACCGAGAAATTGGATTATCTCACCTTTCTCTATTGCCTAACAGATGGCGCTCACCGTACAAGTTTTGTCCAATGAAAATAGATTTATATTTTTTTTTAGACTGTGAAATAAATTAATAAAAATCCATAGGTTAACCACAAAGCGCTGTGTTTTTTGTGCATTGACATATTTATTCATAATAAAATTAATATTGTGTAGGTAGAAATTATGATTTATTAAATCTACGTACTTTTACGAAAGTAAAAAAATGATATTTTTATATTTTATTATTTTAAGTTGCCAAAAAAACCAGATATGTATAATATGTACCACATAAACATGTTTAGGCACTTACATTTCTAAACTGATAAATGATAAATTACACCTTCACTAATAAATGACTATCGTACCAAATTTGTAGATCAAATTCAAAATATCGACTGATTATAATGATTTCATTTTCATTTTTCATTGATTCAAAAATACAGATAAGAAAAAATAAGAAGTTGCCACCGTAAATATAACGGACACAAAATCAATCTACAAAACTCTATTGTTTTGTAGATTGATGATCACTATTAAATCGAATTAACACTTACCCAGATCAATTACAAAACGATGTAATGGTTATATAACTAAACGTCCCAGGTTGTAAAACTATCTAAAAAAAAATGTTATTTAAGAATTTAATAAAAAGTAAGTACTTACCTACTTATAAATTAATATATTCTTGAAAAATATATAATTGAAATTCAGTGTTTTTTAAAAGTTTTAAGTTTGAGATTTTTTTGAGGAATTATTTTTGAACTCATTTTTTATTACCACGTTGATAATAAAAATCATTAAGAAGTCTAATAATGTAACGAAATAGTTCTATTCCTTTCTTAGGGTTAAATCATTTTTCATGTTCACCTATCTATAATCCCAAGACGGATGAATATCGGATAGAATGACAACATCAATAAGCATGATGCCTTTCAATTATCGTCCAACTAACGTCCTTTTGTGACCTCTCACTAAGAGACCTACGTATACAAATTATTGTATATAAAATTCACCGAATAACGTCAGCAGTCACTTTAATAAAAATGTCTGCAATGCTATATTCCAAAACGGGTAAAAAGATATTGTTTTCTTTCATGATAAATCTAGCACCACTATATTCAATGTATTCACCTATTCTCTATTTAACATTTTTTCTCCTTATCCTAGTTTTCTAGCAACTAATATTTTTTTAAATTAAAATATCAAAATATTATTTTTTTACTGTTTTTAGATTAGGATTTTGGCCAGTTGCTGTAGTTTTTCCAAATACAATAAAATAAATTAGGTTGGTACCTACTGCACGTTTAAACTTCACGGTAATTATTCCGCGTGTAATAAATATTACTTTCCCAAATATGTGAGTGAAATTTTTGAAAAAAAGGGAAAGATTATTTTTTTAAGCATTCTAGTATATTATGTAATAAACTTAAAGAATTATAATATATCTTTGAATACATACTTTAGCTTGGTATTTATCATATAAATTCGCAAAAATATTTGCCACCTGACGTCGCAACAGTATTAAAATATATATTTAATCTCCGTATGAATGCAAAATTATGAATACATCAGTAAGTTTCATTACATTTAGTAAGTTAGATCTTAATATGAGTTGGCGATTGGAATGAGCGGCGATCGCGCGTCAATGCGCAGTAAGATTTATGTGCGCGTCGGAGATTCGAAACATCCGGCTGTAATGACGCGATGCGCGCCGCGCCGTTCATCCCTCAACGGCCTGTAAAGCGATCGCTCTCGCGCCGAGCGCGCAATCGGGTACGAACATAGTGACGCGTCGTGAGGCGCGCGGTCACGTCATGTTCATTTATAATTTATAATATGTAATAATATTTTATTACATTTTCTCCAGAAATACAATAATCCTACACTTTAATACAATTTTAACAAAAAACAAAAAAAAAAAACATAAAATATTAAAAAATAAATGTGAGTCGTATGAGGAGCGTAGGTATGTACAATAATTTTGAGGCTGTCTTCAGATTGAGCAATTTCTGTTATGCTGAATGACAGGTTGCTTTGAACACATTAAGCTTAAGTAAGTAAAAGTAACCATTTTTTGAGGTTATTTATTTTATTTCCACGTTTCTGTCATGTATCTCTACTAAAAATGAAATCCGTATCATCAACGAATACTATTATCTCTCCCAAAGAAATTTTATTTGATAGATCTTTTATATATATATTGAATAGTATCGGATAAAAAATACTACCCTGAGGGACTCCAAAAGATTAGTTAGTAGGTCACTACCATGAGATCCCAACTTTATTGTCTGTGTGCGATCTGTTAAAAAGCTTTTTTTCATTAATATTTTATGTGACACTATCGAAAGCTTTTACCAAGTCTAAAAATAGGACTAAAATATTATTATTGCTATTCAAGTTATGAGCAATTTTATTGGTTAAAGTTATGATTGCATCATTTGTACTTTTATTTTTCCTAAATTCGTATGGCTATTACTAATAATGTTGTAGCTATCAATATAATTTATTCGCTGGTTTTTCATTGCACCTTCCAAAAGCTTCGATACTACCACGAAACATCTTGGAATTGCCCTATCATCTAATTTCCATTGAGGGAACTCATGTTCATGATGTAGTTGAAGTCTTAAAGGTGCTGATTTTAAAGCGCGAGCATTGGCATACAAAACGTTGGTTCGTCCTACCCTTGAATGCTGCTCATCAGTATGGGATCCTCACACCCAATGTCTTAAAGACGAATTAGAAGCAGTTCCGAGAAAAGCAAGCCGGCATGTCTTTAGGCGTTTTAATCGACATGATAGATAGTCCATCTGAATTAATTTCAACTCTTAATTGGGTCCACTAGGTAGAAGACGTTTCGAATTCAGATTAAATAGTTTATATAAGACTGTGACGAATGAGTCTGCCTGGTTTGCTTTAAGATCCCAACTCTCTAAGCCTCCTTATATTGGTCGTATTGACCATCCTTCCAAGATAAAACCTATCTTGAGAAAACGGAACATTGGGTTCAATTCGTTTCTTTCCAGAACAATTCGGTAGTGGAATACTCTTCATAGGTCAGTATTTGATCCTTTTCCTTGTTCCAAGGCTGCTTTTAAGCGTAGGTTGCGAGTTGTTAAGCATAATTTTTCAAAGTTCAACAATATCACAGGAGCTAGCTCCTAAATATTGTAATTACCTAATAATAATAATAATACTATGTTGGTAACAAAATAGGCCAAAAACTTAAGATTTGTTCGGGTCACAGTTTTTAAAGATCGTCCATATTACTGCTGCTTTCAAATGCTTAGGGAAGACGCCTTCGTTTATGCTTTTATTAAATATAAATTTTAATTAATCTAGAATGTTTCATTTTGATTCTTTAATCATTTTAGCGTTTAGATTGTCAACTCTTAAATAATAGTTTATTCTGATTTTATCTATAACTGGCCTATTTATTAAGGCGATTTCTTATCGATGCTTAGCATTGCAAATTTTTCCTTTATTTCGTGCAGACATACTTTGGTTTCTAAGGTTAATTTATCACCTATAGTAAGTAGCAAAGTATTGATTACATGATTGCAGAGATCTTTTCAGTGTTTTTCAATAATTAGAGTTACCGTTACTAGTTGTTTTAAGCTCAATTTACTCTTTTTAATTGCTTTTGTATTCGTTACTTTTTTTATAGCCGCACCACAGTAGATACATTTACCAATTTAACCCAATGCATCCACCTAAATGGGCTCCTTCCACTCCTCTTGCATCCATCCAGTCATATGGAGTCTATAATAATAACAACTACTTATTCTTTAAGGTGTGTTTTTTTTTAGAATTTTACTTACCAGTAGCATGGTAAGGATGAAGCATAAACCTACCTATAATGAAAAATAAATAAATAATATAGTTTCTTAACAAATAACACTAAAAATCGCAGGACCAATTAGATGGGTTTCTTATCGAAAATGGTCTGGGGATCCGGTGTATATAGTTTAGAAATTGTTAGAACTTTCACTAACCGAGTTTGCAACTTGATTGTAATTAGTAATTTATTTATTTAATTCCAGCAAATGTTATAAAGACAATGGTACAATGCAAAACACAACACAATTGCACAACTATTCTTATACAAATAATGATTGCCCTACATTACATTAAATGTTAATATTAGGCTTACGTAGAAGTTTCACTGTGGCCCTTAATGCCCCGAAGAGTGACCATGTATCACTCAGTAGGCGAGACGTGATTTGCTGTTGATATTGTTTGGAGTGAGCGTCTAATTTGTAAGCGACGACATGCGCAACGCTTGCCGAGCGCGGACGGACTAAGCGGTCGCCGCGCTGGGCTGCGCTGCGCTGCGCACATTCCGCGATGACCGCATCAACAGCACTGGCTGTTGATGGATTTATCAACGGGAAACAGAGCGCATTTCGACTATCTCCGGTTGACGGCAACGACCAACTTTCTTAAAACCCGGTGGTCAGTAGAAAAAGCTAAAACCAATCAATCGTATTGTTTTTACCCTATAGGTTGTCCGCTTTTGAAATGCAATTAAAGATCATAATTATAAATAAATAAACACTCGTGCGAGCACACATTTTTGGCGATGTGCGGTGTCCATCTGTGCAAGGTGTGGAATGTGCAAACCAGGCAATGGGCCATAAATGGCAATAACTTCGTTGAACGCGACTCTGTCTATGGCTGTGAGCGAACGCCATTTCGTCACCGCTATGAGCCAACTTCAGTATTTGTGATTTAAACGGTGTCGCCTTATAACGCGCACGTCACTTGTTACATAAACAATACACTCTCTCCCTCTCTCACGCCATAAAACACCCTCAATAATTTGCGGGAATATTTTTCACTGCTTTAATTAAGATGTTCCTACCTCTTTCGGCGTGCAGGATAATAAAATATTTCTTGTAGATGTGGTAAATGTATATTTTTAATAATTTGTGTCCTTAATGTATGTAATGACTGCTGGTTTCAACATGCAATATTTAAAAATCAAATCTGGTCATAATTTACAGACAGAGAAAAGTATAAAATCATGGAATAAGTGTTTGAGGCATTTTTTTTTTGTTATTTTCTTGTGTACACCTTAACTTAAGCAGGACAACGAATATAATATTTTTACTATCGCTAAGTAAATGAAGTTATTGATATTAAATGATATGAATATTTATTTCTCTAGAATTCTTGTTTAAAATCCCAAAGCAACTTGACTACCGTTGGAATAGGTAACATTTTATATAAAGAAAGAACATATTTTAATAAGCATTCTGTGACGGTTAAAAGATTTGTGTAATACCTCGGTATATAGTTAGGTGCTATTATTTATTTATTAATTAATCTATAGCATAGATTATTTGATAGTAACATAACATACATAGGTATTTGTATAACATAACTAAATTTAAAAAAAAGTTTCATTTTAAATAAAGATATTATCAATAAACTTCATTATTCTTCGCTGTTATTTATTATGTTCGTCGCGCTACGCCCCGTGTCGATCATATCTAGTTCAAATACTTAGCGAAGGTGTGGCCAAGGTCGGGAACAGCCAGTTGAAAGTATCGTGGCCAGGTGCTTAACTCCGCCCATCCGAGCTTCACCGCGAAAAACGTATAACGATTTCAAACATTCGAATTTTATTTAATTTGAAATTCATTTCTCTCGTAATTGGAAAATAAAATCCAATATATTTTGCTGATTAATTAATTGTTTAGTGGTATAGATCAACAGACTAAAAGGACGTAGTGATCTTGTAAAAGTGTATAAGCGTTAAAAAGATCCATTTTTTTACGTATGCTCATTTTATTGCGATAGTTAGTCATCACAAATCAGTCATCCTCAGTCCATTTCAGTCCCAAATAGGCTGCCGCCAATTGTGGAGCTGGTGTGGTGTGGTGTGGTGCCTGCCTGTCCACGCCTGCTCATTACTCCTCGTCGGAAAACAGACACAACTTATAATTCACTCGCTAGGTTTCACTTCACGCGCGAGATACCTATCAAACCGTAGATTTTCGTCGGGTGAATGATTTAAAAGGGCGATAATTGACTAACTGTCCGTTTTAAATAGACAAAAACTGGGGATCTTATTAATCAAACTCGGATGACAGTCGCCTGTCCAAATAACAAATTATAACTACACACAAAATCATAATAATAAACCACACAGCTAAAGGAAATGGATAACTTGTATTACACCAGTAAAGAATATATTAACTTCGAACTATTATTATATCTACCACTTGTTTAGGTATGTTTTTGACTTTTTTGTTGACGTTTAGGTTAGCTTTGAAAGCTTTAGGTTAGGTTTGCTTTCGATTGCTGAAACACTTAGTGCATTCTGAGTAACCGCGCCCTAATCATTATTACAGTAACCTTACTGCCATTGACAAAGGGTTCAAATAGCGCAAGGGTTTCTAACAGATATGCTTGTTGATTAATAAAAAAAACGAATTATTTCCGATATTTCATTCATTTCCTGATTCACATATCTACGCTCAAAGATCTTTATTGCACATAGTTTACTTTAACTAAATACGCATAGCAGTTATAATTTAACTAGAAAAACTGGTTTAAACGGTTTTAGCGTACAAACTGGTACACCCCTATTTTACGATCAAACCAACATATTTCCTACAATGTCAAATTATTAGTTTTTTATTGACATTTACGTAAATTTTTTTATTGACATTTATGTGTATTATTATATTATATGTGTATAGGTATTAAATAGGATTACATATGACAAAGAAAATAATAACAATAATGAAGACATTACCATATACATAAATAGCAACCGTCAAATATTAATGAAAATATAAAAAAAACATTACATTGTTTATATATAATGGAATGAGAATTTGTTTATTTCTTATATATCAGCACATGGCATAGACATATTTGTATATGCCACTTCTGTGAAAAGGTTACATTTTTGTTTTTGTAGGGTAGGTACTTAGATAATAAACGTAATTTACACTTTATTACCATCATGCTGCTATATTTAATTTAGGAGTTTATACTTATGGTAATATATTTAGGTAAACAGCTATTTTATTTGGTCACTTAAAATTATTACCACAATCAGTTAAAAAACGTATATAGATTATTTTTTTAAAAATTTAGTTATACACCGTATCCGTTAGTGGTCATATTAAATATGTGTAAATGTCCGCTTAAACTTGATATATGTTAAAAAAATGTTTATATAAAAACTTATTCTTGCTATAAAAAAAAATATTTTTTGCAAAATTGATTTATTACATGGCTTTTTTAAACAAAAATTTTTCACAACTTTGTAAACCGCCCATATTTACCGTCTAAAATCGAACTAAAAGTACCATGTCGCTGAACTAGAGACGTTCGTAAGTTTGAAATACCCAAATTTAAGACCAATTACGCTAATAATTCCTTTTTATGTAGAGCACTAAATTATTAATTTTAAAGACGTAGATATATTTTACTTAACCGACAAATCATTTATAAATTGCATTCGAGACACCATTTCGTACCATAAAAATAACAGTTTATACTCTCACACACACGTGCCCATACACGCACGCACAAGCTTACACACATTATTACTTTCGCACCTACTACACAACGCACAGTAACGATTTATTTTATCTTGTAATATGTATTTAGTATTTAGGCTTGCGATTTTATGTTTATTTGCATATTTTTTCCATTTTATCTTTCTATTTTATTTTGTTTTATTACTGTTACTGTTACTGTTGTTAGATTTAAATATGTAACTCATAATCGACATTATAATAGTTAATATTGTATTTTTTATTATCTTGGCGCTGTATAAGTTAGCCGATAAATATAAAATAATCGATATTGAGCAGTTATGCTTTTCGCCTCTATTTATTACATTCTAAAATTTGTAAAACACTGACTATTTAATTGATTTCTTTAACGAAAAAAAAAACGTTTTGTTTACATAAAATAAAAATAGGGTGGTTGACAATTCTAACCATTGCCCGTGTTTATAATGAATAACCTTAAAAACGTATTTCTATGCTAATATCTAAAATACTAATAACGGACAAGTGTAAATTTTGTACAGAAAGATGCTCTTGACCGATCCAGGGATCGGAAACCATAAAAGAGCGTCCCGGACGCGAAAGGAGCGAAACGGCGAAACGCATTTAGAGCGGCGAGTGTACACAAAACGCGTTCATTGTAATAAAACGGCGGCAGTAACGCGACGTGAACCCATCTTTGCATAAAACACCCGCAATTATAAACCCCTGGCTCAGTCCAAACAAGAAGAAATAACATTAAAACATAATTCAGTCGAATGGTGAGGGGAGAGCAGGGGGGGGGGTTATAGCTATTTCCGTGGGGGTAATAATGCGGGGACGGGTAAGGGGGTATTTTGTCTGTTTGAGGACATCGACGGTTCATTCGTCTCGTTGTTTGATAGAAGTATAAACTCGGGATAGATTGTCTGCATACTATAAACGGCGTGACTATGTTCAGTACATAGATTACTAGCTAACCAGGTGGTATTGAGTAGGAATAAAGTGTAACGGTGTCATTAATTATGCCTTTCTTTTAATATAATTCAGTAATCAACAATTACATAAATTAGGTAAGAAATCTAACTAAAAAAAGCCTTGCACTCCGATATTAAAAAGAATCAGTATGAAAATAATACAAACGAAAATCATTTTATTTTACACATATTAATCACTTTGAGACTAACCCAGGGGGTACAGTAGTTGTCATCCACCTCCCCGATGAAACCAATGGCGGTTGGAAATATTGAGAAAAAAAAATCGCTAAGAAACACGCTAGCTGTCAGTTCGAATAGTATAGCGGCAACGCGGTTCCTTTTGTTTTTATCTGTATAACTAAATGCATAATATAAATATTTAATTTAAATTGTAATTGTACAATGTAAATAATTGTCGGGATATCATTCATCATTCTCGATTTTCACTTATTTGGCAGTGAACACGACACTATTCTGCTAAATATTCAACTGGACTGACATACTCGTATATAGTCACTTGATTATATATTTATATGTGCGAGTGTTAAGGAGAGGGGAGTGATGGAGGTGGGTCAGTGACACCTAAATTTAATACGTATATTAGAATTTTTCCGCCATTTCGCTCCGTTTATGTTCCTAAATCACCTTTTACACCCGTGATATTTTATTTATTTTGGCAAGATTGATATTTTATGTAAGTTTAGAAGGGCATTTTTATTAATTTATAATCCTGGTCATTCTGTATATTTTACTTATTAGATTATTATTACGTGTTTAAATGATTTATGTTGTAATAAAACGTTCCATGATTATTAATCAATAGGTATCAAACTTGGGGGTTGCGCAGGAGCCGCGAAAAGTGAGTTAGGGTGAGTTCAGGGAGTGGTGCTTATGTAAAGCACTGCTCCTCTTCCTCGACGGACTCCAACGAGAGCTTCGGTCGCTATGCCGACGTGTGCGTATCGCACGTGCGCATGTATTGGGTTGGGCAGCTTCACCGGCCTGTGTCGTTTGTGTTTCCATAGACCTCTGGCTGGCTCGAGGACACGTTTCGAAGACCTAAACAATGAATAACAAACAAATTTTATTAATATACACCGTTTCCCGAGCACATCCAAAGCCTACAGCTAATTAGCCCGGAGATTTCGAATATTACCTGTAAAGGTACCTCGAATATTCCGAGAAAAAAAATGTAATTTACGTTACTGCTTATAAGAAATAACCACTAGCGCTTTAATAAAAATAATAAATTTCGGGATGAATTATTTACGCATGTTTTAAATAATTTCTTACTTCTAATAGGAAATATAAGCACCCTATAAGGTCTTCGAAAATGGTTTTGAGACCCCGGTAGGTACCTATTTAAATTTTAATCGTGCTGGTCTAGTCGTTATAGTGTTTGACTCAATAGTGAATACACGGTGATCGGAGGTTCGAATCCAGGTTTCGCTTAGTTGAACAGTTTTTAAAATAACATTGTATTTTTGTGAACAATCATAAAAAACAACGAGTAAAAAGTAATTGGGACAACAAACTTTTGGTGTTGGCTACAATTTGTAAAATTTGTATTAGCCAATAAGGGGTCTATGAAACTGAGCGGGCAATCTGTTATACGACGATAATAAAAATATACTTTGAGCTATGCAGTACGATGATAGAATGGTTTGGCACCGAAATTAATCATAATAATTATACATATAAACATTAGCACTTAAATACACTGATTTCTTAAAATCCTAAACAAAATGGAACACACACTGCCATAGAGAACGGGCAGCCAAGGATAATTAAAATCTGGTTGGAGTGAAGGTGCGTAGGTCTTAAGATAGAGGTCATGTAAACGGAGAGCGATTGCAAAAGAAGTTGTGAATTTGTATGTTTTTAATGTAACATGAATGAATAATTAATAATTTAACGATCTATCGAGCCAACGAAAGGTGTCTGGCCTTTACTTTCTGATGAACATCGTGTATAGAGGCCATAAAAGCTATAAAGAACAAGAGCTTTAGCTAAATAAGAGAACGAGGTGCTGCATCATCGACACTATAATTACGGCTCTAACCAATTGAATAAAGTATAAAAGAACAAAAAACGATTTAAGTAAAAGTAGTATTTTAAAATCACTCAAGTAATTTCTTTACGTACAATATTCTCTACAATAATTTCTTTACGAATGACATAACTATAATTTAAGGTTTATTCAATATTTCAATACCTTACGATATCGAATCTAGTAATTTTTAATTACTCGATAAAAGTATTTAAATTATAAATTTGAGCTGAAATGATATTAGTTGGCGGTATGATGTTGGTTTACACACAGAAATAAAAAAATAATAAAACACGCAAGAAGAGATATGGTCCATTTCCAAAAACAGCTAATAATAAATTCTTTTAAATGATTTCAACAAATTGATTCGCACCTTCAGCGGTTTGTATATTTAGTATATATTTTTTTATTTAACGTTATTAAATATTTGTATTGTTCGGCGTTTTTCAATAAATAAGTCCTAACATTCACCGATTCCCGATGTCCAACTTACAACTTGCAAAATATTATAACTTAGTAAGACTGAGTTCATTTTGTTATGATGAGATAAATTAAAATAAACCAATTACCATGTTCTGTGTGTGTAACCTGTGACAATTTTAAAATTTAAAATTCTGAAAGACCTTTTAACAATAATATGATGTAACGGAATGAAAACGTTCAAAAGTTCGTCTAGAATATCAGCATAAAATAAGGATTTAATTTCTAGTGGCTGTTTTTTTTGCCGTCTTACGGATATATATATTTCTGATGGTTAATTGCATAAATAATTTATTAAAGCCATAAAAAATATGCAAACATGTTATTGACCCTTTAGTAATATGAAATATAAAACACGTATTTTTTCAAAATCCAATACAATAAAATTGAAATAGTATGAAATAAAAGATTATAGTAGGTCTTCAAGCTAAGCTATTTCAGAAACAATAAAACAGATGCAATTGGTGTAGAGACGCTCCATTAGAAAATCATTAATCATTAATTGTAAGTATAAATGTGATAAAAAATATTTTAATAAAATCTCGAATATATATTTTTAAATAATAAGATTTAGTAAATATAATTACTCAATATTATTTCTAATGCTAATATATTTCCAGTTTTCTGAAATATGTCCCATTCTGTTTATTTAAAGCAAAGCTAGTAAAATTTAAAATATTTTATAAAAATATTCAGTATCTGCCTGTACTAGGCGGTCGTTCGGGGGTAGTATCACGAAAATATTGTCCGGCAAGGAATGGTTCGTTTTGTGAGTTCCGGCAGTGCTAAAAAGCACCCCTTCGCTCCCCCACTTCCCTCCTGTGTATGTAGAAGGTGTTACGACAAAAGCCTTTCGCAGACGTCGTTTTCATAAACATCCCTGCGAAACCAGGACCTGCTTACCGGCTAGCACCAATGCGGATGTTTTACTTTAATTACAGGAACGCTAAGCAAGATGTATTCTTTACACGGAAATGATTCTTGCTTCGCTTACGTTTCATCGGACGTTCAAGGAAAAACAGTTTAATAATAAATTTGTCGCGGTCGATACACGTAACTTTTTTTAGATAAGTTTTCGGCTTAAACCTGATAAACCTGAAAATATAAAAAAATGAAACGTATTTAAATTTGCAACTTGAAAACCATAAAAATAATCTTTAAAAAAAATAGAGACATCACGTTTTAATTTATACAAGACAAGTAATTTCAATAATAAACAAAACGTAGCACAAAATGATTAGATTTAAAAAAAAAACAGTGCAGATTATGTTATAAATGGGTATGTACGCTCAATAAATATTACAAATAAATAAGCAACAAAAATATAATATACTAGCTGACCCGGCCACGCGTTGCTGTGGCTAAAGTTTTTGTTATAATACATTATAGTAAACAATCTAAGAGGAACAATAAGAGAACATCAGTCACGGAGTCCACTATGCTTTTTCACACAGATGGTATTTGTAAAAAAATATGCTGATCTCCTTATTTGACTTTCTACTACTATAACCCTTTAGTACAATGAAATTATTTACGAACAAAGACGAAAATGTTGATGTTGGTATACAAATTCACTGGATTGAGATTTGAAGGGGAAGTACGTTGAACACAATTAATTAAAATGTTCTTACACTTGATACTAAGCAGAAATCAATAGGTAAAAAATAAAAATGCCTGTAATGGAAGGATGTGGTTTTCCTTGTTTCCGTGGCTCCCATTTTTTACTGGATTTGTTCCATGTGAAATAACGTGGAACATCACCATACACCAATGTCTTCGCGAATTGGCCAAAAACATCAGGTTTTTGACACAATGTAAAAAATTCAGTTAGAGTCGTTTTCGGAGCTTCGAACGCTCTTTGGAGAACATTTTCTTCAGTGAAGTATACACGTTGACCGTTTTCAAGATGTATTGCCAGATGTTGGACAGCAGGATCTCTTTCGTGGATGGGAAAGCTGAGAATATGCCAAATAGCTTCATTGCTGCTAATGTATCTGCCCATTTGGTATCGTGCTATTTCGTCATTTTTATTTATGTTTTTTACTTCAAATATGGCCAAATCACTGCCTTTGTTTACATATTTACAAATATACTTAATTGATTTAACAGAACTGCAAAGCTCAACATTGATATGAGCTTTGTAAGTTTTTGAAAGTAGTGGTGGGTATGGTACCACCCACTGATTATCAAACTCAACTTGATTTGGAAAGTTCGGCAGTCGCATTGTAAATGTGTGGCCACCATTCTCAGTACTTCTGCGGCGATACATTGGATAACCATCAATATCCGTGATCGTGTCATTCGTATACGGCTTTGGGAAGTTTTTTTACATTTTCCATTTTCCATGCACGGTGAGGTCATGTTGAAAACACCGCATGGCCCATGGATCATGTGTTTGGTGACAATATCAAATAATTCTTGATCAATTAATGGGTCTGGAATTTCGGCTGAAATTATTTGATCGATTTCTTCAGGACGGATTCTATCTTTAAGCCAAACCAAAATGTGGGCATGAGGCAAACCTCGCTTTTGCCACTCTATCGTATACAGCCAACAACGTGTGATACCAAAAATTGTATATTTAACAATAAAATCAATTAAGGATTTCAATTTTTGTTTAAACACACGTGCAGTTAAATCATGACGATGAATGGCTTGTTGTCCTGGCAATAGTAAAGTTTGTATCTCTTCCCAATTCGGATTACATGTGAATGTAATAAATAAATCCGGTCGGCCGTAATGACGTACGTAAGTCATCGCATCTTGTATGTATTCCTGCATGTTCCGTGGACTGCCGATGTAGCTTGAAGGTAAAATGAAAGCATTACCGATGTCATTGGGATTTAAATTTCCATCGATGTTTCCAGCAACAGCATCTCGTAAGTGAATATATTATTCCGATCGTAGTTTTGCCTAGTTGAATCGAAGGAATCGCAAGCGTTCGCTTTCGACCTTAGCATACATATCAACAATGTATTGATGGAACAGCTGACGATATCGAAGGATATAATTGTCTTGATGTTGTCTAACCATTATTCGGTGTGCGTAGTAGTTCATTGAGCTAACTTTATTATTTCTGTAATCACCTAAAAAAATAAAAAATAAAATGCAATACGAAATTAAAATCTATACATACAGTAAGAAAGTAAATAGATAATTGTCAAATTTACCGGTATTTGGATCATACTGTTTGATATTAAGGTGATATTCATCTTGTCCTTGCCAAAATATCAATGGATATTGTAGTGCGTCATATGAACGGTGTAGATCCTAAATCGTACTGACAGTGTTGTCTCGCCGTGTAATGTTTATAGATCTTTTGTCAACTGGATCACCAACCATGATAACAGCAACCTCATCAACAGTTGGAGCGTTGAATCTACCAGCATGTTCACCTAATGGTACTTTGTCGGCTTTTATGACGATTTGATAATTGTCATTTTGCAGTCGTGGCGAAACTCTTTTGATCAATTGAATTAGTTGATTTAGTTGGATAACCATCAATATCCGTGATCGTGTCATTCGTATGCGGCTTTGGGAAGTTTTTTTTACATTTTCCATTTTCCATGCACGGTGAGGTCATGTTGAAAACACCGCATGGCCCATGGATCATGTGTTTGGTGACAATATCAAATAATTCTTGATCAATTAATGGGTCTGGAATTTCGGCTGAAATTATTTGATCGATTTCTTCAGGACGGATTCTATCTTTAAGCCAAACCAAAATGTGGGCATGAGGCAAACCTCGCTTTTGCCACTCTATCGTATACAGCCAACAACGTGTGATACCAAAAATTGTATATTTAACAATAAAATCAATTAAGGATTTCAATTTTTGTTTAAACACACGTGCAGTTAAATCATGACGATGAATGGCTTGTTGTCCTGGCAATAGTAAAGTTTGTATCTCTTCCCAATTCGGATTACATGTGAATGTAATAAATAAATCCGGTCGGCCGTAATGACGTACGTAAGTCATCGCATCTTGTATGTATTCCTGCATGTTCCGTGGACTGCCGATGTAGCTTGAAGGTAAAATGAAAGCATTACCGATGTCATTGGGATTTAAATTTCCATCGATGTTTCCAGCAACAGCATCTCGTAAGTGAATATATTATTCCGATCGTAGTTTTGCCTAGTTGAATCGAAGGAATCGCAAGCGTTCGCTTTCGACCTTAGCATACATATCAACAATGTATTGATGGAACAGCTGACGATATCGAAGGATATAATTGTCTTGATGTTGTCTAACCATTATTCGGTGTGCGTAGTAGTTCATTGAGCTAACTTTATTATTTCTGTAATCACCTAAAAAAATAAAAAATAAAATGCAATACGAAATTAAAATCTATACATACAGTAAGAAAGTAAATAGATAATTGTCAAATTTACCGGTATTTGGATCATACTGTTTGATATTAAGGTGATATTCATCTTGTCCTTGCCAAAATATCAATGGATATTGTAGTGCGTCATATGAACGGTGTAGATCCTAAATCGTACTGACAGTGTTGTCTCGCCGTGTAATGTTTATAGATCTTTTGTCAACTGGATCACCAACCATGATAACAGCAACCTCATCAACAGTTGGAGCGTTGAATCTACCAGCATGTTCACCTAATGGTACTTTGTCGGCTTTTATGACGATTTGATAATTGTCATTTTGCAGTCGTGGCGAAACTCTTTTGATCAATTGAATTAGTTGATTTAGTTGGATAACCATCAATATCCGTGATCGTGTCATTCGTATGCGGCTTTGGGAAGTTTTTTTTACATTTTCCATTTTCCATGCACGGTGAGGTCATGTTGAAAACACCGCATGGATCATGTGTTTGGTGACAATATCAAATAATTCTTGATCAATTAATGGGTCTGGAATTTCGGCTGAAATTATTTGATCGATTTCTTCAGGACGGATTCTATCTTTAAGCCAAACCAAAATGTGGGCATGAGGCAAACCTCGCTTTTGCCACTCTATCGTATACAGCCAACAACGTGTGATACCAAAAATTGTATATTTAACAATAAAATCAATTAAGGATTTCAATTTTTGTTTAAACACACGTGCAGTTAAATCATGACGATGAATGGCTTGTTGTCCTGGCAATAGTAAAGTTTGTATCTCTTCCCAATTCGGATTACATGTGAATGTAATAAATAAATCCGGTCGGCCGTAATGACGTACGTAAGTCATCGCATCTTGTATGTATTCCTGCATGTTCCGTGGACTGCCGATGTAGCTTGAAGGTAAAATGAAAGCATTACCGATGTCATTGGGATTTAAATTTCCATCGATGTTTCCAGCAACAGCATCTCGTAAGTGAATATATTATTCCGATCGTAGTTTTGACGTTTGCGTCGTGTCCCTTTGCCGCTCGCGTTGTTGAGGTTAGATTTTTTCGGTGGCATTTGACTGAAAATAATAATTTTCTTGTTCTTATGATATTCTCTTGAAGACGTTCGTTACACTGTTCTTGAGATTCTTGTGCATGACCTGCTGTCCTGATTCTTTGAGCTAGATTTCTTGATTCAATTTGTTTTGCCAACTGATGGGCTCTTTTAATACGTTTGCGTCGAATAACTGTCACTGTCAAATAATAACAGACATTAGCGCCATCAACCCAGTCGAAAGGTATCGACATCTGTCAGTTTTATGACTGCCAAATAATAACGGACAAAAAATTAGCGATAAATTAAAATTGCGACTATAATTTGAGATTTAAACTATCCTATCTCTCAAGTGCACATCGAACTGCAAATGGTGTTCAAATTTTATTATAATCGGTTAAGTGTTTTAGGAGTCCATTGAGGACAAACATTGTGACACGAGATTTATATATATTAAGATAGGGAAAGCTGTAATAATTGACAGAGAACTTTATATTTTATAGTTAATTTAAATTAAATTAATAAATAAAAAATGTCCCGCTTTTTTATAAATTAAAATGATTGTACGAAACTATTATGTGTATAGATAAACAGGTTCCGCACATGGTTATACCATTTTTAACGGCTTCATTACTACCACCTCCCTTGGCCTTAGGACAGACACATTTGGCCTAGTTTAGAAGGGCCCAAAATATTGCCAGTTATAGTTTTTTAATGATTTTAAAATTAAAATTAACGTTAAATTAAATTATAAATATTATGTAACCATTAAAAGCAATTGCAATTGCAATTTAGTGCTCTCTTTGTTACTCTAAACATATGACCTTAAAAATCTATTTTATTTCAAAATGCTACTTATCAAGAGATATGAAAGACAGGATGGGATGGGATGAGAGATGAGGCTTTAATAGGATAAGAAATAGCAATTATATTTTTTTATATATATCACCGGGTATTGAATTATACTTGTACTTATTTCCTTCTTGATAATTATATAAGTTTTCTTTAATGTGAAATTTCGAACTTTATTTTTAAAGGTCCCTTAAAAATGTCTGCTCAGGGTCTCAACGGCAGCAGTGCGAAGTTTGAGCAATGCAGCCAATTCGCCGAGGAAAGCGCGCCCCTTATTTTCACTTTGTTAGCGAAAAAATCACGGCGGCTTTTTGTGCGCTCAAACTCATTTTGTTTCAGTTCGTAAACAAGCCAAGCTGCCTTTATGCGCTCCTAAGGGTGCGCACATACCAATCGTGTATTAATGAAATTGTTTAACGTAATTCTCGCGTGGACGACGTTTTTAAATTACTGTAAACTTAGTTTTTTTACATTATTAAAGACATAAATTTGAGATAACATTTTTAATACTAAAAACATATTATCACACAATTTTACTCACTATTTTTAAGAACATTCTATTTCATTCTAGAAATCATATTAAAAATAAAATAAAATGCATGGTAATGTTTGCGATACAATTTGCAGAATTCATAAATAATAGATACGCCTGCCGAGCAATAACCATTTCATTTTTCGGCGAACTATTAAATTTGTGAATGACATGCCCATGCCGATCTATGATTACTCCCTTCTCTCAAACAAAACGTTGATTAAAATCAATTAAAAACCTGTCACCTTCAATACCCGTGCTAATGCCAGCAGTGTCACCGAAGCTAGCTCCTGAACATTGCTATCCAAAGCTAAGGTGATAATAATAATAAAAAGTAATTACATTACTACGGACAGAGTTATCTAGTGGTCAGGGCAAGGAAAACGGTGAGTTTCTGCCGGGATTTTTCGGAATTCAGACTCACGCTAATTACTACACTCTTCAACACACTTTGAGATTTTGTGCTTTGAGCGCGGGCGAACGGCGCGTTTCGTCGCGTCAGTTTGTCCGCACGTTTAGCGTGAGAATTTCAGGTCCATGCGGGAGGGGCTACTTTACGGCGCTTTAGGCAAGGAATGCAACGATGCCCGCGTTTTTTTCGCGCCACCCGCTTAAATTTGCTTTCGGATACGACAAAGAAGGGTTTGGTCTGGCCCGTGCACTCGTTCGCAGGTGCATAAGGGTGCGAAAACTACTTTGTTACATTATCCAAAGAACCTAATACTTTGATAGCATAATGACCATAGAAAAATCACTTTAATGTTACCTATATATATTGTTATAACGCCAGTACATTACTTATATGCTGTTTATTGGAATAAATTTTATGTTTTGATATTTATTATTAAATCTATGCACCTTTACCTCGTATCTAAGATATATACGTGCAGCAGTGTGCTTGCCCCATTATATCAACTACTCCTATACATTATTTAGTAGTAGTAAATTGTTTAACCAGAACCTGACGTCTTGAAGCTAGGCCCTACAGGCGCCATTAACTGCATCTTCCCTCCAGACTATTCGTGCCTGTCTTTGGTTCCAAATCCAATTGTGTCTACGGCACTTTTAACCCATTCGATGTGCGTTTTGCATGACCGTAGAGGCGACAGTGGATTATTTTTTAGGTCTGAGTAGATTAAAATAAAACAAACATTACATTACATTACATTACACTACATTACATTAACATTACATTACATTAACATTACATTTGTTTGTAAAAACAAACATTATTTAATTAATTTTTCTTTTTTGTGAATTTTGACGCGTGGCTATTAATGAAACAACACTCACGTCACATTTCAAATTATAGTAATTATAATGTGTCACTGAACATTTTTTTTACATTTTTATTTGCGCAAATTTATTATTTAGCATTTCGTGAAAATATAGGTACTAGTTTTGTTTTAAGTTAAGACTATTTGGTTGTTTTTTTGTACGCTCGCGCATTTATTTAAATAAATGTGTGCAATGTATCAATAAATAAATGTGTGTGTACGGAATGCCGTATAATTCGGAGAAAAATATGTGTTGATTTCTTCGTTAACAAAATAAGAATTTGCAACTAAGAAGAAGTGACGGTATAACATTCAAATATAAAGAAGCCACGACTAGGCGTGTGAGAAGGAGACAGATCGAGAGAGAGAGAGAGAGTGTGTAATGTAAATATTAATGTAACGGAAAATTCTCGCCATGACGAAAATCTCCACATCAAAATAATGTCACCGCTTTTCCACCCCTTTCCAGTATTATCATCCCCCCATCATTCTTCGCATTTATGCCGTCCCCCGGCGCGGGCGGCCGAAGCATCCAGAGCACAAAGGCCTAATTAGCCATAAACCAGTTGATTTATAACGGTAGTGTTGTTTGAGGCGAGGGGCCTTCAAAGGGCAAAAAGAGGACGAGCGCGCAGAAGGGGCCTTCAGCGGATCATTTCCATGGATCGCTTACCGAATAATACCTCGCTCTCGACTTATAGCGAAGGTCTTCTGAACGATTTTAACGACGACCACAATGGTTTCAAAACGTATGTATTCCATGAAAGCGTAATTCAAAATCTGTGTTTCAAACATATACTAACTTTTTAAGACGAAGACTACTTTTACTTTAGGTAGTGAATTATCGTTATGTTTAAATTTAATATATATAAAATATTATATTAGGCTATTGGCTGTTATAAGTGCATGTATAAACACTTTACGAACGATCACGATCTCAAATTTAATTTTTTTTTACAAAATTTATAAATATTTTAAAAACAAGACTTTAATTTTTACTATTATGTGGTATTGTGTTATTTATAATAACTTAATATAGATAATTAAAAAAATGAATAAAAAGCAAGTATTTGAATAAACTTAGATGGTAGTTTTTCAATAGCGAAATCGTATGAAAATATGAAAGACATACAATAATAATATTGTTTCTTATTTAAATATTTAATTTAAGCAAAACTGAACATTGTTTGAATTTAAACAAAATACAAGGTTTATCATAATCTATAAGTATTATATTATTTTATGTGAATATATATTTTTTGACCCGTAATGGTTCTCGTGGTTTAATTCTGTATGATTTTTACATACCATATTTTTAAGAGACAGTTTTTTGAACTGTAAAAATAATAAAACCATTGCTTTTATTATTTGGATTTGCATATTCATTTTGAAAAACTTATGACTCAAAATTTAATCAACGAATGTCTTACACAATATTTCTTGGCAAAATAAATAAATAAATAAATAAAAGTGCAAGATATATTAAATGTAATTTACATATTGGCTAATATTTCTATACATTTTTTATTTGTTTTTTATATCCATGATTATCTATACTGAGACTGTGATTGTATGTTCATTATCTTATTATTTATTATTCTCATTATGTTTTGTATCCCTTATCGGTTCTTGATAAATAAATAAATAATAATATTGGATAAGTTGTTCTTGTTTGAGAATAAATTTTGTTTTTTAACCTATTATTTTATTGTTACCATATAAATTAACTACAAACGAAAATATTTTAAGAAATACTTTTTGACCAATATAATTTAGTACACATACTAACATTAAAAATAGCAATAAACTATATATATCTGAAATAATACAACTAAAACAATAAAACCTTTTAAAATAAAAAATATATATATCTTATAAATCTTCCTTAAAAATATAATTATAAAATATAATAATTATAATTCTTTGACGTAGTACTGTCGCATTTCTCAGCGAAACTATATTAAATATCTTATTTTATAAAAAATAGACGTATATGAATAAATTATTGCAAATTAAGTTTCTTAAAAAGATCTTATCGCAAATAAATGAAATAAAAATGTCGAATTTCTAAAGAAGGGGTAGCCGTCGCAAAAGCCACCTCCGAGCCGAGAGTCGAAAGCCCTCCTGGCGTGCAAGTGAGACGGAGCGAGACGGCGCGCTCGGCCCGCCCTAGGAGGGAGCGGGACGCGGCGAGTCGCCGCGCGGCCATGAAAGCTGTCACCGCCGTGATGGACGGCGCCGTATAAAACTGACGAGAGCGAGACGCGACTAGCGCCCGGAATGGCTCTACGGAGCGCACTATATCACTTTTATTACATGCCATCTTCATTTTCATATTTCATATTTGCATTTTCTCTCTTTCCGGCAGCGGAGGGCGGAAAGAGAGGGGGGGGGGGGCGGGGGCGGGACGGAAGGGGACCTTTTCAGCGCTGGAAGGGAAGTCGAGACTCGGACACGGGTTAAGATTTAATTACCTTTGCGCTTATCTCGCTGGGTGTGTTCCGCCCTTAGCTGTACTCTTTGTGTTGGTTTGGTTTTTTTTTAAACGTTTAATGAAAATCAATACTGAATTACAGTTTATGCACAATGTTTCTTAGGAGGTAATTGTTATTGCTGCCTTAGGACGGCAGTGACAATGAATAAACCTCCACTTGGAAACTACAGGGATGTGTTTTAATATAGGGCACTCCTTTTAGGAGGTTCATCTATATCGATAACTAAACCGGTCTCACGAAATAAAAATATTATTTCGAAAAAAAATATATCAATAAAAAAATAGTTTTTCTTCGAAGTGCTTCGCGAGCCTCGCGCTTGGGGTTCACTGAACGTTCTCGCATCATGACTTTAACCTCGCTTTCAAATACTAAAACGATTTCTACTTAATTTTGTAGTAGTTTTTCTCGTAATTGAGAAACATTTTACCAATATTTTTAGCTGATTAATGTTTTATTTTGATATAGATCAACGTTTAAAAAGGAATGCCCTAAATTTAAAAACAACGTGTTTATTGTTATTCTGAATAATTTAATAAATTACGTATAGTATGAAAGCGCTCTAACTGCGTAGCTTCTTATTTTAATGAGATTAAGTTCTGTATTATTCATCAAGATCTGTACATTTCTTCCGAAACGAATCCGATAGGAATTTGTGTATTCTATTGAAAAAACCTTGATGGATTGCACACAAAAATCCGCGACACACACTCCCTTACGGGCATATAGGGATTCTTCCCTGTAAGATTAGCAGGAAAGCGATCCCCACGCTCCTCACACAACCCATGTGAAATACGTTTCACGTCCACCCCATTTTAAATTTCCAAATCCCCTTCCCCCACGCGCATTTGAAAACCCACATTTTTTAATCTCAATAAATTATGTTTATGGCGAAATTCAAGTCGTTGCCATTCTTCGCGCTCGCGAGTGTAATTTTCATAATTTTCAGCCGAGACGCGCCGCGCCGGCGCCACGAATTCAATACTTTTTTCACTAGACTTCGTCACTTTTATGATGCCTGTAGCTTACTCGTACGTATAAATGAAATGCGGATAAGAATTGCAACTTTTTTAATAATTGAACATCAATTTACATAGCAAAAAAATGTTAATCTGAAGACATATTCGAAATTATTTTTACATCTAATAAATTTTGTTACTAGTTAAACACACCCGATTACTGTTGCATTATAAAATATTTGAATAAATTAAAATGAATTGAATTAATATACGTAAAACCAGGTTCCAAGGGTTTATTATGGCACAACAGGAGGCAGAGTTTTATTTACTTTTATAATTGGGTATACATTTCATCAAAATACATTGAACACGTTAGCTACGAAGTAGCATAGATCTGTTAGAAGCCTATAGTAAAAGGGCTGGTGGTATAGTTCTTCACACTAACCTCGGAATTTTTCTAATCTCATAAATCATAATAGTTATTAGCACCTACCTTGTTTTATTTGAATATTATATACTGTGGCAAAGACGCATTCTTTGTTTGATCTTTGTTCACGATAAAGGTCGTATACAACTATTAGGCCTTACTCAACCAAGCCAAATATGCTTGTGCTAGAGTCAGTGGAGGTGGTGGTATTTTTTTATTTTATTTATTTATTTATTCGTATAAACCAAAACACATATATGTACAGAGCAGTAGTAACAGTTCAATAAAAATGAGCGTTACCAACACATAAAAAGTCACACACTTGAATAAATTCAAAGAATAATTATTGCAATAATAATACATATGTATAATAAAAGGTATATATATTTTTATATTACATAATAGATTATAAATACATACAAATATATATATATATATACACACATTATTACTATACCTAAATAATTTTACTATATACATTATTTATGTATATAAGTATATGTACTACATATATATATAAATATATACATAACATATAGAGCAATATATATTATAAATAAAAAAGATAATGAAGCGTTAAAAGTGGTATGAGTGCAGATTTTTATAAATCTATACTAGAGGCGGGGAAGGGGGAATGATTTAAAGTAAATTCTCAATAAAAAATTAAATTCAATGGATAAATAATGTTGGTACGCCATTTAATACTAACCCTCCATTCCTCCACCTCCTTTGATATAAAACAACAGGTTTTCACAATATGATGTCTTTCATAATGAGTCAATGTCCGTGCGTACTTAAGGTCACACGTAAGACCTATCGTTCCACAATTCAATAATGGGCCAAAAGCTGCAGGACATTGCTGTGCTGTAATTTTTGCTATCGACTGTACCTCCATTTGCCATTGTACTTGCATCGATTAGCCATCGCTGCAGGAGCCAGACAACGAGGTCTTCGGAGAGTTGTCCATCACTTTTAGACGTCGCGTCGTGATGTCGTCTTTGCGATGACATGGGGTGGTTGACTTCATCCCAGTCTATCGTCTCCAAGCGAAGACGATAGCGATAGAGTTACTTACTCCCCCGCACGAAATTTAAAAACCTATAAAATAATTTATTATAAATAGGTACACGTAACGCCGGTTTAGTAATTATACTAATAATAAATTCATTATAGTATTGTATACAATTCAATTTTATTATAAAAAAAACTTTATTATTTCATTTCATTTTAGGTGCCGTCGCTCGATATCTTGTTCTAATAAGATATATTTTATTATTATACTATAAATAAAATGAAAGTTAAATAAATATTACAAAATGTATCTGTAAGTTGCTAAGCGCGTATGATTATGCTTAAAAAAGTAATGATTTAATAGAAAAGTCTACCTTAGTACGGGCATTGCCTAGTTAAGTAGAACTTTGCATAATATGTAAATTAATGTTAAAATTACTGTCAATAAATAAATAAATTTAACTTTATTATTGAATTTAATGTTTATGAGACGTAACAGTCTAGTTGTTATGGTGTTACTATTCGTTCATGGGTTTCAAGTTTGATTCCGCAAATTATAGCCATGGGTGAGGTTTTACATCACAAAATTATAAGTTCTTAAAATATTTTTTTTCTGCAAGGCGGTTGAAATCAGCTGGATAAGGAAATGTCAGTTTAAAAAATTAAAATAAATTTATATTAATCATTAAAAGTATATATAATATATTTTAATGATTAATATAATTTTAATTTGTGATATTATTTTGTTTTCGTTATAATATTAACATGTAATTTTAGTTTTAATTTGTGATGATAACTTGATACACTTAAGATAATGAAAATTACGGTTTAATATTTACGTTTTATATGTACGGTAACAAAGTTACATATGAATACAGCAAATAAAACTAAATAAACCGGTATAACTAGGCATATTTGCTGGTGAAAATTATAAAAATATGATATGAAAGATTCTTAGGCGTACATAGAGCGATATGTGGCATTTTTAGATGCCATATAGATTAGATAAGTATATTAGTTGAAAAGTAAAAGGATTCCACCACTTTTTAAAATACTCCCAATTGACACAGACAATTTAAGAGATACATAATGATAAATTCGTTAAATAAGTTAATTAGTTATCCGTTTTTTGCCATTATACAAACCAAATATCAGCAGCGACGGGAGAGCATTTCCTCCCACCGGATTGAGCCGGTTAGGCGTGGGGTCAGGAGTAGGGTCGGGGGAGTGGAGAGGGCAGTTCCACTCTTGCATCAGTCTGCAACCAGACACCCTATCTTCGTTCACCTGCCTGCTCATTTCTACTTCGGACTCCTCTGAGAAATGCAAAAGATATACTCGCCTACCACACAAGTTAAATCTAAATTGCTCGTTTTGTAGTTCGTTTTTAATTAGATACGTTAATCCAACTCATTGTTTAACTACTTCAAATGATTCTCTTCTGTCTACCAACTTGGGTGTAGTAGATTGAGCATAGGTTGAGATTAAAAAAAAATATATAGTAGGCTTGTCACTGGACCCTGCGCGTAGTGTTAACGGTGCCGGGCGACTCGCAGAAAATCTAGTTAAAAACGCGTGAAATTTGTGTGGAAGCTATATCTACGAGATATGGACCGCTAGGCTAATTACAAAAAAAAAAATATTTTGTCAATATTTCGCAACAATTCGATAATATGTCTTTAAATATGGCAGGAATGGTTCCTTTAATAAAATAAAAACAGGATATCCCTGAAATCTAACGTAATATCGACTAGATAACAGATTGAGTATGTGATGAAATACCAAAACATCACATTTGTACCAGTAGTTTTGCATATTAAACATATTTTTAAGATTCCAGATAATCTGATATTTTTTATTACGTATTAGATATATAACTATAGTACCTACTATGGGTATAAATCGATATCCTGCGATCTGGAGTCCAGGAACTAATAAGCACCCTTATAATTATTTTGCTATTTGGCTTCATATCCAATATTTTATCATAAATTAAACAAAACTTGTATAAACAATTCAAAATTATCAAAACTCATCTACTTTATTTATTCGGACCATTTGCTTTATTATCATCAAATATGACTCAGTCGAGTACTGTTTAACTAAATTTAATAATTAAATACATATACGCTCGTATTTAAAAAAAAAATGCATTTTCTAGTAGGTACTATAGACATTTATTTATTCAAAATAATGCATGTTGATTAAAATTGGGTTACGGAACATAATAAGGGTTTAAACAAATAACATAATATATGTTTTTGTTAATATATTTATTGTTTTAATAAAAACACTGCAAGTAACTGGTTGAAATATTTATTATGAAGCATTGAACAAATATCTTTGTGTGGCGCCACGTCTGACTAGTATGAAGTAAACTTTGACACAATGCGCTTGTCATGGCGACTTTGTCTCAGCGGAAAACTGGCCATCGGAAGAGAAGCACGACTTGTTTGTTTCAAAAGCAACCGCTTCCTGAGTGACGTCAAGCCTCGAGTGGAGCAAAGCGCCAACCTCACGAGGTCCAGCTGCTGGACTACAATGGAGAGATCGAAGAGTAGGAAACGTCAAACTAAGTCCGGCTTCCTGGCCGCTTCCTTCTGTGCAGCGGCTGATATAAGGTGGCTCGTTACCGCAGTCATTTTTACAACCAGAAAAAGTGTTTTAGTATATATCCTAAAAAAATTCTTAATGTTATTGTGATCCATAACACCAAAGACAGAGTTATGAGAACATATTATTTCAGCTTTAGCCGACGTATTTTATATAAGTGAGGATTTATTTACTCAAATGATTATTTGTCGCATACTCAAAGGATTGTTTAACCCACATCTTAAGATATTTACACTCTCAGCATAAAACACACTCCTACTTACTAACACATTTTAAATAAAAAATCGAAAAAGTTTTTTTAATTATTTTTTCTTCATTCGCATGGCTTGTGTTGTCAGGGAGGCGCTATTGGGCGCAGTTTCCACTGCTTTATTGTTGTTTTCATGATACGATACCGTTCATTACAGGCAAACAAAATTAAAAAATACAGGCAGTCTTTAACTGAATGAGTGTTTTAGGGATTCGAACCCAGAAACTCTGGGATTAGAAGCAGGCGCTTATACCACTGCGCCACCGAAAAATGCAATGCTAAAATTAGCACAGCAAATATTCGCCGTTTTGTACATTAATAAAGTAATAAATAATCATTGCGTTCTAGTTTTAGAAGAAGGGTAAAGTAAGTGATTTTGAATCATCTGAAAATTGTAATTGAATAAAATAAATAAATAATGTATTTTTACTTTCAATTTAGGATAATATTTTGCAACTGCAATTTGTTATAATTTATTGCAACAGAAAGATAATTATGTTTATAATCACATATTTTGACAGCCTCTAACAGCAAGCAACTGCCTTGCTTTGTAACGCGGACGTCTTTCACGGCTGCTGACCGCTCAGCGGTAGATTATATAATAGATACAGTTTATGAAATATTGATTGCTATAGAATAAACTCTAACAGGCGCGGCGGTGATGACTTTCGATTTAAAATGTAAAGCGACCGAACCACATTACTAAACTGTCACTTAGCTGATTGCTGAGCTAGCGAGATGACGCGCTACGATGTATAAGAATTTTGCATTCGTCGAGAACGCATTGCAAATTAAATTAGCATTAAAAACGGTGGCATTATTTAAGCAATGAAACAGCCTCTGTTATCGCCTAATATTTAAATATATAGTTGTGACGTGTATTTTTAAAAATAGACTATTTTTCGTTGCATCTTAGTGCGCTTACGTAATCGAGCGAGCAAGGGCGTCAAATAAGACCCTCAAAATTTATTCTGCGCGACCAAAAATCTAGTACTAACCTCGCAACTAAAAAGGCTAGATTTAAAGTGATCTAATAAGTAAGCTGGGCAGAAAAGTCGTACAGTGAAAACCTGCGTCGGGTGAAGCACTGAACAACTTTTTTTTGTTTAAAATAAGTTATGAAATTACCAATTTTCAGGCGAAAAAGTATCTTACGGTAGTGGTCCGGTACCAACCTCATCGAATTTTAAAAGGTGATTCAGTATACGGATTCTCGCTGCGCAAGGTTACGGAGGGTTGAGGTTCGCAAGCTGCCGCGCACCACAACTAAACCCGTAATGTTTCATACAAGTTCGTACAATTGGAGTTTGCCTATCCTTTACTTTCATCCAGTGAAATCTACCTCCGTCTTTCGCCGCGCTGAAAGGGATTTTATTAAATAATAAAAGGGTCACGGCTCATAAAGGGTAATACTGTAGATATATTTTTATTTTGATAATCGATAATTTTATTTCCCTTACGCGATTTTAACTGTGCGCATATAGTAATATGCACATGATTATAGATTTAAATATTATGAAGTTGATACTGTAACGGATAAATAAATAAATTGGGTCATATTTCACCACTTTCATTATTGTTAAAACGTTCTGTTATACTTTCTATAATAGTAGCTTACTGTTTATTAAAGGTGTTTTTTTACATGACGACATGATCATAAAATCACCTCATAGCCGGCGTGATTTATAAGCCACGAAATGCGAAAGTGCCAAAAAAGAGCGCATACGATCGGTCATAAAACGTCAAACGCCATAAATCGCCGTCGCTCTGTGCGGGTAGGCAGTTGTGCATTGCCGGTAGTGGTCGGTGGTGCCGGTGGTACAAGTGTACCGCCGACCGGCGACCGGCCAGCATACATCATGCAATAAACAAGGAACGCTAAAGCTACACCGTTAGCATTTTTATCGTATCGATAAATTCACATTAACTGCCAATCGATGCGCGCTTTTTGGCCCTGATGCTTCCGATGCACTCGCCGCTTGACATCGCGTATGATTGTTTGGCGGTAGGCGGTAGACGGTAGACGGTAGGCTGTACAGTCTGTGCACTTCTCTATGGAAGTTTCAATCGCACGCCAATGCGGCTATGATATTAAACCTCACTTATATATATATTGTTTTGTTTCGGGACGATTAGGTATCCATAAAATATTAATGTATTTTTATAAAGACCAAAATATATATGAATATTCAACGGGAAACGTTATCATGACAGTGTTAGTTTTATTATAGGGGTAATAATTTTGGCCTCGATAAAGAAAACATAGATGAATAAAAATAACACTGTTTTAAAAGGTATTTTATAGAAAAACAAATACCTGGAGTAGAAATGTTTAAAGGTATTTATAACCAACATTTAGATATTATGATAAATTGAATTTATTATTTTGATATTATTGACATTGAGTACTCGTATATACATTGTACCTTTAGATTTTGGGGCAGCCCATTGACGTTCGCCTGATTGCAGTGAGACAGTCGGCGTGAGCGTCAAATTGACGCATGTAATTGAGCGTAAAATAGACCCAGCAGAGTATGAAATTAAAGCAACACATGTTTGATAATGTCGAGTGTCACGGAGGCTGGGGCGCGGGTGCCGGGCGGGGAGTGCGGAGGCAATATCGCGCGATGGGCGCACGTCGATCTGCGATGGGCGGGCGGCGCACACGTGCAGCGACCATTACTTGGGCGAGAGTAAAAAATGCGCGCTAAATATGACCGCTTGAAAACATAAAGCGGATATTTTAGGAAATTGTTTTTTTTTTAAAGTAAAGACCAACCTAAGAGAGAGATAGCTTTAGATCTAAATTTGCAAGTACTTATAATTCAATCTTTATTTGCTCCAATCATCCCAATATAAATAGAACTGACTAATTATGCAATATCATATATAGTTGTATTATTGCATGAAAGTAACTGCGTCCATTAAATACCGTGTACACTCTCGATTTACTGGCATATTGAGCTATTTTATCTGCTCATATGTAAGAGTAAATATTCTCATTATTTATACGGGCTCATCTAGAAACATTTCACATTAGTTATTTTAAAAAAATACTCACTGTAATCTATTATGTATTTTACCGTATGCAAAAAGAATAAAGTAAAGAATAAAGTACTACTTTTTTAATACAATTCCTTACGCGTGATAGAGAACATAAACACCCCCTTCAAGTCTTCGGGAATAGTCTTGGAAAACGGTGTGTTTATTTAGTGCCTTTTTTATGTTATTATTTTTTTGTGTTTAAAGGTACTTTATAATACAATCGTGCCAGCAAAGACAAATATAGATAGCTATTTTTTTTAAGAATTATAAAAATATCAATATATATTCATATTTTTTCACGTATAGTTAGTTATTTAGTCGATAAATTACAAATAAACAGAAAGAGTAAGGTTGGTTAGTCGATCTGATTAAAAGGAGGATATTTATAATGTAATCTCACCAAAACGCGACCCACTCACTCAGAGATTGTAACCATTAAAAAGGGTAATGATTAAAGAATTCGATACCTAGGTAGAATCTAAAAGTGAATTTACAAAATAATATTTTAGTCAATAAATACATTTTTTATATTTAATATGTTAATATAAACACAATATTGGTAAAAAATAAAAATAATAGGAGAAATAATATTATTATAATATAATGAAAAAGTAGGTAGATCTGCTGTAATTTGCGAATGCAATTTGATCTAAAAAAACTTTCCCGAATCCCCGCGAGCCTGGCATTATGATCGCATCTCGTCGGTGGAATATTTGTTTCGTTGCTGAGTTCGCGGAAGAGCTTTGCAATTTTGCACTTATTGCGATGGTACTAAAAGTTGGTACCGCCCTGGGTACGCTCCAACCAATACGGCGCTCGACTGCCACTATGTAAGCGCTCCGCATTGAAGACGACATCGAATCAGCCCGAATTGATTTTCTCGAATCAGCGACCTATTCGATCAAGTATTTATTTTGAAAAGTTCATATTTTATATATACACTCTTTCACTGTTAATACGGATGGTGGAAAAATAGAGAGCCTACTGAGTGGATGCCAGACGTTTCGGCGCGAGATGCTGCCTCCTCAAATACAATAAATATTAAATATATAAATAGGCTATTAAAATGGAAAAGAATGCATTAATGTTATCTGTGGTTTTTGTCATATGTGTGTGAACAAGTATAGATTCTTTTGTAAATTGGAAAAATTGAAGGAGGTGGTAAAACAATTTGTAACAAAATGTTATTTTTTTTTTTAAAATAACAACGTTGTTAATTTTTAAAATGCGTAACCTAATGGCTAGCCATATAACATAATAAAAATCTACATTATATATAGCGGTGTTGCTAGTATAATTAAAATTGAATTAAAATAAGATAATCTATATATAGGATGATGATTTTAGAGGCGTGGTTTTCAAGAAGAGATAAAACGCATATAATTTGATGTTATGGCTAAGAATTTAGTTTTATTATAAAGATAAGGGTTTGCCATTATGTTTTGAAAACGATTTCGGGTAAGTGGCCGCCGCGGCTGACTCGAACAAATTCCAGCCGAGAAGCCCAATTTTCAACCACTTTTTGCAGCAAGTTGGACCGTATGTCAGCAATAACGCGCCGAATATTCTCTTCCAAGGCGTTAATCGTGTCCGGCTTATCTGCGTAGACAAGCGACTTCACATAACCCCACAAAAAATAGTCCAGCGGTGTTAAATCGCACGATCTTGGAGGCCACGCCACAGGCCCACGACGCGATTTTTACTTTATTTTAGAGTGATTTTAAAAAAATTTGAGTGTTTTTTTCTAAATTTGCACTATTTGTAAACGTTGTTCAGGAGTAAGTCTATTTATTATGAAATGGCAAACCATACTGAGCATAAATCAAGTGACAGCTGTCAAAAACACCAACTACGAAAAAAGTAGTGCCAGATTGAAAACCACGCCTCTAAAAAAAACCGCCCTATATATAACAGAAAGTCGGGTTAGTTACACCATTTATAACTCAAGAACGGCTGGACCGATTTTTATGATTTTTGATTTGTTGGATTTGTCTCCGCCCCGAATAGCAGAATAACTATTAAAACATCAGAAAAAAATCACGAAAAACAAAATAAAGAAAATTCATTTTCTCACACATTTTGTAAGGAACGGCTTTGTATTCTGTGAAATTCTAATTTCAAACGGTAAGTTGCCTTCGAAGATGTTCACTTTGTGAGGTTATCACATTTGTCATTGTGCGCGCATCGATAATTATTACTTCATTATGTAATGGATATTGATTTTTGTGCATTTATTAAACTTAATTCATTTTGTGTATTTTTAATAAAAAATGAATTTAATTCAGGTTATAAGTTAATTTATAGATTCTCAGGCGGTATGAAGTTCGCCGGGACAACTTGTATTAATATAAAATGAACCCATATTAATAATAATATATACTATTCACCTTATGCATAGTCGCTTTATGTCGCTGCTAAAGTGATAGCGTATGCATTTTCTTATGGTTAGTAAGCAGCGTTCTAAGCCTGCTAGCGGCTGCTTGTGCTGTTATGCGGAATTATGTAAGCGTATTTTCGAATGCCTTATTATTGCTAAATAATAAAAAAATATATACATATATAGATAAGTTTAATAAATTTTTACTTTATTAAACTAATCTGGAAAACAATCGTGCGTATTATTAAATTTCAAATAACCCTTCACAATAAAAAATAAACAAGATATCAGATGGACTCATCTGGCAGAATGGAGCGTTTATATTCATCAAAGAAAAACTTTTCTACGCTTCAGTAAGCGGATGAAAAACTAACCTTAATTGCATGTAGATTCAACGATAGCGTGTGACCACTTTTCAGATGCATCTCCTTTTTTATTCTTCACCTTTTTCATACTCATACGGATCGTTGGAAACCATTTTCAGATTTGTGGTAGGCTTTCATTTATTATTAAAAAACGTTTACAACGAACCGAAAGAACGAACATACTAAGAAATTTATGCGAATAAGTAATTAAAATTGATTTAAATATATATATTTTAATTTTTGGCGAAAAGATTTCGATTTTTAATACCGTTTTTAGACAAATGCAATTCTACGGATGTACACGGTTTTAGTTTTCACATATTCGTTTCAAATAGTTGTTTAAAGAATAGAAGTTCGAATATAATTGAATATTGAAAATGCGAATCTCTTCAGGTGTCCCTTTACGTTACTTTCAGATTAAATTTTTTTATATATATATATATATATATGGTTCTTTACTTTATAAAAGGCGTTCGCCGTTAGTTTACATTACTTATATAAAAGTCTGACAATACTGACATTTGGAAAATTCGAATGCTTTTTAATATTTTCAGGATTGATTTTTTTTTAAATGTTATAGAAAAATTAATACCGAAAGCACAGATAGTTGCATCGCTTGAGGTAATGCACGCTGGTTTAAATACAGGCCTGTATTTTATGAAAGTTTTTCACTCTCACCTATCTATCTGTGCGATATGCAGTACGGTCAAAGTTTCATTAAAAAAGTAAAAAAATATTTAAAAAGAAATAATAATTATGACAAACAGTGAAAATGTAACGAATATGACATATAATGAATGAAAAGTGAATGGTTTAAAGAATATTTACAAGAATCACTTACGTTTAACGTAGTTTATATGAACAAAAGTGGTGAATTCGTGGTGGAGTTTCGCCGTCTTTATAATATATAACATGTTTGCATTAATTTTAGAGACTTAAGTAAGAAAAAGCAACATTTAAATAAAAAGAGAACGCCACATGCATGCATAATCTTAATATATATAAATCTCGTGTCACAATGTTTGTCCTCAATGGACGGCTGAACCACTTAACCGATTATAATAAAATTTGAACACCATGTGCAGTTCGATGTGCACTTGAGAGATAGGATAGTTTAAATCTCAAATTATAGTCGCAATTTTAATTTATCGCTAATTATTTGTCTGTTATTATTTGGCAGTCATAAAACTGACAGATGTCGATACCTTTCGACTGGGTTGATGGCGCTAATGTCTGTTATTATTTGACAGTGACAGTTATTCGACGCAAACGTATTAAAAGAGCCCATCAGTTGGCAGAACAAATTGAATCAAGAAATCCAGCTCAAAGAATCAGGACAGCAGGTCATGCACAAGAATCTCAAGAACAGTGTAACGAACGTCTTCAAGAGAATATCATAAGAACAAGAAAATTATTATTTTCAGTCAAATGCCACCGAAAAAATCTAACCTCAACAACGCGAGCGGCAAACGTCAAAACGCAAACGTCAAAACTACGATCGGAATAATATATTCACTTACGAGATGCTGTTGCTGGAAACATCGATGGAAATTTAAATCCCAATGACATCGGTAATGCTTTCATTTTACCTTCAAGCTACATCGGCAGTCCACGGAACATGCAGGAATACATACAAGATGCGATGACTTACGTACGTCATTACGGCCGACCGGATTTATTTATTACATTCACATGTAATCCGAATTGGGAAGAGATACAAACTTTACTATTGCCAGGACAACAAGCCATTCATCGTCATGATTTAACTGCACGTGTTTAAACAAAAATTGAAATCCTTAATTGATTTTATTGTTAAATATACAATTTTTGGTATCACACGTTGTTGGCTGTATACGATAGAGTGGCAAAAGCGAGGTTTGCCTCATGCCCACATTTTGGTTTGGCTTAAAGATAGAATCCGTCCTGAAGAAATCGATCAAATAATTTCAGCCGAAATTCCAGACCCATTAATTGATCAAGAATTATTTGATATTGTCACCAAACACATGATCCATGGGCCATGCGGTGTTTTCAACATGACGTCACCGTGCATGGAAAATGGAAAATGTAAAAAAAACTTCCCAAAGCCGCATACGAATGACACGATCACGGATATTGATGGTTATCCAATGTATCGCCGCAGAAGTACTGAGAATGGTGGCCACACATTTACAATGCGACTGCCGAACTTTCCAAATCAAGTTGAGTTTGATAATCAGTGGGTGGTACCATACTCACCACTACTTTCAAAAACTTACAAAGCTCATATCAATGTTGAGCTTTGCAGTTCTGTTAAATCAATTAAGTATATTTGTAAATATGTAAACAAAGGCAGTGATTTGGCCATATTTGAAGTAAAAAACATAAATAAAAATGACGAAATAGCACGATACCAAATGGGCAGATACATTAGCAGCAATGAAGCTATTTGGCATATTCTCAGCTTTCCCATCCACGAAAGAGATCCTGCTGTCCAACATCTGGCAATACATCTTGAAAACGGTCAACGTGTATACTTCACTGAAGAAAATGTTCTCCAAAGAGCGTTCGAAGCTCCGAAAACGACTCTAACTGAATTTTTTACATTGTGTCAAAAACCTGATGTTTTTGGCCAATTCGCGAAGACATTGGTGTATGGTGATGTTCCACGTTATTTCACATGGAACAAATCCAGTAAAAAATGGGAGCCACGGAAACAAGGAAAACCACATCCTTCCATTACAGGCATATTCAAAGCTAAGACATTGGGGAGACTTTACACGGTACATCCAATGCAACGTGAGTGCTTCTATTTACGTTTGTTATTGGTGAATGTTCCCGGACCAACGTCTTTTGAATTTTTACGAACAGCTAATGGTCGAGTATTCAATACATACCAGGATGCATGTCGTGAACTGCAATTGCTAGAAGACGATAACCATTGGGACTTAACGCTTGCCGATGCTGCGTTGACATCAACACCGAATAACATTCGTCAGTTGTTTGCAATTATTTTGGCGACATGTTATCCCTCGCAAGCACAAACTTTGTGGGAAAAATATAAAAATTGTATGACAGAAGACATCTTGCACCGAATTAGACAAACAAATCAATGCCAAAACATAGATTATACACCAGAGATGTACAATGAAGCATTGGTCTTGATCGAGGATTTATGTGTTCTTATTTCAAATTTACCACTTAATCATTATGGTATGCCATCACCTAATCGTCCAGCCACCGACTTAGTCAATACCGATTTACAACGAGAAAATCAATATGACCATGGAAGTTTAGCAACAATTATCATGAACAGTGAAAATTATTTATCGGATCGGATTATGCTGGCTGTTGCTGCTGAACAAGGCGGTTTTTTTTTCTTGGATGCACCCGGTGGAACCGGTAAGACATTTTTAATATCGTTGATTCTTGCCAAAATACGGTCGCAACAAAAAATCGCATTAGCATTAGCATCGTCAGGCATTGCGGCTACTTTACTGGATGGTGGGCGAACAGCACATTCAACATTCAAGCTGCCATTGGACGTTCATAATAAACCAGATGCAATGTGTAACATCAAAAAGAATAGTGGAATAGCTGCAGTGTTGCGGAAGAGTTCTATAATAATTTGGGATGAGTGCACAATGGCACACAAATATTCACTTGAAGCATTAAACAGAACTATGCAAGATTTAAACAGCAATAATAAACTTTTCGGTGGTGCTATCTTACTTTTGTCTGGTGACTTCCGGCAGACCTTACCGGTTATACCTCGCTCTACTTTCGCGGATGAGATTAATGCATGTTTGAAACAATCATTCTTATGGCGAAGTGTTGAAACACTTCGATTGACCATAAATATGCGAGTACAATTGCAAAATGATCCATCAGCACTAATATTTTCCGAACAACTACTAGATATTGGGAACGGTAAAATAAAACTGCAACCAAATACGCAATGCATTAAACTACCAGACAATTTTTGCACTGTTGTTCAGGATAAAACTGAATTGATTCAGAGTATTTTCCCGGATATACAGAATAATTATTTGAATCATGAATGGCTTAGTCAACGGGCGATTTTGGCAGCCAAAAACGTTGATGTTGACGAAATTAACTTCCAGATACAACAGTTGTTACCAGGCGATCTGATGTCTTTTAAATCAATCGATACTGTTGTTGATGAAAATGAAAGTGTAAATTTTCCGATTGAATTTTTAAATTCATTAGATATCCCTGGAATGCCACCACATAATCTTCGATCAAAGATTGGTTCCCCTATTATTCTCCTCCGTAATTTGAATCCACCTCAATTATGTAACGGTACGCGTTTGGTCATCAAAAAGATCACCGGAAACATTCTTGAAGCAACCATTTTGGCTGGGAAGTTTAAAGGAAAAGTGGTCCTGCTGCCACGTATTCCGATGATACCATCAGATTCTACCATACCCTTCAAAAGGCTACAGTTTCCAATTCGTTTAGCTTTCGCCATGTCTATAAATAAATCTCAAGGTCAAACAATGTCCATTTGTGGTTTAGATTTGGAAAATCGATGTTTTTCTCATGGGCAACTATATGTTGCGTGTTCACGTGTTGGGAAACCGTCGAATCTATTTGTGTTAGCTAAAGACAGGTTAACCAAAAACATTGTGCACCGATTGGTGTTAAATTAAATTGAAATTGAAAGTATTTATAATTCAAAAAAAAAGATATTAATGTTTAAAAGTTTAAGACTGTCTGCCTTGCCTACCTCATTCATGAGTTTAAGCGTCACATGTTATTTACTGTATTATACTGTAATATACTTATATTTGTTATAAAATTAAATGGAAATAATAAATCTGATAAATTTTTATTTTTTACCTATTGATTTCTGCTTAGTATCAAGTGTAAGAACATTTTAATTAATTGTGTTCAACGTACTTCCCCTTCAAATCTCAATCCAGTGAATTTGTATACCAACATCAACATTTTCGTCTTTGTTCGTAAATAATTTCATTGTACTAAAGCGTTATAGTAGTAGAAAGTCAAATAAGGAGATCAGCATATTTTTTTACAAATACCATCTGTGTGAAAAAGCATAGTGGACTCCGTGACTGATGTTCTCTTATTGTTCCTCTTAGATTGTTTACTATAATGTAATATAACAAAAACTTTAGCCACAGCAACGCGTGGCCGGGTCAGCTAGTATGAAATATATATTCCTGATGAATATTAATTGATGATATTTTGAATATATGCTATTCGAGTTGTGTATGTAGTTGTAAGAGAACTAAAAAAAATAATTGTATATTTTTATTGTCGTAAATAACGCCTAATAACCGATATTTTTTTTGCATCTTATTTTAAAAATCGGCTACTAGATCTGTATATCTGGCGGACCGAGGAACTTAGTGATCTAACTTCGCGGTCTTATTTTTGCAGTATTTCTTGAAAATGAGTAATTAGCACCGTCTGTCTGGCGAACGAAATATAAGAACCGCTTAGCTTTTTGTGAGTTCGCCTAGGAGTAAATATAGTCTGAACGATTTGATGTGAAAATCAATGAAAAATAATTAACTATTTATTTTGTTAATCTAACCGAATTTAGAAAAGGAGGAGGTTCTCAATTCGATCCATTTTTATGTATGTTTATTAAAACACTGATTACATTTTACATATAGGTGTCAACTATCTTGGGAGCTATAATTAATTATTACAATAACATAATTCATCAATTCATGTAAATTACACACAAATTTGACGTCTAGTGTTGGCTTGGGCAATTTTGAATATTGATTTTTGACTAGTAGAAGGTAAAGGGTGTCAGAAAGGTCGGTAAAGGTTTTATAATGACGCCTTGCAAAAAAATGAGTTCGTTTTTTTATGGACTAACATATTTATTTCTTATGAAACTCAGACACTTGTCTGTTGTTTTAGTTAACGATAACAGATTTAATAGCTGTCCAAAAAGAAGATTAGTTATTGATACATAAAATAATGATGTTTTTTTCTTATTACAATTTGTTAGTAAATATTTTTTTTCGTTGATATCGTCCTCTTGATAACGCGAGGAAGAGCGAGATACAGTGACAAGCAATTACCCACGCACAAAACAAAAGTGGTGAATTCGTGGTGGCAATGTGAGTTTCGCCGACTGCAGTTTCTTTGCTGTAGCGGACAACCAACATGGCGCCCTATTATTGGGTCTAATTATTTTACGAGCGCGCCAAACTTAGACAAGCCAAAACGGCGAGAAGTTCCGGAAGGCTGCGCGGACTTACACGCTTGCCAATATAGTAAACCAAATGTTTTTCTCGGACGCCGCGAGAGCGCGTTACTGACGGCGCCGCCAGACGTCATTGCCGCTGTATCCGCCCTCTAAGCCGCTTCCATCTCTGCTTGGCGTAATAATGCATAACTATCTTGACGGATAGATATTATTTTTGAAAAAGAATTATGCACAATTAGTCGATAAAAGCTAGATTCATAAGCAATGCAATAAAGATTATTTTACGGCAATAAGATTCCCCCTTCATGGCGTAGTCAAACGTAACAAATAAAATGTTTATTATTGATGTATAAACATTTATACGCAAACCCTCCAGGTTTCGATTTGGCTTGGATCTGTCAGTGACACGTCTGTCAATGACGTTCGTTGTTACTTTACGACTTTCACGATGGAGCCGTTGCGCCTGGGCTGAGAGATTTAATTACTAGGCAACTGAAATTTATTATTTATTTATTTAAAAAAACGCAGGTTTAAAACGCTATGATATTTATTACGTAGTAACTGAAATATTATTTAGAATTTAATAAATGAATTATGAAAAAAACGATCCTCTAAATTCATAGACTAACACTGATGTTTAAACATCTTAACGACATTCCCCTTTTTTTTATTAGTATCATTATTATTAGTAGTATTAGTCACCGCAAATAGAGACTATTATAGGTAAGATTTTACCTAATGTTATGTATTTATAGTGATAATATTTTATAAAATAAGACTGTGTATACTAGGAATTTCCCCATAGTTGGGCATACATTCATTTCTTTTTCATTCATTCATTTCATTGGTATGTTTTTATATACTTTATTAATAGTTTTTATTATTTCTGTTAAGGAAAATAACTTAAATATAATATATGTATCGTGTCAAAGAGTAAACATAATCGTAAGTTAAAATTCTTTTCTTTTTTAAAAAATGAAGCCGTCATTATAAATGCCATCCAAATAGACCTGGTTGCGGTTTTAATCGAAGCATTTAAGAGGCCGCTACCCGAAAGCACTCTTATCTGTCTTGTGCATGCTCTTAAATCGTTCTGTCTCATTTAATAGCTTGTAAAAACGTTATCGGTTAGTCACGAAAAACATAAATAATGTATTTAAAAAAAAAAATAGTTGAATTTGCATCTTAAGCATTTAAGAGGCCGCTACCCGAAAGCACTCTTATCTGTCTTGTGCATGCTCTGAAATCGTTCTGTCTCATTTAATAGCTTGTAAAAACGTTATCGGTTAGTCACGAAAAACATAAATAATGTATTTAAAAAAATAGTTGAATTTGCATCTTAACTAAGCTCAATTTTCTCGATTCTTGTATTTGGTTAATAACATATTTGCGTGTAAAATGTATGGAAAAATACAGACTTTTCGAGGTTTTTAGTTTTTCGGCAAAGTAGAAAATTGCCTTTTTTGATTTTATGTAAGATTTTACGATATTCTGAGATAAAACGATATCCATTATTATTCTTCCTCTATATAAACAAATAAGAGAGTCAAATACAACAGCATTTGTACGGAGAAATAATCGGGATGAGTCCTCTTAATTTGTCCATGTGGATTGACAGGTACAGTGGACCAATTAAGTAAACTTTGTCTGCTATTGTTTTTGGCTCCATCTTAACTACTTATATTAATTTCACTTTTATTGCGCACGCAAATGCAACAGTCTGTGGGGACACACACAGCAGAAGTCGTCAACTTTTTATCTCTCTTTTAAGTCGTCGGGCGGCGCGGCGCTCGGCGCTCGGCGCAAGAACCTTTGTTTAAGGGTTTTAATTTTAGTCATCTTGCGAGCATTATCTCCGGGTTTGTTTGCTTGTTAACGTCTTTTTCCTCACGCTGTCGTCTCCTCCTTTTCATTCATAAGGCAGCCAGAGACACCCAACTACACTTTGTAATGTTTACTCATTTGTTCGGAGTTCTTTTCTCTTTTGCTAAATTAAAAAAAAAACTAGTGATATTGTCCTGATATTAATTTCCTGTTGCACTGTTGCCCGGACGAACAATTGTTGTGGTCGAGCTATTTAATAAAAATATGCTAGATATTTATATACGCCTAGACTTAAAAGTAAAAATCAGTATACGACTAAACTTAAAAAAAAGACCTAATTAAACTGTATATAAAAAATAACGGAAGTGCTTTTTTATGTTTATATTACCATAAAATGCTACCCCCATTAATAATAATAATAATAATATACGGTATTTTTTTTAGAGGCGTGGTTTTCAATCTGGCACTACTTTTTTCGTAGTTGGTGTTTTTGACAGCTGTCACTTGATTTATGCTCAGTTTGGTTTGCCATTTCATAATGAATAGACTTACTCCTGAACAACGTTTGCAAATAGTGCAAATTTAGAAAAAATCACTCTAATTTTTTTTTAAATCACTCTAAATAAAGTAAAAATCGCGTCGTGGGCCTGTGGCGTGGTCTCCAAGATCGTGCGATTTAACAGCGCTGGACTATTTTTTGTGGGGTTATGTGAAGTCGCTTGTCTACGCAGATAAGCCGGACACGATTAACGCCTTGGAAGAGAATATTCGGCGCGTTATTGCTGACATACGGCCCAACTTGCTGCAAAAAGTGGTTGAAAATTGGGCCTCTCGGCTGGAATTTGTTCGAGTCAGCCGCGGCGGCCACTTACCCGAAATCATAATGGCAAACCCTTATCTTTATAATAAAACTAAATTCTTAGCCATAACATCAAATTATATGCGTTTTATCTCTTCTTGAAAACCACGCCTCTAAAATCATCACCCTATATATGTATTTATTCTTCTCTGCAAATATGTTCATTTCATTAAACCTATTAATCAGTTTACAAGATAAATATACATTTTACAATGATAGTAGAAGTAATCTTCCTTCAATTATCGTAGGTAGACTAAGGTTAACAGTACTAGGCGGACCTTTTATTCATAGCGTGCCAGTGTGTGTTATTGTGTGTTAGCCCGCTAGTTGCCAGGCAAAGCGTACTGTGCTGCACTAGATAAACCTGACAGAAGCGCGTATACTATATTGTATAAATGTTGGCGCAATACCGATCATGAAACGTATTTTTAGAAAGTAATAGTACAATATAAAGCTCTACTACTCTTTTTTTTTTAATTTTATAATGTCATTTAGTGAAAAATAAAATAAAAAATAACATATAAACATAAAAAAACAACATATAAACAAAAAAACATCACATAAACATAAACATAAAAGTAACATATAAAAAACATAAAAAATAATAATTTTATAAAAAGCGTAAATCAACTAAAGATATAATGATAATATACTATAATATAAAATGATTATAATAGGCCTCAATTTTTTAATATTAATTGTAGATTTTTATCTTAATAGCTATGCTCGTTATCACTATTGTATTTTGTTGTAAATTAGTTCTTCGGACCTCGACCTACCTATATCTAAAAGCCAGTCAGTAAGCATTGTTTTAAATCTGTGTCCTGTGGCTTGTCTGATTTCAGCTGGTATCTGGTTATATACTTTGGGCATATGGTATAAAGTTTCTTTGACCGAATGTTGTATGTTTTCTTTTTAGCGCAAGTAACCCTTGCGCATTGGAACGTGTGTTTATAGCGGTGGGCGCTTGGTTGATTTCAACAAATTTACCCATGTTCTGAATAATCTTAATATATATAAATCTCGTGTCACAATGTTTGTCTTCAATGGACGGCTGAACCACTTAACCGATTATAATAAAATTTGCACACCATGTGCAGTTCGATCCAACTTGAGAGATAGGATAGTTTAAATCTCAAATTATAGTCGCAATTTTAATTTATTGCTAATTATTTGTCTGATATTATTTGACAGTCACAATTATCTGTTAACTCCAAATGATTCTAACAGATGTCGATAACTTTCGACTGGGTTGAGTAAGTAATCAATAGATGGCGCTGCTATTTATATTCTTAATTCTTTATGATTAACCTCAAAGCATCAACTACTAGACATTTACCTTAGCTGTTCAAATCTCAAAATCTAACTTATACGAGTAGTCACTGATTTTCCATCATAATTTTTTATCTCGAGCAAGATGTTATTTGTAAAAAAATATGGTGATCTCCTTATTTGACTTTCTACTACTATAACCCTTTAGTACAATGAAATTATTTACGAACAAAGACGAAAATATTGATGTTGGTATACATGTTCTATAATAATTTGGGATGAGTGCACAATGGCACACAAATATTCACTTGAAGCATTAAACAGAACTATGCAAGATTTAAACAGCAATAATAAACTTTTCGGTGGTGCTATCTTACTTTTGTCTGGTGACTTCCGGCAGACCTTACCGGTTATACCTTGCTCTACTTTCGCGGATGAGATTAATGCATGTTTGAAACAATCATTCTTATGGCGAAGTGTTGAAACACTTCGATTGACCATAAATATGTGAGTACAATTGCAAAATGATCCATCAGCACAAATATTTTCCGAACAACTACTAGATATTGGGAACGGTAAAATAGAACTGCAACCAAATACGCAATGCATTAAACTACCAGACAATTTTTGCACTGTTGTTCAGGATAAAACTGAATTGATTCAGAGTATTTTCCCGGATATACAGAATAATTATTTGAATCATGAATGGCTTAGTCAACGGGCGATTTTGGCAGCCAAAAACGTTGATGTTGACGAAATTAACTTCCAGATACAACAGTTGTTACCAGGCGATCTGATGTCTTTTAAATCAATCGATACTGTTGTTGATGAAAATGAAAGTGTAAATTTTCCGATTGAATTTTTAAATTAATTAGATATCCCTGGAATGCCACCACATAATCTTCGATCAAAGATTGGTTCCCCTATTATTCTCCTCCGTAATTTGAATCCACCTCAATTATGTAACGGTACGCGTTTGGTCATCAAAAAGATCACCGGAAACATTCTTGAAGCAACCATTTTGGCTGGGAAGTTTAAAGGAAAAGTGGTCCTGCTGCCACGTATTCCGATGATACCATCAGATTCTACCATACCCTTCAAAAGGCTACAGTTTCCAATTCGTTTAGCTTTCGCCATGTCTATAAATAAATCTCAAGGTCAAACAATGTCCATTTGTGGTTTAGATTTGGAAAATCGATGTTTTTCTCATGGGCAACTATATGTTGCGTGTTCACGTGTTGGGAAACCGTCGAATCTATTTGTGTTAGCTAAAGACAGGTTAACCAAAAACATTGTGCACCGATTGGTGTTAAATTAAATTGAAATTGAAAGTATTTATAATTTAAAAAAAAAATTATTAATGTTTAAAAGTTTAAGACTGTCTGCCTTGCCTACCTCATTCATGAGTTTAAGCGTCACATGTTATTTACTGTATTATACTGTAATATACTTATATTTGTTATAAAATTAAATGGAAATAATAAATCTGATAAATTTTTATTTTTTACCTATTGATTTCTGCTTAGTATCAAGTGTAAGAACATTTTAATTAATTGTGTTCAACGCCCCTTCAAATCTCAATCCAGTGAATTTGTATACCAACATCAACATTTTCGTCTTTGTTCGTAAATAATTTCATTGTACTAAAGGGTTATAGTAGTAGAAAGTCAAATAAGGAGATCACCATATTTTTTTACAAATACCATCTGTGTGAAAAAGCATAGTGGACTCCGTGACTGATGTTCTCTTATTGTTCCTCTTAGATTGTTTACTATAATGTAATATAACAAAAACTTTAGCCACAGCAACGCGTGGCCGGGTCAGCTAGTATTTCTTATATATAGTTGTCTTAGGTTGTATTAACTCTTTAAACATTAATTCAGTAGGGTATTTATACGGCTTTTTTAATGCAACTCTGATAATGGCTTTCTGCGATTAGGTGTAGAAGTACATATATTTTATAACATATTACACATTTTTGTTAAAGTCTCTCATTAATTAAATATTTTATCTTTAAGTTACGGGCAAAACCCGCAGGTTGTGCAGAGTCGGCACTGCACACCGCTGCTGGGCAAAGTTCGCAGAAATGCTTGATTTACAAACATGGCCCGGTTTAATATTAACTATGTTGACGCTGCGCACTCCGCAATGGCCCAAGTCAACCACTATCATTTCTTTGCGGGCTTGACCCGATTTTAAGCGGGCATTGTTGACAATGTGGGCAATCGATGTGGGCAGAGTCGAACGATATAATTAATAAAGTAGTTGGATTTTGGTGACTCAAGGAAAGTGGTGGGAGATTGAGATGAGAGCCTAATTTATATTAAATTATTTTGGGCCCTATTTAACTAAGTTTAACTTGCTCGTGTTAGAGCTAAAAGAGATAGTGCTAAACACTTTCTAAAAATGGTATGACTATAATGTGCTGGGTGATTCGATCCGCAGTTTTAAAAGTGTTTTTTTTATACACTTTTTTTTCGTTGAAGATCGTAAAAAATAAAAAAAAATGTAGTTAAAAGTAATTTAGTCGCTGGCTTTATTGTGCCGGGCCATGTTTGTTAATCAACCATTTTTGCGAACTTCGCGCAGCGGTGGTGTGCAATGCCGACTTTATCAGGGCAATATAAAGGGCACCTTTCTACAACCATTGAGCTTCGCCCGTAACATATATATTGTTAAATTTATGGTTTAAATAATATAATGTTATATTTACTATATTTCTTGTGCCACATGAATCCTAAATTTTATTTGACTTCTAATACTTTATCAATAGTGCAATAGTACCCACAAGCGTCACAGTGACAGTACCTAAGGACTCTTTATGCGTTTGTCGAGTAAGGTAATGATTCAACAAACGTATTCCTTATCTAATAATATTTTTGCCTTTTTGATTCCCTTGAAAATATTCAAACGTATTTTTCTCAATATTCTCAGCTGAGTTAAGTGCCAAGAAACATACTAAAATATTCTTACAATGGCAGATGGAATTTGTCTGTAATTAATAGCTTCGTTCCAATCTTTACAATGTCGATGAACAAAGATTATTACCCTACCCTAAATTACTTTCATTCTAATGATATTTTTTAGTCTTGTATTAATCTTTGATTATTTTCGTATATACCTAATATTGATTATCGTTGGACACTATTTACTGTCGGATAACCGAAATTTAAAATATTTAATTATATTTTGTTGGCAATCTGCAACGCGCGCAGCGTGCAAGCTAGCATTGCAATAAAAAGCATTCACATGAAGGCACTGAACCAGAATGGGAAATTTCATATGCAGCTCAACCAACCACTCGTCGAAAATATCCCGCCTAATTTGGTGGCCTGGACGAGATGAGAGGCCAAAGGAACGCCTCACAAAATGTGACTTCCTCCCCCCGCCCCGCTCTTCGCCCCCATCCCTTAAACCCTCGCGAGCACATCCCTATGTTAAAATATTTAAATTTAACCACAGGCTGTGCTCGCTGTCGATACAGTTTTCTATACTTCTCAAGTATGTATGTTCTCAAATAACATATTTAGTGAATGAAATTATTAATCGAATAAGTTAAAAAAATATGGACAAAAATTTGTGTATTTATTTGTTCAATGGTTGGATATTTTTAAGTTGCGTGCTTTTTATGTATACGAGTATTTTCGTATGTGTGGATATATATGTGTGAAAAATCTGCTTAAAATACATTTTTATCATTTTGCGTAGTGCTTCTAAAGCTTTTAGGGCTAGAATATATTTACGTTAATAACCTTTCTTAGAACAGGTTACTCTTACCTAGTTAGAAAGGTAATAGACCTTAGAAATTGGCTAATATCACTAGTTATCTAAAGGATTTTCTATACTATTTAAAACCAATTAATGCATATTTGTATTTTATTTTATTATTTACTTTAAGCAAAACACAATATCGTGATGTTTCCAATAATATACCTTATTTTGTGTAACAGAAATTTTGAATTTGAAATAATAATACATTAATTCTTTTATTTTTGGTAGAATATAGTAACTAAGGGGAGTTTTTTTTAAATATTTAAGAAAATTATTGGATTCATGTTTTATGAGTGAAGATAACATGCAATCTGTAACGCGGATGATCGCGTTAACTGCTAGATAATTCTACGGTAATAAGCTCGCTTTTTTGTAGTGCAGTCATGTTTTACAAATTATTTTATTGCGATGCCTTTGTATCGGCCACAATACTGGGCACTCTTTTTACATTATTTTAAAACTAAATAAATTGTTTGCAGGAGAAATCTTAATATATATAAATCTCGTGTCACAATGTTTGTCCTCAATGGACTCCTAAAACACTTAACCGATTATAATAAAATTTGAACACCATGTGCAGTTCGATGTGCACTTGAGAGATAGGATAGTTTAAATCTCAAATTATAGTCGCAATTTTAATTTATCGCTAATTTTTTGTCCGTTATTATTTGGCAGTCATAAAACTGACAGATGTCGATACCTTTCGACTGGGTTGATGGCGCTAATGTCTGTTATTATTTGACAGTGACAGTTATTCGACGCAAACGTATTAAAAGAGCCCATCAGTTGGCAAAACAAATTGAATCAAGAAATCTAGCTCAAAGAATCAGGACAGCAGGTCATGCACAAGAATCTCAAGAACAGTGTAACGAACGTCTTCAAGAGAATATCATAAGAACAAGAAAATTATTATTTTCAGTCAAATGCCACCGAAAAAATCTAACCTCAACAACGCGAGCGGCAAACGTCAAAACGCAAACGTCAAAACTACGATCGGAATAATATATTCACTTACGAGATGCTGTTGCTGGAAACATCGATGGAAATTTAAATCCCAATGACATCGGTAATGCTTTCATTTTACCTTCAAGCTACATCGGCAGTCCACGGAACATGCAGGAATACATACAAGATGCGATGACTTACGTACGTCATTACGGCCGACCGGATTTATTTATTACATTCACATGTAATCCGAATTGGGAAGAGATACAAACTTTACTATTGCCAGGACAACAAGCCATTCATCGTCATGATTTAACTGCACGTGTGTTTAAACAAAAATTGAAATCCTTAATTGATTTTATTGTAAAATATACAATTTTTGGTATCACACGTTGTTGGCTGAATACGATAGAGTGGCAAAAGCGAGGTTTGCCTCATGCCCACATTTTGGTTTGGCTTAAAGATAGAATCCGTCCTGAAGAAATCGATCAAATAATTTCAGCCGAAATTCCAGACCCATTAATTGATCAAGAATTATTTGATATTGTCACCAAACACATGATCCATGGGCCATGCGGTGTTTTCAACATGACCTCACCGTGCATGGAAAATGGAAAATGTAAAAAAAACTTCCCAAAGCCGCATACGAATGACACGATCACGGATATTGATGGTTATCCAATGTATCGCCGCAGAAGTACTGAGAATGGTGGCCACACATTTACAATGCGACTGCCGAACTTTCCAAATCAAGTTGAGTTTGATAATCAGTGGGTGGTACCATACTCACCACTACTTTCAAAAACTTACAAAGCTCATATCAATGTTGAGCTTTGCAGTTCTGTTAAATCAATTAAGTATATTTGTAAATATGTAAACAAAGGCAGTGATTTGGCCATATTTGAAGTAAAAAACATAAATAAAAATGACGAAATAGCACGATACCAAATGGGCAGATACATTAGCAGCAATGAAGCTATTTGGCATATTCTCAGCTTTCCCATCCACGAAAGAGATCCTGCTGTCCAACATCTGGCAATACATCTTGAAAACGGTCAACGTGTATACTTCACTGAAGAAAATGTTCTCCAAAGAGCGTTCGAAGCTCCGAAAACGACTCTAACTGAATTTTTTACATTGTGTCAAAAACCTGATGTTTTTGGCCAATTCGCGAAGACATTGGTGTATGGTGATGTTCCACGTTATTTCACATGGAACAAATCCAGTAAAAAATGGGAGCCACGGAAACAAGGAAAACCACATCCTTCCATTACAGGCATATTCAAAGCTAAGACATTGGGGAGACTTTACACGGTACATCCAATGCAACGTGAGTGCTTCTATTTACGTTTGTTATTGGTGAATGTTCCCGGACCAACGTCTTTTGAATTTTTACGAACAGCTAATGGTCGAGTATTCAATACATACCAGGATGCATGTCGTGAACTGCAATTGCTAGAAGACGATAACCATTGGGACTTAACGCTTGCTGATGCTGCGTTGACATCAACACCGAATAACATTCGTCAGTTGTTTGCAATTATTTTGGCGACATGTTATCCCTCGCAAGCACAAACTTTGTGGGAAAAATATAAAAATTGTATGACAGAAGACATCTTGCACCGAATTAGACAAACAAATCAATGCCAAAACATAGATTATACACCAGAGATGTACAATGAAGCATTGGTCTTGATCGAGGATTTATGTGTTCTTATTTCAAATTTACCACTTAATCATTATGGTATGCCATCACCTAATCGTCCAGCCACCGACTTAGTCAATACCGATTTACAACGAGAAAATCAATATGACCATGGAAGTTTAGCAACAATTATCATGAACAGTGAACCATTACTGACAGCAGAACAAAAAATTATTTATGATCGGATTATGCTGGCTGTTGCTGCTGAACAAGGCGGTTTTTTTTTCTTGGATGCACCCGGTGGAACCGGTAAGACATTTTTAATATCGTTGATTCTTGCCAAAATACGGTCGCAACAAAAACATCGCATTAGCATTAGCATCGTCAGGCATTGCGGCTACTTTACTGGATGGTGGGCGAACAGCACATTCAACATTCAAGCTGCCATTGGACGTTCATAATAAACCAGATGCAATGTGTAACATCAAAAAGAATAGTGGAATAGCTGCAGTGTTGCGGAAGAGTTCTATAATAATTTGGGATGAGTGCACAATGGCACACAAATATTCACTTGAAGCATTAAACAGAACTATGCAAGATTTAAACAGCAATAATAAACTTTTCGGTGGTGCTATCTTACTTTTGTCTGGTGACTTCCGGCAGACCTTACCGGTTATACCTCGCTCTACTTTCGCGGATGAGATTAATGCATGTTTGAAACAATCATTCTTATGGCGAAGTGTTGAAACACTTCGATTGACCATAAATATGCGAGTACAATTGCAAAATGATCCATAAGCACTAATATTTTCCGAACAACTACTAGATATTGGGAACGGTAAAATAAAACTGCAACCAAATACGCAATGCATTAAACTACCAGACAATTTTTGCACTGTTGTTCAGGATAAAACTGAATTGATTCAGAGTATTTTCCCGGATATACAGAATAATTATTTGAATCATGAATGGCTTAGTCAACGGGCGATTTTGGCAGCCAAAAACGTTGATGTTGACGAAATTAACTTCCAGATACAACAGTTGTTACCAGGCGATCTGATGTCTTTTAAATCAATCGATACTGTTGTTGATGAAAATGAAAGTGTAAATTTTCCGATTGAATTTTTAAATTCATTAGATATCCCTGGAATGCCACCACATAATCTTCGATTAAAGATTGGTTCCCCTATTATTCTCCTCCGTAATTTGAATCCACCTCAATTATGTAACGGTACGCGTTTGGTCATCAAAAAGATCACCGGAAACATTCTTGAAGCAACCATTTTGGCTGGGAAGTTTAAAGGAAAAGTGGTCCTGCTGCCACGTATTCCGATGATACCATCAGATTCTACCATACCCTTCAAAAGGCTACAGTTTCCAATTCGTTTAGCTTTCGCCATGTCTATAAATAAATCTCAAGGTCAAACAATGTCCATTTGTGGTTTAGATTTGGAAAATCCATGTTTTTCTCATGGGCAACTATATGTTGCGTGTTCACGTGTTGGGAAACCGTCGAATCTATTTGTGTTAGCTAAAGACAGGTTAACCAAAAACATTGTGCACCGATTGGTGTTAAATTAAATTGAAATTGAAAGTATTTATAATTCAAAAAAAAAGATATTAATGTTTAAAAGTTTAAGACTGTCTGCCTTGCCTACCTCATTCATGAGTTTAAGCGTCACATGTTATTTACTGTATTATACTGTAATATACTTATATTTGTTATAAAATTAAATGGAAATAATAAATCTGATAAATTTTTATTTTTTACCTATTGATTTCTGCTTAGTATCAAGTGTAAGAACATTTTAATTAATTGTGTTCAACGTACTTCCCCTTCAAATCTCAATCCAGTGAATTTGTATACCAACATCAACATTTTCGTCTTTGTTCGTAAATAATTTCATTGTACTAAAGGGTTATAGTAGTAGAAAGTCAAATAAGGAGATCACCATATTTTTTTACAAATACCATCTGTGTGAAAAAGCATAGTGGACTCCGTGACTGATGTTCTCTTATTGTTCCTCTTAGATTGTTTACTATAATGTAATATAACTAAAACTTTAGCCACAGCAACGCGTGGCCGGGTCAGCTAGTAACATTATATATTTTAAATAAAAGATTAAATATGTGTTTAACAAAAGATTCTGTCAATATGTTCAGTAAAAAAAATACGTTTTCCTTTTTTTTCGTGTTTTGTTGGCGCAAGCAATTTCGATTTTTTTTTCTATATTATAGGCGATTGCTTGAGGAATATTCTATTAAAGTTTGATAAAAAAATCAGTGTAAAATCAGGCAATTAAGAATATTAAAATAAATAAAAAAAATATAACCAACTTTAACATAAACCTAAATTTATAAAACTAAGAAATAATAGGTACAATGAACTTCTTATTGTTAGTAAACAATAAAAAAACAAATCCACCTAATCGTTAAAGTCGGCGCAGAGACATGGTTTATATGTACTGAAGTTGCATTTTACTTACAGTCTTCGTATAATCATATTAATAATAAAAATATATAGCCTACCTTGGGAGGGCTTTGGGGGCAATGCCCCATCCCCTTGTCCAGAGACAAAAAAAAAAAAAAAGCCTGAAGGATAATGTGAAGTGAAATAACTTAATGTGAAGGATAAAATCTAAATTGGAATAACACAATAAATGAATCAAGGTATCGGTAGCATATTCATTTCTCAGTGGGAAGGAAATAATCACCTATAATAAGAATTAGAGATTTTTTTCAACGAGTTGGGAAATAAAAATACTGATACAAAACACGATTTCAAACTATGTTTACTAGGGTCTTAAAACACTCAAATATAGCCTAAAACTGTGTTTCAGGCTACTTTCTTTCTATTTAAAATTTTCTGGGATAAGGCCCTCAGAACCCGCTTAAGGGTAGAGGGAACTCAATACTCTCTGCCCTATCCCCTCTACGTTATGCCATCCCCGAGAAACACTTTTGGATTCCGGCTTGGGCAGTAGCATAGTAAGGTGTGGCTAATTATAATTTATTTAATGTGTATTTTTTTCATGATGGATAAATAATTGAATGAATAGGTCGAAAACTATTTAATGCTTTCGATGCTGACGATGAAATAATAAACTTTAGGAGATGTTGATAGTCGTGTCAGCGCACTGCTAGCCTAGAAAGAGACCACAAGCAATACTGAAATGTGGGCGCTGTCAGTTTAGTCGGTGGCTAACTCGATTATGCATACGGCTGCAGTTCTACTTTAACTTCCGTCAATTCGACACCACGAAAGCCCGCTAGCCTACGGACGTGGAGAAGGGACGCGCGGGGTGATGCTGCGGCTGGGAGGGGGCTGGTGGAAGTCATGAATGTGTCGTGTCGGAGGTGTTTTTTTTAAATATGCAGGCGCTATCTGCTCGATGGGTCCATTTGAGCCGTGCAAAAGTCTTTGCTGCGAACGAATATCTGCAGTTCTAACATAGTTGCAGAATATCTAACAATCATGGCGGTAGATTTACTTACTCTGTTCTTACTACCAATAAGCAATATTTGCATACTTTAGAATTGTGTATTTTTAGGTAGTTTTATAGTTTTTTGTACTAGTATTTTAATAAAATAAAACGATGTTGTATTTACCATTGTTATTAATTGAAATAAATATTTTTATTTCCGTATAAATGTTATAATTTTGACTATATTTAAATTTATCTAGCAGACATTATTCTACGGCACGTTAGGGTCGCAATTTAATAATAGGGTGAGTTTTAAGATATGTATGGTACATGTAATGCAAAATATTATATTATATCGACATTCTCAACTAATAACGAAGTAATTCACATTGTTATGGTTTTTTTCTGTAATGTCGATGTAACTCTATCACAACGGATTTACTAGTAACTGGAATAGAAAACCGTTGTAATTCAATTCTTGATTGAAAAATAACTCTAAAAAGGCAGTAAAAATTCTCGCGAATGAAACGTATTTTGACAAACATGTTATTAGTTTGTTTTCTTAAAAGTGAAGTAATTGCTATCAAAATGAGTCGCTATAGCCGTATATTACAAGTATTAAAAAGTGGGATATTAATCAAGGTCACCTACCTATTATTATCGCTCATGTATTTTCGTTTGTACTCTAATTACCTTTTGTCATAATTGCATAATTATTTTTAAAATGTTGTTAATTATTTTAAGTAAATAATATTAATATAAGCAGAAAAAAAAAATACCGGAAAAATATAAACCTAGGAAGATAACGCAAACTTAACGAAGAATGTTGGAGAGAAAATGTCTAAAAGAAGAATTTGTATTTCTCTTTTGAATAGCATGTATGTTTTATATTTTAGTTTAAAATCCTTTTTTTTTCAGAAAAGTTATTTAATTATGTTTTTATAAACATTAATTTTACATATTCACTGTAGTACTTTTACAGTGTAATAAAGTGGTATGTCTGAGATACATCTTTATTCTTCGAAAGAAATTGTAAGTCTAATTTTCCATACTTCCTCAAGATTTATCGATCGGATTTTGTCAGTAAATTCGCAAATTATGATAGTATATATACGACATGTAATTATTTTCTTGGTTTTGGGCAATTTATTACTAAAATATATTTATAATAATTTTTCAGTTTTAAATTTTTTTTATTTCTCCTGGAAAACTAGATAAAGTGAGTTACTTCGTTCTTCGTTGGGGGTGTCGATGTGTGGCCTGAATTCGTTCGTTACCAACATGGGCATATGTATACGTAGGTGGTCATAGCGCCGTGTCGTTATTAGCGACTTGTAACCGCGGTGCTGAACAGCCCAGACTAAAGGACACTGAAATATTTACCCGCGCAGTGCTTTCGATGGAAAGGACGTCAGCCAACACAAAGCTGCGAACTGGACGCGGCGTTTCCAACGGTCTTCTGCGGCTTAGATAGTCTCTTTCGTTGCGCCCCGCAACGCTGTGTAGAGCCACCGCCATCGCCGCACTAGGGGTGGAATGTCATCGATGTATAATTATAGAATCGTGGATCGTTAATTCTTAATTGCACTTATACATTTATTTAACGTTTTATTTAAATGATGACTTCGTTTATTTTTTACATTAATAGGCTGTTCCGCAATGACCCCAACAGTTAATTGCAATGGGAGATACAAATTAAAAAAAACAAATTTAAACTACTAATTAAATCAAAATAATTTTTATTTATTACGTTCGTTCTCGGTGCTGTTTTCTAAAATAAATATTTTCTGAATAAAAAAATGCTTTTTCTTATATTTTGTAAATTTATTACTTAATTTGTCAGCCCTAATATCTTTTTGCCATTTTAAACTCCCTATGTGTTGACATTTTTAATGGTATTGAAGTAAATTTTATAAATTCTAGAATTTAAATTTTCTGAAATCTATTTAAATATAGATATAGTTTTTGAATTCTTTAGTCTAAATTAATGTGTGTGAATGGGAGACGTGGAACAATTTAGTTAAACAAGTACAACATATTGATAATTGAACAATTAAATAATCGAAATTAGCAGAAAAAACACTAATAAACCAGAAATTGAAATGTATGTCCCATTTCCATCGCGAATATTGTACTAAGCCATTGCACCATTCCCTTGCTATGATATTCCGCAAATACACAAAGCAAATTTAATCAATTTTCAATACCTCATTTCAATATATATATTAATTTTGGAATGACTATTTACAATAAGAGATTATTGATAGTGTTTAAAAAGTTTACAGATTTTATCAGTTTTAATTTTTTTATTAGTCTACACAGGTGGTAAAATCAATGAGAAATTTATTAAAATATCTGTTAGTAGGTATATCAAGCACTTTTGCCCGAATTATCTTTGTGCTATGTGGTATATAAGCATGTAGTAGCAGAGGAATTGCTGAAGGTGCGGCGATAGGTATTCAGCTTCCAGCTGTGCGGTCACCTTTGTGACTCTCCAAGATCCACGCGCGCGCATTATGTATCAGCTCGTGTCTCGGTGTCGGACTAAGGACAACCGCATTTGCCTTTGGGACTCGCCTGTAGAATCATTACAGGCAACATGCGCTTTGCGACTAGACACAGAATGTGTAAATAAATTGTACACTTTACAATGTACCTTCTATTAATTACGTAGTAAACATCACAATAGACTACTAAGATTTGAAATATAGTAATAATAAAAAACACCATTTATGCAAATATTTTGTTTTGTATTTTATTTTGTTTGTCTCACGATAAATGTTTGAATAAACTTTTTATATATTATTTATGTTCGATTATTTTTGTAAGGCATTAAAAATTTTCTCCATAAAATTACATTCAATGAAAGTAGGTACGTTAAACAATATTTTAGAAATTTCAATTTCAAACACTAGAGAATTCGTATTGCGTAACCAGAGTGCGTTTGTAAATTAATGTCAAGGACGACTGTCGTACCTACTTTAATTTTTTTCAGTCACTCGCATAAAAAAACTTTAGATATCATACAATTACACTACACAACATTAGGCAATATAAGTAAATCTTATATTCTATGTTGTGATATCACATTTATTAATTTCATACCGATCAATCGACAATCAATAAATACTTCTCACATGGCGATAGTCACAAATGCTTTTTCATAAAATTCAGCAATATATTCCCACGAAATCAAGTTTTTTTGAATCTTTTTAATTATTTTTTTGGTTTTGGAGGCCAATAAAAATGTAAAATTTTTTTTTATAAATTTTTGAATAATTTAAAAATTGCTCAAAATCGCATAAAAAAACACTTTTTCAGGCGATTTAACACTTTTAAGAATAAATTTTAATAACAGCAATAAAAATTATAGCAAACAGCATGAGACAAAATGAATCACCTTTTTTTCTCACTATTATTTTTTTAAATAGTATATGTATATATGTGATACTCGTATGTACTGACGTGCTTATGTAAGAGATAATGATAAGCCTATAATGCAGATAGGCTTATCGTTGTCGTATGCAACGTTTAGCTCAGCTTCAACAAAATTTAAAAGGTCGACAACAGCGGTCTCTATCAGTGTAGTTTTTTTGCGCATTTTGTTTTTATTTATTTGTGCATTTTGTTTTTATTTTATTTTTGTTATATTTATGGATTCATGTATGAAGTGGTGTTGTTTTATGGAAGCAAAATTAATGTGTTTTTATTTTAAATAAAAAATAAATAAATACAATTTAGATAATGTATTGCCAAGGCTTACTATCAGCTCTTATCTTCTGAGTTCAATCATTTAAATAGAAAGCCTTGCTGAGGCAAAAATAAAACCTTTGACTGCGCGATGCCCGCTGAGATAGTTGGCAGAAGAGGCATGGCGGGAGAAAAGGGAATACCCATAAATCTGTGCCCACTGATTGATACATGGCGAAACGTTGACGCCCATCGCGTAATTTACGGCCAGATACCCACCGGGAAACTCACCCCTCCCCCGTTTTAGGAAAACCACCACTTTGGCAACCTCCCCACCTACCCCAAACCTATGCTTCGTGCCAGTTTGAGTGTGACTCACTAGTCCTAAAAGAAAACTTTAACGAGTGGATAGTGAAAAAATGTTTCACATTGTCGACTCGATGTGGAGGTTAAACATACATCCATTTGACCTAAAATTTAATTTAGATTCCAATATAAATGATTTCAGATATCTATTATGAGTCATGAATACGTTTATTGCATGTGAATATTCAAATAAAAAAAAAAACTGATTTATTTTCAGTCCGTTTGTATATAGAGGATAATAATATTATTCTAAAGGACGACTTTAGACTAATATTAATAATAAATAGACTAATATTATTCTAAAAAAATGTAACCATAAAGATGTATTAAAAAAAAAACTAAATATATTCTTTCCGAAACTTATTTTTCGTTTTAATTTTTTATTATAAGCATATTAATATTTATTTATTTAATTAGGAAACTACTAGTTACATTAAATGTTTAAACTAAAATAGTTAAAGAAATCCTACAAATTAAGCTTACACTTATAACATAATTAATAAATTTTAGGCCCAAGAGAGGGAAAAGAATAGGCAAGAAAAATAGCGGGGGAGGGGAAGGAGTAGAAGTTTCTTAAAACCTACTAGATTTATAATAAATATGTCGACAGATATTCAAGGTGAGACACATTCTATAAACGGAAATATTGTTATTTAAATTGTCGCTGGTTACTATTTAACTCATAGTCATTTTAAGTACAACTGATTTAAATTTATTAGTTATTTATTTGTTTAACTACAGTTTACAATATTTATATATTTCAATATTATTTGCTCTTACTTTTTCCAAAAACTAAGTTATAAAGGCACCATAAAATGTTTAGTTTTGACGTTAACTTTAGGTTACTAGGTAATGGGGAGGAAGTAGGAACTATATTTACCTAAATATATGTAAAATCTTATACTAAGGTAAACTTTTATCATTTAATTACATTTCAATTCCGTATAATTTTGGCGGGGAGGGATTATTCACAATTGAATTAATAATATTTCATTTCGATTTGCATTATCGTCCATACACGCGAAATGTCAAACGCAACCACATGACAACGTATTTACGACTGTTTGGATTAAACGAAAACATATTTTTCAATGCACAAAAATGACAAAATCCAAGCTTTCCAAGCTTTGTTCCGGTCGTAACTCACCTGCGGCTGACAGCGGCGTAGCGGCCGAAAATTACATCGAACTCATTATAATAAGCGACACATACGGCCACCGAGACAGATCCATTTAGCCTACTATCCGTGCTAATTATAACTTTTGCGTGCGTATGTGAGATATATGCTCCGATTCACAGCGAGATAGTTTAATATTTAGGTGACAGTTTTTTTTATCTGAATATAATGAATCTGAAGATAAATGAAATTATGGACAATGTTTTAGGTACAAAAGGTCTCATTAAATCTATTTACTTTACACCAGATCAGAGCACCATATCATATTGTTTTGTTGGGAATGTTCAACTTTATACTATCCTGATCCTCTTAATAAAGTCCATAAAACCAAATTACTCGTAGTTAATAAACAAGAATGGCTATGGCACTATCATATAATATCAACTGCTTCCATACATTGTTTAGTAGTAGTAAATTATTTACCCAGAACCTGACGTCTTACAGCTAGGCCCTACAGGGGTCATTAAAGGCATCTCCCACCCAGACTACTCGAACCTGTGGTACCAACTTGTGATGGGTTGCTTCATTTCCTATTTCCACTTGTGCCAGCGGAACTTTTACCCCATTTGATGTGCGTTTTGGATGGCCATAGAGGCAACTGTGGGTTATTATCTAGGTCTGAGTAGATTAAAATAAAAAAACATACAATTGAATCATAAAATTCTTTCAACTGATCATAAATTTTAACACTGTTAGTTTTTTTTTGTAAATTTTGACGGGCGGCTAGTAACGAAACAACACCGACACTATTTCAATTTATAATAATTATAATGTGACTATAGAAGATAAAAATGCGAAATTAATTAATTACAAAATTTATTTATTTTATTAAAGCGCTGTTGCGAGTTCCCTTAAGCGTCGAAATAGCGATCGGTACCTCATTTTGCTATGCTGCCTTCACCGATATGTCGGTCATTCACCTTCGTTGCAGCTAGCGACGTATGACTTTAAACGGTATATCATTATCAGGTAAATTTTACTTTTTTTTTATAAATTTTAATATAACGTCAATACATCAAAATATATCGTTTAAATGGTGCATTATAACTATGTAAATCGCATATCACATATTCACATAACTGCTCTAAATACGCATTTATTGGCAGGTATGAATTTTACCGTGTCCATCTAATTCAACCTGCCTAAGATGGACTATCTATATATTTCCATTAAAAACAAACAAAACAAAACAATACAAATCGTAGGGCCAATTAGCTGTCTGATAAAATATGAAATAATATTTATAATATAATGTTATGACTAAATTAATGATTTAGTAAATGTTTAGTCATTTTATTGTAAATTTAGGTTTGAAATTAATAACAAACTATGTGCTCTTAAAAAAATTATAATCAATAAAATGAGCCGCTCTGAATCCATCGTAGCCCTTGTAAGCGTCATATTGTGTGAATTCGTGCGTGCAACCGATTGCGCAATTTCCTGGTTAGATGGATTGATGCGCGATTACCTTCACTTGCCTAGAGTATGTAGTTAACGTGATTGAGTCGAGTCAAGTGTTTGGTTTGCATGCTTATGCATAAGAGATCTATTTACGAACCGTCAAAGCTCTACCAATCTACTCTGCTTAGTCGCATAACAATTTGATAAATCAATAACCTGCTGTGCTGTTTCTGTTCTATATTATTTTAAAAAAATATAAACAACTTTAATCTTGATTTAATTACTAAATTATTTTAAATATTATTTTATCAACCACTAATAAAATAATAAATATTTCAAACTATAAAATGAAAATGGAAAGTTTTTATTTAAAATAAAAGTGACTTTATTTTATCAGTGTTATTAAACTTCAGCCGGACGGGAATTTCTTATTATTATTATTAGGTAATTACAATATTTATGAGCTAGCTCCGGTGATACTGTTGAGTTTAGTAGGTGAGGAAAAAAATAATGCTTAACAACTCGCAGATTACGCTTAAAAATAACCTTGGAACAAGGAAAAGGATCAAATACTGACCTATGAAGAGAATTCCACTGCCGAATTGTTCTGGAAAGAAACATATTGAACCCAATGTACCGTTTTCTTAAAATAGATTTTATCTTGGAAGGATTGTCATTACGGCCAATTTAAGAAGGTTTATTTCTTCTTCTAATTCTTATTCTAAAAAATAAAATATGTATATAAAAAAAAAAAATAAAAAGTAACAGATGTGATGAAGTTTAAATTGTTAAATGTCAATCTTCTCGAACGTTTTTTAGTGACTTCCAAATACACATAGGCGATATCATTTGCTTCAGATTTATACTAAAATAGATGTTAAACAGGTTGTTTAGTAGGCCGATGAAAACCTTTTAGGATATAAGACGTCATTTAGAACATATTTAGTTATAATTACCTCAGTTAAAACTCTTACAATTTAGGAGATATTTACAATTTTTTTTTTAAATAATTTCGAAAACAAGCAGATTTACGCCAATCACAATCATGAAAGGTTCTTTGATCAATGTTGTTTTTTCTATTATTAAAATATGTATTTATGTTGTGCAATACGATAACAAGTATCTGAATATTAAGTAAAGAGTAATAGTGTCAATAAAAATATCCCAAAAAACTAATCATATATGTTATCATTTTTAGATAACAACACATTAAAAAAATATATATCAATCTTGTGTGTGAGAAAAACTTCTGTAATTTGTACTCATTTGAACAGTACTAGCCATAGGCAGGTACCTAGTATTTTTTTGGAATTGGAAACAATAGTAAAACGACCAATTCCAAGAATTTACTAAGGTTGCAGTATTTTTTCTTAAGTTTACCCGAAAAATCGATTCTTTCCATGATATTATTTTTTTTGTGAAAATTAAATGTCAGAATTATTGTTTATTTCTTATTCAGACATTATATTTGAAAATATACTGAATAATTACATAGAATAAAAATAATAAACAAGGCTAAATCACGTCTTCTATCGGCTCCTAAAAGGTTTGCATCGACCTACCAAACATTCTGTATAAATTACCTACCAAATTTATTTTTGCGAATCTAAAAACAACTTTGTCGATAATGTCTAGCCTATCCAAGATGTAATATTTCAAAATGGTGTCAACGGGTGCCACTTCAGCGATATTAAAGTTTTCACGGCAACTTCATGAATAAAATCGGCCTTCGTTGTTGCGATGCTCATCTGCAATCGAAATGAGACGTTCTTTTGTGCCGAATGAAAATGCAGCGAAGGAAATTTTCATACCCGTCTGTTGTTCCTCTGAAATTGTCCGCTTCAGACTCTTTCGGTAACAAATGTCTTACGGATCTATATTTTTACTTATTTATTCATGTGTTATTTTTATATATTCATAATTACCTTAAAACTAACCAAAAATATAAAGTTTTAAAAATAAAAATCATTTTTCTATTATGCGTACAAATAAATATCTTTTACCAGTACCTTTTGCTAAAAACAATTCTATGTACTCAGGTGAATAAAACATGATCGATTATCCCAAATACAGAAAATTAGTTTAATAGCAACATTTTTTTAATAGTTATAAACTTTTGCAATCAAACAGCAGAATTTATTTATTTAAATATACGTATACTATAGGCTTGAAGTATGTTTGTATCTGAATATATATATACTAGATATATATGTATAGTAAAATTGTATAATGTATTGCTTAAATACCGTATTTAGATGATTCCTTACGTTATAATAGGCGTGACAATAGGCGTTATAATAGGCGAGGGGGGGGGGGGGGGCTACAGATTCACGTGGGGGGCGTGAGGATACAGATATATACAGATCAACAAAGTAATAAAAAAAAAAACGGCAATAGTGATACTAGTTTTTCATATTTCATGGAACGGCGAGAAATAATTGGTTCTTCTAAGCTATGTGAATGAGGGGGCCAAGGAGAAGATATATAAAAACCAATGTATTTATACCGTAGAACCTCTTCCCCCTCCTGGTGAAACCTTTATAGCTTAAATATAAAAAAAATCAAGCTTCATTAAATATTGAGTAGTAAAAAAAAATATACCTACCGAATCGAAGATTATGTGTATTTCTTGATATAAGCGTTTTATTACATTTTTTTTTAATAATTTGACATTTAATGATCCTTATTATTCCTAGGTCCGATTGCTGAGTAATAGGAACTAAAATATGACAATATTTCTGCTGAAACTTTTTTTTATTTATAAATTAATCGACAAAACCACGACGCAATTTTTTTAAATATGTATGTCTTAAATGAAGCTATTAGGAAAATTAGAATGTCTTTTTTCAGTATAAATGAAAAGGTTTTTATAAACGCAATTAGGTGAAAATCTTAGAGGATTTTTGACCGGTATCCTAGAGAGCTGAAAATTAGTTGAAAGCGTACGTATTTCCTTATTTTAAACTATTAAAATAAGTAAAAAAATATATTTTTCTAAATTTCGAAGAAAGTTATGCGGTGGTCATAAGACCGACAAGTTCATTAAATTTCTTTTTTAGGGTGCCGTATGTATATGATATATATGTATATTAATAAGTTCTATTTAAAAAATATATATCAAGCCCTACAGGTGGTTATAGGAATACTCATCCTTAGTGCTAACGTTTGAAGATTGCCACACTGATCAGCGTCATAACTTTAGATTTTTACTAATTAAATATAATTTTGCAAGTAAAATAGGCTATATGCGATCTTACAGCTAGGTCACTTTAAATAAAAACCGTAATAAGAATGATCGTCAGGCGAAGCGACCCATCTTAAGTGCCAATACCACGAGTCGTTTAGCGCCAATTAGTGTAATCATGGGGGTGCAACGCGACCCATCTTAAAAGTCCTGCCGGCCTTAAGGCACTTATGAACAATATGGTTTTTACTTATGGTTAACAATTATTTTTCTCGCCTTAGTAGTAGTAAAAGGCAGGCGGGATTAAGTTAACAATATATTTACACAATACTGATGAATTTCAAAATATCGTGAAGACTGAAGTGTGGACGAGCGTGAAGACCTAGTAGGTACATTTTTTATTTGATATTTAAATACATGTAAAAGTCTTCAAAAATAAGAGATTATAAATGGAGATAAAGTAGGTAGGGAATGAATTACTGCTGTTATCAAGAGAAGAGGTGATATTCGCTTGGATTCTGATGAGACGCGCGAAGATATGGTGTCCACGGGACCTGACGGAGGAGGGGGGGGGGATGGGGAGAGATGGAAGCCATTAAAGGAACTGCCATCTGGCGGTGAATTACGACACCAAACAGTTGTACTGATAAGCGCTTTTCATTACGGCACTGTCTGCTTTTAAAGGATTGATGGCGGGGCTAACGAGTAATATATTTGGAATATAAACAGCGTCGCTATCCTGTGAATGGTGTTGATCTTTGATACTGAGATGAGGATAGCGGATGAGACGATGTCCTCTGCTGCAGATTTTTCGTACTTTATATATTAATTAAATTCATTTTTTTAATTCCAAGCTTTGCGGTTCATAGTATTACTCTGAAGTGTGATGATGATAAATGATAGCAATTATACGAGTGTCACTTGTAAAATAAATTTTAAATTACGGGAGTTAACCCCTGACTACCAAACGATGACTACGACTGTATAAAAAAAATAATAAACCAGATATGGTAAGCGATATTTTTATTATTTAATCACAAATATCAACGATGACTTCAAAAAACTATAAAATCAAATATTAGTTATGTGTACCTATTGTATTCATTAATATTCGATACACCAATAAACAGATCGAAAACGACTCTTCGAAATATAAAAAAAATGCAAGTAATTGAATGGCAATGGCTAACGGACGTCATTTAACCTGCCGAAAATCTGTTTGACGTACATAAAATGGCATTAAGCGCAGAGCCATGATTTGCAATGCTACAGGGAATCTCAAACTTTTCGGTTATCTATTTAAATAATATATATTTATTATTTTTAATAATTTATCCATAGTGCCATACTTGTAAAAGTCATAGTACCATTAATAACAGTTCAATGAGCCTGTGTTATTACAGACATTAGTTTATTTAAGTAAGTACGGGGGTTTTGGTATTATTAATTTTCTCAAACGATATACCGTTATTAGAATACCATCATTAAATATAATTTTAGGCCAAATATATTTACATTTAATTTAATGATTATATTTATTATTCATAATATAAAATTATTTGTATTAACTGAGCCTCTCCCCTTTGGATACTAAAAATGAGTGCTTTATTGACATACAACAAATTAGGCATCTTTATTTAGATTCTAGACTAAATTTAATTTAAATAAATATTCAATAACTATGCTAGTTCTCCTTTTTTTATATTTTACAGAAAAAAACATTACAGTTAGAATTATTTTTGATAATTTAAAGGAAATAGCTCTAAAAATAGCATGCAATAACTTTTTGCCGTTGTAACCTGCTCCTTTAAAAATTTGTGTGCAAATAAATATATCTCTAATAATACTTTTTGAAACCGTGATTGAATCCACATCTTCGAATTGATATTTTAAATGGAGATTAAACCATTTTTTATTGGTGCATCCACTAAAAAAAATGTTTTGAAATTTCCACCACAGAATAAATAATCTTAAAAACAAACAAAATAGTTTGAGAACCTCGACCGCTGTTGCATATTAAGCTGTCAATTTTACGTTTTTAATTTTTTTGCAACTGATCACACGTGACAGGCACTATCGCATTGATGGGGCGAAAATATAAGGGTGGGCCGTAGGGTAGCAGGGTGGAGTGAAAGGGGATGGGTTTTGCATGCACTTAGTAACGCTCCCTTACCTGACGTCCGATACAATTGACAGCCGGTCAGGCGATTTACATTTATAAAACTTATAAATAAATATATAGTTTTAGTTTGAGGTGAATAATTTATCCATAGGTTTATTCATTAGGATGGGAACGTTTTAAAAAATTATAGACAGATGAGATCGTAGAAATTATATCAGTCAGTTTTGTTCAATGAATATTTAGTGCGGATTTAAGACGCGATTTCTACAGCTACATCTTATGTAGGACAGGTAGAGTTTACAGCTTATGTGTTTGTTTACGAGCCGATTACGTTTCTCTCGATTCTTCTCTCTGGTAGGCGAAATATTAAAAACAATATTCTTTTATTAGGTGTTTTCATGTCACATTGTATACGGTGTTTTATAGGGCGGTCTACATGGCGGTCTACAGGGCGGTCTACAGGGCGGTCTACAGGGCGGTCTACAGGGCGGTCTACGGGGCGGTAATTCCTAAACCTATAGATTTTTTCTAATGTATTATTAGAAAAAATGTATTATTATTTATCACATACACTTGAATCGATTGAGTTATGGCAAAAAAATCATTCAAAATTACAAATTATTACAAAAATTAACACAAATTAAAAACAATACCTAACTATTTCTTGATATTTCTAATAATGCAGAGCAAAATTTTTGTGACTATACCTCTTTCTAAATTGATTTAATCGATAATTAAGCAAGTATGGTTAGGCGAAAGTATCGCGCTGCTAATTGTGATTTGGAAATGGAAGTAATAGCGACCATACAGAGAGGAACGCAAAAGTTAAATATTTTTGGTATATCAGGATTTTCCTCAAAGTCATTTAGTAAATTTAAAAAAAAATGTTTCTCCAATATCCAGTACATATAGAGGATGAATTTAAAGTCAGCAATATCCTTTTAAGGAATGATTCTGGGCATGTTTTCATATTGCTAACAATAAAAAATCCTTAAAAATACTTTATTGATCGTTTGGTGTGGGTATTTTAAGCAAGCCTATCCGTTCGTTGTTCATTATGTTTTTGTCCCTGATCTATACGAATTGACCCTCATAAGGGCATGCGCATTACGTTGCATTTTTGGCGTTCGAGTTCGAATGCACTAATTACAGTCAGTAATATTACGAGCAACAACAGGTAGGTGACCATACTTTAACACGTTTATAGAATTTTTGATTTTATCTATTATAGCCTGTTTTTTGTTTATTTACAAATTTGTTCAGTTTTATGCCCAGAAACATACAGCATACTGCTGACTTTAATTTCACCCTGTAAATTTAAGACCGCATAGTTAAAGGAGCGTAGAATAATTTTCTGCCTAAAAATCTATTTTGGATTTAAGTCTTGGGTTTTTTCGTCTAGAAAATAAAAATGTCTGTATAAATTTTTCTTTGACTCACTTAAGAAGTTTTCACGAAGTTTGAAATTGAAATAATTTATCTTGATCCGTTCGCGCGTTATTTCCCCGGTCGCGTCGCGGGTCTGCCAAACAAAAGCTCTCGTAAAGTCTAAACATATCAGGCGGCGGTCACAATAAGTCGGATCACAGCTTACGTTTCACGGACGCCCAATTGAAAAATTTACAAGCGTGCGTTACGGGCGCCTATGTTTGTTGATTTATTGCGAGAGATGGATGAGATGCAATCACTTTTAGGCGGCCGACTGAAAGAATTATATCCTCATAGTCGCTAACCCCTGCCTTATCGGAACAACATGCATTCTAAATGTTTTTTTAATTTTTCTGTTGTTCCGTTCTAATAGTTATGTTTTTTAGTTTTTCTATGAAACAACTTTTCCGGCGGCTGTTAATAATCTTGAACGTCATTTTGTTTCTTATTTTGATTGAGAAAATTTTTTGGTCCAGTAAAGATAACAATTTTGTATCAAAGTAAAACATATACAGAATGTTCAGTAACTTCCAAACGTAACAGGCGCATAGAAAACATTTTAGAGCTACATTTCATATTGTGGGGATATGAATGAATTCTGAACCGTTTTTTTTTAATCACAATTTGGTCACTTTTCATCAAATTCCCACCTGTGCCTCATTACGTTTGATATTTTCACGAAACGCGCGTAATTTAACGTAAGAAGTAAATAAAACCGATATTATTATTATTAACATCAAATAATTTTGATAAATATTTAATTCATCAGGCCACTGATATTTATAACATTTATAAGTAGGCAAATTTAGAATATGTATTAAAGGAACATGAAGCTTTTAAATAAAATAGTTTCAGTGAAAGAAACAAGCGATTGATTAACGTTTTAAAAATTTCTCAAAATTGTTAATATCGTATTGCGTAAGGAATTTTCATTTTTCGGGAAAATAATACCGCGGTCGACAGTTAAAGACAATACATGCGTGTGCGTGTGTTCAGACATCGTGTAAATATCTATAATGATATAAAAATTGAACCATTCAATACATGTGAATTCTATTTCGCACCGTCACCGGTACGTAATAAAGAAGAAATACTTGAGAACGTTTTTTAAAATAAAATTCTCGGGATATTAGTTCATGACTTTGGCACTTGATTATAAAAAAAAATACTGAGTAAGTTTATTTATTTGTGAAATAAAACACATTGCGACTATCTCTATACATACACAAGTGTTAGTGTGAGTGTTAGGGAGTATTGTTATAAACAAACTCAAATTTAGTAATTTCAAGAGAAATCAAGAATTTATATGCATGGTTTTTATGCTTACGAGTGAATTATTATTTTGAGAAATTTATTTGCCAACAGAAATTGTAGGACAATGATAAAAAAATTATGTAAATTGAAGTATACAATCCTTAAACTAGGATAGCCTGATTGGCTATTAAAATTAATTTATAACTTATATAAAATTATAACAAAGTCAAAAAATGATAAATGGAAGAAGTTAAAATTGAATTTGTACCCATTTTGTTTAGATATAACATGTCATTGGAGTTTTTCTCATACTATACAATAAATAACTTTTGTGAATTAATTATTATTATATATATATTATATTATATTAGATATAGAAAAATTGTATAATTTATTGCTTAAATACCGTATTTAGATGATTCCTTAGGTTATAATGGGCGTTCGCCGTTAGTTTACAATATTACTTATCTCTCTCTCACTCTCACCTATCTATCTTTGCGCTATGCAATACGGTCAAACTTTCATTAAAGTAGTAAACAGATGATTTAAAAAAGAAACAATATTAGTGTAGACGACACAAATAATGTCACCGAAAAGTCGTAAAACGTACGTTTGACACTTTTACGTGGCGACAACGAAAGTAAAGTTATTCCCGCGCAAACGCCAGGCATTTCTGGCGACGCGACGCGTCAAGCGACAAACAATGGCCGACGTCTGACAGCTGACCGCGCCATTACGGACAGCGGACACATTCAACGCGGTCACTTCTTTCCCGACATTTATTCCCCGTCTCGATTGCTAATTTGTCCCTTTTGCCTTTTCGGGATATCTTACGATTTTTATCCGACGATTGATTTTTGTAGATCTAGGTGTATTGTGGGTTTAAATATTAAGCATAAAAAAATGTGTGTGGTTATACCAGGCGCATTAGTGATTAAATTTGTCATTAACTACATAATAATGTATTAAAATATATTTCAAAATGATTTAAATATACTTGCACTTACTTACATAATTATTTATTCTGTTCCGAGTACATGCCTAACAAGTATGTTAATTTCATTACAACTATTAAATCAGTTTACAATTTTACACGATAAATATACACTTTACAATGATATTTTGAAGTAATCTACCTTCAATTATCGTAGGTGCACTAAGGTTAACAGTACTAGGCGGACTTTTTATTCATAGCGTGCCAGTGTGTGTGTGTGTGTGTGTGTGTTAGCCCCTAGTTGTCAGGCAAAGCGTACTGTGCTATTGCACTAGGAAAACCTGTTCTGCAATAGCGACAGAAGCGCGTATACTATATTGTATTAATGTTGGCGCATTACCGATCAAGAAACGTATTTTTAGAAAGTAATTCAACAGTGTTTCCTCACGCCTATTTATATAATAAGGACATCAATGTGACAGACAACAAAAATTCACGCGCACTGACTTTAGCTATCACCTTTGAAAGTCCTCTTGAGTTTAGCCGAATAAGCGTGATGCATTCCGAGCGTCCTCCCGAGTTTAGTTGAATCAGCGTGTCCCCAATTAGATTCATTACTATATTTGTGTAAGGTGCGTCTAAAGAAGTTTTAATTCTGAAAAAATATATATTTTTTATACAATAAGCTCACATTGAGATAAATATAGCCCATTTTCGTATGAAGTAAATTATTAGTATCATATCGTTTTATAAAAATAAATAAACCTATTTTAAGAATACTATTTCAAGGAGGTCTGATGTAGGTGGACAGCCAATCAGCGGTAGCTCTGTCTAAGTCCGAAAAGAAGTCGCCATCGTTATTGTATTAAAAATCAAATCACGAACTGCTCCTCTTGCCAGAGACAATCCGTGTCCCCACTTCCTGCCCCCCTCCCCCATCGCCCCCCAGGCTGACCCAGCATCAATTGTAAGGACGCTTTTGTGCTCATCTCTGTGAAACCTCCCTTTTAATTGCCACGTCTGTGCTATGATTGAATTTTGGAAGTGTGTTTATTATCTCATCGGCATATCTACTTAGTATATATATTAAACGTATAATTAATACCCAGATAGAATTGCCTTGTCTCACCTATTTTTCTAAATATGCTTATTTTGAACTTCTTTTATGCAAAACATCTAAAATAATTAAAAACGACGTAAAGTACTGCCAACAGCATGATGCGGATGAACCCGTCACAAATGAAATTGCTCGGGAAAATAAATAAAAAAAAAACCAAAGCATTCTATAAGAAGAATATGAAAATCAGGTTTGTACACTCGGAAAACTTCAAAGAATCCATTGATGTGTTGCGCCCGAAGCGATGCAGCACCCTTCCACCCCTGCCCCCGCTCACTCCCCAACCCCTCCAGCCACTGGATGCCGTCTTTCATTCGTTTTGGGTTTTTAATTCCTTTTTACAGTGCCTTAGACATGCAATATTAAAAGCATTGGCCATGTTGAAACAAAGTCGGGGTAGGTAAACGGTTTGACTTTGAGATTGAGTTTTTTTTTCTTTGACTTCTCGGACTGTTATGTTCAATATATAATGGACCGATACTACTCAATAATAACAGTAGGTTGTCAATGCCCGACGTCACATACAATAATACCAGTATTTCATCAATTCCCGACGTCACATATAATATTACCAGCAGTTCGTCAATGTCTGACGTCACATATAAGTTAAATAAATAAATACCTTTGAATGTGCTTGGCTGGCGCACGTATAGTATTTTTGTCTGTGGTGCATACGAGTATAGAGGTTGTCCCGAGACCAATCTCCTTAAAAAAATCCAGCTAATTGGCCCTGTGATTTCAAACATGATTTGTACAGACGACATATCAAAATTTATTTTGTTAGCCGTGTAAAAAATTGTAAATTTTACCTGATAATATTAAACCTCTGTTGTCATAACTTCGCCAGATTACACGAGCGCGCGCGACCGAACAAAAGAGCGCATTCCGAAGTAACTTATTCGCTGTTATATGTATTAAACGACTTAGCCTCAGTCTTTATTTTTTTTGTCTTAAGAGGCTATAATTACTCGGAAACCTATAACCTGGTTAACAAAATTTATTTGTTTAGTTATATGTTTTTTTCTTGCGTGTTATCTAATTAATAATCCTGATATGAAATATTTCATAATTTGTTTTTACTTTTTTTCATAATATTCTTATTTTATATTCTTTTTTATTCTTATTTTATATTTTTTTTTATTCTCTTATTACACAAATACATTAGTTTACAGAAAAGACCTTTGATGTTAATAAATACTCTCTATGTTAACCTAGCGACCTCAAGGTTTACCACATTTTTGTTCATACTTATATACACACCTGTATATTTTTGTATTTGTAATTTTGCAAAAGTTTAATTTATTTTTATTTTAACGACTTCCTTTTATCTGCACTAAATTAGATTAACTTCCGTGATAATTTCTGTCGGTGACGTTTGTCAACCAATTAATTATAAAGCATGCAATAACGATAATATTAGTTGGTTGCTTTATCTAAAGGAAGGTGAAGGACACCTTAAAAAAACAGTATAAAAGTGATTTTTAGGCAAACAAAAATAAATAAATAAATTGAAAGTTTCTGTGGTGCCGATTCCTTCGTTTAATTTCAACCTTTGAAAAGATTTAAACATTTTTTGTAATAGTAATAAAAATCCTTCGAATTCCATCTTCTTTAATTATAAAATTAGTGATTATTAAAATCTTCTTTATGAAAAAAACTCAAGAACGTCATTTGGGACTACATACGAAACTATTAGACGTTATTGAATGTAGCAATTATTGGCTACCTTTACCTTAAAATGTTTTTAATAAAACAGGTAATAGCATAGTGATAAATAATAATACGCTTTTTACGAATAACTTCTACATGTTTGTTTTAAAAGTAATTTGGTTTTGGTAATGTTATTTACGTGTATTTTAATCTTTTAATGTATTTATTGCTTTAATGAAGTATTTCTAAAAAAAACCTTTTTATTTGATTTTATATAGGGTAGTGCATAAATTATATCATCAGATGATTTAGAGAAAGGCTTCGGCGTGAATAATTGGTCAATAAATTATTTTGTTTATTAAAATTAAGTTGAAAGAATGCGTCTTCTGGTTCGATCCTTTTTATATGAATGACCTTATGCCAGAAAACCCCGTGTTGAACTTTAGATATATTTTTTTTATAGAACCAATTTTGAAACCTATACATCCATAATTAGGTGTTGCAACGAAACATTATTTAAGTGCTATAATTGCCTAGTGACTAAGTAAGAATCTGTTAAAAAATCATTTTTTTAATTACAATGTTAGTCATTAAAAGCCTATTGGTTAGGTTAGTTGATAATAACTATTATTTTTAAACATAAACAGCTATAAACCGCTAGACTTTGAATACATATGAATTGTGTTGATTAATTTTCTATTATTGGTTATTTAACTGATTCTTCTTATTTTTATTCAGGTGCGTTTTTAAATTATTTTTTTTCCTTTACCTATATTTTTTTCTTTTCTATCTATAAAAATTTTAGTTGAATTCATGAAAACTTTCTCATAAAAGTAAACTGACATCGTCTTAAAAACCTTAAAGTACAATCCTAATAGTTCTTATTTATTTCATATACATGAGCATATAAATATTTTATTTCATAAAAAAGAAGTATGCTAGATTGATAAAACCTTTTTCGACAGTATATTATATAATAATCGATCCATCAAATGATCAATTTACAGCGAGATTGATCGACATTTACCTTCTAGGTATAGTTGTAATGATAGAAAATGCGTCAATGTTTCGGAGAAAATATATATATTTAAAATTATGTACGGCCTCATACATTTTATTATGACACCTTGCTAATGACAGTTACCAACTTTCCCTTAAAGTATTTTAAAATGTGGAATTATTTATTCTGTAATCTCACTTTGCATATTTGCACTGTGAGCTACATACTCTGTTTAAAAAGATGGTTGTAAAGAGTACATTAATTACGCTACAGGCATATTTGAATGGTTGAAAAATAAATGTGTGGATTATGGATATGTTAGTTTTTTAATGAAAAAATATTCAAAATAATATTTTAAAAAGGTGTCAGGATTTTGTGTAGAATTCAAATTTTCTGTTTCCGAAAAAAGTATTTTTTTTAGGTAATCTATATGGTTTGGATGATTGCACATACACTACACTCCTAGCTACTTGCTCGCACAGAAGGGTTTATGCATGTGTGTGTGCTTAAATATTAACTCGGCGCTCCATCCGTCAGTGAAGTTGCTTTGAATGTTTTCGACATCCTTTGAATGGCGCTTAATGAAATTAGCAATGCTCCTTTTGAGCGCTGAAAAATATATCAGTGCGAGTAGCTCGCGGCAAAAGCGATATCCATTCGCACCGATATGATGCGATGCACAGAGTCGGACTCTGGCGAAAACTTCGATTGATAATTTCATCTGCATTATTTAGTGAGGTAAGATTCTACGTTTTTTAGTAATTTGTATCTTTATTCATCATTTTATTTGTTAATGCATATACTTTAATTACTAATAAGGCGATTATTTTGTTTAATTACATATTATAAACGTTATTATTAAATTGCTTAGCATTCAATATTTTTTAATTTTACCGAAAAAGTAAAAAACAAAATTAATAGTAATTTACCTTACTGATATTCTTAGCGAAAGTATATTTTAACTTTACCTACTAAAAAAAAAAAAAATATGAGGGGTTTCCCAATTCGATATGTAAATATATTTTTTTTAAACAATTATATGTTGTTTTTCATGTAGATGAAATAGCATATTTATTAATAAATATATTAAATTCAGCGTTTAAATTTAATATTTTTAATCACCATACATGGGATACGCCTAAATTCAAAATTATCATTAGATAAAATCACAAAATAAGTCACACTATCTTTTAAATATTAATATTAATAAATAAAATTCATAGCTTCATTTGGGTATCGAAGAAATGGATAACTTACCGCTTTAACATGGCCTTATTAACATGAAATATATCTTTATTAGTAGAGCTAAGAAAAGTTAAAGTTTGGTGAAAGTTAAATATTATCTAAATACAAAGGACAACTATTTATATACATACTAAAACATTTTTTTGACATAATATTATGAATAAGTAAATTATTTTGTAATTCTTCATTATTTTTTTTACGACTACCTTACTTCAGACGAAAGATTACCTAAAGCTAATTAAACTAATTAAGTATATTATTGTTAAAACTGTGTCATTGTTATTGTGGTTGACAATATTACATTTTTTTTAAATAATTTAAAATAATATATTTGTTTTCAAAGAAGATAGCAAATATTCACTTTACTTTATTCTTTTGATTAATATAATAGAAAAATATAGTAAAATTAAAATCATAGACTGGCTGTGATTAAAGTAACAGTGCTCTTGAGGAATAAAATATTACAATATAATTTATTTTTTTTGAATTTTACACCATTAAAAAAAAAACTATGTATCTAATTTATCTATATACCTAATTTAATACAAAATACTACTAAGATCACAAAGATATGAAGTGTGCAAATCCTTGAATATTTAATAATTATGAATTAAGAAATAAATAATAAATTCATCCAGTAATTGTGTGGGCCCTAATATGCATACTTTCAGCTATTCAGCTAAATCAAACCAATTTTTTATAAGCATGCAAAATCAATTTTTCTAGATTGCTTATCCCAGCTTCTTCGTTGAAAGAGTAAGTAAATTTTGTAAAAAAATACAATAAAAATAGTACTTTAGAAGTACTATTTTTATTGTATTTTTTTACAAAATTTACTTACTCTTTCAACGAAGAAGCCGGGATAAGCAATCTAGAAAAAGTGATTTTGCATGCTTATAAAAAATTGGTTTGATTTTGAATATGAATAGCTGAAAGTATGCATATTAGGGCCCTCACAATTACTGGATGAATTTATATTTATTTAATTCTCGCCAATGTTGTAATGCAAAATATCTTGTGAAGCGAGGTGTTAATGTTTTGTTTAAGTTATGTAATTGTTTTGTTAGGGTTCGCCAATCCGACCCTGCTCAGCGTCGCGTCGCGCGCTTTGTAATCTGTGTTCGTCTATGACGCAGACGCACATCACATTCAGATATTATGTCTGCTCAGTGCTCGACGCTCGACGCTCGACGCCGACGCCAACAAACGAACGGCGGCGGCGCTTCTAGCTAATTTGTGCTCCTCTTTTCGCCTCGATATATTAATTAAACGCAGGAAATATCAGGTCGGCGAGTTTTGCAAACTAATCTCTTTGTCTTTGTTCGCGAGTTGGAGGCGTCAATTTACCGGATACCTAAATATGTTCGTTTAATGGGTTTAGCTCTTCGACTAGGAATTACCTGCTTATCACGGCAGGAGGTAGCATACCTCTATATTACACCTATATAACCTATAGGTGTAATATAGAGGTATTTTAGTCTAATTTAAAATTTGCTGCGGGGCCTAACTAAATAATTAGGTATAATTAAAGAGATTTGTCCGAAATTAATTTATTTATTTCTATGCCACGATCTTATGATGATCGTCTTAAATTATATATTTTTTTATATAATATTATTTTTTTATTTAAATTGAAATTTTTTTAGTATTTAAATTCAAATTAATAGAAATAATTTGAATTTCTTTTATATATTTTCAAAATATATACTTAAAATAGTTAATTAATCCTTTTTTAAATTTTAAATTAAATAATAAATTTTATATATTTATCCCAAAAAATATAAATTAAAGGATTAATACTAAGTGAAATTTTAATTGTTGGGGTGTAATACATGTCTCTAATTTCCGGGGCTGTGATAGAAATTAAATATCGTTTTATAATATATTATAAAATAATAGTAATAAATATTTATAACAAGAACGTATATATTTTACTATGTAATAAAATATATTGGTATATTTTAATATTTATAATAAAATTTGGGAATAAAATGAATGTATACAATTTAGTTCATAATGAGTATTATCACGCGTAATTAATAATTACTCAAATTATTTCCAACCTTGTTCATATTCGCAACCTTGTTCGGTCCACGCAGTTCATATATATTTTTTAATTTCAGATACTTTTTAACCCGGAACATTGACGTACAAAATCTGGCAGTATGTTTAATAGTCGGGGCGCTATAAAACTAAAAAAATCCCTTTGAACACCTGGTTTTAATCATATATTATTCAATTTAATATGTTTTGTGCAAATTTTATACTAACAACAAAAAATACATGGTTTTATGTACGAAGTCAGAACTTGTCTCACGGCCAACAGTTTTATGAATTTAAATTAGGTAAATACCTCCTAAATTTTGCTCAATCGTTTCATACACCCTATATATATTTAAGAACCCATTTAATTTTATATTCTTTCCGCGTGTTTAATTTTTTGTGAATATTATTATGTAATAAAGAAAGAACTGAGTAGTATCATTATGTCGTTCTTAAAAAAATAAACATATTCAATTGATGAAATAATATTAAAAACAAATACGGGATTAAAGATGATATCTTTAGCATGTCCCTATTTTTAATATTTTAAGATAATTTGTAATAAAAAAAATATTTCATGTACGGTGTGGTAACAGATTGATCCAAATACGAATGGGTCGATGAATCAATCTAAAGTCTTTCTTTCGAATTTGTTGCAACAAAAGAACTCGCCATCGCTGTCATTCCGGTTTCATTTTGAATAGAAAATGGCCGCCAAGAATTGGACGCATCCGACTTTGGTCAGCTAAAAAGAAAGCGAATTTTTAATGTGGAATAACCGCTTATTTATATTACGTATCAGCTTAATCGGCTGCCTAATTTAATACTCGGCTTAATCTAGACTAAAGAACGAGCGGAACCATCGAAATACCCCCCCCCCCCAGTGAAAGGTTAGACTTAGTCGTACTATAATTTACCGTGGAACTTCTATACTTCATAGATATTGGGGCCATAGCCTTAAGAAAGTACAAAATTATAGTCATAATAAACTATACTGTGCAGTAATTAACATGAAATAAATGATTGATCAAAAGAGATCGCTGTCGTCTAGTTTTATTATTGACCCATTGAGAGTCATTACTAGCATCTCCCTTGGGTCTATCGCAAGCAAATTAAGCCTAGTAGTAGTGTATTTTTGTTGTCATTTATGAAGTAAATTATTGTTTATTTGATCGTAATGAATATCATTGCCTAGTTTAAATTATGCATTTTGACAATGTAACACACAGCACACAATTAGAGCTCATTGCTTCTAAAAATACGCAGTATGTCCACTTATACATTCAGTCGGTCCAGCAGCCTCTGAAAGATCAAATAAAAATGGCGTACAGGAAATGTTAAGAAAAACGCATCAAAAGAATGGCGGAAGCGAAATGTTTGTGATAAATGGTCGGCATTATCTCGCGAAATAAACACGATTCGGAAACAACGGACATTACTTTATTATCCAAAATCTCTGCAAAGACAACGCGAGTGAACAAATACATAACAGGGTAAAATATTTATTTATATTTAGAGAGGCACACTGAATCTTGATTTTATTTATTAGTAAATAAAATTCCTGTTTTTTCAGGAATTTACAAAAGAAGTAATTAAATATTATTTTTATAAGCACATTAGTGAATAATGCACAATGGACAAGGGAAGATAATCTGTCGCATGGCCTTTTTTGTGTGCATTACTAAGATATAATAAATATGAATTAAACAAATAAGTTATTCTAAAAATTAGGATATCTCAAAATTCTGCAACGGCACCAATTTTGTTCGATACCAATATCGCAGAGAAGTAGCGAGGACGAAATAAAACTACTAACGTTCCCCTCGAGATGCTTCCACACTGTCTGGAAGAACCACGTCACTTCCTGCCCGAACTGCCCAGTGTCCTTCCTGCACTCAGGTTAACCTCATGGCGACATAGCCATTTTTTTTATTATTTCATATAAAAAAGGTTAGGTTCTATTTCTACGAACAGACCAGCCAAAGGTTTTACTCTTGTTTATTAACATTTAAACTTATAATGAGCGTAGTTTAAGGAAAATTAGTAATAATCACATAAAAGGGAGTAAAATAATGTGATGAGATTTATAAGCGTTAGAAAACAAATGTGTGCATCTAATAATGTAGTTTAATAGCATGGATTATACGAGCGTGAAATTAGCATATATTAGAAATATTGTGATATTAGGCCAAAAAGAAATCCATGTTATGATTTAATTATATTTGAGAAGTTACATAGATAATGCAAGACTCATCCCGTGTTTAGTTACAAACTCTGTTTATTAGTGTCGGAATGAGAAGTCAAAGCGCATCACCAAGACGCGTCTGCGCTCCTTGGCGACGCGGAGATGTGAAGGCGACGACATTGTCTTATTTCTGCTGTTACTGTCAAGTCAACCGCCATCGCTATTCGCTACTAACACGAGACGCCGCCGCACCAGGCTAAACACAGCTTCACTCGGTTGTAAACACGAACCTAATTTTATTAGAAAAATCCTGACCTCATTTTTTTTTTAGTGTAAAAGTACCCTATTAATTATCTTCTCATACAACCTGCAATTATATTTACACATTAAGCGAACGAATGGATAATTCGAACAAGGAAGAATGAAAAAAAATATATATTTTTTGAAAGTTAATCAAATGATAGGTCTTTGTAACAGTTAGCTAACCTAACTAGACCTAAAATTTTAGAATTATAAAAAGCACTCATGCAATTTAGATTTACTTTTAAGTTAGGGTAAAATATTCTCCTTGTTACTCCATTTTTACATTTTCCAAATAAAATTTTATATATTTTCTTTATGTTTAGCTTTTTGTATATTTAGTATATAAAATTTACGTAACACAATTATTAGAATTATATATTTAATAAATTTAGATATTGTGTGTAATATATAGATAATATTATGCACTATTTATTGTATGTATGATGTATGTATTTATGATATTTATCCTATTATCCTTCTTATTAGTAACGTCTCACGCACATAATGAGTATTTTATTTTTTCTGGCCGCTCTTAAAACAGGTTTTTTAACCTAGTTAGAGTGGCCATATTACTACATAAAACAACAATAAATTACTAGTATTTAATTTGTCTCTATGATATTTTTTTCCAGTGTTATTATGTAATTTATTGCTGTGACTTCGTATTGTGCCATTATGTATAAATAAATATATAAAATATAATACTCGTAGTTTGACGTTAAAGTCTGGCCGCACAACTCGGTTTAAACAATTTATTTGTAATAAATTTGCACAAGTTTGTTTCCATATTTTTGCTTTTGTACAAATTTGATAAAAATTCACAATGCAAAATAGCCGCTTATAACGGATATAGCAGTTTTTCGATGTAGCCTTGCCAACATGGACTTAGCAGGTACAAGCATCACTAAAGAAGTCGATTTCACGATAATTTTGGTGGTAGCTGTTAATCTCGGCCGGTGTAACTTTCGTCCACATTAAGGAAACACTAAAAGATCTTATATCGCAAATGTCTGTTTGTGTAAAACGAGCCTATGGGCGCCCGTATGAGATGAACCAGCGAGCGAGGTAAGAGAGGTGCGGTGCACTAAGTAACGTCTTGTATGACAGCCACTCGAGTCGCTCAAGGTGCAATCCTTGACTCGCATTGTTTGCATTAAATGTGACGACATTGAAATTGCAGAATTGCAGATATGATATGAAGCCACCAAAAAAGTCAGTTGATTATTTGGAAAATCGATGCAAATAAGAACACCGCCACATTACCGACGCCCATCGCAGCGGCATGCTCAACGCGATGGTGAATAAATGCGAAGTTAGCTGATTATATAAATTTTCATTTTAAAGGTACGTAAATACAATTTAGTTTAAAAGCAATATAAAACATAAAACATAAACGAATGGACGTTGACGGAGGACGTTCAAAAAGTAATAAACATACAAAGTGTTTGTAAAATTAGTGCATTCTTTTTAGGACGTTGATCTCGTATTTCGATAATCAAAAATGAATTAGCATAAAAATATTCGAAAAATTCCGTATTTATGTCTAAAAATGGCTACTAACGTAGCCAAAGCTTACCTATCTTTTAATATCTTATTCTATTTTATGTACCTAGTGTCAACTTTATGCTAGATCATTATGATTGTGTAGTATCTGTATCTGGTCATTATGATTGTGTAGTATGTGTCTTTAGTTTAAAGCATTTTGAAAATTTCATTAGCTTGTTAACAATATTACAAAAATAAAGAAATATTATATTTTTTCCTGGTGGTTTTTTGAATATTTTATTATGCACGGTACTTAAAAATGCGTACATTTAAGTAATTTAAAGGTAAATAACAGAGGTTACAGCTCACATCAGTTATTATAATACATATACTCGTATATATTAATTGTTTGCTTACATCTATAAATAGTAATGTTTTTAAATCTAGCAGTATCTATTTGTTGTGGTTGGAACTAGAGTGAGATGGTAATATTTATCCAATCACCTAAAACGTCTATTCATATTGTCCCATTTGTATTATCTCCGTCTTATATCTAACCGAGAATCTGGATCATCTTTGACCAATGTTTTAGTCTCACTATAAAACGCGGCCTCAATAACTGCTTGATGTTAACTTTAAATAATAACCAGATTTTGTGCACAACTGGCGGGACGAGTCGCGTTTCATTTTAGATGCGAGGCCATTCATCATTTCATATATCGATTTGCTCACACTTTTACTTTTGGGTCGAATTGAATAACAAAAATTAGGCGCCTTTCTTTAAGATATTTGGTTAGAGAAACGAACTTTCACTTATGAGGACATTCTTCTTTAATATAGTATTCTATAATGTAATGTAGTTCACTTCCTAATATGAAAAAGAACTCAGATGTGATTACATTTCTTTTTTATTACTCTACTATAATTCATTGGTGTTTTTATTATTTATTTTATTTATTTCTTTTTTTAATACAATACATTACAATACTGCATAGATACTCCATAAAGGTCTACAGATTATCTCGGACAAAACGAATTCTTTCATAATTTTATTTCTGGGCGATCCTGCTCAAATTTAGTTATAATTTCAAAATTATATTATTGTAAACCCAGTGTTGGTGTTTGTGTTTGAATGCGTGTAAAAATTATAATAATGTTAACTAGTACTAAAATTAATCTCAAGTGTGTGTGTGTAATGTGTAAATAAACGAATGAACTTTTGTATGTGGTAATATTATTTTAATAACTCGAAATCGCCTGATAATATTAATCGCATATTGTTTAAAATATAATATTATTCTCTTAAAACGTTTGGATATGAAACCAACTAGGATCTTTTTCTTAACTCAGGAGTCCCGGTTTCGATCCACAGTGGTTTACCGTCGAGTAAATTGAACGGATTTTTTATATTCACAATACAAGCATATTTTTTCATAATTGCCGGTTCGATTCCGCACATCGTTGAGTTTTTTTCAAAACTTCACTATTTTTGAATTTTTTTGAATTATATTTACAGGAAATTAGAAAGGCTTAAAATAATTGCATTCGACCTAGCAAATACTGTAATAGCAAATATTTTTAAAATAAGGAATAAAGCACACACTTTACGTCACGTTGCATTCTTGTAAAATAACATGTTAATGATTTCGTTTAAAATATTAAATTTTAACTTAGTAAATTTAAATTTAGAAATCGGCTTATAGTGATTCCTTTAACAGAACAATATATAATCTACTCAATATCGGATTAAAATATGTGACATTTAAAACGATTTTGTATTCAATTTAATGGACCTATCAAAGATAATTCTATTTATATATTTCATACACTTTCTTCTACAGTACTTTCTTCATTCACATATATGAGTTTAAGTGACACTAATTTATTAGCTATTTTGTCTAGTACTATTCTAGTAAACAAATCTTTCTAAAATCATTCAAATCATTATAGAAGTGGTGGGCTATCTACATGTCAACAATACAAATATTTTGTTTGTAATATTTTTCTATTACAGGTCACTAAGAAAAATTAGGAATGTGCCGTTACAATCAATCCAAGACTAGATTCAATAATTTAATGTATGTTTTTGTGAGGCTAACCGCACTATATATACTTTCGTTTTATTTCGTATCCTCCCCTCTCTCTCCCTCCTAATATACCAACATTCCTTTTCACCAAACGAGACCGATTGTGTATTTGATGTCTTTCTAAAATAGGCAACTCAGCGAAATAAAATAATTATATATATAATTATTGAGAGCATGACCCACATTTTAATTTATTTCAAATTCAAATTTTTTTCAATTTATTTCAATTTAATTCATTAATTCATTTATTTCAATTTCAATAAAATTTCAAATTTAATTTATGCAAATAAAATTTTCAATTAAGTGTAATATTATTAATAGTGTTTCATAAATAAACAATAACGCATATTTGTATTTTGTCATTAAAATTCCTAAAGTATAATAATTGTAATATTTAAAAAAAGTATCAAACGTTACATGTTTATTTGTCACTGCTGACTTTCTCGGACAGAGGAAAAAATAAAATACAATTACCGCCATGTAGTGCTTAAAATTTCCAAAAATCTATAAAAATCGTGGCGTTCAAGAAAATCAGTTAATTAAGTCCAAATTAGTACCTCCTAGTCCAAATGACCAGTAAAATAACATAAAAACTTATAATAATCCAAAACATTGCAATAGCCAAATTATGGAAGTACGCACTACTGACATAGTTTTTCGACGGTTGCCTAGTTTAAAATTTAATTTTATTCCTTATAGACATTTAGAGTTGGTATATACAGGCATGTCTTCACGTAACCCTAAAAAAATAAGGTTTTTAAATGTTTCTCAAGCAAAATTTTATCGCGTTTACTTGCGAGTAGAAAGTATTTAGGTATAACACCTTTTTTAAGGAAAACACAATGCCTTAGTTCAAGCCGCTGGAGATCATAAATATAATTCCTACTTTCATGGAAATTAATATGGTACGACCAAAAGCACAAGAACAGTATCAATGTTAAATCATGAATAGATTTGGTGGTTAAACGTATTTAAAAATTGACCGTGGGGTTTAGTTTATAGTGACATAATATTTAGACCAAATAAAGGATGATGTAAATGTTCTTTTGCAGCAATGAATTTTAAACAAAGGCGTAGGTGTAAAGAGAGGGCGGAGTCTCAGTTCATAGTTAATTAAACTTTAAGATGTTTATACGCTAAAATGCATTTATTAAATATTAACATTAAATATTAACTTCGGCTAAAAATATAATAATATGTCAGCAGCATGTAATATTAATCTACTTTGCACACATGTACTACATGTATTTGAAAAAATAAAATGATAAGGCTAATTCTATAACTCATAATAGGAAAAACAAAATATGCAGGGAAAGGTGGATTGAGATTGTGGTAGTCTAGTGGTTAAGGCGTTCGGCTATTGGCCCAAAGATCGCAGGTTCGATTCCCCACATGGTCATACCATTTTTAACGCTTCATTACCACCATCTCCCCTGACTCTAGTACAGGCATATTTGGCCTAGTTGAGTAGGGCCCAAAATAATTGTATATGACTTAGGTCATAGCAATTATTTAAAAAAAAAAATGTTTTTAGACAAATATTATTCATTTAATTTAAGTATCAATAAAAAAATCACTTAGACATGATTAAACTAATATTTCGAGTAGGATAGGATGAAGGTGCCTAAATAAGTAATATATTTTGAAAAATATTATTATTAATCATAATTTAACTCAGAAATAAAGCATTATCATTTACCATTCTCCTTCTCAATATTTGACTTGTAACTTACAAGTTACAATACTGAGGCAGAAGTAACTTTTGTAACCTAAACATTAAGAAAAATGTTAACTTAATGAATAAACGGTAAACAGATTCAGAAATAAAGACTTTAATCATTAAAACTTCCTGCAGTAATAATATAATAATGAGTTTGAATAATTCATACTTCTCATCTGACTGTGGGGCTAAATATTCTTATTTTGATATATTGTATATATTGACTGCATATAGTATCTTTTACAATTAGCAATTTTTTTAATAAGATTATGGTCGAATTAAGGTTATATTATAAAGTTGAATAAACATTGTAATTAAGTTTATTTTGCTTTATTCCTAACGTTTAAAATATCTAATATTATATTAAGTAGCAAGACCATACGGTCCGCTAAACCTTGTCAGTCAGCTTGCCACACCTGTGCATCACACTTGCTTAAGTTTTGTTTGAAAGTGTGTTAAGATGCTTTAATGGCCATGTTACGGTTAGCTCGCTACTTTGTCATATAACTTTACTGGCAAAGTCTGCCTACAACGGACTGACGTCCTTAGTATTAAGCAATTTAGTATCACTTTTGAAGAACGCGGTGTAAGAGCAATTTGAAAAATAATAATTTAAGAGCACGTTTATTATTATACATTATGCCCATCGACAAGCTCTCAATAAATAAGCTTGTGACTTTTTGACAATATTGAGAGTATGTAGTGTCTTATACTGCAAACAATATTAACGTTTTATTATTATCCTAAATTAGATAAACATTTTACATGGCAAGTATATAAAAATGGAAGTACATTTCTGTCAAAAATAGTAATTAAATAAAATTATCATTAGTTGTAATTATCAATAGTTAGATAGTTCCATGTTTAATTACTAATGTTGTACAGATTGTCTTTTTAATTCAACCCCGAATCCCCCTAAATATATTTTTTTCTCAATTTGATCAAATTTAAAGTATGTTTTTTTTAATTCAAAAAGTTTTTTAAAACCAACGAAGATTAAGCAGATGGGCCGTTATACATGTAATAAATATGTGTGTAAAAGTTGATTTTAAAAAATATGTTAAATTAAAATTGTTCGTGAAGGTGTGCATGGTTTGTTTATTACTGTACGAGTATTCAATATGTGTATAGTAATTTAAAATATTTTAGATAACATTCTCAATGTATCAGTTTTGAAATATGTAGATTTAGTTCAATTTAAGGACGATCATTTGAAGATATAGCTGCTGATAAATAATAATATTAGATATTTCTTCATACGGTTTCAGTAGAATAATATATAATTAAAAAAAGATAAAACTTGTAACTTAGAAATATTAAATTGGAACGATTGCTCTTTACCACTATCATATCTTACGTCAAAATTAGTAAATAGTAAAAGAATATTAATATGGAACAACCACAATCATTTCTGTACACTTTGTACTAATGAAATAATTATTTTTGATGTTATTTGAGATATGGATACAACTTGTTTTTTTTTATATTAACATTATTTTATTAACACCAATATTCAAACGAATATTTTTTAATCATATTGATAAATTTTGATGGGCTTATTTAAACTTTTAATATATTGAATATAAAATTATATATTATTTTCCTTGTCAAAAGGTATTAGCAGTATATAGTTAATAACGTCACGGTTGACTAAAATAGTATAAATATTGTAATTTTAACCTGAACCTTGCCATTTTTGGTCTAAACCGTTTACAAGTAAAAAGTGGTTAATGTGGACGATGTAATCTCAACTTAGTAAGTAAGTAAATATGTCAAGAGTTTAGAAAAACTAACCTGAATTGTTTGCTGTGATAGAAGAATTATTTAATTTGGAGGCGAATGCCCATACTAAAAAAATATATTTATCTTAAAAAAAATGCCATTCGTATGATTTGTGTGAACAGAAAAAAACAAATATTTTAAAGAAAGCTAAGTTGCTTTTTCTAGAGTCGGATGAGATCGCGGTAATGATCAGTTAAAACTGCGCATTTTAACCGACAAATGAAATATGTTTTTGACAGTGACATTCAAAATATAATGAATGAGCAATTCAAAAATTGCGGAATTATAAAAATATACATAAAACTTGTCTTAAAAGAAGGTGAAACGGTTGAAACATTAACTTCGCTTCATAATCTTCCACGGCTCTTGCATATGCTAATTGGTTTATTTGAGAGCGAGAAAAATAATAATTAATCAAAAAAAAAAAAAAATACTATGATGGTATTTATTGGTATAGCTTTGGATTTTTGATAGAAAACTCTTTTTCTATCCGTGACCCTTTTATTATGTTAACATGTGATCAGTTAAATTAAAATTAAAGACTTTGTTAGGCAGAAAACAACAGGCTAATTGGAACAAATATATATTATTTTCTTAAATCAATTTAAAATCATGTTTGTGTTTTTAAATAATTAAAAAAAAAACCAAAACCTTTAGACAAGACCTATAGACTAATGAATTAACTTGGATTTCAATGCATGGATATTGCCAACAATTAAAATTTTGCAATATTTAACTAAATAATGACCATTTAAAGTATGGTATTAAACTATTATTAAAGTTTTGAAAAATAAATTGATATCAAATCTTGAAATTTAAGTAGGATTGCTATGGGTAAAGATATGCTATAATATGTTCTGAATGAACACGCATAAATACGTAACTAAAGGGCGAGCTTATTGCCGCAAGACAATCTCTAGCAGCTAACCCAAAGAGCTCGTGTAATATATATTCATTTCGTGTCAGCGAAGGAAAAAACATTAATGGGAAAATTTATTTAAACATAAACTATTTACTCTACTATTCCTAGCAGGGATATAATTAGAACGTGGATGAAGATGTAAAATTAAAGAGAAATCAATAATGTGTTCTTTGAGATGACGTTTGAAAATGGTTTGGTGTGGTGTGCCCACTCACCCAATTATTCCTAATTGTGTGACTTATGCCATCGGGAAGTTCATTCTACTATCTAGTCGCGCGCCCCGCGAAGCACTTTTTATGGCTCGTGCGCTCGATATTTAATCTCTCAAAAAGGCGAATAACTACTAAAAAATTTAGGGCGTTTTGTCGTTATATCGTTTTGTCGAAATTTTATATACTTTTAGGCCTCTCATATTACTGAGCTCCTCCCCTTATACCCCTTACACCCCCCACTCTAAACCCGCCAAAACAAAGGGTTGGGTTTGATTTAAATACAATATATTTTGTAAAAAACGATGAAAATTTAACGGATACTCAGTATTTTTTTTAAATGTCGGTGTGTTTTATTTATTTTAATAGTGGTGATAGTATATTTTAATTATCTAAATAATATTATGCATTTCAATAGCACATTATCCCGATACTATAACGATTACTTTCCACCGCTGAACGATGGACAAGTGAGTGGCTATTGTCGGATCCGTTCAGACAACTAGCCATTGTCAATCTTAGACACGAGTGTTACCGTTAATTATTTAGGTTTTAGAATAGTTATTACTAACAACCAAGACTCGAGAGGACCTAATCAGGTCATTTCTTCATTTAAACACGAAAAACAAATTTTTCATATTCAAGTGGGCAGCTTTTATTTTTTAATGCTGGCAATTTGCTCATTATGCACACATCTACAACAAAAAAAAAACTTTTCCGATACTAAAAGTATGAGACTAGGTTACAAATAGAAAAATAATTTTTCAATTTTCTAAAAACGTTCAGTAAATTTATTTATTTTTTCTTTATTGAAAAATCCAACAGTATTAATTTTTATAATTACAAACAAAACTTATTACTAGTATACAAAACCATTTATGGAATTCGGACATTTTACATATTAATATTAGCATAAAGAATTTGGATTAATGTTCTTAATATATAACTATATAGATTATGAATATTATATACGTTCACAGTAGAATTATTTGATGTGTTATCTGTAATTTGTGAGTGATGTTTGTGGTAGTTGTGAGTGTGTGTAATTTGTATGAATACGTTAAAATAAAGTAATAAATTAAGTATGATTTTAGTATGAATAAAAATAATTTATAATGAAGGTAATATAAATATAATATGTATGTATATTCTATATGTAATTTCAATTACAAGTGCTTATATGTTATAATTAACCATTAACAACAAAACAAGCTAACAAAACAATTAGGTTCTATTTGTCTTTAGAAATTAATGATATTGGAAATCTCTTTTTTGAATAATAATAAGGAGGTATTCAGTAAATTAATTTTCGTAATATCGCTATTGCTAAAAAATAATTAATTGCTAAATTCAAATAATTTTAGTAGGTCTATGTTAGCAAGGCTAAATAAATTGAATTTAAACAAAATATTATTATGTTGTCGACTAGTAAAGGGTGTTAGTTATTATAGGTGATTGATATTATTAAATATAAGTAATAAAACTGTAATTTATTCTAGCGGTGAAAGTGATAGTGTGCATCCGCACCTATTTCAATAATAATAAAATTCCGTTTCGTGTGGACGAATATCGCGGTGGACATTTTAAATTTGTTACGGATGCTTGTAATGACGCCATTCTGTGACATTTCTTGTTCCCACGCTTCACTTTTATTTCGGCGAAATGTCCGTGCAACGTTACAACACGCGGACATGTTCCGAATGGCGATTACCATTGAGAAAACTATGCGAAATTGTGTCCGACTGTCCGTTTACAAAAATGCACAATAATAATGTTTACAATAACAGGCAATCTCGATTTACAGATTTACAGAGGCAAAAAAAAAACGCTTGTTAAAAGCATAAAACGGAAAACAAATAATGAACGTATAATTATTTTGAGCGACAGTTTCACCTCCTCCGACTTAATCCTAATCGTACTTACGAGTACATACACGAGTACAATCAAATTATTTAACATCGTGTCTATCTGCACTTTTTAAATGTTAATGTTAATGTCTATTAATGCTAAATATTATACGAGTATAAACTTAATATAGGGTAGGTACACTGGACTACAACCCCTCTATGCACTCTGAGATAACGGTTTTTGTTTGTTTCACTATCATAACTTAGATGAGAGTAAGACTTTTTCTTATTTTAGCATTATCGGGTTTTCGGTGACGAACGCTAGCTTAATAGAATGTTAAAACAGCCTATGCATAAGCATAGGTAATAGAGTGAGAAAAACTATGAAATGTAGTTTTTGGAAAAGTTTATATATAATATACATCAATTTTATTTATCTATTTATTTTATAATGTAAACATACGGAGAGTAACCGTAGTCATTTTCAAATATTTTATAGACAGGTTGCACCCCTCGATACTCTCCAATTTCATGTTTACAAAACATGCATGTGTATGTGATATACACCTAAGTTACTTATACAGTTTACTTTTAAATTATATTACTTTACTATATTATATTCGTATACTTTAAAAGTTATGAAAATATGCAATGTTAAATAAGATAAGTGAAGAAGATCCGGTATATGAGAAGCTGAAGTGTGTAAAGATCTGCAAAGACTATTTGTTGATATTTTCAAAGTAGAAATTCCGCTCTAATAACTAAGATGAGTGCTTGGAAAGAGCAATGAGAAATATTTGAAAACTACGCAGTGATTCAATAAAAAAGTTTCAGGCAAAAAGCTTTAAAGATCTTCCTTTCCGAACACGTCTCAATCGGATTAATATGGACCAAGATCGGCGCAGTTTACTGATGCCATAGATGGGACTTTCTCTCGTCGGTCTAAGTATTGTTTCTAATACCTAACAAATGCCCTAGCTAGCGGTTTCCTGGAGGTACCAACTACATTCACTATGCTCCTGTTGAAGTACGAAATTGTCTGATAAACCAAAGAGTGCTATTAAATCAGCATTGTATTTTTTTGTAAGAATAAATGTTTATTGTATAATCTAGTGACAATTCTCACATATAATTCTCAATTATCTAATACATTCTAGAAATATATTCGAATGTTGAATTACAAAAAGATTGCGCTCCACATTTACCACTAAATTGCATTCGTTTGTCAAATTAAAATGAATGACCTCCCTATTTTGAATGTATAACATACAGTTAACGACGTAAAAATCCAAACTAATAAATAATAACTTTACCATGTGTTATTTATTCACTGCTCACTTATTTAGACATAGAAACTTCTATGGGCTATTATTATATTAACTAATTATAATATATCCGGAACGGAACATGGATTATGCGTCTAAGCTTATATTAAATAAAAAGAATATAAGGCTCACCATTATTTTTGGTTATAATTGAAGTATAAATCATTTTATTAACTATAAAAATAAATATTTTATTTTATAATTTTATTTTATTTGTTTTTTTATGTATATAGTATTAGTACGCTGTATGCTTACATGTTAATAATAAATAAATAAATAAATAATATAATTATTTTCCTATGGTACATTGAGCAATTATTATTTGTCACCTATTTATGTTGTACATATGAAGGTGTCGTTTTAACATAGAAACAATATAATTACCTATAATTACTTTGAATTCTCACTGAACTTTTATCCCACATATGTAAATAAAAAAAATGAAATATCACCTCTATTCATTTATTGGAGCGAAGCTCCCATATGCTGACTCAAATGTCACTCTGTTCACGGACTAAAACTCTAGAACTACCGATTTTGATCATTATTTTTTTAAAATGACCATGGCAATGTCTTCTGTGCATAGATAAAAACATATACATTTGATTGTCCAAAGAATTATAAAAAAATAAATGGTAATCCCTATGGAGAAATACATTTATATATCTCCGCTCCAATGTATGCCGCAGCGAAGTAAAGCGGCGCCCTAGTTTAATTAGTTTATTTATTGAATAAGTACATAAGTTTAGAGTATTTTCCGGCCATAACGTTACGTATATTTCAATGATTACTAAACTTAATATACAATACATCATTATTTTATAATTATAATATTTTACAGTAACCTAACGGTGTTCACCTATATTAACGTAATAATCATCTAAATAAGGTATTTAATCAATAAAATATACAATTTTACTATATATATGTAAATTATTTAATGCCTTCATTTCGTCATCCGAAAGGTTTGATTTTGGTTTTAGTGTGTTAAGAAAAGAAGGTTGCAGAGTTTTACCAAGCAAAAGGTTGATATACACTTCAACTGGATGATCTTTAGGCATAGAGGGAGGCTCTCTATTAGATTTTTCGCGAAATATTAAAAGCGAATTATGTATTATTGAATTTTTAGATTGTGGATGAAGTTGCCAAAAAACGCGCCATCTTAGATTGCGACAAAAATTTAAAATATCTTTCCAAATTGACAGAGTTTTACCAAGCAAAAGGTTGATATACACTTCAACTGGATGATCTTTAGGCATAGAGGGAGGCTCTCTATTAGATTTTTCGCGAAATATTAAAAGCGAATTATGTATTATTGAATTTTTAGATTGTGGATGAAGTTGCCAAAAAAACGTCAATTTGGAAAAGATATTTTAAATTTTTGTCGCAATCTAAGATGGCGCGTTTTTTGGCAACTTCATCCACAATCTAAAAATTCAATAATACATAATTCGCTTTTAATATTTCGCGAAAAATCTAATAGAGAGCCTCCCTCTATGCCTAAAGATCATCCAGTTGAAGTGTATATCAACCTTTTGCTTGGTAAAACTCTGCAACCTTCTTTTCTTAACACACTAAAACCAAAATCAAACCTTTCGGATGACAAAATGAAGGCATTAAATAATTTACGAAAAGATGATAGTATCGTAATATTACCAGCAGATAAAAGCTCAACGACGGTAATTTTAAATAAAAAAGATTATGTCGCTGAGGGTTTGCGACAACTCAATGATGCTACAGCATATCAAAAATTATCTGTAGATCCTAATCCTGATTTCGCTAAATTAATTAATGCTTTCATTAGTAAAAACCAAATTAAAGAGAATCTATCCAAAGAGGATGTGAATTTAATGGTCCCAAAGAATTTTAGGTCACCGAATTTTTATTTACTAATAAAAATTCATAAACCTAATTATCCCGGCCGGCCAATTGTTGCAAGCTATAATTCTGTTACTGAAAGAATATCAGCATATGTAGATTCTTTTTTACAACCTTTTGTCATAACTTTAAATTCTCATGTCAAAGATACATACCATTTTCTTGAAATGTTAAATAACATAAAATTATGTAATAACAGAGATATTCTGCTTGTAACAATTGATGCGGTCTCTTTATACACTAATATTCCACACGATGCTGGATTAAAAGCATTACGACATTTTCTCAATAAAAGACCATCTCCACAAACACCATCAACTGATTTTCTTACAGAGTTAGCAAATTTTGTGCTCACTTGCAATGCTTTTTCTTTTGAAGGCGATTTTTACCTTCAAACAAAAGGGACTGCAATGGGCACTAGAATGGCTCCTTCTTATGCAAATCTGTTTATGGGTCAATTAGAACAAAATTTTCTTAAAAGTCAATCTTTACAGCCTTTAGTTTGGCTTCGTTTTATCGATGATATCTTTGTTATTTGGCCACATGGCAGAGATTCTTTAACGGATTTCATATCCGATTTAAATTCTTTTGGGCCATTAGAGTTCACACATATTGTCTCAGATAGTTGCATTACGTTCTTGGATGTTGATATAACTGTTTCTGGTGGTCAGTTCAAAACTTCAGTACACTTAAAACCAACTAATAAACAACAATATTTACATTTTGATAGTTGCCATCCGTTTCACACAAAAAAATCAATACCATATTCCCTTTCTATTCGCGGTCATAGAATCTCTAATAACAAAAATGATTTAGAAACATATCTCACTAACCTAAAAAAATCCCTTTTAAAACGTAATTACCCACCCGATCTCTTAAAAAAACAAATTTTAGACTCTTCTTCAAAATTTACACCTAAAATAAAAACAAACTCTATTAACAAAAAAATTTTTCTGAACACCACCTATTTTCCTGGTGTAGAAAAATTAAATCCAATCTTAAAAGACTTATATTCAATAATCTCTAATAATCCAAATTGTAAAAATATACTCGATTGTCCACCTATATTGTCTTACCGACGTCCGCCAAATTTACGTAATCTTAATATATATAAATCTCGTGTCACAATGTTTGTTTTCAATGGACGGCTGAACCACTTAACCGATTATAATAAAATTTGCACACCATATGCAGTTCGATCCAATTTGAGCGATAGGATAGTTTAAATCTCAAATTATAGTCGCAATTTTAATTTATTGCTAATTATTTGTCTGTTATTATTTGGCAGTCATAAAACTGACAGATGTCGATACGGAACGGCACGGAACATGCATGCATACAAGATGCGATGACTTACGTACGTCATTACGGCCGACCGGATTTATTTATTACATTCACATGTAATCCGAATTGGGAAGAGATACAAACTTTACTATTGCCAGGACAACAAGCCATTCATCGTCATGATTTAACTGCACGTGTGTTTAAACAAAAATTGAAATCCTTAATTGATTTTATTGTTAAATATACAATTTTTGGTATCACACGTTGTTGGCTGTATACGATAGAGTGGCAAAAGCGAGGTTTGCCTCATGCCCACATTTTGGTTTGGCTTAAAGATAGAATCCGTCCTGAAGAAATCGATCAAATAATTTCAGCCGAAATTCCAGACCCATTAATTGATCAAGAATTATTTGATATTGTCACCAAACACATGATCCATGGGCCATGCGGTGTTTTCAACATGACGTCACCGTGCATGGAAAATGGAAAATGTAAAAAAAACTTCCCAAAGCCGCATACGAATGACACGATCACGGATATTGATGGTTATCCAATGTATCGCCGCAGAAGTACTGAGAATGGTGGCCACACATTTACAATGCGACTGCCGAACTTTCCAAATCAAGTTGAGTTTGATAATCAGTGGGTGGTACCATACTCACCACTACTTTCAAAAACTTACAAAGCTCATATCAATGTTGAGCTTTGCAGTTCTGTTAAATCAATTAAGTATATTTGTAAATATGTAAACAAAGGCAGTGATTTGGCCATATTTGAAGTAAAAAACATAAATAAAAATGACGAAATAGCACGATACCAAATGGGCAGATACATTAGCAGCAATGAAGCTATTTGGCATATTCTCAGCTTTCCCATCCACGAAAGAGATCCTGCTGTCCAACATCTGGCAATACATCTTGAAAACGGTCAACGTGTATACTTCACTGAAGAAAATGTTCTCCAAAGAGCGTTCGAAGCTCCGAAAACGACTCTAACTGAATTTTTTACATTGTGTCAAAAACCTGATGTTTTTGGCCAATTCGCGAAGACATTGGTGTATGGTGATGTTCCACGTTATTTCACATGGAACAAATCCAGTAAAAAATGGGAGCCACGGAAACAAGGAAAACCACATCCTTCCATTACAGGCATATTCAAAGCTAAGACATTGGGAAGACTTTACACGGTACATCCAAAGCAACGTGAGTGCTTCTATTTACGTTTGTTATTGGTGAATGTTCCCGGACCAACGTCTTTTGAATTTTTACGAACAGCTAATGGTCGAGTATTCAATACATACCAGGATGCATGTCGTGAACTGCAATTGCTAGAAGACGATAACCATTGGGACTTAACGCTTGCTGATGCTGCGTTGACATCAACACCGAATAACATTCGTCAGTTGTTTGCAATTATTTTGGCGACATGTTATCCCTCGCAAGCACAAACTTTGTGGGAAAAATATAAAAATTGTATGACAGAAGACATCTTGCACCGAATTAGACAAACAAATCAATGCCAAAACATAGATTATACACCAGAGATGTACAATGAAGCATTGGTCTTGATCGAGGATTTATGTGTTCTTATTTCAAATTTACCACTTAATCATTATGGTATGCCATCACCTAATCGTCCAGCCACCGACTTAGTCAATACCGATTTACAACGAGAAAATCAATATGACCATGGAAGTTTAGCAACAATTATCATGAACAGTGAACCATTACTGACAGCAGAACAAAAAATTATTTATGATCGGATTATGCTGGCTGTTGCTGCTGAACAAGGCGGTTTTTTTTCTTGGATGCACCCGGTGGAACCGGTAAGACATTTTTAATATCGTTGATTCTTGCCAAAATACGGTCGCAACAAAAAATCGCATTAGCATTAGCATCGTCAGGCATTGCGGCTACTTTACTGGATGGTGGGCGAACAGCACATTCAACATTCAAGCTGCCATTGGACGTTCATAATAAACCAGATGCAATGTGTAACATCAAAAAGAATAGTGGAATAGCTGCAGTGTTGCGGAAGAGTTCTATAATAATTTGGGATGAGTGCACAATGGCACACAAATATTCACTTGAAGCATTAAACAGAACTATGCAAGATTTAAACAGCAATAATAAACTTTTCGGTGGTGCTATCTTACTTTTGTCTGGTGACTTCCGGCAGACCTTACCGGTTATACCTCGCTCTACTTTCGCGGATGAGATTAATGCATGTTTGAAACAATCATTCTTATGGCGAAGTGTTGAAACACTTCGATTGACCATAAATATGCGAGTACAATTGCAAAATGATCCATCAGCACTAATATTTTCCGAACAACTACTAGATATTGGGAACGGTAAAATAAAACTGCAACCAAATACGCAATGCATTAAACTACCAGACAATTTTTGCACTGTTGTTCAGGATAAAACTGAATTGATTCAGAGTATTTTCCCGGATATACAGAATAATTATTTGAATCATGAATGGCTTAGTCAACGGGCGATTTTGGCAGCCAAAAACGTTGATGTTGACGAAATTAACTTCCAGATACAACAGTTGTTACCAGGCGATCTGATGTCTTTTAAATCAATCGATACTGTTGTTGATGAAAATGAAAGTGTAAATTTTCCGATTGAATTTTTAAATTCATTAGATATCCCTGGAATGCCACCACATAATCTTCGATTAAAGATTGGTTCCCCTATTATTCTCCTCCGTAATTTGAATCCACCTCAATTATGTAACGGTACGCGTTTGGTCATCAAAAAGATCACCGGAAACATTCTTGAAGCAACCATTTTGGCTGGGAAGTTTAAATGAAAAGTGGTCCTGCTGCCACGTATTCCGATGATACCATCAGATTCTACCATACCCTTCAAAAGGCTACAGTTTCCAATTCGTTTAGCTTTCGCCATGTCTATAAATAAATCTCAAGGTCAAACAATGTCCATTTGTGGTTTAGATTTGGAAAATCCATGTTTTTCTCATGGGCAACTATATGTTGCGTGTTCACGTGTTGGGAAACCGTCGAATCTATTTGTGTTAGCTAAAGACAGGTTAACCAAAAACATAGTGCACCGATTGGTGTTAAATTAAATTGAAATTGAAAGTATTTATAATTCAAAAAAAAGATATTAATGTTTAAAAGTTTAAGACTGTCTGCCTTGCCTACCTCATTCATGAGTTTAAGCGTCACATGTAATTTACTGTATTATACTGTAATATACTTATATTTGTTATAAAATTAAATGGAAATAATAAATCTGATAAATTTTTATTTTTTACCTATTGATTTCTGCTTAGTATCAAGTGTAAGAACATTTTAATTAATTGTGTTCAACGTACTTCCCCTTCAAATCAATCTCAATCCAGTGAATTTGTATACCAACATCATCATTGTCGTCTTAGTTCGTAAATAATTTCATTGTACTAAAGGGTTATAGTAGTAGAAAGTCAAATAAGGAGATCACCATATTTTTTTACAAATACCATCTGTGTGAAAAAGCATAGTGGACTCCGTGACTGATGTTCTCTTATTGTTCCTCTTAGATTGTTTACTATAATGTAATATAACAAAAACTTTAGCCACAGCAACGCGTGGCCGGGTCAGCTAGTATATTAAATAAAAATAAAACGTTTGGTAACCAACCACTTAACACATTTCCAAAAAACGTGGTCGAACCATGTAAAAGACCTCGTTGTAAAACATGCAAAATTATTGTAAAAGACGATAAATTTTCAAGCGCGAACAATAAAAATACATATAAAATTAACACTAACATAACGTGCACCACCAGAAACGTTGTATATCAGCTTCTATGTAAATTTTGTGATGCGTTCTATGTTGGTGAGACTACGACGCCATTAAACATTAGAATTAATAATCATAGATTATCCTGTACCAAATTACTTTCCGCTTTACCCGTTCCAATTCACGCGAGAACTCACGGCAGGGATTTCGATGCTTGCTTTAATGTAAAAGTTTTGAAGTCTTTGCCCGAGGATGCCCGCGAAATTGATTTAAAGACATGGGAACTCTCTCACATTTGGATTTTGGGCGCTTGTAGATCTGTAGGTCTAAATAGACAAAATTAAACTAACTTAACAGCATTTAACGCATGATGCTTGATATATTATTTTAAGAAATTAGTTTCATTTCATAATACTGATTAATTTATCTAGCAAAACTGCAATTATTTAATATAATTGTAGTGGCTGGATATATTTATCTTTTAGTTTAAAATGCGATTTTCGAATTTATGAAGGTTGCATTTTAAACGTCATATCTCATATATTTTCTGACGACGCCGAATGGCGAAAGCTTAAAAAATATTATATCATCAAATCTATATATATATATATATATATATATATATATATATATATATAGACATGATTGCATTTATTATTCTGAAGCGACAAAACCTTTAAAAGAAGAAAAAGAAAATTATAATCAAACGCTTCTGTCAATGACTGTATCTTTGAGGCGAAGAGTTAATTAAACTATACCAATTAACGAATACGATTAGACTTTGTGTTTTTTTTTAAATCGCACTTTGCGTCACTTTATTAGCCGGTTGTGATTTTTAGTTAATCCTTAAATTCGAGTAGTGAAAGCAAAGCAATGGATGAGCTTTATGCGTGAGTTACAGTACTACACGATATGACGGGATTGGTGCCATTTTTTATATAACTTATTTAATATACATATTAGGACTTCACCGTTTACCTAAACTAAATAAATATCTTCTTTTAATCAAAAATAGATGATTAGCACCTTTGATTTTGGAATCATTTTTTTTATCTTTTATTACATTATTTAATATTATTACATTTAATTTATTACATTATAAAAGTAATTAACGACCTATCACAATAACCTAAGTGTACATCTCAGAACGGTTACCAAAATTTTTTTTAGCCAATTAGTATTTTGTAATTAAATGCTGCAATATAAAATGCTTAAGTGTATTTTCCCTAGTGTAAGTGTGTTGAGTGCTGCAATAAATTAGGATTATTTGGCATACTATCGTCCATTTATATATGTAAAAATCAAATCAAAACAAAAAATTAAACAAAGTGAAAGTTTTAAGGAAAAATGAGTAGGTATCTAAAATTACTCGCGAATAAAGTCATGCGTGCAATAACAATATTGAGCGAAAATGCCAGGTTTTAGGAAAATACTTTCCTAGTTTTTAGCTTCTTGCATCTTTCAACTCAAAAATTACAAATGCGAAAGCGTTGAATTCTTTGTGTTTAGATTGATTCTATTGAAAAACATTTTGGAGGCTGTTCGGATAAAATAGATGCATAAAATAAAGTCAACAAATTTTTAGTACTGATTACTGAAACATTGACAGTTCTATATAGTGCTCATATATCATACTCAAATTTTAAAAATATGATAGTCCAGCTGTTCGAACGTATTATTTATTACTAGCCAGTTATCATTAATACAAACATATCTTTGTGTGCAAATAGAAACCTGTAAAAGAATGTTTAGTGCCACATTATAGTTATAATAAATTGAAATATATTATGTCCGTGTTTATTTATATATATATATTTATTTTAGTTATTCAACAGAAATTGTACACAATACACGTAATGATGTAATGAGTAATTGTAATAACGAAGACAATATAAATTGAAGTATGCTAATTGAAGGAAACTATTATAACCCAATTGACTGATACTTAAATATAGTTACAGGCAAAAAAGAATAATATTAAAATATATTAATCAAATTTAAATAAGATAAATAAATAAGAAAAAACGTTTTTTAATTTAAACAAAAAAAAACATTAAATAGACCAATTTAAGCTTTCATTATATTTATTTATTTATTTATGAAAGTGCAAACACCGATACAGGAAGATAATTCTCTTATACTACATTTACATGGCCAAAAAAATGTACCAAATATGAATATGGTTGAAAACATCAAAATTAAATCAAATCTTAAATAATGTGTACTGTGCGTGGAGTGAGTGTGGTGGTGTTTTGGCTTCTATAAACCTAAAATAAGATGTATGCAAGCAATTTACTCATCTAAAATTATAACTTAAATATTTGTAAATTGACTAATAATTTATGTTCACCTTGACAGTGTTATTGTTTTCCCACGTAAGTATATAATATACCTTATAGAAAATTGTTATGTTTGACAAATTAAACCGATATGGAGATAAAAATTGCGAAGCTTGCATATATAGAATTTCATATTTTCCATAAGCGGCTATGAATATGGAGATTAATTGTCGCATTGCAGGCGTGAATATTATTGGATTTTTAACCAAAACTAATAGGGAAATCTAATTAAAAATATAATATGAAATACCTAGATGCTTTAATTATTCAAAAAAATATAAGTAAAGCATTTATTGTGCCTCTACTGACATTATTCTCGAAAAATTACTCTATTAAATTAGCATCTACGTATAGATTATGGCATAGCAGCGTTAGAATTACGGAAAAGCAACACTTTTCTACATTTTGGAACAGTTGCGGGAACTAGGAACTTCTTTTTCCCATAAATTCCTTAACGAAAATATCTGTCCGTACAAGCTTATTTATGCACTGTTTTTTTTATAGCTGAAAATTAATAATACAATATTACGTGATATTATATAACATATTAAGGGTTCTTATTTTATTTTTATTTGCCAATCTTGACCGTCAGCATCCATAGATATTGCATAATTCAAACACTGCCTTCCTTATTACAGACATTGTCTAGTGGAGACCGCAAGGCACAAAATGAAACAATACAAATCGCTCCCTACATAATATTAATATTTAATGTTCAAATTACTGTCAAATTGAATATTATTGTCAATCATGATATGATTTTAAATAAATTATATTTTGCCCTATTTATTCACGTTATCTTATTTCCATTTCGAGCATATACCTTCATAAACGTTAACGTTAAAGGGTTTACCATTTTCTAATCTAATATAGGCATTCTATTATTAAGGAATTCTAATCTCATAATATCGTATCGTAAACTGATTTCGTATTTTTTGCCTATTATAAAATATGTATTTGGTTTATAATTAAATTTTTTCCCTTGGAAAAACGTATATTTTAATATGTAACTATGTATTTTTTTGGCGATATTCATTTTTTTCACTCAATATTCATATTATTTGGGCGTAATTGAAAAAAGTAAATTAAACACAGTCGCGTTCAATTTGGTATACCCACTAATCATATGTTTTGGCTTATCTACATATTTGCTAGTAATAGATGCTAGTAACTAACCAGCTTCCGTCTTATAATTAAGAAATATAAATCTACTGTAAATACAATATTATATTATTTACTAGCTGTTTACTCCGGCTTCGCACGGTGTTTTGATAATTATTCTATAAAATAGTGCACCCATTGGATTCTAAGATTAGGGGAACATAGTGCTTAGTTGGGTCATACTTGCAACCCACAGTTATTGCATTGGAAATCATAAGACAGCTGGAAAGCTACAAAAATATAAAATATTTCAGTGGTTAACTTATATTTAATTATTTTCATGTTTTTCTCTTCTTGCCTGCATATTACACATGTGAAATACTCTCGGTAAATCTAAATTGACTAAATATGAGATATCTTCGATATAAGTTTCTGTAAGAGTTTTATTTCTCAGCGGAATCACTCTTCGCTAGTTACTCTATTATCGTTGACTCCGTCGCACTCGCGAGAGGCAACTCAGCTGGTATTCGCACCGAGAGACAAGGTTAATATATGTAACTCTTTCTCTGTTTCCTTTCTCTCGAGTCGGGCGGCAACTCAATGTACGCGCGAAGGTGTTTTGTAAGAACTCGCCGAGATGAGACCGACTTGAATTGACTGACGATTTTTGCATTACATATTCGACTGCTTAAGAGTTCCGCGTGTGGTTTGGAAATTGAAATTCCATTTAATCTAGCGTGTGATGCAAATCACTAATTAGTATTAGTAATTTTAGAACTATTTCAACCTTCATAACTATACCTAATTCTATAGTAACTAGGCTTGTATTATGAAAGGTTAGCTGTACATATTCAAGGCCTTTAGTTACACAGACTTTCTACAACGTAGGTTTATAGTTTATAATAGTATGATGGTATGCAGTAATATGCAGGCATATGTAACATATAAGTACTTGTAATTGCAATTACATATAGAATATACATACATATTATATTCATATTGCCTTCAATTATATATTATTATTATACATACTAAAACCATACTAAGTTTATTACTTTATTTTAACATATACATACATTAATCACTCACAAATTACACATAACACATCAAAAAAATCTACTCTATACGTATAATATTCATAATCTATATATATCTTAAGAACACTGTTCCACATTTCTTATGCTAATGTTAATATATAAAATGTCCGAAATCCATAACTAGTTTTATATACTAATAATAAATTTTGTTTGTAATAATGAAAACTAATACTGTTGGACTTTTCAATAAAAAATAAATAAATAAATATTCTAGATATTCGGGGTATGAAATAAAACAGTTTGCTTGCATACCTATAACCAAGAAGAGGCATATTTTTCTGTATATAAGTATCTGGATGCACGTTTTTCTAGATATATGGAATCTTGTTTTAAAATTTTCTTTAATCTTACCTTGCTATATATTCATTTATAGTTCAATACTGGCAAGTTAAATGTTGTTTAGTTTTGTTTTGTTTTCGCTTTGGTTCGGCATTTTAGATTAGGCGGGTATTAGGTTTGGTCCGCGGGCGCTAGTATTTTATTTTCTTTCTTGTTAAAAGATTATGAAGATTGAGCGTTGTATTGATGGTTTATCAACAAAAAAAAAGAACGCTTCAAATACGGCGAAATTGTAACGCATTTTTCTAGATGAATGTGGTCTGTTCGGTTTCGTAATCGAGAAAGAAACGTCTTAAGCGACCGCTCGACTGACCGCTCGTAATTTGGTGCTTCGGTTATTTTGACTTGATAAGCCTACATGCATCTTATATAGTTTCTCTTCAAATTACCTCGTTTTGGCTGATAATTGAGTTATCTTTTGATCACGTATTAAATGAAAAAATGAAAAAAATAAAAATTATGGAAAGCAGTATTGTAAATGTAAATAAATTGTTACGCGTGTAGGTATAAATAATGTTTTTTTTTATTGCAAGTTTATGGGTTGGAGAGACCTATGGCGGCGTCAGATTAGCAACAAGCTAAGGCCGTCAGAAGCCGGTCTTCTATTCGTGCTACCCTAATTTAGAATAAACGAGAAAAAGCCAAATGACGCCAATGGATTTTGTGCAACAGCATTGACGGCGATCACCATCACGCCACATCGGTCACCTGCAAGCTACGCTGAACTTCGAACCGAGCAACACGCGATCATTCCATCTCGTAGTTGCAGTCGTCTTACACCTACTCTTCCCTCAGCCGGTTATATAAACCCTGCTATGAATATTTCGGAACATACCATAGTGCAGTCAACACGTACCGACCATCCCGCGACCGCTTTCTTGAAGGCGCCCCGGGACGCATTTGTCCTTGAGATTAGAAAGAGTAGGCTTTATTGGAACATTGACGTGTAGAAAAGAGACGGATATACTCGCCGACCGCGAATTCGTTACATTTGGAATCGATGAAACATGTTTTTTGTATTTAAATAATTATTATCATTTGAAAAAAATGTTTTTTTTTATGTAATGGCCTAGATTATTATATTGTCTATCTTTAGAAAGAAAAATTAGGTTCGCGTCACTTACACAACTTAAAAGAAAATCGTTGCAAGAAAAAAACAACACTTTCTTATTTATTTATTTTCATTACTATAATAAGGTGTATTTCGTTGTTTTTTTAAGCAAAGTACTAAATTAATATATGTAGAATATTGTGGTATTTTTAGTTTTAGCCATTTGTTGGGAATAACTTCAACAAAATGCACCAAAATACGTTACAAAACACGTTTTAGGGACTGGTGGCGCCTGAAGGAATCAACAGTGCCCGTCTTTCATTACAGAGTTTATTAATTTATGTAATGAGTTAATATTGCGTTTCCTAAAACTATACATCAATAAAGCTGAAGCACTTTTTTAACTACGGCGCTAAGTCATCTCCAAAAGGACCTTTACAGACCATTTTCACATCTAACAAAAATAAAAAATCAAATTCACCGTAACTGTTATAAAAAACAGTATTATCTAGGTAAGAATTTAATACAATGTGTATACAAAAAAAAAACAAATATTTCGTTTTTTTAATATTTTTAAAAAACCCTAATTCCCTAAACCCTTACTCTAAAATCTAATAATTCTAATAGGAGATGGTAGCAATAAACTAAACGGGATTAGCCTTTATTAAACCATTCTATTGATTTATTCACAACAATTTAATACAAAATTGTAGTTAAAATGTATATTTGGTTATGGCTAAGATACTAAATATAAACGAACATACTAATACACAAATATATATGCTGAACAACTTATTGCCTCAGTTACCGACTTATCTACCAGTTACCGACTTTGGATTACCATAATTTATAAACATATGTGAAACTTTTATTAAATTAAATTAAAAAAAAAATAATACGATGAACATATGTAAATCAAATTAATATGAATATTTTCTTTAAAAATATCTTGTGGGGATAGAATATATAGCATAAAAGAAAAATAAGTAAAAATATTTTTTTTTGTAATTATTTGAATACATTAATATAATATTTGGCTTTAGGCCTATTTCAGACTTAGTTGATTCCACAAGTGGCAGCATGAACAGTAAATGAATCTGTGGAAAATAAAGAAAAAAATGAATTTGTGAAAAAAAAATGCACTAACTGCGTGATTTTTTCTTCTTAAATTAGTCTATAAGGTGTCAAGCGTGAAGTGTGTTTAAATGCAAGAATAGTCTACCGTGGAACAGGCGGTAGCCTAGTTAGGTATGGTCAATTATGATGTATTGCTAGTACTTTGTTTTAGAATATCTCAGATTGGTAATTTATAAATCAAAAATAATTAACCAAAAAAATAGTCATTATTTTTAATAAAAATGTTAGTTTTTAAAACATAATGAGCAATCGTTAAAATAAAATTAAACATCTAAAGTTAGGCAATAATCGTATGAATATTATGTCGGCTGTCCGCGTAATAATATTTGTTTCTGCTAAACACTATTACGTCTCATTAATTCAAGTGGATTTCACCACTCATCATTGTTTTTTTAAAGATTACGCATTTTCCCATATTCTAATCGGTACCAGAGTGACTCTATATAGTCACTCTGGTACTATGATGATAGTAATATTACCATCATCATAAAATACCATCAACCGTTTTTGTTACAGGCGTTTTTGTCAGAGAAACCGCCAACAACGCCTGTAAGGTTAGCAGCCAACCTGGCTGCTTAGTTGGCTTAAATTTAATGCTTTACCAATGATGCTGTACCTAGTTTATATAGGTGCTCCCATATTTATTTATTTTTTATTTATCTTTATTGGAAAAACCAACAGTTTTAGGTAGACAGTAACATACAAAAAAAAATACATTTGATTGAACAATAAAAACCTTCGTAAATGGGTTTCTACTAACAAAAAATATTAACATTACTAACAAATATTACAATACCATTTTATATCTATATTTACATATCTACTTACACGAATTTAGAACAGCTAATTTGCCCTATTATGTTTACACAATAGATCATTGCTGAACACTTTAAATTGCGACTTATTCAGAGTCAATTTATCGAAGCAATTAATAGTTTCATTATAATAACTTTGCATCCGTGGTATCGGCGAATGTAGAGCGTTATTTGAGGACCATGAAGGTATTTTAAAAACATTGTAATGACGGGTACGATGTGACGACGGTACATTGATTGAAAAGGCTTTCAAAAGATCGGGGCAATTAATTAGCATTCAACCCCAGACTTCACCCCGCGAAGTCGATTGCTAGGCACTGCATATAGAGTTAATGGCTCCTTCGGTGCTCAGATAACTTGTACTTCCACTACACATGGTAGGTCGCCATGCTCCCCACTAACAAGCTATAAATTGTTCATCAATTTACACATACTTAATATCCAATTATCAATACCTAAGCCCAAGTTTTTTTTTTCAGTAACTAGTATTGCACTTTCAAGTCTCAATTTTGGTTCAGTTAGACTTCATCTCGTATAAGCCTGCCACCAAGGGATCTCGCTAGAGTGGCACAATCGCAGTATGTAATATTTGGCGTATAGTTATTAAATGGTGTTTATTTCACTGCTAAGCGTTAGTGTAAAATATGGTTTATTACTTAACTAGCTCTCTGAATGATTTAGCTTATAAAATATTCGTTGTTTCGTCGATTCATTTCTAAACAATTTGTATAACATTAATTTCAAACTCCATTGGTAACAGTGCGATGTTTTCCAAAAACTTCTCGTTGAACAATGTTGGAATGAAAGAGTTTGTTTTTCGTCATTTTTGACAATGCATTGACTTTGTTCTTTATCGTTTAGTTTAAACCGTCAACCAAATAATTGCATTTGTCGCCGATAATGCAGATAAAATGTGTGTGATTACTTTAAGCACTAGCCGACTCGTGACTCGACACATAATTATTAAAAACAACGTAGTTCACTATAAACATTATTTCCGAATCACAAACAATGTCAATGGGATGACCGACCGCGGAATTACAACGCCTGACTGACATGCACGTGGAAGGCAAAGGCAACAGCCGTCAGGTTGCCAAAACTTATACGTATCATAAGCGAAAAAACTAAGCTTAAAATAACCTAATAAAGCTTCCAAAAATGCAGGTAGATTCTAAAATACTCGTAGTACAGAAATGCAAGAATTTGATGTGAATAGAATTGCAGTGACTACTTTGGAACAGACTGTGATCATATTATTGTAATTTTTATGATGAAATGAAATAGGTAAATGATAAATAAATAAATAAAAACGAGTTACGGGCTGCTAAATATTACATACATGGAGTATGATAATAAGTTATCAAAGTTGAATCCAGTAAATTATGGAAATAGGTGGTTAGAATATATATAATCAATTTATAACCATTAAAATTAAATTATAAAAACTCTTACCGGTGATGGAATATATGTAGATGTCTACTAATGATGTACTAGAAATAGAATAAGAGTATTTCGGATATCACTACCTTGAATCTATGTAATAAGCAAATAAAAATATTAAAAAACAAAAACATAAAATGACCGTCACCGCTAGGAATCGAACCTAGACATCTCAAATTTGCAACAGGTTTGCAATAAGTACTATAAGACGTAGCTTTAACGTACTCTTAAGAGTAGCAAATAATTTCGTCTAATGTGATCTAAGAAATTACTTATTTTATTGTTCAGAATGAATTCAAAGGTTGTTCTAATGTTTGTGTAGACAACAGAATAATAATATGCGTAATATTATTGAAAATCTCCGTTTGTAAATGTAACCATAGACATTTCAATTTTTGCGCCGGGTGAGCGCAACTAGCGTTCTAAACATTTTAGACATCAATGTCGTCATTTTAAACACATGTAGTTATGTTCTCTGCTGTCGTATTTGACAGCTGACAGACGCTTTGACTGCCGTAAACGTTCAACTGGTGTGTCCGTTAGTGATTGTAACATCATACCTTTAAAATATGCAAATATAAATAAATATATATTGAACAGTATGGAGAGATATTTTATGTCTACACGACACGCATGTGCAGTATGGTTGGTAATATTGATATCCCTAATATTTTTATCCTTTTTTCGCTAGTGTATAATTTTTGTTTGTGTTGCCTCGCAAAAGAATAATTTCAAGATACTTACAAGGGCGTTGAAAAATGTAACGTTTTTAGAAAAGCTATTAAAAAATAAAATATTTGTAAGTCATTTTTGATGTACCAGTTTAACTGTTTTTGGTTTTGTCTATTAAAAACACGTGACATCTCTCTCTTCGTCTCTACCCATTATTTTATATTTCACTCGCAGCTATTGTATCGGTGTGACCATCAATGGATTGTTTTTCTAATCCAATCATTAAATTTTCAGCATCTATATTGTTTTGTAAAAATAGTACAATATAACCACATTTTCAAGCATTATCATTTAAATACAGATACATGTAAATTTAGTATTGGAAATACATATTTAAAACTTGAATTTTTTAGCATTTTTCCGCTAATTTATAAATTATTAAGTTATTGTAACGCTTGTTTTTTATTTAAGAGAATTTATTTACAATGCAGAACAGAAGAGGCAGTCAACTATCAAGGTGGTTTTATGGTTTTTATCATTTTTGGCATGGAATCTTAAAAAACTAGTATTCATTAAAATAATATTAACTTTGTAAGATGTCCTTGACTTTGGAAAATACTATTTTGTAAAATAATATTGACTTTGGAAGGTGTGTTTGTTCTTGTAACGCCTTGTAATTCTATTGTTATTTAATATAAATATCTATGTATTAATACGTGAAGGAAAAACTTTGAACCTCTTTTTAAGAAAATTCGCGTACGGAGGAGTGTAAGATTTGGCACGGTTAAAGTTTATATAGACAAGAAGTGCAAAAAGTTAAAATTTATCTATAATGTGTGTTACAAATACATTAAATTGATTAAAATAAAACGTTCATACTACCAATAGATTACTGAATGAATTTCAAACTGAATTTTGTTTGATTTCAAATGTTCCTTTTTCAGTGGTCTGTCAATGTCGTCAATATAGTAATAATGTGAAGCAAAAATAATTATTAATGGCATCTTATTCTTCTATGAATGTTAAGTCTCAATTTTACATGTAAAAAAATAATGTGACAATGAAGTGTATTATTAAAATAATACAAATACAAGCTGTAATAGTATTTTTTTTAACTGCTTATTAAACTGCAGATTAAATAATATAATGCAGGGAATTAAGGCAGACAACACACGCTAATGATTTTTGTACACACTCGCAGCTGACAGAAAAAACAAAATTTAAAAAAATATATATAATGTTTATAGAGGTATACACCATATTATAAAAGTATAAGAATCTCAATAATGCTCTAACATAAAAAGATAATGAATTACGGTCGAATTTCGACCACTGGGCGACCACTAGTATATAATATTTTGTAAGAATTATGTTTATTTCTCGGATTCGGGGTAAGCCGGGTGACTCCAGCTGTTTATAGTAGTTTCGTCATTGCATCGTCTGCTCCTCAGCCGTTTCGTCTGCGCGCAGCGTAACAAGATGTTTCGATAAAGTAAAAGTAGCTGCAGATGTGGTCCCGCCCGCGAGCGGACGCTGTGACGCGCTGGACCAACCCCTCCACCAGAGGCCAGCCGCTGCTATAAAAGATTGGGGCTGCTTGTGAGGAAGGCACATTTGAAGAGAAGCCGTCGAGCGACCTGTACCACGCATCACCTGAGCACTCAGTCGTCATGGCGAGACAGATCATCGTAAGTTAACTTTGCGTCATAGTGAGACATCAAGTCACAGTGATTGTGTTCGTGTTCATTTACTCCTAAACAGTGATAAAAAAAAACACAGAAATTCGTTTAACAAACAAAATTTTTCATTCAGAATTCGAAAAATTGAGTTATTTGACTTCTGTGAAAGAAAGTTATCGCTAGTCTAGCGACTAGGCCAGGCAGTTCTTCTGAAGTTTCGGATCAGTTTTCATAGTTTTTAGGTTAATTTTTAACGTTAGCCAAAACAAAGCACTTTGCTTTGTATAAATATATGATTGTCTAGTAACTGAATCTAGTTCGTTTACGAATGGCTTATTCGGTATAAAGACGATCGACAAATTTCAATATCCTTACCCATTACAACATTTCTTCAATAACAAAGCTTATTCAATATTTTATTCTAGAAGTAGTATATATTTAATTTGAAAATTAACCTTTACTGATAACATAAACATATATCGATTCTATTTACCAGCCTAAGCCACTTCTTCAAAATCTAGCAGTGGTATGCGTAAAACAACTAAATTGATAACGGTTCTTAGCGAACTAGCCCAGCTAATTTAGCGGCGTCGGTGAGGCCACAGAGTTTTAAAAAAACCCTTATCATTTTTTAAGGTTACCTTTGCCTATTTCTATTCATTTTCTCCCATATATATTATTAAATTAGAAGGGGAAAAGGTCTTCATAGTTTAAATATTTCAAATACTAACTAGGTTATAATAACAAATTATTGAAAAACATATTTTTTTATTATAAAAATAAGACAAATCCACGCCATTCTATCTATTGTGAATTAATGTAAGCTAGCAGCGATTGTGTTTTTTGCTTCATTGTCATAAAAATTGAAAATAATTAAAATCAAATTCACAACAAACTAGCATTTATATTAAATATTGCCTGCAACAACTTTTGAAATGTAAATTAAATTTACAAAAACAATCTATCGACCATAATGCTGTGCCTGATTGGCCTTATGATCTGGAATATTGGATATGAAATGTTTAAATTACTAGTGTATTATTGTACTTTATTTTATTACGAATAGCATTGCTATACTTTGTCAAGTTGACTAAATTAAACTAAATAAATATCCGCATATTTGTCAGTTAGGACAAGCCTATTTATTTATTTTAGGTTCGCAATAAATTTAAAAATATTAGAGTAATGGTATGGCAAATTGAGTAATATGTTTATTTGAATATGTTGGTTGTTCGATTTTAAATATTATTTTTTATTTCAGGCCCTTTCGGCTATTTTGGCCTTGGTAGCGGCTGAACCACCTTCAGGAGGGTACTCATACTCTGCGCCATTGTTGGACATTGGAGGTGGCGGCGGACACGGTGGCGGACACGGCGGCGGTTTCGGCGGCGGTGGCGGCTTCGGAGGAGGGTATGAAGAAAGCCACGGAGGAGGATATGACGGCGGACTAAGCCTAGGACATGGCGGTGGTTATATTGCTGTGCCGTCAGGCCACCAAACCTCAGAAGGTTATAACGTAGATCCCCACCTACTGGAAGAAATCAAACACATCCTCCTCAAGGAAGAACTCGCCAACGAGCAGCACTCCGGCGGTTTCTCGTCGCACGGCGGTGGGCTCTCATCATCATACGGGGCACCTTCTCACTCATACGGCCCGCCAGCACCCGTTTATGGAGTTCCACACCAGAGAGTAGTTGGTATTCAGCTCGGTCACATCAGACAAGGTCTCCAAGTAGCGCAGTATGAACAATCCGGTGGCGGCCATGGAGGAGGTTATGGTGGTGGATTCGGCGGTGGATACTCTGGTGGTCATGGAGGTGGTGGACACGGACTCAGTTTGGGCGGTGGCGGAGGACACGGACTCTTCGGCGGAAGCGGAGGACACGGACTCAGTTTGGGCGGCGGTCACGGACTTAGTTTGGGCGGAGGTGGAGGACACGGACTCAGTTTGGGAGGCGGCGGTGGACACGGACTCAGTTTGGGAGGCGGCGGTGGACACGGACTCAGTTTAGGTGGAGGCGGACATGGGGGCGGATTCTCAACCTTGAGCCTTCCGTCAGGTTCATACGGAGTCCCAGCGCCGTCATCGTCGTATGGATCTCCTCATCATTAAATCCAAATTATGATTCAAACAACCTTTTTTCACCTCATTTCAACGCGCGAGGAGTTCACCATAACCATTCCATCATCATTTCAAATCATTCTTAGTTACGCATCATCTACATGCAATTGTTGTGCATATTTTCTGTAAATAAACTCTCTATTTTGTTATATTAGAATGTGATTTTTTATTTCTTTGAGATAATATATGACCAATAATTATATAGCGGTCGCCATTAATAGATGTGATTTATAGCAACGGGTGCTGCGGTGAAATTCGGCGCGAGGCGTCATGAGGAAAAAAAAACGAAAGGCGCTGGCCGTCGCAGAGATGACGATGATGCAAGAGACGCACCGGACGAAAGTTGCCTTTCATTTCGATCTGGTTTCGTAGCGGCCGGCCTGAGGAACGGCCTCGACAATCAAGCATTGTGATCGAGTAACCTTTAGGCTGAGCGGAAGACGCGCGCTGCCGGACGAGGTGAAACACCTCGTCTCGCGACGGATACATTCAAAGAACATGTTGAGACTGGTCGCTGCGCCGCGCCGGCACTGAATGTCGCAAATCTTTAGCAATATGGACGAGATGCCTAAGATTTCTCGGCATCGCTTTCATTTGGCATCTTTTGATGTTTTGCCGATGTTTTACATTAGTGTTATTTTGTAGGTTAAGTGTTCTTTCTCCTGCACGAATGTTAATTTTTATTTCCAAAACTAGTTTAATGCCTATTAATAAAGTAAAAATTTGTAATAATGATATATAGGCTAATTAAGATAAATACCAAACTTAAATCATTTAAACAGATATATACGTACATAATGTGATATTTTACGAGACGCGATAGCATTAAATATTACCCATGAGGTATTTAAGATTACCAACAATCGACGTAGCAAAATATAATAATTAGACGATAATATTTTCTAATTAATAAATAAAAATTATATGAAATAGGAAAAATGTAATGTATATCTCTACGCTTTAAAAAGAAAACCTATTATTCCAATGAAAATAAAGTATTAACCCGAAATTAAATAAAATTAAAACTATGATTTCGTCAGGCCTAGTTTTAATCGATTTTGTAATGTTTCATAACACAAAATCTGTATTATTTTTCGAATTTTTCGTATATATACTGATAAATATCAAATAAAACCAGTAAACTCATAAATTATAATGCGTCGTATGATTACATTTCGATATATATAAAGCTGATGCTGGCTAGGTTGCGTGAGGCTACCGTCACTGCTGCATCGGCAATCATAAACTAGCATCACAAATGTCAATCAGTGTCACTGCGACAACCAGCCAGCCAACTGAGATTCGAATATGCCTTAGGGTCAATGGTTAAACTAAGCATATTTGTTAATTTCATTTGTATTGCTAAAATTAGTATATATCTACGGAATAGGGCAGTAGTACATACGTAATCATTCTACCTACTTAATCTATGAAGCTAATTCTAGCCTGCATACGGATTGCATAAACGTTTGCTATAATAATTAAATACTAATAAGTAAAAAAAATACAATATGAATACCATAAAGCGATGATAATTTGTATTGAATGTATGCAAGAGCATACAGCGTCATTTTTTACGCTTCACACGCAATCACAAAAACATAGCATACTAACCTTCATTCTCTATATTCTACGTAAACTTATGCTTATATTTGGCTGGCATAGTTTTTATTATATTTTTGACACAAATTTATTTAAGATAGACATTGAATGTAATTTAGCATACTAGACTAGAGTAGACAGATTCTCAAATTGTTCATAAAGTAAAATCTGCCTCAGAAGCATAGAAAAGCGAACCTACATACATTCAACTGCGGCATTAGTTATATATGTTTTCCGCGGACTTTTGATCGCTTACTTACTCGTGTTTGAGCGGAACTTTGCTCGTGAATTGAAGTTTTTCCCGTTAATTTGTGCCGACGATTATTTATTACCCAACTTTGCTTAGTTACAATCGCGCTGGGCACATAGCCTGTTGAGATTAACGCTCTCGTCCACAAAGTGTAAATCACAACAATTAAAAGATGAACTTGATTTCACTGGATATGTATAACAACGAGTATCCTTTCACCATAATTAAAAGTTAAAGTCGTTGCATATTATCACACCACTATTAAAAGGGTCTGTTCGAGAAGGCTAAATACAAGTATCAATAGCCATAAAGCAATGCCAAAAACAAAATTATTATGCTAAAGAAATAGACAAGTAATAGCAATGTTAAATTTAACAAAATTTTATACCTAACGGAAATAAATGAGAGAAGTTCAATAATATTAACTAAGTAATAGCTATAAAATAATGTATTATATAAAATAATACAAAATACATACTAATTACGTTGTCTAAACATGCATTTCCTTCTCTTTTATTTCTAATTAAATCAACCAAATTATCAATATTCATTTTTAGTTCACACATGAAAATATCAATACATATAAATATAGCTGAGACTTAATAAATTTACATATTAATTATTTTATTATTATGTAAGATTAAGATTAGTCGATCTGACCACAGCCGCAGTATGACTGGCCATAGTCCGGCGGCAGTCTTAAGGTGTGTCATTTTGTGTTTTAAATTTCACTTTTTGTTGACCGCTTGTGGCGACGCGAATAGTGGGGCCGACGTGGTTCTACTCTATACGCACATACGGTGTTTGTTACATTAAACTAAGGAGCTAGACACGTATTTTTTCAGAGCCTTCGACTATGAAAAACCAATGACAACAATAAAATATCTGGGCATTCACAGTCATCTTACGAAGTAAGCAAATATGCAGTTTTAACGTGAGAATAATCGTAGAAATGAATTTTAAATAAAAAAAATACATTATTAAGGTAGAAGACTCATCGCGAGAACTGAATATATTTTTCAATAAGGTTTTTAATATCTTTCTAATGAAGTTTCAAATTCGTCTCTCTTAATTTTCTTTACCACCTTAATTACCGCAACATTTGCCGGCTTGTTTCGTAATATTCTTTCATTGTAACGATCAGCGCCATTGAAAACCCAGGCAATTCAATAGGTAATTTCAAAACAAATAACAAAATAATGGTACTACAGAAAACGCGTGTGAGTGAAAGTTATAATTATCAACTTGCCAGAGTACCAGAAATGTATGTTACCCATAAGTGAGATAGGTACGCTATTCATCTTTGAGCTCTATAATTGTTTGAATAGTGGTTACCACTCGGTTTACTCGCTTACAATAAATATAGATACCTAGTATGAACGCACCTCTATCTGTCTCAAAATATGATAAATACGGTGCGTCTCATACAGTTTATTATCTAGAGTTACGTCCTATTAGTGAATATTCAAAATCTTTACCGTTAATTATTTAGTTTTGATGACATCATTAGTGATAAAGTGTTCCTTAATCAAATATAAATGATAAAGGTATCCACGGTTACTATGTTAACATAGCAACTATTAACCATTTTACATAGTTTAAATAATATTATAATTGATGTGATTGTATACGTCTTGAAAATGATTTTGCTAACGTTTTATAATGTTTCATTTCCTTCAAAACAGTGAGTCTCAGACGCGCAAGCGCAGTATGTGAGGGGAGGGGCTCGACGCAAAACGGCTATTTTGAGCGTCCTAGAAAAAATACAATCAGTACAGCTTAAGACTCCGAGCAGCAACGACGCTGGTTGTGGTTTAAAACATAAGTTGTTAGGTAGATCTACGTGGTACAATTACAATTCAATACATTAAACAGTTTAAAAGTGAACATTTTCAAACAATTTTAAAACATTTTTCCAAACTTCTCATAAAACAAAGTTTGCATGGGTAGTAAATAGATAACGAACGAGGGAAAATATATATATATATTTGATGCGTTTCCGTAGTAGAGATAAGATTTTTTTAAAAGCTGATTATATGTTTTTGTTAGTATTTCACGGATAAAAATAAATAAGAGGCTACGGAATCCGAAAGACGAAGTTTAGGCTCAGGTTAATGAACCTCTCTGGTAAATGTAGATAGCTGCATGTAATGATGGTGTATATAATCTTAATCACATAATCGTAGAGCGAATATGCGTAACGATAAAACCGAAACATAGTTTTAACTGCTTTCTATCTGGGAAAGCACCACACAAAGTGGGAAGTGTTTACACAACAAACTTTCAGGTTATTGTTGGCAAGGTTCAACTGCTTTCATGACTAAAATAATAATTTAATTTTATGATATTACATTTATCTGTTTTCATTGTAACATTTTAAATTTATGACTATTTTTTATAATTTAATCAAATGCAAAGGCAAAAAAGAGTTAAATCTGAAATTTAACTTTGAAAATACGAAAACATAATAAACGATGTCTTTCTTATCTTCCAAACCGTTGAAAGTAGACAATTTATTTCAACGCAAATTGATAAGTCACGTTTTTCAGATTTCAGCCGAAAATTAATCCATCCATCATTCTTGTATAGCGGCTATCGAATTCCATTTCATTAGTATTTGACACATTTACGATTAGTAATATAAATTTATTGTTGAACATAAATAATAAACATTTAAAATACGTCCTTTAAATTTAAATTTATAATGCGGAATAAAATATATTATTCTAGAAGTTGGGTTATATTTAATAATTAGGCTGCGCCCTCAATAACATTTATAATAATTGATTAACTTTTCTTTTGATTTATTTGTGACAATAATGCCAATATCCGACAGTTAAAATAGCATTTTTACTAATTATAATTCACCAACAATTCAAAGAAACTTCTAATGTTACAACATTTAAATTTATACTTTTCAATAGAAAAGTGCCAATTTATTTCTTAAAACAAACCGTATAATAACAAGCTATTTTTTAAATGTACTTTATTCTACGTAACTTCAACTTGTACTTAAAACTTGTAATACAGTGCTGTATAAAATTTAAGATGATACTTAAACAATTGTTTTTTTTAAATGGGCACTTCTTTTATCAAACAATAGATAAACTGTCCAAATTTAATAAATTTGTATTTGTTGAAACTGAAAAGGTACTATTTTTTATGGAATTCTAAAAATATCACGAGTTTTTATAAAATTAATCTAATAATAAACTTCATTGTACAAAGAAAAGTCTTTCCAAAATTTCCTACGCACAAGCATGCTCTTTATCCCAAGGCTGTTTTGGCGACCTGTAATAGCAAAGCCGTCGTTGATTTGTTCAGCTCACGGATGAATGACTGTCATTCAGTGCGCCTTCCATCGCACGAGGTGCTAATATGACTGCGCAGGTGGTTGAGTTTGTTGACCCAAAAGTCACGACCTTTCCATTTTGAAAGTGTTTGACCATCCGTTCAACAAGAGGCAGCAATCTAAACATCTCCCGATATTCAATTGCATCTCGCACTTATAGATAGTTTTTATGAACTTGACAGAGTGCATTGAAATGAACATGTGTTTCAAGATTAAAAGATATTACAAAATTTGCATTGAATGTCAATGTGATTATTTTTTTTTATATAAATTAGTATTTTAAATATTATTGTCTTAATGATATACGATGTTGAATTTTCATGCTTGACGGATTTATTTCTTTAATATAATTTTATACCCCTTACATAAAATAGATATAATACATAAAATCCAGCAGATGTCACCACAGACATTGTCTAGTGGGGTAAAATCTTACAATAAATGTAAAAGATGCCTTCAGCACAGATCAGTATTAGAGCAATGAATATAAACAAAACTATGTATATATAAAATACACAACAAACAATCAAATAATAATTTAAGTTACTTTTTTTTATAAATTACATAAATAATATTTTTGTTTAAGGTGTATTAAATCTGCCTATACATTCATATGTTTAAACTTTTAGATGCCACTTAATTTTATTCTATATAAATTATTCTAATTCAAAGGGTAAATCGAATTTCTGTTTGTATAATTTATGGTTTTATTTTATAATTTCAAACTCGTAATTTTTATACTATGATTATTACGCAATTAAATAAATATTCTAATAGAATTATTATCCCAAAATAAACTGTGATACATTCAAGGTACTTGTCTATTAATTACCTGTATATTTTAACGCATTATATATATTTAGTTGTAAAAAGTGATTTAATTTAATTTGCATATAAAATTGATTTTATTGTGGCACCACAGTGCTAACATACAAAAATTGATGTTAATTAGTACCATTGATCCAAATACTCAATTTGTATTTTTGTTTTACTATAACAAATAAATATTACGCAATCAGGTAGTTATTTTTTTTTTGTGTTTTTGTGTTAGATACCGTTAATAATGATCTGATGCAACCTCTTCCGTAATTAAACTAATCGCAAATAAAACGATCATAATATATACGCTTTTAATGGCACACAATAGACTCATAAGTTGAACGATGTACTAAGCGAGGAATTTATATCAATACGTACCGGAGCAAGATTCGAGTTCACTTTCGCTTCCTTCTTGCATCACTCTCGAGGTAGTAAAGTGACCAACGATTATGGAGTAATGTCAGGACCGGAGTGGGCGTGCTACCAAAAATGGATGACAATATAAATTAACGATGCACAAGCGGGCCATGACAAGTGATGTTTTTTTTCCAATAATTAGTGCATTTACTATTTTATTACACGTAAAAAGTAGAATTGCTTTCGGCACTAAAGCTGTGTCGTCTGTCAGCGCCAATCCTGGCGTTTACGCAATTACATATGTTTAAATAATATGTGATAAAATTCAAAATTTCACCTATGATAGACTTTTATATAGAAAAAATGTCCTAAGATGGTTTGCTATTATACATCTCTAAATATACTAAGCAATTATTTAGTACATATTTTCTTGTACGAGTTAAATTTTAAATGTGGTTTAATATTTATGTTTTTTTTAATATGGAAAATAGTATATTTTATTCAATTTTGAAGATTTTCGCAATTTTACTTCTTCTGGTTTCTAACATTGGATTATTTACATTATTTGCCACAATCATTTCAAAGTACTTGACGCCGCGTAGGCAACACTTATAAATTATTGTTTATTACTGTAAATTAATTGTAAATAAAAAAAATAATCTTTATAGTATTACGTATTTTTTATTGAATGTAACTATATTTCAATCCCCCCCCCCCCCCCTCTTCAAACGCAACGGCGCCCAGTTACCAGACTGCCATGATCGTAGTCTAGAAACACGTTAAAACATCACTAAAGTAACGCGCCTGGTCAATTTATTATTCACTAGGGACTAATTTGTAACTACAAGTAACATTGAAAATGGCTTATAGAGACAGATTTTATTTTTAACGGATAATAAATTATAATGGTACTTGTATTTGGATTCTTTATTACCTTGAAAATATTTTTAATTTTGACTTTATGTCCAATGCTTTTTAAAAAATACAATACCTCTTAAATTTTATTATACACATAAATTATTATTTAAATAAGTACGGCCCTGCGCTTATATCGTTTAGCTCACAGCCAAGTAATTTGCTATCGCCTTGTGAAGACAACAGAGGACCTCATAAAGCGACTCTTTCAGCTCGCGACTGAGGCAATGGGAGTTTGGTCCACAATCGGTTACTTCACCGTGGAATAAATGCAGCAGTTTTAACAATGACTAGAAATACATCTAAAATTGATTTTTGCAATAATATCAGAAATCATTTTTTATCTCATGCTTTTTATAATAGAAATGCTATTTCAGAATAAATTCGAGAATGAATGAACGAATAATTTCAGTTGAATTCCATTCGATATAGTTTACCTACCTAAATAGTCGTGTTTTATAGAATACGAGGTGTATTATTTAAAAAACGGGTATTAATTTAATAAAAATAAAAAACTATATCTGTATGTGTGTGTGGTTACACCAAGTGCGTTAGACTTAAATCAATAAGGGTTTTTGATTTAATTTGTCATCGAATGCATAATAATGCATAATAATAATAATAAACAATGCATAATAATGCATAATAATTTATATTTTAAAAGTATTACTCCATATTTAACAAAGTTTCTGCAGGCCTATTTAAATAAGAAAAAATCAACGTGACAATTAACCAAAAAACAACGTGACAGCTGGGCCAACCGGCTTTAGCCGAATGAGCACATCACCTTCGAGCGTCTTCCCGAGTTTAGACGAATGAGCGTGACGCAATTCATTCACTGCCTAGGAAAAAATGTGTACGGTAATGAAGAAGTTTGCTTCAAAAATAGAACAGCCATGGTAGGATTTCCGAAGTGTAACTTACACTCAACCGTCGCGCGGCAGCGTTCGGAATATGATGAGCTTGCGCCGATGGCAAGTGGATCTGTAGCATCAGGAACTCAGAGGCTGTACCGGCGCGCGAGCGCCCTAAATCGCTCGCGATGATAGCTTCACATTTAACTATATTCTATCAAGAGAATGCTGTAAAAATATAAAAAGCGGCAAGTTAATAATTTTGGTCCGTTTTATTTCTAATATTTCTTGAAAAATTTTCTTCGTCATTTACCTTAAAGATCTAATTATTTTATTTATTTATAAGTTAATAATGCTTACAGCAAAACAAATTATGTAATAATATTGCTCAATTTAATGAAAACTATTACAACTTTATAGTTATAATAGAGTAACTTATAAAAAAACAATAAAAAAAGTATTATCATTGAAAGTATTGAGTGCATGTTAGGTAGTGATTTACATGACAATAATGCTATGATAATTAATAGTAACATGACAAAAAGGTCACATTCCCAGAGAATTATTTCTAACGTAACAACGTTAGAAAGTAAATATTAATAATGTGGGTAGGTGTATAAATTATTAATTTATGTAATTCCACTGCGTAGAGTAAAAGCAAAATAATACTGGTGTTTAGTAAATCTAAAACAACCGTATGGATCTGGTGAAAATTATTAGTGAAATATATTTTCCTGAATTCAATAAATATAAATAAATAATTAGTAATAAATTGAAATTTAACTCTGTATTAGCAGACGATAACTGAATGTGTTTATCTAATGTTGTTGGAGTGACAGCGCACATACGACCCGGAGGAGCGCAACAGGTCGACGCGACGGTAGTATAGTAGATTGTTGGGCGGAGGCGCGAGCACTTTCACGCTTTGACTGACGGCTGGTACTAAGCTCGCAATTCACGGAGAGGCGAGTTTACTGTGCGCCAGTACTCGCGTTAGTTACTAAGCATTTATGCGGAATACACGCAAATTTTAAATATACTTGCATATGATATGGAGTTATGAAAAAATAATAAAAAATAATAATAAAGTGTAGTGTGTTAGTGTAGTGTGTGTGTAAGTGTAATGTGTATACCTTCATAAATAAATGAAATAATTACGTTGTTCGAATTCAGTCATAAATATCTATACATGGTGTCCGAACTATTTTTAGGGTAACTTTCCCTATAGATTCTAGGGCACATTTCACGAAAAGAAAAACCTAATGAACATGGGGTGCTTTCTCTTAGTTTTTGAGATATGACTACATTAAGATTTTTTCAAAACATTTTATGACATTGAGGTCTCACGCTATAACTCCTAAATTATTTATCATAAAGTGTTTGAAGATTTTTTACAAATAGACTATGGAATGGTCTTTTTGTAGATATGAAAACGGAATTAAAAAATAGCTGTTATGTCAAAGTGATTATTCTGTCAAAATTCAATGTTGAATAATAAAATAAATTAAATGCTACCCACATAGATAGTTACTGGGACGAAGTCTTTTCAAGTGTAATGTAGGCTCCATTTTGAGCGATGCGTACGTCGCCTAACGAATTTGCCGAACCGACGCGGCGACAGCAGCCACCGCCCGCCCAGCGATGAATCGAAGTGACATATATATCCGCCCCTAGTTACTTATATCCTCCCAGGTACAAGTATCGCATCTGACTGGTTTTACTTGCCTCATCTGGCCTTAACTAAACAAAATAGTTCAGTAGATCGGCGGAACAAATTTTATAGCACAAGATAAACAAAAATTTACGAATACATTTTTGAATCTATTTGAATATGGTAGTAAAATTAATAAATTAATTAATATCCCTGGTTGGCGTTAAAGCGAAAACTAACTAGATTGGTATTAATTTGAATACTCATTGCATAACAAAACTAAAGGTACAATCTTCAATCAAAAGGTATTTCGAAAATAAAAAACTTATCTTGCCAGAAGAGATTTAGACGCATCCGTTTGTCCGATAAGAACTATTGACACATCCCGGTTTACTCCGCATTTCAAGTGCGGTCGCACATGACTTTAAATTCTTAAATCTACAATGAGATATTATAGTATACGAGTATATACATCTTTATAATATTATGATACAGAACTTTATCAAAAAATAAAAAAAAAAAACAATATTGTCAAAGATTGTGTCATTTATCTTTCAGGCGATTTGCCGCTATTAAAAAACAATCATCAATTATAAGTCAAAAAACTTTACAACTCAATTATACAATTATATAAATAATACGCACACAAATCATGTGCTTTAATTTTACAGTTTTACATATCCACTATTTTTATTTTCATCAACTTCATACATAAATCACTCATAAAATCATCTCATTTCACCATCATCCTTCATCTTAATCATATATATATTTTTTATATTTTTTGTTAAAATATCATCCTTTCCTTATTTCATCTAATTAGATGGTTACATAATATTTGACAATATTTTACACTAAAGAGGACAGGTGAGAGTTAAAAAGGCATTTTTATAAAACTCAGCGATGGGTTTAAACCGACACCCTGCGCTCTCAAGTACGGGACCTCTTTAGAACCTTTATACATATTTATAGCACTTTATCAAAAAGTTAAAAAAATTGTTCAAAATTTTTCAATATTGTTAAAGATTCATGAGATTTGCTGCTATTAAAAAACAATCATCAAATATAAGTTAAATATACATATATATTTTCATGCAAACCTTGATGAATTTTGATATGATGTTTTATATGTTGAATTTATATATATTCCTATAAATATCTAATGTAATAGCGATACATTTTTTAATAATGTCAAATAGTCTGCACGCATATATTTAGAATTATTGGTCAAATATTATAAGAACGTGCCCTAAAGGTAAAATAGGAAATATCTACAGTTAAAAATTTTTAGAATGACTTGTTTTACTTGTATTTCTTGTTTACTTGATCTTGTTTATTGTTTTCTTGACATAATGATTATAAATAGGCAAAACTTTTTAAATACATATTTTGTTGAAGCGCCTAATAGAATAAAATATTGCTGATATGGTTAAACTGTTTTTTTTTCGTTTTATAAATTACTTATTATAAACAAACTTGTGTAGATATTTTTTATAAATGAGTAAAAACTGTTTGAATTAAATTTTTCAACCTATATTATTTAAATTGAAATTTGTTATTCCAAGGAAATGGTGGCAATAATTTAGCTATAGTAATAATAAAAATACATTTTTTAAAACAAGCTTTAATTTATGTGCTTGAATGCGAATGGAAAATTTCGTGTTTGTGCTGTTGAACGTTGAGCGTCTGGAGCCAATCCTGGGTGTAGATTCAGGTCATGCTTACCATAAAAATGCATTGTCATCGGAACTGAATCAACATGTCCAATTTCAACTCAGTAGGATAAGAGGAAGTGGTTCTAATTCAGCTTGCAAAATTTGACCTAAACATTGCAAGCTAAATAAAACCTCGTAAAAATGATGATCGATGCATATAATATACATTAGGGTATAATACACAAAATGATGATAAGTCGTCCCAGCTGATTTAATAGACGTGCGCTGTCAACGAGGTGAGCACCTCCTCATCGCCGAGCATCTGTCGCGGGACAGCTGCTGGGCCGGCAGGGCTTCGAACGAACACAAATCACAGATCACGCACGAAACATTCCAACTGGAGAAAATAAATATTTTGCTACTATTATTCGTTTATTTATTTTATTCACTGTAGCTGTGGCATCCGATATATTAAACTTTATGTAGATTTACGTAAATAATCTAAAAAAAAAATAATGTAAACTTGAAAACTATGAGATTATTACTGAAGTCAATTACTGACTATAATATATATTTTTATGTTTAATTATAAATAATAAAAAACAGCTTTTGATTGAAATCCAGGAATATTTTTTTTAACACGGTAAAATAAAACTACAATGCATTTTTGTTAGGCTACAAACTTTTTCTGAAATAAAAATTATTATTATTAGTTTTTCTGGTCAGTCATGATTTAATTCATCACCTATTGACAAGTTGGCTTTGAATTTTGGGACACCCTGCATTGTAATCATATATTTATTTGTATAATAACATCAGATTTCCTGCTGCTGTATTTTCGAAAAATAATATTTATAAATGTTTTTTAAAAAGGTTACAATGTTTTGCCTTTTGGTCATAGTTCAGCGAATAAGTAGGTACATACTACAGAGTTTGCGTAGATAATTGAGTGGCTTTTCCGTTAGGCACAACGCTGTGTGGAGCTGATGCGGACGACTTGGAAACAAAACAGATTATGTCACACACATAAATATCCTCGTGTCAGACTTTGGTCGCATTGCGTGAATTTGGTAATGCTGTCTCTATTTCAAATGTCAACTAGTAGGGTTTTAGTTGTTTTTCCACAGCGTTATATTGCGTGTATTGGGTAAAATACCAGAGATATACACACACATACATAGAGAGAGAGAGAGAGTAGAGGGGGAAGTACTATAACAGTATTTTTATTATTTATAATGAAGGAGTAATTAAAAAAAAAACATATGGTACGGAGTAACCGATCCTAATATAATTTTCCTTAAAAAAAATTGAGAACACAAATGTTACGAAGTTTGGAGAGAAAACATGGTACAATATTTTATAAATTGATTTTTATATACGGTTGGATAAGTTGTTAGGCGCCATTTCAAAAATTACAATTACTTTAATGTTGAATTGGTTGGTGGTTGGTTGTAAATTTTGTTTGTAAAAATTTATATTTGTAACTTTTCATGAGGCCAGAGCCGTAAAAATCGCGTGAAAGTATTCGGTTACGGATCCCGCGAAATATAAAGTTTTACTAATTCACCATCGATGTAATTATTTTAGGTCATTTACACATCTTATAGTCGTTCTTGACAAGAAGAATTCAATTAACAATTTCCTCGGTATATTTTAAATACGATAGCGCAGCTCTGAAATGAAGAATTAAATAAAATTGCAAAAAAAAAAAAAAAAACCAATTAGCTTACAGCTAGGAACATTTATTATTCACACTGTGTCAGAAGGCACGTGTAAAGTCTACGGCCTTATACATAGTTTTGTTAGTTTGCTGCTAAAGTGGCAGCGCATCCATTTTCTTACGGTGAGTGGTCACTTTTGCTAAGCTAGTGACACTTTTGGGTATTTGTACTACCCTAAGAATTGGGACACCGATCCAGCACGCTGGCTAATGAAACACATAGAGAAAATAAACGCGGCCAAGGTTACGTTATCGTTATCGATCGTTTATAAGAAAGGTAATTTAGACCAGCGCTTCAAAAAATTAGGATGAATTATATATGCATTTTTATTATATAATTTCTTACTCATAATAGGGAACATAAATATCCCATTAGGTTTTGGGAAATGGTCTTGGGACAAAATATAAAAATGACTCTACCACTACACAACACTACTATACACAACAGTACAAACACACTCTCTCTCTTTGCTCCAAATACTCCTCTCGATATGGTCAGGCTTTTTTTTCAAAAATCCCTCTCTGTGCGAGAGTGTCACGTGACGCCATTAAGCGAAAGAAGTGCCCTAGGGCTTTGGGTCGCTCGCTGCCAGCGGTAAAACGTCAGGAGCGGAGCCGATCGCGTGCATATCTGCGATCGCCGACAGCAGACGCGGCGCCGTTATTCGCTGCTACGCTGCTAATTTATCGCCGTTACTGCGACAAGCTCCTGCCAAGAACCTGCTACTTTGCAGGGGTTCTAAAATCACATTTTTTTTTATGGTAAGCACGTATCTACACTTTTTTTTATTTTTGACAACAAACGTTTTAGTGTCGCAATACCAATAAGGATGCTATTACACTGTGATCACCGTGAATGTTTTTCTCGGCCTTCTCTTATTGTCATTCGTTTAAAATTTGTCTTACTATCTAAAACGTATATTCTCTTATAAATCTAAATAGCATCTCATAGGAAACAAGAAATTAAGCCAGTTCACTTCTTGGTATTTTTTATTTGTTTTTTTTAATTTACTCAAAAAAAAAATATCCAAATCAGTTTGACAATTTTTTTGTATAATACGTATTTTTAACAACACCCCTAAACCTCATCACCTATAAACTCCTAAACATATTTAGATAATAACTCTTAAATAGTTAGACGTAAAAGTTGAGCATGAGGGTACAGTGTCTACTACCGAATATTATATTTTTTTTTTGGGTTTGTTGTCTATCCCTGATAAAATGGTACTTATCCGCTATCGTCTGGAATTATTACTCCCACATAGACGTTCAGAGCAAGAGATAGAGGAGACATTGAGAAAATCCAACCCCAAATAAATCCACCTAATCATTAGAATTACCTCCGTCGAAACGTCAGTAGGACATTCGAAGCCATTTTCAACAAGATGTATGGGTAATTATAGCACACCCGCGATGTTTGAATGCCGCATTCAGTATCTATGTTGATGCTTGCCTATATCTTCCTGGAAAGTCTGAAAGGTCATGATTGGTTGGTTAGATCTTGGTCTTTGGTAACGTACTCAAAATGTAGCTATCAAAATATACATTTGAAGCGGTAAAAACTAAAATATATCATTCTAGTAAAAAAAATACTTTAGGTTACAATATCAAATATATATATATATATATATATATATATATATATATATATAACATATTGAAAGAAATGTTGGACCAAATTCATATTTTAGATTTCGAAATAATTTGAACAATTAAAGTCAGAACATAACGTTTCTTAACATATCTTAGAATGGTGAGAACATACAACGGCAAATTAAAATATGGATATTATAAAATTAAATTAAATTAAAATTAAAATAAGGCAAATTAAAATAAGGATATTATAAAATTTCAAGTATACTAAAATACCTAGTGTAAAATGGTATATCAAATTTAATAGCAAATAATTAGAGAATTACTTAAACAGAGCCTTAGGTCTTGCTTCAAAATCATCTAAACTTTAAAGAGCAAGTTAAATTAATCTATTTTTTAATATTGTACCATAATTTTAACTACCGTCCCTGATCATATTCTGAAAGATTAACATTAGAAGTTGAATAACTGAGAAATAATCAAATTATTACAATTTTATATTTTGTAACAGATTAGTGTATGTCTATGCTTTACAAATAGAAGTGTGGCAATATTCTCCCAGTAGCAGTGTAAAAGTAGCAGTGTTAAATTTTCGGAATATTGGCAGTGTTTCTAATAATAGCCGGGACTGTATATTGCGCATTCGTTAAGGTAACATGTGAAAAAACTGAAATTTTATATATAAAAGATTTTTGAAAGTGGATAAGTCTATCTTCTGGTAATATTATATTATTATTTTTGTTTTCTTGTATTGTGTAAATGTACATCTAAATTTAAAATGCATTGTTCGAGACTGTTTATAGCATAAAATATACTGTGATATTTATGTCTATTTATTACTATAAATTTGTGTTTGAATCCATAACACGGAATTAATATGTGTTTTTTTTTCATCAAACAAAATTAAATAAATAATCGCACGATCAAAATAAGTATAAAACCGGGTATTAATATATATATTTAATAGAATACAACATTTGGAGTTCGTCGTTGATTTTATCGAATACAGTTTTATGAATATGTAGATATGGTCATTCGTTTTTTTTGACCTGTATTTATTTTTTGTGCATCTTTAAAACATTGTTAATAAAAAATATAGGGATAGGATCTGCTATCCCAAAACAAGAAATACCTACCAGGCACAAACTTTGCTAAAAATCGTATATATTCTAAAACCCAACCCAACAATGTGTATGTATAAAAATAGTTATAGAATATTTATTTTACCATAAATTTTTAAAAATGTAGAAAAGTTTTGTATGCACTTTTATTACTGGTGAACTTACTAAAAAGTTTTTGGACACGATGTTCGTTGAAACCCAGCGCCACCTGTCGTCTTTCGTTTAAAATATTACAAAATATTAAATATCTACGTAGGAATATATCTACTAAGATGAAATAGTCAAAGATAATTTACAATGCAATATAATTCATTTCTTGTGTCCCACTTCAAAAAAGGAGGTTTTCTCGATTCGATGTGTACCTATGAAACATTTATTATTATTACGTAATTCAAATATTTAGGAGCTAGTTTTGGTGATACTGTTGCGTTTAGTAGGTGAGGGGAACCAGGAAAAGGGTTAAATACTGACCTATGAAGAGCATTTTACTGGCGAATGGTTCTAGAAAGAAAATAATTGAACCCAATGTTTCGTTTTCTTACGATACTTTTTATCTTGAAAGGATGTTTTTTACGGCTAAAATAAGAAGTCTTAGAAGGCTTTGACCAGGCAGTTTCATTTGTCACTGTCTTATATAAACTAGATAATCTAAATTCATATATAATAAAATGATGTAATATAATTGCTAGGACAAAACTTTTTTTCCGTTATATATATCTACTTAAGAAATATCGTTTATTCACGCCTCACAACTATAAAGTAGACGGGATCAGAGGCTCTCCAAGTGTCAGTCGTAGATTTCCGCGAGAGCGGAGGGGATAAAAGGACGCGTGGGGGGTGGGGGGTGGAGGGTGCGGGGTAGGGGTTGGATGAGAGACCGCGAAGCTAAGACGGTTTTGAATCGAGATTGAGCCAATTAAAGTAATCGCCGTAACAGCCAGCCGTTATATGGATTAAACCGGCTGAATAACTAAGGGCAAAATCCCCTTATTTATTAGATTTTATTATTGTCGGCGTCGGGTTTGGCTCCACTCGAAGCAATTATCCTTTTTTGCGAGTGTCGCGTAAAGTCCCATTTATTGCCGGACACTTGTGCACATGTGTATTATTGTTATGACTTCTTTGAGTAGCCACGCACTTTATATTAAAAACGCCAGCCTCTTCCCCACCCTCCAACCCCTGAACAACCCTATATCGGACCATATTTAATCCCTCTTCTTGTTCCGGGACTGTTTTAAAACTAAGGTTATATCGTATATTTTACTATATATGTATACATATATTATATTTGATGATATACATGATAAGATAAATAACACAATATTTGACAATATCGAAAATCACTCGGGATGAGTCGCTTCGCTCCCCATCTCGGGACGGGACGGTGACGCGAATCCATTACATTTTCCCCACACAAATTTTTTTCTCATACAAAAATTCGCCCTGAACCGTCGTGCCTGTAGAAGTTTTTACTTCAAAAAGTACACACAAACGGCTGCCTTCCTTATGACAGACTTTTAAGTCTAGTTAGTAGGCAGTAAACAGAGGTTGTAGTACCGAACGTTCACTAATACATTTATTTATTACATTTTTACATATCTGTACCTTAAGTTTGTCAATATCCGAATGTCAATTAAAAAAATAAATCTAACCGAAACACCATAGGTCCTGAGTAAATTGTGTTTATTTATTTACAATACTTCAATACAAAATTACAAACTGTGGTGATAAGTAAATGCCAACCAATTATCTACCAGCTTTGACCGTATGTAACTATACGAATGCTCCAACAGACTGGCATTAACCTTGGCACTGGCCACACCATTGTTTTGCGGAAATCATATAGGTATACATACATGCAATTTTAAATAAAATTGTTAATAAAACCTTTATTTATTTTAAGAAAGGTTTATTTATAGAGACATTTGTAATTAATGTAATGATTATGATTAATTAAAAATATTTAGTCCATACGTTAAACATTACATTAATTTATTAATGTAATTATTATTATACCACAAAGTGCTCTCAGAAAATAATTTTTCATATATCTCTATATACGCCGAGGGTACATGAATATATTTTGTTTTTGACGATGCTACTGGTTTCGCCAGTTTATGATAAAAATATAATTTTATGAATATTTTAAACTGACAGTGCTATCTATAGTCGAAAGGCACAAAACATCCTCATACCTATATTCCCTCTTACACTGCAACCGCTTACCCCACCTAACCAAATGTCAGGGAAGGTAGGTATTTAGTTCAAATTTTGCCTCCGCCGTCGTGTGTGTTTATATCGCAAAACCCGCATTTTTTGCCCGAAATTAATACAAAAACTCTCGCAAATTTGGTTCAAACATTCCAAGTGACAGTGCATCACCACAGCAGCAGAACCTGGAAAGAGAGCTCTTCGGGTCACCGACACCAACCGTGAGTACTGACCTGTTTGAACCATCCCGTAAATTCGCATTCAATCCGCAAGCGACTATTGTTGGCCTGAAGTGTGCCAAGTCATCTGGTGGAGAAAACGTACAGTGCACTATATCCAACAATACAAAATTATTTCCAGGCCACATCATAGTATTGGTACTTCGAGCCGAAACCTAAAAATTTGATTGTATTTGTATGTACTTTCAACCTAGGATCTAGAGCAATTAAAATTATTCACTTTACAAGTCGTTTTAACAAGCTACAAACAACAAATTAATTCCAGGCCACATGAGCTATAACTAATAATAATTTTAATCATATATAAACTCAGTAACAACGTACTTACGTAATAATTATTTCGATTATTTTATTAAATTATCAATTTTAAGTTCATCAAATTATTACAGAAAAGGTTTTTCTTTAAATTAAGGCTCTTTGAATATTTGTGTTTCTAAGTTAGGATTTGGAAGATACAAGTTGTTATAGCGTATACCGACTGACTATTGCGTTAAAGGTACTTGTTTTACTATTATTTAGGTACGGAACCCTAAAAATAAAAAATAATTAAATATACTCGAGCAATATAGAATAAGTATTGAGAGATAAAATACTTTAAAACATATTGTACAATAGCTATATTTGAGATTTTTTGTTAGGTGGGTGTGAATTTGATTTATAGCAGGTATGTAACTCTTTGTCGGAAATCAAAATTAATGTATGTACGAGCATGTGGCTTTCCATGCGAATATTTAAAGAGGGCAGCTTTTTAAAGGACGCAATGAGAAGACGGGCAGGAAATAGTGTCGTGATTTATTAATCCTAAATACAGAACATTAAGGCTATGCGGTTTTGTCAGAGCCTTAGTATACTACAATTTTTATTTTGTTTGAATTGTAGTAGGTATGGTCAGTTGGAGTTCCGAGCAACACAAATACGCTCATCTCGCAAAATTGTTAACGTCGGATTAGATACTCATACGTTTATAAACGATGTAATGATGCACGCTATCTTGTCATTGACAAGATAGCTTGGCTAGCAAGACTACCAAATACCACCAAGGAAGCTGCATCGTGATATTGTAAAATAAATTAACGGTAATTTTTTTTTTTAAAATAAGCTTTTATTTAATTGCTTGAATGCGCGTACAAAATTTCTTGTCCGGGCTGTTGACCGCTGAAGCGCCATTCCTGGGTGTAGAATCAGGTCATGTTTACCATAAAAATGCATTGTCATCGGAACTCAACCAACATGTCAAATTTCAACTTCTATTATTTTTTTATTTTTAAATTGCAAAACCTTACCGTTCGGACATTTCATAAATCCCCATAGTTTCCTGCTCCTATGTCTGCACCTTTACCATGCGCATTTACAAACAACCCTATCCTTACCTTTACAAGTGTAACAACTTTTATCAGGCGGGTAATCGCGCTTTCGAACACCAAAACAAGCCAGCGGTTGACCATCTGTTACTTATACACTTTTAGTATGAACGCCATTTTGGAATACGAGATGCCCATCTTATTATAAGCGTTATTCTCTTTATTCCGTGCGCCCCGGTGCAAAAAGATTATAACCAGCCTTCGCCCTGGGAGTGTGTATACAGACCTTAATGTTAGATGTGTGGCAGTGTCAAGGTCAAGCTCTATATGTCGGCAGATACACTAGCATCTAGTTAGTAGTTGGCGTCTATCAAGGACGTCTATACAAGTTGTTTTGTACTAACTTACTTAAAATTCCAAAAGGTCCTTTGAAGGCCGTCAGACCCTGAACCTAGGCCCGCGTATTGCAGTTAGTTCCAACATGAAAGCCAAGTGCGCCAAGTAGTGACAATCAATTCGATTTGAAATTAAATTATAAACATATATTATTTATTGCAACGTGTGCTTGATATCTATAGACAACACATCAAATGAGCAAGTGACGCACTGCGGCGCACTTAGAGCGATATCTCATCACCCTACCGAAGCGAGTCACATCTTAAGTTAGTCCGCGTAATGATGATGGATGCTAAGGGCATGTAATTCGCGTCCAAACATTAATCCCGAACATTTACATATTCATAGACCGGCTCCAGACCCAAACGTCACATTTGAGGGGACAAACAGCGCGATGCGGATTCCAAAGCATTCCTCGTAACGGTTATGTTATGGGGGTATGTTTTAGAATTAACATTTCTGAGTCAGCCTACTTATATCAGAAATTACCCCATTCTCATAAAAGCGCGCAGGCCCGAATCGCGATAATGCGTCACAAACAATATTTTAAAATTAATATTTTGGTAATTAATTTTATTTAAATATTCATACTAAATCAGGGGCGTATCTGGAAAAAATCTTATTAAATATAAAAGAAACATCAACGTAAATATATATAAAAGCTACATGTTTTAATTTAATTGCGAATAATTTATAAAATGTTTTAGTTACCTAACAATTCCTGATTATTGCGTTTATACTACTTACATCATTTCCTTGCTATTTTTATACAGAAATTGTATTTTTAGTACATTATATTTCATAAAAACGTGTCAAATATAAACGTATGAAATTACATACCGTTTAAACGGCATATTTACAACTCTCTGTCCTTTTAGAGGGTTGATCTATACCAACTATAACGGTCTCATAAAAAAAAATATTTTTGATAAAAAAGTTTAATGTTAAAATAAAGGTATTATATTCAAACCTTATTATTTTTCACTGTTGATAATTCTGGTCCCCGCGCTACGCCACGCCGACTATATCTTGGTAAAATTCAAAGTCAAAGTCGGAAACACTCAGTATTCAGTACGCTTTACTTGCGCGCTCCAACTTGATGAACATATATCGTTCTTGAACATACGGACGATTTTTATTAAATTTGACATTTTTCTAATTAGATCAACCTCCTAAAAGGACAGTAGTGATTTTAAATACAACCTGAATAGTAGGAATCAATCTCTACGGTTCGGAGACAATCACACATCCGTCGTTAGGGGAGTGTTTAACACGTCCATCCGCTGCGAACTAATTGTATCTACTATCATTGATGATTATGTATCCGCTGCAAATACTACTGCTGCTGTATGCTGTTGTATTATTCCGCTTGCAAATACTTACTTTTACGTATGACCAACATACATGTATTTATTATGCAGGTAAAAAGAATTTTATATTTATACTAAGCATACAGGTTGTTAGAATTCTGTGTTGAGGAGTATGAGCTGTGTTTTTGGTCCCTGAACCATCATCACTCCTAATTTGGCTGTTTCCCATGCACTGACACTAACAAAACTAAGACTCAACTCTGGCCATCCAGCCAATATATATAGCTCTAATCAAAGTGACAAGTTGGCGGGATTTCTCTGGGCGCCCCTTGTCCAACTGTTAAGGGCTGTCGCACATCGGTATTCTTAAAAATATTTAACTTCGAAGATAAGAGCCCTGTGTTTTTTAGAACATTTTATAAACTATTTTTTATTTATTTATAATTTACAAAGTTATGTAGAGCAATTCTTAATACTAAAATAGAAAATTTAAAACCTAACCAACGGACATTTATAACTAACACCCTTAGGACGTAAATAAAAATAATTAATATGTCTGCTAAATATATATGATTACATAGAAGACTTCTATATACAGAGAAAGTGATGATAAAGGTGTTGTTTTTTTTCCACCCAAAAACATATTTATGTTGAAAGTACGTTCCACAATTTTAGTAGTTCTCGTAATTTAGACATATTTTCTAATAGGAGGGGTATTATTTGTGAGTGTTTTATTATATATACGTATTATGTGTACAATATTTTTTTCCTTGCCTAGTAGTCTTGTACTAACATTATATTCTCTACAACATAGGATTCTGCACAGTTAGAGCACTTTATGCCCCCCTGTCATAAGCTACCTTTCTTGTCTATAAGCATGCCTAATTTGCCATGATAAAATAACCTACACCATGAAAGATGTCCTGATTTTCGTAGGTTCCAGTTTTATTCTTTTGCTAGTGCAACTGAAAAAGAAAATATTTTATCATGATTTAGAAAGAGCTGTTGAGGTTGGTATAAATACGAGTAGAAAGGTGTCTGGGGTTATTGGTGTGTTTTGTTCTTCTTCACAGCAATTATTATTCTTAAATATCGTCTTAAATATAAAGATATATTTACTCGATTGTTTTGGTTGATAACGTTCCAAGCCCGTATTTTTTTCATTAATGCTAGTATGACATTTTATCGTATTCATTGATACCAATGTTAAAAGTCATAGTTTTCTGAAGTTTTACTGAAACGAGCTCTTTGCCTATGTATAATGGTACCACCACATATATTTAGGTATTGATCTTGCAAGTATATAACGTAAATGGGTCAGTTGAGCCTGAAAAAGATGATCAATAGTGGAAAATACAGATTGAAGTGGACCAAAGGAAAGTGGATAAGTGAAAAGATAAATGTACAGCTTCAAAAACAAAAATGTAACCAGCTGCGTACAATAGAAGCGTCGAAAGCCAATGAAATAGTTTTTATTTAGGACGTAAATCAAATTAAATTATTAAAAACTTTTAGAATTACTATATATTTTTCTTTTTTGTAATCGCTGTATGTTCATAATAAATTATGACCGTAAAAGCTTACAGTCGTATTAAATTATCTTGCTTTTATACATTTTGTAAAGATGTGGTTTAACAACCTTTGGGTCAGTGGTCTTTCTCTAAAACAACTTAAATATTCAATATTCAACTGCAATTTGACAACCCTGGCGGAACGCACACGGCGAGTGCCGCAAGCGAGAAATGATTCCTATCCGCTTCGTTCATTAGTATTTTTTCGGACGGGGCCGAGAATTAGTTAGACTTTGCGTCTCCACCTTCGCGCCGCGCTGGCTAAAGTATTAGGGGATCAGGCTGAGATTGGATGCTGTCATCATTTGTTTGCGTTATCCGCGGCCATTTGCCAGCAATGGCGGCAGATGTTTGCGCTGGCCAGTCGATAAGTTTTCGCCGAAATCTCCCGGACGGGCGATAGATTTTCCGACACCGGGATAAAGTATCTTACTTAAGTTTTGCGAATAACTCCGTTTAATCAATGTGTGAATCTTGATTCAGAGCCAGAAATTTTGGTTTCCACGCTCAAATCGTTTTTTTTTATTAAATACAGTAGATACAGTAGCTCAGCAAAAATATACAAATTACTATGTAGGTACTATTACATCAATCTTAAACGAGTGCTATGTTAAGGGTTCGAAGACTATAATGCTCGTATAACATCAGCACTGAAAGGGCGCGTTCTTTGACGGTATAAAATTATATGTAAGTCAAACAGTCTGCTTAAACCGCGTAGTCATTTTATTTATTTTTATTTCATTTGCATAAATTTCAAAATGATTTTTATATATTTACAAATATACATCTTACCTACAAATATAAAATATTTTTACCTACTCGTACGTATATACTATTAATGACGCCTCAGTGAATTTTCTGTTTTTCTCTAAGAACCAGCACATTGCACATAATATAGGCTATATATTTAATAGTTATAATTTCTATATTTTTAGAAATTAAAAATGGCATCGGGAATATTTAATCATTCAATAAGACTTTTTATTTTCGCTAATTTGGCTGAAATACAATTTATTTCGTCGCCCTATGTATGAAGTTGATAAATAGAGACCTATACTATAAATACTATCGGTTTTAAGCAAGATTTTCGAAAAAAAACGTTTACGATCTAATTTAACCATCGATTGCTTATACCTCTTTCGAGTAATCAACACGGGTTTGTTCGAAAGCGGTCAGTAGTTTCCAATTTTGGTTAGTACACTGACTTTATACTTAAAAATGTGGATAATAAGTAGACAGAATGAGGTAGTTTATACGGACTTTTCTAAGGCCTTTGATCAAGTAAATGAAATTTCATGGAGTCCATGGTGACATACCGATGGTTCTGTTCTTGTATTAAAAACCGTTGTCAAGCAGTTGTGGTTCTGGGTTGAGTTTTTGAACCATTTTAATGTACCACAGGGTTCACACCTAGAACCATTATAATTTACGGTATCGGCTCATGTTTTCAAAACACACTTTGTATGCAGATGAGTTTGAAATTTATGTTATGCTAGATTATAAGTAATTGTACAATTGTGAGGTTATTGTAAGTGATTGCTGAGTCAATATTCAGCGATTAACAAGGCTTATAAAGTACTCTGTTTTTAATTAACACTTTACTAGTCCATAGGCCTTGAAATAGGTTTATTAGACATACGTAAAAACGTAAAATTAGTATCACCAATATACTCATATAGTCCACAATACATGTCTATAAAATGTGTCCCTGAATGTGATGTCCGATTCCAAGATAGACTCTTACGAGGTTCGACTTTATCATCATCATCATATGACAACTTTAACCGACAGGTGTATTGCGACAGATATGAAGTTGCCATACTACATATTAATGTGAAATATACGTAGATAGTAAATACACGCTTTTCTCGAAATCGGGTTTCACTTCGCGGGTTTACGCGGGTTTATGCAATACTAACTACCTCAAAAAAACCATTATTTATCATCTTATGGATATAAACAACAATAAATTTGATGTATTGGATATATTTAATGTAAGTAATTTGTGATTGTAATTTCTCCTTATTTTCTTCTTCCTCAGCCTGTCACCATCTACTCCTGGATGTAGGGCTCTTCCATTTTCTTCCACGTAACAGCAACAGATAGGAATACGTGGAGTATGTAATTGTAATAGGTAAGTTTAATTCATATTACTAACGTTTCTTCCTAAACACACACTCACAAATACATAAACTCAAACTCACACTCACAACCAGTTCACTGTTAACGTTTTGTCTATATGTATTTTATTCTCACTCACTACAAAAAAACTTGTAGTGAGGACTCACTCCCACTTTTTTTGTTGCTTTGCATTGGATATATATTATAAATTTTTAATTTGAATTTTAAATGAGAAAAAAATTGATGGCATCATTATCTCACTTTTTTTTTATTTTAAGATGTACGATCAAATGCTATATTTTTACCAAATAAAATAAAAACAATGTAAAAATGAGTTATTAAACGCCGTTTTGAAATAAAGCAATAAAGAAATAAATTATAAAATAAATTGCCCTTCATTATGCTTTCTGTTCATAATGCTCTATTCTAAATATTTGTTTAACTTAAAAAGAGAATAAATATAAGCATTAAATTTAACTTAATTTAAATTTTGTATATTTGCCTTAATTAATGTTTATGGTGTTAACGGTATTTGAGTTGGGATGTACCTATGGAATGTCGCTGCAAAAATGTAGGTCGGCATTCGGAGTTCCATAATTCCAAATGTTACTGTAACATAACACGACAAGAGTCCTTTGAATCCGTATCCTAATTAAAATATATGCTCCCAAATCTCTGAGGTGCCCAATGTGATGGAGTCACGCACTCAGGCGGGGATAAAATAATTATCTTCTGGTACGAGTAATGGTAAGCGGTAATGATAAGTTAGTGGGTAATAAAGATACTGGTCTCGAGCATAAATTAGATTTATAAAAAAAAAAATAACAAAAATATTTATTTTTTATAAATGAATTATATAATTTTACACATCGCATTGCGTCCTAAAGTCTCCTTGTTTTTTTTTGGTGTGGTTATTTATTTTAAAGGATTAAGAAAATAGAACCATTAATATATCAATTACTTTGCACTTGCTGTTGAAATAACAAAAAAACATTTATTTTAAACCTATTTCTAAAATATTAAAGATGCATAGTATTGATAAAGATACATCCTGGGTGTCGCAGGTAGACCAAGGGTCTCATTAAAATAAGTAAATAATGTATTTAAAATTACCAAAGTCCTTTTAGAGGGTTGATCAAAAAATAAATGGTTTCACAGAAAAAAAAATGGAATGGAAAACTTGACATATAAAATTAAAAATATCATAAATACCGCGCCACGCCGCGCCGAACATAACTAGGTCAAATCCTTAGCCAAGGTGGGGAACAACCAGTCAGTATTCAGTACCGTCCTCGTACCCTCCCCTAAATCCACTTCTTCGGGCCCACCGCGACATATTTTCGAACGGTTTTTATTCAATTTGAAATTCGTTTTCTCATCATTGGGAAACATTTTTTCATTATATTTTGACGATTTTGAAATAACAATATTATTTATTTATATATTCATTATAATATATAACGACTAAGGGATGTGGTTGTTTTTTGTATATTGATTATTTGTAAATGGTAAGAATAATATGAAGACGCCCTAATTTAATATCGTGAATTAATATAACTTAACGACGGCACCAGCCCAGTGATTAAACCTATGTAAACCTATACAACATAATAAAATATCCTTTCATATAAATGTATGAACCGTTTAAAAGTAGTTACATACCTACCTAGATTAATACGAAATGGCTCTGAAGGAATGGCTCTAGCACAATCAAATTCAGCTTAGTTGAGTAGAACTCATATACGACCTTGGTCGTTGTTTTTTTTTTCTAAAATAATAAACACATTCGCCCTGACTCTTGGACAAGCACATTTGACCTAGTTGAGTAGGGCCCAAAAATAGTTGTATATGACCTAGGTCAAAACAATTATTTTGAAAAAAAAATAGTTAATATTAAAAACTAATGAACACGCATTACTACGAATTCAAACGTATTTGTGTGTGAGAAAACATTGATGGACTTTTTTTTTACGTAATAAAAATAAAAATGGCAATTAAAAAATAAAATTGTTTAATAAAAATGGTTTATCACTTTACCCATCAATTTCTCCATAAATTATAATTCGCTTGAAAGTACCCATTAATAAATTAATACGATACTAATACAACGACATATTAGAGTACGTACAGACGCACAGCAAGCAATATAAAAATTACAATAATATATTGTAATACTATAACAATATATATAACATTATTAAAATTAACCTTCAACGAGTACCATGTCAATGTGATGATGAGACGTTAAATGGGTTTCTATACTGCCAACACTAGGCAAGCCTGTTCTGTGACAGTATAAAATTATATGTAGTAGTATTATAGGCCAGCGTATGACGGTTTTTTTTCAGAATTACTTTTCTGGTATGGTCAAAACTGTTCGAAGATAAGATAAGATAAGATAAGAAGATAAGTATCGGTACGCGCGTTCGTTCCGCAAATATGCATTGGCTATTTGAAAATGTCAAAAAGCTTATGTGGAAGTAAGGAATGCCCATGGGCGATAATTTCCACCGTTGTAAATACTGGTGAGTGCGACAGTAATGTATCGTGTACTCCATCTAAATCTTCATTGCGGTGGGCGGGCGGACGGCGGGGGCGGGCGGCGCGGCGGGGGCGGGCGCGGTGGACAATACGCATCGGTCCCGCGGGACGGGTCCGTCTTGCCGTAAGCGCGGCTAACGGATGGCTGGCGGACGGACCGAAGACACATCTTAGAATGATGGAATGCCTCACCCTAATCGCTATTAATTAGTAAGACTGGGATGTTATATAGAGTGATAGGACGGCATTCAATCTTCCTAGTATTCATTGTGTCACTTTCTATGCTGCTGAATAAGTGCGGTTCCACTAGTATGGTATACCTAAAAAAAAAAACATAGAAAGTATATGATTTGAACTTAAATAAACGTTATTTATTGATGTGTTCCTAGATTAACAGTTAAAAGTTTAATGAAAATCAGAAAAATTGGGTTCAAAGTGACAAAATCCCAAAAAAACTTGCAATACTAAGTGAGTCATATCCAAAAAAAAAACACTGAACTTAGCAGAGACAGTATAATTAGGTTTCAAGAATAAAAAAAACTTAAAAATCATATTAAAAAAAAAGATATTACATTTAAATTTTTCTACGTTTTGACTTGTTTTGCATATCTTAGCCATGCTTTTGGTTTTAATCTTGCCGTTGCAGAATTTATTTATTTAGCCTAATACCGACAGATGTTCTTCTTATAAATAAAAGAATGATTTTTGAAAGATGATGTATCATTTTTAACATGGTAGGTTCTCAACGTCGTTGGTTAGCTTACCTCTATGCAACCATTACAGGTGAAGCCGTTGTATGCGTCTAGTCAATTGTATTTCTATATGTGTTTAATTATTATTATTTAGAATATTAGATTATTTAAGATGAAATATAATATAAAATGTATTAATTAGGCGCGATAAATTGTTGTGATTGTGGGATTTGGTATTTATTACATACTTATGAAAAAAAAGCTGATATGTTGCTTTTATATAAAATTGTCAATGCCCTGATCTTCTGGGGCTCAAAGATTTCTGGGTTCCATCTAGACCGACTCGCCAGTGTGAGACATTCCATCTGTCACGGTTGGGTTCGAATTATGCACAGAATTCATATATACATCGAGCATGTAAGCTTTACAACAGCATGTTAAGTGACATCGATATATTCAACACTACCTTCCCGGCATTCAAGAGAGTGTACTCTAGCTCTAACCCTAGAGTAGTATATGAAAAACCAATTATTTTTAAGGAGTTATGCTGTATTTTATATTCTGGTAATTATCTAAATTCCCCAACCCCTCCTACTTTCTAATTCCACCTTACTCCCGAATTTATTTTTCTATTTTATTAAGTTTGAAGGAAACTCTTATTGGCTTTATATTTTAATTATTTTTTTTATGGTAATTTTACTTCTATGTCAGCTGTTGTTTCATAAAATAAATAAATATATAAAAATAAAGTTTATATATAATTGCAAAATATATAATAATATAATTTCTAAAATCCTGCATAAAATGCTGGGTTGCAATTTTATTTATTTTGCGGGCAAATAAGACCAGAAAGTGATCACTTTACGGGTAGATCGCGATAAATAAAGCGTAAAAGATCCACGTAGCTGCGCCGCGGTAAATAAGCTTCGAAAATAATAAAATCAATCACGGGATAGCGGCAAAATATCCCTCATAAACTTGTCAGACCCAAAACGTTAACATATTATACACCGACGCACTCGTGTTTTATGACCTACAGCCTCCCTTCCCCCGCGCCGACCATCTCCAGGGCGAAATCCCCCCCGCACCGGCCATTTCCAGCGCGAAATCCCCCCCGCGCCGGCAATCTCCAGGGCGAAATCCCCCCGCGCAGGCCGTTATCCAGCGAGGTGAGGCGCTCTCGGGGCTCGCTACTGCTGTGCTGTCAGCAAAAAATATGAACTAATATATTACATTAAAACCTCTCATAATGAAGAGAAATAAATAACTCAGCGCGCTCCCTCCCCGCTTCCTGCCTCCTCGCGGTCAGCGTAAGCACTGCCCGGATAGATGATTTATGCACAATATTTATACACTGCCTGTTTGTTATTTTTCCCTTCTTTGCGCGTATGTTTTTAGCTTTAAAATTTTTAATAAAAACCTAGTCTCAAAACAAACTTTAACACGTGCTTTATCGTTAAAATATTATGGTCTAACTACATCTATTATAATAAATTATTATGAACCTATTATAGATATAATTATAATACCAATACCTATGGTATTTTTTTTATATACTGTTTTTATATTAATGTTGAATATCTGTCAATGTTATACAGAAAGTGCCAAGACCATTCCCGGAGTTTTGTGTAACTATTATGAGTAAGTTAGATATAAAAAAATGCGAAAAATTAAAAAAAAAGGTGTCAAGTTGGTTAACGCGCGAATTCCGATGCAACGCCGAAATCGGTATCGGTGAAATTTGCACACGTTTCGGTATAATTTTCTCTTTTCTTTGAGTTATTCTGGCTCTATATATTCCTGTAAAATCAATAAAAAGTTTATCTATAATTGTAAATGTTAATGATGTCAGGTTATGATAATTCTCACTGTGAAAGCGTTTTAAAATAATAACTCATCAATTACGGTGTTTAAGAAATACTTTTTACCAATTTTCTATATATAGGCTGTCTCAAGATGATTCCAGGAGACTTAAGAGGGTGTTCATGTTTCCTATTACGCGTGTGCCGACCGTCCTGTCCGTACTTGCACATTCAGTACCAATTTTCCCCGTATTGACGCAAGCAGCCGTCTACGTGCGTCATGTGGGACCACGGAAGAAAGTCTTCTTTAAAAATCCTGTCACAAAACCGGCAGTCCATTCCACTCTGGGTCTCAACTTACGTCCCTGCAAACTCACTGGCTCCGTCCGCACTTAATCTCACACCAAATGCACTATTTATTCTGTATATTTAATATTTCTAACCAGATTCGGTTTCAACTTTAATTTAACTCTAACTGTAAACTGTAACTATCTGCATAGATCTATTTATTGGAGCGGAGCGAGCGTAGCGATCGAAGCTCCCATGTGGAGACTCAAATGTCACTCTGTTCACGGACTAAAGCTCTAGAACTACAAGACCGATTTTGATAATTATTTTTTTAAAATGACCATGACAATGTCTTCTGTGCATAGATACTAAAAAAATATATACATTTGATTGCGCAAAGAATTATAAAAAAATAAATGGTAATCCCTATGGAGAAATACATTTATGTACTAAACTCCGCTCCAATGTATGCCGCAGCGAAGCAAAGCGGCGCCCTAGTTTATTTATCTTTATTGGAAAACCCAACAATTTTACACAATAACATACAACAAAAAGAAAATACGTTTGATTAATCGATAAAAACCTATATAAATCTAAAAATAGGTTTCTACTAACAAAAAGTATTATAGTTAATAACAAATATACCAAAACCATTTTATATCTATATAATGCATATCTACTTACACAAAATTAGAACAGCTAATTTGCCCTATTATTTTTTTACACAATAAATCATTACTGAATACTTAAAATAGCGACTTATTCAGAGTCAATTTTTCGAAGCAGTTAACAGTTTCATTCGATAAATATCGATAGGTTAATGCGCTCAAGACAGGGAGCTGGACTCTGTTTCTATCTGAATGTGTGACATATATCGGATTCCAAATGATCGACCGATATTCGAGTTTACTTCGAATTAATGAATTAAAAAGGACGATAGCCGCCTTAAAGTTTGAGAAGGGTTTTGTCACCCGTAATATAAAACCTAATAGCTTTAGAGATTTTTCAATTATGTAGTCTAGATGTAGATTGAAACTAAGCTTTGGGAAAAGGAGAAAAGATGAATTTTTATATGAGGTTAAAACAATTCATGTTTGAAATCGTGGGGTTGGATTACCTCTATTTTTTTATCGGGAATGGTCTTGGGACACGGTGTATATGTTGCTTTAATTTACTCGGTATTTTGGTTTTTTGAAATTTTAACGAATAAAAAGTCAATGAAACAAAGGAAAAAACTCCGAATCGATCATTTAAAGATTCGTAGAAATAATTTCTATAAAATGATTGGAAATCAGCGCAGGACACTCAAAAATAAATAACTGCATAAAATATTAAATACAGAAACAAAGTTGCATTCGAGCGTCGAAGGAAGGGTGGGAACTTAGCGCCGCCTTTGAATGTGTTGGTGAGAGGGATGCGGTGGTCCCACGGTCCCTGGTCCATTTCCATCTCAATTTGTGGGATGCTGGACGACGGTAAGTCACGGGCGTAGACTGATCTAGACGGCGCGAGCCTTAAGTCGCTCGTTATGTAAGTATCTATGTATTATTACTAACAACTATGCACGCGTTTTTTTTAAATATTTTTTATTTTTTATTAAATCAGCTATAACTTTATTTTACTTAGATATACCTTTTATAACATTGTAATAAATTTTAAGGAATAAATACCATTTAAAAAAGAAAGAATAATGGCCACTATTAAACATATAAAATGTACCATGTTTTGTAAAAAATAGTGCTGATATTAAATAATATCAAAATTAATAATCTATTAAAATTAGTAATCTATAAATAGCATAAAAAATAATAGGACAAAACGGTTGACGATAGAGAAAAAAGAGAAAAGAGACATCTAACCATTTCGGGTAGTCTATACAAATAATCACATATCGATGATATAACGAGATTATTATTGCAAGTACTTGCCTTTTAAATGCCGATAAATATATTATTTCTAAATTTAGGGTACACCATTATACTTTAAATTTCTAAACACCTGTTTATACGGTATGTTTTTAGACTTTAGAAAAATTCTTTTCGTAATAGGGAACATAAACATTAAGTCTTCGAGAATGGTCTCAGGGGGTAGAGAGGACCAGAATTGTTTAATAAATTGCCGGGAGAATATAAAAACAATAAAAATATATTTCTTTTCAATAAGCTATCCAAACAGAAAATTATTTATTTTCTAGATATTAAGCAGAATAATTTTATGATTAAAACTTTCCTTTATGTTATATTGTAGCTAGCTTTTATAGCAATTCTAAAATAGCATAAATCTTAGTAACACAAATTCATGAAACTTGTTACCTACTATTTATTTAATTATAGCGGCGTTTATTTTTAGCTTTGTAATAAAAGCATTTTAGATCGATGTAGCTTATCATATAAACGAAAACCAATTGAAATTTGACATTCCTATGCAAAAAGTTGCTCTCGGAAATAAACTTTTACTTTACTATTAGAAAATAATTCAATACATCACCCAAACTTATGGAGATAAACGGTATTCTAATAAGTTTACCTATCTCACCTCAAAAATATAACTTTAATGTATTTTTTTTTATAGATAAAACAACAGTATTTAAAAAACCTGTACCCTAAAATACACATTGCATTTAAACCAATTTTAGCGGCAAACTGCTTGATTATATATCATTGAACATAATATTTAACAAGTTCTATTTTTTTAAAAAGCGTAGGTATCGAGCTAAATATAACAATAAATATTAATGTTACGTTTTTATATCATCATTTCCCTATTTCATCTTAAAAGATATGTTGAATAAAATATTGCATAATATTTTGCACTTAAGAGGATAAGTAAGATTAAATATTGTTGTTTTTTTTTAAAATAAGCTTTTTATTTAAAGCTAAATTGTATACTAATTATGAATTTACGAAAATGATTCTGAAATTGAAATCGCAGGAAGTCGGTACTAGGAACCGATCCAAATCCTTCAAACAGCCAATAAATAAACTCATTCTAGACGTCTCTATTTCCAATAGTCACGCACGTGTAATCCTCCGCGCGCCCTCGGGGTTTTTAAACACCAACAACTATCTGAAACATATTTCTCCATCCGAATCGAAATAGAAGATATGTATCAATGTTAACCGCTTGCCCTTTGACGATACATACATTCTTTGAAGTCAATTGGACTTTTTATCGTGTAAAAATACCTATACGCGAATTATGTACATATTTATTATTTTTATTTTAACAGGTATTATGGGAATAGTTTTTTATTTAAATTGAAACCTGTACCAATCCTAAAATAGCAGATATTAAATCGATTATTTATTTTATTATTTTTATGCTTTTTGTTCGCTGTCACATCAAATTATTAAACGAATTACCTATCTGGTTGGTGGCGGTAGGTTCTTATCATAACTTATCTTGCAGGATTTAAGTTTTCATCCGCCCACCGGTTCTCGGTCGGTCACGGAAGTAACCGATTTGGCTGAAAGCTTATTGCCGCCCCTGTGCCTTTTTTTTGTGTTTTCTATAAAATTGTCTTTGGATTAACTGATAGAGATTGTCGTACGGTAATAAACCCGCGCTTTTGAAGCGTATGTATTAGTGAGAATAAGAATTTTAAAATAATCGATAAATATAATAATAATTGAAGAAGACATTTTTATGATGCCTCGTTGTTGAAATATAATAAAATAATTATCCTAGCAGTTTGATTTATTTATTAAATAGATCAATTGCAATGGATGTAAAATGTATATGAATATAATGAAGGTTGTGTTCCAAAGGATTATGAAAATAAGTTTTAAGACCGCTGTGATAAGCGTCGTGTGTGCGAAATGCCAATACCCTATTTATAAAAAGAGTGGCGTAACTATCACAACATCCGACAGATGGCGTCTGCCTCTCCTACGGGAATAAGATGTTTTCCTGGACATTATTTCCACTCTCGTTGAGCTAATGGCGGACGGTTACGGACAGACGGACGGACTGGCGGGATAATCACGGCGGGACGTGATCCGGGAACAGATCAATAGACGGAGGAGGCAGGACGATGACCGAGGCGGCACGGAGTATTTATGTGACTCCTACTAAGAAGCGACACACTTGACACTGAGGTCTTGTAAATGTGTCTAAAAATAAAACTTAGCATCTGATTATAGGCTGTTCTCTAAGAGACCTGGCGAAGACGGTTATTACTCATGTTGATTTTATTCAGCCCTGCGTATTTCGCAGATATAAATAGTTTTTGAGTGAAATCGCCAAGAAAAAATTAATATTTTTGAAATACCTAATCAAGGCACTTGTCACAGTTAAGTCAAAGACTTGTACATTCGATTAAATACGTATAGATTAGCTGATTAAAATATTTTGAGCTTTCGCGCTTCGGCGTCTTCAGAAAATATATGATAGATGATAGACATTTAAAATGCAACCTTCATGAATTCGAAAATCGCATTTTCAATATAATCCAGCCACTATAAATATTATGATATAATAGCAGTTTTGCTTAAAAATCAATATAGCGAACATCACGCGTTAAACGGCGTTACCTTAGTTTAATTTTGTCTATTTAGACCTATAGACCTGCAAGCGCCCAAAACCTAAATATGAGAAAGTTCTCGTGTTATTAAATCAATTTCGCATGCATCAGCGAAATCTTAACTCGTTTCTCGCTCTCTCACACACACACCATCAATCATGTCATTATATAGATATACACTCACTTACATAGCATTCAACCCTTACACGTCACAAAAAATATAGAAAATTTTAAATTGTAAAGAATGGTATTTTTTATATAATTTTGTAATAACGGCAAATCGCCTGATGGCTGAATGACATAATTTTTGAAAATATTGTTTTTTTTATATAAAAGAATTGTTTGTAAAGCCAAATCTAACAGTACTTTTAAATATACTAAAACGTTCCTCGACATCACAGGATGTCGGTTTAAACCCAGCGCTGTATAAACATTATGAAGGACTGTAGGTAAAAGCAATATTTTTTTTACTATTATATCGCATAATAATGCTCAAGTGCGACGAGAGCTCCGAAATGTTAAGCAGAAGTACTCACCTACAAAATTCTATAAAACGATTACCAATATAATAATAATATTAATGTATTATAATAATATTTTTTATAGCCTAATAATTTTGTATATATGTATATATGTTAATAATTTTAGGGAGACATACAAGAAAAGATGAGGTGATCATATTAGTGAATAACAGAATTGAATTCCTGAAATCATTCATTTTATTGTTCATACGGACTATACTGCTATACAAAAAGATCTCTCAAAGTCATGGACAATTATCTCTGTACTGTGCACGTAACCCCTAGAACTGGTACTACCTTCCACCTCGAATTCTAATATTTAATACTTGCATAGTAAATTTGGATAATAAAAATTTGCAAAAAATAAATGGTTCTTTGGAGTTTAGAGTTAGAGTTTAGAGTTTAGAGAAAAATATATTATTTTTGTTATTAAAAAGAAATTTAGTAAGTATCTATGTAGTATAGTAATAATTTTCGGAAAGTGGATCGTTTTTCACAATTTGTCGTCATTATAATTATTTTTAATCAGAGTTTAACTTTTTGAACTCTAAAATTATCATATTAATTGCTCCACAGAATAGGCAACAGGCTTTCTGGGGATTGTAAAAAATGCAATTTATACATAAAAGATTTAGGTTTATTACACCAAATATTTCCCCAAAGCATTACTGATTACTCTTTCGATATTTTTACCCTTAGCAATCGGTTTTTAAACAGACACCAGAGTGTATTTTCAAAATGATTATATTGCTTCGTCTGTAAACTTCTATACCGAACGGTTTCAGTGTAGTTCGATACAAAAGGCCGCTTGGAAGTGAATGAAATACGAGAAATGCTTCCAAAGAGATGCTAACGACAAGACGTCGCGTCGCCGCCCCACTAGCGACTGTATTTTTAATATCGGCGCTAGCCGCACAAATCATTCGCGCGAATATTGTCAACGTACGGTTGGGCGGCGGCGGTGGGCGCCTGATAACGTTGCGCCGCCCGATGGCCGTGGGCGGAAAGAAGCGCATACGAAAAGTCTGAGTGCGATTTCGGTATTATTCGTCAAGAATTTATTGCAACCTGCAAGGAAATATTTTCCGCCGATATAATATTACTTTACTTGCTCGCTTTTCGGCCCTATATGACGCCCCCGTATGTGTACAACTTTTTACATAAAGACTTTTATAACAAAACAATTCTCCATAACTATTTAAGAAGGTTATATGCGATGCTCAGTCAAAATAATTGATTGAGAAATGCATACACACGGCTTGGCTAAGGACCGGCACCGCATGTTCTTTTAGTCTCTAGGGAAGAGTTTATTTTGCGTAATAGTCGATATTTCTATGATATTCAGTTTATAAAATAATATTTTCTTTAGTAAGAAAGATTATAGTTATGTTTGTTTCCGAAATAACCAATGCCCTAACCTATTAACCTATTAACCTAATGCCTATTAACCTAACCTAACCTTACCTATCAGAAAATGATATGCCTTACTATGAATCTTATGTTTATATTATCTGCAATTATGTTTCTTTATTTGACCATAATAATAATATTTTTTATTTTTACCATTTTATTATTTTAGGTTTGCTCCATTTTGAATAATTAGCAAGTTGTTTCTGATTGATTTGATTAATTGACATGTCTATATTTCTAAATTTATTGATTCTGCTAAAATAAAATTATATATTGTGGCATTATATTGTTTTTAGCCATTTAATTGTAGCATTGCATTATTATGTTATTGTATTGCATTGTAAATAATGGATATGCGATTAAGATGAAGGATTATGGTAAAATGAGATGATTTTATGAATGACTTATGTATGAAGTTGATGAAAATAAATAATCGAAATGTAAAAAATGTAAGAAATAATAGGACCTATTACTATTCACACACACAAACAAATCCGTACTAAAAACAAAATTGCAGGGCCACACACTAAATATATAAACATCACACTACGCGTTGTGATTATTTTCTACCCAGATACAGTAGGTACATATTTCTAGCTATATAAAGGTATCAATAAAAAAAATATTTGACTTGTTGCTGTTTTATAAATAAATAAATAAAATTAATGAAAAGAAATTTGTGGGCCGTCATAAATATTTAAAGATCTATACATATATTAATATAACTTCGTATTATAATATATTATATTATTTGTATTATATAATACAATATAATAATTTATATATATTAATTATATTTAATATAGTTAATATATTTAATATATATCCAAACAAAATGAATGACAATATTGAAAATTTATCTTGTATTTAGTCAAGCGATTTGCCGTTATTAAAGATGCATGAAATATAATATAGGCAATTTTTTTTTATACATAAAATATATATTTAGTACAAGTTAAAATTATTCATACAACGTTGATTTGAGTATGGTATTATATAACTTTTAGAAATGGGTGACTTATTTCCTAATCAGCCAAATATTTTTTTTATTATTAATTTATTTTAGTTCTTTAGGAAGACGTCTTTAATTATGTATTTCTTTAGAAAGTGTTAGTTACTGATATATTGCGGATATAAAAATAAATAAAAACTTATAAAAAAAAAACATAAAACTCCGTGAGACTCTCGCAAACGACTTGAATGTTCTGATAACCGCGTCCCTGATTTCCGGAATCGTTGTGTCCTAACCGGTCCCAAATAGCTTAGCAAAATGTACCACTAAAGATCATGCTCAAACTTCATTAAATTTGCTTTTATAACCGAATAATATTTTCATTTATTTACACTTTACAAAACATAACGCCAATGTTTTAAGTAATAAAAACATTATTATTAAAAAAATAATAATTAATAAAACACACCGTAAATTTACATTTACTACGTCTAAAATATGACAATTATGTCTGACGTCTAAAATATTGTCCATTTCAATAAACAAGCAAATATTTTGAACTTCTTTAATATAAATTGAATAGCTTCTATATGTTGTTTTTACCCCTTTTTAAGGCAAATATTTTTTAGATATTTACAACAAATACATATTTATTTACGTTCTGATTATCAAATACTAATTCAACTTTTATCCTGCCATGCTGTAGAGATTAAAAAACCATTACAAAATACTTAAATTAAAAATTTCTTTCTTGTCACCAAATGGGTTTTATTTATTATTACTGTAATTCTGCAATAAATGTGGGCATAGCTTTCTAGTAGTTTTAATTATTGACAGACTCCTTACTAAAAGTTAAGGTGCCACCGAGAGATACGATTCAGTGTGTAGTTAGCGTTGGTACGAAACAAGTACCAGTAGACAAGATTCGTTGTCATTTATATGGCCCTAGCAAAGTAAAGAAAATAATAGCTATATTTTTAAAGTTACCTGAATTATTTCTATCTACATGTTTTCGTCTCGTGAGTCGCCTGCTGAAGGTACATTTTGCTTTCACGCAATCAAGTAAAACGACAGAAAATCGCGTCCGTAAAACCTCTCCTCGGGCGGGGGGGGGGGGGGGCAGAGGGCTAGCAGGGAGCCTTCGAACAGGGAGCACAATCAAAGGCATTAAATCATAGCCCAACTTCCTCCCGGCAGGTGCCGAGGAACAGTTGAGGGGCGAGGGGGTGAATGAAGTATTTGCGGGTATGTTTTTCACAATAGAGTACTGGGTATATATTTCGTAAGATTATATTTATATATTTGTAAACATTCAACTCATCTAAATTCTCGCTTCAATTCAATAAGGAGCGTAAAAGTCAGCCGAAAATGAAAATAACTTAATTTCGCATTATTCTAGAGGTATTTTTTTTTTTAACTTATTTTTAATCGTTAAAGTACAACCAAGGCATTAGCTAGTGAATGGTTAGGATTAACATTATAAATGCATTGTTTAAGAAGCGATTTTTATTATTAATTTTCGAATTGATGTCCAAATTTTGTCCGCTTTTACGGGACAGCGGGTGATTCGACGCTGTTTAAAATAACCACATAACCACTAGAAATTAAAATACCTTAGACAAGTTGCAACGAGTTCTATTTTGGATTATATTTTAGAGATTGTTTTAACGTTTATTTCCCTCTAAATAATGTAATTATTACGTAAAGCAATTAATAGTAATTACTAAATTACATTTAGTAAACTATGAGGAACTAATAAACCAAACATTTTTTTTAATGTATTCTATTCATAAGTACCCATGAAGCTTATTTTCTTTAAATGTATTCCAATAATGTAATTCCAATGTATTACCTATAATTTTTATCGCATTACACTCATTGTAGCCATTTTTAATGAAAAAATTAAAAAAAAACATTTCCATATGAAACCATCGTGTAACCATATTGTTATATTTTGTGACTCGTTCGCTATAAATAATAGGTTATTTAGTTATTATTTAAATTGTATAGTGTTACCTAATTCTATTTCGTATTTGTGGTAGTATATTTATTTATTAATCAGGTAAGCGTACAGCGAAATAGTAGCAAATACATTTTTTCATACTTAATAATAAGGCCAATTAAAACTTACGCCTATGTGTACAAATAGAATTCAAAACTTCATTGAGATCAACTTATATTATACGTGTATATGTGATGTGTACGCTATGAGAGTGTGAGTGAGGGTATAGTAGGTATGGCCACGTATGGATTTCATAAACTTTGTAAAAAATTAATAATTAACGCTATAACGAACTCTACCTTCTGAGTAAAAATTGTACTGATGATAAACAAGTTAAAATGAATGACTATTTGTGAGGAGGCTATCGCATCACAGATAGCACTAGGAAAGCGACTCATGCGCAGCCGGTTTGGTTCTGTGTTGCACTAAAATATTTCATAAAAATAATCATTATTAATTAAATTTTAATGCAGTTTAAAATGTGATAATTAAAAAAATCCTCTAAATAAATGGGTTACAGAATATAGCAAAGTAGAATTTATATATTAACTAGGTTTTCTAATAAAATTATTGAAAAATATAATATTTATTTTTAATTGATATAACGTAGGTTATATTAAATATTTTGAGATCTAAACTACTTTTATTATACTAAGTCAAATTTTGCTTGTAGTGGTGATAGAATGGAGAGAGAGATTCCTAAAAATTAGAAAAAGGATGTCACTTGCGTTCGGTTTCAAGCTAAAAATAATTGTAATTATCAATCAATTTAATTGTAAATATTATTATTAAATGCATATCTTATTGGCAAGACAAAAAAAAAAACAAATTCTAAACCGGTGTTGCCAGTATAATTGCAAATTGCTGGCTACACCGGCACTGGTACATATACTGGAGTTGATAATCTTCGTTGATTATAACGAAAATTAATTATCATCTCCAATAACTATTTAATTTAATAACTAAATTGCTTGAAAATCGAACAAATATTGACTATTTTTTTTACAGTTGACCCTTTCAATTTTATCCAGTATTTACTGTATATCCTATATACATTTTTAATCACATCTTACTAAACATCGAAAAAAAGAGAAGAATTTAGAAAAAAACGATTTTTATTGTTACTAGCAAATCAACAGGGAAACAGCTAGCTCCAAACAGAAGAGAAGTAGAAGAAGCAAATCAATTACGTGTATGATAAAATGATGTTAGATAAGTACCTAGTTATATTAAGGATATAAATATATTTAAAAAGATTATTGATATATCTAACGGTAGTCGAAGGTGCATGGCGCGTATTGACACTATAGCATTAGTTGGCTTCTTTAGAAAGACGCCGGCCAGTTCGCCCGTCCGTCGAGGTCACCAGCGTCGCGACGCCGCCATATTTCAGCGCCGGCGTCGGCGATGGGGACGGCGACTCGACGCGCCGAAATATTATAACAAAGGCACTTCCTCATTTCGTTGACAGTTTTATGATCCCGAGAGTTTTTGTAATTTCGGCGCTTGAGCCCCGCCCGCCCCTGAGTCGCCCGCCGCCCTCCGCCCGCCCTCCAAAGAGGCACGCCTTATATTGGCCGTGAAGTAAACAGATGTGGACGTTTGACAGACGGCCGTGGACGGGAGGACAAAAGAAACTTCGTCCATATACATACGTCTCTTTCGCGGACGCAGCATATACACATTGCAAATAAACATGTTCTAAAGAAACATGAAAGTCCTACCCTATCATCGGGTTGATAAAGAAATAATAATAAAATAATGTGACATACCATAAAATATTGATATAAAATAGTTGCTAAATGGTCCATTGTAAGCGATAGGTTAGGTCGTTATGAATTTTGAATGCTATTTTGCTTTATACAAAAATCGTGGGTAGGATATCTTGATCTTGATGAGTAGGTTTACGACTTTATTGCATTACTTTAGCTTAAACTAGCCTTGCTGAAGATCTATTCTAAGCTATCCAAAAGTAAACAAAAACATTTAGAGGAAAAAAAGCAACTCATTTAAAAGTAGTATATGTATTATAATATAATTATTAGAAATTATTATATTTTAATAATAGATTTTAATTATTAACTAATTAGAATTTAAATAATGAATGAAATTATTAAATATTCAAAATATTTTTTTAGAAAAACTATTTCAATTAGTACTCGTAGCCTTAATAAAACAAACTTAAAATAAGCCATAAAAAATACTGAAAAGAGAACGATATAGGCACTCGGGGCTGACTGGTGGGGCGGAGGGGTAGAGGGTATGATGATTCGCGGTTGTGTGTATAATCGCAGCTGTAGCACCACGTCACACGAGTTGATTGCCAGAATCACCCCCGCTCCACCCTAGCCAAGTCGTCAGAGGATGTGGCGGTGGGGGGCGAGAGTAACGCAAATCGTAAATTACCATTATCTGCAGACATTCGGTGGTACTATTTATTATTTATGGTCGGATTGGTTCGCTCTCCCGCTACTGTGCAAGATACCGACTCGAAGGGATGGCTTTTTTCGTGGGCGACGCTTCCTGCCGCCGCCGCTGGATGGCTCTGAGCGGTTTGAATCCGTGCTCATTTCATATTTTACATCAAAACACGTTTTCTTCTATAAAATACTCTCTAATTGTATCGGCCACTCTTAAATTTTTTCTCATATAAACAATATTTATTATTTACAACAATTACAAATATTTGTTACGAGACAAGAATATGATTTAATAAAAATAAAATAAATTTGTAAACAAATATATATATGACATACATTATAATGACCTTAGTATGGTAAATTCACAAAAGATCACGTTATTTTTCATAAAGTTTCTTCATAATCTATGTTTTATCTTTTTAAAACAGGATGGCGCTGAACAACGTGCATTAAAAATGTTGTATTCCAAGTATTTATTTTTAAGTAATATTATCAAATATTTGCTACTACCATTCTGAGGTTGTATGATTTACCGTGTAGTTTTATAAAGCATGCATTTATTAAGCAAATCTTCATCCATTATGTAATATATCTAAATCTCTAATAGATGTCGCTATTTAAAAAAAATAAACGAAATCTTCGGGGTTTGGTTAAATTTATGACAGTACAGGTTGGCCATGAAATATGTATTATTTGAAGTCTAAAAAGTAGTAAATACTGTTGTATTTTTTATATATAAGTAGTTAGTTCGTTTATTTATTATAAAATGTAATTTTAAGTTGGGTAATTACCTACCTAGTATTTTTTTAAGAATTAGTGAGAAAATAATAAATTGCGGTTAAAAAAAAATAATAATAATAAATTGGTTTTATGACCAGAAAAACGGCTGTCCAAGTTCAAAATTCAGTTTTTGTCAACGACAAAAATACTCGTATATTCAGGAGAGCCAAAAAACACAAATATGTCTAAATATTTAAAATAGTTTATAGTTAAATATTTAGTTTAAAATGAAAATATTGTGCAATAGTATTTAAATAAATCCCCAACATGTTCTTTGTAATAACTAAAAAGCAGTTAATAGGAAAAACAGACTAAAGTACAACAAGTGTCGTCGTCAAATATTTGTGTTAATTAATTAAAATACTGAATGATTTACGAGAAAACTTACAATGAGGGTTGATGTATTAAAATATTATATATAGAATAATGAATAGTAATGTGATATTTCTTTATAACTGCTGAGTACGCACTGTGCTGTGACCTCAAAGAAGTGTCTAAGAGATTATATTATAATTGATGCTAAGAGTTTGGCTTGATTAGAAGTCTCAAATCTATGTCCATCTCATTTTATCTCATAAAATCTTATAGTTTATGTGTTAAAAGCATAGAACCACAAAAGTGGCAAACGCTAAGACCAAAAGCTTTAAATTCAGAAATATACTAGAAAGAGCAAGTACGTGGCCTAATATTTGACTATTTTTATAACTTTTTAGTGTGTAATTTACACGACACTACATTAGCTGAATCAAACGTATTTCTTGCATAATATTAAAATTCACGCTTATCCAATTTTACCAAATGTGTAGATTTGTGATAGATTCGCATAGTTTATAATTTGCAAAAGTGGAAAATGTTTAATGTGCTGTGTTTTAATCGACATCAAGTCGAACTGGAGGTGATATATTACACACAGTTTTGCCGAGAAAGTCTACTTCCCCTCCACGCCCCCAAAGCGATGCCTCGGTGGTGGGGGTAAGATGTTTAGAGCATTAATTTTACTTCGACGATTTACAGGTTGGTCTTAATTATTTACGATGATGGTGGTAAAATGTGTATTACCTAAATTATATTATAAGCTATATATTATACGAGTATATATATTTAAAAAATATATATTTTATGATCAAAAGTTAATAGAAAAATGCTTCAGTAGAGATTGCTTTGCCACATCTAATTACCTACTCTTAAAATCTTAGTTTTATTTGCTCTCAATAAATAGATTAAGAATAGTTTTAACGGAACTTTTACACTTCGTTGTTCAAAACTTATTTCTTGAAAGAGTTGCTATTAGTGACTGTCAATACCCTTTGAAAATGTTTTTGCACATTTTAAAACATATTTTTAAAAACATGTTCATTTTATTGGACCAGCGGACGCAAAAAAAAAAATATTTTCGACAAAACGACTTATGGTCACATCGACTTTCTGTCAGTACAATAAACACAACATGGAATATTATGAACGCATTAATATTGCAGCTAATTTTTAAACAGCCTGTATGTTTGCGCCGGGTAATATTCCGATATCGCTCGAGAAGGGATAGCTATTTGTAAATTAGCACTGAAAGCGATCGTGATTGTCGAGTCCCCGTCCGTGATTTATGCGCTAAACAAAATTTATAAGGAAAGTAACTCGACGGAGTTACTCGATGGAGTGACTCGGCTTTAATGCGAGATCAACTTTGTCCAAGTTACAACTTGGAATGATGCTCATTCTTATCACACTGAATCATGTCTAATGGCGCATGTTCCAATGCCATATTATTTGTGTGGCGCTAAATAGATGCTTTTCGCTATTGAAATAAGGCAAACGACCTACTTAAAGATTACTTACGATAAATGTATCTAAAAGCCATTACTTTTGAATTTCTTACATAACATTTATAATAAAATATTAAGATTTGAATTTAAATATAAGGATATCACAAAAAAAATTTTTTAAATGGAAACCGGTAATAAACATATATGTTCTGAAAACCCTTTACATTTCTTTCAAACGCCTTGTAGTTTTAAACTGGTACATAAATACGAAATTTGGTCATAATTATACAATGTAGCACTACAATAGATTTTTTCATTTTTTTCATGAATGGGTACAAAACATTCCTAAAAAGTGAACCATAGAATCATATAGCAAAAAAACATATTTGAGAAATAATTATGTGAAATTGTTTTCACATAAGCTCTATATATTAGCGACATTTACTCTGAGCGCTGCTTTTGAAATATGCATGACATTTTATGAAACAATAAAGATTATCGGCTTAAATATGAATATTATTTAAAATTATCTTGAATATAATCAAAATTGATCTCATAATATATAGATCTCTCCACGTATTGCGCTGTAGTAAAATCTTATGTTCGATATGATACTCTGAAGCAGTGATTTGAACGGTAGATATTAACTACGGCAATATCTATTAAATGGTAGATATTATCATTATTACTAGAAATATGTACAGTGGAAGAAAATCTCAAAGAAACCCAATAAAGAGGCATCTCTTTGTTAATTTAGAAATTCAGAATATTTATTCAATAAGCTAACTATTACACTTGTTTTTTAGCATACCTTGTTTTTGTTTTATTTTGAATAACAGCGAGTTATTCAAAATAAATATGTGGTTCGAACTTCAACCTAACTTACAACTAACCTAATTCTCATGGCGTTGAAGAAGTAATTGAAGTCAGTCTAAATATTTACTAAATAAATAATAATGGCTTATTTTTTTTGTTCCTTATAAATTTCATATTTAAATTTTAGTGCTTGAGTTCGCTAATACTTTAGGTTTATGTTTTTATCTGTTTTCTGTAGTTTTTTTTTTTGTTGATACACTAGAATATGTTACGGTATCGTGGTATTGCAGCACTATCGTGTACTAAAATTACTGAGATATTTAAGGCGCCACCAGTCCCTAAAACGTGTTTTGTAACGTATTTTGGTGCATTTTGTTGAAGTTATTCCCAACAAATGGCTAAAACTAAAAATACCACTATATTCTACATATATTAATTTAGTCCTTTGCTTAAAAAAATAACGAAATACACCTTATTATGGTAATGAAATTAAATAAATAAGAAAGTGTTGTTTTTTTTCTTGCAACGATTTTCTTTTAAGTTGTGTAAGTGACGCGAACCTAATTTTTCTTTCTAAAGATAGACAATATAATAATCTAGGACATAACTTAAAAAAAAACATTTTTTTCAAATGATAATAATTATTTAAATACAAAAAACATGTTTCATCGATTCCAAATGAGTCGGCGAGTATATCCGTCTCTTTTCTACACGTCAATGTTCGAATAAAGCCTACTCTTTCAAATCTCAAGGACAAATGCGTCCCGGGGCGCCTTAACTGTTCTAATACTAATACACGTTTTTTATTGTTTTCTTGTTTATCTAAAATTGTTACGAAACATAGGGTGTTTGTTATTCGATCAATAAACGTACCGCGTTCACAAATGAGACACAGAAAATTTTAATATATAGCTGAGTCGAATCCTGAGTAAACTGTAAATATTGTTGAGCGTTTTACAAGAGGCTCTTTATGTATGTCTACCAATAAAACCACTGCGATTGGATACTGGCGTCCTTGCATTTGTAGTGATATACACAACTCAGGTGTCATTAGGTTTCGGGGTAATTTATGTTAAGGTCTGATCTCTTTTATTTATCAGTATCGTTTTTAGAACATCAAATTTATAATAGCTATATTATAAGTAATAATTAACTTATTATAAATTTTGGTCATTTTGCGTGCCAAGATTTATTTACACGTCGTAAAGTATTTAAAATAATCATAAGTCATATCTAACTAGGCTACATTCTGTTGCAAGGTAGACTATGTTTGCTATTGCTAAATGTTACGTACCGCAAACATACATATTACATAAATTAAATATTAGCCAACATAAGTAGTACACATACAGGATGACCCAAGACCTTTCTCGACATAATAAGGCGTTTGTGTTCCCTATTACGAGCAATAAATTATACGAAAAAATAATTGTACCCCAAATTTATTTATTTTTAAAGTAATGGAATAAATTACCAGGTAAAACCAACAACAAACGGCTGATAACCTAGAACTCGAACGAACTCGACTGGAACAGAAGAGCGAGGGAGCTATCGCAAGCTATGAGAGATACACACTGTGGCTGTTGCTTTCTCACTCTTCTGTGTGGCCGGTGAGCGCATCGCAGCAACCACGCTACTCTCAACCCACCTACCTACTGTGATGTCTAACATCTAACGCATAAGACGTACCTACCTTTTTCAAAAAACTTTTAATATTATCACGCAAAGATTACATTTTTTTTCCTCCGTAACCATGACGAATTTTGATTCTTTCATTTGAGTCTTCACAAATAACTCTTGAAATTGCATGACCAATTAGCTTATTTTTTTAATCAGAAATGGTTTTGACATGGTGTACATAAATTAAGATGAAACAAATAATATTTAGAGGATAAATAAATATAAAAACATAATAAATAAAAAATTCAAGGATACTCCTTAAGTTTAATACCTAATATTTTGTATACATATTTTATTGATTAGATATATTCACTATCATAACACTTAATCCATACACATTTTATCTACTTTCTTCTGGCTACGATTTTCCAAGTGTCACAAATGCTAGTTAATATTTTTATTAAATATTTGTTGCCGTTGCGTTGAGAAATACCATACAATAAAATAGATAAATTTTTATTATAATATGCGGGAAATTTTGTTTTATAACAGTAGCGCTGAATATTGTGAAAAGTTGGAAAGGTGTCGAATATTTCTCGACATTAGTTTCAAAACATTCAGCGAGCCACGCAACCTAGATAGTTTAGTCTGAAAAGCTGAAAAGCGTAAACCATCCATAAAATTTCCCGCCCGCTTGGCGCAGTTTAAAATAACCGCAGCGTTGTAACTATCAATTAACGGACGATGTGAAACACGGCCCAGCCTAGTCGACAAGGGAAGGAGAAGGGGGTGGGTGATGGGGGGGAGGGTAGAGGAGCACACGGTGAAAATATTTAATGTTGTCGGGTGATGATTTAAGGGCAAGAGTCGTAATGGACCAATAAATTATACGGCAGGGTCGCAAAGAGACCGAGCGAGAGGAAAGATAAGCGTTTCGGGCGCGCGCGAGAAAGACAGAAAGCGGTTTTCAGTTTGTGTTGGCGCGCATTTAGTCTCCGATATTGGGTACATAATATCGGAATTATGTTTGTGTGGAAACGCTCCCGGAAAATTATGGAGTTTTTCGGGCCGTTAAGGTTTGACGTTAAGCTTTCTTCGTTTGTGATTAAACGCCACGTGAGTTATGGAGCGGTGGTCTCCGATAAACCCAGTAGTGTGGGTTTAAGATAATCAGTTATATATCTTGTTTAAATGAGTTGGAATGACAGATTCATATGTAGGTCAGATTTATCAGTAAAACATTATTATTATATAAAATTAAAAAAAAATGGTAAAGCAATTGCTATTAAAATAAAGATAGAACAGAAGCGAATTACCTATAGTGACTATTTTATTGTAAAATTTAAAGCACTGTCTAACTTAAGTCTCCTCTTAATACTCAAAACTCAAAGCATTTCTACCTTTAAATTTATATATATATACATATAATTTTACACATAAAATGTACACAAAAAATAAAATTAATTGTCTCTTTTGAATATTTTCTTGTACATCCTTTTATTTACACATAATATTTAAATTAAATTCTCTTTACACACATCTTTAGTATTAATCAATTTAATGTATGTAATTTGAATGTATGTAATACCTCAGAGCACTTATCCAGTTTATTGCATATTATTTAAAATAGTTATACGATTACTTATTATTTGTGAGGGGATAAATGCACGCTTTACCAAGATATCTATTTAAATATAGAAAAAAATTTAATCTCAGTTATGGTTTTAGGATATTAAAAAAAAATATCTTGTCTTTTTCACAAAATTCATTTTTAATATATCTATGCTTCTTCGTTCACTAAAATTTCATATATCCCATTTGGAAATATATTTTAATGATAAAATACTTCAAATATTAGTTTTTTATACTTATTTAAAATGGTGTCGATAAATACTTTTTTTAAAGCCCTATTTAAAGTAAGCCACATGCGATTGTCAGGGGAGATGGTGGTAATGATACGTTAAAGATTGTATAACTATAATGTGCGGATTCGAACCCGCAAGTGCTGGATCTATAGTCGAACGCCTTAACCACTAACCTACCGCGGTCTCTTTTGAAAACGCTTATGATATTGATTAATAAATATTTTTTTATAAAATTTAATTATTTGTTGGAGGCGAATGCGATGACGATATTCCGGTGGTCTTAATGTAGAACAATGACCATAGAAATGAAATGACCAATCCCCTAATGGACAAAGGACAAAACAACGCACTTTCATTATTTACGGCGACGACGGCAATTTGCCTAAGTTGCTTTCAATTACAAACAACTTAAGACTAAGAACTCGGCAAAAAACTAAGAGGACGAGACCGATATATTTTCATTTCAGCTGCGACATTTGTCTGACCTGCAGTTATCATCACAATTGATCATACGACGATGTCTAATAAGGAATGTTTCTTAGTACCTAAACATTGTACAATATTGTATTATCCCTTAACTTTTAGCTGATTATTGATAACAATTTAAATTATTATATGCACACATTTTTTTAGGGAAAAAACAGGACAAAACAAAAACTAAAATTAATGTTGTGTGCTCTAAAATATTAAGCACTCATCTTATGCATTGAATTTTCGTCTATGCATTGAATATTCGCTATAAATTTTCCTTATATCTATAATAAACCGCGACATTTTTTTTTAAATTTTTGTAATTTCAGTAAATCAGATTTTATGTGTTCTATTATTAATAATATTGTTTTCAGTATAATTAGCGGTTTTTACCGTAACATAATAAAAAAAAACTTTTTAATGTGCGTGTTTCCATATTTATAAAAAAATCTTTTTTTTGGCTCCCAGTAATAATTGACTTAAAAGGTTTTTCTTTCTGTAGGACGATGTGCAATCAGTGTACGATTGATAATCCTTTCGTATGGCTTTTGTTATCGGGAAGGATCTTCCTTAGAGTAGTTCCAAGAGCCCGGTTGTTATCTTCATGAAGTGAGGCTAATAAAAAGATTTTACGAAATCGAAGTTACAACCTGTGACAATTTCATTATTATTATTTTCAATATAATTAAAAAATAAAATGGGGTTTTAAATTGAAAAATAGTACCATATATTCGCTCAGCACCTGATTCATTTATATCATTCACATTGGAATAAAGCTGAAAATAGCAAACCTATGGCGTTTGATTTTATGACTATATTATAATGAATTTAGAATTGTCATTTTGAATGTCAGTGGCAAGCTAAGAAATATACCAGAAACGGATATTGCCAGTAGGTAGATGCTGCATATTTGAAATCGATTCTATTTTGAACAGCTCTCAATCAAAGTTGACATACAATCAGAATTCGTGTTACTACAGTGCAGTGGTGGCTCAAAGTAAACAGAGTAGGCACACAATGAGATTAAATAAAAAAAGTGAATTACTGCTTTCTACCGATAAAGACAGCACCTTCAGCTGAAACGCCCAATTAAAACTAAAACGAAAAATATTACTATTATAGTCAGCAAAATAATAATAAAAAAAAATAGTAATAATATGATACCAATATATGTAAAATATATTATTTTCATAGGTAGAAAGAAATCTAGCAAAGCGGTGTTCTATTAAGAATAAAAAAAAATATTTTACAAATCTATCTATTTATTCATCAATTAGCTACACCAAATATTGGAGATATAAATACACACACAATGATCTGTTACTCACACAATTATACTGTGGATTAACAGTGTGTGCAAAATACATAGAAAAAATGTGTAGAAGTAATTAGTAATAAATAATAAGAGCAGTTTGAGCCATAAGCAATATTTTGCTGATGAACGTTTACATTTCATTTATTTAAAAATATAAATGTTAACATTATAATGTTGATAATTTGGGTAAAAAAATCAACGCAGGCAGAATAAATGAAAAGAAAGATTCAATAAAAAAACATAGTAAGTCATTAAGTGAAACATGTTTTCACTTTAATAAGGAGCAATGATCACCACTGTATAATGTTCCTTAAGTTCCTTAATATGTACTAAGGAAGACAGTTTTCAAAACGGGAAAAAATGTTTCATTGTCTGTGAAGCCGGATCATTAAAGTATATTAATAAATTATTCTAAATGACTAACCTGGTTATAAGATAGGCCTGATATTGTAGAAATTAAACAGTCGGGGCAAAATTTATGAATATCCTTTTCGAAACAAGCAGAAAAGTCGCCCCCGTTACGCTTCGCAACATCAGTAGAACACAGAACCAGGTAACGTCGCCGTGACTCGAATCGGTTTTATAAACGAGACAACGTAAATTCAGTGCTTCGAACATTTCAAGTGAAAAATTACAATTGAGGACGTGTCATCGGCGAAGGGAAGGTTTTTTTTCCTTACTTGGCGAGAACAAGTTACCGGCATTATAAACTGATCCCTGGGGGAATGTTCGACTGATACAACTTCAATCGAAAATCATCCCTTATGAAAATTTGACATATTGGTACTGTAAGGTAACTTTTTGTACATTTCGAAAATAGAACGATCATTTCGATGTTGTTATTAATTTATCTTTGTCTAAATCTTCTTCTTTTGATTTATCTTTGTCTTTGTCGCAGAAGAAGACTTTGGCCTGCAGAAGCGTTATTACTTTATAAGAGTTGTAATATTATATTTTCAATAAATAAATAAATAATTGTTACCTTCTTTATCTCTGTAAATTGTTGAACTGAGCTGAAACTCCTTTCTTTGCATAATATTCTTCTAAATAAACGGATCTCATTGGCAGATTTCAGTGTACATACCATTTTCATTTATAGCATTTCATAGCGTATTTTTTTTTATGGGTTCATTTTTAAGTCGCGGCTTAGTTCTGCAGAAGCCCACTCAACCTCTTGTGCGGTTGTGTAGTTTTCCAGCTAATATCGTCGAACCATTCAGACCTTGCCCTAGCTGGTTGCCTACAAATGGTGTCTTCAACAGCACGTCTAGAAAATTCTCATATGTTTGCCACGTTTAGTTGGAATCCATTGCACTGAAGTTGGCTTCCCATAAACACGCGGTAATTTCGTTATTTTTGTTCAATATTAAATTGTAAATCTTTATTAGCAGGTTCAATCTTAAATTCGCGATCATAATTTTGCACCAATTACGCGTTGGTTTGATACAATGTTTGCTCTGCGAAAACTTCTAACATCCAGCAATCCTGATTTATGTCTGGTATCGATAATGACACGATCAATTTAGTTTTGTGGTCCATGTTATTTTGTGTGTTTCCGATGGTCATATTTCTTGAAGCAGCAAAAACATAATAATTCGCTAGCAAAAGTTTGGGAACCAATTCATTTGGAATTTTTCATATTATTTCTTATTGATAATAAGGAATATTAAGTCTTCGGGAGTGGTCTAGGGACACCTGTATGTTATATAAAAAAAATATTTTATTTATTTTGATTTTAGTTAATAAATTTCGCTAGTGTAGTAATACATACCAACCGATTCACCCATATTAAAACGCAGCTGACAACGCTCTATCATATTGCTTAGTAAATAAAACCATTCTCCTCGTCCAGACGCATTGGCTCGCAGCGCGAACACTCCCGTTATAAATATTTGCACAATAAACATACAAAATAACAATATATATATACAACCAAATACATATTAATAATGTCAATATTTGTCTAAAATCAATGAAAATGGAATAAGGTTCGAGGGAGTCCATCTAGTGACTAGTCCACGCGTGATCGCTTCAGTGATCGGGGCGGCCGCCGCGAGTGGGACGGAGCTATGATTTAACGTTTCAGCGAATGATTTATGCGACACGGCGAACGCCTCGAACCGTTATTTATTTATATTTTTAATTACAATCTTGAGAGTTGAGCTCGTTTCTTGTTCGTTTTGGTGGAGCGTCAGCGATGATTGACTTCGTTGGGATGGGAGATGCGCAGGTATTGATTGGAAATCGATTCATTTTCGAAAATCTTCATCGTTTAGTTCGGAATATTGAGAAGTTGACCAATTAAAAAATCACATATTTCTCGTTCTTTGGTTATAGTTTTGTTTATTTTGTGAAGAAATAAACTTTATTGATTAAATAATAATAAAAATATGTATCAAATTGTTTATTATTCAGAATGTATTTTTTAAAATATTAGTATCTAATTAAATATAGGTACTCTTTATTGAAATATGGAGAGTGGGGTAGTCTAGATCTTAGGACTTTTGACTAGTGACACTGGGGTCGCGGGTTCGAATATGTTCATTATAGTGTTTTTGTCATTACTATCTCTTGTGACTCTAGTTCAAGCAAATTTAGATTAGTTTGGTAGTTCCCAAAATATTTTTAGGTATATGACCTAGGTCACAGCAATTAAAAAAAACAAATTAGTTTAATGCCTCTACGGTTAAAATACTATAAACATATCTGAATTATAATCGCTAATTTTTTAATCAATATTTAAAAAAAGTATTGGCATTTATCAAATTTTACAAAAATACTAAATATTCTGTAATTTTAAATGTAATGCTGTACATTGATTTATTTCTGTACTTAAATATAAAAATATATTTTTGGTTCAAAATTAACTGTAATAAAAGGAATCATATCAACGTGACACGTGTGTCGACTTAAATGCCCCTCCCCCCTGTTCTCGCTTGTCCTGTATATAAAAATAATTACATAATTGTCATGTAGCAAGAAGGTGACCTAAATAACAATACCCATGGGGGTTAATGAGCATTTAAGTAATAACAATGTAGCGAATTCATTTATAATTACTGCGGTAGTCGTAAATCGTCGTAGTCTCGTCAAGATCGTGAGATACTCCAGAGGTGGTTGCCGTTTCAAATCCGCATAAGTCATATAATTTTTAACGTTTCATTTCCACCATCTCCCTTGATGCAAATGCACATCTAGCTTAGTTGACCAGGGCCCAAAGTAATTATATATGACCTAGATCACAGATGGTATTTAAAAAAGTATTTAATTTGTTCAATATAGTTTCGAATTCGCTACATTTTTATTACTTAAACGCTACACTTGTCTCGCAACATTTCTTTGATGAAAGCGGAATTTAGGAAAAATGCGTTAATTACCGACCTATACTATTTGTAAGATCTTATCGTATTTAATAGACCATTTTCAAGTCGTTTTTATGTATGCTGGGCGGACTAATCTCCCTAGTCATGATCAGAAATGATTATGGTTCAGAAATAGAGGATTTAAATCATTCGAAATGGCATCAAAGAGATGTTTTTATAATTTATCGCTGCCCCGAGCCGTCACTGACTTGCATCGAGTTATCAACGGCCGGCCAGAAATTATGTTTTGAACCGTTTCATGAGTTCCGCAGAGTTTCTAAAATTATTTTTTTATTTAACTATATTTTTTTTTATAATATTCATCATCTACTTTTTGTTTTACCTATTGTAGTTTTTTTCTATTTTTAGTGTATGTTTATATTGCATAGAATTTTCAAGTCTATTTAAATAATGTGTCATTTTAGTTTAATGCATTCTTATATACATTATGTTGTATTCATGGAAAAATTAATAAAATTGAATTGAAATATTTCTATGACACGAGAATAAGTTTTAAATAAACTTAAATTAAAGTTATCGATAATTATCGACTGACGATAGTAAGACAAATAAGGCGATGTACAAATAGATGTATGAAATAAATTATTGTAAGAATATTTGCGGATATTATCACCTCCCATGTGCAGTTTGCGTATCTAAAACCTATTGATGATACATCATTAAAGAAGCTAAAAGATTTATATTGAGTTTTATACTATTTTACCAATATTGTTTTTTTTTTTAAGATTTAAATACGATACTTTGATAAATTTAACGTCATAACTGATGCAGAAAGACGTGGATATAGAGCTACATTTGTCAGAGGCGTAAAAAGTCTTGAAACACCACTTGGAGCAATTGGCTAATTAAAAAAATAATTGTGAAAAATACGTAGACTACGAGTTATTTTGTCTACGGACGATTTTGTTCAGAACATTTAATATACAATTTACACATCGGAAAAAATCAAATGCGACAGAAATTTCCTTACAAAATTTAAATTGAATGCCTGATATATTTATTATGTACGAATCAAACAAAACAAAACCCACCAAAATGTTCGCTCTTCGTTGCCTGTATGAGTCGTTTACCTTTGAGATAAGATTGTGAATCTTATCATCCCTCCCTTTATAGCATTTCGCGATGCACGGCAGATCTCATTACTGTTACTTTCGTGTCCTTTGACTGCAGGATTCTTTGCTCAATGTGACAGCTCAATTTACTTTCTAACGAATAAATAAAGACTCGACCGCCTTCTCTTAGGCAGCAAAGAGATGTGATTCGTTCTCGTTTAGTATTTTAATAAACGTTGAATGATTCCACGATTCATATTTGTAGGAAAATACTTAAGGTTATTTTATAACATGAAAAATGGCGAAAAAAACCTCGAATTTATAAAATTGTTCATTTTTATAAACAGAAAATAAAAACAAACATGCAAAGTGGATATCAAGAAATAATTTCAAAAGTCAACAGTGGTCGGTACTAATTAGGTAGAGATGCTACCTTTATAAATAATGTATCGTTAAAGTATTAGCATAATAGAAACAGCTAACAAAATATTAGCTATGTGTCCGTTTTTAAGTCAAATTAAACTATTTTTTTGTTTCGAAAAATGTTCACGAGTTACTATTGCACAATTTTATAATCATGAACAGTGAAAATAATTTAAAATAAAACAATTATCTTTTTTAGCAGCAGACAAGTTTAATAACGACTGGCATCCAGTTGACATTAACGTTAACATTAATTAACGTTACGCATAACGTTTATTGGGACTGTTTCAATAACGTGTCAATAATGTTTCTTGTTTTAATAAGAAGACTCAATCTGGTAATTTCTCCTTACAAACGCTGTAATATTGTGACTCTTTTTTGTAGATATAGCAGAAAAATAATACTGTATAACAAGTTCAAGTTCAGGTTATTTTATTTTCCACAATATTTTAAAATATACAGGAATATCATATATATAAAACATTATAAACATTAAAATAACGACTATTAAAAATTCAATAGAAGGTAAAATAGAAAAAAAGAAGGTAAATAAAAGGTAAAGAGAAGGTATTACTTACACGGTTAGCAGCGATAACAATTAGCAATAAAAAACCAAGAACAATAACCTAACTACCGTCAAATTCACGTTTTATCTCCTAAATTATCTAGGATTCTATTAAATTCTATTAAATTTCAATAAAACCACAGCACAGCCAGCATTCATAAAAATGAAATTCATAGACATTGATTAACATAAATTGATTGTGATTTTTATAATTATAATTAATTAATTAATAATAATTAATTATATTATAATTTATAATTAATCAACAACGGTACACATACTGTTCACATCCATCCATAAAATTCATTTAGGTACAGACTTTTGAGATCCGTTTCTGACAAATGTCCTTGCATTGCAAAATATATTTAAATAGTCAGAATTGCGGTAATTGCTTAACTTCCCTATCTTCGATAATATGAAAAAAAAATATCAAAAAAATAAAAATTAAAAAGTTAAAGTTACAATAAACGCATACCTACATAGAAAAGAATGTTCTGGTTGAGAATAATAAATACTAAAGCTAATCAAAAAAATGACTTACGATGGCTGTTAGCATATTTAAGAAAACTGATAAAGATCTTCTCGCACAGATTCTAGGTCATGACTTGAATATATGTAGTCACACCCCGGATGATGACTCGCTGGCATTTGGATGAGACCCAGCACTTTGTTCAGGCCGCTCTCAGAGAGCCGATAGACCCATTACACATTAATTTAAAAACGCACCTCCCGTGCCTTCAATTTGTAATAAATCTACATGCTCGCGTCGCGTCGGTGCGGTGATCGCGCGCTTTGTGCATCGGACTGGGTGGAGACACTAGGATATGTTTCATCTGAGAGCGGCGTCCCTCAGGGCGCGATGCTTGGTCCGTTCGCGTACTTTATTGATGGGTGTATTTTATTAACGGGGCGTGGATAAGGCCGTTACGTATACGTGACGTATACACATACATATACGTCTATTATATCATTTTTCCCCTGCACGGACAAATCGACGAACGAAAATCATTCCGATTGAGTCGAGTTTTTAATTCCGATCGCCATTTAAGGTACTCTTATCGCGGACTCGAATCGATGTTTAAGACTTCATTTTATCTTTGAATGGAAATTTATTAAAGGTATTCATTTTCATAATATTCCGTTTATGCAATTTTATTCACTGATAATTTAACCGATAGTTTATAGCTTTAACTGCTGTTACGAAATCAAAGGAGGAAAGACATCCAGTAAGACGATTACAGATATTTACGATTATTAATCATTTAAGATGTAAGAAAAAATGTAGATGATTTAAATTAGGAAATTAACTCTTATGGCATACAGTTCGATAACTTAATATATTTGTTTCGATAGTGGTAGGTATTTTTAAGATACTTCTTAATAGACTATAATCAGTAAGTATATATTTAAATGTGTATATTTTTGTATTTGTTTTTTATTTTATTACCTACATTGATCTAATTAATCACTATATCTACATGCTCGCGTCGCTAATAACTAGATCTAAAAATAGGATCATAATAATACCATGATATTTTTCACATATAGTTAAAATTATACAAAAAATATGTGTATGCAATGTATGTATGTATGTAGTGAATAATAAATAGAATATGGGTATGTGAGACGGTTGGTTTGTGTGAGGAAAATGTTCATTATGTCGTAACTGTGATTTTCATTTTTATTTCGTTTTAATTTACCTATTCGTATTTGTAGCATTACTCTACGATAACGCTGCTTTTTGCTTTGATTTAACGTTTAATGGTGTATGTATACAGTACAGGAAGCGTCTAGTTATCTTTAACCCTAAACATGTCTATTGCAAGGGAACTCCTCAATTTAGGAAGCATTCGTGTTCCCCGCTCCGATGTTCCGTATTCAGTTCAAAGATAGCATCTCTTATCGGCCATGTTAGATCTTTAGGTTCTATCCTATTAATTCATCTCACTCCAATAAATTTCGCAATCCACTCACTATCGTGTGTCGTAATAGGGCGAGGCTTTAGTTAGGGGCCCCTTTAACAACAATCGACCGGATAACTTACGAGTACTTTACTCGTTTCATTGTCGAAGTTAGCCGGGTAATATATCACAGGTGGATTATGTTATTAATAACACGTACCTTCAGTTCAGCAAACATATATGCGGTATTGTATGAAGAACGCCGAAATGGAAATGGGTAGATTGTTTTTGGCATTGAATATGCAAAGTATCTACTTAAAAACTCCCAATCACTCCACAATCACCACTCCAAAATCAAATTTGTAACTGATTATAACCTTTACACAAATCTTAAATCGAGATAGATCATCTGACTTTTTACAAATATAATTCGAATAGATCACAGTGTGAATTATTCCAAAATGATCTTTGAGCAGTTTTCGATTTAACTGGCATGCAGTTGAATATTCATGCAAGTAGTTAAGTCATCCTTAAAAAGTTCCAATCCGCAAGCATGAGGACTAAATTTAAAAATTGACTGACTAAACATTTTGTAGACACCATGTATTTTTATTTCTCCATTTGGTGCAGTCTTATAAAACTTTGCGATGCAGTCCAAAATGGTTTGTGATGACAAACCTTTACAAATCAAATAATTTTTATTTTATTAAACAGTTAGTTTAAATAAATTTATACAAATTACAATATTGCGACGAGGACACGCTAATAATTCCTCGCAAATGAGATTACTATACCGTCAACACTAGGCCCGTTCTGTGTCGGTATAAAATTATGTACAATCGACTTTAATGTAGCGTACGCTTTTTTTACAGTTGGGCTATTATACACAATCGCGGGCCAAATCAATAGAAAAATGCTAATGCAGTGGCTGTTGTAGCTATCCCCCTGCCCCCCCCCGCCCCCCGCCCCTGCAACTGCGCGATTTACAATCGAAATGCTATCAAACAGCGCCCAGTTACGAGCATTCCGTCTATCTTGTCCTATACACGAGTCTCCCTCCGCCCGCTGCAGTCCGCCCGATTCCAACCTGGATGGATAAGAGCCATTGGGCGGGGTCGACAACATTTATCTGACCATTTAGGATATTTAGATAATCGATAGGAGAAAGCAAAAACCTCTAAATTTCAAAGCACTAGTAAAAACTTGAGTTTTCATTTCTTCAATAAACTACCAAAACGAATCAGAAACCTTATATTTATTGATGACTTCAAAAAGGCAATGAAAGAATATTTATTAAAACGAAATTTTTATAGTATTAAGGAATTTTAAATGTTTTTTTTTCCATTATCTTGAGTTGTTAATAGTTGTTTTTAATGTTTATAATGTATTATGATATTCCTGTATATTTTAAAATATTGTGGAAAATAAATAACTTGAACTTGAACTTGATTATTTTTAATCGATTTAGTGAAGGTTGAGACTATAGTCCCATTAGAGAGCGGATTCATCTGCTTATTCTCGATAATCAGCTTTGGAATAATTAAGACTCATGGTGAAATATTCACGAGTAGTATTAACTTGACCTACCCGAACACAAAAAGCTTTACGGTAAGACTTTATCATCGGTCGAAAAATTTAAAAATAATTTCGTACACTTCGGTTGTTAACTTTTTCAGTAAATTTATGTACATATCATATACCAAAAAATTGTGGTAGGTGTATTCATAATATTAAAATCGTGAACTAAATGATTGATGGATAAGATTTACCTGCTCACCCCGCACGAAAATTCAACCCAGTAATTAATTAATACCATCTCTCATATTGATGGTATTGACCAGAAATATGATTAGAGCTAGATCCAAATATTGTTAATTTTATTTACGAAGTGATGTTAAAATATTTATGGAAGGTAATTTTTATGATAATGCAAAATATAATTTTTCAGTGTAAAAATTACGCTAGGTTTGTGAATCGCTTTGTGAATAGGTTTGTTTGTGGTCGCTTATTACATTCTGCAATCGTAATATTTTGTTTTAATTTATGTAATTATTTTGCGAAAACGATTTATTTATTTATTGTTTATTCGAAAAACCAACAGTATAATTTAAGAAGAAAGAATGGTACATACATACAAATGGTTTGTAAAATTAACTGATGACAGGTTTTCGCAAAAGTACAGAGATACATGTAAAGATTAAAATTAAATTAAATTACACTCGCATTAGCACTCTAAATACATTTTAATTTTGAAACAATATTTTGAAATAATGGTATGTTTTAAAAATAGTCAGAGGCCAAAGAAAAGAAACTGAAAATGATGTCCAAAGATTACTATTTTATTATTATTTTTTTTTTGGTTTTGCTAATTTAGTCTGTTTTTTGTATTTAAGGTAGGTAGGTATTTATTATAGATATTCTTAGGCTCGCGGATCACGGGTTTCCGATTTGCTACATTAGCGATGGACGTTTGCAGCGGTCACTCCGCTCCTCCCTAGACTTGTAAGGAAGTAGACTTGATCACGGAATATGAGAATATTTCGCCGGTGACTTCAGACCGACGCGGCACCAGGGCTTAGAGCAGGGCTTCTAACAAATCAAAAGATAAGATTGAATGCAAAACGAGGCTTGGTCCGGTTTTACGGCTGACCGATAAGGCGACCCTAATTTACGAGTTCAGTCTCTACTATAATAGGTACCTAAAACAAAAGCGCATGTGTTGACTTGACTATCATACTTAAATTTAACGTTTACCCCTTAATCTCAACTGACTAAATATTAAAATCCTTTAGTTTTTTCTTTTTTTTCTTTTCTATTCGTTTTATTAGGTAGGTACTTACATAGAATCATATGTATAATAAGTTATATTTGATTCAGGTATTACTCGTATATTAATTAATTTAAAACAAAATAATTATGATCATCTCTGGCGTATCCTACAGAATTATTGTCACATACATATATACATTATATTTATTTATAGTATATATACGAGTATATCTCCATTTATATGTAATCATATAATATTCATATTTGTGGTGTAGGTATAGTGGTGTGGTGTGGTGGTGTGGTATATAGTGTTTCTATTTATTATAATATGCGTTTTATCTTTCATACGTTACCTATACTCCAAATTACCATATTAAGTTATTTTCCAGATAACGTTAGAGTACTATCTAAAAATAAGTGTATATAATAAGTGCGACTTAGAGGAGTTCTTAATGCCGCCTCGTAGCAAATGAACCTGTATTGGACTTGGTTAAGAACTTGAGTTGAAAAGATTATCTAGATATAATTGAAAAGTAATCTTTTTATCCGAAAGAAACATGTATGGTTTATTTATTTTCACCCTGAACTATGCGCGAAAGGGATTACGTTCAATATAATCGTTTGAACGTAATCGTAGATTAGTAACCAATAAAATATTTCCACCTGTTCGTATCAGCAATATCACCGGAATATGTAAAAATACCTGCTTCAAAAGTGGAAATGATGTAATGAATAAAAAAAAAGATTTTTATCTGACACAATCCTATATAAATGATTCCAGTACCTCAATGATTTTCAATAAATTCACCAAAAAATGATTTTCGCGTTCAAAACAATACAAATAAGCCTTTTTCACAAATTATAAAAAGATATTTTAGTGATTTACTGTCCTGTCCGCTTATCTAATCTGATAATTATCATCAGCATCTGCAAATAAAATTAAGATTTGCGTTTTTTAAAATATAATATCCGCACAACACATACGGTGATAGGTATATATTATTAAAAAATAAACATATACTCGTATATGCTCATATGTGAGAAGAATGAGAATCGAATACCTCGTTTTTTTTTAAATTACCAAAACTCTACCTAATACTAAAACGATAATAAATAATTAATTAATTTTTTTTTTGTTTTTTTTTATAAAAATAATTTCTATGACCTAGGTTGTCGATTGTGGTAATGAAGCGTTAAAAATGGTATGACCATGTGCGGAATCGAACCCGCGACCTTTGGGCCAATAGACGAACGCCTTAACCACTAGACTACCACGATCTCATATCACATATTACATAGTTTCATAAAAACATAATGGTGTATATGCAAAATAAGTGTATTAAGTGGATATATTGTTATGCCTTTTGCATTCGGCACACAATCTTCTAGAAGACTGATCGTGCATACTCGTACGCTTTGAGGCATCGGACATAAATCGCGAGTCGCGCCGCGCGTCCAATAATTAATGAAAGCAGCCGCAGTCGGACTTTGAAAAATCGTAAGGACGTCCACTGCGCGGGCGCAGGCTCTGGCGCAGGCTCTGGCGCAGCTGCCCGCGCGGATCGCTCCACGGCCCGATCCCACCTACGGAACAATCGCTCGCCATCTCGTTCGTCCGTCCATCTCCCTCACTCGGCGACCAATCAATCCTGATCCGGGCCCAGATAGAGAACGTGAATAATATAATATATTACAACTAAACGCGTGTTTCTGTGGACTGGCCAAGCCACGCCCCAGACGCTATTTATCTTGGGCCCGCGAAGCCCTCAGTCGGCCCTGTAATTATGCAGTCACACGATCGAAGTAACGTTCGCTGCGTCACGTATAACGCGTTTTGTTTTGCTGCATTGGTGGAAATATATTGTTGGCGTTCAGTGCTCACGCTGGTGGCTCCAGAATCTCTGCAGAGGGCTCATTCGATCGAAAGATAACTTAATCAATACCTTAGGTATCGTCAGTAATAAAAGAATATGTGGCTCGTATCACCCAGGCTGAGCAATATGGGCAAGATTGGCTGCAGTGGCGGTATACAAACTGCTTCATTTGATTCGATAAGATTCTTCCTTCCCCAGAGTTTCTGAATTTGTTTTTAATTTAAATTATAGTTTTGATACCAATATTTTAAACATTACATGCAAGCTACAAAATAATACCCTCTCATTTATGATCGCTTATTCGACACCAAAAGATTGGGTAAATACTAGATAGTTATATTTAAAATAGAATAAATCAGTATGATTCCACGTGTATTCCCCGGAAATCATCAATTAATAATAAAAATTGCGAATTTATTCAAATGTTCAATAACCAGCATTTTAAACCATACTTAAATCTAAAATTCTGATCGTGTCATACCTACTATTTTTGTTATTTAATTTTTGATATATTTATTTTAATTATTTTATATTAACTTAAATACGTACGTGTCCTTACACGTTTTTCTCTACTTAGAGAAAAACATATCTTTTAAATAAAACATAATCCAACACAGATTATAAAGTAGGTAACAATGACTTTTGCTACAAGAAAAAGAATGTTTTATAAAATCGTTTTGAAATGATTTTCAATAAATCTTCGTCGAAATTTTCCTAAAAATTTTTTTTTTATAATCTCAACAAATAAATTTTATTAAAAAGGTTATATGTATTATATAGGCCACTTTTTAAGATATTACGCACGATATTAAGATATTTAAGATTTTGTAAAGTTTTTTTTTTAAATAACTACACAAAAATAAGAGCATATTTGCAAGGTAATAAATAAATACCACAATAATAATATGCACTTGGTTTGAAACCATTTTTTTAAAATTATAATTATAATTTTCTTTAAGTGAAAATGTAGTTAATATTATTAAATGCATATTTTACCGGCGCAATGGAAAATAAATTAAAAATAAACACAATACAAAGCGGTGTTGCCAATAAATATTAAAAAAAATAACTCTTAAATGGTTTAGAATCGAACAAATATTAACTTCATGTTCTCTTCCACTACCACCACCACCACCACCTCCTTAAATTTTGTCTACTATTTATTGGACAACTTGTATAATCGAAGCCTGGTCTTATATAGTATATACATAATAAGATTTTTGCAGGTTTTTCATAATGTTACTAAGGTTTAGCCGATCTTATTTAGATTTTATGTTAGGTATTTAATTACCTTCAAGCGTCGCACCGTACGATACTTCGCACAGCATCTGTGGTAAATTAAAAAGTAAAAAATAAAAAATTGCAGCTGCGGTCCATCGCTCTGGCGCGCCAGTTATTTATAGGAAATGGAAATTATAAATTATTGCGTTATTGTAATCAGAATGGGGCGGGCGGGATGCGGAGGCCGCCCCGGCAATGATATATGAATGTGAGAAGAGTGAGAAGAGTGAGATGGACCCGGCAGGCCACCGCGAGACGGCTGCGGGCCCCGGGCCTGCGGGCCCCGGCCCTGCGGGCTCGGCTGACGGCGGCTCAATGGCTGCCGACCGCACAAGCGAAGCGACACATTGACGTTCTTCATTTCACAGTGACTTTGTTTCTTCCCTCTTCAACTTTACTGCATGCAAGACTTTCGCGAAGAGCTGGGTAACTAAATGGACAACCTTAGCAGGGCCGGGTGCTTGCCTGAGGAGCTTGCCGGCTCCGAGTAATTACCAAGTTCGCATGGTGTACCCGTGGAAACAGCACCATCTTTGTTTTTACTGTCCTTCCCTTTTAGGGGAAGCCGAGTTCTGGTCCCCTGCCCGCTGGTAATCACCGGTAGTGTTCTGCCTTACACTCTTAGATAAGGAATAAATTGTAATTAGTTATAAGAAATGTAAATTATTGTAAAATATAATAAATGATGGCTAACTTTGTTCGGGCAGATATAAAGATTTTGATCTTTTTAACTACCCGCAGCAACGGCTAGTCTAGTAAGTTCTTAATTTCAATAAGAGCTATTTTGGGTAGACCCCCTGGAAAAGAATAATGGCGAAGTGATCGATAGAATTCAAATACATACCTATACGTACGGGTCAAGAGCATTAACCTCATGGCCACCGAAACTATATTCCGCATTGATTAACGTATACCTTATCACCATATCACTACTTTTAACCTTTCATGGGTGTTCACGCTGAAAAATATGTCAAGTTCCGATTTAACCGAATAGTTCAGTAGAATCATCATTTGTTGTGCCTACTGAACTTTAGTTGGCCCAACGGAAGTATAATGTAGTGTATGCTTATATAACAACCTGCTTGATATATATACAGACTGCACAAACCATTTCCTGTAGATTGATAAATCGTTCATCTAACAAAACTTTCATAAAACCTATATCAAACAATCTCAGTAGATTCAAATGAAAAGTTGCGCACATCTTACAAGACTTCAGTAGTAGACTCGCAAACACACCTGGCGCTACTTGTCTATTGCTCCATTTTATTTCTCTGCCGAACAGTTCGGTAGCTCGTACAAAACAGTTTGTTTATGTGTACCGGAGTTCGGCTAGACGTACCAAACTTTGGTTGAGCCTACTAAAAACTTTAGTAACGGTAACCAAATAGTCTGTTTAGGTTACGAGAGTCGTTTTGAAGATCGTACAGGATTTTTTACTCAGTGCATGCATATGTTTTTAGGCTCAGTAGCATCTACTCGACAACATAACACCATTAATAAAAACTCGGCATCAATCATAAAGGTTGCTGACAGCAGCTTTAAGGATTAAAAATGAACTCTGGATGAACAAAACTCTTTTCAATCGAGCCTGTCTGAGTGTTCTTCGAGCAGCTGAATAGTTAACGGGTCCCCAGATGAGCAACAACGCTTGGAAGCCTCCACGGGCCATCGATAACCCTGAAGCAGACATGCCAATAGATTATAAGCTCTCGGTTCAAGCCGCGGTCAGATTGACCCGTGTCATGCGATTTGGCTGTAAATAGCAGCAACTGCCGGCTGAGGGTCAGCGAAGGTGCGTTTTCATGGGTGTAAATATATTATATATATATTTTAATACTAAAATATTAATACCCTTTTCTCACATACTCTGTTATACTCGTATTATTTAACGCTCAAATTATTTGTCAATAGTATTATAGTGTGATAATTTAAAATAAATTTGCATAAGTTGGTCATTGATCAATACTCGCAACATTAAGAAATATTACCGAATATTATGGAAACATAAAACTATTTTATATATTTACTGGTATTTAGTACTTATTATATATTTGTAATTTAATCTTGAATCTAAAATACATATGGTTTATCATGGACCTCACGATTTTTTTTTACTATATTAGAACTGTTTCAAATCAATCTACCATGATCTAACTCAACAAAATAACGCCGACTTCAATTTGACGCATATTTTTTTCTTTAGGTTTCTATTATTTATTTTTGACATATAAATAGCGACCGTTTATAATGAAGCAATATTGCTATTGGACCACACTTATTCTCAGATCGACTATTTCAATTTTAAAAAAAGCTAATGACGTCATCGTGGTATTACCTGTTTATACATAATTAATGAAATTATAAAGCGTAATGTGAATTACAGAGTGTCTCCACGAAAATTCCTGGAGTTAGATAAATTACTTGCTCAGATTTATTCAGATAAACATATATTAATGATAAATGTGACAAGCTTTAGAGCCTTAGAAGTATCGTGAAGATTCTAAAACATGGTACAAAAAATTAAGGGGATTGATAATCATATTTTATTTAGAGATATAACGTAATCTGTAATGGAGAAGTCTATGTTTTTAAGCTGTTATAATCGTAATGAGAAAATACATATAGTTAGCGAAGAAAAAAATGTAAATGACGCAGCATTTAGCCTTTATCTTAAAAAAAATCTGCACGCAGTCAACTGACCTGCTGTGACGTCATAAGACTATGTCGCGAGCGCGAGGCGGCGGTTTCTCGAAGTCTGCTCATAGAGTGTTGTAGTTGACGTCATTGCCGCGCGTGAAATAATTTCAACCCAGTAAAAATGTAATAATTCTTTTATCACTAATAAGGAAACCCTAATTTCTAATGAACTTTAAATACTTCACATTGAGTCTCCAGAATAGTTAATCAAAATGAAGGGGCGCTTCGAACCGGGTATGCTGCAAAAACGAAGACGTGATGTGGAGGATTTTGTAAAAATTCATCCGTAACTAATGTAAAAAATATGTTATAAAAACACTCACCTGGTTTATAATTTTTATATTGCGTGAAACCGTACCTGATGGTGGTTCGTGGTGGCTTGATTGATAATCGGAGTGTATGTGACTTGGTCAAGTCACGTGACACGCTAACCATTCAAACACGCTAATTGCCTGTAGATTTTCTCATGATCGATGCAGCCAAATGGACGTTCACTTTACGATTTAGCTTTTACAGTAATTCATAATAAAATGGTACTAAGAAAACGAAAAAGATTTAAGGATTATTTAAATATTTAGGTAAATCGCAATCCTCGTAGAAGTCTGAAAGGTATTTATTTATTGCCTATAATTTACCTGTGCAAATCCATATTATGTATTAAGGTAATTAATTTAGTTTAACTCTAGTGCTAACCATTTACCTAATTCGATCTAGACCCGTTTGTTCGTTCTATTCTATTATTTATGGGTAATGTTATACGATACGATTTAAGAAGATGGAACCAATTTTATAAACTAATAATTATTGAAAAAATAGTTTAGCCCTGAGAAGTTGAACGATAGAAGTACTACTACCTATTGTAGTGACTATTCATATTATTATTTTTAATAATTGTCTATTTCGTTTATCGTTTTTAATTTGACGCTATAAACTTTACTAACAAGCATTCTAATCATTAAATTTAATAACGTACGACATACAGCCATATCTTTCTTTTATGGCGCGAAAATATAATAGGTTCGTAACCTATTCGTAAACTCGTATGCCTTTAAAATATCTCATACATGTCAAACGTGTCATACAATATTGAATGGAATGAACTATTTTTCTTTTTTAAATAAATGCTATGACCTAGTCATATACAGTTATTTCGGGCCCTAATCAACTACACCAAATATGCCTGTCCTAGAGTCAGGGAAGATGGTGAATGAAGCGTTAAAAATGGTATGACCATTATGAATTATTTATTATAATTTTACCTAAAACGATTATCGATTTTACATAAAACAGCGCTGTATTTAAATCAGCATGCATTAAACTCAGCGATGCAACTATTTGTGAGCATCGGTATTAATTTTCTATTAAACATTCTGGCTCTATAAATTGCTTGGAAACTTTCCATCTCTATATAAATATTAATACTGGCAATACTGTTAGTACTGTGACTTTCATATAGGTATGTTGGTCAAATGTATATATTTATATATAGAAAGAGAGTAGTAGTAGTAGTCATTTTATTTATAATTTGAGTCTCAAAATACTATTTTTTAGCGACACCGGTTTAGTTGTCTGTATAGATCAATACTCATGAAAGCAAAATGAATAAAAATACATTCTGTATATAACAGTAACTATTATTTTATGTAAAGCGATATAGATTAACGGTATTTTTACTTTGTTTTGCTGTATAGAAACCCTCGGTTACAAACAAATATAATGTGTAAAGTAATTTAAATTAAAGACGATTCCAATATGTTAATTTTGTAACCAAAACTTTTCGTGTAATATATTTATGTATAACTTCTATGGCCATCAGGGCAAACCAACAAATTCGTTACTATAATAATGTTATTGAATTTCAATTTGGCTAATTGTATTGAACTTATGATGAACATTTAAGCCAGATATACCGCTATGGGGAAAAACTGGTTGGGACGCGATTAATCATAATAATTTCATAGCCAGAGTAATTTCTGAGTTGTAAAGAGTAATGGAGAGGTATTTCATGGTCAGGAGTATGTCATCCTGAAGCCAACCCCCTTCCCCAGAACCATATTTAGGTCAACTACTAAATAGCATATAACAAACCTATTACAGGTGTTGAAGGGTTAAAACAAAATAATAATAAATCGCTTTAACGGTTGTAGGTTTAAATCCACACATCACTAAGCGAGTTTAAACACTTGTCCATCTCCATCTCTCATAAAAATAAATAACTAAACAAATCTAAATTATTTTTTATGGAAAGAAATAAGATATTAATGATAGTCTGATCATATCTTAAAGAGTTTTAACTATTAAGTGCTTACATTATATATGGTACCTATATATTATATTTTTACTAGTATATGATATTAAAATTTATATAATATTTGAGCCAATTGACAGAAAATCAATAACAAACAATATCATAAATCATCGCTTGATCTTCACGCCCCAGAGATTTTTGCGAGAGAGTATAACAAAAAAAAAAATGGAATAACTTCATGATTTACCGCAAGCTTTTTGAGTCAACCCGCTCAGCCCGAAAGACGGACATTTTTCCGTAATTTATTGGCTCGTCTTCGTTTGAGGGCGGCGCGGGGTCCGAAAAGGAGCGCCGGGGTAGTTTCAACATCCGGTTGAACACAGACAACGTGACTTTGCGATCGGATAAATAGTTTCTTATTGAGTTCGTTCAAATTTTAATCAGGGTTTCTTCATCATATTTAATAAATATATTAACCCGTGTACCCAATCGAAATGAGTGGTTTACTTAACGTTAAAACGAGTGAGGGCTAATTTTAGCTGACATCGCAATGGAGTGTGGTCATAAAATCAGCATAATTACATCAGATTGTTGTATATGGTCAATTTTATAACTACAGCGACATAAAAATAGTAAAGCACATAGAATAAAAACATATGTGGTATATGTGTATTATTAGTTTTATGCTTACTTATTGAATATTAACATAGAAATCTTGTAGATTTATGGCCCTTACAGACAACAAAATCTGTCGGGGCCAACGGCGATCGATAAATTAGAGAAAGCTACAAGAAGTTGGATCCTACAAATTGTGTCGTTTGTAAGGGCCTTTATGTTTGATAGTATTTATGTTTGATAGTATGTAGTATTGTATGATAGTGTCCCAGAACGATTGAGCATCTTTGAGGAGTTGAAATGATGGCATGAAATTTTCATAACCTAAGTTTTTAGGGTTAGTATTAACCCTAAGTTAATTAGGGTTAGGTTTATGATTTCCTATAAAATGCATGGTCGTAGAGGATTTTTTTATCCCTACATATATTGTTTAACATTACAGTGTTTATTTCATTCTTGAATGTACTCGTATTTGCATATCTATAAAAAGTTGTTTATGTTAGCTTTTCCGAACAAAAGAAAAATACTTCATCGTCATTTATTTATATATTTATTTACATTGGTACTCATTCATACTACATAATAGGTACTCGTTATAAAGAAAATTATGTTTAACCGGGATCAAACATTAACCATTGTAAATTCATATTTTTAACTGCATTTAATGGCTGCTACTTTGCGATATGGTCCTCTATTCATACTTCAAACTATTTTCCCAGTTGCATTATAATTTAAGACGAAACAAAAAAAAATATTGAAGGCTTAAAAAGGAAAAACAAAGGCAGTTATCCATATTGACCGCCATTTTGAAATGTGAAGCGTTTTCCAACGCCTCTTCAAACTATACAATTTTCATACTTTTATCACTATTGGATACTGTTTTTTTAGTTCAAGCTCCTCCACTATTATGTGAGTCGTAAAGAATCAAAAGCAGCAATCTACAGTAAATATGTTTTGCGGCAATTTAATAAAAACAATTTACACGTAGAATAAGTAATATCATCAATATATTTTAATAACCTGTTGTTTTTAAAACTGAGTCTTGCAAATTGCTGTTTTTTTTCAATATGTTGATAATGATGTCAGAATAAAATACAGAGGTGTAGGCAAGTAATCATAAGTAAATTAAACGTGGCTACAAATTGCTCGTTTTGATTCCAACCTAATATTTTAAACACTTTTTATAGGGTCAGATTGCTGTATTAGATTATTATTTCTACCTTTAATTTGTGGTAAAGATGAAGGTATTTTTTATATCATTTTGGCAGATTGCTGCTTTTGATTCTATATATGTAATTTATAATATTATTGTAATATAAGGTATTAATCAATAATTCATTATTACTGTTTCGAGTTCAATGGCGCTTCGATAAACGACATGGGTGCGATTTCGTTGTGTCGAATTCCTTTTATCTCTCTCTCTCTCACTCTATACACAATATACGAAAATATCATAATAGACGACCGTCCAAAAAGCTTACTTATGTCAAAAGTTTCAGCAGTAAATCATATGAGGGAGGCCCGCTGGATGGCGCTGCTGGTACTATCTGTGAAACGCAGGACCCTCAGGCTGTACCGGACAGGACCAAGATAATGCCCCTCAAACTACCAGCCTAACGTGGTTATTAATAGTTCTTTGCTATACGGTTTTAAATGATAAATAAATATATCGGGAGAATGGTTTAATAATTAAGGCCCTCGACTACTGGCCTAGATTTTAGGAGTTCATATCCTCACAGACACAGTTTTGTAATTAATATAACTAATCTGGTAATGCGCGATAATTACGCGTTTGAACAATATTTTTTTTTCTTTACCTTACTACCCCTACCCTAGGGGTACCCTAGGGGTACTTTACTACCCCTTACGGGCAAGAAGCGATGTAGAATATAAAGGAATACAAAAGTATTGGACTTATAGAGATATACAGTAGGTACCTCTACATAAACTAAAATGGCACTTAGTAAAAGTACGGATTTGTTGGAGTATTTTGATATGACCAAAATTATTAAAATAATTTTTATATGGATTTTGCCTTTATTAACAATATATGATTTATTATTAAAAACTGCATTTCTCTATAAAATTTTGCTTATAATTTATGTTTTCTCTTAAATAATTTCAATTCCTAATAATTAAAAGAAGCTAACGAAAATATAGTTATTTAAAGTTAGTAAATAAAAAACGAGCTAATGGATACATTTATTTGGAAAAAATATATAAAAATATAAGTTGTTTTCTAATATTTTTATTAGGCATTGTTCATAATAGTGAAATTTATAAATAACAGTATATATCAATAGAGACGATATATTAAAATTCATAATGGTTTCCGAGAAAAAAAGTGTAAACTTAAACCGATAATATTATACGGTTCTCTTTATAGATAGGTACCACGGATAATCGAGGTGTTATGAACGGCTCAACGAAGTAATTGGCAGCGCATTAAAAAATAATAATAAATTTAGGGATGCTTTATTTTCGATTTTTTTATATAATATTTTACTTATAATAGGGAACATGAATACCACTATAAGTCTTCGGCAATGGTCTCGGGGCATCCTGTATATGTATACAGCTAATTTTAGCTTCGGGAAAAATAATCACATACACATTTACCAATAAAAAGTGTCCAAAATAAATATTTCGCTTAATAAAAATAGCATATATAAATGACAGTTAATATGCACGGAAGTTATTTATTAGGGTCGTGTTTGTGTGTGTGTGTGTTATGTATGTGTAAGGGCGAAAGGTGTGTGTGCGTACGTGCGTGGATAACAATTTGTGTATTATTTCATTATACCTATAAGTAATAACTAACGTAGGTATTTCGATGGTCAAAATAATAATAATATATTTTTTTCATTTGGTTTTATTTACTATAAATACTAGATACTAGACTAGACTAGACTAGTTTAGTTTTTGATACTCTATTTTATGGTCTAAGTATGTTTTAAAACCAATGCAACAAACATAACTTTTAATGTACTCGTATATTACAACTAAATTTTTTTGCGTATGTAGTTAACAATATCGACGAAAAACAAACGCAGACGAGATGGTTCAGCGTCATAGACGAACACGTCTGCGCTGGAATCTGGCAAGAATGTCTATTCTCCTCGGGGTGCTTTCGGGAGGGACGCGAGGCGCCCCCGACCAACTCCGAACCCGAAACAGAAAACATCTCCCATTAAGGCATATGTCAAGGAGTGAAGATTTAGTGCCAGCCGGTCGGACGCTGTCGAGGCGGGCGCTATTCCACTGTTCCAAGGCTCATGGCAGTCTCTCTCTGCACTTCTGCGCGACAAACTTCATTGTTTGTGTGCATTACGCTTAGATTTATTTGCTTTTCGGCCGACTGGCGTTGAGTCATTTCGAAGAGGACGCGAAAAATATTACCCTATCGTACGTACGATTAACCGCGCGGGATAGTAATTACATCTTTGTATCTCAAAATATTACTGTTAACTAGGTTGTTTGCTAAAATTCAACTACCTATTTTAATACCTTACTTACAGTTTACAAAGTGATGGTGAAATTCATTATGCAGTTATAAGCTGATAGTTTACGGTAAAAGGTATTAAAACCCACTTAATGATTATAGTTTTAAATCCTTAAAATAATTAATTGTAACAAACAAAGTAAAAAAAGAGGATATTGGTGAGTTTTGATTTATGTATTCGAACATTTTATTTTAAAATGTTTTAGAATTATTACTAGAAGGAAGAATTAGCATCTGATATACCAATCATACCAACGCGTTACCAAAAATAAATAAACTTTTCAATACTTTTTTTTAATATTGTCAAAAATGATTCATCTTTTCAGGCGATTTACAAATAATTTTTTATCCTAATTAAAATACAAATTATAGAAAACACGTTTTAGTGAAGTGTAAAACCTTAGATGAATACGATCTCCAGACACAATTCCGCAGCTAATGCACATATTATGTATGTACAAGTGTCACATTCACATCACCACTGCCATTCATTCATATATGCAGGCCAACAAAGGCTTCGTCGGCGCGCCGAACAATATTACATATAATCTGTCATGATGACGCGACGCACAATGGCGTCTGATTGATATGTGGTGCTACCTGTTAAATTTGTTCCCGCGCGTAATGAATATCTGTCAAGATAATCTGAACTGTCTGGAAGGCGTCGGCTGATGGATCGACGGGCATAAGTTTTATTGGCTGCTTCCGTTGGGCACATAATAAAAAGGTGATTTATGCACTTGCTTGTCACTACATTCGGCCGCGAGGAGTCGCTTCTAATAATCCATACAATTTAACATTTTATACATATAGCTTAACAACAAAGCTATATTAATAACAAAAACCTTATTGTATAAAAACAAAGAACCAACATCCACTTGAAAAAAATACGGTCGGTTCCTACAAATAGTGTTTTTGAGTAATTTTCATGGACAGTAATATTATCTGATATGATTGGAACTAATAAAAGTTTTAAAAACGCCTCATTTTATACATTTACAAAATCGTTTTTTATCTAAAACACAATTTTATTAAAAAATACAGTTAAAAGTTACCAATTTAAAATTTATTTTGTCAATTTTTGTACCAAATTATCGACTAGAAATCAATGAACTGATCATACAGTAGAAGTATTGTTTTTTTTTTGATATTACGGTGGTTATTTTTGTTATAACATTATATACTAGCTGTATTTAAAGTCATCACAATTTTTTTAAATTATAATGTATACATGTGTCTATACTATATACACAACACAGTACAAATAATACACGTAATATTTATGTATATCTTTAATATTCATGTTATATACCTTTAATGATTGAATAATAACACAAATGTATTAAACAATATATAATATAATTGCCAAGAAGTTACGGAATCGGTTTTAAGCCATTAATCAATTTTTAGGTTATTTTGATCTTAGGAATTAAACCGTGAATTTTGTTTTATGACATCTTCTTAATATATATAAATCTCGTGTCACAATGTTTGTCCTCAATGGACTCCTAAACCACTTAACCGATTATAATAAAATTTGAACACCATGTGCAGTTCGATGTGCACTTGAGAGATAGGATAGTTTAAATCTCAAATTATAGTCGCAATTTTAATTTATCGCTAATTTTTTGTCCGTTATTATTTGGCAGTCATAAAACTGACAGATGTCGATACCTTTTTATTTTATGGGCGATTGGGAAGAGCGCGTGACGACTCGGTGCCTGTATAATTTTATTGAACAAGCAGAGGAAAGAGCAATTGTGATATTATTGGAAAATTTTTTAGAAGATCACAATCAACTAATTCAATTGATCAAAAGAGTTTCGCCACGACTGCAAAATGACAATTATCAAATCGTCATATTTTAATTTATTGCTAATTATTTGTCTGATATTATTTGGCAGTCATAAAACTGACAGATGTCGATACCTTTTTATTTTATGGGCGATTGTGAAGAGCGCGTGACGACTCGGTGCCTGTATAATTTTATTGAACAAGCAGAGGAAAGAGCAATTGTGATATTATTGGAAAATTTTTTAGAAGATCACAATCAACTAATTCAATTGATCAAAAGAGTTTCGCCACGACTGCAAAATGACAATTATCAAATCGTCATAAAAGCCGACAAAGTACCATTAGGTGAACATGCTGGTAGATTCAACGCTCCAACTGTTGATGAGGTTGCTGTTATCATGGTTGGTGATCCAGTTGACAAAAGATCTATAAACATTACACGGCGAGACAACACTGTCAGTACGATTTCGGATCTACACCGTTCATATGACGCACTACAATATCCATTGATATTTTGGCAAGGACAAGATGAATATCACCTTAATATCAAACAGTATGATCCAAATACCGGTAAATTTGACAATTATCTATTTACTTTCTTACTGTATGTATAGATTTTAATTTCGTATTGCATTTTATTTTTTATTTTTTTAGGTGATTACAGAAATAATAAAGTTAGCTCAATGAACTACTACGCACACCGAATAATGGTTAGACAACATCAAGACAATTATATCCTTCGATATCGTCAGCTGTTCCATCAATACATTGTTGATATGTATGCTAAGGTCGAAAGCGAACGCTTGCGATTCCTTCGATTCAACCAGGCAAAACTACGATCGGAAGAATATATTCACTTACGAGATGCTGTTGCTGGAAACATCGATGGAAATTTAAATCACAATGACATCGGTAATGCTTTCATTTTACCTTCAAGCTACATCGGCAGTCCACGGAACATGCAGGAATACATACAAGATGCGATGACTTACGTACGTCATTACGGCCGACCGGATTTATTTATTACATTCACATGTAATCCGAATTGGGAAGAGATACAAACTTTACTATTGCCAGGACAACAAGCCATTCATCGTCATGATTTAACTGCACGTGTGTTTAAACAAAAATTGAAATCCTTAATTGATTTTATTGTTAAATATACAATTTTTGGTATCACACGTTGTTGGCTGTATACGATAGAGTGGCAAAAGCGAGGTTTGCCTCATGCCCACATTTTGGTTTGGCTTAAAGATAGAATCCGTCCTGAAGAAATCGATCAAATAATTTCAGCCGAAATTCCAGACCCATTAATTGATCAAGAATTATTTGATATTGTCACCAAACACATGATCCATGGGCCATGCGGTGTTTTCAACATGACGTCACCGTGCATGGAAAATGGAAAATGTAAAAAAAACTTCCCAAAGCCGCATACGAATGACACGATCACGGATATTGATGGTTATCCAATGTATCGCCGCAGAAGTACTGAGAATGGTGGCCACACATTTACAATGCGACTGCCGAACTTTCCAAATCAAGTTGAGTTTGATAATCAGTGGGTGGTACCATACTCACCACTACTTTCAAAAACTTACAAAGCTCATATCAATGTTGAGCTTTGCAGTTCTGTTAAATCAATTAAGTATATTTGTAAATATGTAAACAAAGGCAGTGATTTGGCCATATTTGAAGTAAAAAACATAAATAAAAATGACGAAATAGCACGATACCAAATGGGCAGATACATTAGCAGCAATGAAGCTATTTGGCATATTCTCAGCTTTCCCATCCACGAAAGAGATCCTGCTGTCCAACATCTGGCAATACATCTTGAAAACGGTCAACGTGTATACTTCACTGAAGAAAATGTTCTCCAAAGAGCGTTCGAAGCTCCGAAAAAGACTCTAACTGAATTTTTTACATTGTGTCAAAAACCTGATGTTTTTGGCCAATTCGCGAAGACATTGGTGTATGGTGATGTTCCACGTTATTTCACATGGAACAAATCCAGTAAAAAATGGGAGCCACGGAAACAAGGAAAACCACATCCTTCCATTACAGGCATATTCAAAGCTAAGACATTGGGGAGACTTTACACGGTACATCCAAAGCAACGTGAGTGCTTCTATTTACGTTTGTTATTGGTGAATGTTCCCGGACCAACGTCTTTTGAATTTTTACGAACAGCTAATGGTCGAGTATTCAATACATACCAGGATGCATGTCGTGAACTGCAATTGCTAGAAGACGATAACCATTGGGACTTAACGCTTGCTGATGCTGCGTTGACATCAACACCGAATAACATTCGTCAGTTGTTTGCAATTATTTTGGCGACATGTTATCCCTCGCAAGCACAAACTTTGTGGGAAAAATATAAAAATTGTATGACAGAAGACATCTTGCACCGAATTAGACAAACAAATCAATGCCAAAACATAGATTATACACCAGAGATGTACAATGAAGCATTGGTCTTGATCGAGGATTTATGTGTTCTTATTTCAAATTTACCACTTAATCATTATGGTATGCCATCACCTAATCGTCCAGCCACCGACTTAGTCAATACCGATTTACAACGAGAAAATCAATATGACCATGGAAGTTTAGCAACAATTATCATGAACAGTGAACCATTACTGACAGCAGAACAAAAAATTATTTATGATCGGATTATGCTGGCTGTTGCTGCTGAACAAGGCGGTTTTTTTTTCTTGGATGCACCCGGTGGAACCGGTAAGACATTTTTAATATCGTTGATTCTTGCCAAAATACGGTCGCAACAAAAAATCGCATTAGCATTAGCATCGTCAGGCATTGCGGCTACTTTACTGGATGGTGGGCGAACAGCACATTCAACATTCAAGCTGCCATTGGACGTTCATAATAAACCAGATGCAATGTGTAACATCAAAAAGAATAGTGGAATAGCTGCAGTGTTGCGGAAGAGTTCTATAATAATTTGGGATGAGTGCACAATGGCACACAAATATTCACTTGAAGCATTAAACAGAACTATGCAAGATTTAAACAGCAATAATAAACTTTTCGGTGGTGCTATCTTACTTTTGTCTGGTGACTTCCGGCAGACCTTACCGGTTATACCTCGCTCTACTTTCGCGGATGAGATTAATGCATGTTTGAAACAATCATTCTTATGGCGAAGTGTTGAAACACTTCGATTGACCATAAATATGCGAGTACAATTGCAAAATGATCCATCAGCACTAATATTTTCCGAACAACTACTAGATATTGGGAACGGTAAAATAAAACTGCAACCAAATACGCAATGCATTAAACTACCAGACAATTTTTGCACTGTTGTTCAGGATAAAACTGAATTGATTCAGAGTATTTTCCCGGATATACAGAATAATTATTTGAATCATGAATGGCTTAGTCAACGGGCGATTTTGGCAGCCAAAAACGTTGATGTTGACGAAATTAACTTCCAGATACAACAGTTGTTACCAGGCGATCTGATGTCTTTTAAATCAATCGATACTGTTGTTGATGAAAATGAAAGTGTAAATTTTCCGATTGAATTTTTAAATTCATTAGATATCCCTGGAATGCCACCACATAATCTTCGATTAAAGATTGGTTCCCTATTATTCTCCTCCGTAATTTGAATCCACCTCAATTATGTAACGGTACGCGTTTGGTCATCAAAAAGATCACCGGAAACATTCTTGAAGCAACCATTTTGGCTGGGAAGTTTAAAGGAAAAGTGGTCCTGCTGCCACGTATTCCGATGATACCATCAGATTCTACCATACCCTTCAAAAGGCTACAGTTTCCAATTCGTTTAGCTTTCGCCATGTCTATAAATAAATCTCAAGGTCAAACAATGTCCATTTGTGGTTTAGATTTGGAAAATCCATGTTTTTCTCATGGGCAACTATATGTTGCGTGTTCACGTGTTGGGAAACCGTCGAATCTATTTGTGTTAGCTAAAGACAGGTTAACCAAAAACATTGTGCACCGATTGGTGTTAAATTAAATTGAAATTGAAAGTATTTATAATTCAAAAAAAAAGATATTAATGTTTAAAAGTTTAAGACTGTCTGCCTTGCCTACCTCATTCATGAGTTTAAGCGTCACATGTTATTTACTGTATTATACTGTAATATACTTATATTTGTTATAAAATTAAATGGAAATAATAAATCTAATAAATTTTTATTTTTTACCTATTGATTTCTGCTTAGTATCAAGTGTAAGAACATTTTAATTAATTGTGTTCAACGTACTTCCCCTTCAAATCTCAATCCAGTGAATTTGTATACCAACATCAACATTTTCGTCTTTGTTCGTAAATAATTTCATTGTACTAAAGGGTTATAGTAGTAGAAAGTCAAATAAGGAGATCACCATATTTTTTTACAAATACCATCTGTGTGAAAAAGCATAGTGGACTCCGTGACTGATGTTCTCTTATTGTTCCTCTTAGATTGTTTACTATAATGTAATATAACAAAAACTTTAGCCACAGCAACGCGTGGCCGGGTCAGCTAGTATCAATATAAAATAAAAATAATAATTTCTAGTGAGTAGGTACTCATGCCTACATAAGATGATATTTTGCTAATTTACGCTTGACGCAACTTGGTGAAATTAAAATTGGTCTATCCCTAAAAAAATCCCTATCGTATGCATAAATAACGTATGCATAAGCCGGTTAACAAATAACGGAAATGTGACATTCATATTTTAGTCGTAATAAACTGTCCAGATTGTCACACGATACACGAAAGATCGTAATTCCGCAAGGTGCATATCGATACCGGGGGGGGGGGGTAGAGGGAGGAACTTTGGAGATCGCAGCCAACCGCTGTGATGCTTGATAGCTTCATGGGATTAACAATTGATGATCTTTTAATGATTTATACAAAATTATCTCTTTTAGCATCCGTTTATTTTGCTCTTTATAATTTAGACTCTGATGATACCTATCGATAAATAATCAACCCCATCCACCATCATTAATTACCAATAAACAAAAATATTATTGTTTGATATAGTAATATTTACAAATGTTATTTTATTTTAATATTGTATATAAAAAAAATACCACTGTCCGCATTTTGTATTGTTTCAAAGGATGTCTCGAAGAAAAGGCTGAATGTTGCATCCATCTCGCCCCACATTAATCGCACCTTGCTTGATACTCACTCGTACGAGGCCTTCTTACAATATAAATTATGATGCCTTCTGGCGTCTATTTTTCACCGCTTTTGTAATATTAAATGAAGTGGACAAATTGTTTCCTCCTCTCGCGGACTCTCACTTCAGCCACTAGCAACCACATTCCAAACGCCCGCAGGCGCCGGACCACAAAACAAATATTCGACAACTTTATGAATTTTAATACAAGCGCAACGCTCTATCTTAATGATTATTACTAGATACCAGGGCATAGTAAAAATACAAATAAAAAAAGCTTATAAATATCTTCAATATTTGTTTATTAAACGCCCCCTCTTAACAAAAATGCCACCATAAATTGACCATTTTCATATAGTTTATCCTACCTTTAATTACATTTTTAGCGAAAATGTATGTATCTTAAAACATATAACACATGTTAACCGTAGTTAAATTGAAATTTTAGTAAAATTAATGTACCAGAGCTTAATAAACCAATAAATCACATTTAAACAATGCATATTTTTTATTTTTATATACGGTAATTATATGGTATGTATTTCTTTACATATATTAAATTGTACCTTTTTCAATCACTTCCAAAAACGCTGCCTTTTCTGTGGTGTAATTTAAATGATTTTTTATTTTTTACAGAATTTTTTTACGTAAGAATATGTAGTGCAACAGTAGGTATAATAATAAATTATGAATATCCACTGTCATAGTATTCACTGTGATGATGGTATAGTGCCAGAATGTAGAATTTTTGAATTAAAGTAAGATTGAAATGCCCAAAATCACAAATAAATAATATTTTACTATCTGACATGTCTGGGAGCGCAGTGTAAACAGTCTTGTATTATATATATTTGAGGCCATTTGTTGCTTATAATCACATAATCCGACACATCAATATTAAGCGCCGTTGAAAATATATCAAGGCGAAAAATGGAAAAATGAAATATAAAAAGGCCAAGAACATAAAAATAGTTACATATTAGTTTCATTTGAATAATATTATTATCAGTGACTGGTGCTCAAAAGGCATATTGTAACCCACTGAGGACGCTAGTACGGTTGGTAGGAAAAAAATATGAAAAAAGTGAAAGGGAGGTCGCGAGAGCTTTCAATCTCCCTGTCTCACTTACTCGGTCCCTCGGATCCGGCTGTCATAAGCGCGACGAATTATGACCGAAACGTCACTCTTTGAAGTCTGCAATTTTAATTGATAAAAAACAGGCGACGGGCGGAAAGAGTGACGCTGTAAGACGCGACGGCTGACGTGATAGAGTGGGAAAAAAGACCTTTAAAATATCTTTGATTAAAAGAGTAAAATTGAAATCTGAGTTATTGGCAGTGGTAAATAATTGCTATGACCTAGGTCATATACAACTATTTTGGGCCCTACTCAACTAGGCCAAATGTGCCTGTGCTAGAGTCAGGGGAGATGGTGGTAATGAAGCATTAAAAATGGTATGACCATGTGCGAATTCGAACCCGCGACCTTTGGGCTAATAGTTCAACGCCTTAACCACTAGACTACCACGAGCTCACGATTTATTGTAGTGGTAGTGTTTATAACGTAAAAGTTCTCAATACCTTCAAAATTTAAAAGGTTTTTTATTACGAATTATGCACAGAATTCATATATACATAGAGCATGTAAGCTTTACATGCTCTAACTACATGTAAGCTACCGACCTAACCTAATCCCAACCTCGCTCCCGAATGTATTTTTCTATTTTTTAAATTTGGAGGAAACTCTCATTGGCTTTATATTTTACTTGTTTTTTTTTTATTGTATTTTACTTCTATATCAGCTGTTGTTTCCTAAAATAAATAAGTGCCACTTCATGAAATATTCTTATTCTTCGGGCTCCGGCGGGACAAAATATATATTTTTTTATATTACTTTCAAGCTAGCAAATTTAGATTCTGGTGGTATGATATTATATAACTTATACCTTATTTACATACAAGTATATTCGGTCGTAGTAAATAATGCCTTAGTAGACCTTTTCATATTTTTTCAGTCAAAATTTTTTATTAATGTATTTTGGCCCTTTTTATTTCAGAAAAATAATTGTGATTTCAGAAAAGGTCTGAAACATTATTTAAAATTTTGTTAGCTTCTACCTTATTGGCCAATGCCCGTATCCCTGGATTTCTGTTAAACGATGTTTTTTTTTTAATTTTTAATAAACCTAAAAAAAGACATATGATATGACAAATATTTGAATAAATATATGTTTTAATGAATAAAAGTTCCTCTAGAAGTTGACAACCGAAAAGAAGAGCTTTATTAAAACTAAAATTTAAAAAAATATGGAAAAAAACCTAAAATTTATTTAGGTATCATAATTGAATTAACTAGTACATTCTCGCTGTATTTTCTTTTTACATTACAGGAATTACGTTAACTTAATTTGTAAGTATTTTGTATTTTCTTTTATTTCATTATATGCCTGTATAAATTAGTTGTATTTTAGTTAAGGTTACGAAACAGGCAGAAAAGACAATGTGTTGGTTGCTGGATCTATTTGTATATATTTATCGATCAAAAGTTGCTTTGGCAACGTTGAAATTGAAAAAAAAACAGTGTAAATATATTTATACTAATGCATCGAAGCAAAAAAATAAGAAATATTTAATGAATATTATAGGTATGTATTAAATATCGATATTTCAAATGTATGTTTCTAGGTATGTAATTATTGTATAGAATACTTCCTTTTGCTATTGAGCGTACATAATATGATAGTCTCATTTCATTTATAATATGATAGTTTTATTTTATTTCAAGCATATGGTAGTTTTATTTATAGCTTAATACCGTTTAAAACGTCGCGTGAACGTACTAAATAAATAAATAATTTCAATCAGGTAAGAAAGGAAAAATAAAGAATATACCTATTATTTGACTATACCTGTATTTGTATCTTTGTCTCTGTTTGTTCTTAACCATGATCGCTTCAGATCCAGGTTCTTGATTGTTTATTTTTGTGCGCATTCTCGATGTTCCAATAAATGTCTTTTCTGACATTTTATTGTTTTATGTCCTGGATCCGAGCGCTTGTTTATGTTAAGCACGTTTGGAGCTGTCATATGAGAGGACATAAAATACTTGATGCTGTCAAAGACCAGGCCAATTTTATTGTGATGAAGAAGACAATGTACCCAAACGTAGCTTTTGATATCGGCGTTTAACACTTCAATAGCTGTACACAAATAAATGACAATAATGCTGTATAAAAGGTTCACAGTAAAATATAAAGTAATAATAATGTATATATATAGAATTTATTTAAAATCACTACTATCCTTTCAGGTCCCGGCCAACAGTCAAGCATTAATCAGCAAAATATATTGGAAAAATATTTGCCAATTATCCACTCTAAAATAATTAATTAAATATTTCCATTGCTTTCCACGAGGATGGTTTGTCGAGAACAGACAATTCGGGTCGATAATAAGGGGGGGGGGAGGGAATAAGTAATAACACATTATTTTAAATAAAACACAAAAATTATGATAATGAGTACTTTTAAGTTTAGCACTTCTTCCTACCTTTGCAGAATAAAACGTTGAAATCATATTATTACGTTTATTTATTAAATAACTTAATGATATTTTTTGACTTTTTTTTCTAGTCCTATTTTCTAAGGCAGTGCAAGTGCCGCGCACGACTTCTCGAGACCGCGGTCCGGAAAGTGTTAAGTTTAAGGGGCCAGCATTCTTGACCCATGCTGGGTTGTCTCATTCATAATCGGCTGGAGATGAGACGCAACACTCCGTGTAGATTATATTGTAACACGAAAGCGATCTCGTTGCCAGTCAAACATTCGTGAAAATGTTATTTTTAACCATTTTCATTTTTAATAACGGTTAATTAACTACCAATACGTTCTTAACATGAGAACAATAAATAAGTTTTTAATAGTTTTTTAATAGCTTTATTGACTATATTTACTTTGTTATTTATTATCATTGGCTTACATTTTGATTGATACGCTTCTAAGTGCATTTTTGACTGGATCCTTAGTTTTTTTTAATTTGGCAAGATTAATTATTAATGTTTGATGACAGTACTGAAAATGAGCCACTGAGTTATTCCCAAAGACGGGAAAATATTACCATATATTGAAACCAGTTCATTACGATGTGTACCTGTACGTGTTGAGTAAATCAATACAAATAGTTAGAAATTTCCATTGCTAATCGCATTTATTTATTCACCATCAGCCATACCTAAGTAGGCTAGCTACCGAATGGTCCAAGGTAGACTATAATTAATATTGCAAAATTTAAAAACATATTGGTCAACATAAGTAATACACATATATAAATATTAAAATATAAATATTTTGCATACATATTTTAACTTCTAATTATTCACTATCATAACACGTAATCTAAGTACATTTTACTTTGCCCAATTTTAATAAGCTTTGGATTTTATGACAAGTTTTTTTTTTAAATTAAATATTTCTTTTCTGTTGCTATGCCTTCATCCAGTACGTTGAAAATATGGTGGGAAAACATGCTTTCAAATTCGTTCGCGTTAGGCGTTCCAGACATCTTGCCACACGCGAGTGGCGGTTTAAGATCTAGACGTGAGCTTTTCATCTCATGTCCGCGTCGTATTTCGATGGGGAGCGGCCAGGGCCGCACTTATGAATGTTTTAATGCACGCGCCCCGGCGGCGCGGGCTGCACGGGGGCGCGGGGGCGCGGGCTGCACGGGGGCGCGGGGGCGCGGGCTGCACGGGGGCGCGGGGGCGCAGCCGTCTGCGCGCAAACACGCGCAGGCGGCGCGGCGTGACTCATGACTGCTACGCCGTCTGACACCGCAGATTATTACTAGTTTTGGAGTTCCGCATGAACTTACACGCACGCCTAATAAGGACAATTAGAGTACACATTCCCATGTACTCTATATACAAAATACACGGTTTTTGATTCCCATTCGTCATTGTTGCAGGTTGTCAAATTCGCGTGATCCCCTTCCCTGATGTGACTCCACACAATTTGCGATTTTAAATCTAGAACTAATTTAGGCTAAAACAATATTTCTTTAATTTAAAATCCATTCACATAAACAATTTATTTGAAGGTTTAATTTTTTTAGTTTTTAATATTCAGTACCTAGGTACTCAAAATCTACTAAAATGTCACATACCAAAATAAATAAAGTTGTTTACGGATGACCATATTTATTTAACAAATTTTATGTAGATATCCCACATTTAATTACTCTTCCGAATTTCGTCATATCGTAGGTCGTTATCTGATCGCTGCCACTAGTGCCATCTTTAATGGATTTGGCCTACCAATAGCAGAAACATAACTCTTGAATGTTTCTAACAACTATCTAGATTCTAGGTATTATTAGCCTAGCTTAAATTACGCTCCTCGCGAATCACCCGACTCGCAGTTGTCGGTATTGAGTGTTATAAATTCCGTTTCTCACTTTTAATTGGACTGATTTGCGAAAATCGCAATTAACATAAATGGTACTAAGTACTTACCGCGGATAAACGCGGGTAAACGTCATCTGCGGTGGACCGGTGGAGCAACTGGCTGTCATCATTGCATGCTATACGGAGTCACACGCAGATATTTTTTCCCCCTACATATAATAGAGCAACAAGTAAATGCAATACTCTATTAAAGCAGAAAAAATACAATATTTTGTGAAAAACGTGAACTGTGATAAAAATATCTTATCAATAGAATGTCAGCCAATCACTAACCATTCTTATAGTTCTGACACTAGACGGTTAGCTGGGTGTTTATCATTTCAAAATTCTTTTTATTAATTATAAAGAGGAAATATTTTACAATATAATGGGAACAATATAGCTATTTATTTATTTATAAATGTACAAAAAGCGATACAAGAAGATAATTCTCTAATACTACGTATATATGGCCAGAAAAACGTACCAAATATAAAGATGGTTGAGAACACCAAATTAATAAATCACTTAGACAATGTGAACCCTAATAAAGGTTTGATGATTACTCAACTAGACTTTAATTTGTTTTAGAGTGACCATCGTTTTGTTCCCGTAAATCGTATGAAATAGTGCGTTATAGTCTAAATGTAAAGAGAATCACACAACTAATTCTATTCAGTAATGCCATTTATATTATATTTTATTATACTGCCGATACAACATTTCTTAAATAATTTACCAGAGAGAAAGTAAAAACTTTTCTGTCCAAAGGCACTTTTCAATTTATTAAACCTCGACTATGCGTCGAGGTTTAATAAATTGTAAAGTAAGACATGCCCTGGTGGAGCATGGTCAAGGTTTAGAGCTGTATGTGTATCCTTCACTGAAACATTTTGCAAAAAATGAACTATAGCTGTATTGATGTATGTTTGTCTGATATTCTTTATTTTTAATTCCGTTATTGCAGTGTTACATTGCTTTTTGTAATAAACCTAGCTTATAGCATGTATAATTTGGTAGTGTTTAATGGTCGACAGCGCTGTATAATCCAAACTGTCCTAAACACAATAGCTATTAGTAAAAAGTTTTCACAAAATTAGGGTCACCCATACATTTTTTGGGCACCCTCTTTCCGCGGTATTACACATAAATATGTAAATAGAGTTGTTAGGTTATAATTTTACTATGAATTTGACAAAAGCAATAAACGGCATTCGCGGAATGGTCGTGTGCGGAAGTAAACCCTGTGTTCCAGTCGTCGGATGTGTCCGGCAACTCGTTAGATAGAGCGCCGACGCGGCTGACACGTAGTCGCGCCAAGTCCTCGCCATTCCACGTTAGAATCACGCTGTGGCCATGCGATTAAATTAAACAATTTAATATCATAATCATTAAATAAACCTTAGCCTTCCCACATATTACAATTACATACACATATAATATATAATTAATATAGTAACGTCATTGAATGATATGAGAAAACAACTAATTTATTATTAGGTTTAAACGGCACTTGTTATAGCCTGCTGTACTCGGTACGTGAAAGGAAGGTAGATAAGAATAGCAAGTCGTTGAAAAATCTCACATATCCATTCAACATCAATCAGGTCTCCATCGACACATTTTGATGTCTGTTTAGGGTGTTCTGGTTAACCACAGTTTCCGATTAATTGCAATTATTGAAGCGTCATATTTTGTAGGCCGAGTGACTTTCGGATGAACGTCGATTAATAGTCGTAGGCTGGTACATTAAGCTCGTTGCGGTACAGAATGGTAATTTACGGTATTCCAAAAATATACAACGCGTCCCAACAGCATTCCCGTATATACGTACCTACTTTTAAAAGAAAATATTTTAGCAGCAAAAGTTATGAATCTTCATCGTGTAAAAGTTGTTTTATTTAAAAATGAAAGGGTAAAAATGCGGAAAAAGTATCGAACGACGTAAATCATAAAAAAAAATATCAATTGTATTTACAGAATAAAGTTTAAATGTTGATAAAATTATAGTAGATATGTATAATAATAACATAATAATAACAAAAATTGATATAAAAAACATCTTGTTAAATTTGGTTTGGTTTGGTTTAATTTGGTTTGGTTTTGTTATAAATAAATAAATAAAATAAATAATTTAGATCGAGTATCGTATGGTCACCGCAATCATTTGGACAGTCCTCTATTGGCGTTATCCAATTTTCGTTTTGTTTTCGAAATTGTTCTTCTTCTTGCGAGTCTTGTGTGTCACATCTCGTCGAATTGCCACCACTTCTCGACTTTACTCACTTCTTGGCCGGCTTTTGCGATGAGCGCCATCTGTCCCCGGATGGAGAGGTCAAAATAGTTGCGCTTTTCTTCAACACATTCGACATTTGTTCAATAAGCCGATCCCACACTTACATAGTTGAAGGAATTTCGACCCTGACTAATGCAATTTAAATTTATATTGTATACTAAATTAGGATTAAAAAACATTTCTAAAACAAGCTTTTAATTAAGTGCTTGAATGCGTATACAAAATTTCGTGGACGTACTGATGACCGTTGAAGAGTTCCTTCATCTGGAGCCAATCCTAGGTGTAGAATCAGGTTATGCTTACCATAAAATGCGTTGTCATCGGAAGTGAACCAAAGTGTCAAATTTCAATTCCTTAGAATAAGAGAAAATGGTTCTAATTCAACTTGCAAGATTTGACCTAAACAGACTATAACAAACATTACAAGTTAAATAAAAGTTTGTAAAAATATCAAGATATGTCATTGTTAAAGTATTTAATTTTAAATTTTCATATTTTCAGGGTCGGAACGGAGGTAAATGCCATCTGTAGTAAACTTTACCAAGATATAATGCAAAATTTGGTATAAGCAGTTAAAATTCAGTGAAATGTCCAAAACCAAAGGTTTAACAGTCTATTTGTTTTGCAAAGTTGATTACAATTTTAATCACCTTTGTCGAGTTCGAAGTTTGGCACTCGGCAGAGGAAACGAGTTTGAATTTTGCGAATTTGAACTAGTGTTTTCACTCTTACGCATATCATATCAATATGTTATTACTTTGGGGTAATTAATGTAGATATTACCATCACCTCATAATATGAGAAAAAAAATAATAATTTTATAGTCACAATTTATGTAATCCTATGTAATTTATGTATCCTATATGTAGAATTTATTATATTTTATATTATATTGTGTTTCATATATCATATTCTGGTGATTGTCCCCAACCCCCAACCCCTCCCACTTCTGGTCCCGGCCTCGCTCCCGAATGGGTTTTCTATTTTTTTAAGTTTGGAGGAAACTATTATTGGCTTTGTGTTTTAATTGTTTTTTTATTATTGTAATAACTATGTAAGCTGTTGTTTCCTGAAATAAAATAAATTATAATTAATGCATTACAATATGTTGCTTGAACGATTTTAATATTATTTTCTGAAAATATATTACAGATGACGTTTAAAATACAACTTTCATAAATTCGAAAATCGCATTTTCAACTAAAAGATAAATATATCCAGCCACTACAATTATGATTATATAATTGAAATTTTGCTAGATAAATCAATCAGTACTAATGAATAATTTATTTTTAAAGAATTGTTATTGTTCGCGCTTGACATATTATCGTCGCTTACAATATTTTACATGTTTTACAACAAGGTCTTTTAGATGGTTCGATCCTGTTTTTTAGAAAAAAATATGTTATTGGTTGCCAAACGTTTTATTTCAGTTTACAATATTACGTAAATTGGGAGGAGGTTTACATATATATAGTAATACTTGCGAGAGCGTGCAAGCTGGTGTCTTGTACGAGCCACAGTGAACTAGCTCATACGAAATGTCAAAAAGAGTGGTTTGAAATAACTAAAATTGTGTAAAATTATAATAAATAAAACAAAGAAGTGCGATTGATAGGTTGCCTGCCGGGGCTCAAAAATTCTATAAGGGTTTGCTCACACGACGGTTAGGTCCTGCCAATTCGCCAATTCAATGGTGAAATTCACTACAAGCTTGTAAAATTTTATCCTGTAAAGAATAGAATCGTGGACAACACACGTGCGACTAAGTCCGTCACCGTCACCCGTGAACCGCCTCAGTACACTTCGATGCACTCTATTTTAATTCGATGCACCCTGCGGATTCTTATATTTTGTCTCTTTCTGCGCGAGTCCAAGTTTGTTGCGAACTTGTCGCAGTCGCAAGTGTTTATTCAATGCCGACGTCCGTCGTATTTCCGTCTCTCTCGCGAGAACTTTCAACGATAGATTCTCAACTTAACAAGTACATACGGGTTATAAATGGCCGCGTACTAAGATTAATATTAGTTTCCTTTGCGTACTTCCATTGCGCTATTATTTTCCAATGTTGTCACCATTGAGCGCTCAAATTATATCTTATCAGTTAGGTCGTTTGACGGCAATTGGTTTAGTCGATCTTGACCGTTCACATGACGCGTTCTTATTATCGAAACAGCTCGCTCGCACATATGACGACATCTGCATGCCAGCTCATACCTACTCAATAGATCGTTCGGCCACGGCTACGAAGGTATATAGGTAGGTGTATATAGGTATGCATAGCGTCGCTGTTTTAAGGACACGTTTTAGCTAGTGTATTTCTATAAAGTATCTCTTTAGTGAAACTTAATACCTCTGAGGCTTAAGGTTATTCTTCTAATTTCAATGATTTATTTAGCTAAAATTATCTCAAAAAGCCGCTAGGGAATTAAAATTATAATATAATATTAATAAAACAAAAAAAACCCTTTCACGTTAGAAGTAGAACTAAGTTAATTAAATTAAAGTAAAATAAGGTATACTTTGTAATATTCGTAATTATTTTACTATATTTGTATATTTTAGTGCGTTATTTATATTACATTTTTTTATTTTTAGAACAATATATTTTAGGAATATAAACAAATTATATATATAAAATATTTCTTAGTAAATAAAAGTATATTTTCATATAATTAAAGTATTTTAAAATTTTATTACACAACCGTTTAAAGATGTTTTTGCTTTAGAGATTCAGATCTGCCAAGGAAATAGTTCGTACCCTTTTGATATTAATGTGTGAAATATGTGTTACAAAATACCTTTATTTTAAAAACGTCCATTCAATTATCATAAAGAAAGTCTGTAGTGCCAAGTTTTGAGACGACGAAGGTGCCATGCACCCCGGTAGCCGTCTTGAGACAGGCTAGTACAAACATAAAAAATAAGTATACCATATCTTCAATGGTGAGTGCTTGCATAAGTTGCATGCGTTATTTAGTTATATTGTTTCCGTTTCATTGCGGAAAACCACCCCCGCCCCAATCCCCCCTGCCGCCTTGCCGCCCTAGGGTCGTTCGAACGGGGCGTTGCGACGCTTCCTTTATTAGTCCGGCGCCCGTTGTCACTATTTCATATAGTAAAACAATAAACTATATAAAACATTATAGGTATTTCATGCTTGTACACTTAAAACTGCTTTCTTTAGGAATATTAATTTTATTGTATCTAAGTACAAATGCAGATCAAATAAGATTTACTTGCATACTATTTGAATAGAGTGCAAAATACACATTTAATAAATACGCCACTAAAACAAAATATATATATATATGTGTGTGTAAATAAATAGACGGCCAATTTAAAGTGATCTTGATTTACTGATTATGAGTTATAGTGATTATTATTGATATTAAAATTATGCTTACGGATTATAGTATTCTGTGTGTCGAAGATGATCACATTACCCGTTCCTCGCGTCCGTCCGATGTAAACTATTTATTGGAAGAAATTGCACGCGAATTTTATTTTTCAAAAATTTCAGTTTCATTGAGAAATTCGTTTTATAATAAATAGAATAGACGTTCTGGGCACAATGCAATGTGCCGTTTTGCTACAGGAATATATGTAATTTTATACAATTGTTAATAATTCATCCTGTATAGTTCACGAAACAATAAAAACAAGAATGGTTATGACAACCAGTAGCTATTCTATGGTATCAATTGTCTCTATATGTTGTTTAGTACTAGTAAATTATTCAACCAAAATCTGACATCCTACAGCTAGGCTTGACAGGCAACTTCCACCCAGTAAATTTTGTCGCGTGGCTAGTAATAAAACAACACAGACATAATATTTCAATTTTGTAATAATAATTATAATCATCATTTATGAATAATAATATAATAATTCATTTACATATTTCTATAGTGCAATAGATGAGTTTGTATTATTTTAACTGGACAGTAATAAATAAACAGCCGTGCCGTCGTATTTTTGAAATTCGAATATGTTATGTTAGCGCTCTATCGAACTATCAATGTTTCATTAATTAGTATTAAAAAAAAATTGTTATATATCTATATTATTCGAACAGCCTCCGACGGGATTTAAACGGCTATGGTTGCTTTTCGCCAAAGTACGGTGATAGTAGCTTCTTGTACATGAATTAAGTAATGAAGCTAAAATGTAACTAGTTTTATTGAGTGCAAATAATATAAACTTTAGGTACAAAAACGTAAAAATAATGGGGTTTTCCACAAACCAAAAATCGCAATAACCTTCGACACTTGAGTGCATATTATAGGGCAGCGAATGTTCGCAGAAGGCGAGATGCGACTGCACTTGAAGTGGACCGGACGGCGGACAAGTTGAGTGGTCGCACTGTACGAAGCAGTTGAGATGCGTTGACCGGAATCGGTCCCGGACTGCAGCTAACGAAACCGACTCATAGATAGCTAGTATACTCATACGTATTACTATATTTTAAAGAGTACTTTACTATTTTACTAATACACAGGAGAAAATGAACTCGTTTGTGTCGGTGTCAAGTGAAGATTAGGTTTTCTTTACGCACGTTAGTTTGACTCGGAACGTGTTACAAAACACTGCACTACACTCATCTGCGCTGTTGTGCTAGAACTGGGACGGCTTCGCTTCTGCAATAGTTACATTCAACTTTGGGGTATGAATATACCACGATAAAAAGTTTCATTTATAAGTGGTGAATAGTATACACTGCTTTTTCGTTATACTCGCGTTCATTTTTCAATATTATTTCGTGCCAACATCGTTGTAGCAAATCGAAATATTCAATAAATGTTATTGCTGTATCCCATTGAGGTTTTCCTCACAAACCTAACTCGTTTTATACCTTGCGTTTAAGTAGATTTTGCGTAAATAAGTTTTACTTCAGTAGTAGTTATTTTTCCCCTTTTTTTTAATTTTCTTCCACGTGCAGGTACAGGTAGGTACATAAAATTATTAAATCGGAATAGTTTATATATAATGAATTACGCTCCCAATTTGAATCCTAAGTACGTGACACATAATTCAAGTAGTTCCACATACATTCCTTAAACACATGGATCGTAAGTCCTCATCTCATTTCAAAAAATTGAATCCTTGGCTGAAATAAGGGCTAAAGCTGATGATAGCATATCAAAATAATGTCAGGTGCAGTTAACTGTAGCTCTCTCTACTTGGGCTAATGCATCTCAGGGTACCTTCACGTGTGTCAAGAACAAACGATTTGCTAGACATCCCACGTCGTAGAGCCAATTATGAGCAAAACGAATCTATAGAAAGTGTTCAACCTTAAATTTAAAATATCCAGATATTGATATAATTAATGTTAGTTTAGTGACGTTCAAAAAACTTATTAAAAAAAAAACGTTAAAATGAAATTTCCCTTTCTTCTCCCCCCTCTTCACTTCATCTCGTCATCTTGCATTTCTTAGGTTAAACACTAATTTTATATTCTCTCGGTGGAAATAGTTAATTGGTTTTATTTTATGCTTGTAATTTGGTACCATTGGTTTCATAATTTTTAATAAAGATAAAGATAAAATAAAAATTAAATGAAATATATTTTTATTTTATTTTCAGGAGCTACAAATTAATGACTGATTAAATGATGCTGAGGATTGAGGACTAAACATTGTGAGTAGCTCATTTTTTGATACAATTAAATAATGTTTCTATATTAATATTTCTAATCAATCTAACTATATCTTTGACTACCTACCACCCTCATAGTACAATGCAATGAACATAACGTCCTCGTATGAGATTTGAAAAGTTGTGAGCTTCGCATGGAAACGGGTCCTCTCTACTCTCTCCCTCTCTCTCTCTCTCTATAGCAGCGGCCGAAAGAGCTCCGTGACAGTTGGGCCGTGAAATTGTTTCTGAAATAAAATATTTCGGCACACGGGGCAGCAAGTTCTACTAATTCTTTAATTTAGAAACAATTTTAATCTCATAATAATACTAGACAAGAAGAATTTTTAGTGAGTCTTCTTTTTTTTTCGAAAAAAATGATTAAGACATTTCACAAAAAAAATAATTTCTCAGATCTTGCCAAACTGCAAGAAATATCTCTAGGTATGTATTTTGATCAAACTATAATAATAATAATTACTACTACCCACAAATTTAAAAAATACTTCAAATAACGATGACATACCATTAATTACTGTTCGTGTAATGGGATTTTAGTACACTGTTTAATTTTAAAATGATATATGATTTCTTACGGCAAGCCATTATTTTTTTTTTATTCTGTCACCTTAAAAAGTGGTGTACTTAAGTGCAGACTTAGATGACAGATGGATTTTATATCTCTGATTCGCACATATGCCGAAAAATACAAAACATTTAAATAAATATGATTCGCATTTATTTCATCTTATGGCAGAAGATTAATAAAATATCGTCAACGCTTTCAAGTTTCTATCGGTCCACGGGGTCCCTCAAGTGGTATTCATGCTAGTTTAATAGTTATAGCTATATAATCGGCGCATCTTCTTAATCTACCAGTACCAGTAAATTAAATAACAATATTAACATAAAATCATAAAAATCTTGTGTCTACCCACATGAATTTCTTTAATGCATAATACCTACAGTAGTAGTAGTAGTTTACATAATGCATGTACACTACTAGGTTCTTTTAGATAGATCTCTTTTAAAATTAAATAAATAGATAAGCATTGGTCCGGGATTAAGTTTCATAGGTAGGTAGATTTATTGAGAATTTGTGTTAGGTATTTTTTAATCAGGCTTAGGTGGACTTAAATTTTAATGATAATAAATAATTAAAATGGAAATTTAACAGCTTCCACAAGGACTTTACGATTCAGACCATTTCTTCAAATTTTTGTGAGCGATTTTAGAGACTGGGATATGATACATATGATTCGGCTCCACAACCTCTTTTTGAATAATGATTATATATGTTACTGTTTTTTATGCAGGAATAAATATTACTTATTTTTTTAACTATTTCTTAAATGGTGTTAAAAATACACTTTTTTTTAATAACTGTCACATTAATTAGATACTCTTACCTATCATCAGCTGTAGTTTGCAATTTTAGCTATTTTACAAGGTTAGTATTTTATCAATTAAACTTAAACTATCTACATCGCGCGCGGTAAAATATAATTTATATACAGTATGAGGGACTGATTCTCCATGGTGATGGACAACGAAACGATTCTCAAAAATAAAAAATAATCATTTCGAAAAAGATATTATTATTATATTATTAAAAAACTTTGTCTTTCTTCGCGCGCTCGGGCTGTCGTCTCCCGACCTCGCACCATGCATTCAACCGTGTTCTCAAATATAATAATAATTTCTATTAAATTATGAATTCGTTTCGCTGATTAATGTTTGATTGTTGATATAGATTAACCCCTTAAAAAGAGAACATAGAATTTAAATACATCCCGTATAGTTATAGCGTATTATTTTATAACTGAAATAAAATCCTTCTACATGAGACATAATTCAACTTAATACAGCCATTAAGCGTAAACAGCTTGGTCGAAATTGTCACCTAAACTTGAGTTTCTCGGCCAACAGGATTTATATGACCATTGGTCGTATTGTTTTAAGCGTTTGCGACCTGTAAGTATATCGAGCATAAATCTAACGTTTGTATACAAAAGGACATACTATAAATAAAATTCGCTACGTAAATGAAGCAAGTTCTCTGAACAACTACGCTCATCGCACTGACTGAGTGATAGCAACGATAATATTATCAACATCGTTTTTTTCCTGTTTGACACAACTAGAGATACATGGAACTAATAGTAAAAAATTTCAACCGCTACTGTAAAATAGGTAATCAAAAAAAAAAAAAAAATCGCCGTTGGATTTTGATGCGGTAAAAATCAGTGAAAGTAAAATTACCGAAGTACGTTCAGTTTCGGTTAAGAAGTTGCTACAAGCAAGTTTAATTTCAAGGTTGCCTGTCTCTCCGCTGGGTTCTTGATCTTACAGTCGACACACAATACGTGTTTTAAAAAAATAAATAATAAAATCAAATCTTAGGTACTAAAATAATACATATTTACTACGTTTGCAAAAATCTTTAGAGCACAGGAAACGTTTCAAATAAATATAATTTATTATAAAACGTAACTATAACTCGTCGTGTAGTTCTGTGAACTGCAACCATATTCATCATAGCACAATCTGCATAATAAAGATTACGCTGAGAACGAGGCTCAATACGCGCAGACGAGATTACACGAAACCCACCGCCATCTTTGATTTATTGCGTTCAGTTGGCATTCTGGACAAACTCCAAAAGTCCTAATTTATCGCTGCGTTTTTGTGAGCCCGCCAATGGGGTTGGATCACTGGATCACCCTGCGCGTTGTTTATCAAGTATATGTTGATAATTTCTATCGCACCAGGGATAATGGCACGGGAAGATTGCATAGATTTAGAATATTAGCAGTATGAAGAGCATGTCATGAAACCAAAATTATTGCGTCAAAATATGTTTTGGGTAATAATCGACAGCCTAAAGTAAATTAGAAATATTTATTTTTGAAATTTCTCAAATTCAAACTTTCGCGGATATGACGCCTGGCTGAAATACCAATTAAGACTGAAAGCGATGATGCAAACCACAATTGCTTGTAGATACTATCGAGCGGAAAAAACAAAGCACGTCATAACGAATCTATCGGCATTTGCTAAAATAACCCTTCTCTTTCTTTTCCCCCCCATGTGTCCTTTTAAAATATGTACAATTTTATTTTATTTCAAATAGTGTGCAATTATATACTTTTGTGTGAAATCAAAATTAAATATAAAAAAATAAGCATTATCTTTTAAATAAACATTTTATAGCATAAAATGAAAAAACATCTCTTTTGGTTACGAAGACAACTCAAAAAATATTGATAAATCAAAATTTTAAAAATGACTGGTTAATAGTACCTACCAATCTGCTTGGCTACCTTGGCAATAATCGATTATTTGAAAAAAATTCATATTATGAAACTTAAACATTCGTAAGTTTATTTTGTTATTTTTAAATTATTTATTATATCGCTTATAATATGTAGGTTTATATACACGCACTAAACACACACACAGATACATCACACACACGCGCCCCATACATAAACGCACACACGCACACACACGCGCGCGCGCACACTTGTCCCCGCCACAAATGGCACCACACTCTACACGCATGTTTGTTGTTATCAACCATATTCATGTTTGGTACATTTTTTTGGTCATGTAAATGTAGTGTTAGAGAATTGTCTTCCTGTATCGCTGTTATGTACTTTCAAAATAAATAAATATCGTTCTATTATATTTTTATAGAATTTTCGAAACCTCAATGAACATTCTAAAAGAAACTGTTTTTTTTTCAAATACTTTATATTTTGTGTGAATAACTTAAGGTATTTATTATTAATAAGTAGCTATAATTTTGTGAAGTAATATTGTGTATGTACAGTAGAAGAAAATTATAAAATAAGTTCGTTACGTTTGCCAAATAAATCCCTAAAGAAAATGGTTGTATTTTTCAGACTCCTTAGATTAATAGCAATGAAAATACTAACCACTTTTACCCAAACTATGTTCTCCTATAAAAGTGCCACAAGTTGACATCAATTACTCCCTAACAAGAAATGAGGGGTTGAAATGCTGAAACGTCATCCAAAGTCCGAATCTTTTCAATTAATCCAGGTTTTTACGGTCGCCAGACGCTGCGAGCAAACGACGCGACGAGCCGTTATCAAAGGGAATAATGGTAGGACCTAAAATTTATTGTTTTCATCTGCGAGATCTTGCCAGAGTCAAGTTGCATAAATCATGTGTTAATGCCTTGATATTATACAAATTCAAATTTATATCCCAATAAAATTACAAAAGGCAACGGCGCAGTTTTGGGTGATGGGCGGCGGCGGGGTGCGCGGGGCGCGAGGAATGTGCGTTTATCGTCTAAGGGTGGGGGCTAGAACGACGGGCGGGGGGAGGGCCAAGGGTCACAGACACAAAACGTCCAATGCGACGACCGATGAATGAGACGAAAGACATCAGTTACGCGCTTTATGCTTTCTACGACGCGTAAACGGGATGCGAATGCGTCACCGCCGGACAAGTACAACTCACCGCCATTTTGACCTTTTCATCGAACTCAATCATTATTAAATTAATTTTTTGACATATATTAACAATATCAGCGATTTATATACCACTCTCTATTTGACCATCCTCCCAATAAATAATGTTTATTTAAAAGGGTTTAAATAAACATTATTTATTGAGAGGATGAACATTGAGACAGTAAGTGGTTAAGAGAGTAAGTTTAAGATTTCGGTGACGGAAGAAATGAATGTCAAAGTTTTACCTTGTTGCCACGCACAATTTTTTTGGATCGATTTTTAATTTTTCGATTTTAAGGTTTATTGGCGATTGACCGTGTTTAATTTTTCGAAAGTTAAATAATTAAAATAGTTTTTTAGAAAAATCTTTTTAGTTGATTAATCTAAATTAAAGTAGAAGTACTTTAGAAAGCATTTATATTGAATGCGAAGATGAAAAAAGGAGAATTTCCTTTATAAACAGAAATAATAGGAAATGGAGGTCTTTAAAAATTCTACTCCTAAAACCCAGCTAAGAAGCAGAATTTAATATTTTTTATTTTTGTTATTAATTACTATCAACTGATTAAGAATATTACATTTGTTCGTGTTGAAATTTGCATTATGACTGAAAATAATTGTGATACTCTTATGTTAGTAGTAAAATGATTATTATAAAATAAGTTATCCACATACATAAGTACAAGCGCTTCAAAATTTTGTATGAATTAATGACAGTAATCTATTTGTAAGTCTATTGCAAATCCAAATACCCCATATTATGGTTTCATACTATGTAACCACGCAGACCAGAGAATCACATTTTATTGGAGGAAACAGTCATTGCAGTTGGGCAAGTATTTCTTCCAGTTAACCATAAATGTGTAGATAATTATTGTACGGTTATTGCAAGTAACCGCAAAACAAATGATTATAATGCATCATTGCCTCTTCCGTGAGGCAATGATGCACTATCATTGCATCATTTAAATTTTAAATCTTTAAATCCCCTATTATCTGCATATTCAAATTTGTAATAAAATAGGCCGTAATAAATGTAATAAAAATTTGTAACTAGGCCGTTGTAATAAATCTTTTATTTATTTCACACTCTATGACTGTACGGGAAATGGAAAGAGATGGAATGAAAAAGCGTCGTTAGGGATGATGCCCTGATCATAACAATGCTGTTAGGACTTTCGGATACGATTTTGTATCTTTTATTGTCTTCGTGCCATCTGCTGTGTCGTTTTGTCGAAAAGACAATGTAATCCTAGTAATTATATTTAAGAGTAAAAAAAAGCAGAGGTTTCGACTTTTCAGATTTCTTATGTCGCTCGTTCAAACGTTCGACCGAAATATGAACGAAAAAAAAGAAGCTTTTTAGATGTGTAAACATTCATACGCGGACCCCTGGGTGTAGCACATTGCGATTTAGTAGCCATCGTGGTTAACACTCGTGACCGTGACGCACTGACATGCGTTCACGTTGCGAGCCGATACGTCTGGACGGGAAGACTAGTATTTAATTACTAAGCAACTGACATTTATTATCCAAATAGAGTGTTTTCAGCTGCGTTTTAATTAGGGAAGGAGAGGTTAGTAATTATTAGTTAATTGTCATGTATTCATTAGAATCAACACATTAGGAAAAAAATAAATATTCATAATCTATATTTATTCATTTTGCTCTTTTAAGGGGGTGGTTGATTCGATCTACATCGACAACCAAACATTAATCAGCAAAAAATATTAGAAAAATGTTTTCCAATTACGAGAAAAACGAATTGAAAATAATGGAAATCTTTTTTTGACCTTGACCGAGTTACGCACCTGGTTCACGGAGCTGCCGCGCCAGGAGTCCCCGCGGACTGTCCAACCACGCGGGGCGCGATGTACCTCAAAAAATAAACTGATTTTAATGCAATATTTTAGCATGACTAATTTTTTACTTATCATACTGTATATTTCATCTTATTTTAATTTAAAAAATTAAATTAAATTAAATTAACCTAACCTACGTGCACAGATGAACACTGATGTTTACACATCTAAATCGTGAGTCCCAGCACTCGCAGCTTTTTTCAGACCTTATCTCCCTTCCTTGGGAATGCTCTTGGTCTTTTTAAATAAATAACATTGTTTTTGTCACTATAATAATGTGGTTTTAACAACATATAAAAATACATTAAGTGACATTATTTAATGCTTTTACTCGTGTATTGATCAAATTATTTGTTATAAGATTTGCAATTCATATGCATATTTTTGCACGATTAAAACATACCTTTTATTAGGATTATTCTTTACCTATATTTTAAAATGGTTAGTTTTCCTACACTAATTTACTAATGTCCTAAGAAACTAGTAAAATGCTGAGTATATTCTTTAAGGCGTATACGAAACTTTTCAAAAAATATTGGTAAAAAGGGCTTATAAAAAATAATTACATTTTACTAGTAATTAACCAAACCATTATATTACTTATGTTTTAAATTATATATTAGTAAATTTAGTAGTTAAACAATATTTAAAGAAAATCTATAATAACTGAATAATATAAAAAAATAATTATTATATTTAAAATAAAATTTAAAAATACACATTGGATTTTAAATTAATTATTTATTTATTTCATTGATTTATCATCACTTAACGATTTTAAACCCTTTTGCTGGCAACAAAACTGCTTTTGATTACATGTACAGAAATTAACAATATTAGACACACATATTATCACAGGAATAAAAATTTGGTAACCGTTATTTTGACAGATTAATAAAATAAACTTAAGAATGCGCTAATTTTTAAAAGCTTTTTTCTTATCGGCTCATCGATAATGATAATGACAGCAATTATTACAGCGTAACATCATTATCAGTCATTCATTAGTGTCAATCCCCTAGCAGGTGCCGCCATCTTGGGCACCTAATGACCATATTTACGGCACGAATGCCCATATTCGCCCCCGTTGCGCCGCGGCCCAATTGTGTCCGCCGTAATCCGGAATGACGTCTCTCCGGCGTACGTGCAATGTTTGATATTAAAAAGAAGAGCAACAAATTACGATTATAATTCAGGAGTGACGTTAATGGCCCTCCCGGCCAATGGGTGGGGGGTTCGAGGGAGGTTAGAGGTGGGGGGAGGTTAGAGGTGGGGGGAGGGGCTTTTGATATAAAACATGACGACATAGGAGCTGGAGTAGTTCAGCGGTTGAAAAGGCGGCTTTCTCCTAATCGAGGTTCGGATTCGGCGGAAGTTTTAAACACATATTTTCGGCTATATTTAGGCCAGTTTTAGCTATTAATATATCTATTATTTCAAGAGTATATATATCCCAGAAGATGTGCATATATTTATGAATAATAAATTACTCTATCGTTTTAAAATATTACAATTTGCGTATTTAAATTTCGAACGGAGAATCGTTATAGTAATTAATTTAAATTTTGTTTTTAAATAATTGCTAAATGGAATAAATAGTTTATAGGTTGGAAGGGTAAATGTACTGTACCTATTGATCCTGCTGTCTTAGAACTGTAACACTAAAAAAATATAAATAATTCATGGTAACAGAAAATATATAATAAATATAAGATCGTTGCATTCGAAAATTATACCCTATCTTTTTTTATAGCATCACATTTAGCCTAAATTCGTTTGGGAAATTTACATTAATTAAGTATTAATTAGTATAAAAAGAATAGTATTATTATATCTTGATTGATGTTAATATTACAAAGAATGTGTAGATTTAATTATATGTAAACAGATTAATTGTACACAATTATAATTTTTACTTTTCTATAATCACTATATTACTGATACGTAATATGTGTCGAACGTGATCATGTAAGCGTTTGAGAAGGGCTACCATATTAATTCTACGAAATAGTCGCATTCATCGGAAACGTGAGAGCAAATTGCAGATTTTGGCATCTCCTAATGATTAATGCTCTCCATCATCAGCGCGTCTATAGAAGCAGAATGAAACAGATGTCCCTTGTCCGCGACAAATCTATTCAGCGCTCGGTCGATCGGACGGACGAGCTGCGCGCCATTAATTCATCGACCTTGAGATGCTGTCACACGCCACCAATAGATCACTCCTTTTAATCCAGTCACGGCTGCGGCCTTTCAAAAGATGACTGACAAAGCATCCCAGCTCACGAGCGACGGCTATTCCTGCGGCCGACGGAGATGCAAGATTCGCGCCGACGGAAGCGCGACGAGAGACGCGCGCGAGCAGCGAATCCAGGGAGACATTTTTGAGTTAATGGACTGATTTATTGCTTCCTTTCTGCAGAAATATCAGGGAGAAAGGAGGTCGGTCGCGAAATAAGGATCACCAGGGAGAATGGAAGCAAAATCTCCGACGAACCAGAAACGTACGAATATTCCCGTCATAGGGCAATCATGTTTTTAAAACCATTTCATGTGATTCGATGCGATAACGATAGCCTATATAAGTTTCTGTAGTGTTTTTATTTAAATTATATTAGTAGAAATTGCAGTCTGTATTAGTATAATATATATGCAAATATTAATTATTCTATTTTGGGCCAGATCTTATCTGATCAGATCAGATCTCAAAAAAACATATATATCTACATATTTATAAAATACCACAATTCTCGTATGTTATTTTATTCATTTATGACCCTCTGCCTCTGATGTATAAATGTATCTTCATTGAATTCAACAATCCAAAATTAAATATGAAATACCATATTATTACACAAATTAAAAAATATTTTTTACAATAAAATACATAGTTTGTTTTTCCCCCTAACTGGTACTCACATATTTAAACGATTTCGACTAAATTTTAAATTCGTTTGATTAATGTTTGTCGATATAGATCAACCCCTCCCCTCCCCCTGAAAGGAGCAAACAGAATAAAAATACAATTATCAACTGAATCAAATATGTTATTTGGTTGGTCTTACTCTTAAATACCTACCTACTACTATGATGATAGCGACTTCATAAAATAGATCCTGTAATTAAATTCATACAATTTTTTTTTTAAATTATATAGGCGTATCTGAAACGAACTATATTTTGAAAGTATGTTTCTAAGCCTGTCAGCTTTGTTCGTCTGCTTTTTACCTTCAGAACTGCGACAGCACATGACGACAATAAATCACAATTATTGGGAGTTCATATGCAAGCAATAAATTATTGCCCTTTTCGGGCCAGGTAGCGAAAACGTCTGAGAGCGAGATAGAGAAACGCGCGCATGGATGACATAAATGTGTATCTTGAAAAACAAATACTATTTCCTTAAACTTTCGAATTTTCAGATATGTTTTGTTCCACATTAAAAAAAACTAAAATTCTATTTCAACTAATCCAAGAAAAGTAAAAAGAGTAAATAAATGTAAATTACTTTAAATGTAAATTAAATGTAAGCAAATGTAAATTATAAAACAGATATAGAATTAAAATCTAAACCGGATAAAAAGAATTGTTGGAATGCCTATTAAAAATTAATGACAGTGCACCTAAGCCAGATTACGAATGCAAAAAAAAAATACTTTTTAAACAGAAGTATAAAATAATAATAAAAAATAACGAAGAGATGGTGATAACTGCTGGGTAATTTTTGCCCTGAAGTTTTATTTAATAGTAAAAGAAAATAGCGAATAAAATAAGGGCTTGTAAAGCTTATATAATATCCATTTATTCTGCTCTCTAGCTTTTCAATTTTAATCTTTTTCCATTTATAGTGGTTTATCTCATCACCTGAAAAGGGGGCTGTTCATCAATTAGTATTTTTAAAATCGTTTAATGTCCTTCTTTTCTAGAATATTTTTCATTCATTGGGAAATTTAATATTGACCTAAAGAACTAAAGAAAAGTGAAATCAAACCTAGGAGTGAACATGAAAATAATTTTATCCGTTTTTTATAAGGCCTCTGAGATTTATCGTCGGAAATCGACGTCTAAAATTCGCGAACAACCTTCATACAAACGCTGTTCACAATTTACAACGTTGTTGTTAAAATTTGGCATAAAATTATTTCTTATTTTGAAAGAGCTCATCAAAATTTATTTTTGATGGGTTTTTTATTTATTATTATTTGAGCAATTTGACAAACTTTCGAAAAGTCATTCTAGGTGCTTAAATTGTGGCATCTTTGCAAGCCTCATGTGAGCAGACAGCTACCTATGTAGAAAAAGTAACTATTTCCGAGGAAACTGCTTTGATGCATTTTATTTATTAAAGATAAAAGTAATAATATTTTGTCAAAATTTCATTTCGAAGTAGAAATATAGGAACTTATGGTTCTTGGGAATATTTTTTTCGATATTTTGTTTGTATCTGGTTATCGAATTTTCCTAGACGATCAGAGGTTGTGGGGGGAGGGGGAAGGACAACGGATCGTGAACAGCAGTCCAGACGCAGCGCTTTATATCAACTGCTCCGCTCTTAAATTAACTTTTTTTATCAAACTGCCCTCGTTTAGCTTATGATATTCTGTTTGACTATAACATGGGGACTTTTTTCGTTACCGGCACTTGCGAAATGATCCGATGCAATATTTGACAGCCATAAACTTGTTCCCAGCATCCTCCGAGATGCGGTGCTTTTGTTCTTGGCGGGCGTGTTATCTCGCCGTTGGAGTGAGAGAGCCCTTTGTGCCTAACCGCCCCTACAGCCTAAAGCATAACAATGTTTTGTATTTTTTGTTGAAGTATAAAGTCTTCTTTATTTCGTAGCAAAATACAATTATATATATATATAATCAGGTTTCACGATATACCTTCATCAACCCTTTCAGGCGATGAAACGAATATCTTATGAATTTCTGCAAAAAAATAGAATTTTATATTTCAGCAGCTCTCCCAATCAGACTAGTTATATTAAAATAACTGTATTAAGCGTCGCTTAGGTTTTTGGCCAAGAAGGTATGTATTTTATGGTTTGGATTTCACCGCAGTTAGACATTGTATCTTCATAGGGCAAGATTGGATTTTGACTTTCCAATTACAGTTCGTGAACCTTGGGCCTTCCATGTACTCCGCGTATACGTTCGGAGTATGTAGGTCGCATTGGTTGTGTTTGGTCGTCCAGTTTAAGTCCACTCGGTGGTTGCTGGCGACTCCCGGTGCTGTCTTCAGTGTTCTGATGTTTGCTGTTTGTTTATAATATTGAGCTACGTAAGGCATTGATGATCATATAATTGGTGCATTGACTGTTGTGTTCAATCCATATTTTGAACTATATCCCTAAATGCTTTTGGTTGAAGGAGACAGACTGTAATAACACACATGACATGTGACATGTGTGAGTGACATGTGTTATTTAGAGCAACGTCAACCTATTATCAGTCGATTTTTTATATTCTGTATCCTCAAATTTAGCATCCGATTAGCTTAAAGTACCAAAGTATAATAATTACCTAACACTTGACACTACAAATCAATTAGTGTCTACAAACTAGAAACATTCTTCTACTGGTAAATTAGAACAATAAATAATATTAATTTTAATTAAAATTAATTCATCATCGCGGAAACGTAGCTACGCTTAGTTTGTCACGAGTCCAATATAAAAAAAACACCGAAACGCTGTTTGCTGTTTAATCTCAAATTAAAATTATTTATTTTGGCCGTTATTTGGTTAGTTTTGTATATCCTCGGGGCACGTGCATCTTAATCGTAATAACTGATAAGAAGATTCTTTGCGACGACCTGGTAGCGCAGTGGTATAAGCGCCTGTTTCTAAATCTAGAGGTCCAGGGTTCGAATACCCAGTTGGTTAAATCTGGCCAGGTATGTAGTATTTATATTTACTTATATATTATATATTTATAGGTACTATATTATAATTTATTGATCAAATATTAAATATTATGATGTTCCATAGCTACGTCAAGATACTAAACTGCATCTATAAATGATTAGTCTCCTTAGAACAGCACATTGTGCTATTAAGGTGATGCACAAAACTAACGAATTACAATAATTACCAATGTAATTATTGTGTAAACATTATTTTTTTGTGTATATAAGAGTTCATGTAAATCACGATATAAATAAATAAAAAAAGATTTTTTTTCGCCGATGAGAATAATAAGACAATTATACAATTATATTTAATAAGACAAATATTTTATATTTGTATTGAATAGCCCCAAAAGCTAGATTTATCAGCCATTTCTTGATATTATGAGTGAACATTTTATTAGATTTAACTAATTTTACAGCTAAGCGTAATAAGTTAAGGTTTAGGTTTACATTTTATTTAAACAAGGTTTTTTACATTATTTTAGTTATTGCTGCAATAAACGATAACACTGTTTGCATAACTTATTTTCATTAGTAAAATGATTCAAACTAAGCATTCTTTACCAATACTTACACTGAAACGTTATCGAAACCCTATATGTACTTCTAGCTACAACGGGTGTTTCGCGCGAGTATATTTACGCTGAAGGATTACAATCCCTTGAGATTTATTCGGCCCATACCCGCAGTGTTCGTTCCACGTACTTAGATCCCTAGATCGGCGATCTCTTCGATTCGACGTCGTTAAAGTTGGCATTTGACGCCCTCGAGAGACTGTTAAAAGGTATGCTTGCTCCTCATCTCCTTAAACACAGAATGGCGTTTCGATATTACCCGTATATTCAGTATTTTTATGTACAAAAATATAGAAGGTAGATATTTCGATACATAAAAATGTGAACTTTTATTTGTTGTGGTGCATTTCAAATAGATGGTTTTATTGACAGACTTTTAATTAAATATGTTTAAAACATAATTCTACAAAATACATGGAAAAGGAATGTAAATATGTGTGTGAGTATGTGGCTCAATGCAATAAATATCTTTATGCAATTTCAGTATAAACCATGTCTGCAACAAGATTAAAAATGTTTGAGAGTACACGACTTTCCAAGGTTAGTCATCCAAAAACGATGCATCCACGCTGCACTACGGGGACTTTGCACACAGCCAGCGAAAGGGTAGTAGGTAGTCATCAGGTCGGCAGCGCCAGCGCGGGTTCTGTTCGCGCTAATCAGTAATCCCAATCGGCAGTAATTTTTGCCTAACTACACCCCCGGCCCGGGCTCAGGGCGGAGATGAAAGGAGGCCTCGACTGCTTTATGTGGCAGTTTTTGACCCCTCAGGATCCGGGCGGGCGCGCGCGGGGGGCGGATTGAAATATGGCATCGTCGGAAAATAGCGCCGCGAGACGGAGCAATAGATTTGGACATGGCCATTGGCCAGTGGTGTACCATTTAAAATGTTGAACCATTTCTATCCTCATAATATTAGTATGGGGATAGACCCCAAACAACACCCTTACGCATTCATTTTACATTTACTTACTAATTATTGTTCACGCACATACACACACCCACACACGCATGTCTTCATACATAAGCCATCACATATATCCGGAAACACCCTTATTATTTCTTTCTGGTACCCTGGTGTGGTGCCCTAACATCTCATACGTAAATTACTGCACATATTCCCAACATTTTACTTTTATTATTATTTAAAATTACATATACTGTCGAGGTACCTATTCCTCCGGTGGTATAGCTGATTGGCAATGAAGTTATTTTAAAGCCAATTTTTTTATCCTTTTTCTTAGCTGGGAAGGGGTCTTAGGTAATGGTTTGAAGACGCTGCAGTTGAGTTCTCTAATAATACGTGGAAGAAATGAATGAAATTCGACATTCTTTCTCCTAAAAAATTCCTTTATTTTGTAAGAATGGTCTTTTCGTCCAATTTAGAAGGGTTTCTGAAGTTGTTCACTAATGGAGTACCATGCTGGAATGGATTTACAATTACTTAAAATTTATACTCAGAATGCGTCGATCTTAGGATGAGATTTAAAATGTGTGTCATATATTAGTTAAGGTAATTATTATAGCTATAGTATTACATAATTACTCAATATTATCATGAATGGCATGGTAGTAAAGTGATATGTTTGCGAATTGAAATATCTTAAGGTTAACACAGCTGTGATATTGTGCCACCAAAACCTGTTCTACAATAGAACAGCGTTAGAAGCGCGTGTACTCAATTGCTGCATGACGTATGGTTAGCTTTTTTGCAATATATAGTATTTTCTGTTATTAGTATATATAGTTAAAACCATACTTCTAATAGTTATTCTAATAATATAAAATTAAAGGTATAACTTTAATACAATAAGTATTTATTTTGGTACTTATTTATAGAAATGTAATAATGTTTAAAAATTATAAACATTTTTAGTAACTATTACCCTATTCGCAATAGTAGTTTATGAAAGACAAAACCGGGAACAAATTTTAAATTTGGACCAAAATAATGACAAAAATGCTGTGTATTGAAATTAAAGGCAGTGATGTAGTTTTTCTGATGCAAAAGTTATGTATATGTTTATATAGGATTTTTATAACGCCTGAATCCGCCCTATTGAAAAATGCGCCGTTTTGTGATCCATCTAGGCGCTAATTATTAAAAATACAAACAAAACAAAATCGAAAACGAATCACTTGGTGTATTTTGATTTTCAATTTAAACAATAGCTTTTCAGCTGCAACAGCCTGATTCCCTGACTTTTTGTCGTGCTCGAAACAGACGTGTACAGGTTGAATTTTTGTTCACTTTGCTACTTTCTATATCGACAACTATGTAAAACAGGTTCACGAAAAATAAAATCTTTTGGAAAAAAAACCACATACTAAAATATTTATATTGTTATTAGTTTATTTTTTTTGAAGTACATCGCGCATCACGCGGTCTTATCGAAAGACTTATCCCGCTCCTATCTGCGACCAGGCGCAGATCGCAAACATTAAAACGATTTTGATTAAATATCGATTTTCTCGCGTCTGGGAATTATTTTTTGCTGATTAATGTTTGAAAATCGACATAAATAAACCTCGCTCGCAGAGCGTATTAATAGCACCTGTAAGTAGTTACATTCTTGCGTAAGGTGTTGTCGGACCCGCAATTTAATTCGAAGCCCGAAAACGGAACAGCGCTATCGGCGCGCTTAGCAGCTGAACACACAAATTATTAACGCGGCCGGAAATTCTTCCGCCATCATTACGGCACCAGCGCTCCTTCCGAACGTCGAGGGCCACAATACAGCCAGAGAGCGCCGAAGGCATCGCTGCAATTTTATGACAGAATTCACTCAAGTTTTAACGCTCCAGAATTGGTCGTTCCGAGGCGTGTAATGGTCGTCTGGCTTTATAGTTATTGCCAGCCCGTCCAGCCTGTATTATCCCGGGTAGCGGAGCCCTCCTCCGTCCTCAGCTCTCGTCTCCTCCGACTCCTACCGCCCTCCTTCCGGCCTAAATTATTTGCAAGCCCAAGGCGCAAAAAGTCTACGTCCGAACGAACAATTCAAATAAAACCTGGCTGGGGGAACAAAACACACGTTCAAACGGCGCTATATCGCGTACCGAAGACTACTTACTGCGAACGAGATCTTCGCCATACTATCGGGCAGGTGCGCTGGTTCTTTGGTGTGTGGGAGTCCCTTTTTTAGGGCACGTTATGTTTATTTATTTATTTTTTAGCATCCACATTGTTTTTACAATATAAACACACAATTACTATGGCATAGTGGCAGTAACTCGCTTAGGATATAAATGATCCACTGGGGACTAAATACATTCACGAAGGACACCATTTGGACGATTCTGACCTACACATTATTGCTTGCGAAAAGAAGCCTTGCACGATGAACGGAAAGGTGTGAACTCTATGACGCGCTTATTGGCTTTTATAACACAAACCGCAACCTACCATTTTGTATGAGATATTGTTAGCATTTAATTGATCTGAATAAATGATCATACTCATATTTAAAAGTTAAAACAAAAATCCCCAATCTTAGGCAAATTTTGTTATTTTATTTCTAAGTTGTTATACCATGTGTCTCAAATAGCTTAGTTAAATCCCTCTTTCATTTTATTCTAATCATAAAACTATATTTATTTTATATGTGATGTTTCTGGTTTCATAAGCGGGTAACTTTAAAAATTGCTATTTTAAAAGCGTGGTGGTTTTGTTTTTTTTAATTATATTTTTTAATAATATTAATTCCCTAGAATAATAAATTATCTTTAATGTAAATAAACTAGATTACTTATATCTCTCCAAACGTCTTGCATTTTGCATTTGCATTTAAAATTTGCATTATGTAGAATTCAGGTTATGTAATCTATTGTTATAGTTTAACTAAGTAACGTATTGTTTACCTTTACTTGTCGTTACGGCGGTAAAACTTTATTAAGAGCATGTAAAAAAGGCCACTTCTGTTTTTTACATTTTTTAATATTAGACCAAAAGACCATGCTTATATAATAAAGGAAATTTTCAAGAGGAAGAATGTCGGTTTTCATCCTTTCTTCTTCTATCAGAAGATGAAACTGTATATATTCTGTATATAACTGTGTATATTCTGTATATATTATGTGTATATTCTGTGTATATTGTGTGTTTATTCTGTGTATATTATGTGTATATTCTGTATATATTATTTATTCTGTATATATTCTGTATATTCTATATATTCTGTATATAACTGTGTATATTAACTGTATATATTCTTAAAGTCATTATTCAAATAATATGTGTACCTATAGAGATGTGACTAAGAACAAATTGTTGTCTGGCGTAATCATTTTAATCTTGATTGCATACTCTTTGTATAATGACATAATATAATTTATTTATAGAATGTAACTTTTATTTATATAAAGCGTGTACTCGTATTTCACTAAAAAGTTAAAGTCTGCACAAACATAACACCGTAGTTACCTACCTATAAAACATATCTCTATGTTGACTTCAACTTTTAATATATTACTTTTTTTATTGTCTATTAACAATAAGTGATTTTAATGTATTTCTTCGTGGTTATTTGGTTTGGAATACACTAGCCGAAAGCCTTTTAAAAAACACTGAAAGTAAATATCGATATTGTATAAATTTAACTAGATTTCGTTACGACCCCCTCCCCCCCCCCACCCTCCTAGATTCATTTGCTTTTAATCATACTATTGGAAAGGATGGGAGAATTTATGAACCGGTGAGCTGGCGTTCATAGCACGCCAAATCCAATCCCGAATTAATGCCCGTTGTCAATAAATCACATTAAATAGTTCCGATGCGAAGTAGGAAAGTGTAGAATAGCTCCCCGTCACTGTAATCTATCCAGATAGATATCATTTTTGTTCCGCGAATATCCCCATCCACGCATACATGCACGCGTAGGTCAGCTGTCGGTGTTTAACTGCGACTCTTTTTAATATGCAAGATCTATAATAAAGTAATATTATAATTTTATTTATTTTTTTATTTCCATGAGTAATTAAATACATAGGAATGACATTATATATTTAAAAATAATATATAATTACATTTCCTTTTTATACTGCATTACAACATTTTATTCTACACAATAATAAACTAATTTAACAAAAGTATTTAATTTATATATAAATATAAGTTCTTTTAGACAAACGCCTATTTTCCGTGTTATAATGTTGGAGATTTTATACTTATTCTTTCCAGAATTGAGTGTCACTCAGTTCACTGTATTTATAAAAGCTTTTCCTAAATAAACACGTTTTGATGGCTTTCTTGAATTGAGGTATATTTTCAATTTCCTTGAACTTATTTGGAAGTTGATTATACTAATTTAAGCCCAAGTATGCAGTTGTATTACGATATTTTGCAGTACGAGGTTTAACTGGTTGTGCATAGATGGTCTTGCATCTTGTGTTATGTACATGGATCGATTTGTGTGCAGCAATTTCTTTCTTATTTCGGATAACTTCACGTAAGGCTTCTGGTATGCATCTACCATACACAGTTAGTATAACGAGTGATTTAAAATATGATTTAAGGGATTCTCTCGGACTATGATTGCTCAGATAGCTCTTTTTTGAAGCATAAATACCTCGTCTAGGTGGGAAGCTGTTCCCCATAGAAGCACTCCGTAACGAAGGTGAAACTCCACAAACTCCCTGCTTTCATTATTGACTTACGCTTTAGCAAGTTGTTTGGCTGAATTATCCAAAGATTATAACTATACATTTATCTTTATATTATATCTTATTGTTTCTTATACTTTGTATAAGATTATATCTTTGGAAACCAGTATTTATAGGAAATCTTTGACACACTTTACTAAGAAGTAAATAGCGCAGGCATTAAAATCTGTTTTTTTTTGTCAATCGCGATACGTATTAAATTGAGACATATTATAATTACTTTTTTATCGGTTCTTTGCAAGATTATTTTCGAAAAATTCTCATGTGAATAAAATGTGAATTGACACTTGAAATAATTGTGCCCTATGCGACACAACTAAGATATATTTTCCAAAAGGGCATTTGGCTTAAATCGCGCCACGGAACATAAACTAATGTTATTCGGGATTAGGCGAAGTGTAAATAATCCTACAAAGAACGCGAAAAAATGTCGATCGGCCAAGAAAACCGTCATGGTCGTCAGCGAGTAGAATGGCTTTTGGGTAGAGAGCCAGTGGCCATTGTCTTGGGTTTTAGGAAATCATTTTAATCGGGAAATTTAGATAAAGCAAATCGAAGTACAAGCCAATTCACTGAGGCGTTTGCGTAGCAGCATAATTGGTAAGCAATGAAAAAAAAAATTTTTCTCTATTTTTAATTTTTGTTGTACAATTTTAATATTGTAATATTATCATTCTTTACTTCGTTTATTCAAAAAAAAAATGTTTTCTGGATGAGCAATAGAAATATAATATAAAAAAAATCTCTTTATTAAAAGCTTTTAAATGAGTATAAAAAATCCTTGGATTAGAATCAGATCATTCTTACCATAAAAATGCATTGTCATCGACACTGAACCAGTATGTCAAATTATTTCAACTCTCTAGGATAAGTGGAAGTGGTTCTAATTCAGCTTGCAAGATTTACTTAAACCGACCAACAAATATTGCAAGCCAAATAAAAGCTAGTAAAAACAAAAGAGAAAGAGAAAACAATGGATAAATCATTTGCATAGCATATATATCAAATATATTTATTATATATTTGCATAGTATATAAATGATGTCACAACAGTTGTGTTACTAACATAGTTAACCATATTTTTCGTCTGTACTATTTTTTTTTATTTGTAATAATCACGATTTTACTTATGATGAATTTCAGGGTTATATTTTTGGTCAAATCTTGAACTTGAATTATCTGTCGAAAACTGTTAAAGATTATTTTTAGACTACAAAAAATAATTGGATACATACATAGTTTTTATAAATTTACACTCTCCTGCAGTAAGTAGCTGTGTAATAACATCACTGGCTCTTGCGACATTCCCCCCCTCTCTGCTCCGCTCCGACGTTATTATATTCGTGGCGGCGTTAAAACATAAATCAATTTTATGGCGTCATCTAAATCAAACGTGTTTTAATGGCTGGGACCGCGTCACATCACTACTCTCTCTACTATGTATGATAATTTAGTGCGCGTATGTGACGAATGTTAGAAAATATCGCTGCCTAGGGAGGTCGTTTCCATAAAGGGAAGCGCGCCGGGGAGATGTATTTGCGAACGGGATTATAGCATTTCAGTCTTGGATGCTTTTGCCTCGTCGTGTTTCGTTATCAAATTACGACAAATATTCCACCGTTGTTAAAAGTTTCAAGTAAAAACGAACCTAGTTCTTATCAGCTCCGTAGGATAAGAGGAAGTGGTTCTAATTCGGCTAGCAAAATTTGAGCTAAACCGCCATAGAAATATTGCAAGCTAAATAAAATATGGCTCGTAAAACTCTTAAAAGGAATAAGATCGTATACTATTAGTACATAAGTACTTCATAAATATACCGATAGGAGCATTAATACGGGTAGGTATAGGTACTAAGTTAAATTAATAGTAAACATACCCTTATTATCATTCAAAAAAGAAATTTCCAATATCATTAATAGTAAAGACAAATAGAACGTAATAGTATTGTTAGATTGTTGTGTTGTTAATGGTTAATTGTAACATATAAGTACTTGTAATTGCAATTACATATAGAATATACATACATACTTTATTTATATCACCTTCATCATAAATTATTTTTATACTTACTAAAACCATACTTAATTTATTACTTTATTTTAATATATACATACAAATGTCACACACTCACAACTACCACAAACATCAATCACAAATTACACATAACACTTCAAAAAAAAAAAAAAAATCTTCTGTCTACGTATATAATATTAATAATCTATATATATTTTAAGAACACTGTTTAAATTTTTATGCTAATCTTAACATGTAAAATGACCGAAATCCATAATTGGTTTCATATACTAGTAATAAGTTTTGTTTGTAATTATAAAAATTTAATACTGTGGATTTTTCAATAAAGAATAAATAAATACCTTAATACCTGTAATACCTTAATACCGTAAATGTTACCTTAATAAAATATTTATTAAGTTAAGGTAAAAATATTTATTAAAAAACCAAAAAAATTACAAACATCAACAGAACAGACTGTAGCATGAAGAAAGGATTGGTGTACTATCAATTTATTTAGTTAAAAGTTATTTAGCTATAAGCAACGGAGTTGTTTTGCCTCATCCTAAAGTTACAGTTCGTAGGTTTCGACTGTAGCGATTGGCGAGTGACGGCGTGACGCCACATGCATCATAGCTCGATGACCAAAGCGGTGCTAGCATAAAAGAGTGGTAAGTGCACCGATAGTGGTAGTGTCACGTTAGTTTTGATTTGTGGTCGAGCGGTGGCGCTGCGGGACGATTTCGCTGACGTAATGTGATGCGCGCGAAATGAAAGCGCTCGCGAAATATCCCTAATAATTTATGCAGTGCGTAAACTACCTACGTGTACATAGATGGACGCCATTGCAATTCGGGGGACTCCATTGTAAATATGTCGTGCGCCCGAATTGACAACGCCACTAATGTTAGTACATTTGTAAGGGTATAAAAGTAGTTTGTGCTTTAAACGTTACACCGAACAATAACAGTACTACTACTTAAAATAAAAAGCATACAAGAGCTTTAAAAAAAACTGTTTTTTAAAGGACTCCGAATCTGTGCAACATACATACTAAAACAATTACAAAGATGAAACAATGCAAATATTATTTATTATGTTCAACTTTTAATCTTCAAGATTAATGTTCCGGGTTTTTTTGATTGTAGCTACAAATAGAATTATGGAAAAAAAACCAAACAATACATTAATTGACCCTAGGCTACTTGCGCTAAGAATATAAAATATTTCGTTTGAATGTTTTCGCGTGAATATGGTGATGATGCATAGATGAAATGCCGAAAAGAAATCCCATGCAGTCGAACGCATAAATGCACGAACGCAGCTCTGCTTAGTGTCGCACGCTCACGTCAAAGCTCCTTCATTCGGGGAAAATATGAGTAATGTCGGCTGTCAATTGGGGAAATAAATCAGGGGACTGTTTATTTTCCCTTTTATTGCGGGGCCATTGAAAGCGCCGCTGCGAGACTTATTTCCGTTTTGCGCACAAAAAATGCATTAGATGCACCGCGCGCGCAATTCGGGGGCATGGCGAATTCGTTCACGTGATAAGCCTAGTAAATCCCATGGACCTAAGTTTAATTACTAAATCCTTTGAAAAATATAAAATATAAATGTACCTATTTCACACTAACATACAAGTAAGTATTGAAAAATAAGGGCTCAATGTACACATCCAGGTCGGGAACACAACCTAGTTTTTAAAATTATTTAAATAGTGGTTTTATTTTATCAAAATGGTCTCCAATTGTGTAGCATTGCCAGAAAATGTGAAAACTAAAAACAAAATGTGTCCACAAATATAGTATGTAGGTACCCAATAGTCAGAAAATCAGATATTTCTAAACTCGTCAAAGTTTAATTTAAAATATTTATTTTATTTTGGTAGGGTTTTAATGGCAGATCTATCAATTATATGACCAAAAACTTACTGTATTTTTGCGGCTAGAGGGATGGATGGATTGAGGAAACACCATGCATGACACATGCATTTGGGTAGCAATTTTATGAAAAATAGCTATAATATAATGCACAGTTTAAAAGATCTGAAAAATTGAACGTAAGGGCATAAATATTTATAGGTACAATATCAATATCACTTTCAAGAAAAATAAATATATCATATCATTTATCTGTACGCCTATATAATAATAATTTATTTTGGGATTTTTTGCAAGAAATATTTGTAATGGCTTAAATAAATAAATATAGTTTTCATATCAGTGAAAAAACAACATTGATATTTCAGCCAAAATACGAATTTAGTGGTTAACTGGAAAAAAATGACTAAGGTTTAGATACAAGATATTTGTTTCTACTACAATTTTTATAATGTTGTAGAAACTATTGTATACCAAGACAATGGAAAAACTACTACGACAACAATTTTAAATTTGCGATTTCGGTCATTCATACATAAACACATACTTGCATACAAATAATAGGATAAGCATCAAAATTCATTGATATTATATAAATTCAAATTAACAATTAAACGTGAATAGGTGTCATTGAGTTTGATTTATTGATAAAGAAATGGCACAGTGCTTTTTGAACCAAAATTTAAGATTCCAAGCTTACAAGATTTCCTGGAGTTTATTCGCACTAATGTACGAATTGCCTTTTTTGTACTGTGAAAACATGTGTGTGTGTGTGTGTATGATTGATTAGGTTTGGAGAAAGTTCGGTTCATCATATGTTACAAATACAACTTATATTATACAAGCTGTGACATAATGGTTAACATTAAGGCGAAAAAGCGACTTACAACAATCATCTATTACGCTCTGTATATATAGGTTCTGGTAGGCATGCACACGTTGAGCTCACTTAATTGTGTAGTATAATATGTTCAGCTTAGCTAAAACAGAATTTAATATATACACCGCTCTGTCAATCATGCGGTATTAGCAGACAACAGAGTAATTCAAGTAATAAATTATTACTGAGTAGGAATGCGAAAAATCTTGCAATGCAATGTTTTGTTTCTGTATTGGAGCCAATATGGTAATCGCTGCAGTCCTACATTTATATGTAGGTATGCCTATTGCTAATGGTGACAAATATTTTGACTAATCATAACAATTATGATCGAGCCGAGAATTGGAGTGGAGAACTTAAGGCGAGTGGAAGAAAATTTTCGTATTATAAACAACAAACTTCGCCGCATTGAACTAAAAGAAACATATTAATTTGACGAAATAATCATTACAAAATGGTTCCAGCAGGAATATTTTATTTTTTGTACTTTAAGTATCTTTTTAATTATGATTAGACACACACACACACCCTCACACACATCACATAAGAAAAAATAATAAATGAAAATAATATATTTATCTTATAAATGTAAATGATGTATCAAAGGTTTTTTACCAAAACAATATTTTTTTAACCTCTTTTAAAAGGCAACTAAAAAATAAAAATACTCGTAAGTTAGGATCTATCTGACCCCCTATCTAAATGCTTTCTACTCATCAATTATGATAAACTTTTAAGGCTCATCATAATTACGCTTTAATAACAGGGGACCGAGCAGTAATGAAACAATGCAAAATGAATCTGAGAAAATTACGGAAGCAATATATCTGTAGCGTGTGTAAATAAAGAAGCTATTTCTTTATTTAAAAAAAGGCAAACATCACGTAGCCACACTAATTAAATTATATAAGAGGTATATATACTGACCATACCTTAAAACTTGCTAACTAAACCGCTGCAAAAATGCATCATTTGTCTATCACGAATTATGTAGTGAGAGGTACTTAAATATTAGCATTTAAATATACTTTGTTTAAAAAAAAAACAAAAATGTAATGTTTCTGGTTTTGCGTAGCCTCTCGAGATAAACACGCCGAAGTCACATTAAAGCAACGATAACACGTTCAAGATTCGCAGACTAAACAACTTTTACGATTAAATGGCTAACTAAAACAGCACCACCGTCGACCGATGACCATTGACACTCACCATTTTCTCTAAATGTTTATTTTAATGACATTCAAACGCAAACACGCAAATGCAATTGAATATTGGCGTTTTTGTGTTAAGTTCGTACACATTAGTTTTTTTTTTACAAATGGGAGACTGTAATAATCATTTTTTAACTGTAATAAGTGTATGTTTTTGTAATTATGTCTGTATGTTTTGCATATTTTGTAACAACGGTTACGTTACCACTGTTATACTTAGTATATAATTCTTAGTATATCTGGAGTCCTCATGAGGTTACTTACGGTAATATCCTGGAGGTTATTCAGAGGAGGTTCCTTAGATACTACTAGAGTACTATACTATACTATACTATACCGTGTCGACGTACCGTGTCGACGTGTATACGAGATACTATAGAGTGTCTACTCTAGCCCTTGAATAGTATATTTATTTCATATGTATGTGTAGAATTTATTATATTTTTTATTATATTGGGTTTAATATTATATTCTGGTGATTGTCCCCTACCCCCAACCCCCAACCCCTCCTACGTCCTGGTCCCGGCCTCGCCACCGAATGGGTTTTCTATATTGTTTCTAATTTTGGAGGAAACTATTATTGGCTTTGTGTTTTGATTGTTTTTTTTTTCTATTGTAATTACCATGTAAGCTGTTGTTTCCTGAAATAAATAAATAAATAAATACCTTTATCTCCGTAGGTATAGATATTATCCAGAAATGTTTCCTAATATGTATCCATCAGCATTTGTATTAGGGATGTTAGACTTTAACACACTCGAGGTTAGGCGACAAATCCATACTTTGTGTTATTTTTATAAGGTTATTCGCGGTTTCATCGAGAATCCCGTAATACTCGGTGATATTGGTGTCTTTGTCCCTGACCGTCGTACTAGAGCGCGGAAGCACACGTTATTTAAGCGGTTAGCGTGTCGTACCGACGTATACAAGTATAGTCCGATTGGGAGAGCAGTCGAATTATTAAATTCCATTTCCGCGGAAATTGATATTTTTGTCTGTTCGCCCATTGAGATTAAAAATCTGCTTTCTATTACGCCGTTGTAGGATCGGCGTGAATTATTTATTTGTTAATGTTTGCCTGGAGGCATTATTTTAATTTTTTAGCTTAGTATGTTTCATGTTATTGTTTTTTGTTGATAATGCTTTTTGTTTTTCTTTTGGTAGTTTAATTTGTTTTTACTTTAATTATAATGTACATGGTGAAACCTGTTAAACATATAAATAAATAAATAAATAAATAAATAATTAGCTATTTTTGTTCACAAAGCATTATTCAAAAATTGCAAGTGCAATAAAATTAATAAAAATATAATTTTTGGTACAACCAATACAACATACCCTAAAAGGAAGACGTTAATCTACGAATGCATCGATAATTCTTTGACATTTCATGAATTTGTGATCTTATGAAAAAGGTACGTAATTACATTTTTATTCAAATGACTGGCCGTTAAGCGTAAATCAACGGAGCCGATTCGTTTCAACGAAACTATCGAATTCGTTTCCCGAACGGCGAACGCAATCGCGCCTGCGCCTGCGTCGACAATAGTGACGCGCACCTAACCTAAAATGACTCAATCGATTTTAGATCCTCAAATTTTGTCGTCGACAAACACCACTTCTCTGATAAACCAGTTTAATCGAATGTTATCAGTGGTGATATAATTAATTTAAAATATGAAATAAATCTATGTGATACAAAAAAAAAACCTTTAATCGGCAGAAACTCACCTATTGTTTAAAACATCTTTTCAAATATACCATTTGCACGAAGTTCGACTTGTTTTATTTATTTATTTATTTATTAACAGGTAAGCATACAGCGTAATAATAGTATATACATTTTTCAAAAGGTTAATAATAAGGCCAATTAAAGCTTTAGCCTTTAAGGAATGCCCTAGGGATTGTATGCTTCTCTCCTCCTCCTCCTCCTGTATTAAATTAGTTAAGGTTAGTTAAGGTAAAAATTCAGTCAGAGAGATAAAAAACTTTTTCAAAAAAAAAACCCTCCGATGAGAAAAAGTATATTTATATACAGACCAGGAAAAAAAAAAGCAGGACGCCACCATCAGGCCACCAAAAAAACACTAATGGACCATATGCAAAAAAAAAAATAAATAAAAAATCATACTATTTATTGATTTTTATTAAAAAAAAAGACACAATACATTAAATAGATTCTGGCAAAAACATGGTTTTGGCTGCCAGAAACTCAATTTGATGACAAGTCTTACAAACTATACGTAGTAAATTTACATACATTTTTTAATTATATAAAAAAGATCCAAAAAAAATTAAAGAAACATTAACACAAAGAAAAAGAGTACATGAAATCACTTATAGCATATCCATTGGCCGAATGATTTTACTTAGATGTTATCTGTGGGTATCTAGGTATTGCCGCACTGTCAGTCGTTCAACCTCCACTGATTTTAAATAAAGATAGATATTCATTGCTCCATACGTGTTTAAAAAAAAAATATATTTATTCTAATTTTGAAGCGGATTTCAAACCTACTGTTTTCAAATCAGTACTTTCATTAAAATTAAAAACAAAACAAAAATTGCATTCATAAAATCGATGGCAATATTGTATCGTGACGTGCAACGACCCTTCAAAAAGTTGACGTCCCCGTGTGCATTCATCAATTTTATTACGGCCATATTTTTCGGCATAAAAGCAATAAAATCTAACAAAACGATCATAATTTAGCGATCATTAATTATAATTGACGTGGCGCATTTGCCCCCTACCCCCGCCCCCCTCCCTACTTCCCTTCGTCCCGTGACCGTGCTGTCCATCGCATATGCGCCTGCAATTACCCCAAAATGGACAGACCGATTGCATCCCATCAAAATTCAGCGTGCTTGCGCTGTTAAATAAATGTTTCCAGCGTCAAGAAGTTGTCAGAATGCACAGTAAGTAATAAAGATCTATCCGAAAGCGCTCTACTGTGTTTAAATCCTTCGACTGGAATTCATTCATGTGAAAGGCAGAATTTGCCAAAATTTGAAAAAGGCCTAAGCCAACCGTTTTTTCTGTAAAACATTTTATTACATTCAGAATTTAATTTAAATAGCTACAGTAAAATAGTAATAAAACTATTTGAATAATAATTACACGGATTAGATTTGCGAAGATGTATGCATTATTTCGGATGCATTGGTGTCCAATGACTAGACAACTGTCTATACCAAAGAAGACCGTTCCGTCCTTACTTACGAAAATTGTGAATAACTAGTTGTCAGACACGATTAGAGCGATTGTTATTATTTAATAGAAATAAACAATCAAATTATGGGTATATTATAAACAAATAACAATAAAGTTATGCAAAAATAGGTTAGGTAATTCAGGTATAAATCCTCCACTATAAACGTCTTTTGATGAATTTTACCCATTAGTATACACATACACTTTCTAAAATATAGTTACACTCAGTTTTTAAATATTATTATATACATCGGCGTAAGCTTTACTATACCTCATTATCAATTCCTTGTATTTAAAATGTATATGCTTCTACTTCGCTGTATAATTATTATTTATTCTGTGGCTGTACGGCTCACCTGTTAAACAAATAAATAAAATACTTGACGCTAATGACATCGGATTTGACATTGAATCTTACAAAAAACATTGATCCCAATACCGATATGTTGATAAAAATTTTAAGTGCATTTCGTCATTTAAAGACACTCGTCGCGTCGTGTAGGATTTGGCGCACACGTTCGATTGATTTATGTGTTGCATTTTGTGGGAACCACTGCACATTATTCAGCTCTTAAGCACACACATATATAGACGTGTAGAAATACAAAAAATATGTTATTATGGAAAATTTAAATTAATAACTTTTGTTTTCAATAAATTATATAAGGTGTAGAATCCGGTAGTTCGGTCAAATTAAAAGGTTTTTCATTTGTATTAGATTTAATAATTAAATGTAATTTTAAATAAAATTAAAAAATAAAACAGAATGTTTATGTATGCAAAGAAATACATATTTGTGTGTTACAAACCTTCTAGCATATAATAAAACTGTTCATTAAAAATATGTTATAGGTATGCACCGTGCCGTGACTTCTATATCATATTACTACCAATAATTCATCCCGAGGCAAAAAGTGTCGCACTAAGGCGCAAGGAGGTCGTAAGCGACATCGCACCCTCCATATGAGTATGTCCCTTATCCATCACGGCAGAGCGGTGCCAAGTTGCCTGAGCCCGCTTTTAAATGGCGTTTATGAAAAATGGCCCTCATTTCGTTGCCGGGCCGTCAAGTCCGGCGGACGTGTCTGGCGCCCACAAATAATGGCAACAAAGTGACGAACTGTGTACGGAGGCGAACTGAGGCGACGCCACGCAAGTGCAGTCGCTGCTGGGCCTAGGGCACACTGACCGGATTGTTTCTTTATCAGCAACGCGTCAAACAACAAAACAAACAAAATCAAAAGTAGACTTTTTTGAGAGGTTATTTTTTAAATGAAACATCTTTACGCACTCGGCCTGCACAGTAAGTGTTTGTGGTCAAATTTATAATAATCGCAGGAAGGTTTATAGCAACTTTTTTGTTTTTAATCGTTCTCGTTAATCAATATTATATTTTTGTATATAATATTGCTAACAACTGAATACAATAAACATAGTTTTAAAATCACACAGTTACTTTAATCATAATTTCGCAAAAAACATTAAATACATTTTCAAAACACAGTATGTGGCAAACCTCAAATTGTAATTACTCTGTTTTGCAATGGTGGCAATAATTTAATCACACTGTTAAACTTTTTCAAAACAAAGTATTTCCTTAACAAGTGGTAAGTTCTGTTTTTGACTTTAGGGAGTGGTATTTGTTTCATTTTTATGTAGTGGTGACAACTTTCTAGGGCATTTACTGTGTTTTCCAGAAAGGTTTATCTCGTAAACCGTGGCTGAAATCCACACAAACGTTCTTAATTTAAATGCAACAGTAAATCCATTAAAATAAAAAAATAAAACATTTCATTTACTGTATTTCGGCATGAGGCAGCCGCACCGTAAAGTGATTTGAATGCAACTGAAAGCGTAACGAAACGCTGCACCCCGCTCCTCTGCACGGTGTTAAGCGGGAACGCATTGTTTAAAAACATTTGCCGAATCATTTCTAAGTGATAAGTAAAAATAAATCGAAATATTCAACGATGTTCGAATGTGTTGTTTGTCGTTCGTCGGTTACAAAATCAATAATATCAAAAATAAGACACTTACATTCTAGACATGGCTCTTTTATAATACTTTTTATAGAACAGCCGATGCGACGTGAAGACGATAACATAGCAATGTCGTTCTCAGTGTTTCCGCGCCCCCCACACGGTCAGAGTTTGTTGTCGCTCCGCTCCGGGAGAATAGACGATAATAGACATGTGTCTCAGCCATCCATCAGAGCGGGCGACAGCTGCCGACGCCATCAATCGGACGTCAAATATGGCGGACTGATGCGTCCCACCAACTTCGAGGGGCTCTAGGATTACAGACGAAAACCTACCGTCGCGTTGTCGAGTGGATATGAATACTTGAAGACTACACCATGCAATCTATGTTGAATGATGAATTAAAACACGAGAAGGAGATTAGTTATTAAAGGTACATTTAGTTTTTTTAGGTCTGTTAGTTTTTGAACTTTCTTCTTTCCTTAAATTTATGTTTCATACATTCCTGATATAAATAAAAAGAAAAAATGGTCCTAGAAAAATCCCTGAGGAACACCATACTTGGCACGAGTTTTTTGATCGTAATGTCGTTCAGCTGAAGCATTTAGTTTTTTTTAGATAAGTAAAAAAAAACATTACTTTCAATATCTGTGTACATTGTTTAGGCCTGATGTATCAAAGGTACAGGGGGGGGGGGGGGTAAAGAGGTGTTTATGTCGAGATGCATCATATCATGAGTTACATTTCTTTCAAAATGAAAAGTGTAAGTAAACTAAAGTGATATTGGTAATATTGACCGTGTATGTTTTTGTATTTTGTATTCTACGTATAGTATAATTCACTAACTCTACCCTTCGATTTCATTATTTTAATTCTAATACAATTACCATGGGATGATCCTCTGTTATTCTGCTTAAAGATTTTCCCAATATTTTTCACAGTGAAAATAAGTAAATGTGTCAAACTTACTCGTATATTTATGGTTTTATACTTATTTACATATAAACCATATAGAAAGTACACTATCAGGAGCTGAATCGACGGATGTGGAAGAGCGAATACGCTGACGGTGAAGTGAATGAAACCCCCGGCCAGCAACCGAACGACAGCGACTTGAAATAAATTTGACGAAGTGCACTCAGGTCCTTTCAAGCGCCTGCGCCTCGGAGATCGTCGCCGAGATAAGGCCTCGCCTCAAAAGCCGACCTCTTCTCACGCCGAGTTTAGATCGACCTTATTTTCAATGGCGAGTCCAACGTTTGATTGCCGCAGATGGTTTCTCTATAAAGCAGTAACCAATATATTTAAAGCACCGAATCCGTTTTAATGTATTTACGATACCAATCTAACTGCGAACGGTTCCATAATAATTTGGCTTCCGTATAAATCTTGGAACCTGAAAGTTACGTTAATACCGAACTCTTTTAAGATTGAAATCATTTGACAACATACTTTCTGAATAAGTTATAGGTCAGCCTTTCTTGATTTATTTTCAATCTAAATTTGTCAGAAGCAAAACTACTAAAACCATAGATATGAGAGAACCCTAGTCTGAGGGAATTGTGGGAATAAATTCGAGGCTAAAAGTTATTTCTAAGGGACGTGATTTAAACGCCCGTTTCTATGCTCATTTCACTAATTTATGTAATAAGTTAAACACACACGCGAATATACTCAAGGTATGTTTGCACATTTGCGTGCGTTTTGAGAGTACAAAGTCATCGGCATGGCATGATAGTTTTATAGTAATGCAGTGATATAAAAATTTAGTCAGTAAAAATTGACACAAGATCCTACGTACCTGATTTCCAAAGTGAAAAAGAGGTTGACCAAACGTTTTAGGATACATTCTTATTTTCCCCATCAAAATTGGAGTCTTACACTTTACCTACTTATTATTTACCATAATATTGTCTCCATCTGTTTTTTAGATGCGAAAAGTAGCTCTTCATCCACGTCGCTTTACACTTCTGAAATTAACATGCAAAATGAGCCCCAAAACCAACACTACGTTTAGACACACCTGCAAACTTCAGATATATTAGCCACAACGTTAACTTTATTTGCACTGAAATAATTTATTGCACCGCCGAGTCAACCGAAGCGTATATCAACGTCACTGCGTGATTTCTTAAAATCCGTCAAAGCGAGACGCGGGTAATATTTCTGGAGCGGATTAAATGTACCGACTGTCTGCGAAAATCTAAAATACCTATTATTAATAATAATATATTGTTAATCTCGATCTCGTACACTTTTGTTAGTGTGTAGGTATATTTATAAAGTAATATATATATATTTATATATCTTTAGGCTTATCAACATAAGCTACCTGCCTAAAACTAATAATAATAATAATAATAATAATAATAATAACAACGCAAACCAGCGGATTGTGATTTTAAGCTTCTATACATTCATGTATAAGAAGCTACTATCCCCGTCCTTTGCCGGCTATTTTTCAATTCGAAAAGTACGAATGCGAAAGAGTTGAATGTTTGTGAGTAGATTGGTGCTCTCGAAAAACAACCATAGCCGTCTAGATCACATCGAAAGCTGGTTCGACAATATAGAAATTTAACATTAAACTCAACACATTTTTAGAACTGATTAATGAAACGTTGACAGTTCGATAGAGCGCTCAAATATCATATTCGAATTTCTAAAATATGACAGAATGACTGTTAAAACATATTATTTATTAGTGACCAGGTAAATGAATAGGTATAAACGTATCCATGTGCGCAAATAGAAACATGTTCAGTGCCACATTATAATTATTATAGTATGTTGTTTCATTACTAGCTGCCCGTCAAAATTTACAAAAAAGACTGTTAACATTTATGATGAATTAACAGAATGTCACGATACCATTGTATGTTTTTTTTTATTATAATCTAATCAGACATAATAAATAACCTTCTGCCGCCTCTAAATGTGTTCCTCCATAGGCACAAACAAAGATAGGAAACGAAGCAACCCATCACAAGTTGCTACAACAGGGGTGAGTAGTCAGGGTCCATTAATGACGCCTGCAGGACCTAGCTGAAAGACGTCAGATTCTGGGTAAATAATTTACTACTACTAAACAATGTATAAAAGCAGTTGATATTATATGATAGCTACAGGATGTCAGCCATTTTTGTTTTTTGATGAGATGTTGAAATCAACAACTTTTCTTTGCGTTTTATCCTATTATATGATTCTCACGATGAAACTGCGCGTACCTATATTTTGACACCAAAAAGGTTTATATTATGCCTTTCAAAAGTTATCCACCATCAACCTGAACACTATTTTTGTATTTACAAAAATTGTACACAATACAGGTAATGACGCAAAGACAATATAAATTGATGTTGACAATCCTTTTAAATACTGGTGTTTAGATTGCTCAACTCCTAAAAAGAATTTGGCAACCACTCTTTAGTATCTAAAACACGATGCAGAAGTCGCATCATGTTTCAAATATCGTAATTCACTGAAAGAAGCACGCATTTTCATAATTTTAATGACAGATGGCAATATGTTCTTGAATTTTAAACTGCAAATCAATGAAGTAGATAAACGCCGTCTATGAATGGGCAAGATTATCGTTACTAAACTGTAAACATTAGTTAAATCGTATTTCTATGCGGTTTAGTCTTTCTGCCAACGAAATGTTAGTATGATTAATATTTGTTAAAGCGAAATCTCACCATTATTTCTTGGGTAGCCTGCTAAGGGATAGTATTTAAAACGGATTGGATTGTGTTTCTGCGTTAAGTGGGTATTTGATTGTATATACATAGTCTAGGTAGTTTAGTGCATATATTAGAGCTAGGAAAAATTAAATTTTCTATCGATGACTTGAAGAACGTTTTTTAGAATTTACTTTTAGAAAACGCGGAACTTGATCGGAACACTCATGTTCGAAAAAAACATAGAAGTTTTTAAAGAAATATTTTATAGTCAGATACATATATACCTTCATTCAAAAAAATATGTATTAAAAACTTATTTATCTGTTTCAGTTCATATTTTAACAATAATTTATGAAGGTACCTAATTATTAAACATTCCTATTGTATGTAATAATACAAGTAGGTATAACATTGTTTAGATTAGGTATTAATTTCATGTGTTCGGTGTCAAAATAGTTTTCGTAGCCACCCCGTAGTTGCTCGACGGCCGCGGCAAGCCGGCGATAGGTGTGTGTGACGAGATAGACGCTACTGAACTTACTGACGCTGATGATTATCAACGAAGGGCAGCCAGGTGGCTGCTACGCTTAGGCCACTTTCTTGGGCCCGTTGTGTTTACTTTCAAATCCTGTAGTCATTCGGTCTCCAATACGAGCCGCAGCATATGTGCCAGATTCTTGCTCCACATTTCGGCCATAGCCGCGCTCCTTCGGGTGCTCCCCAGATTCGGGTGCCAGGTCTGGCAGTGACAGATTACGTGTTCCGCAGTCTCTTCCTCTGCAGATGGCATGAAGGTGCACTGAGAGAATTTTTTGCAGGAATTAAAATATCATTTTATAACTATCGTTAATACTAGTTTAAAGTAATTTAAACACGTGTTTAGCTATTAATAACGTAATTTTATAATTATTGCAATAAATATAGTTCAGTAATGTCAAATTTCAATCGCAACAAATCGGTTTTGGTTAGTGTTGAGAATTACATAAAATAGCAAAATTACAATTATTATAAACATATCTATTGTAGTTGTTACATATATTTTAGTTATGAGCATATTGTCCATTTTGTGACGCCATAGCGATTACAGATTAATTTACTAGTTTAAACAAAGTTATCTAAAAATAAGCTTCATATGTAATTATTACAGAGGTTTGGTAATATCGAAATGTAACTGCAACATATTGGTTTTAGTAAATACTACGAATTACATAAATTAGAAATATTTGTATTATAAACAAAAAATTTTTAATTCCTACAGATTATGTACATGTTGCTTTCTTCTGACGATTACAAATTAACTTAACAGTTATTCGTAATCATTCGATCAGTAATCCTTACAAAGTTTAGTAATTCTATTTTGATGTCCTAACGAATACAAATTAACAAATATTATTAGTATTTATTACAAAACGTACTAGTTTCAACAAAGTAATTAGTAAAAATTCCATCCTAATGTCATGGCTAATACAAATAAAATTACTAATTCCCATAATATCATTAGAATTTATGACTACACGAGTAGTAAATTTAACAGAGTCTAGAAATTATTACAATGAGGTAACTCTGATATACCCCGTGTCAATGGTTCGATCGATTGCCTCTATTGGTTGGCCCGAACTCCGACGATCTACAAATGTCACATTTCACAACACTTTCTTCAACGATAGCTAAGCCAGCCAACGTGTGCTTTGTCGTGGAAATTCAAGAAAATTTCATTAAAGAAGCGGCTGCTCTGTATGCCCATATGCCCATATGTATCTGCATTGGAGAGATCTACAGCAAGCAACGCTTCAGCAAAACTCCTGCGGTTTGAAGGAATAGAAGGAGGATATTACGACAGAGAGGGATTATACCGGCAAGTTCCGTTTCACAATCATCATCTACATCTTCCAAATCTACATATTTCGAGCTTTCTGATCTTCTTAATTTGATCACAAGTGCAAACGAAGGTAAGACACCTATATTTTTTTGTTTTAATTGGAAGCCGTTTTTGCAATATTATATAAAAACATTTTATTAATTTATTGAAACCGTCTGATATTTTATTAGGTGAGCATACTTTAAAATGTCTTAGGACTATTTCTTTTGCCATTTTAGATCAGTTATTTTGCTTTATTTACTAAGTTGTGAACAATACTGCTGACTTTTGGTTCACAAACATATAATTTCTACTAGTAGATTCTTTCAAAGAATTCGTTGATAGAAATCCAACTTTTATAGTCATGTCTGGGAATATCAAACGTATAAAAAATCACCATTAATCATTATTTGCTGCATCGGTAGAGTTGTCAAACGTTATTTGAAAAGTTGTGCACATCCTGATGCATTCCTAGTTTTGTTATAATTTCAACATTCCGTTTCCCATTATTTGCATTTATGTGGGAAGTTATTTTCATGAGAATTGGGTACAGTTGGAAATATCTTACTTTTCAGGGTGGAAGATAGTTTTTTAACGTATAACTTTTGTTATTGGAGGCATTTCTTATTGTTATGTGAGGCATTACGAGTAGACAATCCCTCGCACATATTTAACCCTTCTATAAAGCTGCTGTAATTAGGTTGGGTTTGAATCAGCTGTGTTACTTACTAATAAAGAATTGATAATGGGAATACTGCAATAATTTGTAGTTTTGGACAATATCTAATATTAACTAAGGCTATCACAAACAAAAGGCAATTAGGCTCAACGTTATCACATGCAATATATATTGAAGCAGACTTTAATAGTTATTACTTTATTATTTTAAGATCTGGTGTGTCCCGAATCCGTGAACAACGCAGCTATTTTTCTATTGCCGTACGTGCCATCCAGTGTGCCCTTGATGGAGAAGCGAATACCTTCATGGAAACCATCAAAGTCTCAATGAGGAATGGATTCATAACTCAAATTGCTTCAGACTCTGATCTCGAAACAACCATTGCTAATCCGGAGGACATAGCTCGGAAGATTTGGCAAGACATTACAACCGTTTGTGGTATTTATTTGTCTGAACATCAAGAATTATTTTATTTACAGACTGCTTTGTAATTGCGGGGGACACAAATTATAGATTCGACAAATTGTTAACTACATGCGTTTGTAGTTTAAATATTTATCCAAATAGGTTTTGTAATCGAAATAGGATTATAACATTTTCCAATTATATTTTAATTTATTGTAAATCTTGCCAGTGTAAGATTAAATTTTATAGTGTTAAAAAACATTCTAACCATCTCCAAACAATGTGTTTTGCAAAAAATAAATTAAGGGAATACGAATGTGGTGCAAAAGGTTGTTTTCGACATTTTAGTAGTCTTAATCTCTTGAGAAGTATTTATTTAAAAGTGTCATTCCGCTGGTCAAGCAAAGACTTTCGAATCTGTCGATGGATCACTTCTGCTGATCTTCAAGAAATAAGTGATAAACAATTAAAACCCTAATCACTTAACTGTCCGAAACAACCTTATGCTTCAAACTGATTTGTTTGTTATTATCTTTAAACGCTAACCCGTTAATGTCCAAGTAGTCATAGAGTCTATGTAAACATTTTTAGTTGATTATTTAGTGTGCGCTTGTTGCCATTATATGACCAAACGGCTGTTGATAATGTCAATGTAACATCAGTACCTAATCAAATACTGTTTATGGTAAAAAAAACTTATAGATTTTCTAACTGAACATAAACTTTACAATATTTTACTAAACTTGGTTGGTACATACGAGTACATTGAACAGGTCAACACATAAAAAAAACGTACACGAATGGGTTTTACTTATATGCGTACTGATTGCATCATGCAAGTATACCATTAGAAATAGTCTTCCAAAAAAAATTCTGTTTCAAATGATCTAAAAGACACTTTAATGTCCAGAGACCCTATTATTGTTAGGAGAGGGCTCGAATTCTTGTGGTTTATGAAGCTTTATCCAGGGATCTGGTCAGAAATATCCTTTCATCATGCCACAAGCAATAGGAATGAGTTATTGTTACCACTTTTACTATATTACGATGACCTTGAGACAGGAAACCCTCTAGGTAGATATGCCGTTATCCATAAATTTGGACTTATTTACGTTTCTTGAATCTCTCAATTAAAAACATTTTTATATTAGCGTTTTCATTCATTAAATAGAAAAAAAATTGGGAACAGGATTATATTGTAAAAGTAAATGAGCAATAAACCATTTATATACAACTGGAATAAATGTTTCTACATTTAAGGGTGTTATGAAATTCCGTGTTAGTGCTTTAACAGGCTTATTTGGGTCTTATCTCTATAAAAAGTTTTACAGCCAACCATCCACCCCTGTAGAATATGAGTCGCAAATCGGAAATAAATTCAAAGATGGATACTGAAGATAGACCTTATTGAAAAATGAAACTAATTATGTAAGCATCATGGCAATAGATGGAATATATGCCAAAGATATTAAAGAAAATTGTATGTGGATTCCTCTTATAGGTTTTATGAGACGATATGCTCGAAGGTTGAAGGATGTCTTTCATATTTTGTAAAGGAGTTGAAATTGATTCACTTAAACAATACATAATAGCGTATTGCAGCTTTCGATTTTGGCCCAGATAAAGAAACCTACCACTGGACATTCATGTTTGGGAGATCTACTGAAAAATTTAGAATGTCAGCATCATAAATGCTAACCTTTGTTCGATATTTTGGCCTCCTTGTTGGATTTTATATTCCGAAAGAAAATGCAGTTTGAAAATATACATTTTATTAAGAAGAATATTCGATAGATTATTGTTATAAGGGGTATATAATATAGATACATGTGACCATAGAATAGCTGACTGATTTAATTTTTAAATTTGATAAATTATATAGTCAATTAAGGAAAGACTCTTTAAAACGAAAATTTCACTTTCTTATACATATTACTCAACAATGTTAAAAAAATTGTTGACCAATTGTTCATGTGTGGAATTCAAGATTTAAAGCCAAACTTAAAAAAAATGTAATATGTGCTGATGGCTTTATAGTGCATTCTGTTCCTGGTGTGAAAGTAAAATGGCGTTCAAATTAATCTATCAGCTGTTCTAACTGTAGGCTTGTCTGAAGTGACTTGTTTACCATCTTATTCTGTTGTTAATGAGATATATCTTCGTAATAATAATATATTATCGTCAGTTTCGATGACCACTATTTTGCTTATGAAGTTTTATCTACTGATGTACCGTTATTCATTTCATATGATGAATTCATCATCATCAGCTTGTCCCTTTTCAAAATAGCTTTGCAGGTACTTAGCACGTTTCGGTATTAATCATATCTTTTCTTTTCGTTATTCTAGCTCTGAGTATAAATTTATTTTGAAGATTCGATTTTCCATCACTGTAAAATCATCATAAAGTTTATCCGATGTTTTACATACCAATCATTTCAGATTAGCATTTATATCTCACGGTGAAAGCTTTGGAATAATAATTCTTAAATTACGGTATTTAAGAAATACTTTTTACCACTTTACTATGTATATATTAATAATTGTATATTTCTGTTTTTAGAAGCATATTCATTTTTGCATGTTATCAGGAGGAGCTAATAAAGGTTTATAAAGTTCACAAATCTATTGCAAAAGATTTATCAAATTTTATAGTTTTATTTTTTATTGCATAATTTGTGTTTTATAATAAAAATGATTATCAAAATGTAAACTTTTCTTTTTCTACTTATTAACCTCTAACTACCTCTAGTTGTGAAGTTCTTAAAAAAATAAATCTTATGTGTGTTATCTCTAAAACGTAAATCGACAACAGGTGTATCGGTATTATGATTGTTATTTTTATCTTTTGTAAATTAGTAGGTTGGCAGCACTTTTGTAATAACAGTTCTTTCTGTTTGTAATTAATTTGTATTTAATATGTTAGCTTAACTTAAGAGCAATAATTCTATAATCTTATTCTTACAACTTAAACGCTCTTACTAGAGGTTGCCTTTTAGTATAAGGTAAAGATTAATATTAAAACAAAGTTAAAATACTTCTATGTCGACCACACATAAGTCACACAAAATAAAAGGTTGCTACCTCTATACGTTTTGCGCGTACTACCTGAACCATTAAACTGGTCCACGGGGTATACAAAAAAGGTATGGATATTAATTAAATAGCTATCGATTATAATAGTATCTATCAAAATTGTTTAAAATCATTGGCTATCTCGCATGCGCGCGCAGGTAACACATATGAGGCAACCGCTGGCAACAACGCTACATCGAGGTAGGTCGCAAAGTATCAGGCGCAAATAAAATAAAGAAGGTGAGTTTAATATTCATTTAATTTAATTAAGTTTTAATATCACTATCATAATAATAATTATTATTATTTATAAATAATAATGATTTATTGTTATTTTCGATAATGATTCTGCATAATAAGCGATTCAGCCACGAAAATATAACCTTTTGTTATCAGGGTAACATAAAGTAAAGAGATATTTACGTAAATCGGTCGGTACCTAGGTGCGTATGTACTCGCGCGAGCGAGAAAGGCAATCGTTTTAAACAATCAAATGATATTTTGACTAGGAAGTATCAGGATGACATAAAGTCAAAGAGAAATTTCTTTCTGAAATTTACAGAATGACACTTCTCTTTGATTTTATGTTATCCTGATACTTCCGAATCAAAATTGTTTAAAATCATTGGCTTATCTCGCATGCGCGCGCAGGTAACACGTATGAGGCAACCGCTGGCAAAGAAGGTGAGTTTAGCATTCGTTTAATTTAATTTAATTAAGTTTTATGTAGCGTTTGATCGATTTTATAAGAGATATGTGATATTTAAATGTATAATATTTATTATTTTTCAATTATATAGCGAATTGCAATTCATGGGTTTTAGCTAGGGCCAAATTATGATGAGTGTTGGGTTCAGATCCGGCTCGCTAGAACCAATTGATGTGACGCTCCAGGCCGAAGGTCGACGGTTGCGAGTACGGCGGATGCGATTGTTTCCTGGTTCTGAACCAGAACACTTTGTTCATTCCAACCTCTAGAGGTTAGAATGTCCTGCGGGTCGACGTTTACAAGGCGTCTAGCGCTGCACCACGTTCTTGCACTGCGAAGTGGGTACCAGGAGCACATATTTTGAAAGAGGTGTTTTGAAAAAGTCAAAACAGAGGAAAGGATAGATTACATATTACTTTGCAATTGGCACAACCACTACACGATTGGACTACGTAGCGCATCTCTCTATAAACCATCACGACTAACACTCCAATTGACAATGCATAAGGTAAATAAAACAGTTTTTAAAGTTTGTAACATACATATTCTTTTGAGCTTTTATTTGCCATTCAATATACAACAAAATATTAAATAAGAATAATTTGGTAAAATCAATAATAATTATCAAGAATGAGCAAAAAACGTTTAGATCTGGGCCTAGCGTATACGAGATTTGTAGAAAGTATTTTTATTGTAAAATTTTGTTAGGTTTCTCTTTACTTAAAGAATGTAAACGCTACGTGTGTAGCGACAGTAAAATGACTGAGAAAACTTTTTTTTTTATCGTTTGAATAATCTTATTTTCAATTGATTTTGGAATAATCCCATTAACATTAGTGACGTATACGAGCGGTTTCAATAAATTGAAACATTAATTGAATTATTATATATTTTTGTTACAGTAACCATAATCTCCACCCACTTCAGAAATTATGTTTGTAGTATACAGAGTTAGTACATATTAACAATTTATTATCAATAAATAGCATTCGCGAAAAGGTATACTTGTTTCTTATTACATATTTTAAAACTATGTATTGCAAATATTTATTTACATAAGTATTAAATCAGTATACATGTTCTCGGGCGAACTTTATTTATAAACTAATTTTGTGAAGCAGTCGATCTCTTCGCTCTTTCAATTCAGTGTTTTCAAAGCGACTATTTAAATACTACTATTAATGAACTAAAGCAACATAGTTATATTTCTATTTGTTGGCTCATTAGAATTTCTTTTGATAATTCAAAAGAAATTATATTATTATTGTAAACTTGGTGAACATGTGTAAGTCAACGCCCCCCTTCACTCACTGTAGGCAGATTATCATGTTTTATTACATGTACATTCGTTTGTAGACAAAATATTTGAGTTAACTTTTTAAATATATACTAATATATAAGTACGATATTCCCTTTCTGGGCTGGCAAAACAGAGATCGTAAGTTATGGCATACTTAAATTTAATCTATTAAAATATTTGACAAAAAAAAAACACAGATCTGGAAATAAAACATTTAAACAATTTAACATATTAAAGCATGTTTCATGCGGCGTGTTTAAGTAATTTTTACCCAATTAATTTAATTTGATCTTGCAGAGAATAAGATCTGTCTGTGATCACTTCGTATTAATTATATAATATAGTACTACCTTAACTTAATAGATCTACAGAGGAGTTAAATCTACTTTAAAATATTTTATTTTATCGATTAATTAGCTTTTATCGATATGGTAGCATCACATGGTACATATGGGTTATAAGGCCCAATCAAACTATTTATAATTATTACAATTGTATGAAGCTATGGCATTTATCACCAAAAGTTATTCCTATGTCTAAATTTAAATTATTATATTCACAATGTACAAATCGATAAGGAATGGATGTCGAATCGAAAAGTAGGTATTAAGCATTAGCAAATTATGAACAAATTCTAATTTAATATATATATTAAATAATCATATCAGATCGTTTGAAAGATCGTGAGGTTATAAAACAAGATAGAAATTACAATTAATCGGTACACTTAAAAAAATACAATAGGTACTTTTAAACGTATTTGCTCGACAGCTGTTTGGCAAGTTCAGTATATTTTAAAAATTTCGAATGAGGGCTTTCATCGAAAGAAGACTGTCCAGGACTGTTTGGATCCTGAGGAGATGAAACACCAGGATTCGTGGAGATTCCTGAGCCCCGCATCGCACTCGGAGACATGGGACCGCCGCTGGACTGTTGGGTCGCCTTCATGGCTACTGGATCGGGAATAACGCCATCTTTAACGAAGTGCATTTTGGACAAATGGTGGCGATAAGCGCCCTTAGAAATAAACGGAGTATCACAGAAAGCACACTTCATTATAGAATCCGCAGTCATCACTGCGTCGTTGCATGCCCAACTGAACGCCAATATCGCCCCGGGAGCATTTGAGCCCGTCGCAGTAGGGGAAGCGGCAGACGAACTTGGCACGTTCGAGGACTGATTGCTGCTGTTGCGATGATTGGGATGATGCGTTTCCGTTTTGTCGCACAGCTTTTGGAGGGCGGCCAAAGGATGACTGCTGTTTCTTTTCGAGGAACCCGACGCTGTGTCGTTCGTTGCTCCACCTCCTGATAAACTATCGAACATGGAAGACAAAGCACCGAGGCTTCCGGACGGTTTCTTGTCCATACCGGGAGTGCTGCGCGGAGTGGCTGACCTATCGCTTGCCGGGCTTGAACTATTTCTCGAAGGACTGTTGTTATGTTGTCGCGGACTAATGAGTGGACTCGGAGCTCCAGTACTACAGCTCTCCCTTCGTTTGAGGTTTGGTGCTAATTTACTCTCATCGATATTATTTTCATGTGAACTGCGCAGTCTATCATCATCATCCTCGTCGATTTCTTTTTTTATTCTTATAGGCCTATTAACTAGATTCATCCCTTCTTCCCTGTCTTCCTCAAATTGCATTTCTTTTTTTATTTTAATATTAAGATTTTGTAGTAATTCTTCTTGGGAGCTGTGTCTTTCATTTAGATGTAGGTTTGCGTTTTTAACATCAGGCGTGGTACGAGCAGTCATTTGATATGATGGTGGATCCATTTTTCGGTCTGGCGTTAATGATTCTACTCTACTGCTGCCCCTTTCGGACATCGAACTAGACTCGCTGCCACTCCTTTCGCGTCTAGCGTAATGTGCCTGAGCCTGCTGATGGTGGTAATTACGTAGCATATTCATAGTTTGTGGATCAACTAGAGGTTTTGTATAATCCACACTTTCGTCGATTCCTAGTCTTTTTAAAATACTTAACCCTATAGGTGCCTGAGGAGGTGCTCCTGGTAAACCAGGCATTGTACCGTGACGTGATCTGGTATCAAAACTCTTTTCTATAAGTTGCTCAATTGCATTAAGAACTGATGGAGATGAAGACTTTTCATTACCTCCCGAGTTTTCCTTTGGATTTGGTGAAAGGTCAGCTGTTGAGGACGGTGATCTGTGATGTCGTGAACCAGGTGATGGGATATCATCACTTATACTTTTTCTATTTTCCCTATTGGGTGTAATATGTCCAGACATGAGAGGACTTTCGGGCGGTAAGATATTGTTGGACATAAGCGCACTTTTCAAAAAGTTCCTTTGGCTATTGGTTATTGGAGCTCCAACGCATTGCCTAATATGTTCTACGAATACTGCAGTTTCAATTTTATCTCCACATTTTTCACAAGTAATGCGACTTCCAGCACTTAAATCTCTCATTGGTTTTACTGGGGCCATACTATTACTGTCACCATTTTTAAATTCGTGCTGCGCTCTTTCTAGTTCTAGTAATTTTCGTACGGGTAAAGACTTTTTACGTTTTTCTCTTGTCTGTCGCCGTCTTCCACCGCTTTCGGTAATCGACCTCATAATATGCTCCTTATAGTGAGAGTTCTTTACCATATGATTACTCAATTCCTTCAGTGAACTAAATGCTTGATCGCAAACTTTACATGTAAGGACGGCACTGACATGACTACTTGTTCCAGTTGCAGAAGGGCCTGAAGGGTTATTTCCGGATGGAGTACCAGAAGACCCTTTTGTTTCGTCAGATGACTTCCAGGATATAATTTGTTCTTGAGATATAATATTTGTATAATGTTGCGTTTGTTGCATATGACTAGTCATTTCGGCCAGAGAACGGAAGCTTTGGCCACACCACATACATTTTAGAATTTGGCGAGTTTGCTCAGCACCTTTTCCCAACCAAACATCTTGCCCTCTTACTAACTTGCGAGGAAGGGGCATCGTTTCCTTTATTAGCAAATTAAGATCGTTCTGATGCGGCTTCGAGTTGTTACTCGAATTGGACGAATTATTTGATTGAGTAGATGGTGAACTAGCGGGCGGTTGAAGTGGCGCGTTGATAGAAGGATTACTCCCAGGCGGCACAGGCACATTCACCCCACAATGTTTAGCTTCTTTCATGTGGATCGTCATATCAGCCAGGGTCGCGAAGCTTTTCTTACACCAAACGCATTTGAGAACATCTTTTGCTTGTTCGGCTCCTTTATTAAGCCAGTGTGATTGCCATGCGCTGTGCCTTCCGGCAGCCGATCCAGGCATATTGGCTCCCAGTGCGCTAGCTTGGGCTACCGATCTAAATAGTTCCTCTCCGCCAAGACGACTTAATTCACTCATCTTTTCCAGTGCTTTCGTGGCATCACTCGGAGTCGGCATGCTATGTTTTAATTTTCCATTCCATTCCGATATATTGTTATTTTTGGGTGATAATCCAGCAGCAGCTACGGCGGCTGCAAAGTAGGGCAAGTGCGGCGCGACCGGATTGGTCCAAGGGGAGACTATCGGCTTGTAGTCCGTCGACCTAGAGGTTTTTCGTGCTGGAGGAAGAGCGGGGTTATCATCAGAAGTTCTTTTTCTGTTGCTGACGGAAAGGTCAAGGGGGCTATTTTCGGGAGTCTTGCTGAGATTCATAACGTCGTTGTGCTCAACCTTAATGAGGTCGTCGCAGTTTTTTTTTGTGCTGAAATCGAGGACATCGGCCGAATCGAGGAGGCGCTCAGAGTCAGCTAGGAGGGAATGCGGCAGACGCATAGGTCCAGTTGGAGATGACGCCCTCGGACTGGCGGCCATGAGCAGCCTGTGCTGGTGTTGGGCGGCGGCGGCGGCGGCGCCAAGGTACGCGGCCACGGCCGCCGAGTGGTGGGGCAGCAGGGCGGCGGCGACGGGAAGAGGCAGGCTTCCCATGCTTCGTCCCGAATACACCGACTCGTTGGAGGGGCAGCGGCCCCCCCCTGACGATTCTCGCGACAAACACCCTGGGCTCATCTCCCTGCAACAAATAGAGAATATTACGTTAAAAATGTGAAAATTCAACATATATTTCTTATGTTTTAAGGTTTGTGTTGTAAGGACTTTTTTTATTCTGGTTTTAGAAAGTTTTTGATGGAAACATAAGTGAGTGCGGGATATACCTAATTGTTTTTAATAAAAGAAAATAATATATTCTTTTGCAAGATAATAACAAAATTATTGTTATTATTATAAGTTATTATTATTGTTATTATTGTTATAATACCTATAATACCTATAATAATAAAATATAAAATATTTTTTAATTTGATTTTAATACTACAGCAGCCACACAGCAGCTTGTCTACAGCAGCAATTTTTACTGCAACAGACGCAGACACAGACGCAGAAATGCAGGCATATATTTTTTTAATTATATTGTTGCTCTGAAGTAACATGGCTACTCTAACTAGGTTAAAAAACCTGTTCTAAGATCGGCCAGAAGAAGGTTGGAGAAAAAATACAATACTTATTACGTACGCGAGACGTTACTAATAACAAAAGGGATCATAGGATAAATATTTTAAATACAAAATATAATAAATAGTGCATCAGCTTCAGGCATTTGAAGACGCTTCAGCTTTTTATAAATTAAATTCTCTTGTAGATCGTAGACAATTAGCTGATTTAATATTGTTATACAAAATTTTTAATTGTATTTTTGATTGTCCAAAATTATTGCAAAAAATAAACTTAAATGTACCATACAGGTCAACTAGGCAGCAAGAGTTATTCCGTATTCCCCGTTATCATACTAATTCAATGACCAATAGCACCATACCACGTATCTGCTCCCTTTATAACAATAACGATATTTCAAAAATCGATATATTGAATACCTCCTTATTATCATTCAAAAAAGAGATTTTCAATATCATCAATAGTAAAGATAAATAAAACCTAATTGTATTGTTAGATTGTTATGTTGTTAATGATTAATAGTAACATATAAGTACTTGTAATTGCAATTACATATAGAATATACATACATTATCACAGTATTTTTATCACATTCTTCATAAATTATTTTTATACATACTAAAACCATACTTAATTTATTACTTTATTTATTTTTATTAACATACAAGTGTCACACACTCACGATTACCACAAACATCACTCACAAATTACACATAAAACTTAAAAAAAAAAAAATCTACTGTATACGTATATAATATTAATAATCTATATATATTTTAAGAACACTGTACAAATTTTTATGCTAATCTTAACATGTAAATGACCGAAATCTATAATTGGTTTTATATACTAGTAATAAGTTTTGTTTGTAATTGTAAAAATGTAATACTGAGGATTTTTCAATAAAGAATAAATAAATTTTGTTATTGGAGAAACCAACAATTTTATACAGTACCTACAACAAAAAAAATACATTTGATTGATCGATAAAAAACTATGTAAAACTAAAAATAGGTTTCTACTAACAAAAAGTATTAAAGTTAATAACAAAAATAAAACCATTTTATATCTATATATACATATCTACTTACACGAATTTAGAACAGCTAATTTTTATATACAATATATATTACATACAATATACATTTATTAAATATATAATTCTAATAATTGTGTCACATATAATTTATATGCTAAATATACAGAAAAAACTAAACATAAAGAAACTATATAAAATTACTTATAGTCTATATATGTTAGCCTTTTTATTGCAACACACTGCTCACCATCTTTTCAGATGCGTCCCTTGCTATATAGCTTTGACATTTTCCATGATAGCCTTAGTCAATTCAAAAGGCATATTTTTGATTTGCTTCCGAGATAAAAATATAAAAGTACATATTTATGTTCATACGTTTTATTTATATATGTATATATATATATTTATTTATATAAATAAAATAATGATATATTTATTTGTATGTAAATCATAAAATATCCGTATTTAGTATATGTATATAATCTATTTCTATTTAGTATAATTCTATTTAGTATAATCTGTGTTTTATCTTTTATACTATACATGTGGTGTTCTCTTTTTATTTAAATATTGATAAGGTTTTGCTTACTCTAAAATTCTCTAAAGTCTCTAAAATTAGTGTAAACGTATAATGTTCAATATTTTGTTAGAACCGAATAAAAAAATAAAAAATAAAATAAAATATACCGCGCCGGGATGATTAGAGAGACCAGGGAGGGGTAGAGCGACCAGCCCACAGAACATTCACATTTAAACTGTGATACGCTTGCAGTTAAGTCTTTTAGAATTATCAAGCATATTAATCGATCGTTGCTTGACGTTATGGTATTAAAACTATTTAATTCTCTGTATTTATTTAATTCTCGGGACACCCGATAATGGTAAAACCGGGTGTTCCGAGACCATTCCCGATAAGAAAAATCAGCTGATTGACCCTGCGATTTTAACATGATTTTTAAAACGACTTCCAAATTCATCATTGTGTCTGAGAAAATATATTGTAATGTTGATACTATTAAATCGTTGTCGTCATACGTGCGCCAACTGATCGTCTGCTTGCAGCGCGTAGCATTTGGATATACATTTTACTTCGTTTACGTTACATGTAAATTATTACTGTAAAGTTCTTATTGAGTTGTATACAAATGGTAGCCTTGAATATAGAAAATGGGACCAAAATAGTGTTTCACTGACTCAACCCCCGTGCTATAATTTAGTCCTGTATCCCCTATCCCGAAGACATCTCACGTTTGACGAACCTCGGCCAAGCGAGTTTCATTAAAAAATCTATCCATTATTGGCTGATTTTATGATTTGATACAATTATAGCATATTGAATATTATATCAACGTAAAGTAAATATTAAAATTCGAGAACAGACTTTCTCTAGCACAGTGATAAAATCCACAGCTAGCTTTTGCGTATTTAGACAAAGGTAAAAAAAAATCAACGAACTGAAGTTAATAAGTCCACATCTAAAAGTTGGTTTTTAGCAGTCGGCCATTTAAAAAAAATAAATTTTTAGAAATATTACATACGGTATATTTAAAATACAAGATGCCCTCTTAAAAATATACGTAAAATACATAATTAGCTCACGTAACCGTACAAAAATAATATTTATTATTAAATTATTATTTACAATAATATAAAAATGTATTATTTATAATCAAATTATGTAAAAAAATATATTAGAAATCGCATTGATTACAAATATACCCAACATATTATTGAATTAAGATACTCTTTTTTTTTGTCGTTTATGTCGGATAATAAAATTGCACAAATAAGCCAACCTGTAATGGGTTAATTTCGAAACTCCACTTTTAGCCCATTCGATGTGCGTTTTGGCATAGAGGCGACTGAAGGTTATTTTTTAGGTCTGGGTAGATTAATATAAAAAAACATACCTACAAAGCGCATTATGACATTCTTTCAATTCATCATAAATTTTAACACCATTTTAGTTTTTTTTTTGTAAATATTGACGCGAGGCTAGTAATGAAATGGATATATAATATTTCAATTTAATATAATAACCATAATTTAAGTTCAATTTTAAACTATTCTGAAAGTGGTATATTTTTTTGTATTCTATTGCTATATATAATAACTCATGAATCTTAGATTTATTGATTAAATAAATGAAGCATATAGCTTTTAAACAATGCTTACCAAAATGTGTGATAACTTGGCAATGTGCTCAGATGCGACTTTGTATTAGTAATAATTATATTTTTAAATTTCATATCTAATATTTTTTGTTTAATTTGATCAAACTAAATGGAATGACCGACTTTAATCATTTGAGCATGCTTACACACACGGTGAATAATTTAAAAGCGAATCTTGTTTGAAAAAGCGAGGTTTGAATGTAAAAAATAAACACATTCTAAAATTGTTTTAATGTAGCTTTCTCATTAATTATTGCTATATTTAAGATAACTTTTTGGTACGACTTGATTAGTAAACATATTGGCTATAAGAGTAAATTAAAAATGAATTATTTTATAGTTTATATTATAATGGGTTGAAAAAAATTTACCATTACGTTAATTAACAACTATACCTATAGTACCTACCTAGTTCATCAACTAATTGTTTATACGGCCATTTGTTATTCTATAACTTATTAAATTAGTTTATTTTAAATTTTATATTCACGAGTAAGTTTAAAAAAAAATAAAAAAAGTGCATAAAATATTTTGGAACAAAAATGTAATTAAAAATTTAATTTAGACCATTTCTCAGAATTTTAATTTCAATAATCGCAAACACATTTTCTTATAAAAATTAATGCGATAGTAACAAATATCTAAGCAAAAAAGCTTAAGTTTTTTAAGCAAATAATCAAACCAAGCTCAAAGTTACGGCATCCACCAACAGATGGCGGCATGCGTCGCTTTCGCTGAGTAAATTTGTATATCCAAAAAGTTTATTTAGCTTACAAAACAATAACAAATGTAGATTATTCAAAAAGTACAACTGCGTTTAAGGAAGTTATTCTAAATATTATATCATATTTATAAAAAAAAAACAAAAATATAAGACAAAATATTATTTTTTTTAACAACCAATTAAAACATAGTTTACAATATCTATCTATCTAAAAAAAAATGAGTGTTATTAACTTGAAAATTAAGTTAGAGAGATTTATTTTGTACCACCGATGACTATAAAGGACAATATTGTTGTTTAATCAAACGTAACATCATAAAAGTTTACTTATAATTATCAAATCATAATAGTAATTGATAAAAATAATTTTGTAAAAAAAAGGCTAATATGAAAAATCTATTTTTTGATCAAAAATCAAAATCCAACCTCAAGAATTAATAAGCTATAAAAGTAATAATATTTTGGATGTACGAGCACGTGTACATTTTATAACTAAATATTGAAGAAGATTTAAAATTTACTTTAATTTTTTGAGTAAAACTAACTAATTTCCATAATCACTGAACTTTTTATAGTTTACCTTGCATTTATATCACATTTTATTGCACGTTCTTGGAAAATATACTTCACCTATTAAAATTAATACTATCGCTTAAGTTTAAAAACAAAAACCACTAATTCATGACACAAAATACAAAAAAATAACTTTACCTTAAGTGATCTCCTTCGACAATCATGATTGAGAAACCGAATAACTATTGGTAACACTGTAAATACAACTAAAACGGTAGGATTTCAAATATATAATAATTCTATTATAGAAGGCGCAATGTTTTGAAATGAAACTCCGAATCGCGTAAATCTTTGGCGTTCGTCGCGCCGCGCAGCACAGCCAAAAACGCCTCCGGCCGTCGCGGCGGTTCCGCGCGGAATGTCGGGTGCGAGCGAGCCAGACTGATTCGGGGCTGCATCTGCAGAGGGGCGGGGAGGGCGACGAGAGGGACGGCGATAGGGCGGAGACGCGCAGGTGCGAGGGAGACGACGCACCCGCCCCCGCCCTTCGAGCGCACGGGCGGGTTGGTCGAAATGCAACCCTCCGCACAGGTGAATGGGCAAAAGTTTCATACGGCGACGAAGCGCATTCGAAACTAAGCGTTTATAATCTAATACAAATAGTTTTAATGAAAAAATACACAGCAAAATGTTAAAACTCACATTTAAATACTTAATATGTAAGTGGATAAAATTAAAACAGATTTTACCGAAATAGATAGACATTTTCAATCTAACAAATGCGACTTTTTGCGTTACAATAAAGAAACTTTGACTCATCCAAATAATAAACAACTTTCTCACGGTTTTTTTCACTATACATTGCTGTAAATATTAGGAAATAAATAAATAATGGCAATGGTAAATTCTAATATAGCTTAAATGTAAAATGTATGCATTAAGTATAAATATATCGTAGCTATAAATACTTTCTACATATTTTACCTAAATCCCTATCAAACATTTAACGAGTGAGTAAATAATATGTGTTGTATGTTAGTTTATATTACCTACAAATTAAAAGTTACCTATCTGGAGAAATTTAAGTAGTCACCTACCTACCTAATTTATAAAATACTTAAGTTATTGCTCTTCTATTAATCTTAGATAATGACGTAATAAAAACACCTAAAAGGGGCTTTTATGCTTTTTAAAAGATATACTAAATACTAATACTTTTATGATCATGGGTTATTTGAACAACAAGATTTAAAGCTATTAGATTTTATAATTTTTTAATGTTGTCCTATGTTTTTTTGTTAAATGTTAATTGAGTAGACGCAGTTTATTTAATATGTTTAAAACGTGTACACACAATATTATTACTATGTGTGTCTGTTTGTTATTAAACGTTATCCTAAGTACCGTTGTTTAAGAAAAATAGAAATTAATTTCCTCGGCACACGGCGGCGGAATATAAGAGTAAATAAAACGGAGACTTACCTACCAACATCGGCAACAGTAAAAGCTTTAACTTTAATGAAAACCTTCTGATATAAATCCATTTTTACAAATTTGTCGACATTCATTAGGTTTGTGATTTATATTTTAATGAAATCAGTGTGTGTGCATAGTGAATTTGCTGTGTGCATAGTAGATTGTTAACGATACTTTTTAAATTAACGATAATCGCGTATTTTATGGGGATATTTTTTCCTAATTAAAATGTAGCGGTAAATAAGCCAGCGGTATACCGTAAGTAGGTAATGTACGGAAAACCGTCCATTTGAATTTAAATTTGAATTTTAACCACAACATTTCTGAAAATGTTCTAAATTTGAATTCGGTAGATATTCGAAAAATCCCCCTTATTAGGGAATATAATATTACGAATGGGCATGAAAAAAAAACCGATAATTTGAACTTTACGAACTGCCAATCATGTTATTCAGCAAATTTTTATTTTAGAAAAAAAATAATATATTATCCCTGAGTTTGTGAGCTTTTGGATAAGTGAAAAAAACTAGCATATATTAAAAGTATTTTAAAACCATGTTTTTTTTCGTCAACAGTGCCTAGTCTATTCACTATAACACATTCGACAGAAACTCCAGAAATTAATTTGACTCTCAGTTTTGATAGTATTTATAAGTACTTTTATTTAAATTAGTATACCAGGGTCTAATTGCTTGGATTAATTAAATTGCGTGTTTAGTGAAATCATGGGATATTGTGTAATAATGTTATTGGTGTTAGTATAAATTAAAACATATAAAAATAAATTAATTAAAACAAAAAAAAAACAAAATAAATATACCTAAAACACTTGTTATTAAAGGACAACTTTTTGGTAACTTTTCCACAGCCGGGGATTAACTCTGGGTAAAAGACAAAAAAGTCCACAGCAAAACATTTATAAACTGGTTCGTGCATCGGAATCGGATGGGTAAATATAAACAGCACATACTAAGTATTTTATTTTATGTAGCCGCGTGACGTTAAACAATCGTTATTAGAAGCGAGATAATCTACGCAAGCAGGTGAATCGAGACAAACAAAGAAGTGTCTTTGATCTCTTTGAGCGGTACATCGCAGCAGCTTATCTTCAAAACAAAGATTTGCTCAGCTCCAAAGTGGCTGCCTGTAATCCACACTTGCTTTTGACGCATCTCAATATTTTCTTAGATTAATTATACTGTGTTGCGTATTTCACTAACTGCGCGGCTAACATTAATTAATCCGCCGACAAGTAAACTAATTAGCGATATATTATTTTTAGTTCTGTCGCCGGAGTTCACCTACGTCTAAACTTACTTAATTTAAACAAAAAAAAAACGTATGCAATATTAAAATATTAAACAATAGGTTAAATATATAACAATGTTGTCGCATAGAATGTTCATGTTCAGACAACCCTCTGAACCCTCTATGCCTCTTTTAAAAACCTACAGATTAAGCATGCCTTTGAAATTACTAATTTATTACATCAAAAATACAAGACTTTGGTTGAGGAACACATGTCTTTATTGAAATCATTTGTGGAATGTGTAAAGCGTTCTTCGAGCCGACAATGTTATCCTGTACCAAATTACTTTCCGCTTTACCCGTTCCAATTCACGCGAGAACTCACGGCAGGGATTTCGATGCTTGTAAAAGATGCGATGTAAAAGTTTTGAAGTCTTTGCCCGCGAATGCCCGCGAAATTGATTTAAAGACATGGGAACTCTCTCACATTTGGGTTTTGGGCGCTTGCAGATCTGTAGGTCTAAATAGACAAAATTAAACTAACTTAACAGCATTTAACGCATGATGCTTGATATATTCTTTTAAGAAATTAGTTTCATTTCATAATACTGATTGATTTATCTAGCAAAACTGCAATTATATAATAATAATTGTAGTGGCTGGATATATTTATCTTTTAGTTGAAAATGCGATTTTCGAATTTATGAAGGTTGCATTTTAAACGTCATCTTTCATATATTTTCTAAAGATGCCGAATGGCGAAGGCTAAAAAATATCGTTTCATCCAATCTATATATATATATTTTATTTATATTTAAATTAAAGAAAAATAAAATATGTAATGCTAAACTAATAATGCTCAACCAGCACACAAGTGAGTGCATGTAAATTAACGATTAAAGTACTATGTCAATAAATAAATATAGATATTCTTCCCCAATCATCCCCAATCATCACCTTAATAAGATTAATTTTTTTACGGATTTCGCAAGTTACCTTTCAACGTTAGGGTCTTGAATGAAGGTGGCCGGTATGCTGTGCTCCACGTCGTGGTCCGGCGCGTCGTGTGCCGCCGGCGCCGTTCCCGCGCCGGAGGCAGGCGAGTCCGAACGGGAAACGGCGCCGGCGCCGGTGCCTTCGGCGGTGAGGCCGCCGGGGCTCTCCGGGCTGCCTTCGTCATCTGAGAATAAAAGAAACACAAATATTTAACGTTGGACTCTTAGCTTGGATGTAAGCAAAGAATTTTACTGTACTTATTTCTATTTTAATGAGTTCATCAAGTCTCCTATTTTAAAGAGCTTTCTTCAATCCTTAACTAAAACTTGTGGTCGCCCAGTGATCGAAATTCGACCGCAATTCATTAACTTGTCAAGTTAGAGCATTATCGAGGTTCTTTTACGCCTAAGTAGGTTTCATTCATGGATTAATGGATGGATTAATTCATGGATTAATTTATTTGGCCGTATCACCGTATGACAACCTAAGAAATTAAATAAATAAATAAATAATAATACCAATTTAATCAGTTATAATGATCTATATGCTATTATTTCAACGTAATCTTTATTATTCATAAGATAATCGTCTCAAGGCACTGGTGTAGCTACCCAGAAGCTCTCTAGTAAACCAACAATGTTAACATGAAATATATTTGTAATAAATTTCGCGAGACAAGTAATTATGATCAATATGCTCTGTAAATAAAGGTAATCTACAAAATGAAGATTAACATAATCTACTTCAAACACACCATCTATCTATGTAGGTTAGTTTTAATGCTCATATCGCTATTTTATATTTTCATTAGTAAACTCACAGCGTTACAAACATAAAGATTACACAGTATCAGCAATTAAAAGGCCGATTATGGTTACACATTTAAATATAAACATTAAGAGATAGTTGAAATTTTAAAAAAATAAATTTGAAAAAATTAAAATTAAAAACAAAACTAAATAGGAAAGAGTAACCTAAAATTATTTTATATTTACCATTTAAGCTTTATTTTAAGCTGAGCATAGATTGAAAGCAAATTAGAACTTATTTAATCAATTAATATAATGATTATACCAGAGAGGAGGATTGTACCATCTTATTCAATAACATGGTTATCTTAAACGTCAGAAATAGAAATAAATCAAATTTAAAAAACATTAATTGTGTCTATGATTGTTTGATTTTCAAATTATAACATCTTTTTACACCCTTTTTTTCTATGAATATTCATACCCTTAAAAAATACAGATTCATACCCTTAAAATTATTGAATAATTTTTCCTATATTATATTTAGGTTCAGTTGCTTCAGTTCTTAAAATGAAGGTAAGTTATTTATTTAATTTCTTGCAAAATAAAATGCAAAATATTTTTCCTAACTAAGCTCTCACCTGTTATAAAGAAAATATTAGGTTTAATCATTTTAAAAATCTGTAGTTGCATCGAAAATATTTTAATAAAGTTCATGTTAAAATAATATATATGAGGTCTTCAATATCTACAAACATTAGGAAATTTAGAAATACCTACTAGGTTAAAAGCAAAGGTCTTTGATTATTCCATATTTATGTATTTCGGCATTTACATACATTTAAAGATTTTTGTCAACAGTTAACACAATTTTATATATATATATATATATATATAGGCTTTAGACTCACCTGTTTTTTTACAAAGTAGTATTTATTAATAAATTAAATAATATTATATTTTGCATATCTAAATTAGGTGCTACATTACCTAATTCGATTTAATTCAACACATAAAATAAATATTTTCATGGGGTTTTACAATATTTAGCAATAATGATAGTAGCTACATCTGATATAGTATATTTATTATAAAATGCACTACGGTTTTAAATAATTAGTCGTGTATTTAAAAAAAACATTCAGAAGTATTTTTTCAGTAACATTAACAAAAACAAAATCCATTATTTAATCGCAATAACCCCCAAAGAGCTGTTGTGATCGAAAGCGGATGTGGCCCCGCTGCAAACCTTCGCTCCGTTTTGATCGCATCACTCACTTTGCAGCGACAGAACGCGGGGGAGAGAGAGATCGAGGAGGCCACTAATTAAATTAAGTACCCGCGGGCGGCGTCTAATTGCGGCGTCGCGTCGCCCAGGAAATGAAACCGGGCGTCCCGACGCTTTTCACTCGCGGAGCCTCCTTTGTAGGAGCCATTTTCTCGGCTCGAGAGCTTCGGAGCGCCTCTTCAGACGGGCATCGATACGTGGCTTGACTGTGAACCGCCTTTCTATAAAGATATTAATTTATAAAATAACCAAATTTTATAAAAAAAGGTCTTTGACAAACGGACACAGGAGTGACTTTATGAGGGTTCCGATTTTTCTTTTAAGGTACGGAATCCTTAAAATAAGTGTTTCTATTCATTTTTATAAGCTTGCAATGTTTGTTTGTCGGCTTAGGTTAATTTTTGCATTTCCTCTTAGCCTAAGATGTTGAAATTTGACATTTTAGTTCAGTTCCCATGACAATGCATTTTTATGGTAAGCATAAGCTGATTCCCCACCCAGGATTGCCTCCAGACGAAGGAACTCCTCAACGGTCAACAGCGAAATTTTGTGTGCGCTTTCAAGCTCTTAAATAAAAGCTTGATTTTTAAAATGTTTTTTACTATTAATTAAATATATAACTTTATTTTATTTAATGTTACATAATTACATAATCTAATACAACTAGGTGTAGTTAGGCAGAGCATTATTCCTACATTTAATGTATTTTTTAATAATATTAATGAGTAAGTCTTTTCTATAATTTATAAAATAATCTCTTATTTAAAATTTTCATGTATTTTACTTTTTTTCTAAAATAAATATGTTACCGGATTGTGTACACTAATTATGGCAAGTTAAATATTTATATGCATTCGACTTGATTTTTCTTTTATTAGATTGCAATAATAATAGTAAAATGTTTAAATTAATAAATACATACGTAAAGTAAGTTTTTGTAGTTTCAAAAGTTTCATAGAAGTTTCTACACAATTTTATTTCTTATAATACATACTGCGCTTTTTTCTAGGTATCATAGTGTTTGAATAAGTAGATCCAAGATGTGCACACATTTTTAGTCGGCGCAGTTCAAGTTAAATCAGAATTAACGTTCTTCCGTTTCAACCCCTCCCCTCCCTTCGCCCCGCTCCCCTCCCGCCCAGACAGATGATAGCACATGCTGCGCCCCAAATCATTAGTCTAGATGAGCAGCTTGTCCGTTTTCTTCATCAGTACAATCTGGAACAATCTCCAGCGCTTACGATGACCATCCTTCTTAACAGTGAGGTGCGTCCTTCATGCGCTGCGCTTTAATACGGTTTGGAATATAAAGAGGGATTCTTACGGATGGCTAATGAAGCGCTGTGCAAGTAAATATTTTAAATCTCAGGTAATAATACCTACACGAGTAACAAGATTTAGCCATGTGATTTAGCTGTGAATGTCGAGTTCGGCAATAGCTTTGCATTTTTTTTTAAGAAACATGCAATATAATAGGTTTATGTTATTTATTTATATTAAATATTTGTCGGGCCATTTCATACGAAATCAGATATTGTTATCAAAGTACAAAATATATTTGATTATTTGCAAAAACCCTCTAGATAATCAAGTGAGGCCATTTAAAGAGTTCTAGGTACTCGATATGCGGTTGATTTATACTTGAAAGGGTTTTTTATGCTTTAGATACAAACTAACACAATATTATGATTTTATTTCGATACTCTGACGAAAAAGTAAATTATGCACGTTTCTCACCATAGGCAAGGCTAGTCAAAAAAAGTTTTATTTTTGTATCGTATGGGATATCGTCTGTAAGGGCTATTATTAAAGATTATAAAAATATCGTCAGTGAATTGCTTATACAGATAGGCATACTTACCGTTTTTTTTAATGAAGTCGGAAAAAAATGGTTTTTCGGGGGCTTGCATGGCTTTCGCTTACTGAACCATAAGAGATACACCAAATTAATCATTTGGATTAGAATTAAATTTAAATTCGTTCCGATTTGACTGTGTTGATTGGAGCGGAGCGAGCGTAGCTTAACGAGCGAAGCTCCCATGTGGTGACTCAAATGTCCTCTGTTCACGCACTAAGGCTCTAGAACTACAAGACCGATTTTGATAATTATTTTTTTAAAATGACCATGACAATGTCTTCTGTGCATAGATACCAAAAAACATATACATTTGATTGCGCAAAGACTTGTAAAAAATTAAAGGGTAATCCCTATGGAGAAATACATTTATATACTAAACTCCGCTCCAATGTATGCCGCAGCGAAGCAAAGTGTCGCCCTAGTAAAGTTCTGGTACGAAGTCGCCCTTAAACTTTATTATTATAAAACTACGTTTTTTCTTTTGATGCGACGAATGGCGTTTTATGTGAAAAACACTACAGTTGCCTTTGAGACAGCCATCGAATGTACGAAGAATGCTTATATTAAGGTGCCCGTTGGACTATGCAGGTATGTGTAAATAGTACACAGGTGCAAATAAGTAAGGCGAGTTCTTATGACTTGCCCCAAGCACGGAGCAGAAGTGGGAGGAGCATCCCATGCCGACTTTTGACCAATGATTTTGCCCCGCGGTCCGCGAACTAATTATACTGATTTATGCAGCCATTGTTCATTGTTCGTCTGCGCATACGGAGAGATGCGCGTCGATATGGAGATGACCACGACGCATGCGCCGGAGCTATAGCAGCGTGACAGCACACCGCCCCCACCCCATCCCCCGTGACAGCCTATAGCCCTGTAGGAAGGGGCGCTGCGTGGCAAGCAGACCAGCATGTCTAGTCTCAGGCGCAATCGCGGCTCGCTCGCTGGCTGTTTGGCGTAATAGTGTACTTCGCATTCTGGTACATTTTTAATAGAAGCAGATTGATATTCCATCTTAGGACAGGCGTTTAGAACCTAGTTAGGTTAGGTTAGGTTAGTTAGATGGACACGGTGCAGATTCTAACATGCCACTAAATGCGAATTTAGATGAGCTTTGATGTGATTTTTCTTATCTTAATACTATTTTTGTTGATGTCTAAGTCTATCTATTAATATAGTTAAATAATGTACATACCTATATGTAATGTAATGTAATAATAGTAATAATAATGAACTTATAATAATAAGTTATACTTGATTATTCTATGAAGAATGAGTCTTACTAAAATCAAGTGATAAGCTTCCACGAAAAACACAGTAACGCCCCAGTAGATTATTCCAACTACTTCAAAACCAAGGAAGCAATTTTAAAACTAATATTAAAACCAATCCCTATTCGATATTTAAGAATACTATATACAAAACCACTACTCCTAACCCTACTCTGTATATGTATATAAATATACAGATATCCTATCATATACAGAACTCCTATCGATAGTTCCGTTAACATGTATTTATACGTATAAATACTGTTTTTTAAGACGAACTCTGATTTCTTCCTCGTCTTAAATTAAGCTAATAGCAGGTGCCCACATAATATGTATATTTCTACATGTCATTTTCATAAAATATCGTCTTTCCTATAAAAAAATTAAACATTTAAGTTTAAATGTTACAAAAAAAAATTGTAACATCATACTCGCAACATTTTACATTTATTTGGCATTTGTGTCATACTCGTAACAGAAGAAAAAAGCTTCTTAAACATTTGGATTCATTCGCATATAGGCCGAAAGGTCCATATAGGCGTATAGGCTCGTTTTATAATGGGCCGAGAGGGTTAAGAAAGGGTCAGACCGCCAAACGCAGGAGCCCCATTGTGTTCGTCCGAGGAATCCCTCATACGGTTCGCGGTCCGGGCTGGATCGAGCACGCGCATCGCCCGGTCGACCATAGATCATGGCGCCCGGTCGTGCCCGCGCCCGCGCGCCCGCGCGCACTGCCAAACGTCATCTCGGGCGCATTGTGCCGTCACCGATGCGACGCGCGCGCACGGCGACCCCCCCGCCCTCCGCCCCCGCCCGCGCCCCTAGATCCCGCCGGAAACGTCAACTGACAGCGGAATGTGTGCAGGACACTTATTTATCGACGCGGGCAAAGCGGGGGCGGACGCGGAGTGAGGGTTGTGTAGCGGGAGCTACCGCTCTAGTGCATGCAGCCTTATTTCGAAGCACAAAAATGTAAAAAATATTCCCATACAATTACAATCACTTAGATCGATTACTTACTTTTTGAATAGGTTATTGCATTTTCGTTCGCCACCATAAAATCGATAAATATAATATAAAATATATAAATTCTAAACGAAACCAATCCAAATTTTGAATTTAAGTTTAAGCTACTCGACAGTGAACAATAATCAAAATGTCTATACTAAAAATAGCACTGAAAAACAATTCAATAAAAAAAATATATTTATTAATTTATTATGGCACAAATAGGCAAATGGCATAATCACAACAATAAATGATATAACACTGAAAAAAAATCATTATTATAATATAGACAAATATAGACCAATCCCACAAACTTTAGGGGGTGTTTAAGTTCCCTATTAAGAGTAAGTAATTATGTAACAAAATGCGAAAAATTTTTTATCACCAAATTTATTATTTTTGTAATAAAATTGGTGTAAATCGATCCTATCAATCGATAAATCAATATTATCTGTCAACCAATAGCATCCCTCTTACAACCCCAGAGAAGGGGAAAGGAGTTACCCCTTCTTCTTAGACCGACCTCTGTTCGACAAATAACACTAGGAATCGTAGGACCTATTAGCTGTTTTTTTTATTGGGATTGACCTTGGGACACCCTGTATAATATAGGTGCAAATATAATATAGGTGTTTAAACACCAGTCATTTATTGTTATTCTGAAGTAATATGGCCACTCTAACTAGTTAAAAAATACCTGTTCTAAGAGCGGCCAGTACATTGTTTTTCCTCAATTGACAGACACAACAAAGTTGCGATTTCGTATCTACAAACTGCAGCCATGTTTTATATAATATAGTCTATATAGTAAGCTCGAATATGTTAGCAATTTATGTAGATATTGTTGCAACACTGCAGAAATAAGGATAAGGCTATAAGGAGAAACGAGAAAACAAGTACTAGGCGAACGCATTACTAATGTAAAGTTATGCGCACGCGCTGGATTCGCCAACGAAAGATCGACGCGGGCGGCTGATGCGCTTTGCGCTGGAGCGAGACAGCGCCAGTGCGTGTGAAAGGGAGGGCAACGTGGATTGATTGGATATTTGCTGTGATCGTGATAGTGCACATCCAAAATTCCTAATATTTAAATACCTTTTTTTATGAAAAGGCGTTATGTACCATCAGAAAGTGGATTATCTTGCATTAGATGAGTGCAAAGTGATGTTCCTTATAATATTCTTTACATTTGTACGTTTCGGATGTTGATGATCATCAGCAAGTGTGAAAATATCTTCACTCATATGGCTACCTATATGATTTAGGAGATATGAAGATATACATATAGAATGAAAGATAGCCTGTGAGGCTTTTAACATTAATTCAAATATAGACTATATTTAAAAGAAAAAAAAAACATTGCTGTATAATTTGTAATCTAGGATAAACCTGGGTCGCCGAAAATATAAACCTTTAAAGTTCACGATCACAATTTGATATACCGAAAATATCTGAAGCGAGAGAATTCCTCGTTAAAATTAATTTATCATATTCATTTACAACGTGTTGCATTTGCACTGCCTATAAAATAAGTCAAGAAATCTCCTGGGGCTTGTTTGTTGAAATTGAGACGTCAGGCGTTCGCGAAGGCAGGTTCGAGTCCGGCTTTGACATTCTAATATTCCGTAAATCAAAGCAGGAAACGAGCTCACATTTGGCTGCAAAGTCGTCCTGCTGGGGCTTGTTCGATTTATCTGATGGCTCTTATTTACCACAATGGCCTGGCCGTACGCCGATGCCTTCTAAGAACAGTTTGACATTGTTGCATTTGTGCTCATTGTGATTTGTTGTAATAATACAATCAACCAATATACGATTGATATAGGTAAATACGATTATTATAGTAAATATACGTTAATATATGAGCTGCGTTAATTTCTAGTCTCCGATATTTAAATATAGGAGCATATATGTTGTAATGATTTATTAATTCGTTTTTTTATAACCTTAAGTGTAATTACCTTTTACTGTACACTGAATACATAGCGAATGATAATAATAATAATATTTATTTATTCTTTTCTGAATACATGCTTTACAAATATGTTCATTACATTATGTTCTTTTTTTTTTTTTCTCTCTCTTCTCTGAATCTCATCTATGTACTTACAAATTATAAAATAAATGGAAAAATATATGTTCGTGTAAATTACAAAAAAAAAAATTCTGCTCCGTATACTTCGCGTTCAGGTACACTTTTATTGGAAACAGACAGATAGTTCATCTTAGGACAGGTGTTCAGCACCTAGTTAGATGGACACGGTGAAGATTCTGACATGCCACTAAGTGCGAAATAAGATGATAGGAGATGTATATCATTTTCTCTTTGTATGTATAGATAAAATGTTTTTTTTTTATAATAATTGTATGTCTAGCTGTAAGTTTTTTCTGTGAAAACAATAAATAAATAAATAAATAAATAAATAAATAAATTATACCTATTAATCAGTTTACAATTTTACATGATAAATATACATTTTACAATGTTATTTTTAAGTAATCTACCTTCAATTATCGTAGGTACACTAAGGTTAACAGTACTAGGCGGACTTTTTATTCATAGCGTGCCAACGTGTGTGTGTGTGTTAGCCCCTAGTTGCCAGGCAAAGCGTACTGTGCTATTGCACTAGGTAAACCTGTTCTGCAATAGCGACAGAAGCGCGTATACTATATTGTATTGTATTGTATTACCGATCAAGAAACGTATTTTTAGAAAGTAATAGTACAATATAAAGCTGTATTACTTTTTTTTTATTATATTATATCATTCAGTGAAACATAAAGTAAAAAATAACATACAAAACATAAAAAACAACATATAAACATAAAAGTAACGAAGGTAGATTACTTTAATTATCATGATAAAATGTATGTATCTAAAATTGTAAACTACTCCAACTGATTTAATACAAAAAAATGTAAAATATTTTAAGGCGTGTACATACTAAGGATAAGAATAAATTGTTATTATTAATTGTTTTATCCCCTTCTTTAATAAAAGATAACTGCGAAGAAAATCATGTGAACTATTATTTGAAAATAAATAATAATATAATGTGCTCATGCTCAAAACGCAACACTTCACAGAATATGTCATGAATATAATAGTAAACTTTCGGCATTAGACATTTTTATTTGTACTTTGAATTTATTCAAAAATAAGGTAATTAGAGGTAAAAGTCACGATTCTCAAAATTTTCTTTTTTTATGTAATCAGTTTTAGGTGAACCGACATCTCAATTATATTGTTAAACAGTGGATTCATGTAATTGGCCAAATTCATAACTATGTATTTAGTATTTTATAAGCTAAGTTACGGTGTATGTTTCCCTAGAAGATATTAAATTAATTAATTAATTAAATATTAAAATATTTTTAAATAAAAAATATTTTTCCTGAAAAATGTAAACAACCACTTGCATTACGATGCAGTCTTGAAAGTAGATAGATTAATATTTTAGGAATAAACACATTGTTATCAGTCAGTGTAAAGCGCTCCTAAACGAGGGTTTTTGTGTAAACAGTTGGTATTAGAATTTTGCAATACGTTATTAACTTAAGGATTTAAGCGTTTAGAATTATTTCATAAGACGTATTTTAATATACAGACGGCCTTACACATAACTATTGAAGTTGGCAATATTACTGTAAACTAAACGAATACTTCCAGCGGCTGCTTTACCACCTCTTACAAACAATATTCCTCGCTAAATTGCAAAACGCGCACCGTTATTTCCATGTACGTACTCCCTAGAATTTCTTTAAACCAATTGGTCTGCTACCAAATTACTTAAAGTAAGTGTAATTATTATTAATTATTAAAATAGTTTAATAATAGTAGGTGACTATTTTTTGGAAGGTTTCAAAGCATACGGTGTCTTCAGAATTGATGACAAATTACGAGGATGCCTACGAAAATTTACATCATTCATAAAATATCAATTGCGATATCCATTCATTTCAGTTTTAACATGTAAATTGTTATGTCATGCAATTCAGTTTTAAATATCAATTGTAATATCATTCATTTCAGTCTCAAAATGTCAATTGTAGTTTTATTCATTTCAGTTTCAAAATTTTTCATAAACACACACACACCTTTAATTTATGGTATTTTTCATGTATTGTCTAGCAAGGTCTGTTTAGAACACATTCTCGTGTCACACGATCAAACGTTTTCATACGAGCAGCGAAATGTAAAAATAAGACGAATCAATCTTATTTATCTGACATTCTTGCTTCTATCTGGATTGAGGCCAGGACTAGGGCTGTCGCAAAATGCTGCTTTTTATTAACATACTATTAAGCTTAAAACATAATTAGGCTTAATTTATTAAATATAGGTAATTAGGACAATACTCCTTATTTTATTCCTACTCATTATTATTACTCATTAAATTACTTATAATCTTGTGAGTAAAAATATCGATGGTAACAGAATATATAGAGCTAAGAACGGATCTACGGATAAAAAGCCATTTGAGGTGATCGCGGTAAGCAGAAATAAGGTGAAACTTACGAAGATCGAATATTGTAAAAAATAACTTAAAGAAGCTCAAGTTTATAATGCAAATATTTAAGCCAATAAAAGCAAACAGTTCATTTTATATATGTTATATTGGACTCGTATTTCACAAATTATGGAAATGGATTATGGTAAATAGTTTTTCTTTATTTACGCATTTTTTTATTGCAAAATATATTGACTTAAGCTTGGTGCAAAATAGCCAAAAATGTAAGTTGCTCAACCCTAGCATCTTAAGGCGACGACACACCGGATGCTCGGCTCGCCGTGACGGACGCGCCGTCAGCGCCGCGGAGGAATTAATCCTCCCGGACACAAGACGAGATAAGCCCAGAGTCTTCTTTTAAAACACAGGAACACTCCGGCGAATGATAAATCATAAGCTTTACGTACGAAAAAGATGAGGCGAAGGACGTCATATTATATCAGACGGCATAGCGCTTCTTCTAGCTCCGCAGCGCGTCGACAGCAAAAGCTTTGTACGGACGTTCAGATCGTCCTAAATATATTCTACGGTGGAGCGATATTATCTTAAGGTTACAATTCTACTGCCACAACTTTCATACAGTGTGGTGTGAACGATAAAGAACTATCAGAAATTTAACCCGTTACATTTCCTTCAATAGTTAGTTCCAAGCAGATAAATTTTCGTCGACAACGGAATAACATGCAAAATTATGTTAATTATTTCTGCCTCTATACTTAATCGCGTCCAAATCAGAGAACATTTTAGGGAGAATTTATCATTTCGAATCAGTTGGGTGCTATTTTAGTCGGCGAAATTAATTAATTATTTCAGCGTAACTACAGTAATTATTATGCATTAAGTGAAATATCATCTGAAACCTTAGAAAAAAAGTTTCATAGGAATTAGCGATATTAAAAGCTTTACTGCTTGCATCGCAATCCGACTTTTTCTGTACACTTTTTTTTTTTTTTTTTTTTTTTTATCCAAAAACAATACATATGAAATAGCATAAAACAATTAAAATAAAACTAGTTATAAGTAATCTTAAGCTATCTCATACACAGCAAAATAGATAGGTGGTGTGGATTTTATCACCCCACTAGACAACCTGCTCCAATTTTACACGTTTGCTTTACTGTGTATTTTTAATTATTTTTATTCAATTTTGATAATTAGTTCATAAAAGTTTTTTTATGAAGGAGTTAATTAAAATGGTATAAAAAATTAAATAGTGATTTATGCACATTTTATCAGGATGCCTTTTATACATGGAGATTTTGATATATAATGTGTTATTGTTGGTAGTGTTATACGTTTGTGGTTATGTGTTTTTGTTTTATTATTTGTGATATAGTATGTAGCTTATTCCCATATATAATATTTCCAGGTGGGGTGAAATTGTATTTATTCAAAAGTATTCCTTGAAAATATTTCAAGTGTTTTGGTTGGTAATTATTATGTATTCTATTTATATTTAAATGATACAAAAAATTAAACATTGAAGATAATAGAAAAATAAAGAACAAATTACACAATAGAACTATATCCATACATTACGATAATTACGATATTTATTACGATAATTTCTTTAGTGGTATTATTTTAAGGTATATATGTTTAATTTATTTTTAAAATAAAAAAAGAAAATGGTGGTGATAAAATAAGTATCTAATAAATGAAGTATGTATAAAATTGATTGACCTTTGACGCGATGACAGCTAGATATTTATTTATTTATTGTTTATTTGGAAAACCAACAGTACAATATATAAAAAATGGTACATACGATTGCGTGTAAAATTAACTGATGACAGGTTTTCGGTAAAGTATAGAAATACACGGCACGGCGGAAATAGCCGGCACGTGTATTGCTGGCTTTACCGCGGTCAGTAGAAGTAGGTACTTGCGCTACTGGTGTTACTTAGCAGCAGAGCTGTTTAAAAAAAAAATACCACCAGCATCTACCAGGAGATGGAGTTTCGTTTTCTAATATGGCATAAACTCATTGTCTAAATTGCACAAAACAAACACGCAAAGCCTGTAACTATTTGATTTAGATGCAATCGTGGTTTCATGCGAAAGAGACAGAACTGGCTCTGTTAACCAGTAATGTAAAATGTTGATGGTTAGGTTAGAATGGAACATGGTGACATGTCCGACGCTTCGACCCGCCCACGCCGCCGCGCAGCGCCAATCCGAAGATCGGCTGCGACCCAGCGTCCGTCGTGCATTGCTCTCGCGATGTGATCTGCTGAGACAAGTGAATTGAGAAGCCTCTTTCAATTAAGCTCGTGATCAGGCTTGTAAATTGTGGGTATTGTAATTAGATTGGCAACAATACTTGCGATAGCAATTGACAACACATTCTACTAAGTATGGTTTATAAATAATACATAGGTATAAAAAAATATAAGATACATTGTAAATTAAGGTACATTAGCATTGAATTATTATTTATCTAGTATTTTTTTTGTTTTGACCTAGGTTATATACAATTATTTTGGGCCCTACTCAACTAGCCCAAATGTGCCTGTGCTGGAGTCAGGAGAGATGGTGGCAATGCAGCGTTAAAAATAGTATGACCATGTACGGATTCGAACCCGAGAACTTTGGGTCAATAGTCCAACGCCTTAACCACTAGACTACCATAACTAAAAATATACTCGGTTGATCTACTGTGAAATACGGGTAGTACCGGATAAAAAAACTTAATAAATTATTTAATATAATTTAGAATTTTTAAATTAGTTTTATACATAAATACATATTTCAAAAACAAAATTACAATATAAACATAAATTGTAATTTTGTGATCTCTAAATATGTATAGAGGCAGCCCTATTTAAATATGATATTCAATGCCTGATTCATAAATCTATAAAATTTATAATTTAGGTTTCACATTACGATAGGTTTCAAATGATGATTGCAATGTCATCAGCGTACCCTTGTGCATTAATTTGGGCTTCGTTTAGTAACTTTAGTAGGGTGTCCACCACGATGGACCATAAGAGGGGCGACAGAATGCCACCTTGTGGGCATCCATTCGTGGCTTTAACTTTTAGAGTTATGTTAAGTATAGTTGTTCTAACATATTTATTAGTGAGCATGTATTCGATCCATCTAATTGTGGTCGGGTCTATGCCTCTCTCTTGTAGGCTTTTGATGATGATAGCCGTTGAGGTGTTGTCAAATGCTCCCTCAATGTCTAGAAAGGCTCCCATGGCAATCTCTTTATCCTCTAGGGCCTTTTGTATTTTGTCTGTCAGATCCAGCAGCTCTGACTCCGTCGACTTCTCGTTAAGATAGGTATGTTGTTTCTCATGACAATCCCCCCCCCCACATTCACAACCCCCTACATGTAGAGAGTTGCGCCTTAGTGCTCCTTCCCTGATGTAGACTTCTAGTACTTCTTAGATTTATTAGGAATAATTTAAAAAAAAAATGTAAACCTGAATGTTTTTTTTGATCAATAGTACAATCATAGGTATACTTACATATCGGTAGGTATAAAATTCGAGCGACCGCATCATTCAAAATTTCGAAATAAAGGGTGATTGATAGTTGCGATTTCGGACATGCATTATAAATGACGGGAATTCAACAAGAAACGTAAATAGGGACGAAATTGATGAATTGATCGTGGTAACTGTCAAGGGAGTGTATGGGCCAGCGTGACTACCCCTTAAGTACACGTCCAACGTCTACCCCCATCGCAAAAGCTCCGCAGCTGACGGATTGATTGTCCCCGTGTTGTGGAAACTTCGAACAATAATCGATCGAACGACCGTTCGTAAAAGTTTTGCGAGCAGCTTAGCCTACCTACCATACACATAATCGACTTTGCTAATGACTGCGTCGTTAGAAAATTGATAGTTTATATTTTCTTAGGGTTGCATCCCTAAAACGCTCCATCCCTGAAGCGGAATCTTATTCTTCATCTGAATCTTTATAAACTCTGAACTCCTAAGCCGAACTTAGAATGATATAAACTGCTGAAGATCATCGCATTTGTTTAAAAAGTAATTGACCAGTGGATTTATGTCCTATTTATTTTATTTATTTATTTATTTATTTGTTGACAGTAACTTAACATCAATTACATATAATGCAAAGTACTACCTAACTAGGCAATGCCCGTACCAAAGTAGACTTTACTAAAAGCATCGTTCTTATAAGCATAACCGTCACACGTTATACGTTTGAATTGTAATTTAAAAGGTATGAAAATTGACATTTAGCAATTGTATGTCTCTAACAATAAATACAAACTCCAATTGCGTAATAATTAAATATTTTTCTATGTACCTGATAAACAATCTCCTGAATATGGGTGTTGTGAACACCTCTGAAATGTCAGGATTAATTAATTACACGTAGTATATAATAATGTTAACTATTTTACTTTCATCATATCTTACTTTCCCTTTCTTTCTCGTATGATAATAATATGATGATATGATATTATGACAATAAATCTGCTTTTTTATAACTACAATTTTTATTATTTTTACCTTTCTTTAGTTTATTATTTTCGATCATGTAAATTTGATAGTCAAATTTCGACAGGTAACATTCCCTTTTCTTTTTGTATAAACAAATATTTTTCCCTTCCATGTTAGTGATAGACATAAAGAATCTAATCTTTCCCATATTAACAGTTTGAAAATAATAAAAATGTATTATTTTAGGTATTATTTTATGTACATTATAATTATATATTACGTCAATATTTAACAAACTTAACTAATTCTACGCTAAATTACCTTTTAAACCTGCTGAATTATTAAAACATATTCATTAATTGAATTTATAATACTATCGTTTTTCATTGTTGACATATTTTTACTCTATATATTACTACTCTATATATTATTGAGAGGTAATAAACAAACATAATTATGGATTTTTATTTATATCTAATGCATTCTTTTTACCTAACAACATTTTTTTTTACTATACGATACAAGTATTATTCAAAATTAAACCTCACGCACCTAATATTCAATTTTCTTATAGGTTGCTATCGCTTAAGTTCACAGACATTACGCCTATGTGTACCTAATCCACACGAAACGTACTGCTCTATCGTGTATATAGCTATATCACTTTGTGGTATAAATTTATAATAGGAATATTTAATATTATAAAATAAATTAGTTGAAATCGGTCATATTGTCAAAGTTGTTGACAAAGGTATTACAAAGGAAACCACTCACTATCAAATTTTATTTATGTGTCGACCTATTTTATCTGGATGGAAATCTCATCAATAACGCAGGAAAGAGACGGGATATGTTTGCCATAGTGGCACTATTCCATCGTCGACAGTCGATGATTGCTTATCAATAATCGTCGCACGGCCGACGCGACATTTCATGTTTGAAATCAATCACCCTCATCCATCATACATACGCCCTTCGGGTCTGTCCTGACCGCCAGTTATAATAGCAGCGAACGTGCGGCTCCTTGGCCCTTTTCTGGAAATATTCTATTGTGAGTGGGCTTAGATACTCGGGCACTCAGGGCGAAGCAGTTCTCGTAACAGCATTAACCATTCACTATTTCTAACCTTAAAATGACTTTCAATTGCCCAACTATTAGATATAAAAAAGTATTCACTGATCATAAACTGACAACGAAATACAATCGGCATATTTATCTATCTATAGCATTATTTATTTATTTTAACATCTATTTTTCTAATTGATTTAGGTGCAGTACTTATAACTACTTTAAAAAAACATATTTGTATATAAACGTTTCTTGTTATGGGGTTTCACCGATTATTATTATTATAAAATCTGCACATTGCATTTTTTGTAACTAAAGAAAATTAAAACAAATTGAAAATAGATTAATTAACATCATATTTAAAACAAAATTACCTAGGCAGTCGTAGATAGCATAAGCTCACATTTTTTTAGACTTTTGCTGGGCAGCAAGCGCATAACAGAATGTTTATGTTTATTTTTTGTTAACTCACTCTTATCCAATTCACAATTATAAATTCTATACTATTTAAAGACACAACTATTTAAAATCAATGAAAACTACGAAGAGGCTTACTCTAGTTATTAAAATTCATCTTAACGGAGCGACATGATAGGGTAACGATTAAACGGAAAAGAGTTAAATTGATTATTGGGATCGATAAATTACACTCACTCACTTTATACTTACACTAATGTGCAATAACATTAGAACCCGTACTCAATCTAACGACTGACTTGCGAAATTTTGATAACGGCTCACCATACATGAGCAATAAAATTTAAAAAAAAATAGATTGAAATTGTTTGTGAGGATTTTTCGCTACCTGGATGGTAGTTTACTTGGCGACAATTTTTAATTATTAATAAAACTTGTCATATGTTTATCGCTTATATTGTTGTGACGAGTGTACAATCATTGTAAAAGAGAATTATCTCATAATTAGAATGATTAATATCTATATTATTTCGAAGACGGTTACGTTACATGACATGATTTATTTTTTAAATATTTGGTGTGCATAAATTTATACGTACCTAATATGAACATAAAATTATACCCACCCGATCAAATTATTCGTAGGTCGCTAGATCTTTAACCCGATTACCAAATTTATTTACCGATAACCTAAATTATTAAAATACTTAATCCACCACTCGCTTTTTATATTACTTGGACTATATCAATATATCACCCACTTTTTATTATATTTTGAGTAAAATATTTTGATAAATCTATTCATCCTTCTTCCAAAATTTTATGGACACTTATCTATTACCCACGTACCCGAATTATTTGGACACATATCTATCACGCCCATGACCTCAACGTCTAGGACGCGACACATCCGGTCCGAAGTCGTCCGCAGAACGTGTCCGCGTCCCGTCGATATGTGTCCCTCTTGTCCCGACTTTACTTTATTCGCGCGAAATGCGCATAAATTGCACGTCTGTCGGGATGTCGCGCGGCGATAACACGGCGGCCGGGCGGCCCTCCGACACTTATTATAAGGCACACGAATTAGCATATTTTACACCTTTCAAAGTAGATACCGTGTTAAGTGTCAGTCGACATTACACTCGTTGCGGAGCCTTAAATTGCATACCAGCTGACGTTTCGAAGAATGGCCGGAGGACACGATCGCCTTTCACTTCGCCAAAAAGACAGAATATTCAACCAGAAAACGCTTTTCACCATAAGGATGACCTAACTCTGATAAATGATACGATTCAAATCATTGGTTTTTATTTACCAGGTGACCGTATGTTATACACACAATTTAAATAGGAGTAAACAGGTAAAGTAAACATAAAAAAAATAAATATAAAGTAAATCCAGTATCCACAAAAAAAAATGTTGGATACTATTTTGGATTACGGCTGAATCACATCCTTATTTTTACTTCCCAGCCTAAAAATTGTTTTAAAGTTGAAATTCTGATCAAAATTTATCACATCCATAAAAAACAGCCGGATTGAAAACCATTTTAATTGTATTTTTTTTTATAGAGGCATTATTAGAAGTAAATGCATATATTAGGAGAGTAAACATTGTTACATAAATACACATTGTCCGTTTGAAAGTGTTCAAAAGTAAGTAATATTACTATTAACAATATTATTACAGCGAACAAATTAGCAACGGTTTAAAATTAATAGCATAAGAGAAGATTCATAATTCTAAAATTATAGATTTTTTATTCTCGACGCTCGTTTTTAGAACTGTCAATTCATGTTGTGTGATAGTCGCAGCGATAAATTTTGGTGCTATTGCGATTGAGAACCTTTCAAAAATGAACCAAATATTGCGATTGAGACCTTTCGAAAATGAACCAAACATTTCGATTGATAACCGTTCAAAAATGAACCAAACATTACGATTGAGAACCTTTCAAAAATGAACGGCCCTAAATAACGAAGGCGAGATGAAGCATTGCATTGCCAAGAAAATATTATAAAACTGTTTAAATTTTTACCTTTATACGTTTTAGTATGTCAGCTTTTCGCAGGTATTATTTTTGTTCACTACTCCGGCCCTGCTTAAAGAACGCTACTAATATTTAAACTGAAAGAATAAGCTATCTAGTAGTGGAAAGCATTATCTAACTAAATCGATGAAGCGGTTATTGAGTGAACGAGTATGTGCTTACAGCATTTAAACGAACTCGTTTGTATAGCTTAATATAAGCTTAATAATCTTCCATAAGCTAATAACTTATTAGGTTTATAGTAAAAAACCAAACCTTTTGCCTCCAAAGACGCACTAATACGGATGCAGATTCCAGTTGGTCGAGCGTGGGAGGACGGCGGGTCACGTGATTGTCTCCGTCGCGGGCATATTACAATACGTCACTGCCATTGCGGTATCTAAACGACGCCTGAAGTCCGTCCATCAGCGGGCCGGGCGGGGGAGGGAGGGAGGCCGGTGGTGAGGAGGCGGGGGACCTTATGGGACCAGGGCGGGATGCGCGCTAGACGCCCACGCTATCGGGGTACACTTTATGGGACACGAGACTCATCGGTGTTCTAAAAACGTAACCAGACCAAAGTTTCAAACAGATGGTAGAGGTTTGTAAAATGTACTCATGTACCTACCTACTTATTTCACTTGACTTATTCACTTATCTTATATGCATAAAATAATGGAATCAGTTTTCTGTTTCAATCGTTGGGTGGGTAGTCAATAATGAGTACACTTGGATTTCAATAATTTTGTTTTACTTTCACTCATTACTGTGATTGTGATTTCACAATACGAAAGTGGCAGTTTTATGAAATTCTGAAAAAAAAATACTACTGACGGAGTGTCAATGTTACCAAAATCGTAATTTACTCAAGCCCTGAAAAATTCTCGTGGTCCCAGTATAAAGTTTATATATATATAAAAAAAAAATAGACATAAACGCAGTCTTCTTTAGGATAAGATTTTTAAAACTAATTAAGAAGGCAGCGAACAGTGTTACTGTTCAAGTTTGCATCAAAAAAATTGTCATGTAAAAAAAATCTTTAAAGTGGTAGGCACAAATTGATTCACATTCTTGAGAATTCATGTGGATTACTAAATAATCATTTAAATCGTCATTAACTTAACCAATCAGGAAAACCACACTATTACGCTTCTCGTGAAATGTGTTGTAGAAATAAGCTTCGTAAATAATTGTGAGGGTCGGTCGCGGCTTGACCGGCCGTCGCATTCACGTCGCATAAAAGCGATGATGTGGGCTCCGTAATCGTTGCCTTATCTCCGCTATTAAATTACGATAAGTCTCAAAAGATCCGTGAGTGCTATTGAGCATACATTAAGGGGAGGAGTTTGAATGCGATGATACGTTCTAAGAGTGTCGACGTGAAACAAGGACGGAGTGTACAATAAACCAAGACGCGCCGTGTATTTAAATATATTCCGTCCTTATCGCACACTACTAAACCTGCCCGCGCGCTGCGTAGTAGTCGCATGGCGCTGACTTAAAATGCAAAGATAATGCTCTGAAGAACCTTAAATCACGTCCGGCGGGTTCATAAAAAGGCGATGCTTCCATTACCGACTTATAATAAATACTCAAATTATTGATAAAATCGGGAAGCTTGTCAATGTCTAACTAGGTACTTTAAATGAGACAGTATACTGCATACCGTTTGTACATGCGTAGCGAGTTAACTTTATTATCTTAAAGGCTTACACATCACCATAAATTGTCATCGGTCCGATGGAGCAGTGGTTTCAACGCCAGCGTGCGACTCAAAGCACCGAGTTCAAACTCAAATTCGTCCCTGACGAAATTCAACAGCCTTTAATACAGTACTGTCGACCGGTTAAGAAACACAACAAATAACATTTACGAGTAAAATATATATCTAAACCGTATGCTAAGACCATTCCAGATAAAAAAACAAGCCATGCAATTTAAAGTATTAATTGTAAAAACAACAAAACAAATAAACTTACGTGATAATATTAGTATATGGTTATTGACAAACGAATGAGGCGCGCGCGTCGTGGCTAAGATTATGTTGCTGCTTATAAGGAAGGTAGTAACACCAGTGCGTTAATAAAAATAATAAACATGGAAATGAATTCTTAGTCATTTCTTAATCAAAATAGGGAACATAAACACCCCATTAAGTCTTCGGTAATGGTAGCGGGACATCCCGGTATATTATAAATAATTGCTATAAACTGTTTTATATACTCGTAGATGGTTATTTTTTAAATAAAAAAAGTTTTAAATTAAATTAAAAAACAAATAAGATCCATGATAAAATAGGTAAAATCTTTTTACGTTAGAGATTAAGAATTTGCTAATCTTGGAGTTATTGTTGTTGTTTCTTCAAACGTATATTAATAAGAATATTTTTTAAAAATAGATTGAAGGTTACATTAAAACCGAATTAAAAAAAAGTAAAGGGATCTCAATTCGATTTATGTTTGTTTTATTTATTACTCATTAGGTGCTCTAAAATGGCTTGTTACGTTTTGTAAGTAGCAAAAATTCTAATTTTCCTATTCAAAATTTTGTCATGATAAGGAGGTCATGTGCTTTTTTTTTTTAGTTTGTATGTAAATTTCTTACCAGAACGTATATTTTTTAGTTTGAAGACTATTTTATTTTAAACACTTTTTTTCAAAATCACTTTTTTTTTATCATTGCAGTATAATTTTTATTGCTAATTTCATGATTTTTAAAAGACTTTTTCAAATTGCTATTCGAAACATGGGAATATTTTGGTGAACAATAATTTTCTTGTAACTTTTTAGGGAAAGCTAGCAGTCTTGTAGATCTATTTGTATCTAGAATAATATGAATGTAGACCATCTTTATGTATTATATTATATATTATATATATCTATTTACCTATAATAGAAAACGACTTATAAAGTGGAAAGAAACATTTTAAAATTTAGGCAATTTCACATTGTTAATGTATTATCAACAGGAGAGTCATTTTTTATCAGATGGAATATCTTCAACCATAAATTTATATTTTATAACGTCATGACTTATTTTTGGTTTACTTATCTACTTAAGGTTACATTAAAACTTTTTTTATAGTTGATAAATAACGCTAGTTCGTCCCTTTATCTGCAGCACCATTCAGGTGACAGGACGAGGATAGGTCATCAATAAACCCTTGACGTGTTTACATTTCGCGGGTACCTAAATGTTTAAAAATGCACACACGCATACAAGTAAATGTCCAAACACATTTTGTTCAAAATAAAAAACCACCTGAACCAATGGTAAAATCGAAGCATAAAATATCCGTGTAAATAGGATTTGTTTTAAATCATTGGGATTTTGAATTTTGGATTTCGGCGTCATCAATCTGAGATTGTTTCTTTGAAAAATCTGAAAGATCTTTTTTTATAGCTTATAGTTTCTACGTAAGGTCTCCAAAGGCAAAAATGTTATTTCTACGTTATATTAAACGGTTTTGTTTTTATATTTTTTGTTAAAATATATTTTTTTACTTCTAATTAGATACATAATGACAATATTTTACACTAAAGAGCTGAGACTTAAAAATGCATGTTTATAAAACTAAGCGCTGGGTTTAAACCGACATCATGTGCTTTCAAGTACAGGACCTCTTTAGTACCTTTATATTTATAATTATTTTGCTATATGCTTTATATCCTACGCTTTATTAAATAAATAATATTATTTTTCTAAAATTTTAAACTTTGTCAATGATTAAATTTTATTTGGCGATTAGCCGCTTTTAAATATATCTAAAATATATCTAATTAAGTTTTAACGAGGAATAACTTTATTCCCAAAATACGAATTTAAGAAATTTGCTTATAATTTTTTTTTTCTGTTTTTATGTTGATAAAAAGGGATATTAAATCATATGCTCTGAGTTCGACAGGAAATTGGACGGGGACACAACACAAAAGTCACCTTCACGTGCGAGAAAAGGGGTCCAAAAGCTGGGTCCCTTATCGGCGGAATATTATTTTGAGTCGTGCATCAGCGACTGACACGGCGACCGCTGTCATCGCTTTATCTAAGTCGATAGCTCTCTGTCAGACGCGTTTTGGAAACCGCGCCCTTCTGGCTTTATTTCAAGGAGTATAAATCCTCGAATCGTCGATTACATCCGGCGATAGCATTTATCAATCAGGCCAGGGTCGGCCCGGCGCGGCCGCTGACAGCGTGAAAATCAACGAAAACAAGGCGCCCCCGGGCCCCGGCGTGCTCATTAGGCCCCGGGGGCCCGGCGACAAGTATCGCGCGTTTTTTTTGCCACCGGCCCAGCGCCTCTGCTCTGGATCTTAAATTTCTTTCTCTCTTTTAATTGAAACGTCTTTTCTTCAAGGACTTGCGGTGAATCCAAACTCTATTAAAAACTAGACTAGACGATTACAGCAATATTCGTCCTCGACTTCACCTCTATGTATCTACCTAACCTTTAATCGAGATGCATTTTTACAACATAAAATACTGGAATTGTCATAATTTTGAAACAATAATAAAAAATATTATCCTGTCGTGTACCGATATTCTTATTCATCTTACCATATAGCTTAGTACGTCAAGCGCAGTTACGACTGCCTTCCATATCAGGTGGTCGATATTCCACGAGTCTGTAAGTGAATGCGTGCCACAGTCGACAGTAATAAGAAAAGCGCATTAGAATATTCTCAGCGATGAAACATAATCTGGCCTGACTTTTACAACTGATATTGAACACTTGTCCTCTGTATCAGAAGCATGAATTCATATCACTACGCCATCAATCAGGCCGTTTATCGAAAAACTGTGTATATGATATGCTTAGTATATATATTTAAATTTTCGACGATTTATTTCCGGTTTATCCAAGTTGCGTCATTTAGGCCGCCCAAATAAATATTTATCCTGTATAAGATTATTATTTTAAAAAAAGACATAATAATATATTAAATATTAGAATAATTTATTACCATAATCGTGTGATTCTTTTAATAAGGCAATTTATTATAATTTACTATCACCATTGCAGGTGTAAATTATTTTGCTAATATTGTTTTTTTCAGATATATGTATATATCTGAGGCTCTCAAAAAAATTAATTAAATTAAAAATGAAACCGGTTATTATTAAATTTGTGTTAGTTACATATATTTCAAAATTAATCAATAAAAATCAAAATATATTTTTATTTTCTTTTCATTCGCTACAGCTCTTATAAATTGGTTACGTAGTACAAACATAAAAGTTTTGTTTTTAACTTATTTTCACAGTAAACTGATAAATTAAAAAACAGTGATAAATTGATAATAAAAAAAATACTGAACTAATTGTGGTAGGTAGATAATATGGCCATTTGAAAGCAACTAAGGTGGTATGATTAATTAGATAGTAATATATGAAATAGTTGTTATATTTAGAATAAATAATATTTATTACTTTTAGGATAAAATGAAAACGTTCATTTATAGCGTTTTTTTAATATTCATTTGTAACTGTGATTTGTTCTACTACAATTCTATTTCTTTGTCAAATTAATTATGTCAATATATATATAAATAGGCCAATTTTCGAAATAGGGTAAGAAAGAAATGTAGTCGTTAATGAATATCCGTATTAATAGCGTTATTCAGCGTTCATTCGCAACCGGTTTTTATTCCCCCCTTTATTCTAGGAGCGGTGGATCCATCCCACGGACCAATCTCCATCCACGCCGCGGTGCCGCGAAACAATCCTGTCCACTCCCGGTTTTCTTAGACGAGATAGCAATCTACTTTATACACCGTTTAAGGGCAAACGGCGACTCGGCCGTGCGAGCGAACGGCGACTCGGCCGTGCGAGCGAACGGCGACTCGGCCGTGCGAGCGAACGGCGACTCGGCCGTGCGAGCGAACGAGAGGGAGAGCATCGACTCGTGTCGCACGGGCCGCGATTGAATAAATTCCAAATGGACATAATCAATGCACACGAGCGCGCGTCGATTTATTGTTAGCCGCTGCGTCGCGTCGCTATCACGTCGGCTATCGATACTTTAATTGGTGAGGATTGCTCAGCCGCTGAGGAGGCTTCCAAGGATTGCTCAGCCTGCTGAGGAGGCTTCCAAGGAGCTGCGTACATCGGTAATTGTGGCGCGGAGTATTGCACGCCACTGGTCAACGCATAAAAGGGAGACGGAGATATTTCTTTGTGCTTAATTCGTAAAACACTTCATAATTAATTTCCTCCTTCTTTAATACATATTTCCTACACCTACTATATACTTACAGTAATCATTTACTTTCTCTTGTAATATGTATTCAGTATATTACAGGCTTGCGATTATGACAATTATTTTTTTCTATTTTTTCCATTTTGCCTTTCCTATTTCATTTTGGTTTTCAACTGTGACCATATTATTAGATTTTTATTTTATTTTATTTCAGGAAACAACAGCTTACATAGTAAAATTACAATAAAAAAAAAACAATTAAAACACAAAGCCAATAACAGTTTCCTCCAAACTTAAAAAAATAGAAAACACATTCGGGAGCGAGGCCGGGAACAGAAAGTATGAGGGGTTGGGGAATCCAGACAATATAATATCATATTCAGAATTTAATATAAAATATAATAACTTCTACATATACATATAAATATAAATATACTACCCAAGGGCTAGAATAGACACTCTCTTGAATGCCGGGAGAGTAATGTTAAAAATATCGATATCACTCAAATTAAAACCACTCGATTTAAATGGTAACTCATAATTATTAATATTGTTATTTTTATTAATGCGCGCCGTGAGTTTACTGATGAATATAAATAAATTAATAAATCAGGATACAAAGTAATCTGTACATTATTGTAAGTAGGTACCTACCTACTTATTTTATGACGGATAAAACAATAAATACAAACCATATAAATACGTAAATTTATTTATTTCATTATTATAAATAACATGACTTTACCGAAACCCCTTGGCAGCGCTGCTCAGAGGAAACTGTCGCCCGCTTCGGCGGTAGGTAGGTACCATACGAGTAAAGGTAGTAATTAGAATTTATTATATATGACCTATTGTCACTCCTAATAATTTTGAAACTTATATAAACTTCCATCGAGACATCGATATCGTCTTCGATACGGTATTGTTTCGCGGGGACTCCGTATCACGTGCATGCGTTCCGTTTCTCTCCGTTCAGAGGATGGACATAAATTCACATTTCGGAGGCTGTTACTTTTTTCTTATTTGTATTGTCTGTCTCACTCTTCCGCGCCGCTAAGTTGCTATTGTCGTCCCTCTTTTCCGCCAGTCAATTCGCTCACGAAGTGTCGTAAACTCCCAACTTTCAAATAGGCAGCTAAATAATGCGTACAAAGATTTAAACAAAGAATTTGGAAGGGGGTTGCCAGTTGCTAATCATATTACCTATTGATGTAAACATTGGCCGACGAAATACGGAGTTTTTTTGTTAAAAATAATGTTGATGTTAAATTTTGTATATTTTTCAGCTTTAGAAATTGACATTTCTGTTAAAAAAAAAAAACATTACAATGCAATGCAAAAAATATAAAATAAAAATACAGTTTACATACCATAAAGTGAAAGTTTACACGAATACACCAAACAGTTTATAAATGTATATACAAATATATATATTTTGATAGCAACTTAGCCAATCTGTCATTGGTAGAAAGTTTATTATGAACTTTTGAGTGGTTTAACTATGGAAGCATATTTAACCTGCTTTGTTACAAATTACCAAATGCAACCTAAACTAACCCCTAAATTTTGTATTTGGCAACATTTTAGACTATAAAAATAGATGTTTTTAGTAAGAACAAAAAGAGATGTTTTAAATAAAATAATAACATTTGTCTAAGTACGATAGAAGTAAAATTATAAATCCCATTAAAATAAATAATACTGCGCGCAAAGTTTACATACTATGATGGAAAACAATTGGACAAAATCGTAAATTGATCGTGGATTGATTGATTTGATCGAATTATTCACGATCCTTACTTTATCTATTAGAGATTTTGTAGATGATTGTATATTGGTAGTTTCGTAGCTAGCCTGATTGACCTATAAACCCTATGCATTTATGTTTATGACCTATGGACATATGAATCCCGGATTAAAACCCGAGTAGGTAGGTAGGTGCAGCTAAGCCAGGTCCTTGTATTCAAAGGCACCTTTCTGTCGACCGGATTACGAAGTATTTCCACTTTCAAATATCGTCCTTCCTAATTCTACATCTTTATGCTAGTTCGCTAGTAATTCTAGATCGTTTACGTTTAAATAATTTAATTTTGTCAGTAATTTTTATTTAAGATTTTATTATATTTCGTTAACAACTCTTGGTTAGCTGGTGATGATGGATTCGGCAATAAGTTCGCCCTTTTGTAACGTATTTATGCATGCCAAATAAGTATTTTTCATAGCTATTACTAAGAAGTACGAGTATTATAAGAAGTTGGCAACCCCGCGACCGATTTCGGTCATACAATAACATAAAATGAAATCGAAATCGGAGCCTAGAGTCGCGATCGGCGCACAGCTGGCAGCGCGACATGCTCACAATAAATTTTATAGCAGCAAGATTGAATAGATTTGCGCGTCAGAGCGTCGGCCGTATATCAGGAGCGCTCAGCACAGCTCAGCTCGGCTCCGCTCGGCTCAGCTCGGGGGGGCCGGGGGGGGGGGGGATACCGAACGCGCTCGGGACAATGCGGCGCGCTAAGCAAATTGCGTAAACGGCATTTCAGTTTTCGGACCTGGTTGCTGATCATGACAATAAGATTATAATCGTGTAAATATTGTATTATATTATTCTTACAAATTGCTTGACGACTGAAAATGTGGTATGAATTGTATCGATCTACTTTTTTAATTTTTTAAAGAAACACCACATACATACATAACAATAACCCCCTCTACATACTAATAAATATTTTATTTTTATTTCTTAACTCACAGCTGAATGTACGATTAATAAAATATTACAAATATTAGTATTTACCTATTAGATATTTTAAACAAAAACATCCTGAAGGCATTTTTACATATGAGTATAATAAAGTCCTAGGGCGGACTTGTATTGAATTAAGACTATATTCATTCTTACAGTTTATTAAAAAAAAGGTTTTCAGATTTTAATTTAATACGGCGTCGCACAATTTAAGAGACCTTGATCTGTTTAGAATCCTTTCACAACTCCTTCGCTCATATATATACCTTATTCTTTTATAATTACTTTTAATCGGCCTTAGAAATGGTATTGGTTTGTGTTTGTAACATATATTGTAACGCTCTTTGGAATTCTAATAAATAAATAAAAATAACAGCAAAGTCTTTAATAACATCTTTATTTATTTATTTATTTATTTAACAGGTTTCCCCATGTACATTATAATTACAGTAAAACAAATTAAATTACCAAAAGAAAAACAAAAAGCATTAAAAACAAAAAACAATAGCATGAAACATACTAAACTAAAAAATTAAAATAATGCCTCCAGGCAAACATTAATGCATAAATAAATCACGCCGATCCTACAACGGCGTAATAGAAAGCAGATTTTTAATCCCATTGGGCGAACAGACAAAAATATCAATTTCCACGGAAATGGAATTTAATAATTCGACTGCTCTCCCAACCGGACTATACTTGTATACGTCGGTACGACACGCTAACCGCTTAAATAACGTGTGCTTCCGCGCTCTAGTACGACGGTCCGGAACAAATATACCAATATCACCGAGTATTACGGGATTCTCGATGAAACCGCGAATAACCTTATAAAAATAACACAACGTATGGATTTGCCGCCTAAACTCGAGTGTGTTAAAGCCTAACATCCCTAATACAAATGCTGATGGATACGTATTAGGAAACATTTCTGGATAATATCCATACCTACGGAGATAAAGGTATCTAAGGAACCTCCTCTGAATAACCTCCAGGATATTACCATAAGTAACCTCATGAGGACTCCAGATAATAGAACTATACTCCAATATGCTCCTCACGAACGTGCAGTATAAAAGCGAGATGGATTTCGGTTTATTCAAAGATCGACTGGTTCGGAGCACGAATCCCAACATTTTATTTGCACGCGTAGCTATGCTCCGCATGTGCAAATGAAATGTTAGACGCGAATCAAACACAACCCCCAAGTCGCGAATTTCGTCGCATCTGCGAATGATCTCATTACCCAGAGAGTACTCACAACTTATTTTTTCACGCACAGCTCGTGAGAAGGATACTGCGATACATTTAGAAGCATTAAATTGTAATTTGTTATCGTCAGCCCATTCTACAAGACGATTGATGTCATCTTGTAAAAACTGCGCGTCAGATAGTGAAGTCACTGATCGGTAAATCTTCACATCGTCCACATAGACCAGCAAACTACAATTTATTACTGCAGTAAAAATACTGTTAATAAATAAAATAAAAAATAAACCACTTAGCGCGGCCCCTTGTTGGATACCAGAAAACGTATTAAAAGTATCAGACACTGAGTCTCCGCAAGATACATATTGCCTTCTATTCCGAAAATAGCTAGCAACCAAGTTTAATAGATCGATTGACAAACCAAAGTCAAACAGCTTTTTCAATAATATGTCGTGATCTATTTTATCGAAGGCCTTCGAAATATCAAAATAAATTGCATCCGTTCGAATATTTACGTCAAGATTGCGGGCCACTTCATTAGTAAAAACTAGCAAGTTTGACGTTGCGGATCGACCTACGCGGAACCCATGCTGATTCGTGCAAATCTCATTATTCAGCTTAAAAGATAGATAACGATGCAGAATTATCTCGAAAACCTTTGCAAATGCGCAAGTAATTGCCACTGGCCGAAAATTCTCGATAATATCCTTGCTACCCTTTTTATGTACCGGCGTTACTTTAGAAATCTTCCATCTTTCAGGAAACGTGCTTTGAGATATACAGAGATTGAAAATATGCATCAGCGGCGACTTAAGACTCTCTGCACAGTGCTTAACCACATTCGCTGGAATGCCATCGGGCCCGACAGATTTTTTATTCCGCAATATTGAGAATGCAAGGTTCATATCTCTCTCACTAACCGATTTGAGATAGATCGTGTTGTCATTCGCGGGCTGCCGACCTGCGAGTGACGTCACGTCAAGTAACGGGGGCGACGTACTATAGACAGATCTGAAGAAACGCGCAAACGCATTCGCTACATCCTGCTCGCCTGTGAAGACTTCGCTACCGCATTTCATGACATTACCATACGCTGATGACGATTTTTTCAAATCTTGAGCATATTTCCAGAAATTCTGCGGGTCATTAAGAATGCTACTCTCCGCATTCGATATGTACAATAATCGAGCATTTGTAATATTGACTTTTATTTTTGCCCTGAGTTGAGAAAAATCGTTATAATGTTTCACATCATTCGTAGATTTCCAATGAAAATGAGCCTCTGATTTGAGTCTCAAGTCGGAAATAATATCCTCGTTATACCACTTGGGATACTTACGAATAATTCTAACTGAAGACGAGATTGGCTTAAATGCTAAGTCAAATACCTCAAATAGCTTGGCATACATACTATCTAAACATATTTCTATATTCGATTCATTCAATACGGACCCCCAATCTTCACCTAATAAATGCATATCGAGCGAATTAAATAAATCCTGGTTGAAGTACCACCGCCTTGATGACGACGCGATTCTTTTCTCCAAATGCTTCTGCGTCCTGAATAAAGGAAACTCAATCAGCAGGCTTGGATGGTGTTGGACCGGTTTAACTAAAGGCTGACTATTTTCTACAACTGACAAATCCATATTCGATAAAACTAAATCTAACTTTCTCCCCTTGGCATTAAGAATGTAATTAAATTGCCTAAGATTTAAAGCACTACGAAACAAATCGTATTCCTGAGATACACTACTAACTGCGGAATACAAATTAAAGTCACCCACTATAAGCATTCTCTTTTGCTTCGCATGCAGAAAAAAATCAGTAGCTAGCTTAAAAAATATACGATATTCATCAGCATTCGTTTTAGGTGGAAAATAGACAACACATACATAAACCGAGCAACTAGATAAATTTAATTTAACCCACAAACACTCACACATAGGCGGCTCTAACAAGTCCATACGTTTCGCGTTGACAACGAATTCGGACAGGGCAGCCAAACACACTCCCCCCCCTCGACTACCGCGATCCGAGCGCCATACAGTATAATTAGCTGGAAATATTTCAGATGAAAACACACTACTAGAAAGCCATGTCTCCGTACATGATACAAGAAAGTATCCGCCTTCTAATACACTATTGTAAAAATCGACGGACTTATTATTCAAAGATTGCACATTTTGATAGGCAACCGAATGCGAGTGAAGTATTTTTTTACGCCTTGAATTTCGGTCTTGAATAAGCAGAGGCGTCGAACAACGATCATACGATTCAGCGCCGGACGCGCCTCCCGTGTAATAATTGTCTATTGCTGACCGAAATCGAATAGCGTTGCCATGCATATGGCTAAATAGTCATTCCGGTTGTCTTCGAAGATCAGTCCAAGTCTTGATTCTAATATGTATTGGCCAAATATCAGGATTCATGAACTCATCTTTCGACGATTCAGGCACAGCTAGCTTGAAAGAAGAATAAAGGCCTGTAGTATTAAGCTTCTTGACAGATATTGCAAACAAAGGTGAAATCTTCTTTTTAAGAAACGCACATAAATCATCAGCAGTTGTGTCCTTGCTCACACGCCATACGTGTAGGAAAGCAAATCCTTCCACCCCTGAAACACCATCAATTGCATTCCCTTTGCCGCTTATGAACTGAGACTCCTGCAGCGGTAATCCTCTCATTTTCATGAAATTACGCCGCTGCCTTTCAGAGAGAGGTCTAGAAGGAAAGTCGGTTTCGTCGTCACTATCAATTATCCGCTGATAGCCGTTCGGTTGTTGTCCCCCTGCGGCTGCGATGCTCCCATTATCACCTCACATCTGCCTCACATCTACCGTCTTTATAATACCTTACATAAAAATAGTCGCATTGATATTAGTTATATGTAATATTCAACGTAATCATATAATATCCATATATGTATTGTATGTATTATTTCATTTATATTGTTTCTATTTATTATAATCTGAATGCATTGTGGTGTGTTTGTTCTCTTTTTATTTGAATGTCGATAAGGTTTTTTTTTATTTAAAGAATAATTGTTAAAATGTTATATATTACAATATTATATAAATAATTAGCATTTTATTATCTTATAAAATATATAAAACGGTAATCATTCGTTTATTTGGGGCAATTATAGGAACTTGTATACGCTGTAATTGGGGGAAATGAACGCAAACACGGTGAGATAAAACAATACCGCGAATAAACGACTGGGCTAATTAATTAAATTAAACGCAAATTAAAAGAAGTCCTATTCTAAAAGTATCTCCTTCCTGCAGGAATTACCCAAAGGCCTGGATAGGAGCGATCCTTGATTAGAGCCAATTGCAATGCGACAGACGTTGTCCGCGCCTTGAAAGCCTCCGTTGCACTTTTTTCCTCTCGCTTCCTCCTCCGTCCTTCGCCCGCCCCACCGCCCCACCGCCCTGCCCCTCCCTTATCCTCCGCCGGCGCGGTGGAAGTTGGAGACGCCTTTGTAAAGCGCGCATTCCCACTTCCCACCTAGCGCGCTCTTTTGTGTCCGAACGTTGATTTTTCTCGTTTGTTCGGAGCTCACGTCCCAACGTCGCGTCCGTCTGCGGGATTTAATTAGTTTCATTCGCGGATAAATATCATCGTTACTACCTCGCAAAAACCACGCAAAATGATGACCAGCCTAACAAAGTTAGTATTATCTAATTCGTTTCAGGATAACACGCACTCTCATGCCTAATACTCAGGCACAATAATTTATTTCTGAAACAAGATATATTATAAAATGACGTATTGCCTAACTGATCAATGTCCGTTCAAAGGCACACCTAATGTTAAGGGTTGTATTGGTTTTAAAAATATGCAATATATAATAATAAATAGATAATGTAAGATATATTATAAAAAACAAATATAAGTATGGTAAATTGACGAGAATAAATTTCAGATATATTATCTTCGTATTAGATTGATTAAAATAAATACCAACTATATATAAAACAAAAAAATATGTCCTTTTTTGAGTCCTGATTGGGCCTCTTCGAACCAACCTAGGTATGATCATTCTTCATAGATATTGACACTATTTATACCCGGCTTAAGGACGCCAAATGGCTACTTTCCGTTCTCTCTGCGAACAGTATCTGGGGCTTAATCACACACTGAAGCCTCAGCAGTTTCCACGTAGAGAAGGACACGAGTTAACAGTTCGTGATAATTATCCGAATCCAATTAGCATTCGGACGGCAAGAATTCTGCGCGCAGGTATTCTTCCTTTTGTGAACTTGCAGCGGGGAGACCGAAACGAGACCAAGGAAGTTTTTATGCTACCTGTACTAAAGTACATGCTACCTACATTTATGTATATTTTTAAATACACAATACAATGACATATTAATTTAAACTTCAGAACAAAGTCATAACAATACTTTAGATAAAAAAATATTATCCGTGATTGGTTCGAATCCGCGCTGTCATACCATTTTTAACGCTTCATTACCATCATCTAGCAAAATAATAAGCATAATAAAAAAAAAATAATTGTATATGAACTAGCCTTTATTATAAAAAAAGAAGAACAATCATTTTCGGTTATAAATATATTTTAGTCAATTCAAAAACCATAATGCGAATTTAAAGAATTTACTTTTTAAAGGTTCAGTTACCTTATGTTGTAATTTTGAAAAGAATTCTTGCTTAAATATGCTATTGTTAATTATAAGCGTGTATTGTATTATAGCTTATTTTGATTTACATATTAGCTGTTATATACTTCGTTTTTCAATTTATGTGGCAGCCTTAATCTTCATTCCTAAAATTTGTAATGAGATGAAAAATGCACCCAATGTTGAAAATTGATTGATTTGAAAATGGCTCTGTGTTAAAAGAGCGCTTAAAGGTCCACTTCATAGGGAAAATGGATGAATGTTAAAAAAACATACTGAGTCCAGACAACTTATAAGTAAACAGAAAAGGTTTTGTCCGATTTCGTGTTATGAGGCGGGAGGCGTTGACTCTAACCAGAATAAAGTTGGTCCACCGAGCTTCAAACATTACTATAAAGCATAACCAGTACTAATTACCAACGTGTAGTTTGTAGAATAATAGGAAGAAGAAGGAGGGCATAAAGGAGGGCTTGCCTAATAACTCTTATTATATTTAATAAATTTTTAAAATAATATATTATTTTGTTTGTAATTAAAAACTAAATAGTAGAATGAACTGTTAAATGGCTACTGGTGTAAAATCAAAGACTACAAAATAAATAATTAGACATAAATAGTTACTATTGCGCAATGCGCAAATAACTTTAATAAATTGCTTTGGTTCTAATTCTCGTTAATTTAATCATTGAGTAAAATTGTTCCTTTTTTTTAATTAAAAAATCTGCATATTTTTAAAATTACCTTAAATTATTTATTTATTGCTATTCACTTTTTGGGATTTTTTTTATTGCTATAAAGTAACTGTGTTTTTTTTTAATAATTTAATTTTATACTATTATTGTTTTTTTTCTTTACGTTAATGGTGCTTTACCATTTTTTCGTATGTTTTTTTATTGGTTCTTATACAAAAGAAAATATACGCGTGCTCTACCTTACCGTAATTACCTTACTGTATTACGCTTCTTGAGTCCCTTGTAAGATATTATTAAAATGAAAAACCACTGTAAAACAAATCATGGAAATTACGCCCATAGAATCATAACCACTCGCACCAGTCCTTTTTGGGGGGTTATAAAAGTTGAAATTATAAAGTAAATTACGAAATATTATACAAAAAAAAAATGCAGTTAAATTAACTTCTCTAGCCTGTGCTCAGGGTAGAGAACATATTATTATATGAAGAGCTTTTCTATCTGTGTATATATACCTTAGGAACGTCGCTATGCGGAGACAGCGTCCTTTCGGGTCTAGCTAATTGATAATTAGTATGCAGTTGGGTCATCTTTGTGCCAATCAACCTGTTTTAGTTGCGGGTAGAAGTGAGGGCGGGCGGGTGATGGCTGGGCGGCAAAGTGGGGGGTCGAGGGTGGTTGAAGAGCGGGGACGAGGTTTGGTCTGCACTCTAATTACTCTCATACACTTGCTTTATTTTAGTCGCGAGTTATTCCACCCCCAGTAATTTCAGAACCGTATGACTTTTTAGAACAGAACTTTCAAAGTCGGATTGAGTACGTACATATATTAAAAACCCCACCTATATTAAAAACTGTCAAAAACGTTATTTCTTGGGTCAGTTTTATAATCATTTTTATTTTTATACGTAGGTTAATTTAGCCTAAACTTAATCAACCCATTTTTCTTAAATAAACTAAAAGTAAGTATTATATAATTATTGTAATATAATAAGGTTAGTATTATTATACCGGTATAGTCTTATTATTCAAGTACTTATTTTGCGATTTTAAAATATGAACTCGGCTGCAATCGATAAAATAAGCTTTTAACTTAGATAAAAATAACTTAGATAAAATTGGTTTAAATTATTTAACTTTACGTAGAAATAACTGTACTGTTAATGTTTTGAGTGGCTTACGATGAGGTAACGTAACGTGAACGCAACGTAGAGCCCAGCACAGCCCCCTGGGCTAGACCGTGTTACGTATTATTAGTTTTAGTAATTAGCGACGTTACTGCGTTATCGGACATGAGTGTGGCCAAGGCGACGGCGCCATGCGGGTAGAATTTTAAACACGATCCTCATCTCACACTTCCCCCTCCTTCACTTCGTCCTCTACCTAATCTTTCCGATTCTACCGCACCCATTGCAAGTAGTGGCTGTTTCACTGTGGATTAGCTTTACATATCCAACCAAATCTTTATAGGTTAATTTTATTTTTTTTATTTCAAAATACCTAGCCGTATTACAGGAATGCACTTGTATTTAATAATAATCAATATAAGGATTCAAATTTACACGAAAAATTATGTTTTTAGTTGTCTTTTTAATTTTAAGCATAAAAAAATACTCCTAAAACTAGAAGAAAGTATTACATTCTTAAGTATGTTATGTATGAAGTCAGTTATCATATTTCCACAGACAATTATTTTTTATTTCTTTTTTCTACCGTTAGTATTATTGGCATGTGTTATTGATATTTTTAATTAATTGTGAGAATATATTTTTACTTTTTTTTTTAAATTGTTTTACATAAATAAAAGGTGATTTTGTGCAATAAATGCAAATATTCGACGATGGTAATCACACTTTATATTGTTTATATTGTGCCTACTGAATTTTTGAAGGTTTTCGGTTTTTCATTCAAATTGTGTGTCTTTGTTTACAGAAGGTAGGTCGCCATTTTGGCTGGTTACTGTTTGAACTGCTTTTCAACAATAGTGCTTCATTTCCGATTTTACTCACCTACAAATAATTTTCGTATGATTTTCTAGTTGTATAGATTGCATATTAATGTAAATAAAGGTATTTATACACTGAACATCATTTAAATACCGTTTACATAATGCTTAGAATTAGTATTTGTGATATTATCATTAACATAATATATTAGTTATTATCGTTAAATCAATTAGACATAAGCGATATAAAGTTCAGCTGTATCATTCGTACTATTTATTTTAAGAAATGATATCTCTTTATTATGTTATTTGGATGTATTTATATACATATTTTGATATAAATATTACTTTCATTTTGTATATTTAATATGAGCTAAGACTTCTTGTCTTAGCTCAAAAATTCTTGTGCAATTTCTACTAGTCTCATATGAGCACAATCGATATTTTGGTTGACATTTCGTTTCGGAAAAATTTCTAATGCGCACAAGGCCTTGCTAAACCCGTACCCTACATACCAAATGTAATAAGCAATTTACAAGAACGTTGCGCTTACGACTTAATTTAGCGGAACGAGTAGTGAAGATTCGTGATATTCTCCGGCTAATCTTAGGGCGGCATCTCGTCGACAAGGCGTTTCGGCGCCCCGGGGCGGCACGACGCTGGGCGGACGGCCGCGCGGCTGAGTCGTGATCGGCGAACTTCCATGCACGAAATGATTATAAAGCGCACAGTGGCTGGGAATAAGAATGATCAGTGTAGTTTTACTAGTATTTTATACATTTTAAACGCATTTTTATAGACTAGGGTAATATATAAGCATAAGGCTTATTATTCAGGATGTCAGTACGGTTTTATGTGCTAGTTGCGAAAATGCTAAATACACAATTTCACGCAAACATAGCAGTTGACGGAACCAATTTCCCCACATTATATTTTTTAGCAAATAAATAACTCCAAAGATATACGAAGACACTTAACTCCAAAATATGTATTAACTCCAATTTATGTAAAGCATATAGATATCACTATTACTTATACATCAGATTTGCTTTTTGCGTTGTTACTACAAAACCACTTAATAGATTCAAATGTGGTTTTTAAGTTTAGATAGCATGAATCTTTGGTAAGTTTATAGGCTATACGTATTGCAAAAAAGCCGTTAAACCGTTAAGCCGAACCCAAAAAAATTTACTTGGTGGTATCAGAATGAGAAAACGAAAACAAGTCTCGTGCGTACGGACTAAAAGTAACCAAAAACCTACCGCCAAGAGTACTATCATCTTTACTGGCTTAGACTGATTAAATAACTACCAGATTGCCTATTCGGCGTTCTCGCCGGACTCGATGGAGTTTTCATTCATTTATATAACATCGTTTGAGGCAGGTTTTGGTGCATCACTGATTCGATCAGATCTGCCGTCAATTTCCAGTTCCTAATGTAACTGAAACTCAACTTAACGGAGAATATTTTCTCGGATTAAGTTGTTGACAAATTAAGTATCTGTAGTAAGTAGTTAAGTATCTTTTAAATTGGAGATGCCTGTAGTCGGCTTAAGTTGTTAGTTATCTATTCCTATGTAACTGTCATTATGTATATAGCTGTAAGCATTTCTCATACAAATAAATAAATAAATTTTATTTTATTATTTGTTATATAAGAATCACCTGTTTTATGCATAGCCCTTCCAATGGGGATCTTCTACATCTGTAACCGAAACATTTTTGTTTTACAACTTTTTCTAATTTTGTCATTTTTTTGCATATAAAGACAATCAAAGTTTGTTGCGCCCGCGTTCCTCACAAAATTTTATATTGCGTAGGTCACGGTCGATCCAGAAGCTCTGAGCTAGCGAGAGATGACACCCATAGTATGCGTTTAAATGTTTGTAGGATTTTAATAAATTGCTTCTTTTTCAAAATTTCTTTTCACACATTGAAAAACTTTCCAGTTTGTGGCGTAAAACCTGAGAAAAGTTTATTCTGTCAAGCTATCATGCGGTCATATCACCTATTTCTATGACGCTGTATATAAGAGCAATCGTTATTGAAGAAATTCGCTTTAAGGACAATAACCATCAGAGGAGTCGGCGGCGACATTAAACGTCGCATTAAGGCGACAACAAAGACATGAACTCTCGACGGCAGTAAAGTTGCCAGGATAAATGAACCATTTGCCTCCTTCCCCCGAAACAAATCTCCGCCAGTTGCCTCCCCATACGTTACCATTAGAGGTTACTCCTGTAATCTGCCTTGGAAACAGGGACTAACTATATTTTACCCTTTAACATAGCAAGACTTTTAATACTGTACATAGTGACTCGATTACCCAGAAACCAATGTATTATCAATTACAATTTCCATGTATGTTAAAGTACAATAATTCAATCGAAACATTTTTTTTTTAATTTATTTAATTTAAAAAAAATCTACATGTTACATAGTATAAAAAAAACTTATTACTACATAAATCTAAACACATATTCCTACATTATGCTAGATGATGATGATGATGATAATAACATCGTCTAAATAAAACATTTAAAAATTAAACTAAAATATAGAGTGTAAAACAAAAACTTAAATATAAATATTATTTATATTTTTCAGACTTATTTATAACATCAAGACATTTTTTTTTAAATTGTTATTTACCTAGTTTCAGGAAATCATGCCAATTAATACATTCATTAAACACGGAGTGAGATTCTAGGAATAGGCGAGTTAGGAGCAATATTAGAGAAATAAATTGGTGTATAAAATAAATTGCCTGTTCTGTACTTTGTTGGCACATTGAATTTAAATACAACTCTACTATTCTCTAACGCAGAGAGGTTTTGTAATATGCATGGTGTTCTAAGACCATTTATGTTCCCTATTACGCGTAAGAAATTGTATAAATAAATTCGAAAATAATTCATGCCCAAATTTATTAATTTTATCAAAGCGCTCGTGTAAATTCCCTTTTGCTCGAGGACGCTTGGCTAGTGCCCATCATTGACTCTGCGCAGCGCGGCCTCGCTAACGACCGAACTTACGACAAAAGCGATTTCATATTATCACCTAAAGTTTACAATATATTTACTCGTAAACCACGTTGAATGTTGACATAAGGTCAAAATAAATCATGTTTGAAATCGAAGGGCCAATAAGCTGGGTTTTTTATCGGATGTTTCAAATAAAAATATAAGAGAATTCAATTATTTAATATAGCAAGAATAGGATGAACTATACCCTGAAATTTCTTAGAATAAATATTAAAAATTTAAATTAAATTTTATTAAAAAAAGATATTTTAATAAAAGAATATCGTTCGAAATGGTTTGCTTCAGTCTGGATAAAATATATCTACCTAATAAATATGTGCTTCAATATCAGACTCAGTGAGACCGATTCACACACCTACAACATTACACACCTACACATTTACATCTATAATGTATTTGTGAGTTGTATAAAATTAGCATCACGTTGTCACCTATATCTATACATTTACATTATTATTAAAAAATCCGTATGTATTCATGTGAGAACCACAGGTCCGAATTAGCTTTTACTGCTATCAATTTGTCAATTTGAATATTCTCTAAGTAGCACTATTATGACCGACTAGTAAACGTATATTCAAAATTTGTCTTCTTATTGCTCGAGGCGAAATTCTCTAAAAATATTATATATCAATAAAATTAGGTAGTGTATTGTAATATCGTGAACACACCCTTTAGCTGCGTGCAGGTGGAATGTCACATTTGCATGTGACGTGAGAATATCTCTAATTGAGCAAACGGACGGGCGCTGCCCTGAACACTGAACAGCGCCGCCGAAGACGTCTCAGCGGGCGTCGCGACGCCCCTCAGGGGTCCGACGTGAGCGGAGCCACCGTGAGCGCGGACGTCGAGAGCAGAGCGGCGGCCTCTGATGTCAGCGTGCAGTCTGTGCCAAAAATTGTAAAAATATTTTGGACCCTACTAAAATAAGCTAATTTTACATACAAATATAAGGAAACATTTTTTAATGTAGTATACGTTAAAAAGGCGATGTAAAATTAAATGTCTTTTTTTATATAAAAAATAATAAATAAATGAAAATATAAAATGTAGACGCCTCAACGGCGTGATAATTTTCAAATACAGATTAACACATTACTATGCATTTGATTTAAAAAATCTACTTCCTTAGAGAGTTTTACTTCGAACGCTCGTTTTGTAATGACATACATACGGATTTTTTTTTTACTTAGATAAACAAATATTTATAGATTTTAGAGATTTTTTGTCTGTTAGTCTCGCATCTAATGTCAACATTGACAACCTTCTTTAAGTAAATTTCTTATACGCACACGCAACGCAACGCAATATTGGCACGGTCCATATTTGAATTGTTAAACGACACGATTTGGAGACATTCCTGTCTTTCCACCCTCCAGAAGTTCCCGATAAAATTCACCCAGCGCGGTTTTATTATCCCAATTACCGATCGCAAGACGTCGCGATAAGGTCGCAGTCTTAAGCGCGCGATACACATGCTCCCGAATACCAATGACTTTCATTAGCTCCATCCAACGAGAAATACTCGGTGCACCCTTATCCTTATCGATATTGATTAAAGTTGTAAAGACTAATTGATGTTTCGATCGCCTTTTGCGTCGATGGGATTACAAAATGTGTAAATAATAAATTACCATAAAGTGTATTTTTTTTCTATTTCAGTTAGGCCAAGGTAATTTGAGATTTTTATTTAGCGAAGAGAGGCAAAATGCTAGTCTAGTAGTTAAAAGAAATTCAATTTTTAAGGTAAAAGTTTTAGACACAATATTTTTTTACTGCTCGAAACTATGTATTAATTACTAAAAAAATATGTATTAATATATGACTATGTTTAAAGGTTTTTATGAGTTATATTTTAAATATGTATATTGTATTTACATTTTATCGAGTACATAACAAAAAATATACATAAGTTTTTTATAAACTTACAGATAATATTATTTTTACGGTTTATGCGTTAATATTAGTATTATATTGGTATATTTCTTAAAACAGTAAATAAAGTGAAAAAATATTGAGTTTTTTTAGATAGTTATAATATTTTTTTATTCATGACCATTCTTATAAATTAACCGCAACGTTAAATATTGCAATCTCCATAGGTACCTGTGTTAAACTGCGTCGTTGAAAGCAAGGCCTCTCATGGAACTTACCTGAAAACAATAGAAAAATAGATATCAAGTATTTTATAATTTCTATCAGAAACTAATCAGCTTATATTTCTTATAAAAAACAGGAAGTAAGTAAGTATGACTTCATAATAATTTTACTGACGATATATCTGTGTGTAGTGAGATAAGATGACTAGTTCAATTTCGAGACCTCATTTACAGTTTTCAAGGCCTAAAAGGCCTTCATATGGGCTTCATATAGGTATGCCTAAAAGATTATAGGCTGCAGCATCAGCGACCTCTACACCGTTTTATACACCGCAAACTTTTATACTTTTCCCTATCATTCTTTCATATCAAGAGTTTATATAGAATGCGTGCAAGGTGAAACATGTTTTTAATATTTTTTCGGCCTTAAGTTTTTTTACCATTAAAATTTTAAATAATTTGTGTTGGTTATAGTTAAAACCTATATTTATTCATTTACAAATAAAATAGAATAGTAAGTTCAGCAGGCCTTAAAATCCGAACGACCTAGCTACACACCTTAAACTTCCGAAACTTCATATGATAAACTTCCGAAAAGTGACTTTAACGTTAATACATGCATTAACGTTAAGGTAAATCAATGCTAGCGGTATAGTATTTTGATTTCAACTCGGTTAGCAAGCATGATACATAACACACGAACTAGGAGGTTTCTCTGAAAAGAGGGCAAGAGGCGATATCACGCCTTAAGCACTGAGCAAGGGCGGCGGCGGGGGGGGGGGGGGGGGGGGGGGTATGGGACACGGGGCGAGGGCGGTACATCCAACGCACGGCAGTTTAATTCCGTCCACGTACTAATAATGACCGTCATAATTCGTTCAAAGTGTCCGGTTTGGGACAATTCGCCCTCGTCTAGTAGTTATCCCCCTTACCCCACTGGATTTCTCAACCTCGCTTCTCCCCCTACCCTTCGCCCTGCCACGGGACCGCTTTTACTATATGATAGTAATTCTGTTATCGTACATCAAGGCAGGTCTTTGTCTTCGGTCATTGTGTGAATTTAATAAATTCCTAGAATATACATACATAGTCATGAGATGCCTTCTACAGCATATACTAGTTTACCTTTGAGGTATACATACGTATACGCTTTATCAGATTATTTTAATCAATGACTTTGAAAATTAGGCGCCTCATAAAGTACCATCTACTAATAACTTCTCCGCTATTTTAATTTAAAGAATCTTGTCCCAAAACAGGGTTCAACTTGGGACTTGGGGGGGACTTATCCTTGAAATAAAAAATCGGCGATTCGTTGTAGAAACAAAGCGAATAGTAATTTCTATCGCGTAATAGACTCGTTACGGCGGCACTCGAGGTGTTTCGCTTCGTTTTCTATTTCGAACACGATTTTATAGCTCTTTAAAGGTTGCTGTGGAAACTTTTACATATTTCAAATACTTACCTTCTGAGCCATGCAGGTTCCTGGTGGTCTTGAGATGGGTATCGTACAATAAAAACGGAAAGTACTCGATTCCATACTAATAACAGGTCAAGTGCAAACTGAGTTAATACGCCGGGGTTACGTGCCTTTTTTATTACAGATTTGATTTGGACGTCATACCATATATATTAAAAGCTTCCTTCAACTCGTTGTTTATGGTATTGAGTTTCTCTCAAGAACCTCAAAAATCATTCAAACCAGCTAGCGTTTTAAGTTTACGAGTTAGAACATCGGATATATAATATAATAATTTAGGAAAATACAGGCCTGGAACTAGCAAAAGACAGGTATACAAACAACAAAGGCTTGCTACTTATACTTATAGCTATCGCAAACCTAAACATGTTGCAACTGTTCGTAACGATGTTTACCGAAAGAATGCTTTAAATTAAACACGAATTGATTTGCTAATCTGGACTATGCAAATTTAATTTAGGGCGATTATAATTAGGGTAATTAAGCCCGAAGATATTTGCTAGATAAAGCTAAGCTAATGACGCAGATCGTACATTACCAGCCGGCAGTGATCTCGCTTCGACGGCGCGCGCCTCGCACCGTGCGTTTCCATATAAAGTCGACAATCAGATAAGGCTATGCACATACTCGTCCATGTACGATATCGCATGAAGAACAAAGAAAGAACAAACCAAACAAATAAAACGGAGACTTCAGCCGGAAAGTAAACGGTTTAAGGTTATTAAATGGCATCCTTATACAGTAAAGTACGCACGCATAGCAAAAAAAAATATTGAGCAAATTAGGTTATGAGAGTTACGTAGGTACCAATAGATTGTAGTATTTGTTGTGGCATTTAAATTATCACCGTCAATTTTACATATTTTTTTATTCTATAATAGTTTAGGCCCCAATTTTACTACGCTAAACTTGGCTGTGCCAAAATCAAGAGAGGGGATAGTGGTAAAGCGTTAAAAATGGTGCGACTATAATGTGCGAATCGCTGGTGCAATATTCAAAAGTCTTACAACTACACTACCATATCTATCAGCACTATAAAAAAATGGAAAAATAAAATAAACAGTAATGATTCATTTTATTCATAAAAATTAGTATTTACAAAATACAAAATATTTTTACATGTAATAAAATACCGGAAAACTAAAACTAATTGTTGAACCGTGTATAATTAACTGATGTTATTGTTGAACTATTTTTTAAAAAATTAAGGATTTGTAAAAATATGTTTTTTTTTGAGATTTTTTAAACTCCAATTAATGTTCCCGAAACAAACGTATAAAAGTTCAAAAATGAAACTAATAGTTGGCACAACCCTGAAAATGACCCGAGAATATTCTCACTTCAATAGCGAAATGTTTGTGATGTTCAGATCTCATCGATTTCACTGCCAATTGTAGAATTTTAAAGTTTCTATCGAATCTAAATAAAAAATACTAGGTCGCGACGGAGCCTGAATTTGAAATAATAAAAAAGTTATGTTTAAAAATATTTTCTCTATGGGAAGTTAAATTTGTTCGAATTTTAGAAAATAACTATTTATTTGAAGTTTGCTAGCATAGGTTTCACCTCTACGACTGCGGCTACCTAGTATAGAATCGTATAGTCCTTAGTTGATCTATATTATAGATCAACCCCCTATAAGTAGTAGTACGAGTACAGTGGTCGTACTATAAATAGACAGTAGTGATTGTAAATAGGTACAACCTGTATATTTATAAACTTTCCAACCAACGTTTAGCGTCGCGTTTGAATCGAAAACATTTTACTTGTCTGCTTTCGGTAAAGTGAAAACAAGATAATCAAACATCGTTTTCATCATCCCGATTTCATCCATTCCCCTCCGAGGCTCGACAAGCGATATTCAGGGACGCGGCGCTTTTTAAAGTGTTGGCATTCCTGTTCAATTTAATAAAAGTAAAATGTATTTTTTGTTTTTCCTTTTTAAGGATCCATACCTACTTTTAATGCTTGGGCTACGTACGTCTTACGCGGTGCTAATTTATTCGCGTGGATTTAGCCGCGCAGAAGTGCAAATTGCACCTCTTTAAGGGATCTCGCCGTTCGTAATTGGTCCGTGAGCGTTCTATTCGAATCTCCACACGCATTTTTGCCATGCTAGATAATTAAAAAAATCTGTTTCTGTCGACGATTAAAACCAATATTTTTATATTGCCTGCATTTAATAAATATGTCTACTTTGTGAGACTAATATCTATAAATGATAGCATGGTATAATGGCACATATACATGAGGACTTATTCTCATGCACATCTTTTTACACTTCAAACTGGACAATTTTTTCTTTAAGAGTTTTTCGATGTGTCGGAAAAAGTATGCAAAATAAGCAATTAAAAAAATCCTAGAAACATTTAAACGCAGAATCACTTACGAGTATGTATATGTGCCTCCTACTCTCGCCGTGCCGTGCGCGGATACCGCTCGCACGGCAAGACGCGGTCAACCAAACGTTGAACCTATTATTCTGGGATATTATTTTTTTTGTATGCAAAAAAAAAACATTATTTGGAAAAGTTGTAAAACAAAAGTTGTTTAGTTAAAGTGTAGTAAAAGGATGTGCATGAGGAAATGTTCAGGTAGAAAATAATCTGTTTAACAGGGTCATATATCCAAACAAATAATTAAATCAAACTAAACATTTCTAACTTGAGTTTGGGAAGCGTTGTCGCCAGCTGAGCGACAAGCCGCCGTTGAGTCGGAAGTTTGGGGAGATGGATAGATAAATGAGTGAGTGAAGAGCTACAGGGTAAATTAATTGACGAGATGTCACATTTAATTACGTACATCATTAGGATTAGGTACAGATGCCGCAGACTCTCCGAACCTTCCAGCCCCAAACCCAACCCCCACCCCCGCCGAACACCACCCCTGTTTGATCGAGTGCCCCGGATGGCGCAGAGGCTCTCCTCTACATTCGGGGAAGGACTGTTTGACTTTGGAGGTGCTAGGAAGCAAGTTAACGAAATATAAACAAGGTTGTGTATCTCAAATTCTCAGGTAAATATTTACACATACTTTTATTAATTAAGTTAATAATTAAGACTTATATTTCTACTTATGCAAACTTATTTTAATTTTTAAAGTCTTTCCGAATCCATCTAATATTACAAACGCAAAAGTATGCCGGTCTGTCACTTTTTACGGTTAAACGGCTGAAACGATTTTTTGTTTTTTCATAAAAATCAACCATTAAAAGGGGGGAAATAAGGGATAAATATTTGTGTGGAAATTATTTACGTAATAGGTTAAGAAGGTGTTTTTCCGATACGTCTGGACGTGGTGACTGGTATTTAATATACTAAGCAACTGACATTTATTATCTAAATAAAGAGTTTGTTAGCTGCGTTTTAATTGGGGAAGGGAGGAAATATTGCTTAGTAACTGACGTTTAATAATATGGAATCAAAATAAATGAACTAGCAATATATATTTCTTTTAATTAAAATTTTTAATCATCCATTGTACTCACAGATGACGCTGATAATTACACCTTTTAACTGTGAGTCTTGGCTCGCACTCATTTTTTTAATCTGCACTTTGTTAAATACGTTTATTTTTGAAAGCAATAAACGAATATTGTGAATTAAATTGTCAACACTGACATTGGACTAATTTTAAAATTACATATCTACTAAGCGATCTTGGTATATATAATTATTTAATTATAATAAAGTAAAAAATAATTAGCATTTATTAATTATTTTTGATATGAAATTGATGATTTTATATCCGATCATAATGATATAAAGGGTAAATATTTTCATTTCTCTCCCCTAAGCGGTGAAATGTGCTGAGGGGATGGATGTATAATTCGCAGGGATGCCAGATAGAGACGAGAAGATAGGAACGAGACGATTTGTCAGTTTGTCAATTTATCAGGTCTCAGCACAACGATAAGTTGGGTGACAATTTGCCGACCGACGTGCGGACGAATTAAAGTCAAAAGTTATGTTTCATTTCGAACTGTTAGTATCTAGGTATTCATAGAAAACTCAACTTTTTTATGGTTTCCCCGTGACAGTATAAAAGATCCGGGATACACTTAGGTACGTCGAAATACATACAAATTATATCAAGCCATTATTTTAAAAAGAACGTCATGCCATCTTCCATCTTACACGAATGCAGTAAAAGTTATACTTGGCTGAATGACAAGAGTTACTATAATGAGCACATATGAAAATATAAATAGGTATAGTAAGTAATGACATTCTGTTTTTACCCCTTCATTTTTAGTTATAGTAACAGTAAAAATGTTTATTACGAGTCGTGACCACAGAATAAATAACAATGTATAAATAATAAATAATAGAGGCTGCTAAGCGCGGAAAAAATTGGTATACACTCGGACAGAGAAGAGCAATAGTGGCAATAGTATCAATAGCTATTGACGTTATTACAATAAAAAGTAATAACATTAATTAACCGCTGACCAATCTGTCAGTACTTTCTTCTGGTCTACTGGCAAACTTATTATCGAACCTCAATCTCTAATAATCCAAATTGGAAAAATATACTCGATTGTCCCCCTATATTGTCTTACCGACGTCCTCCAAATTTACGCAATATTTTAAATAAAAATAAAACGTTTGGTAACCAACCACTTAACACACTTCCAAAAAACGGGGTCGAACCATGTAAAAAACCTCGTTGTAAAACATGCAAAATTATTGTAAGAGACGATAAATTTTCAAGCGCGAACAATAAAAATATATATAAAATTACCACAAACATAACGTGCACCACCAGAAACGTTGTATATCAACTTCTATGTAAGTTTTGTGATGCGTTTTATGTTGGTGAAACTACGACGCCACTAAACATTAGAATTAATAATCATAGATTATCCTGTAACAAATTACTTTCCGCTTTACCCGTTGCAATTCACGCGAGAACTCACGGCAGGGATTTCGATGCTTGCTTTAATGTAAAAGTTTTGAAGTCTTTGCCAGAAGATGCCCGCGAAATTGATTTAAAGACATGGGAACTCTCTCATATTTGGGTCTTGGGCGCTTGCAGGTCTGTAGGTCTAAATAGACAAAATTAAACTAACTTAACAGCATTTAACGCGTGATACTTGATATATTCATTTAAGAAACTAGTTTCATTTCATAATACTGATTAATTTATCTAGCAAAACTGCAATTATTTAATATAATTGTAGTGGCTGGATATATTTATCTTTTAGTTAAAAATGCGATTTTCGAATTTATGAAGGTTGCATTTTAAACGTCATCTCTCATATTTTTTCTGACGACGCCGAATGGCGAAAGCTTAAATAAATCATAATCATCAAATCTATATATATATATATATATATATATTTTGAATATACAGTCCCTGCTCATATTATTAGAGACACTGCCAATATTCCGAAAATTAAACACTGCTACTTTTTCACTACTACTGGGAGATTATTGCCACACTTCTATTTTTAAAGCATATGCATACACTAATCTGTCACAAAATATAAAATTTTAATTAATTTGATCATTTCTCAGTGTTCAACTTCAAATGTTAAAATTTTCAGAATTCTGGCAGTGTTTCTAATAATATGAACAGTGACGGTATATTATTTTAAAATATGATATGTTTTAGAAATAGTCAGAGAAACTGAAAATGATGTCCAAAGATTAGTATTTTATATGTGAATGTATAAAAAAAGCCATAATTATCTATTTTTCGAGTGTCTATATATGTTAGAGTGTGTTGTCGGTGTTATAGCAACGATTTTATTATTAAATATCGAATCAATGCAATGCGACGTTGCCACTGCGACATTCGTTTGTGCAATGTTGCCACTGTGATTACGGTCCTGTTGAAATAACGAAATACTGTAACGACTGCTCATTTGTCGCGATGCTTTGTCGTTTTGGTGCACGAAAAATCTCATTAAACGCCATAACCGTGACGGCGATATAATCGAAAATATTAATTGATATTTTGCCATGAATATTCATTTTTAATAATTGCCAATTTATGTTTACAAAAAGTTTAAGACAGCAGTCTCCGCTTAAAACCTTTATACAAACGCTGTTCTAAATTAATACGTTGTTGATTAAATTTGGCACAAAATTATTTTTTATTGTGAAAAAGCGTTTCAAAAGCTATGTTTGCTGTGAAATGGTTTTTTTTTAATAAATATTTTAGTAATGATTAACCGTTTCAACAGTATATATATTTTTTCAACTTAAATTGTCGCATCTTGCAAGCGCCATGTGAACAAATAGCTTTGTAGAAAAAAAATCTAAGGAAACCTGCTGTCCTCCATTCTGAATAGAAAAAAGAATTAATGTTCCGTCAAAAAATCGTTTTGAAGTAGAAATATAGGAACTTGAGTATGGGGCGATTGGTGGTTGTGGGAAAGGGGGAAGGACAACAGATCGTGAACATCGGATCAGACGCAGCGCTTTTTGTAAATACATAAATTGAGCTGACGGATATCTTGGTAAAATGTTTAATTACGATAAAGTAGTTTTTAGATTCGTTAACGCAAAAGGTATATTTTATGTAAATACAATATTGAAATTCGAGGTCATGCAAAAAAAAAATACTAATGGATCAGTCATTAAACCTTGGAACTCATTCTATCGCAGACAGCGTGTCAAGCTGTAACATTTATCTGACCAGCTGTTTTTTAACTGACTGATTAATATTGAGTAACTCAATAACGTAACGCCGTTGCATGCATAAAAAACCTAATATTCATATTTTTTTAGGATTTACAACAATCATGCCTTTTTAACAAAATCATTATGAATATGAAGAAATAATAAATTATAAAAGGACTGTGATGATATTTTTAAACTAATTAATTTTCATATAAGGCAATTTAAATATGTTTGATGGAGAATTATCTACAAAAGTAGGAATTAGTGAAACTACTATTTTCGCTTAAACTTTCGAAAACCTCATTTAATTCCCACTACGCTAACTGCTGCTGTGCTCACTCTTGAACCATTCCAAATCACAAGTGCATCGCTTTGTGCACCAACGCTTGTAAATTCTTAGTAAAAAAATGACGCGGTGCGTTTGCGTTTTGGAATAGCCCAATAGGAGCGCCGTTAACATTGTCTGGTTTTAACCATAAAATGATACATGCAGTTTTGTTTAGGTGTTATTTCGTTAATGTTTTGCGTAATAAAGGTATTATTTGATAGGCTTTCAGGTCGGCAGCAGAAGCTGAAATTCATAAAATAACCTGAAGCATTTTCAATTGTATAAATTATTCCGTTGATGTGGTCGACTTTGTGTGGTTTTCGTTGGCTGTGTCGGTCGGACTCGTCAGCGCACGACCAAAACCGAACATCCCCTAACACCCGAGCGGGTGGACGAGGGGGAGGGGGTGGGTTTATGTGGGTGGGAGTATAAATAGAAAATAATTGAAAGCTGCATTAAACATATATTTTATAAGCAATGGAAATTATAATTACAATTAATTTGTGTTTTATTCATAGGGTACACACCAAAAATATATTTATTAACCCTTTAAATATTATTATGTTAACAATATTTATTTATTAACATTTCATTTATATTATTTTTTATAAAAACAATACATTTAATTTTACATTACTTTTATAGCGTGTACTGTTGTTCTAAGTAATTAGTTATCGAAACATACCTACGACCGGATAAACAGACTGAAATGAATAAATAATAGAGTTGACAAAAAACCGAGCAAATTATTCAGCGGACTTGTACAATAATGTACAAAAACGGTCGTCACTTCCAATTGAGTTGTCCGTCTGTATAGCTCCGCTTTTGGGCGGCTGTGGCTTCGTCCGCCCGCCCGCCCCCGCAGAGTGACATTTGACAGATGCGGTGTGCTCTAGCCGAAGCGACGCGAGAATCATGCTTATAACTTCACATCTAGCGATGATATCAGGTTAATCTTTTAGTGGTTCATTTGAAAATTCAGTTTAATTATTCATTTTAAATGCATTTAAATGCAGTTTAAAAGAACTCAAATATAGGTTAAAAGTATTAGAGCTACAAAACTTTAAAATCATACATAAATGTATGGTTTTTAAAGAGCTACCTAACAAAAATATTCTGTCTTCAAAAATATATTTTTTTAAAAACAAACATTGTTTACAGTACCACTGAAAAAAAGACTCGTTTAAATGTGCAATGACTTCTTTATTTTCGAAATCTGAAAATTTATGACTGATGTAGTTATTTACATTTATTTAAAAAAAAATATATTTCTGTCGCAATTTTGTTAAATATATTTTTTCCGTGTTAATCTTTACGGTAAAGAACTTTGATGTTTATTTTTTCGCTACGAGAGTATTGTGAATAATTTCTATAAAAGATATATCTTTATTTTGCATGTTTTATATCGATTGATTTTTTTTATCTTGTCTTGAAAGATAAATTGCACAACTTTAAAATATTTGTATTGCTTGTGTTCATTAGGTACTAATATTAATTATATTCAGAGTTGAGTTAAACTTCTTATGCAGGCATTGTCAGGAATAAATAAATAATTTAATTAAAATTACAGCGCGAAAAAGTATATAGGTATTAAGACAATCGAAATGTGGTGAGTCTGCTATAATATTGTCGGTGTGATGATGACCCATTTAGTCCCCGGATTCGCTATGAATAAAGCATATTTCCCGGCGCGAATCACTGTTTGGCCCGAAACACAGTCTGTGGTGAAAAATACGACGTCATTGTGAAGAGAAGGCACGCGACCGGTGAATAATGTTGATAGCGACCGCTCACTCATTCTCTCGACGGAATAGAATGAGTGAAAGGGACAACGACATGAAAATAAAGGACTTATAAATGTGGCTAAAGAATAAGTACCTTCGGTAATTGTTCAATATTATAATAATCATGTTTATGAAGTTGTGCCATTGCCATGAGTTGGTAACGAACCTAAGCACACATGTAAAATTACCATATCCACAGTTCTCATGACAATTTTAACTGGATATTTTGCATTGACATCAAAGATAACTAGAATTAATAGTTTGCAAATTCTTTCTTGCATTTGTTTTGTTTGTAAAAATGCTAAGTTGCATATCACACGATGAGCCGTCAATAATAGACCGTCTTGAGACAATTTATAAATTCCTTTCTTACGTTTTAGTATTCATAATCTAAGACAGTACTTTCAGTCTTTAGTCTTATTTTACTGCGCTATCGGACCAGACACCTCCCTAAGTAGTCGACTAACATACGATTCTTTATCTTATTATCGAATCGAAGCTATTACTTGTTATTTATTAATTTCTATTCGTTTTCATGCGGAGTCAGAAATTGGTTGAGATAATCGAGTAACCACAATAAACAACTTGGAGACTCTGTCTGAACTCTATCTCTTATCCTCACCTTATAAACCTACACGTTAAGGAGGGCTTTCGTTTTACCCCCGTTACAAAATAAAACTTCTACATTCCCGGCGAACGAATCTAATTGCGACATGGCCATTCGGTGTAACTCAGGAGAACGCTCGGGGGTGATGCTCTTGCTTATTCCAGCTGTTACGTTGAAGTCAATAATTGTAATGTGACCTAGGTTAACTTACAATTATTTTGGATCTTACTAAATTTGCTAGTGCTTCATATATAAATAGGCATACGGAAACAGTGTTGAATGTATCGTAGATGCCAGTATCGGGTGATAATTTTGGAATATAGATTATTAGCCAGTTGATGATAAAACGCGCGTGGTAATTTACTTTTTTTCACACACATACAATTGTTTTTCACAAAATTATTTTCACATTTTTATACAATTTCTTATACACTTAGAGAACATAAACACCTGCTTAAGTCATCGGGAATGGTCTTGGAACAGCCTGTATAATAAAAGCTTTATCGCCAGAGGATAGTAATTACAATTTTTTTACCACATGAACACACATACAATTTTTCAAACCTTGATCGAAATAACTTTAAAACGTGTAAATCTCGATGATGACTTTATTCAGAAATAAAAATGATCGCGTATAGTAGAAACGAAACTGTATCAAATATCTATAAACCTTACAGTCTATGGTGAATTCAGCAGTGTTCGACTTTTCGAAAAAAAGGCGAATCACAATTCGTTTGCTGTCAACGGCGCGGCGGCGCTGTTAATCAAAAGGCCGCCTCAAAACACGACAATCGTCGAATGAATCCAAAAAAAGCGGGCGACTACCCGCAAAACCAGTCGTCAAAATGAAAAGAGCAAAAACCGCACCGCGGCCTGTTCAACAGCGGAGCGTCAATTGAACGCCGGCCGCGCGCGACTCTGTACCCACGAAACCTAGGCACTGATTAACTAACCCACCTACGAGTGACCGCGCCTATGTACACTCGTAATGCTGCCAGCGAAATTCCAATTCAATTTAAAAAATGTGGCAATAAATATTTTGTTTTAATTATTGTATTACATATTATACAATTATTGTATTATATATGCGTGTGTGTGTGTGTGTGTGTGTATATATATATATATGTAGTATAATAAATGTTTTTATCTATATATATATATATTTATCACGGATCTCTAATATAGACCTCGCGCTCCTATTATCTCTATTTGCTATTTCAAATGTCATGAAATTTAAAATAATGTAAAGGATCCGTCCAAGATCCGCCAAAAGGTAACGGATACAGATGCGGATACGGATCTTTGGTCCCGCTCGGATATCCGCGGATACGGATACTGATACAGATCTCCGGCACATCATTGTTGTCGCCGTACGCCGTGGCTGTGTAGAGGCCATTATCGATCGGCGCGGCACTGGAATTCGCGCGCTGGCCGAATTGAGTCCTCTTGAATGGTCTTGAGACATCCTGTATAAATACCATTTACACAACAAATGGTGGAAGGTACCGCGCGCGGCACTGATGCCCAAGGCCTTCGTCGATTACGCGCACCTTAAAAGCGTTAGACAAATAAAACTTCGGTACTAACACTAATCGGCGTATCAATTTATTTTAAAACCGTACATTATTTAATATTCAAGTCAAAAACGTTTAGGTCCTCGCCTCGCCTCGTTTGGTTGAACGCGAGAATTTTATTTATTTATTTATTTATTGTTTTTCACAGAAAAAACTTACAGCTAGACATACAATTATTACAAAAAAAAAACATTTTATCTATAAACATACAAAAAGAAAATGAGATACATCTCCTCTCATCTAAATTCGCACTTAGTGGCATGTCAGAAACTTCACCGTGTCCATCTAACTAGGTGCTGAACACCTGTCCTAAGATGGACGATCTATCTGTTTCCAATAAAAATGACCTGAATGCGAAGTATACGGAGCAGAAAGGGCAGTAATCTAAGGTTCCTAATATCTTTTTTTTTTAATCTATTAAAATATCTATTTGCTTGCCTAGATTGTATTTATATTTCATTTTACTCTTTGCTTAAGGTAATGAATTTCGGGTAAGTGTAAAGTGTGAAATTAAAAGTCAATTGACGCAAACGTTTTCCAGTACATCCGCTACGCACACACTTCCGTGCATCCTCCCAAAAATGTTCTCAGATGATTCGAATGTGCTTTGAAAATGGACACTTATCTACCCTGCTAGGTTGGCAGCACTGTTTTCCACTCACAGACACAATTCGCGTCACCGACTATTTGAACATAGTGAAGCACCCGTCGGCCATTATTTATAAAAGAAACACCTATATTTTTTCGTACTTTCATTCTTTCATTTAAATTACAAATATGTAGACATAAAAAAAGTTTTAACTATTATAGAGTAAAGAAATATCAAAGAAATAAGATTTTAAGCGGGGTTCACATTTTCTATGAACCTTTTCTATAAAAGATGAAAAAATATATTTGTTATGCACAGTAACAAATAATGACAAAAATGTTTATACCTTAGAACAAATTAACATAAATTTTAAGACTTGCGTGATGACCGAATATGGCAAAAATAATATTAAAAATGATTATATTGAGTTTTTACGTTTACTAACTTTCAATTGTAAAAAATAAAATTGTTATTTGAACAAATTTAAAGAAAAATAATATTTTAAAAACAAACTTTTAAATGCGTATACAAAATTTCGTTTTTCTACTGTTGACCGTTGAGGAGTACCTTCGTCTGGTGCCATTCCTGGGTGTAAAATCAGGTCATGCTTACCATAACAATACATTGTCATCGGAACTGAGCCAACGTGTCAAATTTCAACTCGGTAGGATAAGAGGAGCGGTTCTAATTCAGCTTGCAAGATTTGACCTAAACAAAGTAACTAACGCTGCAAGTTAAATGGAAGCTTGTAAAAATGACATTTTCGAAATATTTTTTCAGATGTTGCGAGTTTCTGCTGGCATTTAAAAAAATGTCTAATAAATAAATTATAATATTAATCGTAACACGCCACAAAAAAAAAACATTACTAGTGACAATAAGATTACATTTTCTATAGTTTTATCCTATTATTCTCCGTATGTCTGTATTTTTTCATTTCTGTTAATTTATTTTATTAACTTGAGTCTAATATGGCTAATTTTAAAATTATCGCTCTCACTGAAAAAATCAGTTTACAGTCCGCGGTAGCCATTTATTTCAAATCAAAACGGCACGTAATATCTGCGGAGAAGTGCTGCGCGCTCCCCTCCCCCCACTCCCCCCCGCAACGGTCAATCGCGCCATATACCGCCCGCCCTACGTCGGATTTGACCGCGGGTTATGGACGAATCCTTAGGCGGCATTCGGGTCACGTCCGCGGGGATACTGATTGACAGAAGACGTCCGCTTCTTCGCCGTCCTCCTTTCCGCACCGCCGGCGACTTCAAATAACTCTGGACATTTCATCTTTTCCGCTGGAACCCCCCCCCCCCCCTCCCTTCCTCCCCCCGCTCCGGCGGCCGCAGCCTGCAGATGTCACGACTCCCTTGGCGATGGCGATGCTAAAGGAATTTGCCCCGGACTTCAATATACCTAAAATAATATAATATGAAATGTTTGAAACAAAAAAATATTAAATATAACTCGCATAATAAAAGGGTCCTGTATTTTTTAACAATGAAAAACTGTAAATTTTTATAATTAAACAGGTTAGGGTCCTATTTTTAAATATTTTGACATTAAAAGTAATTGAGCGTAATGCAAAGAAAAAATAAAATCGCCTTAGATATAAAAAAAATGGGGAAAGAATCATTAAAGAATTCCAATTTTTAACATTTAGGGTTTATTTATAAAAGCAGCAGGTGGTAAAAGAAAAATGTGTTCAATATTGACGTATATAAAATATCTACGTATAGTCTGATTACTTAACTTGAACGCAAATATTATCCTAGCCATTAGTATGATGAACCTATGGTTTTGCTTATATTCACACGTTTCGGTGACCATCAAACGCTGCGTCTGTAGGGTCTTGATAGAACTGCTGTAAATTCTTCATTATTTTCGGCAAAATTCCATAACCAGCTATCAAAATGAAATTCATAATAACGTTTGCTTTTTTTATTTTTCAGTTCGATATTTAAAATTTGTTTTTTTTTCTATAAACGAAACGGGAATTTAAATTTAAAATTTGCGCGTCGTCGTCAGAATGTACATATACATATGTACTTGAAATTTATATAAATGAAATGTGTGAACAAAATTAAATTAAAAAAAAAAAATAGAAACAAAAAACGCTTAAATAATCAATAATGCTGTTTTTAAGAAAATTAATTAAAGTGATATTTTGCTTGAGATTATATAAAGAATTTTAGATATTTATTATAATATGTAGTTCAAACTGTATTATTAAACGAATAATATGTTATTAAGTCATGATAAGTCACTTCAGTTTTTTTTCTGGTAATATTTTAAATAATCTGAAATTCATTAATTTAGAAAATATATTCCAACCCACCGAAATACACGGAGGTTGAATATTTATTTTTTCAGGAGCAAACGCGCTTGGACTGGCCATTTTTTTTCTTTCTCGTTATTTTTCCCTCGTTTTTATGCCTCTCTAGACAACACTTATTTACTCGATCAAAGTTTCTCCACTTACATTTATTTACTAGCTTAGCTCGTCTCTGTCTTCACCCTGCCTTCTTCCCTTTTTTCTTTGACAATTTGTAATATTTAAATCCCTATTAAATTTTATTATATTTATCATTCATGCAACATCTAGGCTGATCACCGAGACACTAATATGATGATAAATAATTCAAAATTGTTCATAAAAAAAATATATATGTGACTAAATTATACATAACTAAGAATAATAATATATGAGTGTAACTAATTTTCACATTTAATATTTTTAAAAAAGAGGTGAAAATTGTAAAAAATATTTACAATGTTGAGCAGTTTTGTTAATTAGTATTCTCTAAATTTTAGTTGTATTCATATTTTTGAAACTTTTGTTTTTGTTATTTCGTGCTATTTTATTATTTATCATTCTGATATGTAAAATCAATTTGTTTTATTTTCTATTTAGAAAATTCGCTTGTGATTTTTAGTTTCATCATCGTTTGCAAAATGTTAAAAATAAAATAATATGTCGTTTATATGTATGTATATTTTTGTGTCGTAATTTTTTTTTTTTATCTTATCTTAATGAAAGAAAACAAATGAGGTAAATTATAAGATTACTACATAATTAAATAAATAAAAACATAATAAGGTACATATTTTTATTCATAATTTTATAATATTATTAATCTACATATTCCTATGCTACATAATAAAATCAATAACTAAATATTGTAATAAAACTTATACGAATGATTAAAAAGGAGAAACTATTACAAAGATAAAGCTTCCCAAACATCTCAACAAAGACTCCTCTCATAAGAAATTACATGTGCTGTTATTTAACAGCGAACTAACGCAACTATGCATAAGTCCTAATGTCTATTTGAATTCGAAACTGACAAATGAGGAGGGTGATGGGATAAAGTTGTGCGTAGAAAAATAGTTACACTATTTATAACCCAAGAACGGCTGGACCGATTTTTATGATCTTTGATTTGTTGGATTTGTCTCTGCCCCAAATAGCAGAATAACTATTAAAACATCGGAAAAACTCACGAAAAAAAAAATAAAAAGAAAATTTATTTTCTCATGTACTTCGTAAGGAATGGCTTTATATTCTGTAGAATCCTTTTTTTTAAGCAGTAAATTGCCTTCGAAGATGTTCACTTTGTGAGGTTTGTCATTTGTCATTTTGCGCGGATCGATAATTGCTTCATTATTCCATTTTGAATTGTGCAAAAATATTTATTGAACTTGATTCATTTTGAGTATTCTTAATAAAAAAAACTGAATTTAATTCGGTTAATAAGTAAGCACAACATTTATTGATTCTGAGGCGGTACGTAGTTCGTCGGGTCAGCTTGCTGTTTATAAATTTCACTTGATTTGTGTTTGAATGTGATTAGTAATAATAATGTATTGTAAATATTAATAGGCTCCGGTAATAGGTATAGGTAATAGGTAAAATTAATATTTATTTTTTTATATTACTTCCAGATGTTAAATAAACGTCACTGGTGCATTAAAATATTCACATTTATATGTGCAATATATTATATTTTTGATTAATTTCATTAATTAATATCATGGACGTAATAGTAAGGGAGCTAGCAACGTTTTTGACACTTGATTTTAGTCTCACTCTTCATAGAAGAATCAAGTGATGAAAACGTTGCATGCTCCCTCACTATTACGCCAGCCAGCGAGCGAGTCGCGAGTGCGCCAGGAACTAGACCTGCAGATAGTCACTACTGCAATATTTATCTACCTATAAATAAAATGTTAGAAGTTACTCTTCCGCAAGTTCCGCGCTCGCGCGGAGTGAAGAGGTCGGAGGGGAGAGGGAGCGCAGAGCGTCAGTCACGTCTTAATATCGCGTCAATTTAGTCGGGCTCCTTGCGGCCGCGCGGGCGGTGATTGTATTGCCGCAGAACGGCTCCCGAGGGACGCCCGGCCCTGGAAGTGCCTGGAAGCATCTGCGGCGACCGCTTCCTCGTCACGACTCGCATTTCGGCCGGCGATTTGCGGACCACATAAAATCTGCATGCGAAATGCATGAAGTGTGACAAACTCTAATAAGATTGCGCTAAGGGATAGTCGCTTTGAATACGCTGTAGTAGCTATGAGGATTTTGATACGAGTACGCGGAAGTGTAGACTTTGTCGACCGCAAAACGCATAAAATTACTATAGCGATAGTACAGGGAGCCGAGGGGCACTTCTGCTGCTGAAAGCACTAGAGCCGGGGTGCTCAAACGGTCGATCGCGATCGACTGGTCGATCGCGATCGACCGTTTGAGCACCGTGCAGAAAGCTAATATCTATATATGCTACGGTACGCCCTACCTAGGTAGGTAGGGTGTATCGTGTATGTACGACAACCCTGCATCACACACACTTGCAGTCTCTCAGAGTCGATCGTAAGTAGTCTAAAAATATTGAGGTAGATCGCCAGCAGTTCAAGTTTGTAGAGCATAAAGGTAGGGATGGCCTGACAAGATATTGGATTTCAAGGATTGCAAACCAAGTATTTCATATTTGCAACGAACCAAACATTCCTGTTTTGAAGCATAAACGAGCTCTGTTCGTGTTGAGTTTCGAAATGTAAGTTTCGAAACGATCACGAATTCCCCGATTGATTGATCAACATTAAGATCTTTTTATAATACTAACGATTTTATACGTTTAATGACTGTATCGTGCAGAGTCGCGTCAATACGCTGCCAAGTTAAAAGCAGCAAGCTAACGCGACTATAAGGACACATAAGGCCGTTTAAGCAAATCGCTTAGATTGTATCGTCGGCCGGAAAGTGCGATTGACAAATTCGATTGGATGCTAAATAATCACCAGACGAAACCGCAAATCCGCAGCCCACGCGGGGGTATGGGTGGGTACATACGGCGACCAGCGCCGAGCGACAAAAAGCCCTCGGCTGTCCTTTTTTACACAATTGTCCGGGATCGCGGTGGCCGCAGGGGCGGAGGGGGGGAGGGTTGGGGAGGGGCGCTCATGGGGCGATGGGAACACGCTCCATCAATCTGTTGCGCGGACAGAGTCGTTATTCACTGGGCGCGCTGTTAACATCATTATTGTGCGGCCCTGCTCTTCGCTCTTCGCTCTCTCATTCCTACCCTCGCCTCGAAGGTCGCCTTCGGATTTCACGCGCTTAAAATTAAATTCGTGGCTTCTGTATCCTATTATATTATGCCAAGATTGAACCTTCATACCGGAAGCAAAATAGTACGATCCGCGGCGGATAAGAAACCCACTTATCGTTAATGCGGAGGACATGTTCATATTTCTAATAACACTTTTAATAATCACAATACACGATAATAAAAAAATGAATACTTATTATATCCGTCCACAATTTATGGGTTTTATTATTATTATTTTTTAAATATTCATATTGAAAATTAAACATAAAACTGTGAATAACAAAAATAAAAAAAACTTTTACGTATACGAGTATTACAAAAAATACCTACCTCCACGCAAAATCACAAAAATGCATTTCATTTTAAAAATCATTTTAAAATCTAGCCATGATGTCTTATAGTAAATATTCACATCTTATATAATATTTATTTATTTATTAATCTCTGTTTTTACATATTTTTTAGATGATGAATAACATAACCATACCTAACTGGACATTGCCCGTACTAGGGTAGGCTAATTTTAATCGTTATTTAAAGTTAATACTTAGCTAATCTTGTAACAAATATTTTTCCATTTTACTAATTTTGGCGTAACTATTAATGGCTTTATTTTCTGATTATTTTATTTTAATAAATAAATATCCTAATTATTTCGAGGGAATTTAAATAGATCGCTTGTGAGTTGTGCGTGTTCTTCCTACCTGCCGCTGTGAAGATTTACCATTTATGACGTCATAATCCAAACTTGTACCTACTATAAAACTTTATGTTCACATTCTAAAATTAAACTGCTTTTTTATGTATAATAAAGTTCTATTGGAATACCAGTATTTTAGACTTAACTAAATATACAATCAGCCTCAGTATGAGCTGATGGATATATTATAATTATGAATATGGTGGGACGGTTGGAATGAATCTTACCGCGGCGTGCTATTTCTTTATGAAATGAATTGATAATAAACTGATTCGGAAAAACATAAAATCCATACCGGAAATAAATGAGAATATTCTAAGTACACTTTTAAAAGTAGCATCTGATATTTACATAAAATGTTCACCAAAATTTTATAATAATTTTGGAAAAAAAATTGCTTTAAATAAACACGCGGTTTTTTAATGATCAGTAATGTCTAGTTTACCAGCCTAAATTACACATGAGTTCGTCGTGAACAATTTAAATCAAAATAGAAAGATTGATTATTTTTTATAATACAAAATGAAAGTAGATTGGTAGATTGTTAATGAAATAATTATATTATCTCGTTTCATTTTCGACGTAACATTTTTTTTTCTTTTTGATAAATAGATATATATAAATAAATGTTAAGGTGTAAGTACCTTCTCAAAATAAGGTCATCGCTCAATATTGCTCAAAGAAGTTGAAGGATGAAGTCTGTCAGTCAATTTGATGGATGGTCGACCCGTTGGCGGTCATTTTGCAATTTTTCGTCGACTTGACTCGTGTCTTTCAACATTCCTCGATTTTTAACAACTTATTTCAGTAGGTATACGCTAGAAACAAATCTACTTAAAATATAGTTCAGAAGTAGCATTTTATGTTTTTTCCTGTCATGACCAAAAGGCGAACCGTGTGGATAGTTGAAAATTATGTTGAACTTAAATATTATGATTTATTGATTTAATGAAAACTCCCGATACACAAATTTCTATAAATCTACATTTAGTACATTACATACCTATACTTAACTTTTATGTTATCAAATAAGTAATACAACATACATGCACATCGAATTAAAAGTGTACAAAAAAAGGTTACACTTAATCGTATAAATATTATCAATAATCTTCAATATTAACAATAAGTATTCAGTATATTTATTTCAAATTGATCATAATACATGACTTCACTTAAGTGAGGCTCTGTTTATCACTGAAGTCACAGACCATATTGCTTAAGCATGCTAATTTCACCCCCAAATTAACGCATGCTTTTAAACCACTGACTTGTAGAACCGCGCAAACTTTTTCACATATTTCTGACTCACATAATCGCATTGTCTTAACACTTTTGTGTTATTTTTATTAATTTTCCATTAATTATCGTTAACGATATCCATTTACGTTTACTTGAAAAAATAAATAACAATAATGATACATTTTTTTTTTTACAAAGTTTGGGTATTGTGAAATTTGGAAATTAGAGATTTCCAAATTCATTGCATATCGATCCTTTCTTCAAATTCAAACCACAGAATCGGCGTTAAAGGAGCTGCCATTAGATCAAACGTCCATCCCAGTAGACGTCACAATCAGTCATCCGCCAATGCATCACTATTGTGCTCCAGCGATACTGAAACGTTTCAAGCGATACGCGAGCGACGAATGCAAAATGGCTCCTTTGATATACGGCGCAGAGCTTACCTACTCTAGATTGATATTGTGAAGACATTTGCGTCGAAGGTTTGCAACGTCTATTTCTATTCTGGTTATTTTAATCCATTTTGACTACATTTTTAATTTATTATTTTATTAAATAAATATTCCACAATTTCTAGATAATATTCAAAATATGTATAAACAATGATAAGTAAGATAAATATATTTTATTAAAATAACACCAAAGTATAAGCAGTTCAAATAACGGCAGGTATATATGTATTGTGGCAATATATTGAAACATCTTATTATAAGTTTATTATCATTTACTGAATTCTTTCGAATGGTTTGAAAACGCTTAATGCATGCTAGTGTAAATACAGTGCTGTATTTTATAATAACTCTCACCTTTGCCATTTTATTTAATTTTAATTATAGTAGTAAAAGTAGAAACTAAGAATTTATGTTCATCAGTCTTGAAAATAAACTAGAGAAAAGAAAGAGTCCTAAAAATATTTAAGGTATGGTTACCTAAAAAAATATCAGTGAACGACGAGTAGTTTTCAGCAAATAGTAGCAAAGTAGTAGTAGCAAATATTGTAATGTCAGGAACACAACAATGCGCGTGTTGTTAGCTATATGAAAACATGTTAAACAAAAGTTGTTGGAAACCCTGTATATTGGAAAGCATACATTTGTTGTTAGCCATGCTTACGAACATCTCTGAGAGAGATTTCGATCTATACTTAACTGCATACTCGGAACACAACTCCACCAGATTTGATACAAGATGCTAAAGAATATATTCATTAGATTCAACACAAGAGACAACCGCCCACGCTGCATTACGCGTGACGAAAATTGCACAAATTGCGCATAAACAAAACTCAAAGATGATCCGTTTGTCACAGTCGCTGACAATGGCTGCCCGAGTCACGATTAAGCGGGTTGGTCAGACCAGCGTCGATATAAATCGCTTCTTGACGGCAGCCACTGCGATGCTCGCGCGCAACATCAGACGTAGGAAGATTCAGACGAATTTCCACTGCTGCGGGCAGTTTTAAAGTTAAAATAATACAATAGACAAGCTACTAGCCATCGATGTATCTTTACACACAATATCAGCATAATATAAGATGACCCAAGAAGACTTTGAGTAGGAAATGATATAAAAAACATACCCAAATTTATTATATTTTTAGCAGTTGGTGTCAATTTGATTAGGGCGCGAATTATTACACGATCCATTATTCACGTAAAGTTTACATTTTTTTTACCATCGGTAACCATGATGAATTTTGACGTAGTTTCTTGACAAATAACCAATTAGACGTTTTTTTGATCGGGAATGGACCTGGGACACGTTGTCACTACGCGTTTTATTGTCTATTGGATGTTGAGTAATATTTATATAAACACGCCACAGGTTATTTGCTTGTTAAGAAAAATGCGATGTTAAAATTATTAAATAATAAGTAAATAAATGTATTGTTTAATCAATTATTTAGTAATTATTTAGTAAAATCTGTGTTTACCTTTTTATACGCGCATATTGGTATTCTCTTTTTATTTAAATATTGATAAGGCCCATAATTTGAATAAAAAGCAAGAATGCCATAAATAATTTCCATAACACCATCCGAATTAACATTATTTCATTAATATTAAATAAATAATATAAATTCATTTAAAACTGTGTATCATATGATATGCCATCAAAATAAATCATGTTTGAAATCGCAGGGATTAGCCGGATTTTTTATCGGGGATGGCCTTGGGATACAGGGTTCAAAATAAGTTAAATTACTTTTATATAATTGGTATTCAATGAGAATTTAAAATCGGGTGTAAATTTGAGGAAATTCGGATAATTCTTTGGAAAAAACTGGTTATAGACGATCGAGCATAGACACGCTACATCTTTCCTCTCCGGACCCGCAATAATAGCATAGACCACACGTGAAGACATGAATGTCATATTATTTGGATAGGTCTTGCCCCTCTTAAGCTAACAGCCGGCAGCGCCGCGCACGGCGTTCCGTGTAACACTATCTCCATTGTGGCTATGACGGCGACTTTCGATCTTTTTTTTTATTCGGTCGATACCTACTTCAACACTTATGAATGGAAACGCACCTACATAAATTGATGTCATCTTTATTACTACTTACTCGTGAACCGCTCAAAGCGAATCTTCTCAAACTGTCAAACGCCCACATTCATCGGCCTTATGCATATTCGCGTTAGTTCACTTGTCCTTGTGGTTAGTGGTAGCTTTTAAGCCCAGCAGCCTTTAAAGTAATTTGAAAAGTAGGTTAAAATAAGCTATTTTTTGTTCGTTTATGTGTGTCGTGCGAATGTAATGTCCTGTATAAAGTGTGAAGGTTCGCTTCACTGAAAACTCTCCCGAGAGAAGCGACGGGCATTTGTGACATCAAGTGTCAGACTGGCATCATCCGGACAAGATGACAGTGCCGTTATTACAGCGCAATTCATCAGCAGACATCCTCAGCCGCTGGAGATCTCAAATGAACCACTACCACACGGTTCCAAGCGGTACAACTATAAGCCTACATTTTTAAAATGGGATTATTTTTAATTATGTTATAACGTACTTTCAGAAATATTACACGCAATCAGGTCAAAGGAAAGCTTTAATTTATAAAGAAAATAGGTTTTAGTTTAGTTCCACAAACAAAAACACTATAATAGGGATTGCCTATAATAATATACCTATGCCACTTTCAAACAAAGTAAACATATTGTTTGGTGATTGAAAATGTACATATATGTAAAAAAAAACTATTTGGCGTTTATTTATTTATTAACAGAAAAATTAACTGTATAATTAAATTTAGAAATGTTTCGTTTCGATGTAGGCAGTTCTTACATGCGTGTTTTTTTTGGTGTTACTTAGTTTTTAAAATATCTTAAATATAATGATATTATGACTAATTGTATAAAAAATATTATTCCATATTCAAATAATTGCTCCGGTGTGAATCCGTTCGCAACGTTCAAAACGGGCGATCGGGTGGGTGGAGGGAACAGAGTCAGACAGACCACGAGAGAGATAGACAGAGAAAGGTATACTTATCTCTCCAGATTGGAGGCCTCTTCGCGAGATCGTCCATGTAAGTTTCATGGAGCAGACTTGACATTTTCGAGTGGCCTCCGCGCTGCCTTCGACCATCGGACTTTCGCTGAGATAAACTTCTTCCTTCATAATAATATCGAAGGATCTAGGCGTGATTGAATGTTTTTAGTCATGAGATGTTGAGTACGTAAAACATTCAGGAAACTTAGCACTAAATTCCATGGTATTTTAATATGTTATCGATAAAGTATTGTAACAAAAAAATTAAAAAAGATTGTTTAATTTTAAAAATCAATAATTCGATATTTACACGTGCCTTTTACGACGCTCGTTCAGACGCGCATTGGCTCTCTCGCTCACTCGCAAACAAATATTTCTTCAGCGCTCCGTCAAACGAGAAAAATCAACACATCATCCCCCGACGTCGATCATGACGGATTCCCGACACCCATATCCAAGATGGCGTCCGAAATAACGTCTCAAACGCCCACGGAGATATCGAGTGACATGCGACTGCGACTCGCGTTTCAGTCGTTCTCAGCGAATGCGCAGAAAATGTGTCCCAATTTTGTGCAGAAAGATGAATAATAGTAATTTTTCAGTTTCTAGTATATATATACACGATGTCCCAAGACTATTCCCGATATAAAGTCCCGAAAATTGGCCCTGCGATTAGAAACATAATTTGTATTGGCGTCATATCAAAAGTCATCATCATTTACGAGTTTTTGTAATGCGCCCGCAGCTGATCGTTTGGGGTTGATTTCAAACCAGCGCTTTAAAGAAAATAGTAATGTTATGTTATGTTATGTTTGATAGTGGATGTGGGGGTTTGCCCCCCTTGTACCGCGTCCTTTGCAGAACTATTGTACTTCTAAATCCACTTAAAGTTCGCCCTCTAGTCCCGTACTGTATATAAAGTTGAGTATCTTTTTAGGTGCGATGGTTCTTATCTCCTCAGGCTTGAGGAGATAGTTGCCTAGAAGCTGGTACCTTTTGTTCATGAGGGGCCCACATTCTCCCAGTAGGTGTAACGGAGTTTCTGGGCTCCCTTGGCAAAGCCTGCACCTGTCGTCAGACGATAGGCTTAATTTGTGCAGGTGTTTGTTCAGCTTGCAGTGTCCAGTTAGGGTTCTGGTCAAAAAAAAAAGCCAAAAATACTGGCAGGAATTGCCCGGACATAAGCAAGCTAAAGAACTCATAGTAGGATTCTCGCAAAAAAGACTCTCGGAGCTACTGAAGTTAAGCCGAGACCAAATAACCAAAATAGTAATAGTCTTACTCGTAATAGGGAACATAAACATCCCTTTAAGTCTTCGGGAATGGTCTTGGCAATGGTCTTGAATGATCTTTTCTATGTTTTAGACCTAAGGCTAAGAAGACTCTAATGTATTTTATAAGAGTACAATACAACTAAAAAAGACTTATTAGCAGTTTATCATTTATTAAATTTCTCAGAAATATAATCGATTTTTAAAAATCTGTCTTTACCAAGTTGAAGATATAAAATCGAAGTATCTAATCATATTTTAATATATACATAATTATGACTAAATAATAATAATAAAAGTATTATTATAAAAAGTCTTACGTGCCTCAAAAATGCGATTTAATCTTATCAATGCAGAGCCCGACTGGGCGATCATCGAATCCAATCTAATGCAGCCGTTGGACGTTTTCTCCAGCATCACAGCACTAAAATAAATCGTGTGAAACAAAAAACCCCATAGTCTGCTCGCTGCATCGTCAAGCATAAAAAGTCAAGCGCCGAGTCGCTGTCCTGCCTGAGTAAACATCAATCAATCAATATTTGATCCTGGCAGCTCTTATTTTATACCTTCATGCTTACCTTTGGCTCGGAGCCGCCAAGATCGAGCCGAAACTGCATCTGTCTCTATCTCCCGCGCGGAGGCAGGTGCGCGGAAAGCGAGACGCACGTCGCCGACGCTTCGGAAATTTCAATACATACGAGTACATAATCGTAGAGAAAATATAAGCATCTTTTGCTCTCCGTGCGCTCAAAAAAAAAATGGTCCTCTTTTAGAGTGGACCACAGTCTCATCGTAGAAATTCTCGTTTTCTTAAATATTGGTATAATTTTCCAACCGTTAATATATTGTTGAATGTAGACAAAAAAAAAATGTTTTCATAGTCACACGATACGCGGTTCTAAAACGGTTTTCCCGATAAAACATCCAGCTGATTGGCCCTGCGATTTCAAACATGATTTTTATGGACGCCATATCAGGAAATTTGCACCAGCGCTTTAATAAAATTAATAAATTTGGTTATTTTCGCATTTTTTTGATATAATTTCTTACTCGTAATAGGGATCATAAACACCCCCTTCAGTCGCCTGGAATGGTCTTGGGACACTCTGTATATGTTTTTATATGCCTGCCCAGGCATATAAAAATGAAACCATATAAAATAAGCCATATAGCAGTAACAGACATGTTGCATAAAATTCATGTTTGGTAACTGAAGTTACTTATTTTTTATAATATGTAAACAATATAAATTAAATTTTAATAATATTTTTTTGCACGTATGTCAAATAAACGATTGTTATACCTTTGTTAAGGCAGACACGAAAAAAATATCTTAAAATTTAATGTTTGTTATAATAACAAACTTTTTAACTACAGTTTATCATAAATACACAGGTATAAAACCTGTTGTCCTTAACTACAGGGTTAATCAAAACTCAAGGGGAGTGTCGTGTAACCTATTATGAGTACGAAATAATCTTACCCAAATTAATTATATGTTTAACAGATGGTGTAAATTCAGTCAGCGCGCGAATTTAGAATTTGATTGATAATGGCCTTGACACTGTTATGGCGAACGGCGACAGCTCACAACAAAGTCATTATTTCATGATCCTTTTACCATTTTCACGTAAAGTTTACATTTTTTTTCTTGGCTACCGTGATGAATTTTGATATAGCTTATTAAAAAATATCAATAGAAATCGCAGAACCAATTAGCTGTTTTTTTTTATCGGGAAAGGTTTTAGGATACGGTGTATAAATAAGCAAATAGTGGTTCGCAAAAGTGTGTTTAAAATAAACCATAAATTACAAAGAGGACTGTACAGGTCAATTGTTACACCGTGACGTCAAATCTACCTTCTCACATACCAGATGCAGAACAAAAACAGTGCAGCAAGTGAGTGAAAGGACGTCGCACAAATTGACGGAGGGACTAACGGTCGAGTGTTGCACTTCAGATGCTGAAAGGTCGTTTTTATGTGATCAATATAAATCTGTTTTATGCTTTTTTTTTTTGCTAAGATCGCGATGCGAGTCGGCTGGATGGACATTGCGAGGAAAAGCGACCAGAGGCGTTTTTTTTTTTTTTATGTATTTTTCAAAAAATAATTATTATTTTATCATTTACTAAGCATTGAATCGTAATTAATTTACTTTCAACTATTTATAGCTCGAATCATCCTTTACTTTAAAATAATTTACACTCCAAGACAACATTTTTCTCAAGGTGTTCTGAAGGATGTGTCATAGAAATTTTCGTCTGGAAACATCTAACTTCTGCTTTTACCTCAATCAGATAATAAGTCAGGAAGTTTTAAAAGCAGCAGTTAGAAATGCCAAACAATCTTTGGAGTCAGTCGTGTTTCTATACGACATATTAGTTTTTTTAGGGGTTAGGTACATTGCGATTTTATTAGCTCCCAATCAATATCTATATTCCATTAAAAACTATCATGGAATTTCCTATTTTATTAGAAAATAATATAATTCTCATAGACTTATGTGGATAGGCAAGGTGAAAATAATATAATTTATTCAATTTTATACAATTAATGGTTTTATTTTTGTGTGATATGTTAATATAAAATGTATGTTCAGATATTATTATAGAATAGTTTATCCACATACAAATTGTAATTATTGTTAATTGATTTCAGCATCGATCAGATGACTGAAACTGCCACCCTTAGTACAGATTCGTCTAGTTAGGGAGGCAGGAAACATCTGTAGAATGTAACAGTCGGTTGTCGCTTTAATTAAGATATTTAATAATATTATTAATAAGATATTTATCATATCTTCAATAAATAAAAGAAATATTATTATTTTAATTCTTAGTTTGAGGGGAAGATAGTAAAAAAATATTAGCCCATAGAGAAAATATTCTCCATACTACGGCGCCAGTATTTCGTCTCATTTGATGCGTAATATTTGAAAGATGAACTTATTTCTGTCAATAATTATAACGAGCCGCCATTGATTGAAAGAGTGGACACAGATTCGGCTAGCGAGCTTATCACTCGGGCGGATCTCCCCTCGCCTCCCCTCCTCCTCCACCTTCCCCCTGCCCTTCGGCGCGGCCTGGTGCCCTCCTCGGAAGACGTTAGTCCATGATTGATGGCGAGAACGGAGCCTTGCCGTGCACATTAGCAGAATGACGCGCGACGGCACGGCAACTCGCCTTGCACAACTGGCCGATATGCACTTTCCGGCTCATAATACTAAATATAATGTGAAAGGCGGATAATATACGGATAGCGAGATGCAGAAACCACACACGTGAACACTTCTTTCCAAATACGAGGTTGTGACTTTTTCTTTTTGTGGGTCAACCATATATTTCGTCACACATTGGGGTGTACGCGGGGGAGCAGAAACATCATGGTTTCCGAGTATAAAGTTGTAAACTTTACGTGATAGAATAAAATCGCTCTTGTCATAAGTTCGGTCTCTAGCAATATGTAATTGTAACAGTTTGAGCATTTGTTTTCTAGGCGTCCAGAAGACAGCATGTCGCCTTTAGTATGGTTATTTTCTAACACTTTTAAAGTCTGATAGAGGGGAATATTGAAAAATACGGCCGTCTGTCTCAATTAAATGCACCTTCGACTTAAAATTATAATTTTGCATTTATCGACGAATTCGCAAATGCAGATGTTTCGGACGCTTATTTCCAAAAATTATATTACAGTCAACCCCAATAATTACGTTTTTGTTTGTTAGATTTTAGAAGCCTTGAGATTTAAGGGTAGTAGTAGAATGCATTAGGTCAAAAATATTAAAAACAAAAGTCAACGAGAAATAGGGATGCATCAAAATTAAATTTAGTCTTTCTGTTTCTAACCTTTTACTATCCAATATTACTACATAATAATAACTATTGTGAAAGAAATTGGTAATTCAGACATTTTGGAAACTATACTGCGTTTTGGCTACCGAGATGCTTACAGCATTGGAGTAGTTTATAAAATTCTTTGGTTCTCACCAAGATCTGTTGAATGCGATAATGCCAGATACTACTTTAAGACCTACTAAACGTTACTAAGCCAAACTCTTGAAAGTGTGGCGTAGTATGTGTAACCAGACCGCGGAAGGGATGAAAGTGGTAATATAGCCAAGGTTATAGGGATCCTTCATCTATCGTATCTTGATGCAATCATTGCCGTATAGTATGCTGGTTTATTTTTTTGTTCATCTAAGCTTTTCGCTGATGAGACCTGCATTGGTGCATTATAAAATGCACTTTGTGTAGCCGGGACAATTATTAGCAAAGGAACTAAGTTTGCATGAATGACGGACGGTTGGCCGGAGCGAAGGGGGGAGGGGGGGAGGAAGCGGAGAGTGACTGGCAGCCGGGCGGCAGATAAAACGTTTTGTCTGACTCGGTCTGAGTCGTACAAAACGAGAGTGACAGAGACGGACAGATGGACAGACAAGTGCACCGCGCGCCGCGTTGTGTTTCTGCCACGTCTGCGGAATTGCTGCAGGCACACACACACAGCAATCACACACAGGCACAGTCGCACACAGCGCGCAGGAGGGAATTCAAAATATAAATAAATATATTATTGGAATTTAAATTCATGAAATGCGGAGACGACCGATTAAAACTCGATGAATGAAAAAAAAAATTTATAACGTTCTAAATCTCCTCTGAATGCTATTTCCATAATACGGTTTTGTTTCTTATGCTGCTTTTTACGAAGAAGAAAGTTGGAAAATAAAATATTTTTCTTCCTCAAACTACCCCCCCACCCCACCCACTACGAAGAACCATATTTACAACCCTTCCTCCCAGACAAAACTTTGTGGAAGCGATCTTGTTCCAATATAAGCTCTAAAACATTTTTATAAACAGTAATTATATTTTTTTCTTATTTTTATTTATATTCAAGTAAATCAAATCCAACAACGGCAGCCATCTTATAAGGAAATATCTCAAAACGCGAAATTAAAAATGAAAGCCATTACTTTTTCTGCAGACCGTGGCGATCCTGTTGGTACGGTGACGAGACTGACGGGAGATGGACTCGGCGCGAAGGCACGTAAGGAAGACTCCTCGCAAACATCACTCAGCAGACAAGTCAGAGAGACCTAGTCGGGGAGTCGGTGATATTTTTTATGTGGTAACACCTTTAATGGCTCCAGATAGTACGATTCTTTACAATACCATGGAGCTGCATTGGATCGAAGCACTTGTCTCTCCTTCGAGTAGAAAGTATAGATCTAGTGGTAAGTTGATTCCAGGGCACGTTTTTTTCTTCATTATTAGGTTGGCCACGTTTTGGTCATCAAATATAGGTTTTATCTGTAAGTCTGTAGTATTAATAACCGTCCTTTAGATTTAAACATTTCGATGGTTTTAACATGTATAACTTAGAATGTTTAATTACAAATTGTTATTAGTTATAAAATTTGTTATGTTTTGTTTCAAATAATAAATAAACGATGGCCTACCTTTGTTTCGGGCAGATATAGCGATACTAATCGTTAAAACTGCCCACAACAAGTATTGGTTTAATTACTAAATTACACTATTGTATGCCTTTATCAAAGACAACACTATAGTTTTCCATCAAAGTATTCACTGGTATTGAATAATGAAATGAAATGAATTTCACTCCAGGAATTAAAAATAAATAAAAAGAGCTTTCTTAGAAGATTTTAATTATTATTTTCATTTTATATTTATGAAGGTATTACAGTTTTTTTTATAAAAATGTACCAAAAACAAATTTAATCCCTTCTCCCTTAAAATTAAATTTAAAAAAAAATAGGGAATTTTGGTATAATATTGCTGAACTAAGTGAAAATCAGATTATAACTACATGTTCGTCTGTTTATCATGTCAAACTTAATAATTGTTTGACATGATTTATTTGCATGACATGATTTTTGCGTATGTATTTAATTATACACATGGACGTTTTTTAAATATGAAATTAGAGTATTGAGTGCTGGTAACCTGTGTAATTAATGTAATATTTAAAAATTATTGCGGTCACTTACTGTATGTTTACTTTATAAAATAAATAAAATTTTCAGGCATTCTAGTCATTGGCTACTTAAGACGGATTTTTCAATTCGAATTGAGTCACGTGTAAAATGGAGTCATATCCGCGCAGCTGCAAAAAAGGACATTTGTTTTGATTAACTCATTTACACATTTAAATGATTAAAAACAAGTACATATGTAGGGCATTTGCAGTGTCGCTGGCTCTCGATCCAACTTGCCTGTCTCACTCTCTGGCATTTCATTCTCGAGTCCCTCAACGTCGAGCTTTTGTTTGTGATGCTGAGAGGATTCACATTGCTATTTTTAATTTGTATTTATCTCGAAATAAAACGGATGGAAACAAATCTTTCTAAGACCGAATGTTAACAAGATTTTTTTAAAAACTTTAGTGATTTTTAAAAATATTTTAAGTTACACCTAATTATTATCACTGCAATAATTAATAATCTCGTATTTTGAAATGGTGATTGCTTAATTGGAAAACCAATAGCACAATATATAAAATTCACCGATATTTTCACTCGCACTTTATCTATTTTATTTAAGAAACGCACAGTCATATATACGTATTCATGTGAAAATAAATAAAATCAATGATGGACCCGAAGCGTTTATATAGATGTTTCTTAAGTACAAAAAAAAACGTCTAAATAAATTTATAAAATAAAACATTAATGAAAATAATACAGTACCTTTTGTAAATTAAAATATATTATTACACAGTAGTAATAACTTCGTACAATACACTTCGTAGTAATACACTTAAATTCATTGATTTTTATTTATGTTATTGAGTTTAGATAATAATTATTCATAAATATATAAGCTATACATACTATTTTTAATATACATATCTTTAATTAATAGATAATGTCTTCATTAAAACAGGTGATAGCCTAGTTAAGCGAGATATTGAGCATACTAAAATTATTTTTAAACATTGTGCGCAACCTTGGGTAGTTAATGGTCTATTGATTTCCGAAAATATAGATCGATCCACGCACAAAAGCCACAATCTAGAATAAATCGATTTATACGCTTACAAAATTCACAACTTTGACGCCATCATGCGATATTGTTGTAGAAACAATGCTTAAAACAAATACGCGCGCACAGCAAAAAAAAGACCCGACGCAAACGAGCAGAGGCGATTGACTGACGGGTTTACCCGATAGGGTTAGTGATTGACAGTTTGACAGTTTGACATTCGTTTGGTTCTTCTTATTCGATCGAAGCGGTGTTAATATAGTACAGGGTGTCCCAAGACCAATCCCACAAACTTCAGGGGGTGTTTAAGTTCCTATTAAGAGTAAGAAATTATGTAACAAAATGTGAAAAAATTTCATCACCAATTTTCAGTGTAAATCGATCTTATCATTCGATAAATCAATATTATCTGTCGACCAATAGCATCCCTCTTACAACCCCAGAGAAGGGGAAAGGAGTTACCCCTTCTTCTTAGACCGACCTCTGTTCGACCAATGGCATCTGACAGCAATCATTTAGCTCCGCCCTAATAGGGCGTTTTGAACAACGCGGCAGGTAATTAACCTCGATCTTGACTGACCGCGGCCCAGTGACCCAGTGACGTAGTTATCCGAGGGAGGAGCTATTGAAAAATATCTGTTTTACATGATTGAGAATAGAAACTTCAACATTTTTTTTCGCGAATACCATAATGAATTTTGATATAGTTTCTTAACAAATAACACTAGGAATCGTAGGACCTATTAGCTGTTTTTTTTATTGAGATTGAACTTGGGACACCCTGTCTATGCGGTGCGTTCATATTATAATGTAATAGTTATAATAGTTATAGTGTAAAGGATGACTAATGATTGACATAGCATAATTGTCAGTGATTGAAACAAAGGATCTGTTGAAGCCAAAGGATTAATTCAGGCAACCTGTTTTTCACAATTAATATTGATATTTTTACTTTGAGTTTAATGAGTTAAATTTTATACGCTGAAATGTAAAAAAAAATGTGTAAAATTAAGACTGTAATCCTTGTATAAACGCAAATTTAATAATAATGTACATGATTATAATTGTTAACATATTTCAATATTTTGTTAGAATACCATTTATAAATAAATAAATAAACCTAGTAGGCTTAACGAACGCTTATAATAACTAGGTTACGCATATTCCGGTTAATCCGGCGAGGGTTAAATGACCTCAAATGATAGCCAGTTTGATTTTTTTTAGATATTTGATAAGACATTTACCCATCTGCCAAATTTTTAAAAATGCGAAAATAAGTTCCATATATCTTTTTATTTTTTTCGGTTTTATTTCTCATCTCCAGAAATCTTGACTTTGAAAGGCGATTCGGCACAGTGGCTCATACGGAGATGCGAAAGCGTTGGTTCTCATAGATACTATTTCTTTTTTTTAGACGTTTCAGTTTCATTGACTATACATACAATAAAATATATATACTTAGTAGTCAGACTATCAATTTGTGAAAAAATTATCAATTGACCGAAAAATCCATGCGAAAATAAATTCCAAAAATATTTACCAGCTTCCGGTCTGTAACGTTAAAAAAATGTCTAAATTGAAATATATAAATCTATAAAAAAAAACGTAAAGTCTTGTATTAAAAAACAACAAAATTTCTTTAAAAATCAATCATTTTACTTACAATTTTACAGCTTTCGCCTAATTTAGGGGTTTGACGGGGCCAACTTACCTGTAAATTAAAGATAGATATATTTGTTAATACAAACATACTTTATAATCATGTGGTATTTGGGTATAAAGAGATAAAATGGTTCAGGAGTAAATTTAAATAAAGCGTTTGTGTTATAGGATACAAATAAAAAAGGAACTAAGGATAAAGACGCTACGCAAAAATATGTCTGAGAAAAAATAATCTAATCCCTTGACATTTTCAACCTCTTCGCTCGCACTAATCCAGTGGGCAAGACAAGTCGGCAATCAGTCTAGGGCCCGTCACTGTCACGGACTCTCCCCCCTCCCCCTCCCCGCCCCGCGCCCTCCCGACCGACCCTCGTCACGGGCCGGCGCTGCCTGTCCGTGACATTATCATCATTGTGTGAATCCGTCTTAATAATAATGATCCGTACGTCAGGACGGTGACGTGACGGCGCAAGTGTGTGTGTGTGTGTGTGTACGATCAAGTGATTCGTCTTAATATAGAAGGCCGATTTCGGAGGCGATTTTGCGCGACCTTTCGTTGCAGGATTTTGCGTAAGTGGGTATTATTTATGCACGCTCTATATTTTTTTGCGTCATTTATGTTATTTGAGAAGTTAAAATATTTTACCTAAATTTCCTAGTCGTTGAAAATAACAAATTTTTCAATAGCATAGGTAATATTAATGAAAACCCAAAATATCCATCGTAAAAATTTATGTACATTTGCATTTAGTTTTTATTATTAAAAAATAAAACTATACATTTATTTTAAATATATTGGCGTTATTATAATATTATTAAATTACAAAAATAAGTAATCGTTCTTCATACTACATTAGACCGCTTGAATGTGAAAGTCTAATGAGCGTATGTTTAAAAAAATTGTATTCACATAATAAAATACATCAAAGTAATAAATAACATAATAATAAATAATACTAATAATAAAAAACATCAAAGTTACGCGAAGATGATTCAGTAAACTAACTAAGAATAGAAAAATAAGAAGGATTAGAAGGATTAGAAGTCAATAAGATCTTTAATTGTATTTTGCTAAGCTGAGTGCAATAATTATTTTTTTGTATATAGTTGACTTTTTAGTCGTTTTAATACCAGCAATCACCTTTATTAATCTGAAAATTATATCGCCGTTTATGGTCTACTAATTTTCGACTCCGCTAACCTGTCGTATTCTATAATAACCATTCCTGGTGTGAAATAAACCCTGGCTGGACGGCTCTGATGCTTGACGGCCTCTCAAGAGTCTCCTCATACTTAGTTTGTGATCTCGGCGAGTCTGCATATTAACGCGCAGTCACTCTCAATCACTCGAACTGTCTGGGTGTCAGTCATTCGATATTAAGCTGGATTTACACTGATCATCTCGCAGATGCTCCTGGGTCCTATCTTGGACTTAAACGTCTCTTCGTGCGTTCGTTATTCTTCTCTATTGGTCGCTATACCTACTCACCCAACTCTTAGCTTCTATACATTCATGTATAAGAAGCTACTATCCCCGTCCTTTGGCTGTCTTTACAAAAAATAACTGAAATGGTGATAAAATTTATGATGAATTAAAAGGTTTTTTTTTTATTTTAATCTACTCAACCCATCTCAAGTTGAAACCACCGACAGGCACGAGTAGTCTTTTAATGGCGCCTGTAGGGCCTAGCTGTAAGACGTCAGGTTCTGGTTAAATAATTTACTGCTACTAAACAATGTATAGAAGCAGTTAATATTCTGCAGGTGTCATAGCCATTCTTTTTGTATAGCATTTCTTTAACTGGCTGGTTGGGGTGTTTTTTTTTTTATTATTTTATCTTAATATTTGCTGCATGAACAAAATATTTCAAGGAAACATCCATGATGCATGCACACAATGTCGTGCCCTGAATTTGTACAGTATGCAAGCCCTATTGCGAGGTAGAGTAAAGGGAGGGGGGTAGGAGCCCCCCTTTCGGGTGCTTTTATTAAAATATAAATTATATTGTTTATAATTTAAACAATAAACTATTAGATAAAACCACAAATATATTATTACAATAGGGTTTTATTGATTTTTTACGTGAATTCACAATGACAAAATGGTTTTGGAGATGAACACACATCCCGTCCTCAGATGAGAGTTTGACACGTCCGTCCAATATGAAATTAACTTAATGCCTAGTAATATTATTCTTGTTCTTACATTCTTGTTACACACGGTATGTAAATATCCATAAAACTATAGGTTTATAATGAAGGACGACCGGGTTAGTTTAAAAGTTGTTTGCTGGAAAGTGCATGGGACGAAAAGCAGAAGTCAAACACGATAAGGCACAAAATAAGGCAGTCGCGGTAGGCTTTGGTGTGTAGCGGGCATTACGGTGCAGTCAGAGCGAGCCGCTCGTGGGTGTGTCTTGGGTGTGTATGCGAAGATGTCAGCTGACGATGTCGGATAATATCTGCTATCTGCGAGATTATGCTTCTCAATGAATGTGCGGCGGAATGAAGGGGTGATCGAGGGAGTCTGTCGCTTCAGATAATGCAAAATTGAAAGATACGAGAATTTTCTTAGATATCTTATTATCTCTACAATTTATAAGAAATATTTTTTTTGCAAAAATTTATGTTATATAGAAGAAAAAATTTTAAATTTTGCATAAACGTATTTTGAACCGTTCAAATTTATATTAACTTGTACACAGTTCGTGCCTACCAGCTGTTGTGATGTTACACAACTTTAGATAATTAATTGATGAAACCAATTTGGCAAGCAGCCAAGAAAAGTGAGATCTATTTATGGAAATAAATTGAATGAAAATTTGTAAATCCAAAAATGTTTCATAGAAATTGATATCGTAACGAAAATAATATTCAGAACGGACGCGTGAGACTTGTCAGTTATCGGACGTGGGATTTATGAAGGCAAAATAAACATTTGGACGTAAAAATCGTACAAAGCACAACAAACTCTCACGGACAGATGGATCGATTGGACGTCTCATCGGAAGATACAAAAATAAACACACAGCGCTCAGCCAAGGCAAAGATAGAAACTATACATTTATTGTATTTTTTTTTTCCTTACCAGTGACCAATATTAATTGTATTTTTATTAGCATTATTTTTCACTATGATTGCGTTATTTAAATACATATTTAAGCGGTAAAATACAACTATTATTACAGCTAAAAGTATTTTTTTTATTAGACGAAATTGCAGGTGCCGAGTAATTATTTACAATACAAATAAAATCGGGTAGAACACATCGATCACATGGCTCACTACCTACCTTACGTCTGCGATCGTTAGGACTTGAGGCACTAAAAAATAAATAATAACAATAAAAGCTCTAAAAATAACTGCCTGTATAATTGATTCGGTGACTCGGCTATGAATAATTATTTCTCTCAAGTATGTTCCGTAGCCGTTCCGGATCAGTGACCAGCGAACGACTGAACGACAGAGCGAGAGAACGAACGACTCTCGCCCGTTGCATGTCAAATAAGGCGGCCGTCACTTGTCAGTCGGGACGTCATTGTCAACAAGAAAACGTCACTCAATGTCTCTGAAAGCAACGTTTGCGACCCGCTCTAGATATTAATGAAACAAGATACTAACTACGTAGATAGAGTTGAAATTTTCCACTTTATACTTATCCGCGATATGTTATCCGCCTATTACGATTTTTACCCGATGCGAAAATGTTTAAAATATTAATATAAAAGTGTGCTGAGTAAAAAAATAATAATATTGCAATGTCTGTATTTATATTTATTTATTTGTAGGAGAAATGCTTACAGCTATACATAATGACAGTTATATAGAAATCGATAAATAAGAACTTAAGCCGATTACAATTCCCAATTTAACATCCACTCCAATCCCAATCCAACTCCAATTTAACATATACTATTAACAGAATGAACTAGGATCTAATTTATAAATGATAACATTGTATGAGTGTTATGATCTGTGAATATAATAGGGTGTGGAATGTAAGAGTGTGTTAATGTGTATGTATAATATATATATACAGTAAAAGGTTGCTTTCCTGATATTTTCTTTTAAAATGTGTTTTAATAGTATAAAATAAATTGTAATTTTCCCCATTGGAACCAGGAACAGACCAAAAGTGTGCACGGTGTTCTCTTCGCTCCAGCCGTGACGTAAACAATAGAGTAGGACTTTCTTGTGCCAATTTCCAATTTTTAAACGCGGCCCCTAATATAGGATACGCCGATGATATAACTTACAGCCTAAAAATTAGGAAAACATTTGAATTTTACATGTAAATAAATCAGATAAATAGGAAAAAACATTTCTTAAAACCATAGTTAAATTGACACGATTTTATTACTATCGAAACGCAACGTATGCGTTATGTAAAAATGTAACGAACAAGGAAAAATAATCGAAAAGATGATTTTGTGTATTCACGAACTTGACTAGTGCATTATCGATGTGAAAGTTGAAAGCAGCTAGTTAAATGGGTTTTATACTAAAGGACATAAGAGGACTAACGGTTAAGTAGGTTGGTTAGGAAGAAGGAATGGCGCATGCGTCATTGTTTGTTTTGGTATCATGCGCTTCGTAAAAGGTTACGACCACTTATTCAAAAGCGCTTACAAGACGGACAATGACGCGTGGGCGGCTGCGGTGCGCGTTTCTCGCTTGGCGTTTTTGTGAAAATCAATTGCTATAAATACGACTACTTACTAGCATGCAAATAGTGAAGAATAGTGATCGACGTTAACACCGCCGATCATTGGAATAATTCGTTATAAAAACAACACAATCTACTGAATCTCACACAGCTTGAACAATAACTGTAAGTCGACTTTAGCGTGAGCTCTTCGTACAGTGGTTTGTAATTTTTTAGACTTATGGTTTATGTTCCCTATTACGTGTAAGAAGTTGTATAAAAACTGCGAAAATAATTCATCCCAAATTTATTATTTGCCGTGGCAAAATTATGACGAGAACGATTTAAAATTATCACGTAAAGTTTATTTTTTTTTTGTCGAAAACCATGATTAATTTTGATATGACGTCAAAACAAATCATGTTTGAAATCGCAGGGGCAATTAGCTATATTTTTTATCTGGAATGGTCTTGGAACACTTTTTATTCACCTTGCTCATTTCAGGTGGGTTGATTTAAATCAAAAAATAAACTGGTTTAGCTAAAAAAATATTTCGTTTTTAAGATCGCGCATCCGCTTTCTATTTAAAGGATTTAGAATAAAAATCATTCGTTATTCTCGTAATTTATTTAAATATTTTATTTATTATAATAATGGCTCAAGAAGATGTTACAACAATAAATGATATATTAAAATCGAAAAAAAATATTATCACTTGAAAACATTTTTTCAGTATTTTTTGCTGATTAAGATCAAACTCCTGAAAGAAGGGAAAGAAATAAAAATAAATTTGTATATACCCGTTTACCAAATTCGTACGCAACGTGCAATAACAACGTAATTTGAAAATTCTAGAAGTGTCTAAATTGTGGGGACTCTAGCAAAATCTTCTTTTTGCGTTTCTTTACAAGAACAATTATTGGATTTAAGCTACTTTTAAGATTTAAGATTTAGTGGCCAAAATAACACAATGCTTTGTGTTTACCGCACATTGTTGCGTTTTAAGTTATTTGGGACGTGTCGTTTAGAGCTTCCTGTATGATGCGACACCGTCAATTAAGGTTAGAAGCTTTTCGAAAAATGTTCTGGAAATAGCGCTAGCGTCGGAGCGAATGCGCGGGGACAATAAATAGCGGACATCCCCACTAAAATGTTTTGTTTAGCGTCGCCACCGCACCGCACCTGCTTCTTATTAATTAAGCACTTTGATGGACGGGTTTGTGTCACTTTAGACGCGCGCAACATCACCTACCGCCAATCGAACGGGACACGAACGGTGGCAAGGTTGTTCACGTTCCTCATAAAGGGATCCAAAAATATATTTAATTTTTTTAATCGACTTAAAACAAAGGAGCCGGTTCACAATTCGATCTGTTTTTTTTATGTATGTTGTATGTTGTTTTTATGTATGTATTTTTTCCATTTTGTCTTTTAATTTCATTTTGTTTTTCAACTGTCACCTTATTGTTAGATTTAAATGTGTAACTCACAATCGACCTTATATTTATTAATATTGTATTTTTGAATAATGTAACGCTGTGAGTTTACCGATGAATATAAATAAATAAATACGCCAGGTGCCGTGTGCGCTCAAAAACGTTATTGGTTTACAGCATTTCCATTAATATTCAAAAGCGCGGCATTTCATGAATTCAGGTAAACGCAACATGGCAGTCTACCAGGCATAGTCTAATCGACGATTTTTTTTCACTTAAGTTCGGTTTTGACGTTTGATTGTTTATATGAAAATTGCGCTAGAAAGTGTTTTTGGTAGATTTGACTGGAAATAAATCAAGTTTTATTTATAACAGCTATGTCAATATGATATTAAATATAACAAGCAATTATTTTCAGTTTTGTATTTGCCAACGTGGAATATTTCGTTCGGTCAACGACCTATTGACCCGCACATATTCAAATATATATATATATATATATATATATATATATATACGACCTAGGTCAAAGAAATTCTATGAAAAAAAAAAATATTTTTATGTAATATTAATACTAAACGGTCGCGGTCGCCATTTATTATAAATATTATTTTACTGTGATTATTTCATTCTCTCTATGCGATTCATTTTGTCAGACGATTTGTTATTATAAAAATATCATCATATATAATAGTTATTTTTTTTATAATTTATGTTCTATAAATAATTACATAAACGATGCGCATTTTTTTTTTAATAATTATTCATATCTCATATGATAATGATATTTGTCCACAGTACTATGTCCTGACTACAAGTATCTAAAAGTAACAATAGTACAGTGTCATAAAAATATAAATTCAACTAAGTTTTTTAAAATATATTAATACTCTTTTTCAAGATATTACGAGAAGTCGATTCATCATTTTCTGAGACACTGTTTCGATTGAAAATATCTTGCATCTCATCAAGCTTAACTAAACTAAACAGCCGTTAGATAAAATAGCACGATTTATGACAAAGACGGAAATAGCATTAATTCACTTTGAAACATGGTAGAACTCAGTATATTTTTAAAACGTACGGCACAATTTAGAACAAAAACCCAAAATGCAGTGCTTTATTCATTCCTTGATCTAGAGGTGGAGGGAGCAAAGTGTGCCAGTGGGTCGCGAGGGAGCAACAGGTGACAGCGGAGGCGATGTGCGCCCCCGCCTTAAGAAGCTCGCTCTGAACCCTCGAATAGAAGGCAAAAAAGCGATCGGTGGTGCGGGCGGGAGGACGGGGCGGAAGAAAAATTAACCTCAGATGGTCGAGATGAACACAGGCGAAGAGGGTTGAATGATTTACAGTCTATTTATTGGTGACAGAACAGTGTCATCATTAAACATAGTGCTTGATTCGCCGCTTCTAATAGCCTTTTCTTCTCGCTTAGTTTTGCAATTCGTGACCAAACCGTCTTTAATATGGATTATTTTTAAGTTGAGTTATCATTTAAAATAGAACATTAACCTTTATTCTTTATATTTCTGTGATTGCAACCATCAGGACGTTTATCTAATACGACTACATACCATTACTGTATGACACCATTACGGGAACCACTAACTGTAATACAATTACATTGACAGCATCTAAAACTTCGCTAACCTCTGAAAGTGTAGTGTTACTTTTAAATTTTCTGGAACCAATTACTCTATAGTAAACTAATTGTAACCGCAATCTTATTTTCCTTTTAGCGTGTAATAGTTTAGCGTTAATAGTTGATTATTTCGTAGTATTTTTGGCTTACTACTGTAACACAGCACTTTGGATACTTATTTTTTATTCTCTCACACCTATGTGCTAAAAACCTTTATATTTCGTAATATTTTTTTTATATCAATTTTATTTAATCCAAACTGTTGGAATGCACATTTATTTTTTGCGCTTTTCACTTCAGAAAACATAACAAAAGTCATAGTACCTAATTTGGTTTTATGACCTCCGCAATAGTCAAAATAATGTAACATTTTTTTTTATTGTGATAAAAATAGAAGGTATTTTCGATTTTATTTGCTTCCATGAATTTATCTAAGTACGCGAAGCTACCTCAAATAGTAGGTATACTTTCTATAGGATATTACTAATGCTGTATGAGCTTTTATTGAATTTTGAACTTGCAAAAAATACGAATTTTACATCAATTAGTGTGCTCACCGAGGTAAAGTAATATGCATAATTTAAATATCAATTGTACTGCATCTAAAATGTTTCATTTTTTAATGTTGTACAATAGATAATATCACGATATTAAGTATTTGAAACGGGCGAGTGGGCAAGAAGCGTCGATGCTGCAATTAGTCAACGGGACGCAATATTGCCGTACACATTTATTAAGCGAGTTGGCAGTTTGTCACGATAATGTCGGACATCCATCGCGGTCAAGATATTATCACTCAATTACGCCGAGCGACGTTCTATTCCCGGCTGCGAGCAACGGAGAATGCTGCCGATCAGCTCTCGGGGCGGATTGAACACAGAAGCTTTTAAGCAAGTCTCAGGTCGACCTTAGCGGACAAGTGGACGTCACTAGCTGTCACCTACTGTTGGCATATTGGAAGCGGGTCTATAAGAAGGCGAAACTCTTATCGGTTCAAGCAAATCGGGCCCATAAGCGAGTAGCTACTCTGCTCTTGTCAGCCATTTTCGAGTTGCACGGGGATGGACCACAAGTAAAACGCATCACAACCAGCATAGCAGATAAAATATGTAACGATGGCAAAATTGCCATACGTACATCTCTCCCTCCTTTCCTCGGGTAGATGGACTTTGATACCATTAAAACACACATAGTGACAGTATTTCAATATGAAATTTTCATATGGTGCTTAAAGGAAAATGCCTGTCCTAAGGTTGACATACAATGTGAACGTAATGGACGCGATATGGTACAGTGGAATCATATAATTCACCTTCAAGCATAGAAATAGAGATTTGTTCGGGTTATTACTGTATCAGCCGTGAGTATTGGATATATATAAATTAAAATGCATTGACATTTCCGAGTACGGCTGACAAATAGTCACGACGAATGATGTTTCGAAAATGAAATAAACCCTACCGCCTCTAAAACGAATTTATGGCGTTGTGTTAAACTCTAAAAGTAATGAACAATGCATTAGGTAACCTACTTGTATCTATCAATGAAAATTAATTTTTGACAGACTGCAAATTCATGAAAATATCTTATAAGAATTTGGTTTTCATTCGATATAACACAGAGCGTCCTAAGACCATTCTCGTAGTATTAAGGGACTGTTTAATTTCCATATTACAAGTAACAAATTATATAAAAAAAACGCGACCGATATCACGTCACCTTGATTGAGCGCACTCAACGACCTACGCGTTACGATACATATTACAATCCAAATGTCATCTTAACAAATCATGTTTAAAATCACAGGACAATTAGCTGGATATTTTATCGGGAATGGTCTTGGAACACCCGTATATAATATTACCACATTATTAAACTAAATAATAACTTTGGTCTAGCGTTAAGTAATAAAGCAAAATTAGGATAACACACAAATTTCCTTTTACTAGATATTAAATAACTTATGCGTTATCTTCAAAAATGTATAGGTAAGTAAGGCGGCGTTCGTTTTTCCGTAATCGTGGACGAAAATAACGGAACAACGCCACACATATCTTGACACCATTCCAAAAATGATTACAAACGGTTCTAATGTTCTTGGGTCTAATAAGCCATTGAAAAACTAACCGTTTTTATAGCCAAATTATTAAAACATACTCTAAATTGTGTACTTTGAGCAAATTAAGTAGAAATATTGAAAACAATAAACCAGAATGGTTTATTGTTTTCAATATTTCTACTTACTTCCAGCACGGTTTAGCTTACATAAAGGGAGTGAAATGGCAGCTTTTTAATTATATTAGTAAACGCTATCAAACAAAGCGTCGTGCTCGCAACGTGTCCTTAGTATTTAGGCACGTGCAATAAAACTCGTGAAGAAACATCTGTACATAGCTGACAACGAAAAACATTTTAAGTAGCATGTTAATGAAAAACTTGCTAAATATGGTATGCTCATTTGTTAGTTTCTTCCAACTTACACCAAGTATAGTATAGTATAGTGTGACATAATGTTTACCACTGGATACAGAAGACTAATTATATGAAAATATGTCCATGCCACAAATGGCACCACACTCCACACAGACTTATTTAAGGTTGATTTATTAATTTTTTGTTGTCAACCATATTCATGTTTGGTACATTTTTTTGGCCATGTAAATGTATTGTTAGTGAATTGTCTTCCTGTATCGCTGTTATGTACTTTCAAAATAAATAAAATACCTCATATGTATTTATTTCACTCCTTCATTTGCAATCTTTCTTCAGCCATTCAATTCTTTTTAAAAAAAACTATAATTAATTTATTTGATAAAGAGCTACCTTAACGTATGTAAATATGCGCATATTGCAGTCACATCTGCGAGTGTGTATTAATTGATTGCATCATTGGTTAGATCAAGTCTTGGGATGAATCAAGAAAACGAGAATTACGTCAATCGCTATTAATCAATCAAAAAAGGTACCAAGGTGACTTGCGCAAGCGCATGGTTGCTGCTACTACTTATATGTAGGTGGATGACACAATTCAATCGAAAGGAAAAATGCTATGAGTACCTATACAATTTTACAGAAAGACAACGCTGAGCCAAATTTCACGGAACTTAGACAATGAATCTTATTATAATCATAAATTGTTGCAATCGTCAATCATAAATAAAAAAAACAATTATAAATTGTTACGAGATATTTTTTTTTTTAATAATTTTCCATTTATTTTATTTTCGTTTTGTTTGTGTTATAGTGATTATACTTTTACATTCAACATTATTATATATTTTAACTATTTAACTTCACATGACCTTCTCTATCGCAGACTTCTTAATCCTTACAAATTCTTCCGTTCAACCAGTAAAACGGGTTAAGAAAAGTAATAAAATTATTCACGTTACCGTTTATTTTAAATTTAATCTGGACACTTTTTTTTAGCTTAAAACAACTTTGAATATTCTTATATAAAGCGAATAAAACGGTCTTTAATGTTTTTAAAATGAGATCCGGTTTTTAAGATTCATCCCGGTGTGAAAATGTGTAAAATAATACAAAAAAAAAAGCATATAAAACGTGTTGGATAAACAACCTATAAGTATTGTAAAAACTCCCGTTTTTAAAATAATGTTACTGGCCTAATATTAAAGACTTGTTTAATTGACTTAACCTTATCGTAGATTCATTCAGGCATCAGGCATTTTGATATCAGAGATTAATTAAATATTGTTCTCTTTGGCATAAATAGCAGGACCATGTATCCTGAATGCATGAATAATGTTCACAATCAGGCGTATGGTTGTTTTGTGTGCATTAAAACAATAAATTTATATGAATCGAAGCGACACTGACGTGACCATAGTGGGTGTCCTCGCGGGTGGGTACAAGCCGGAGGATCATCTTTCAAACTCGCGAACGTCCAAGCGCCCGTACACACTATCAACTAGTCGAATAATGATCGGTGACAAATGCAACGTGAAAACCAACACACGACGCACGCAATTCGGGCTGCCTGCTTGTAGGGTTAACATGCCACGTTTCCATCATCCGAACCCCATAGGTAATATTTGGGAACCTAGGGTGAAAATAACGCCACCGCGTCACATTGAATTGCGTTCGATTGCTTATCTGAATATGTATAGCAAAACTAAGCACAGCAGAAATGTTGATTTTAATTTTATTTATTGGATTTTTTTTTAACTGTCAAGTAATTGTTTGCATAAAATACAATATTAATAGACGTCAAATACATATAACGTTCAGATGTTTCTAAGTGTAGGTTTAGACAACACCGGTAAATATTTATTTATAGTAATGCATTTCTTACAACTTCCATTTATCTTTAAACATGTTCATAGCGTATTGTTTTAATTGTGTACGAGTAGCTTCAGAGGACTTAAATTCATCGATACATAATCAAGGTATCACTTAGTTAGTATCGTTACGGAGAGGTATTGGTAATTGGTAATGTATACATTCGACCAGGAAAGGAAACATATATACGTTTTAATTAATTTTCAATAGCCTACAAATATAATTTCAAAGTTAAGTTCAATTTGGTTTTGCATCACTTCACCATAATAATTTCCTTGTCCGAAGGGTCCACCAACTAATAATAACAAATTAAAACAATATAAATACAATTCTATATAATTTTCAAACTGATATCAAATGCTTTGAAGATATTTTGAGCGCCTAGCAACGGCATTCTGCGCGAGTTCGTAGCTAGTTGGTTAATTTATTCCAAAACATTTCTCTTAACGACATTCCTTCTTCGTGTTTGTGTATTTATAAAATGCGTTTCTCTTGGACTAATAAAGAATCATATTCTTAAAGTTCGTAGATGGATTTGGATGGTCAATATTCAAGATCCTTACTTGAATGGTGGTAGTCTCATTTAGTAGCCCATAATTATAGGACTCAGCATTTTAATGGTGGTTCACAACCATCAATTATTATAAATCTTATACTTATGTAGTTACCGGTTTTTATTAAAAAAATGTGAAAGTTTGAGGTAACGCTATGACGTACTAAATGGTTTTGATGTTTTAGTAGCTTTAGACGAGGAAAATGTTTAAATAACTATAGATCTGTTAGATACTGCCAACATTTAAGAACATAATAAAAACATTATTGATTCTGTAGATCATTTAGCTATTCTAATCCAAAAACATACGTCAGGTCAGCCACTCTTTTAAACAACGGCCTCTAGCCGGACTTGCTTAGATTTTTTAACAAAAATTACTAGATACCTGAACAAAATTTCGCCTCCGGCGGTGAGGGTGAAAAACCCACCTCCCTTCCGCGATATAGCTCGCCTAGTGTACAAATTCTGGGCACGCCACTGACCTATAATATTTATGCAAACTATAATTAGTGTGGAGCATTGCATTTGACATTTTGATTTCGAATTGAATGTATCTTTTGACACGCCACCGACGCTGCGGTTAAGCAGCTTTGCGTTCGCTTTTATACGGTGGCCCTACGCCAAAAATCACACTTTGAAATATGTAGAAGCATTCTATTGACTCTTTAATATTTAAGATCTCTCTTAGAATATGACCTACAATTAAATATTTTAACCGGCGATAACTTCCAAAGCGCTATTAAATATGCCTCTTATATTAAAGGAATGTGTGTGTAAAATAAAAATGTTGAATATTGCTGATCTAAAAAACGGTGTACATCAATATTGCAGTATGAACAGCTTAGGGTCACAGGGTTTTAACTAAATACCTAGGTTTATCTTTATTGTGGTTTTTTTGGAACAGCCTCGTCCATAGCCTTTTCGTTAAAACTTGCTTTTAGCCCATTTGCTTAAAAAAGACATAACCAATTTTTAAAAATTCGTTTTTCTGTGGTAGGTCAAAGGAGTTTGATTGACTCGATCATTTCATGTCTAAAATGATGCATGAGGTTCTAAAAAATGTAGAATCTTCTTAGACATCACACAAGTAATAAGCTAACTATTTTCAACATCATAAGTTGATGAATAATATAAATGTCAGTTTATTTTTTTAATATAATTTCCTAACAATAATAACTTCGTAATCCCAGCCGTCACTTTCAAAAAGTCACTACGTTTCCACCTTGTCCCGAAGAAAAAGATTTGAGAAGTAAACATATTGTTGGAAATAATAAATTCTACTATTACAAAATATTAGTAAAATTTTAAACCTATTAAATAAAATTATTACAACAAAACTGTGCCCAAAATATCAGATGTCACGTTGAAAACATTTTGAAGATGAGGTAACCATTCATTAAAATTTAAATGACACCTAACGTACCTTTTAAGGTTTATTAAACGCATTTCATTTCAATATCTGAAAAGGTTAATTTAATGGACTCTGCATATCAGCTAACAATAATATTACAGGTGAACTTTTACTCATGCACATCCACTTACGAGGTTATTCTTCGCTTTAAACTGAACAACTTTTGTTCTACAACTTTTCCAAATTATGACATTTTTTCCGTACAAACAAAAAAAATATCGCAGATAATGGATTCAATGTTTGGTTTGGCCGGTGACAGGTGGTCTCCGTGCACCGCATCCCGCTCCTTTCCCCCACACGCCTCGTGAGAGAAGGCACATACTCATGGAGTGACTATGCGTTTAAATGTTTCTAGGATTTTTTTCTATTACTTATTTTGCCTACTTTTTGGGACACATTGAAAAACTCGTAAAGCAAAAGATGTCCAGTTTGAAGTGTAGAAAAACCACATAAAAGAATATGCATGAGAACAAGTTTATTCTGTATACTTCTAAGGTAAATGTAGACGATCTCAAATAGTCCATAGCAAAATGTTAAGTTTACAATTAAGTACTTTACAAACTCGATTATGCATAAGGCTTTACTCTTTTTGGAATATAAAAAAAAGTATATATTAAAAAAAACAGAAATTGAAGCTTTTTGTGGGGTTATATTCGAAAAATAAAATCTCAAACTTGAAATCATACAACCTGTCACATTTGAGTGACGTCATCTATCCGCCCGTCAGTCAAAGCTGAAACAGAAGCGGGACGGCTGATGAGGAGAGTCGAAAGTGCGAGCGAAAGAACCGTATTGTCTGCATCGTCAGCTGACAAACGCAGCTCATCGGCCAGGGCCGCAACAGAAGCCTTTGTGCGCCCCAGCAGAAGAACAAAGACAACGCGAGATGGAAACGACAAATGAAAGAGATGGAAAATCTTCGGGGTGGCTTTGTTCCGTCTTTGAAATTATTTTGACAGATTGCACTCACAATAAAAAAAACAACAAATTATTTTTCATGGGTAAACATTTGTACGCGGACACCTACCCCAGGGTGGAGTGAATTTCAATTTTATTAGAATTTCAATTATCTGTTAGTGAGAGTAAGAGTCAGAGTAAGTCGATAACACCGTAAAATATGTGTCAAATCGATTGAGCGCCCTGCTGATATTTCTGATTTAAGAGCCATAACGCACTCGAATTGCATTTTATGCATGTTTTTGAGGTCTACTGCCAAGATAGCTTTTCATACCAGGCATATATAAAAATATAATTTGATTAACTAAACGTATTTCAAGAAAACCTTTAAGCTGTTTTTTTAAATAAATAATCCTATGTTTACATAAAAAAATATTGAAATTTGTAAGTTTTAATTTTTAAAATTCTCATAAACCAAAATACACATGTGACGTAAGCCTAATTTATACATAGAAATGTCCGCAATAAAATTCTACAGAAAACCTTTAACTTAGATTTTTTTAAATTGCCTTATATTTTAAATATAAATAAAAAACTGTCAAATGTTTATTCTTTGATGTTGTCTACGGACGCTCGAAGTGCACGTGGCTGACACCATTTGCAAAGGCCGAACTTCAAGGTCACCTCACGATATACTGGCTCTTAAAATAGAGTTAAAACTTTATAAACGGAATAGGCGACAAACCAGTCAATGCGAGGAACTACAGAATTGTGTAGCGTCAGACTAAAATTGTTATGCCATGCATTTACAGACTTTTTTTACCCGTCTAAATTACCTTTTTGCTTGCAGGCGCTTGTACAATACCGGTCATAGACCCGACTCGGTGCGGCCTCGCTAGCGACCGAACTTATGACAAAAGCGATATGACATAAATTTATTAATTAATAGGAATAGTCTTGGAACACTCTGTATCCACATATTGAATCGCTATTTTAACCTCTTCAGTGCTATTAAATCATTCTGTTACACCGCTTTTTAAATATTAATAGATAATTTAGTGCACACCATCAAACACTACCTACCTCTTTCCCGACTTCGTAATTTCCGTCGCAGGAGTACACGCCGTGTGACGGTGGTCAAGTTCAGTGAACTCTGCGTAGATATAGGTATGAGTCCGTTGTATAGTCTATACGTGGACAAATAATATGAAATATGGCAGACATTAATCATAGACAATGTATAGGCGAGTTGACGTGCGTCACTCTCGATGACGGATGGGTGACAGGTGCATGGTGGCCAGGGTGGGAGTCGGGCGGCATATGTCAGGGTGAAATAATTATTATCGTATACCTAAAGTTAGCAATGGCGTCATATTATAATATTGAGTGAGACAGTGAGACTGAATGCTAATTTACCAGAACATGGTTTATATTGTACTAAAAATATATTGTTTGTTGATCTATACATCCCGTATATATTATATTATAATACCTACTAACCTACCACAATCAATTTAGAATAGTGAAGTATGTAGGTACACCGAAAAAAAATTAGGTCTAAAACAAAAATAACCACACCAATTCAAGATCACTAGATGCATAAGTGTCTTTCTGCCTTATAAGGCATAGTTGGCTGCTAAACTCATAGCTCATACATACCTATCAATATGCATTGACCTAACCTAAAAACACATGCAGCAAAAAGTTCAGCTGCCGCGAGGGTATTTATTTGTATGTATGAATTATATATGTGGTTGATACCTAGTGCGTATTTTTAATGAAGGCTTTGTACATGTATACGTACGTAGATAACCGTCGTGTGCGTATTTATACGTACTAGAGGTCGCTTAGTGGTCGAAATTCGACCGTAATTCGTTAAACTTTTAAGTTTGAGCATTATTAAGGTTATTATACCTCTATATCTATATCTATTTTTGTTTTATTACTTCAGCTCTAAGCTTATACAAATACGCCATTTGCGTATTATTTGGCTTAATTCCCTGCAGTACCTATGAAATTTAAAATTTAATGTTAGTAATAAAAAATGTTAGTAACAGTGAATGCAGAGCCTTTCACCTAAAGTAACTCCAGATTCGAAATGCTTTGCATTGCAAAACCTACATTGTAAATGTATTAACCCACAATCAAGTATTCAAATTTCTTACAATGACATTCAGTGCACATTTAATCCCTCATAATCATTTCATCATTTTGTAATACTATTTACACTATTTAAATATGCATTTGTTTTATCATATCGACTTTCTCGCGAATATTTATTTCTACGTCAATGTGTCTTATGTCAGTTTTATGTGGAGGCCGGCATAATGGAAGGTGCGAATGTAAAAGAATTGAAATTACTGTAATTAAAAATGAAAAATTTAAAATGAAATTACTGAAACTAAGATTAGACAGGGTTTAAGTTATATAATAAAATGTAGTCACTTTTTTAACCTATTAATTATGCTTTTTTGCCTTGACATTACTTTATTGACATTGACAGATTATTGAAAAATAAACATTTGAAATCACTCAAAATTCACAGCTCGAAACTCATTTACTCAGTCTATCAGATAGTATAAACGTTTTATTTTATTAAATTTAATGTATTTATAACACATATTATAGACAATTTTAGCTTTCTGCACTCCTTCTCCATATAAACTTTAGCTATGCCAAATCTCACACTCCTCCGTGCGCGCAATATGCAAAAAGGAATCTGATGTTTTCCTTTCACGTATTAATATATAGATTCGCAAAACAAAATATTTAAGTATATAATTTGATCTACCCAATTTGAACAGTATATAGTAATTAAAATATAGTACACATATGTATCAATACATAGTTCAATTTTTTAAAATTATATTTAACAATATTATGTATTTATTGGCCTTATTATTTAATTATATATCATACCATACAAAATATTCCTACATAAAATACATACATACATCATACATACATCGAGCATCGACATATAAGTGACATCGATATATTTAACACTACTTCTCCGGCATTCAAGAGAGTGTCTACTCTAGCCCTTGAATAGTATATTTATATTCATATGTATATGTAGAATTTATTATATTTTATATTATATTGTGTTTTATATTATATTCTGGTGATTGTCTGGATTCCCCAACCCCTCCTACTTCCCGGTCCCGGCCTCGCTCCCGAATGTATTTTCTATTTTTTTAAGTTTAGAGGAAACTGTTATTGGCTTTGTGTTTTGTTTTTTTTTTGTTTATTGTAATTATTTTGTAAGCTGTTGTTTCCTGAAATAAATAAATAAATAAATAAAGTGTATCTATGGTGGGATCTCGATTTTTTAATATTCATATTTTTTTTAGTCTAAGCAGCGGGTTCCTTAAATCACTAATTGCACCGACATCATATCAATTTAAATAATTAAAACTTTTGTGGCTAGAAACAGGTGGTACATATTTACCCAAAGGTTGTTTTTTGTCTAACAACTGATCACCGGTTGGTGTGTTTTTAATTAAGTAGGTAGTTTTAAATACGAACAAGGATTTTTTGATGAGTATGCAATGCATAAATTTGCCAGGACTGCAACACAAAAAGTATATAATTTTACGATACCAATAAAGCTGAACTAGCGCCCAATCATCGCGGACGGCAATCAATCCACCTGCGAGGCTCACTGTCATAAACGTCACTTTTGCCGTGGAAAGTCGTAATTTCCGAATTTATGGGCACGCCGATGTTAAAAAGACAACAGTCGTAAACTGTACGCAAATGTTACACTGAGCACGCACAATGTGCCCATGTCGAATGCAATGCCTACAATAATTAATTTCAGTCTAAATTTAATATCCTCTGTCATCGTCATTCCCGTGTGTAGAACCTGAACGTCCTAAGCTCAAATTACCACATACGATCAATTTACCACATTAAAAGTGGTAAATTGATTGGAAACGTCTATGAATGTAGTTATATTATGATGCGATGGAAATACAGTGTTGAAAATAGATCTGTTATTGGTAATCAATCCGAACTTTATAAAAAGTTAATACAATATAATACTCGACCAACACAAGGTCGTTCGTCAATATTTTTTATCTTGTTTTCAAAAAAAAAAAAAAATTCCACCCATAGCCGTTAAGGTTATGTTTTGTAAAAAGAACCAATTGCTTAGCTTCAAATTTGAACAGAATATGATTAATATTGGGTGTGTTTGCACAAGTGTTGATTCGATAAATTAAACAAAATTGGTTGTTCAGGATTAATGAACGGTAAAAGGAAGAAAAGTTCCGTTTAAGTGATATTAAAATCGAAAAAAGTATATCGAAGATGCCACCGTATTTAGAGCATTGGCTGCTTAGAATTTAGTATACCAATAGTAGGGTTGCCATAAATGGTTTGGCTCCGACCGGGACTGATATCAATATAGGAGGAAATATAAGGGAGTTATAGGAGGAGGACGGGGGGGGGGGGGCTACTGCCCCCATAGCGCCGCAATCTGGTTTGTGAAAAAAGGAAATCTTTCAATTGTTCCCACATTGTCAGAATACAACAAAGACGTTTAACCAACTAGTTTTTGAGTGAGATCGTAAATTATTATGAATTTACATCAGCTCCCTCACAAAAATATTTCAGTCTTTCATTCCGTGCTGGAAATATGGAAAAATATTAGTAAAATGTCAGTACATCCCTTGAGCCCACACTTTCACCGCCAGCCAACGTGATCTAACATTGTCGCACGAAGTATACGCATAATTTTAACAATAATATAAAACCATGATTATTCGTTTACCGGGACATATGGTGGGTCAAACGGGACAACTGGGACCGAGGCTCTAAACCGGTGACATGTCCCGGTGTATCGGGATGTATGGTAACCCTAACCTATAGGCACCAAGGAGACGGACGTGCGCGTTATGAGGCGACAACGTTAAAATTACCCTATTATTCTAGCGCAACGAATAACTGCGTTACTGGAGCTGGCTCATAGCGGCGACGAAATCGCGTCCATTCACAGCCAATAACTACAGAGCCGTTACCAACGAAGTCGCTTCGCTTGTTCAGTGATACAGATATCTCGTTACTAGTGACAAAGTTGTTCGGCTACAAATCACGCTGTTATTTTGTAGCCGTTTAAGTATTAGGCTATTTTGAAATCGCGTTTAACTTATCCTCAGTAGGTTGACTTACTGCTCGCCGGCTGCAGGCGAAACATCTGCGGTATTTAAAAAAGTCTCCTGATGCACGGCGGAGACTAATGCCGACACGGCTATGTGATGATGTTATTGCAGCGATTTCTCGTGTGTCAGCGACGTGTCATCCATCGGGACGTCGGCGCGGTGATTAGGGAGGAAAGGTCACCGGTTGGAGACGAGCCAAGGATAATCGCACCGCGCCGCCGATCGCCAGATTTGTGCATCATCGAAGCGCTTGGTGACAGCTCGTGGCTCATTCACAGAGTAAACAGTCATTTAATTTACTCATATAGTCATCATTCACGCGTATAAAATAAAATCTACAGAAAAATGATTATGTATTGGTGTAAAAATGTGAGGCCAAAGATTCTATTAATATCAGTAATATAGGTCAGTAGATTAAAAGCCCCCAGAACAGGTATCTTCACAACTTATAAAGATTTTATTGTTAGAATTAAGTACTAATGAAATAACATAACATGTTTATAAAATCTACCATATACAATGCATTAAATAAAAACTAACTAAATTGTAGTAATAATAATAAATCGTTTATTTGAAATCAAAAACGTTATACAAGAGGCTCTAACTATTTGGGCACTGCTTGTAATAAGGTATATAGACAAAAGAGGTGTCGAATTTATTTAAGAAGGGTTCCACAATAATTAATCAACACAACAACCTACTAAAGTTTTCACATTATTAAAACTTATAAATACAGGTTGTCTCGAAATTTCAGAACTTTTTAACTTTTAGAGATAATATTGAATCGTCATGCATCGCCAGCTGATCGTCCGTTAGCAACGTGTAATTCGTTGACAAAGCTCAGTCAAGGCTACGATATATCGATCGTATTTTGCCACGGCAAAGGGAGTTGACACCAGTATTTTAACAAAAATAATAAATTTGGGGATGAAATATTTTCACATTTTTTAATATACTTTATTACTCGTGATAGGGAATATAAACATCCCCTTTAGTCTTTGGAAATAGTCGCGGGATACCCTGTAAAACAGGGAATTTATTTATTTATTTATGCATACACATACAGAACTTATGATAATATGAAAATTCAGTCTATTTTTCTCACACTGTAATATAATAATAATACTTTTATTTATAATAATATTTTGATACATAAAATTACAATACTTACATTTTTATTCATTTATTATTCACACACAAGCACAATATATTGGATGCTTAAAATACATTTAGGAAGCAAAACCATTTCGTTTGCGACTCGTAAGGCGTTTGACTATTAACCCTGATGCCGAGGGTTTGAATCCGCACGTTATAGACATACACATTTTTAACCTCTTTATTACTAGCATCTCTCCTAAATCTAGCACAAGCAAAATAAGTTTAGTTGAGTAGGGCCCAAAGTAAAAATAATGATAATAAAAAAAAATAGCTACGTCTATTTTCGTCGATAGGAATAATATTACGATTCTGCTCACAGTTCTATTATTAATATGCCAGTATGATGCGGCAATGGACTTATTACACCAAATTACTTTTTATAGTTATTACTACTACTTATATTATATGCATATATAATTAAAGAACCACGCCATATTATGTGGCCGGTTCTTAAGTGAGGTATAATTTAACATACGTAAAATAAATAAAATTTGATATTCACATTTTTTTTAGCTACTATAAATTATTCCAATTGGCAGTAGCTCTAAAGGAGAAAAAAAATTGCCTCATAGGAATGAAACTACTAATTTAAAATGAGATTAGTATTCGCTAACATCAAAACGACTAGTTATTATAAGAATTTTGTAAGATAAGAACGTCTGCAAGTCGTTACGATGTGATAAGATCAACATGATATCTCAATAACAAAATTTTTAAATATTCAAATATGTAGTAACTTAAAAGGGTTGACCATTTAATTTAGTTTGACCACTGACGCACTAAATAAATGTCTCATTTAGAAGCAGAATGTTGCCTCAACGGTGCGGTAACTCATTTAGGATACAAGGAGCGGTGGCAATTAAAAATTAAGACCAATCTATCGAAGGTGCAACGTGCCCGGCATAAATTAAGGAAAAGTTCGAAGACCAAAAATAAAAGCTGCAGACGTTTCGTGTTAGACGCACTGGCCCTCGTCTCCGGTGGTCGCAGAGATGCGCGGGGCTTGTACATTTCATTAGTGCGCTTGTAATGTGCGATGTTTAAACTCGTTGTTTCAGAAAATAAAACGGGCGCATCGTTGCAGCTGCGCGAAACTTAATTTCCTCACTAGAATCTGCTAAAAATGCTACACTGTATATATATCCAATTAATTATAGTATAATGTCGGTCTATTTGTATAACGTTGAACCCGCTCAAACAATAATTAAAATACATAAAAATGTAATACTTGGATACCAAAACAAATATCTGTATATTAAGTGTTTCGTCAATTAATATTTGTTTAAACTATTATTCTACACATACGCTTAACTATTTTGGTTTCGGCGAAAACAAATTTTCATTATAGTATTCCAATTTTACTTTTGTATTTTTTTTTAATATTCTTATAGAGCTTGGAAATAATTAAAATAATGTACCTTTCTATTTATGCGAAAATCTGTCCATCTGTTACGTTATCACGGCTAAGTCGCTAAACCGATTTTGATACAATTTCGTATGGAGATAGCTTGAACCCTAGGACAGGAAATAACAATTTTTTTTATTAAAATAGTCCCTAATTATTTAGATAAAATTCTAGATAGATAGGTGTCCTTGGGCATTTTGGGAAGCTCTCGGAATTTCTAGGACAACGCAACTATTTTTAGATCTCCCGAGTGCCGCAGGCCTGAAAGACATCACGTATCGAAGGCCTGCCTGCCAACCGGGGCGAAGCCCGGGTTTGAATAGCTAGTTATATTGTAGTGTTATTGCATGGTGCCTAGTTCGAGAAACGTAAAAAACCGAGGAGTAATTACACGACTAAGATATCATAAATATATAAAAATAGTAGTGATGATCAAATGACTCTTATTTCATACGGTTACAGAATGGTACTTGAATCCGCGCAGTAATTTTATGAACTCTGACATGGCACTCATTATTATGCTATGTTGTAATATGGTTATAATACTGTTTAATATTTGTAAAAAAAATATAAAATTTGGGATTGATTTTAACCATGACTATGTTTTAGACAGTTACACATATAGTCGCGTTAGTACACTAATAAGCATAACAGTGACCACTAACCATAAGAAAACGCATGCACTCTCACTTAAACGGTGAACTAACGTCACTATGTATTTTTTTATCAATATAAATAATTTTCGTTTTGTATTTTTGTTGTAAAAATTGCATAAAGGTTTCATCAAGCGCTAAAATTTATATATTTTCAAAATTAAAATATGTTCCATGGCCTATTTTTTGGCGTTAATATTCTGTTAAGTACAAACAGCTGCCAAGTTTGCGGAAAAGTTTGAAATGATCTCTTTAAGTTACATATTTTAAGTTTTATTTTTGTATCGGTACTTACAAAAGGTGGCAGATCAAACGCCTAATAACACATCGAAATGTTATATAAAACATTTAAAAACAAAAAAAAATTTTTGTGTAATAGACAATTTTATGATTAAACAATTTGAACGACCTATTATTTCGAATCATCCTATGGCTTGTAGATACTTAGAAGGATATACAAATATCATTCGTAGAACATTTTGGAATTATATAGAGTATATAGAGTATAAGAAATATAGAGTATTCTGACATGAAGGGTAACTTTGCTTTTTATCAAAAGCCCATGCGATAACTACCATAAAATAACAAAATATGCAGTTGACCGATCGGTTGTCGTAAACTTGACGAAAATAAAAGTATCCCAGCGTCACTCCCCGTTTCGAATCACGGCAAGGTTAGTTTGAGAACAAGGAATCTAAGAGCCAGTGAACTTTGAAGCAATAATAATAATCATAAAGGTCTCATTAGCAATCTGGTGTTATTTATTGTAAAAATTCTGTAGCATACATTTCTCGCAAAATTTACAAAATTATTGAAGTAAAACTTATTTAGGCGCGCAACTCATACAACGCGTCATTCGTCGTTGTGTTTTCTTCTTGTTTAAATAGTGAGGGTGTGTGTGGGTGTGTATGTAAAACATTTCCGTTTAAAATAATCTCTTTGTCGTTTTAACACTGTGTATATAAATTTAACTAGCTTTATAAACTATAGGAAATATCTGTGGAAAGTGACCTAACAAGCAGATAATTTGTGATACTAACTAACAAATATGCCGCTGGCTCGTCGGCTGAGAGGTATCGACGCATATGTCCGTCTTTGTCAGCCGCGTTTCCCGGCGTGGGCGTCTGTCTCGCTCTTAATCAATCAAACGCCCGCCAAAACAAAAGAGCTCGCGGTGACAAACAAAACGAAAAAAGAAAAAATTACATGCTAACCAGCCGAGCGCCAACACAGCACCACTAACACGCACACACACGGACACATGATGTGCTTTCGTTTGCCACCGTCTCTACACGGACATGCTAATGGAAGGGGACCTAATCTATAGTTTTTTAATTAAATTATTATTTATTTTTATTATTATTATGTACGCTCTAGTTAAATGGGTTAGATAACCCACCACGAAGATAAGCCAAGCGTAGATGTGTAGATTCAAAAAAGGAGTACGATAGATAAACAATAGTACCTACTTAAGCACGGGCGCTTCGTATATATATGTATCTAGGTATATTTTATAATTATAATTTATATTTTCATGGTAACCTATTAGGAAGAAACTCCAAAGTATGTACAAGGCATATTTATTAGATGAGATAGTATATAGAACACAACAAAAATTTTGATACCCTAACCACTAGGAATACCTGTTCTAGAAGAGATATTTATTCCCTTTTTTCTCACATTAAAAAAGAAGAAACTATAGATACCTACTGTATGTATATTGACAACTTAATTATTGCAACAGCAAAAGTTCGTTTTGTATCTTAATTCCTTCTCGTGGTCATGCACCAGATTCGAAATTATTTTATAAGGGATATCGACCCCCCCCCTCCCCCCTGCCGCCCCTGTGATTGCTAGTTTGCGTGGAAAAAGAAGGGCCTGTATAACTGCTAAATGGTAGACGACATTCATACATTTTAAAGCGCGGCGAACAAGAAAAATCAATTAGCGGCCGGCTGAGGGTTAAGCAATTGGGTGCACTGTACCATGTGAGCAGGGCACTGAATCTAAGGGGCACATTTAAATAATTAGTGAAGAAAACCAGATAGTGACCACAATTATTTAGGTGATGACACATAATGAAGAACGTTATAACGAGGTAGTAGAAGCGTCAGCGTAGTAATAAATATTATTATTGCATTACTTCTTAAATTATTAGGAGTCGGAACAAAAATCATTGTAGTAAAGTTAGAATATTTTCACCGAAAATAAAAATTAGACTATATTCATACGACGATGTGAAAGGTAAATTCCGTTTTATAGTAATTTAAAACCGGATATTTTGTGGTTATAGGTCCGCTCACAATTGCGCGCAATTGCAAAACTGATAAAAGTAAATTGAGAAAAGTTGACCCTATAGAGCTTTCAAAACCTCACATTTTGCTCTTCTTAGCTATGATAAAATACACAACGTTCCTCCGTCTTTCACGGTATCGAACAATCCAGAACACAGCCACCGAAGAGGATCCAGTCATCAATTTGACCTGAGTAGTTCCCTCAGCGAATCCTGCATCCATCCACGTTGCCCCTCACCACGAAACTCTCCGTGTTTTTATTGCTTCTATGATTGCGAGTAAACTGTCAAAAGCCTGTTCTAGTTTGCCAGCCGTTACTATGAATGGCATTATTGGCAAACTTATTTTTTTAATTTAATAATTTTAATTTAATGATTGATTTTGATGGGACTAAGAGCGATAAATTCATCATAAGTGTATAAACAATAATTGAAAAAGTGCGACGCTCCATTTAGATAGATATATTTTTAATATGAACCAGCTTTTGTTTCGCATGAACAAATTCCATAAATCTACCTACATATTACGTCCTATAATGGCTTTTATTTCATTATCTATGTGTAATAAATATTGTTGTTGGTATTATTAAAAGGGGTCCTTCAATTCGAGTCGGCAGTCCAATTTTGATAATCCTGGCAATAAAATATAATATACGACGTACATCAAAACAATGACCCCATTCTTTGTTTTTTATATCCTTTGCTCAAATGGAAATATTTATATGGGCGAGCGAAAGGTTACTCCCGCCCTTCGAAAATGTGGCTAGAAGCCACGCTATCGGGAACGAAATATTTGCATAACAGCGTTTAATTTTACGAGACTGAAACTAAGGCAAATCAATGAATTTGTAATGATAACTGTAAAAAATATAGCTACATACAAATATATTAATATTTGACAATATTTTACACTAAAGAGGACAGGTGAGAGTTAAAAATGCATTTTTATAAAACTCAGCGCTGGGTTTAAACCGACATCCTGCGCTCTCAAGTACTGGACCTCTTTAGGACCTTTATAAATATTATAAAAAACAATCATCAAATATAAGTCAAATAACTTTACAATTCAATTATACAATTATATATACTAATACTAATACTACTAATACTACTACTATACATAATACTATGTATCTCGACTCTAATTCATACATACATACGTACTTGAATGACATGTTTTTTTTTTCAACGGATAGGAAAGTAAAAAAATATATAGTATTATGTTATAATATAAATAAGTATTTTAGTGTAAAAAACAATGCATCTGAGACGAACATTTTTTTTGATGTGACTATTCGTGCTGTCTGTTTATTTACGGTGATTTTTTTTCAGACTATTTACTTTTAAACTGAATGCAAGAGTAGGCCGAAGTTTAAAAGATAAGCTTCCATGAATAACACAGTAAACGCCCTAGCAGATTATTCCAACTACTTCAAAACCAAGTCAATGCCACATCCCATGTATTTAAGACGTGATAAGCAAATACCTTGTTTTGAAAACTAATTTAAAAATTAAGCAACAGCCACTTTTTACTCCAAACCACAGTAAATACCCTTTGATATCGACACGAACGAAAAACCTACTTTTTGGTTTATTGCTCTCCTTACCCAAACGTAACGTTACTAAACTGATTGGAACCCCTCAGAATTTCCCAGTCGTAGTAAAACAAAATATTCGATATAACTAAACCATAGCGCAGTACTGAGTACATAGATGGAATAAAACAAACAATTATATATATCGAATTGAAAACTCTTCCTTTTTATGCAGTCGGTTAAAAATGTAATCGCGTCAAGTAAATTGATTTCAAAAGTTATGTTATGTTATGTTTATAAAAATTCTACCACCTAAAACACCATTTAAACTTTAATATCTTAGTTTAAAATTAACAGTGTACAAAACGCATTATCAGTAGACTGATAATTTACGATATAAAACCTACTTAACTAAAATACAATTATTAGAGTTTCGATTCGTTAAAAGCATTTTATACAAAAGTCTGAACAAAATACGATGCTGGAAGGCTCTTTGATTTCTGAGCGTAATTTTAGAATATTTATGAAATTCGCGTGAAGAATTTTTACAAATATATACTAAGAATCGGATATTCTATTTATAGCGAGTTTTAAAATTGTATACGGTGGCGAAATAAATTTGTGCTGGCACAATTGTATATAAAAGTATCTTTAAAAATAAAAAAAAGTGAATTAAAAAAGAAGTTAAAAAAATACTTGACTAAATTCTTTTTGTATACTGTAACATACGTGATAATAGGTTAAGGTGTGTATTTTTTTTCTAACTAGTGTAAAATATTTCTAAATATTATATTTATATTAGTAAGTATCTGGTAGACGAGTTGGCAGACTCTTGCGGAATATGCAAACATGCATGTATAAAATTTTATTTTATTTTATTTTCTTTTGGTAAAGGACACAGTTATATCAATAACATTAAAACAATTAAGAATTAAACAGATAACAAAATCGGTTATGGATTTCCTACATATTCACAAACATATTATTATATGGTAGGTATGATGCAATAAAGGTCGCGAAAGCGACATTGATTTTGAAAAATGTTATTCAAATAATAAATGTACGTACCTACATAATATTAATATGTACTATATACTATATTTTATATTGCGATCAATTTGAAATATTTATTTAAGATAATATTAAAATAATGGAGATGGACAATTCAAAGAATGGTCAACGGCCGGGTGTGTGTGAACTGTGGAAGGGGTCGAGGGGGATCCAATGGGTGGGGGATGGGTGTCTACGACTCCTGGGGCGAGGGGCTGTCAGGGGTCGGCAGCGGGGGGGAGGAGCGGGGAGGGGCAGGGCGAGGAGCCACCGTGAGTATGATTTACGTCTTAACCTCGTTTTATATTACGGCTTTGGCTTTATTTAATAATAAACACTACGTTTCGCAGTCGTCCTAACCCCCATCCCCAAGCCCGCCTTTATTCTCCGTAATTCATTTGGGCAATGGCGCCTCGGCCGGTCACATATTTTAAAATAATAATTGCAAACGCTTCGCACTAATGGCCGTCTTTATGGACGATTTGGATTGTCTACGCTCGTATCTCGAGCTGTTCAAATCTCGGCTGTATTAATTACGAGATAAAACTACTTCTGTCCTCCACTTCCCCCTCCCCTCCCTCCCCCCAGCCACTAATATGAGAGAACGCACATTTAAAAATAAAATCATTATGTTAATCGTGCCTTACATAAGTCTCTTTTTATCTTATTTATACACGAGTTGACCCTGGCTTAACTCTTTGAAAGTTATTGAAAGGTAAATAAATACCTTAAGTAAATAAATAGTATAAAAAATAACTACTTTGCGAGAATACATTTTATTACCGTTTTTAAATTTTAACCGACTCTGGACTCCAAAAAAAAATTATTTATAAATATTAATAGGTTGTTTTTGTAATTTCACCTACTAATGCATAATCTAAAGTTGGTTTACTGGTAGATATTGCCCTTAAGGAAATACGTTCGCCATATGCTCATTACAAAATGCTGTAATTCTGTATAAATAAATTAATGATGTTTATTTATTCGATTGCGCTTGAAAATTTAAAAACGATGCTGAATTTTCATAATCCCGACAGAGCGCAGTGTCAGACGTCATAGGTCGAGCTTGTCTCAGCTACCCACCGGTCAGAGCCGCGGGGCCGCCGGGGCGCCGGGGCGCCGGGGCGCTGGGGCGCTGGGGCGGGTTGGCATAGCGCCCCGACGCCACTAGCGAGGAGACGCTTTTAATTATAATACTTTATAGCCCAATAAATCACAACGAAATGTCCCGCGAGGCGGGTCGGACCGGGCCCTGTGTGTGCGGTGCGCGCCTGTGTTTGATACCCTCGCAAACTTGAATACGTGATTACGTATCTGGTGTAGCGTACGTACTACGGAGCCAGAGACGTCTTCGCGACGATAATTTATCGTCGGAAGCATAGAGCGATAAGCGAAATTCGTTAACTTATCGTGTCTATGCTTTAGAAGCGCGATGGGCTGGTATGGGCTTGCAGTCGATGAAGCAGTCGAAGTCGCTCCCAATAGACAATACATACAAAGTGAATAAAATGATACAAGCATTTTTATATTACCTCAAAATATAATATTATCTTTGAGAGTTTGCATGACTCGATGGATTTTTAGGAATAGATTGAGTTATTTTATGAATCGTGTCTTAAATATTACTTTATTATCGCTTATGAAATAATTCCTCTTAATAAACAAATATTTTTTAAATATTTCAACATATATAATATTACATAGCTATATAATGAGAAATAATATTACGCAAATAAGTAATACACTGAGGTGCATTTTTATCTTCAATATAAAATATTCAAAAGGGCATTTTAAAACAATTTGTTTCATAGAATTAATAATATTACACACATATTTAAACTTTGAGCTTCATTGAGAAGCACATTTTCAAATTCTATCAAAGAATTCCAAACATAAATATTTTGTTATAATTAAAGTACCTTAATTTAACGCTGGATTTACAATTCCTTCATATACTCGCAGAACGTAACATAGTATTGAACCATTTTCGTAAACCACATTCGTTTTTAAAACGCAATATGATAAATATATCTTATGTGAACCATTGCTATCTATTATATCTTGTGACACTATTTATTATTTTTAAGTATTAGTATTTAGTTTTATTTTACTGTAATTTACTTTGACTATTTTAAGTTCGCTTATAAATAAATTTTCACTGTGCATTGACATGAAACTTACTTTCTCCGGTTAACCAACTATAACTCATACTCGTATGTACATTTATAGTTTTCTTGTGTATTTTTAAAAAAAACTTTTTTTAAAAAAAAAAAAGTATTTAGAATAAAAAAAAACGTACATTGTCATTGTTTAGCGTATGTGTGTTGTCGGGTGGCGCTTTTAACCGCAGTTCCGACTGCCTTATTGTTGTTTTCATGATGCGAGTCACAGGAAAAAACAAGTCGCAAGTCTGTAACTGAATGAGTATTCTCTGTGTGTGTTTTGTTATTTGATTCAGTCGACACTGTTGAGAAAATCGCCATTAAATATTCTCAGCAGCGAAAAATGACCTGGCCGAATGGACCCACTGGAGATTATAACCAGGGACCTTTGGATCGAACCACGCGTTTGTACCATCGCGATACCGATAACAATTTAATAAATACATTATATTATTACGTGAGTAACCAAACTATTAAGGGTATAAGTCAGATTTCATTGTGTAATTTAATCCTTTTTGCTTTTTTTTATATATATATATGTGTATAAATAATTATTACGCTTACGGTAATGCTTAACTTATGCTAAAATAAAGATATTGAGAATTTTGTAACCACTAGTAACTCCATTCTTGAGAATATTTGGCTCGTCGTTATATCAAGCTCAGAACATTGACTGAATATCCTATTTCGCCAGTTTTGACAAAGTACCGTATGTTAATAGCGGACGATTTACGATATAGTTCCGCGCGTGTAGATTTTGATAGGAAGATAACCCTTGAGCCACCCGCGCCCCCCCCCCCCCCCTATTGCCTTTCGTACGGTGGCCTGAATACGGCCCTGTTCAATTCGCGCATGGTTCACCAACAATATTAAAAATAAGTAGCCATGAAAATAAAAGAAATGTTATACTAATGATTATTTTTAATTATAACAATTCTTTGATCTTTCGTTACTTCCACGCATACAGTATTAGAGTATAATTTATACTTCATTTAATAACATTTCAAACCTAACCTAAAATAACTAATCATGTCTGCATAGTTAACCATAGCATATATGCATATAATTGTTTTGAATGCTCTACACTGCCGTGAAAATAGGATAATTTGACATTAATCACTTTAAAAAAATCAAATATATACGAATCGCTACAAAAGTCTCAATTCATATTTTTTTTAAATTAGGGTTTTTATTTTTGAATCATGTTTAACAGATAAACAATCACTCTTAAAAACATTAAATGTTTTTATTTTATTTCACTAAAAGTTATAAGGCATTAACAATAAGGTGGGCTTTATTTGGCTCACGTACCTTATATGAAATATTAAGTATTATTCGAACTTTTAAATTTTATAATGTCAAATAATCACTCGTAATGTGCGTTTAACATGTAGATATTTTAAATAGGTGTGTGGAGACTGTTATTGTAATTAGAACTCAATGTTTACAAACAATAGATCAAGTAACAAAAAATCTAAGATGGGTGAAACGATTGTTTCTTTTTATTTGACTTCTATCCCTTTTCTTCCGGTTGCTCGTACATAAATATGTCTGTCCTTTTCCAAAACGAACAGGCGAGATAGAGCCAGTGGAATTCTCATAAATTAATCGCAGTCTGCGGAGTTAATCAGTTTGAGAAGCACTCGCTCTCGCTCATTCTGACAGCTGAGTGATTTGCGACATCGATGCGTTATATCAGGACGGCGAATCAAACTCGGGACCCGACGACCACAGCGCAGGGCGGTTGTCTTTGGTCTTCAGTGGGTGAGCACGGTGACTTATAAATAGATCCAGACGAATTAGGAAAATATTTTTGAATTAAAACTCTTTCAGGCGCAACCTTACACAGTTTTTCCTATGCAGTGAAATAATCTAAATGCGACATACTCATTTAGCTAAAGTCGTTGTGCCGAGCTTTTACCTTGATTTTTGTTATCTGTCACTTTGATTTTATTTTTATATAATTACGCGTGCGGAAACATTGTTGAATGTGAAATATAAATATAATAATATTGAAATATAATATGCTAACTTATAAATCACAGAGGTTTTACTTTTAGAGGAGTGTGGTGTACCGACATATAGGTGCACTATTTTTTAAATTAATATCTTTTGTATTATCATACCGATGTAAGACCACTCATTCAATTTAATTTATTTATTATATAAACGTTTAATATTAAAATATTCGGCAAAACAAATTTTAAATTTTATAAATTCTTAAATTGTTTTTGTTCATTGTTCATTATGTGTTCGTTCAACATTCGCACGCTCTCAAACGCCATTGCACACTCAATGCTTGTAAAATCGGATTAATTCATATTTTAAGTATGTAATTACATCTAATATAAAAAAAAACACTCGAAAAATGTTAAACATATAAAACGAAAATTGAGCAGATATCGCCACAGGCCTAGTAGGGGTGGTAAAATTCACACTATAACTATTTTATTTTATTATTAATTTAAAAGATAATAATAAGAGTAACAATAAATATGGGAGATAAAAATTTAATTATTGTATACAACATCGTTATTGTATTTTTTTGTTTAGGTCCTTATTAATCACACAACCCTCAACCTGTCAGTACACTCAAGCACACATTATTACACACACTCATACATGGACTTCCTTAAGACTTGCAATTTCATTTTAATATCATTTTAATAGGTTTTGCTGTCCTTTATTTTTCTAACTTATAACTCCTTCGTACATATATACCTTATTCTTAGGTGATTACTTTTAATCGGCCTTAGTAGTGGTATTTTTTGTATATATTCTAATGCTGTTTGTAATTCAAATAAATAAAAAAAATAAATAAATACAAACATTTTGTATATTACTCTGATTATTATATTACTCAGTACATTAATAAACTAATAAAATAAATATTTAGTGGGCAAAGTTTTAGGCTAGGATGACAAAAGCATAAAGGGAAATATGCGATGTGAACATTTAAATTCATCCAACAGGGAAAGTGCCTGTAAAGGGATGAATTGTTGAAAAATGCCGAATATTTTCAACAATTTCATGGCCTACAAGTTCGCCGCGCGCATTTATCGCATATTAAAAAAAACGCACGCACACAATTGTGAATCATGCCGTGAACAAAGCGCATCGTTCACACGCGACGGCTGGTTCTAATAACCCTCGGCTGCTTTAGGACGGTATTCTTTAAAACTTTCGGGGAATGAAGATTTATGTGGCATTCTAACTGAGCGACGCGGGGGATGTTGTGACGTGCCACGAGGGGAAGGGCGCGGCGCCTCCGGAGTACTTCGGACTATAGATTAATAGTCTATTAAGCGATCTGATGCAACGGGACCACGCTCGCATACACAGATCCAGATCGCCAGCCAACTCTGACGAAGAGCTGGCGGCAATTACATAACCTGCCGTTCAAAAGAAAAGATACGACAGTTCCTCAAATATACCAATTTCTACGGAGAACGAAAGAACCGAATAATTTACCACATTTAAATTCTAAAACTTTCACAAAAATATTTTTATATGCCTATTATTGTTGACAATATATATAAATAAATAAGGATCTGGTTTGCGGTATAGGTAATAGTTAAATTAGAGTTTGAAAACCGTCAAGATACGTCAGCTGGCTAACTACACAAGGATCGGTCCCCCATCAATATCGGTCATAACGTCATGATCAGACAACAAAAAATTATTTACAAAGTATCTTTTAAATATTATTTACCAAATCGCTTTAAAATTCTATTACTTACCTACTGAAACTTCTTTTTATTATTCCCTTATGTTTTATATTTTTTTTAAATGTAGCACCTTCCACTTTTTTTGTGTTTATCTAAAGATTTTCAAAACCCGGGTTTGGCAGATATTTCGAGTGTTATTTCAGTTCAATGCCGTCAACAACGGCGTTTATTTCAACATAGTTTTTGTATTACAAACAAAATGAGCAAGGACCCATTAGTCAGAGACTGTTGACAGGTCCTTTTAATAAGTTTCTTAACTAATAATACATAATTAAAAGGTATAAATAAATATATGAATTTTTGGACAAGGTAGATTTGGCATAACAAGAATGGTACATTAATAACAAAAACAGAACAGTAGAAATAATATAAAACCTAACATGACACATAGCACAGATGTTATTTTCAACTTTTTATTTTAGTAGTACATATTCTATCCTAATAATTATTTTACATGTGTTTCTAAGAGGTATTTTTTAAATTTATTTTTAAATAGTGCTAACGTAGCACTCTCTTTAATATCGCCAGGCAATTTATTGTATAAAGTGGGGACCGCCACGCATGATTGCCGCTTGCCATATAAGTTCTTAAATTTAGGGACAGAAAGCATTTTTTTGCTTACTTGTCTTGTTTTATGCTCGTGTTTTACCGGGATTTTAATTGCGCAATGTTTGGTTTTAAATAAATTAACGTTTTTTTCTTAATTTTTTTTTCTCCAATGTTTGTAATCTCTAACTCTACGCCCAACTCTAACCCAAAAAGAGATTTAATTAGGTTAGTATTGCCTGCACACAGGGACAATATGTGATTTCCCAAAATGAATTTTAACAATTCGACTGTTCGGACAATATTTACGTTTCATGCTATTATGATAAATTTACAATATGTTAAACACATTATCGCCATTTTTGAATTAATTAAAACATTTTTAACCAACTGAATTCGACGAACAGACGCTTGACCTCGTCACAAAAATACACGAAACGCGTAAACGACCTCACCCAGCAGACAGATGTCGGGGGGGCGACCTGCTATAAATCTCGCATCCTCTAAAAGGGTCCAAATAACTCCGGCGAATGTGACAATCGACCGATCGACGGCTGCGCGACGAAGTCAATGGACGATCATAAATAAAATTACTCGATTCATGAATTACGAATTAGGCAATCGGATTTGGGCCTAAAGTGTAACATCCTGTAATATCTAGGCAATTGGTACTGTTATTAAAGGACGCACTGGTAATCCCAAGACCATTCTCGCTAAAAAACAAAAGCTAATAGGTCCTGCGATTTCTAATGTTAATTGTTAAGAAATTTCATCAAAATTTATTATGGTGACCGAGAGAAAAAATGGTAATTAAACATCACGCGAAAGTAGTAAATGGATGGTAAATGGCCATAACGGTCTTGACCCCGTTACGGCGTACATTTCTTAAAAAATATAATAAATTTGACGAGGTTTTTTTTGCGTTTTTTTTTATTTCATGTCTAACTCTTAATAGGTTAATTCTTCGGAAATTAATTCTTCGGAAATGGTTTTCAAACTCAGCATTGCGTTACAATTATTTTCTGTGTTTCCTCATACTGGCTGCAGATAAAGTGCAGACTCGATTTTATTTCGACTAGTTGTCTATGGTCACGCAATAAACTCTCTGGCAGTTATTCGACGGGCGAGCATTGCCAAAATTCACATCAATTAAGTTGTTTTAATTATTAATAATGTGAACTTTATATGATAGCTGGTAGCTAATTTACAAATTAAAGCGATTATCTATTAGGATCTGTTACCGAAAATACAATAGCAGTCTTTTTTGCAAAATAATTCTTTTTTAAAAGTAATAACAATTGCGTACGAGACCATTATTAGCAGGCCGACAAATCATTGGTATCTCAAAGCGAGCACCATATAATTCTACTGATAACAACAACGTAACGGTCGATGTGCATATGTTTATTTAATTTATTAACAGGAAAGCATAAAGCTACCTAAAACTACACTTATTTAAAACTACATTTATTTATTAACTCACGCGTCTTATGGAATCTGTCGGTTTCCTTTGGAACAGGCGAAATAATTGGCACAGCGCCGCCGCTTCCGTAGTCCTGCGAGCGTCATACTCCGTGACAAGCGCACGCGTGTCAAACACGAAAAATTATACCAATAAATTATACCACACTCGATCTAATGCGAAGAGGGACAAGGAAAGCAGGAGCACAAAAATCTACAATGTGCAACTAGGGTTGGCTGTGTATATTTTATTATTTCTCAAGAAAATAAATATTTATACAATGTGCGTATACACTGAAAAGATGTTTTAATTTTATTTATTTATGTATTAATTTTATTATTATCTTTATATTTTTTTACTGTAGTGTCTAAGATTTAATATTATCATGTTCAGTATTTCAAAATTTTGTTAGAGTACCATTTAAAAAATAAATAAATGCTAATTAATATAAGAAACTTTTTCAAATATACAGAATGTTTTTAAATTTAGGGCACTCCTTTTAAGATGTTGCAATGAAAAATAAAACATTAATCAGTAAAAAATATTGTATAAATGTTAGTCAATTACGAGAAAAATGACTTCAAAATTGAATAGAAATCGTTTTAATAATTGAGAGCGCATTTTTTTATCTTCGAAGAAAAAAAAGTTTTTTAATAATATAATAACTTTTGATACTTTTATTTTTTTGTGATTTTATATTTTTTCTCTTGAGACCGGTTTAGTTATCGATATAGATCAACATCCTAAAAGGAGTGCCTTATATTTAAAAAACCCCTGTATATCAGTTGAATCACTCAACTTTAATATTAATTTATAAAGATACTGCTGTATTAATTAACCTGCCAATTATTTATTTATTTGAATTACAAACAGTGTTACAATATAGTGTTATACCTGAATAGTGTCACAACCCCAAAGAAACTCGATTAAATGGGTGGTGCTTATAGCACTCGTGGGCAGTCCCTTCTACACTCTCTGCTCTGCTCGCGATCCAAACAGTTCATGGAACCTATGGATGGCTGCATTAGCATCGTATACGTAATTCAAAAATAATAATAAAACAAAAAATGGCTGTTTTTCTATCAGCTCAAAGCGTTTCCTCAGTTCTAAGTTGTTTTAGTTCTATACTGCTTTAGTTCTATACTGTTTGATCTTCCCGTTGACATCCAAAAATAGAGTTAAGTATACATACATTAAATTCAAAATTTTGTATCTTTTAAAATGTTTTTGTTTTCAACCCTGATAGCATCTGAGCGAGCCGACACTACATGCTCTTGGCAAAAGCACTGGCGTAAGAGCGAGTAGGGTTCTCGACTTTTCAATGTGACACGTCATAGGGTTGATTTATAGGTGACGCTGGCAGTCAGCAGTCACAGGCAACGCGCAACCCTGACGAATTGCTCCAACGGAAACGTTCAAGGAGATGTTTTTATTTAAACTATGACTAAAATTGAATACTTATTTTAATATAAAATTTTATAGGATGTTTTATAACATATTATTAATAACATGACATATTATTACCATAACATCAGTACTAATTAACACAACATGCGATTACCATATTAACATATTGTAACATATTTATTATTTTATTCAGATTTTAAATTGATTACAGATTTTGATTATTATTATTATATTTACTTGTCTGCCTTTCAAGTCACTAAGATAATTTACAGCTCCTACAGAAGATACCTTAAGCTGTAAGAAAGGGCGTTCCAAGATCGTCCCCGAATACTTGATGTTCCCTATTACGGGTACGAAATAGTTTAAAAAAATGCGCAATAATTCAAGCCAAAGCGCTCGTGTAAATTCTTTTTTTGGTCGCAGGCGCTCAGTAGGGCCGATCGATGACCCGGCGCAGCGCGGACTCGCTAGCGATCGAACTTATTACAAGAGCGATTTTATATTATCACGTAAAGTTTACATTTTTTTTACTCGTCAAACAAATCATGAATGGAATCTCAGGGCTAATAAGCTGTTTTTTCAATAGGAGTGGTCCTGGAACACGGTGTATATAATATATGAGTATATAAATGTGTTTGTGCTAGTTTAATAAAAACAAGTTACATCTATTTAGAATAAAGTGATATCATCAATATTTTATTAATTTCTGTTGTTTTTGAAACTGTATTTCAAATTGTTGTGTTTGTTTTCAGTATGTGTCACAAATATGCCCAAATGGCCAAAACAATGGCCAAAATATGCCCAAAACATTATAACACAGAGGTGTAGGTCTTAATCAAAATTTAATATCAGCAACAATCAAAAACGGTACTTAGGTAAAGAACCTAAAATATTCCAACCTAATATTTTATACACTTTTTATTGCTGTTTTAGAATATTATTTCTTATTTTAATTTATGGTAAAGATTTAAAGTAAAAGTTTTAAAATCGATTCAAAATTTTATAATGATAATTTATTAAATTATTTACTTTGTTTATTATTTAAATATTAATATGATTTTTGTCTATAAAATCGTTTGTAAATGAATATTATTTTAATGATAATTATCAAAAGCTAAGAGTGTAAATAGCCTTTAGGTTTGTGTCACAGATTATTAAAAAAAAAATACAGCTGAAAAATGTTTTCAGCTTGCTCCCGGAGGTTGCCGGCAATGTTTCCCTTTCTTAAGGCCGCAGATTGATGTTTGACATGGCCGTTTAAGTTGATCACCGCCCCCCCCCCCACAGCTTCCCCCATTCCCTCCCGCCCCATTATAAAAAAGACGCAGCCCTTTTTCTGCCGCCAGGGGATGAAAATCACTGCTTGATTTTTTACGGCCTTGAGATATTGCGACACTTTAAACCTGAACGCGAATTACGACGTCCCCGGCGCGGGCGATTCGAAATGAGGCGACGCATTAAAATGTGCATTATGTGACCCGACAGTTTGCGAACATACGCTAAATCAGTAAAAAGTAAAATCGGCCAAAAACTTGTGAAAAAGGTAAAATTATATCGATAAAGATTTGCTAAAGTTTTTATAACTTATTTGTATTTTATTTCATTATTTAGTCATACGCGAAATTAAAATAATTTCATCTATTTGTGGGCATCAGGATGAACTGAATACAATACGTTTGGTTATTCCACTGTTCCTTTTATTAGTTATTTTTACAAAAAAATATTATCTTAATATCCACAGTTGTCCAAGCAAAATCTTCCAAGCTAACCTCTCTTTTTCTAGCCACTGACACATTGCCTACACACACACACAAGGCTTAATGTTATAATCAAATGTCACCCAATACACTTCACTAAAAAGGCGTAATAAATGCATAAATAAAGAAATATATATATATATATTTCTTAAAGGACCCTAAAATCATACTCGCTATAAAAATATTTTTAATTTAATTAAAGAAATGGTAACTAGATGAGACATTTTTAATTAAAAGCTATAGGTACCTCTTTGTTAGCATCCCGAGCAAACTATGGAGTACATAATTTGTATTTCTATTTGCAAATCGTAAAAAAACAATAAACATTTTGTATTTGAATTTAAATTTAAATATTGGTTTCAGAAAAGTACTAATTAAATGTGTATGTTAGATTTAGAATAATGAATAAAGAACTATAGATAACACAATTAAAGACAACTGTGGGTCAAATTTTCATTTTAATATTAAATTAATCTCACCGATGCCTACGTTTTTCGGCCATTTAGCTTACCTGAAAATAAGAAAAAAAAGGTTTTATTATTTTACATTAAAAAAATAAATATCATAAGTTGAAATTTATATATATATATAAATACGGTATTTAAGGTATACATTATACAATTTTACAGTATATACTTATATACCTTGTACGTTGAACGTAAGTTATTCTTGTAAATACTCATTAAACTATTCACTTCTCATTCATTATACGCCATACTTTTTCACCGTTTTTTATAATTATTGTTTCTTTTTTTAATCATATTTTACTACTTTAATGAAGGTTTGACCGTATTGCATAATCGTACAGATAGATAGGTGAGAGTGAAAAGCTTTCATAAAATACAGCGCTGTATTTAAACCAGCGTGCATTACCTCAAACGATGCAACTATCTGTGCGTTAAGTATTAATTTTTCTTTGAACATTCTGGCTATATAATTTATATGAAAATTTTCAATTTTTTATATAAGTTTTATATAAGGATTTTTATATAACTAACGGCGAACGCCTATTATAACATATATAAATAACGTTCTGGATATTTTATCTAAATTTATTTTGATAATGCTTTAAAATTGTTGAAGGCCATAATGCATTTAAAGGTCCACATGCTGTCAGATATCGTCAAAGATGTCAGAGAAACGATCAGATGTACTCGTAGGCCGTCTTTACGACGCTCTCTGCCCCAGCGTGAGCCTAAGGCGAACAAAATAATGATATTGTCGGACCATCGATATCCTTTAGTCCGAGAGCCAACCACGCACCCGAACATCTCTTTGACATTAGGATTTAAATCTTATAATTCAGATATATTTTAAAATATGTATCTACCGCCAAAAGACTATAATCGTTTTTTTTTTCAATTTTTCTTAATCTCGATAAGTAGATCATTAAATCAAACATTACCCATATTTTAAATTATATTTTTAATATTATATATTATTTTCTTTTATTTGTGTATACATTTTATTTATATTAAATTACATTTTCGTCGAAAAATAGTTAAAAATATCAATTTATTTGTGTAATTAATAAATAGGCTGATTTAATTATTATTTATGAAATACCTAGACCGACCTAAAAAGTTTTAATTGTTTAAACAGATACTAAGTACTGTGACTGTTTTTGTTTGAGAATAATGCGTAATTCGTAAAAATATATTTTTTCTGTTTGACATTCTTTACCATTGATGCCGAACTAATGGGATATTTCGGTGTATTTATTATATTATGACGTTGGCTCTTCGTTTATCTCATTTCCATATAAAGTTTGAGCGACGGCCGTCGTTAAACGTCGCGGATGACGTTTTTAAACTCGTAAAGTCGAATTTATGAACGTTGACGTTTCGGCGATTAAGGACGGGCTATATCCTGTTATGGAACTATGTGTCCTTTATGTCCATGTGCATATATCGACGTTTACATTTTTTTTAAGGGAAAATTTTATTTAATAACTCGTAAAAAGTTCCCTTATTTTAGGTAGGTAGATCCTAAGTTAAATCGACAAAATTAGGCGTCGTTTCAAAAATATCTACTTAACCCTAGTAAAAAAAAAAACTTGACGATAGTTTTTATAATGTCGCTTTATCTAAATGAAACTACTTTTCCCTGACTAGGCCAAGCACATTTAGATATATGTAAATGTGCATATGTGTGTGACATTATCTGCATCATAGTAATCATTAATTTAAAAAAAAATGATAACAAATGACAATAGAAACCCAAAGGCATCTATCGTATGCATCATTTCAACAGAACGGAATCAAATGATAAATAAATTAATAGTAAAAATATATTTTTAAAAACAAACTTTGTATTTAAGCGCTTGAATGCGTATACAAAATTTCGTGTCTGTTGAAGAGTTCCTTCGTCCGAAGTCAATCCTGGGTGTGGAATCAGGTCATGCTTACCATAAAAATGCATTGTCATCGGAACTGAACCCGCATGTCAAATTTCAACTCCGTAGAATAAGAGGAAGTAATTTGACCGAAACCGACATACAAATATTGCAAGCTAAATAATAACCCGTGAAAAATGTACCAGCTAATCTTCAAAATCAACTTGTGAAATTCACACTTTCCTGTAAAACTGTTGAAGTTGGCAGAAGTTTTAATTTATTCAAACGTCCCCCCCCCCCACTGCCCTCCCGCCCCTCCCTATATCTTTTTCTTTGTCGGTCTCTCTCCCTCCTCCGTCCGCGCATCCGTTCCCTGAACGTCTCCGCGACATGAGAGTACTTTACATAAATTTGTCATATTTACACGCGCAGCCATGTTTTACATTCACCGAACATTACCGAACTGACGCCGTACATAAAATGACATAGGGTGAAACTGCTCTAACTCGTGCGTATTTTCTTCTTTTTTCTTCGGAAGGATATGGGCGAGTTGTGTATTCCAACTGATTGGAGAGTATTTATATTTTGAATATATCGATAAATCAAATTAATTAATTGAATACCTAAATAATAAAAAGAAATATTATTTAATAAATAAATTAATTTTTATTTTAGACTTAAATCAAAAATAATTAAGGATTCCCATTCGGATGAATGTTTGCGTTAAAATTTTACAAATTATCATCAATCTACCTTTATAATTCATTATATATATTTTAGGGAAACATACAGCGTAACTTAGTTTATAAAACAGTAAATAAATAGTTATAAATTTGGCCAATTATATTAATTCACTTTTTAAAAATATAATTGAAATGTCGGTTCAACTAAAATTGATTACATAAAAAAAGAAAATTATGAGAATCGTACATAAAATAAAATAAAATAGTTACGTTTTTGCATATTTACACTTAAAATTAAATATATATATATATATACATATATAAAAATGTATTAATTAGAATATGGGTTATATAGTTATTATTATCATACATTCCCGATTATAACAAAACTTGTAATTGTAGACTCGTTAGGTTTATAGCTGTAAATTTAGTTATCTACGAGTATACATAAAAAAAAATACGATTCAAGCTAGAGAAATAAGAATTCACTGAGAAATTTGTTATGATATAAAATAATATAATATAATAACCTCCAAAATCACAAGGTAACTCACAGGATTTCGACGTCGAAATTTTAATAAGGAATTCACGGAGAACGCCCTATACAAAAATGTCTATGGTAGAAATTGATTCATATTTTGAAGACAAGTCAAAAGAACCAGCTAACGTTGCACGTAAGCGTAGGCAGGTACATGGCTAGCGGTCCATTAGATGCTGAATGCGCGGATCTGGCAGTATAAGATGAGTCAGATTTATTTGTTTACCGTATAAATCAAGTTCAGCGCGTCGCGACGGCGGAGACACTTCAACTTCTGGCCCTTTGCAACCCCTTCCCACCCCCATACTTCCCTCTCATTCAAAAACTTAATTTACCACCCCCTCCTTTCTATCTGGAATCGCAAGAGGATACATTCTTAGATATCAAAAAGTGTGTACGAATAATATTAGTAATTTATTAAGAAAATAGAGAATCTATTTACTTATAAGTAAATAGATTAAAAAATATATTAAACAAAGTTCTTTTTAAAATCTTAAAAAACACACGTTGCATAACATTTACTAATCGAATCGATGTCGTGATCGGTTTTGTTTAACTGTGTATGTTTTGTAATAATAATATTAGTTAAATGTTCTTATTTTATTTTACATAAATTGGTTAAAAGTAATCTTAATGCTAGGTTACAAGATAAAATATAAAACAACATTGGTCATACCTAAATGTTTGCCTTTGGGTCAAAAATATAGGAAAGTCGATGCTATAGCAAAATCGATAAGCTTATTGCTTATCGAGAGGAGATTTGGGCTTAACACTACAACAATCTCTTATTACAACAATTTCTTATTAGGAAAGAAACAATCACCAATATTGAGAATTAGGGATTTATTTTCAAAGAGTTGAAAAATAAAAACGCTGGTACCAAACACTGCTTTAAACTATTTTTACTAGGGTCTAAAAACACTCAAAAAAAACAAAAAAAAACCTAACACTTAGAATTTTCTTTCGCACCCCCGCTTAAAATGGGGTGGGGGGAACTTTATACCCCGCGGCCCTTTCCCCTCGAGAACGACTTCTAGATTCGCCTTTGATATGCAGCTTCTTTCGCTAATCAGTGTTGGCGAATAATCCGCCGAACTCTAAACACAGATAATTATGTAATTATGTTACTACCGTTTACTGTCATCTGCAAATTGGTTTTCGTAAATTATTTCGATTAAAAACACATCGGTTCCCTTGAACATCTTCAGATAACATTTGGATAAAGTCCAACGGAGCCAGATAGCGGCTTGTTTCCTGAACAGTTGATTTACGCAAAAGGGCGCCTGGACGTTTCGTTTCATTTCATTACGGTAATTAATTAAAAGATAACCCAACCAACTAAGATGGCCGACAAATCACTTCCGCTTTAATAGAAAGGCAACATCTTTTGTTTTTGTCATAGAAATCTTTCCTAATATCGATAACATTAAACTTTCTAAAAAATTTAAACATAAGATCTCAAATTAAATCTCGCGTAATGAGTGATAAACAGCACATTGATTAAATTATTGTGGTAATATTTTGAGTAGTTGCATAAAGATAAAAATAATTATATTCATTTATTGTTATATTAGTTTATCTGATATTTTAAACAATATAAATTATACTCTTCAAAAAAAAAAAGAGAGATAAAGCAACGTATATCCAAAATAAATATTTTCATATTTTTCTGAATACACAGTAAAAAAAATAAATTGAATCTAAATTAATTTGATATAATAAATACCTATAAAGGTTATTAAAAAAAATAATAATATTGATTTATCAGAATAAAAGTGGTATTTTTTTTTCGAGCGAATTCGTATCCGACTACAATTTTACAAATTACATAACTTAGAAATTTAAGGATGTCAACATCCTATGTTACGCGATTCTAGAGGCCAAAATGCGACGAACATAGGGTCAGACCAAGCTAAATTGAAAGATTGAAAGAAAAAACCTGGACATAGACCAAATTTTTAGAAATTCATATTGATTTTTTATACTTTTACAAAACTATTGTGAAAACATTTTCTCTTATTTATAATATTTTGTAGATGACGAGTTTGGCACACGCTTTACGAAAATGCTCGTACGCTCAGGGCTTATTTATTGAACATATTTTCTCTTGTTCATTTTTGCCGTGCATAACAATGAGAAGCAAAAATTATAATAACACGTGATTACTATACACACAAATAGAAATGTAATAACAATTGAAACAATGAATAACAAAAATGAAAATAAAATATGGCATGATAACTAAATAATGCTCACAGGCGAAAAATTGTTCAAGCTGATATAAAAAAAAAGGGTAATAGACAGTAGATTTTTACGAATATATCAACTGCTTTCCAATCGGACTATATACAGTACGTCAGCAGTGTGGATAAAAACACATAACACCGAGTACTATGTGATTATTTATGAATTTGCTTCTCCATACAAAAAAAAAATACATTTATGTTTAGTATGATACAACTTTAATGCAGAATAACAAATGCCTAGCTAGCCAGGTATATAACACTTACGTATTTTGGTCGTAACTTTTCTTCAACGAGGCATATTTTTTTTCAACAGATATGCAATGAAGTACGTATAGCCAACCACGCCATTAAGAAAATAAACATAATTATATTATTATTACAATGACCCGGCAATTCAATTAATGGCTGCCAAGAACCTACGACAACGTCGAGAGGAGTGCATCCGAGCGTCGAATTCCCGACATCGACTTGTCTTGTCGACATTCCGACATTGACGGTGTTGCCACTCCAGATACTATTAAATTAGACATTTCTGGCATCGCAAATAACATACGGTTACATAATTAAAGACCGGATGGTAGACGCGCTGTAAGGCCTAAAATTATTTTATGCAAACATCCAGACGCTAGGAGTCAACAATTGGCGTAAATGGAAAGGCCATAACTAAACGAAGAAATATTCTTGAGAATATTATTGAAGAGAGAATATTCTGGATAATTTTATGTATCATTCATCCATAATTACTGTACAACAAACACAAAAGTGAAAATTTAATGAACGCTCAACGATTACTGTCATATCTCACATAGACTGTTTTATGCCTTTCTATAAAAACAAATTAGGACTTTTCATTAAATTTAGTTACAAAAAAAAAATTCTGGTGCCAGGTTCGATAGTTATAGGTAAAAAGTTAAGGAAAACAATACGTACTATATTACATCATTAGTTAGGTATTTAGGAACAGATTTATCCGGTATAATCGCTGGTCGGTTAACATAGTTTTTTTTCTAATGAAGAATTCCAGTCGCGGATTGTACCTATACGAGTAAATAAAATAAAAAACTAGCATTTCTTCTCTCTGATCTATAAGGAATCACAATTGTATAGGTTATGTATTAGATCTCATATAGGCACTAACCTATACTTACTAACATGACCATATTAGCGAAAAGACGTAACATCGTTTTGGCGTTGTATGAAAAGTGTTAAAAAACACCCAAAGAAGCTTTTCTTGGAAATTTATTTAGGCAATTGAATATCCCTTAATCCTGACTTCGCAGAATCCGCACGCCTATTAAGTAAACTTCGGACGAACGATTAAATTTTTTTTAAATATTGCATAATATTCACAATCCTGTTAATAACTAGAATAATTTTACTAATTACCGTATAATCGAGTACGCTGTTTAATGTTCGTTCGGAGCAACACAAAAACATTGCAATTGCCGGAAACAAAACCGTGAAATTTAATTGAAACGTGGAGATGACCGCCCATCTCGCTCACGGCTATCCCCGATCAGATGCCAACCCCACTGGTGGATTTTGCGGTTGGCGATCCTGACAGAAGACGACCACATTGCGTTCAGCTAATGCCGAGCGCACTCTACTGCGGCGTCATGGTGGACACGCGTCACGCAGACTGCCTTCTGCCAATGATCGCTTCATATTAACATTGTCACCATCAGAAACAACATTGTCACATGTTTACTAGACTATTATTGTAGCGAAGAACCTTATACAATGTTAGATTTACAAAATAGTTCATTTTTTTTTTAAATACCGTCAATATTTAACAAAAAAAAAACAACATTGTGTCACTGGGGAGTTTTAGTTGTGGGTGAGCAAATCTATCAGGAAGAAATGTGACATAAATTGGCATTTTTGAAATAATATTTACATAATATTGTGTATCTATAAACGTTTGCACTCTTTTTAATTATTATGCTTTAATAATTATCCAGTATTTAATGTTTGATTGGAAGTTTTATAAATTGATTTTAAATTACTTCTTCGAGTTTCAACGATCCTTCCCATTTTTAAAGAGTTAATAATTAGGCTTTTCTAAGATTTTCCTCAAGATCAAACAAAGTTAGCGTGAACACGCTAATAAGCTTTGGAACCCAACGCTTTGACAGTTGGCAAATAAACACGCGAGTCGCGGCCAATTATAGCACAGACGTGATGCGAAAGAGAGGAGCTGGTGACATGCGGACGTGTCGCGAGTCGGCGACTCCTCGGGTCCAACTTATCGCGTGTCACCGAGTGACGCGTCACTCTCATTGCGAAATACCGACGAGTTGTAATTGCCGCTACACAGTCGGTGTGGTAAATTTAGAATGGGCTGGGTGTGTACCAAGGCAAGGACAAAATATACAGTAACAGTAGAAATAATCATATAGTAATATCAATATTGAATATTTAAAAAAAAAATCTGTATATTATTGTTATATCCTATACCTATATGTTTTACATGTACAGGTTGTCCAAAGACCATTCCCGAAGGCTTATGGAGGTGTTTATGTTCCCTATTATGGGTAACAAATTGTATAATATGCTGGTGTAAATTCCTTTTGTTCTTTCGTTCACTCGGCCAAGGGTGCACAGTGACCCGGAACGGCACGGCGTCCCCGAGTAAACGAACTTATGACAAGAACGATTTAATACTATCATGTAAAGTTTACAATTTTTTTCAGAAACCACGATGAATGTTGATATGTAGTCCTAACAAATGATGTTTGAAATTACAGTGCCAAGTGGCTGATTTTTTTTATAAAGAATGGTTGGGACACGGTGTATATTGTTTGGTTGATTATTACTCTATTAAACACTATATTAACGCAATTATTAGAAAATATTAAACCACTTTAAATATAATAATGTGATTTTATATTTTTTTTTGTACATACCAATTTTAAAATACATAAATAAATATTATAATTTGCGTAGCTCTTGCGTAGAGTTTTGCGTAGTCTTACTGCATTATGTAAATAACCTTTCTTAGAATAGACAGCTCTTAGCTAGATAGAAGGGTAACAGGCCTCATTAAAACGGCTAACAGAACCAGTACTTAAAAATAATCAATCCCTAATAACTGATAGTATATTTATAAGAACCCAGTATAATGTCGATGCAGTTCTAGAATATAACGAATGCAGTGCAGGCACTTGGCGGCCGCGGCGAGGGTGGAGGAGCAACTCCTCTTATCAACTCGTGCCAAAATATCACAATCTTTAACTGCAGTATTGATGTGACGATCGCGTCTCGGGGACAAGTTCTACGCCGTCTCTGCGAAGCGAGTCAGTGCTGCGAGCGCCTGCCGGCACGAATGTGAACTAGCGCGGAGGAGCTGGGAGGAGCGGAGAGGAGCGGGGAGGAGCTGGGAGGAGCGGAGAGGAGCGGAGAGGAGCGGAGCGCCTGCATGCTTTATTTTCGACCGATTTTAGTGAGCGATAAACAAACGCATAAATTGTCTAGAGTTGGGAAAACATTCAGGCTAGACTGACGTCTGATCGTCTATTATGATACTTTTATTAATGCGTGTCTAGGATTTATAGTGATACATTTTTCACTCGAAATTCGTAAACACGCCCTAAGTGGTGCAGATGGTATTTTGCTTTAAGATTTCTTAGCAGAGTGACGATGTGTATATTTACATATCATTTAAATAAAATACTACCAATGACTTTTGGCAAAATGGCGTCCAATGAGGGTATTCGGAAATTAATTATTTTTAAAAAGTTCACACCGACGTAACTACAGGGGGTCGTCCACCCCTGGGCCTCGCTACCCCCCTCCCCCCCTCCTACCTAGGAAATAACTAACTTAGGTATAATAGATTTTAATTTTATAAAAATATAGTAATGATTTGTTTATTTTGTAGTTATGTTTTGTTTCGTCGATGTTAAACGTTGCCCACACTACCCTACTCGTTATGCATATATGGTCGCACAGAACACTCCACGGATGAATTACCTACAATTAGGTTATAGTTGTTCATTATTATAACTCATTTCATATTCATGTTGTTTATTGCTTGTTTAGTTTTTTATACCATTATTATTATTTTACAGACAGGCAATAAAAACATATAACACAAATTCATGAACACACAGCAGGGAAATTTCTGTAAAACAAAAACTATTATAATGCATGCAAAATAAAATACACAATTTTTCATATCATAATCTGTAAAATAACTATTTTCCTTTATTAAACCCGATGGTGAAATTTTGAAAAACATTATGATTGTTTATAGGCCATTATGTTTTTCATATTCTGAGAGGCTCGACTCGAATATTCAACTCGAAAAGGTTGCTTTATTTATTTGCAAGAGCTCTAGACATTAACTTCCGTTATATTAGGATAGGTGGTGCGATTTCAAGACAACGTAGCGGCGAAAGCCCCCTCCCCCCCCCCCTCTTAGCTCGGAGTTCTAAAGCTGCCAGCTGAGCAGATCTCCGTCGGGGAATTTCTTCGCTTTGCCAGATCCGTATCATCGAGAATCGGACCCCGGCGCCGGCGAAACAACCTCTAAATTTCCGACATTATCTCGTATAATATTCATAAATTTCATAAACATCGCCCTCCCCTGCCCGCCCCCCGCGCCGGGTGTGTTCACCCCCCCCGCCTTTCTCGTCGGAACCCCGCGGCATTCGGGCGGCCAACTGAAAAATAGCTCCGCTTTGAAACGGCTTCCACAGTACAAATAAATCGAATTAAATTCTTCTGTTTCCATTTATTTCTCTGATAAATCACGCTTGATAGTGTTTCATAACCATTCTAATATTAAAGGCATACGAAAACTTAAGTGTTATCCGAACCATTTTCAGTGTAAAACCATTGACAGTGTTCGATAGAATGATTTTAGAAAGATTCAATAGGCAATTTACTTCTTCTTCTTCATTTGTATGACTTGTGTTGTCGGGGAGGCGCTATTGGACGCAGTTCCGACAGCCTTATTATTGTTTTCATGATGCGAGGCCGTTCGTTACAGACAAATATCATCTCGCAAGTCAGTAACTGAATGTTTTTATATTTTTTTTGTATATGTTTTGTTACTTTACCCAGTCGACGGTGTTGAGAAAAGCGCCGTTGAATATTTTCAATAGCCAAAAATTATCTGGCCGAATTTGACCCACTGGCTTAAAGAGCCTCGAGTTTAAATCGGACCAGGCAGATTCATTCGTCACAGTCTTATATTATAAATTAGTTTTAAAAAAATATATATTACAAAATAAAATATTATATTATAATATTATATATATTATAAAATAGTTAATCTGAATTCAAAACGCTTTCTAGGTAGTGGATCGCAATTAAGACTTTATTGGAGCGAAACTTCCATGTGGTGACTCAAATGTCACTCTGTTCACGGACTAAGACTCTAGAACTACTGGACCTATTTTGTTAATTATTTTTTTAAAATGACCATGACAATGTCTTCTGTGCATAGATACCAAAAAACATACACATTTGATTGCGCAAAGAATTATAAAAAATTAAATGGTAATCCCTATGGAGAAATACATTTATATACTAAACTCCGCTCCAATGTATGCCGCAGCGAAGCAAAGCGGTGCCCTAGTATTAATTCAGATGAACTGTCATTTCAACTAAAACACCCAAAATTTGGAAGGCTGTTAAATAAGAAAAAATGTCTCTAGGTGCTTGTGTTTGCTGTTGGTTGTATTTTGCATAATGTAGAAGCAATTAAGACAATAAAAGTTGAATTTTAAATTATTTCTATTGATCGCATTCTGCATAACTACATTCTAGACTAGCCGCCGACTGAGCAGTTTCAGACTTAGTCTTTATATCTGCCCAACCAAAGAATAGCCGTCGTTTATTTTTATAAAAAAAAAAGCAATACTAACATGTGGTTCATTAAGAAAACATAAAAGCAATCCAGAGTAACAAAATAAGTTTAAAACAATGCAGAAATACAATAATACAACTAGGACAAAACAATACAGGTAAACCATTGATTCTTAATATATACATTTTAGTTTTATAACCTTGAATAAGTGCGAAGATTATCAGCGAGCGGAGGACTAGAACCATAATTAGAACTGTATTACTGTAATTAAATACCCTTCTAGGTTAAAAAAGCGTAATAAAACGTAATGGGACACACAGGTACTTTGTTCTCTGTTAACTCTTTCGTGACGCCTTCAGCTCGTTTTGTGTGTGTTTTTTTCTGAAACATTATTAATATATAAGTAGGTATGCTAAATGCAAAAGCGGTTTTGTTGATCTGTCCAAATATTTGAACATAATGTTCACTTAAATACATTTAAAATGCCGTCCGTGGGCATACCTTCTTTAAATGAAATATTTCTAACCGAAGGCAATACTGGCCGAGGTCTCCGCTGTAATTGTACGCAGAGGAGGCGGCGATTTATTACATATTCCGCATTTCTCAGCTGCGGGTTCAATTATTATAAATATCAGTAAAATGTGGGTCAGGACGGTCGTTTGAACGAATGTCCTCCGCGGCGTAGCGGGGTGGGGGGGGGAGGCGATGCACAGCCCGCCAGGGGTCGTCAACCGTTTTAACGGAATATTATAATAGTTTCGGTCGTGCAAAGAGAAATGGAAAGGGTAAAAATCCCTGGCTGCTTTGAAAGACCGCCCGCGCAATGAATACAACCGGAGCCAGACGAAAGTGCTCGATCGCGCCACAGATCAAGTCGGAAGCTGTTGTTCGGGTTGGAAAACGCCGGGATCAGCAAACTAGATTACTTAACATTGGCAACGAGAACGGTGTTTGAAGTTGCAAAAAGGGGTTACAAGAATGGCAGACAAAGACTAAGAAATGTATGTTATCTATAAAGATAGAAACATGACTATGGTGTATTTATTTATTTGTGTGAGAAATGCTTACAGCTATACATAAAGACAGTAAATAGAAATAGATAAATAACAACTTAAGCCGACTACAGGCATCTCCAATTTAACATATACTTAACAGAACGTATAGGATCTAATTTATAGTGATAACATTGTATGAGTGTTATAATCTGTGAATATAATTGGGTGTGGAATGTAAGAGTGTGTCAATGTGTATGTGTAATATATATATGTGTGCGTGTGTGTGACCGTGTGTGCGCCTGCGGTGACGAGAATACTATTACTAAAGTTATGTATGTTATATGTATCATGACTATGCACTTTCCATAATATGATTTGAACGTAAAACGTTAAATGTCAACGTTTTGAGTTTAAATATTAATTATTCATGTTTATATTCTATTTAAAAATATTGTTAACCATGCGTGTTAAATACGATTCAAATTAAGTGATTTACAAAGTCCACATTTTATGTGTATTTTTTTTTTTAATTAAAAAAATGTTAAATACTTTAAGTTTGTCAGGTATATATTGGCATAAAGTGAAAAAAATATTTATTTAATATCCAAATAGATATATTTTCTGATAGTACTTGAACGGTGCTCGCTAACCATCATCTATAACCACTGACTCGGCAATACAAAACGTCGGGACACAAGGAGTGTGAGTAGTCGGAGGTGTTGCACGGTTAGTTCATACTTACGGGGTATACGCGGGGGGCGGGGGGAAAAGAGGGAGGGCTTCCGTCAGACGGGAACGAGATGTGTGAGGGGGTGGAAAGAGGAGCTTGAGTCCGCCGCGACACCCGTCAATCGATTGTCAAGAACGGCACTGCGCCGCGGGTCCGAGACGAGAGACTTCAGGAGGAGGGGGTCCTGTCTCAATAGAGGTGGGGCGAGGAGGGGGTGAAGTTGGGACCAGTTCGGGTGTGGGGGGTGATGGGCGAAGCCTTCCACCCCTTGCATACGACTGTCGCCCGGTTTTCGTAGCGCTCGATGCAGTTTCAATAGATTTTCGTTTGGGGATTTCGTTTGCGGCAGATTGGACTGGGGGCTGAGAAGTTGAGAGAAAGGAGAGGGTGTGTTTATTTTAAAGAGAAAGGCTTTGATGAAGCCGCTTTGGTATTAATGAAGTTGATGGTTGATTTAGGATTAATCACGGAATAATTCTTACTATTCACTCTAAATAATATACCATAAATCATACAGTAACTGACTGCTGATATCAATTTAAAAGATTACTAAAAACATAGTACTACTGCGTTACTCTTGAGTTTTACAAATCGCGAACGCATCGCTTAGATTTTAACTGCATGATTTTATGTGATCATATTGACACAAATTAGGTACATATTTATTAAATAATTTTAGAAATTCACAATTATATAAGAAATCAGATACAAATTAATAAAAGCAATAATCGTAGGGTACAAAGCAATAGTCACTATAATCTTAAATGTTTACATCTAAAACCAAACATTTATTTTTCTAGCAATGACAGAGAAGAAATAGTAAGAAGAAAGGAGTGATAATACAGATTTTAATCTCACTCTGGTTTAAAACTAACGAGATTTAGATTAAATATGTTTACAGATTAATTTATAAACGGCGTTATATTGCATTAATTCCTGGTCGAACAGTACTTATGCAAAAAATATATCTTTGTGTGAGTTTATTTTCTCGTCTGTATATCAAGAAAAGAGAAAGAATCGCATAGAACGAGAGGTAGCCAATCAACAATAATTCACTATGATTGATGCCATTATCGAAGGCAGTTTATTGGTCGCGCCGGGCGGCCCGCCCGCGTTGAGATGCGCACGCGGTGCTCCTGAAATATTTAACGTACGGATTTTATTGCTACGGGTCCCTCGTAGACTTCATCTTTTGACATAACTATACCAACAAAATGGCCTACTGCGCGTCTACACCCAATACGGCTAAGAACGGAAATGATTAAACAATTTTTAAACACGTAAATAAGTTAAATTTACAAACACCAATGAGAAGACTGCGTTACTCGGTAACTACATCCATTCCAACCCGGTAACTACAATAAATATATAAACAGAGTCTATATGTCTAATGTCTAGAGACTAATGTCGTTTTAGGGGGTAGATATAGATCAATAATCAAACAATAATGAGCAAAAAATATTGGGCAAATGTTTCCCAGTTGCGAGAAAATCGAATTCGAAATTTCAAAGAAATGGTTTTAATGTTTGAGAAGGCTGTTAAACGCGGGTGCGAGATCGGCGAATTCGCGAAGTACTTCGAAGAAAAACATAGTTTTTTAATATCATTATTTTAGTACGAAATATTTTTTTTCAAAATTATTTTTTTTTTTCGTGAGACCGATTTAGTTATCGATATAGATCAACCCTCTAAAAAGACATTAGTGAATATAAATACACGCTGTATATATTTTTATATTTTTGAATCAGTTCTAAATATGTTGCTGCTGTTGTTTATGACTGACTCATATTACTAGACCACTGTTAATATTGATACTGTTATTACCGTATTTTGTACTATAATGACACAGTTTATTGTTATTTTAAAATATTTTTTTATAAGATTTATTTTGTGTTTACGACGATTGTTTATAGATTCAGCACGTCTTGTGAATTCAAGTTCTGTGTGGAGCATCAATTTGTTATCTAACTGTTATGATAATTTAGAAAGATAAAAATTAAGTAAACCAGTAAAAGTAAACATAATGGGCACTAAAAACATAGAAAAATATTTGATGTATTGTCTATCTGGGTTATTTATTAATCTTGTTAATAATATTGGGTTAATTACCAAATGCAAAATATTTTAATTTTTCTTCGCTTTACTGATTGTCATGTCTTTTCTCTAATACTCCTATATACGAATAAAACAAATGTGCATTCATAGAAAGTTTTGATAGTTCAGGATTTGTTAAATACAAAAGTTAAAATTAAATAAACTAAATAATACCTTGTAAATGTAAAACAATTGAAAAATCGAACATCGACTCTCACGTCCGTCCAGCATGGACCAAACGAAACGCAAAAAAGTAATTAGGACACAAAAAAGCAGTGCATTCAGACACACCCACCCGCCAAGTCTCCGGGGGGTGTTGGGCGAGGAAGGTGGGGGGCGGTGGGTCGAATAATGGAAAGGTTGATGCAGCGGCGTGTGGGTGGGGCCTGGTGGGGGCGGAATGGTCCAAAACGAAGCCAAGAGTTGAAGATTTACGTCGTCAAATTACGTCGTCTGCACGTACTTGTTTGCTCTGTTCTGCCCGCTCGAGCGACGGGGCGGAAAAGGGTTTTTTTCTAGGGCGGCGAACGTAGGGCGGATGCCAGTCTTAACGCCTAAATAATCTTAATGCTTACGCGAGTAGCTATATCATAGTTGCTCTTTTATAATAGTAATATAAATCGTCTGAAATTAATTTCTACTACAAAAAATTAATTTCCCACGAATTGCGAAACACGAGTACGTACCTAATTGAGTGTAATAATTTTATAATTGTTCCTGTAAAAGTGGGAATTCTCACGTTGTACCGTACATTTGAAGCAGGCTGTGTTTGGATGCTTACACATATTTATAGCCTGCAAATAAAACATAATATAGGTACTGTTCGACATTCACCCAAAAACTACAAAAAAAAAATGGTGGTTCGTATTTTATTTTTAAGTTAACAGGCGAACTGCGTGTTCCAAGGTAGACATATTTGTCATTTTTAAATATTGTGTACAGTTTCTAAGCAATGTTTTAGGATATAATATATATTAAAATAATATTAATAATAATGTTAATAATATGAGTGTAGAGTTTAACGTGCGCGCAGAGTGGATGTTTGAAGCCTTTATGGAGTTGTTGCTGTATTTGTAGCTGTAATAAATTGCTTTTTACTAACATGAAATATATTAATCGTGTTAAATTATTGGTTATACGTTCTACTAATACAATTTAAAATTGAATTCATAGCATGATTAGTGTTTCACTTAGGAACATCAAAAGTATCCTAGTTACGAGGTAATTTAATCTTGGACCTAAAGTGTCACCCTTTCTTATCATTTTACGGTTCTTTTTATGTGTTTTTTGGCATAAAAACTATTTTTTTAATTTTCTTTTGGATGCTTAGGTATTAATACCAATAAAAACAGCTATAAAATACTCAAAATCAGCAATAGATCATCAAAGAGCTGTCTAACCTATGCTTAGATCATGAAAAAAACATGGTCCATAATAATTATTATCCAATAAACAAATATACATCTCAGCATTATATTACTTTATTTTATTTTATGTAATTTGTGCTTCACAGTGCTACTAGATAATATTTAACCGACGTTACGGAAATGATCACACGTTCTGTCTTCAGAGTAGAAGCTCGAGGCGTCCAACTGGTGCACTTTTTCATTCGGTCTTTCTGAATTATTTCCTAACGGTGGAAGGTAGTCACTTATTTTCATGTTTCGATTTCTCGCCTAAGCGTACCCACTAATATGCTGAGTTCTTTTCTGTGAAAAGTATCGTGCGAAATGAGTATACTAAAGCGTAGCACATTCGTAGAGGCATTGCCCGTAGCCCGTCAGAGCTCGTATCGTAGCTCAAGTCACGCCCGTTACGCTGCTACGACCGAGCCGCGGGCGTTCGCTGCACTGATTGCCCGTTACGCGAAGACCTACGATAATACTCGTAGCGCCGAATACATTTTGTCCGCGTGCGGACGTGCGCGCTTTCGAATTGCCTAAGAGTCTGACGTCATTTCTCGTGCTCAAACGCAAAAGTACGTCCACAAGGATAGTACGTTCGTCTCGCTACTTTAAAATGGTCATTATATTATGCTAATAAGTGGGTAACTATTATATATAGTTTAGGTCATAGTTAGGTTTAGGTAGGGGCCTCTTCCCGGTGACGCCTAACACATAAACACTCAAACCCTTAATTATAAAAAATAAAATCAATGAATGTCTGAAAGCTTTGTTAAATTGGCATAATTATGAAATAAATTCGCATCTGTAGTATTATTTTGTATAAAAAATAAACTCTCCGATGCTCTAACTTTTAATTAAATTATTTAATTATTTTATTTTATCGTTATTGGAAAAACCAACAGTTTTACACAGTAACATATAAAAATACATTCAATTGAACAATAAAAACCTATGTAAAACTACAAATGGGTTACTACAAATAAAAAATAATAACAAATATTACAATACCATTTTATATTTACATTTACATATGCACTTTCAGGAATTAAGAAAAATTTATTTGCAATGTTTATTTTTTACATAATAAATCATTGATAAACACTTTAAATTGCGATTTATTCAGAGTCAATTTATTAAATCAGTTAATAGTTGCGTTATAATAATTTTGCAACCGTGGAATCGGTGAATGTAGAGCGTTATTTGTGGAGCATGAAGGTATTTTAAAAACATTGTAATGATGGGTACGATGTGAGGAAGGTACATTGATCGAAAAGGATTTCAAAAGATCGGGGCAATTAATAGTGTCATTGAAAACAGCGTTTATGAAGCGCAGATCGAGCAACGCTCGTCTGTCGTATAGGGAGATACATTCGTAAAACTTTATCTCGGTAGGGATGTATTTTAGTTCAACTCCACGAAAATATCGATAGGTCAATGCGCGCAAGAATAGGTTCTGGACTCTCTCGATTCTATCTGAATGTGTGACATATACCGGATTCCAAATGACAGAGTTTCGGATTCCAAATGAGAGTCGAATGACAAATTCGAGTTTACTTCGAATTAATGAATATAATAATGAATGAATACGCTTTATTATTACTTTAAAAATACTTCATCAAAACCCTAAAATCTTTAGAACATTCGTAGCTTTTATGGCCGTTACGCTTTCCCGACAATACAATTACCGATTATTTATTTTGAGAGCAGAGTTATCAAAATCACTTTTATTTAATACTTATATACAAAATTTATTATTTTATTTTTAAATTTTTATAAATGTTGTGATGTCGATTGCACCGTGCTTTAAGCGCTTTTCATTTCTCCGCCGTAGTCCGGTCGCCGAGTCGGGGAAATTGAAAAGATCGAGCAGGCCGTGCGGGCGAGTTGCTGAAAAATGAAACAACGCCGTCCAAAGATATTTCAGCGGAATGACACACCTCTGTTTCGACGCCTAGAATCAATCACAAACTTCCAACGATAGCTGTGCCCGTCGTCGCCTCCCCCCCTCCCTTTACCTCCCTCCGCCCAACTCTAACACCCCTTGATACCACCGGCATTAACCGCCCACCGCCCATTCAACCCGCTGCTGTATCGTTCCGGTGGCTGGCACCCGTTTCTTTTACCGAGGGTTAAAATATGTTCAGGTCGCGAGTTGGAAATGGACTGCAGATGAGTGTACCTATTTTGTTTACATATTTTCAATTTCTCGAACTTCTAATGTCACGAACAAACTCGTAATGAATGAAATGAAAGAATTGTTATCCGACAAAAGTTGACCCCTCCACTTTTCACCGTTCGTTTGGTGACCTCAAACCACAACAGATATTAAGGTCACCCAAATCTCTTTTGAACGTTTTTGGAATTATGGCTGCGTGGATGTATGTCCGTGAACACGATAGCATTAAAACGTAGTAACGACATAACTCCAAATTGTAAATTTATTTATTTATATTGTCATTTACATGCACTCATCAGTAAAATATTGTTTACAGTTTGCAATTTAGAATTTTGACAAAAGCTTCAGGACTTCTTAATAAACCTATAAATATGTAATATTAATATTATAATATAAATAATGTAAATAACCTATAGATAAATATATAAACGTGAATCTAAATATACATATATGCACATGTTTTACTATTTAAATACAATAGAAACACTAATCTATTTCATACAAGAATGCGAGAGGTTTGTTTGTTTTTGCCTTCGCAGAAAGAAAGGTGAAAATGATTAAGATTTAAAATTAGAGGGTTAAGCAGTGCACGACCTTTATCCGTTCTTTCCTCTTTTTTTTCTGTGTGTATATCCTTTATTATTCTATAATATAGTTAATCTAGTACGAATGTATTACATTTAATTGTATTTTTTAAATACATCAACGGTATTTTGGATTAAATTATTATTGTGTATAATATGTTGTTTGTAAATTGAGGTACATAAACTTTTGTAGATACATAAAAAAAATGGTCAAACTTTGAATAATTAAACTTATTGATATTAGCGAACTTAATATGAACGTGTTACTTAATGTGTTACATTTTAAAAAAATATATAAACTTCATCTCATCAACCCTGGCGTGACAATTGTCCATCGTTCGGACGAAGTGCAGGTGACATAGTTCGTACGGGGTCTCTGGCCGCCTTCCGTTCCCCCGCATTATGTCCTCGCGTTGTCCGACCCACCCTTTCAGCCCGCCTTCGAGATGGGTCGGGTGGGTCGGGGCACACCCCAGAAGGTGTCCCGCGTCTAGGTGGTGCCGTGTCGACCGGCATTGATCTGTCCGTCTGACGGCAGCTGGACGTGTGGACACGGAACTTAAGGTGGGACCGTCCCGCTTCGGGAGGGCGGGCGCGGGGGGAAAAGGTCGTGCCACCCTGGGTTTGGCGAGAGACGATTAAGAGTTCGATTTTGGTGCAATCTCCAAAAATGCTTTGATAAATTGAAAAAATTAACCGAACCTTTAAAATACAGGAAAAACCACTATAAGTAGTTAGAAAATATTGTCAGAGTCCTCCTATTATGAAACATGTAGAGTATTTTACCTCCGATTATACTTTAATGAAAAAAATATAATATATAACAGTCTAAGTAATACGTTTAAACAAACTTATTTCAATGAATCGTACTTTCAATAAAGTGTAGTTTCTAATAACTCATTTAAAATACTAATTTAAAAAGTACCTCATAATGCATTATGCCTAGTCTAAATTTCTACACAAACAGTAGGATACACCGTGTCCTAAAACTGATAAAAAAAAAACAGTAATTAGCCTGCGATTTTAAATATTATTTGTAGATCGTGGTAGTCTAGTGGTTAAGGCGTTGGACTATTAAATGGTTCCTTAAGGCGTTGGACTATTGACTCATAGGCCTCGGGTTCGAATCCGCACATGGTCATACCATTTTAAATGCTTCATTACCATCATCTCTCCTGACTCTAGCACAGGCACATTTGGCCTAGTTGAGTAGGACCAAAATAATTGTAATTGACGTAGGGCAATTCTTTTAAAAAACGCAGACAAGACCGAGCCACTTATTTTACTGCATCAAAAAGGTCAATGGCTAACCGAAAACAGCCCGCCCTAAAAAATAACCTTCAGCGTAATGAATATACGAAGAGCACCCTCTTGTCATAAAGACGATCCCCGCCGATTATTGAGAGATGAAAAAGATATTATAATCCAACATCCGTTCAGATCGATCCAGAAGACCCTCTCAGCCCCCGGCCTCCCCCCTTTTCCCCCCATCCCATCACCCATAAATGTCCATCTCGGCGCGAGTTGGACAGACGGCATATCACAGATGAAGATAGACACAGGCAATACGGTCGAGACGAAGACTGCTGGCACACCAAACGAAACACTGGTGTCACACGAAGATGCCGAGGCAGGGACGGATTTAGAGCATTTTTTTTTTTATATTCATTTCATATCTCTCATACGAGACAAATAAGTCCTCTGTAACCGTATGTTCGCGCCTATCCCAGGAACCAATGGATGACTTTTAATAACTTACAAAGCACCTTTCGAGGTATGTACAACAGTTTGTCGACGAGTCCCATTTTTCAGTTAAGTTCTGCTTCGGTATGCCGATAAATAAAGTTCTATTTCAGATCCTTAACGTAACTAGAATTGAACTAAACGGAGTTTTCATGGACCGCTATGTATGGCATTATTCAAAGTAAAAAAAACGTTTTTAAACCAGACCGTCTTTTATTAAAAATCTTTAAAATGAAAATAAACCTTTATCTCCGTATGTTTACGGAAATATTCAATTTTTTTGAAGTTATCCCCGAATTCATTGAGAATCATATAGTACTCGGAGAGATCGGTTTTTTTGTCCCGGACCGTTTGACTAGATCGCGGAAGCACGCGCTATTTAGGCGATTAGCGTGTCGTACCGACGTATATAAGTAAAGTCCGATTGCGAGAGCAGTCGAATTATTAAATTCCATTTCCGAGTAGATTGACACATTCGCTAGTTTGCCTTAACCGATTAAAAATCTGCTTTCTATTACACCTTTGTGAGATCAGCGTGAATTATTTATGTGTTATTGTTTGCCTGGGAGTGTTATTTTTAATTATAGGTTTTTTTGATTAGTTGTGGTTATTATTTCTTTTTTATTTTTATTGTTTTTGGTGTTTAATGTTTTTCTTTCAATATTATATTTTTTTTCTTATATGTTATGAATTAAATGTATAACATAGGGAAACCTGTTGAGTAAATAAGTAAATAAAAAACATATGAAACCATAATATACGTTTCTAACGGTCGCATAAATATTACTAAGGCAGAACGAGAATTGTTTCATAAAAGTAGGCATAAGCCGCAGCAATGGAGGTTGAAGTAAGGACGGTAGTGAGATTTATCCTACTGTCTCCATGTTCTCATCTCACGGAACGCTCAAAATACGCTTTCACGAAGGAGTGACTCAAACACTGAGGACCGTGTAACTGAAGTTTATTCTCAGTGTACTATTAAAGACTTACAACACGTAACAAGTATTGTGATTATGCATGCATTTTATTATATTTTTTGTATAGTTATATATTAGTTACATTTGGCAGGTACTCATTATAATCTGTACACACACACACACAAGGCAAACATATCCTTACCATCACTTTAATTAACTTTACATAATATTCAAAATTTACCTCTTATAGCTTTACCATATTTTTATTAAATATGTTAGTTATAATTTGCCATTGTTTAGTTTATTAAATATATCTTATCCTGTCTTATTATGTAAGTACCTGATGTATGAAAAAGAAAATAAAATATAAAACAATCAATATTTATATTTAAATAATTTAGTTTTTTTATGGAAAACACACAGTTATATCATATTACATTAACAAACAATAAGAATTAATTAGATAACAAAATCGATTACGCATTTTGTTCATATTTACAAACATTATTATACAGTAGGTATGATGTTTTCCAACAAAATTTTTGCAAAATGCTTTCAAACTAAATTAAATTTAATATAGTATCTCATTGTTCGAGTTTTTGTTCATTGTTCGAGCAAAGATTCAGTGACCAAATACGCAGATGCAGATTATACCCAGTCCGATTCTGTCGCGGTCTGCAGGGATACCGAGGACGTCGCCCCTCCCCCCCTCACCTAGGCGGGTAAGGCGGGGGCGTTCAAAGCCGGACATAAACTGAAGACTGTCCCGTCTGCTGGCGACAGCACGGGAAAGGGGGAGGGGGGCAGCTGTGTCACTCAACTTTATTCGAGTGTGAGAAGAGCCGTCGGCATCGTGGGGATGGGCTGTCACACGACTGCCCCCCACCCCATTCGCCGGACCTCCCCCTCCCTCCCCCCGCGTCTCCGCACCGTGGGGCGACTGTCTGCTTGAGGAATGTGATGGCTCTCTTTATTATGTAATAGATGTCCCTCTGTGCCTGTGTTCGTACGACTACGAGGATGACAACCCTCAGTATGGATTAAAAACCGCAGCAGTGCGAGGAGAATTCTACGACGTGTACGGAATTCTACTGAATCGCTGGACCATTACTTCTCAACAAACATAACTGTGATTATAGCACGAATTTTTTATATGTTTCACACTTTTATACATATATATTTTGTAAATTAACATTTTTTAGTTTAATTACCTACTTAGAATATGTGACCTAACGTAACATTTAGAAATATGAACTAATGCGATGATATACACATCATCATCATCACTAGAACTGCTATCACTTACTTATAAGAAGTTTCACTATCTGGCTAGTACGGCTAGATAGAAAACCGACCCAATCATAATATTTAATTAAATACATTTATAAATGCCTTTTTTTTATTTCTAATTCAATAATTAATTAACATATGCGATATATATATCATATCATATCATCGCATCATTGTTGCGATATATATATCGCAACAATGATGGCATTTTTTATAAAGTTTGTTAATCGGTGAGCGTAGCGTGCGCTTACATCAAAAATGTAATTATCAACATTACAAAAAATTACGCTAAGTTTACGTTAAGTTTAGTATGAGATAGTATTTTTATGCAAGTACTAATTACTTAACTAACATGCAACGACAATTATAACATATTCATTTTTTAACAATGATACAGTGAAAAAAAATATGGTAATTGCAGCTAAAATATGGTTGATATAGTGACAGCAATATTACAGTGACAGATTATTGTTAAACTTACTTGTTTGCAAGTACGATAATTTTCTAACATATTTCTCAATGTGAGTGCCATAATTTTTGGTTGCCTTTAACATAATATCTAGCTATCGTTACAACATTTTTTGCAAACTGCAAATTTTACGATCAGTTATTTTAGGGTCACACCGCCATTTTGATTTGAATCACAGCAAAATAAAATAGTAACAAGTAAAACAACAATATATTATGGTTGCTGCTACCAAATGTTCAAGTAACGTTATTTTATTTCGTCAGCTGTTCACCCACGACGCCATATTGTTTTGTAATCATAGCAAAATGTTTTTGCTAAAATATTTTTTAACTACATCTCTTGCAAGAAATATGGTAAATTTAACCAAAAACTATTTAACTATAATCAGTCTATAATAACAATACGATTTTCCTACGCTTATGTTCGATTATTAAATTGCTTGTCGCGGGTGCAAATTTTTAATCGAACAAACGTTTTGCTAAAATATATTTTTCAGTATACTAAAGTCTACAATTTGTATGGATATTGCATTCAAATATAGGTACGAAGAAAATGAGAAATAAATTTGATAAATAGCTGAATGCTTCCGAAATGATAAATGTAAAAAATACGAATCTTTAAAAGAGTTATTACGCGTTATAGATATAACGTGTGGGTGGCTTCGCGCGTATCTTCGCTGGCGTAGATATCGGTCGGGTCCAGGTCGCCGCACGGCTAAATAATAAAAGCTCAGTTCACCAATTCCAATCAAAGAGTCCGCGTCTGATTCCCCAGGCAGTTAGTATCCCGGCCTCATCCGTTGCTTCATCCCTAACCCGGACTCAATCCGCTGAGCTACCAAGTGACGGCGAAAATTCAAATCGAATTTCTTCCAGATCGGTCCTGAACCGCGAGCGGAGCGTGTGATGATTTAGACCGGTGCGGAACAACGAAACTAATATAATTAATACCATTGGTTATATAGTGGTTTTAGAATACTTAACCGCTAATAAGAAATTGAAAACTACTCTTTAATAACTGAAACATGATGCAGACGTCGCACTGTCTCAAACAACGCCATTTTTTGAAACGCACACAGTTTCATAATTCTAAAGTTTGAAGGCAATATGTTCTTTATATTTAAACTGAAAATTATTTACAAAACAGTGCGCCATCTGTAAATTAGTAAGATAAGTTTTTCTAAACTGTAAACATTTATGCTTCTATGCGGTTTGCGTGTAGGTTATTTGCCAATATAATATTTGCGCTCTCAGAATTACCATTCTCAATTTTATATTATATGAATATATTCTTTTCCATATTTATATATAATATATTTTAAAATTTTATTTATCAGTTTTTAATTTATGTAATTTAATCTATTTATTATTTCAATTTTAAATTTATTTATAATCCGGGGAGGATTCAAAGACATCCTTAAATTGATATTTTTTATGAGGTGTTGTTATCAAAACCACCATAAAATAATAAATGTTTTTAGGAAATGAATTTAATTATTTTTGAAATAACATACAATATAATGTTTTAAGAATTACTTTACACGATTAATATAAATAGATTAAGAGTAAGTTGTCCATGCAACAGCCAAGAAAAAATACTAAGAACAGGGTAAAAAAAACATAATTTCTGCCTAAACAACTACTGGCAAGTAAGTTTATGTGACACGATGGTCGACAAAATGCTAAATGCTGTATCATGTTCCGTTAACTATTTTAAGCTAAAAAGATTAAAGATAAAATAGAAAGCGCCCCGGTCTGCACCCGTCTGCATACAACTACTGAGCATCCCCTCGCGTCCAAAATCCTTAGGCATTATTGAAGCATTATCTATTCACCAGTTTCGGGAATTCGGAAGAAACGAACAATAAATCTATCCATCTGGAGAGGCGTCTGTATTGTTTGGAAATTACACAGAACGTTTCAGTAGCGGATTTTGCGGATACCAAACCGCCTACATATATGTAAAATATTACAGTTCATGTTTGTACAAGAAATGCCAATAGTATTATTTCCCATCGTATAGTAGCTACACTTGTATACCTACAACCTAGAGCAAGGGGCAGTCTGCTCTCAAAAGTTATTTTATCCTAGTTTTGGACAAACTCCAGTTGCTTAATTTTAATGTTGGACAAAAAACAAAAATACACTCACATAGAGCGGAGAGTTTTGTAGAAATCTGTAAATTTATTACAGAATAATAAATTTGTTCTCATATTGTATTTTTACAATATTTCTTATAGTAATCCGCGCGCGTCTACGTGTCTACGCGCGCGTAGAGCTAGTAGAAATATAGAAATAGTGGTAATATCTTCAAACCAAACGAAGTATTTATTTATTTAGTTTATTGTTTTGATAAATTCGTTATTTCATTATCCGAGTGACAGATCGGTACATACTCGTAACCGTTCGGATAAGCCCTTCGCAGCCATCGGAATTTGCGAGTGGAGGATTGTTCCGACATGGACGGCGACGAGGACACGGTAAACCGAGGTTCATTGCTTATTCAATGATGCATACTGCTGCTCTATACGAATACTGCCAGCGGGAGGAGAATCTGGGGTGGACAGGGGACTAAACAAATTCGAACTTGCAGTTACCATATTTAAATTTTCGCGTTGATAAGAAAGCGCTCCGAGGCGCGATTGTAATAAAAAAAAGGGCTCAAAGTGATATCGCGTTAGGACTTTCAACTATCAATAATTCAGGCGTTACAGCTTCGAATCCGCAAACGTCACGCTGTTTTAACTTAATTATCCTCGATCAATTCACTTGTGGAAGCGGAACTAGGTAGTTATACTTCAAATTATTTATCTTAATCAGCTAACCAAATCAGTTATATTTTATAATTTATTATCATCTTTTTCCTATTTCTTATCAGCTATTAGATACATAATATATTGACCATATTTCAACCTAAGGAAGTCGGGAGATTAGGTTTATACCAACATCCTGTGATCTCAAATCAAAAGAACTTTTTACCAATACTAAATTTATTTTTTAATTTGGGTTTATAGCTAGCGCTTTTTAAAAAATGTCAAAAATTACGTCATTCGATTTGCCGCGAATAAAAAATAATGGGGAATGTGGTTCGAATGCGAGCGGAGTTATGGGAATTCTATGACTAAAAATCGGGGCGACCATGGTCGTCGTATTTTAGTATGTTATGAAAATGCTCCACTATACTTGTTACTTTTATACAGCGGAGCTGTGTAGCCCAAGATCTGTAGCTGATCATCGCGGTTTCAAAGACGACCGAGGTCGTACCAAACGTGGCGAGACAAAAGACAAATATTTGACGCGGCTGTGCGAGTGAGACAAAATGACGTCCATAAAGGCGGGCAAATGCGGTGGTGCGGGACGGCGATAGGCTACACAGGTGGAGCCTCAACGTCCGAAGATGGGTAACGCTAAATATGCGGATAAGGAGATTGCATAGGTTGCCAGACGCGCCTTTTTATATGCACGACATAGATAAAGGTGCGCATATACCGATACATTTATAAAACAATTTGAAGGAGGTAAATTTAAACGGATTATTTTCTATTCGTTTTTCTTGTTACAAAAAATACGCAATCGCGTTTGAAAGAGATAAAGATCGCCGTTTTACTAGATCGCGGAAGCACGCGTTATTTAGGCGGTTAGCGTGTCGTACCGACGTTTACAAGTATAGTCCGATTGGGAAAGCAGTCGAATTATTAAATTACATTTCCGCGGAGATTGATATCTTAGTCTGTTCGCCCAATAGGATTAAAATCTGCTTTCTATTACACCTTTGCAAGATCAGGTATATTATTTATTTGTTATTGTGTGCCTGGAGGTATTATTTTAATTTTCAACGAAGTATTTTTTATGATTACTTCTAGTTATTTTTTTTTTTTTTATTGTTATTGTTTCTTTTAGTAGTTTATTTTTTTACTTTAATTGTAATGAAACCTGAACCATGGGGAAACCTGTTCAATAAATAAATTATAAATTAAAGTTACAAAAACTAAAAGATTTACTGTTGACTGTTTTTATAGCTTTCCCTCCTAAAAGAAAAGTTTCCTTAAGTTTCGCAAAAGTTATTCTGATTTCGAATTTTCCTAACAACTTGTTATGATATTGTACTAAAAATATCTCATTTAATTTAATTTCATATATTACTTAATATATATATTTTAGGGAAATATGCAGCGTAAATTTATTTATAAAAAAGCAAATACAAATTTATTAATTTGGCCTATTACATGAATCCACAGTTTAACGATTGAAATGAATGGTAGGTTACTTAGAACTGATTATATAAAAATTATAATAAATGAGAAACCTACATAAAATAGTTTAGTTTTTGTATATTTACACTGATAAAAATACGTATTAATTAGAATATGGGTTTTGTTAGTTATTATGATAAACATAAGTTTTAGGACTTTTACTTTCTAATTAATTATCTGTAAGACACGAGAGTATATGAATGAAACAAAGTACAACTAAAAATATATAATTCCGAAAGATGACATATTCTTAAAGTGATGCGTTTTGAGCATAGTTGTGTTTGTGTCATAGTTTGTTTACTCGATAAAAAAAGATCTGGTGATCTGGTGATCTAGTAATTCGTTGAGGTACTCTAAAGTGAATGCTTTATAGAAGCTCTGGACAGTCCATTAAATTAAAATATGCATTCAAAGACGATCAGTAAGAAAAATGAAAATATTTGCACTAAAAAGGTAAATATGTTTCTATGCGTGCTTATAGGAAGTTTTTATACTGGTTTACACTCAGCATTGATATTTCCCCAAGCATTGATGCGTATTACAATAACAAAATCCACTCTGTCGACCCCAGATATGGTAAACACCAAGACACATATTGCGTGTTTCTGCCCACCCGCACGACGATGCAAGCGAACATTTCATTAAGGACACAAATGGGACGGAGTCAATAAAAGTTCCTCTTCTTGTTTTTTTTTTCTCACGAGGGACGGAAGCTGCCCTTTTCTACTGAAAAGATCAACCCCCTGAAGAAAGGCGATTATTATTTTCAGAATATTGCACGGACATACGCCCCAGGCTCTAACCGATTGTTTACCTGAATTTTTAATCAGTTAAAAACACGCGAGATAAACGGCCCTGCGATTTCGAATGATATTTGTAAAGACGATGTATAGAAATTCATCATAGTTTCAGAGAAAAAAATGTATCATTACGTGATAATATTATACGGTTCTTGTAATAGGTACCACATCTGGTCGACGTGTCATAAACGGCCTTGTTCGTTCGCCGCGCATTGTACGCAAACGCGGAAGGTTACGTTATTGATTGCGTGTCGTAATTTACAGAAATAAATTTGAGGTTGAATTATTCTTTTATATATTTTTTTACTCGCAATATGAAACACATTGACACCCCATCAGGTCAGCGGGAATGATCTTGGAAAACCCTGTCTACTACCTATGATATTACAGCTATGGTAACGGAACGGTGGCGGCGCAGAGGAGCATCACGCATAATCGATTTCCTCAACATCGCTAGTGTTGAGGAACTCGATTCAAACCGACCACCAGCAAACTATCCGCAGTTCTACCCCCGCCGGGAACGGCTTCGATAATCGAAGGAATTCCATCGGTCGATCCTCTCAGGCCGCAGGCGATATTAAATCCACTTCAATCGAAAAGAATCCGAATAGATTTTTACCCGACGAGGGCGCGAGACCTGCTCTGGACCACATCTCTCACCATTAAAGTATCCGACACGTCCGAATATACCTTTCAACACACACTGCCCAGTTAGCGGTGTGCGCATGATTTATAATCAAATTCTCGGCTGTCTTTGATTATTTAAGACGACTATATAAACTTTATAAACACAGATTACGCAAAGCTGGATAGAGATCTATCCGCCATGCTGGATAGAGACTTATCGCGATGACTGATGATACGCGAGGAGTGTACTCGACGCAAAGTAGCGTACTTGAGCGTTGTGCGTTTTTCACCCTCAGTTGGCGTAAGTTTTAAAAGTACGTCTCTTGTGTTTTGTATGTTTGCACATTTGTTTGTGGTATATTATTTTGTTTTCTCTCACTAATAATAAATGTCATAATATTATCTCAAATTGTTGTGTAAATTTGGTCCTGGCCTTCCTTGAATTATCTACTATTGGAAATGTAAAATAGATGATAGATAAAATAAACTATTATGTATATTATCAATTGGTCTAGTTTGATTTTAAACTTTCACTGTCCTTGTTTACACGGATGTTTAAAATATGATGTAACTACTGTAGTAACAACACACATTATAATTTACTATATTTAATAATAAATAAATATACCTATTTACTTACACACACGCACGCACTCTTGTTTGTTTTAACACATACACAGTCACAATAACATTTATACGCACCTCACTCTTTCTTTCTTGTCATATATGCGACACACTTTTTATATAGGTACATATATTATGCCATTGAGTTTATAGACACTATAAACAATTCTGGACACTATTCAAATTTAAATTTTTGCTTTACTTTTTATTCATAACGTTTTTATCAGGTCGATAAACACTCTAAGTGATCTCCGGTATAGTTCTTGTAAAATAATTTATATTAGAATGTTACCAGCAAGAAATATGGTCAGGTAATTTTCATAGCTTCCATTTGTATCAAGACATCTTCTGGCAGAAGCCACACCTCGCGCCGACTACACAGTTCGTGACGAGCCTTGACGGAGCGGACGGCTTTCAGGAGGAAATTTCAACGAAAGCAATATTTTCCGTTTATTTTGCGTGCGCATGTATCGGTTGGACAAAGTTTTCATGGCGAATTTCGTTCCTCGCACAATGTATAGTCTAAGGGCCAGTGGTATTTATTCCTTGTTATGAAAATATACATATTATTACAATTATAATATTATTATTATTATTTAGTTTTAGGCAGGTTAAATCTGCACTTGTGCCGTCTCTGATAAAATTGTGAGACAGTTCTTAAATTCATTAACATTTTTGGCATTTATTACTGTACTTGGCAACTTATTTCATGCATTCACCACTCTGTTTGACATGAGGGTTTTAAATTATATCCACGTGAGTACGAATTTGCATTGTGTATATGTTTTAAAATTTCGAAGATCATACTAGTGAGTCAATATCTTGTACACACATATATATAAACAATATAGATATTTTATAACAACCTTTATAACAATAAAGATATTTCAAAAATCGATATATTGAATACCTCCTTATAATCAAAAAAGAGATTTCCAATATCATGAATAGTAAAGACAAATAAAACCTAATTGTATTGTTAGATTGTTTTGTTGTTAATAGTTAATTGTAACGTACAAGTACTTGTAATTCCAATTACAAATAGAATATATATACATATTATATGTATATTACCTTCATCATAAATTGTTTTTATACATACTAAAACCATACTTAATTTATTACTTTATTTGAACATATACATACAAATCACACACACTCACAACTACCACAAACAACACTCACAAATTACACATAACACATCAAAAAAATCTACTGTATACGTATATAATATTCATAATCTATATATATTTTAAGAACACTGTTCCAATTTATGCTAATGTTAATATGTAAAATGTCCGAAATCCATAATTGGTTTTGTATACTAGTAATAAGTTTTGTTTGTAATTATAAAAAAATCATAATGTTGGATTTTTGAATAAAGAATAAATAAATATAGATTTCCGTAGAAGATTGTTTATAGAAATGAATTAAAGAAGCTTACTAATAAAATGCGAGACGTTTCGGAGCGAATATGCTGCCGTTATCAATGACGAATATGATACTGACGATGTCGTCTCTCATACTAACAGTCAATGTCGACACAGATAAAGGTGTAGAGGGCGATAGAATACCAGATATATATAATAAATTGTTAAAAATTTTGCTATAAAAAAGTACAAGCTACTAAATTTCTTTTTAGGCTAATATAATTGTTTTCCTAATATTTTGCTTTCTTTCACAGGCCCTCAGACTACTGGCCATATAAAATATATATAACGAATACGGCGTCACAACCACTCGAGAAAGTTAATTAAAGCATGGACGAATGCGCGGTAGAATTTCAGGAAAATGTTGATTCGCAAACACGTCGTGCAGTCAGGGGACCCCGGTAGACTCCCGGGTGATTAGTTAAAGTACATATTTTTAAAAGTTACGAAATAGCAGACCTGTTTATTTCATGTAACTAGCAAGGAAAATTTGTGTAGGGTAAAAAGGCAGTTAAACATAAAATCTCTTTAGATTCAATGATTCGCAAATCTTCATGGCGCGTGGATCGCTGTAGCGCAAAATGTGAAGTCTGTTATTGAGACTTAGCAGGTTGGCACATACACACACATACACAAACCCTCACTCTCAGTACACTCATGCAGACTTTATTAGGCACACTAATGCATGAACTTCCTTTAGCACGTGCAATCCGTTTTTAATTATATTTTATAATAAGTTTTCCTTTCCTTTATTTTCCTTATTTACAACTTTTAATCACCCTTATTAATAGTAATTTATTAACTTATTATATTCACTGGTGACCTTTTAGTGGGTTGATCTATATCAACAATCAAACATTATTCAGCAAAAAGTTTTGTAAAAATGATTTATTTATTTATTCAACTCTTAGAAATGCTTAAATACATAAAAACAGTTACATAAACATACATTAATCAATAACTTAAGCCGACTATCAAAATATTTACCAATTACGAGAAAACCGACTTCATTTCGAGTATTTCAAACAAAAATAAAGTATTTTAATAATATTTATTTATTTTAGGAAACAGCTGACATAGAAGTAAAATTACAATTAAAAATAACAATTAAAATATAAAGCCAATGAGAGTTTCCTCCAAACTAAATAGAACAGAAAATTACATTCGGGAGCGAGGTTGGGATTAGGAAGTAGGAGGGGTGGGGAATTTACATAATTACAAGAATATAAAATACAGCATAACTTATTAAAAATAATTGATTTCACATATACATATAAATATACTACTCTAGAGTTAGAGCTAGAGTAGAAACTCTCTTGCATTCCGGGAAAGTAGTGTTGCTGGTGCTTACATGCTCGATGTACTCGTATATATGAATTCTGTGCATAATTCGTACTCAACCGCGACAGATGGAATGTCTCACGCTGGCGAGTCGGTCTAGATGGAACCCGGAAATCTATGAGCCCCAGTAAATCAGAGCAGTCGATGACGATTTGATATAAACGCAACATATGAGCTCGCGATCTTCTGACCTCAGGACCTGGAGTCCCTAAAATTAGGCGCATTGAGCATATTCAAAAAAAATTATATAATACTGGTAATTTTAATTTTTAAGAAATAAATTCTGAATCCGCTCAATATTATTTTAGTATCTTTTTTTTTAGAACGGTTTAGTTGTCGAAATAGATCAACCCAAAAGGGTTATCAGTGAATATAAATACCTACACTCTATATATTGTAACGCTGTTTGTTATTCTTATAAATAAATAAATAATTATATACCGTATTTAGATGATTTCTTACGTTATAAAAGGCGTTCGCCATTACTTATATAAAAGTCTGACAGTATTGACATTTAGAAAATTCGAATGCTTTTTCATATATTTACAGATTGAAAATTGTCAAACAAATTATATAGCCAGAATGTTCAAAAAATAATTAATACCAAACGCACAGATAATTGCATCGCTTGAGGTAATGCACGCTGGTTTAAATAAAGGCCTGTATTTTATGAAAGCTTTTCACTGTCGCCTAACTATCTGTGCGATTATGCAATACGGTCAAACTTTCTTTAAAGTAGTAAATAAATGATTTAAAAAAGACACAATAATTATGAAAAACATTGAAAATGTAGCGATTATGGCGTATAATGAATGACAAGTGAATGGTTTAATGATTATTTACAAATTCTAAAAGTTATTCTTGTAAATAATCATTACACCTGGTTACACCTAGTTCCGCGATGTGATCGATTTTTATGCCTCAAAATCAAATAATATCCTCAACAGCGCGCAGCTCAAAGTACATCTGTTGAGGCATATGGAGTTCCGCCTGCGGTCGAAACGTCCGACCCCACATGTCGGAAAACGTACTCCTCTATGCTGTGCCTCCGACCGACGACACGCCGCAAACCAAATGCAAATTAGAAAAGTGCCACGACATTCTTTCTCTTTCTACGACGCTGGACATGCGAAACTCCATTTTTGAAAAGCAACATTTAGTCACATATGAAATGAAATGACGTAAGACTGTTTGTCTCTAATGATGTCAGAAGGTGTGCGAACTGCAACCTATGCATTTTTCACACAATGGATTTTTGAAATATGAAGTGTGAGAAATTGTCGGCTCCCATTTCGTCTGGCAGCTAATTACATTTTTGTCGAAATTTAGTGTGTATCTTCTATTAATATAAGATATTTGCACATCATGCGCAGTTATCATTATGGGATTTCGCACCTTCATTGTCCGCCTACCTCCTTGTCTGTAAGTTCTACTCAATAACTTGTTAGTATATCTTAAATTCATTGAAAACATCCATTTATTTTATATATATTGTTAATTTATTTATATTCGTATAGTATTTGATGCTTTTATTATCGTTGCTCGTATGCAATGGCTTACTGTAAAATTATGTTACATACAAGGTGTCTCAAGACCATTCCCCAAGGCTAAAGGGGAGTACTGTGTAACCTATTATGAGTAAGAAAAGATAAATGCAAAAAAAAATCCTAATATTTTTTAACAGATGGTGTCAAATCAGCGCGCGAATTCCGATGTCGCGACAGCGTTACGGCGTATGGTGACGGCTGTGCGCTCACAACACAATATTTTCACTATACTTCATTCACTATATTTTCACGTCAAATTTACATTTTTCTCGGTAATTTTGATATAGTTTCTCACCAAAACACACTGCAAATCACGAGACCAATTAGCTGATTCAAAATAGAAAACAGAAAGATATATATTTTTAATGTCCATAGATGTTATGATCATGTATTATCTCGTACGTAACTGCATTCTGGTCCGTATATAGGTACTCGTGCATATACAACGCGGAAATGTTAGACCTGATCCAATAAACATCTCGAAGGCGGAATAAACGCGACTCAGTGTCACCATTAACTTGGCGTGAAATCCCTGTAAGGAAAGTTTCCCGAGCGAGAATAACAATAAAAAGCGCACTGTTCCTACTCACGACTGTCGTGTTATCATAATAGAGACGCGGAGAGAACAGGACGGAGAGACGCGCTGCGCACGGAGACGAGCGAGATAGATGGAACTGTCTCGCAGGTGATACGGCCGAGATGACTTTGCCTATCTCCTTCTAACTGTCGAGTCGAGCAGATGACATTCTCCCTTGGCGGGGTCTTGGATAGATGCCGGCTGACTTCCGGAGGCGGAAATATGAATGCACTTGAGAATTTAATGAGGAAACTAAAAGTATTTCACCTCGACATATGTCGCAATCCATTGTCTACTCAAGACTAAGATTAACATGTATTCATTGGGTGTAGTAAAGTTCAGTATTCAATATTATGAACTAAGTAAGAACTTCGTCTATAACGTGTATAACGAATTTAAGTAATGATAAAAACATCACATATTTTACCACTTCATCACCACCATCAAAATGATCGTATTTAACTTCATAAAAATGTAACAAGTTTATTTTCCCGAGTGGACGTGGACTTGACCACACACATACGCACTGTATTAATCTGCTGCCCTTCTCCCTCTCCCCCTCCCCCCTACCTTGCAGCCCCACAAAAGCGCCGCAGGTCCGGAGTCGCCCGTGATTGACGCGAAACAAATTCTCGCCAAAGGCTGTTGCAGAGACGCCTCGCCCCCGCCGCTGTTTTTTCGACCTCTTTTCAGCGGCGCCTCAAAGTAAAAGTCGACGCCAACCTGACATCGCCGGCTCGCTCGGACGGCTGTGAAAATGAGGTTTTCGGGCAGATTTTGAACTCTGTCCAAAGGGGAAATACAAAACGAAATTATGTTTCATTAATAAATACTAAATTTTTTTCGAGAATATTTCGATATTTTTAAATATTGGTTTTTATTTATAAGATAAGAGCTATTGATGATTTTCTTGTAAAATATTTATTTTATTATATACATATATTTTTTATTTAAATATAAATTACATAAAATCCACAATAGGACAATTTAAGAAAATAAACAAGGAATTATATGTAATTAAAGATTATTTTTATCAAAGGTTACTACTTTATCAAAGGTTTATTACTAACATTTGCTATAACGGGTTTGAATCATCACATAGTGAACTCTCGTAGAAGTAATCTTGGATCGATTGACCGGGATACATAATATTTATTATAATATTATCTCATTCATAACAAATATGAAGATTAGATTTAACTTAAATATCCCTTATTTTCATATGCCGAAAATATAAAAAATATTATCATTTTTTATTTTTATGCTCACAGCATACATTTTTAAAACATAAAAGTGATTTTTATGTATCATTTCAATTAACTGTTGATTTGTAAATTATAATAATTTAATTCATACTAACAAAATTGCGTTAATAATATGTATATTTTATACCTATTATAATATTTCATATCTTACGATACCTATTAGTAATGAATTATAGCCCCGCCCGCTGGTATGGCTTGTATGTTGGCACTTGTAATAAATTAGCACATTATTAAAATAGTGTGCTAGACCAGACTATTTAGTGTGTATTCTTTAAATATAGACAGATTCATGCGTTAAAAAGTGTAAAAATACAATTAATTATTATTTTTTTTGTCAATGTATGCTCAATTACAAAAAGATTAAATATTATTGCAAATACAATAATCCGTACTTTGATTTACAGGATAAGTCCAGTAAAAGTACTCCCTATTTTGATCTGTCCGGAGCAGACGGGCGAATTTAAGTTGACGTGCTGTCAGACGCTGTCAGACGCCGGACAGAGGGATAGAGGACGGGAGAGGGAGCCAGAACTACCTATACTCGATTAAGAGAGAGGTGAATGGATAGAGCCGTGAGTGCTCCAGACTATAACAGTTATATAAATACTCGTACGTAATTTTAGAGGATATGCTTATCGAATGATATTTATATGATTCTGGACACTGCGTTTTAGATCTGGTCTCTGTGGGTACATTGCAGGGTTGCAATAGTAGATACTTGGCTGATGTTAGAAATCCGACTCTCACTGCTGCTCTGAAGCTGCAGCAGGAAGGAATGAACAAGCCTGATTTAAGAAAGCGGTTTATGAATAACTAATGTTAGATACTCACTATGTAACGGTACCCTAAAGAGGATGGTAATTCACGGTGCTTACCTGAAACAAAAGAGATACATACATTTAATAGGTTAGCATACCAATGAAAGCACTTTAAAAAAACAGAATATTATGTCTATGTCAGAATATAATTTATTTCCAATTTTAAAAAATAAATGTAGGCTAAATAGAAAGTTCACAAAACATATATAAACAATAAATACTCAACAAATAAATAAAAAAAAATATCATTCGAAAACGTAGTTTAAAATCCATAAATACAAATACCAAAAAGTCTTTACAAAGATATTTTTTAAATATATCACAACACTTATTATATTAACTTATAAACAGATTCTATGTATCCTTAAGATGGAATTATTTTGGATGTTGCCTATACATTTTTTCCAAGAAATACCAATCGGTTTACTAACATTACTATTATATAACTCTTATATTTTTTTAATTAAGCCTACAAATATATGAATTATTATTAAAAATGTCTGATCAATTTTTTAGTAAAGGGTCCATGCTTATTTTTATTGTAATAAAAATAGCAAAAGTAAACATCGTTGTTACAGCATTGAAACTGAAAATGAAAAACTTAAAAGATACTAATTTTTAACAAGAATTATAATGTGTCCTAAGTGCAATTCTTGTACACAAAAAATGTTAATTCGAAAGTAAGTTGAAGGTTTCTTAAATTTTTTATCACTAATATTTCGCTGAGGACGGTCCACTAGCTAAAAAGTAATGCTAAAAGAAACCTAAAATTTTCTGCTAACGATGTTTACACATCAAAAGCATATCAACTACGTGAATTAAGCAATCCCATATCCAGTCCGTTTTTTTAATCACAAACGATACAGACCCAAATAATTGTATGTACATTTATTATGTTTAAACAATTTATTTAAAAAAAAATCTAAGTACCTATATCCATGCGATAATCATACGCCAATGAAAAAAATACACTCACATTATCAGGGTGTCCCGCGACCATACCCGAAGTATTAATGAAGTGTTTAAATTGGCTATTATGAATAATAAACAATTTAAAAAAAAGTGAATATAATGCATGCACAAATTTATTATTTTTATTAAAGCGCTGGTCTAAATTACCTTTGGTGTCGTGACACACGATCGATATCTCGTAACCTTGGCAGAGTCGCTTACGATACGTTGTCAATGACCTAGGCGTCGTTAGCGGAATGACGCGTCGATCAGCTGTCGTGTGTGTTACAACAAACGTTTAATTTTATCACTTAAAGTTTACTTTTTTTTTTTTTTCTGAAATTGATGAGTTTTGATTAACGATGAATCCTAAAATAAAACCTTAGGTAATATGGACTGTTTTGGACTGCCTAAAGTAAGAAGCTCTTCTAAAACGAAGCGATTCTCGATAGTCTGAAATGTGTTTGGTTTTCCGTTACTTAGCCGTATCCGCCCGCGCTCCTAACAATGTCGTGTGCCTACAAATGTCCTCATCAGAAACTAATTAGACAGCGTCTAATTGAAAAGGCGCCCGTCGCATTCATTTACAAAACGCTATATGGAGCAAAATACTGTATTCCTATACCTACACAATGGTCCCGCATTAGGGGACAGGCATTAAGAGTTATTACCTATTGGCGAGCTGAATACGGGCGAACAATTTAAGGTGAACAACGCTGCTCTACGACAGAACGGCCTATCGACGAGGAGACATCCTCGTCGATCAGGCAATATTTTCAATAAGTCCTTCTAAATAACATTAAAAAAAAATGTTCACCGATCTACACCGACAAAATAAGTTGAGATTTTATTTTTTTTTTAATAAAAACTACACGAGTAATTTTTACGTGTTTAATTTTAAATGTAATTTGTGAGTAAAGAATTTTTTTAGCCTAATTTTACTTCATAATAATTTAGCATTAAACACTTCATAACCAACATCTTTCCTGAATCTAGCACAAGTACATTTTGTCTCAAAAGTATGGCTGAAAATAATGCAATCCTTTAAAGTCTTAGCAATCCTTTTTAAATATTTATATTCTATTTTAATTTATTATTATGGTTGTTGAAAATGCTTTTTGAATAACGCGAAACCTGTTTATAAGGCTTTTCGAACACTTATCTAAATTAAGTGTTATACTTAACCAAATCAAAATAACTATTCGATATTATAGTGATGTGTTTAGTATTTATATGTAAACATACGTAAATTTAAGTCATATTTTATTTTATTTTTTGTCTTTGATATAAAAAAAATCACAGGATGCTTGTATATCAACATTAAATAAATAGGTATAACCGTTTTTGTGCAATCGTGGCAAAAAAATTATATCATAAACACTTAAACATTTTCACAAATCTCGATTGAATTCTGTATTATTATGACATTACATATCTTTATGTTATTTAACTATATTTCTAGATAAACTTAGACATCAACAAGAGTAGTGATAAGGCAATAAAAACCACATCAAAGCTCATCTAAATTCGCATTTAGTGGCATGTCAGAATCTTCACCGTGTCCATCTAAATAGGTGCTAAACACCTGTCCTAAGATGCACTATCTATCAGCTTATATTAAAAATATGTCTGTTGTGAATGTGTGTGTTAGGTTAGTCTGTGTGTGAATTGACTCAGGTAATCTTAAAAATAACAATTATTTGCTGTGAATGTTTTCGTTTCTTTGTGCCTTTGTAGAAAGTAAGAAAAGATTTTAATATGATAGACAATGTATTTGATGGTGAATCAAGCCTTTTACCAATTACCATTATACTAGCGATCGACGATCAGAGTTTTGTTGATATTCTCATTCGACGGAACAATTTGCTTTTGCCGCCCTAACCGAACTGAAACGGGCGCCATCTTTGAATCGAAGGCTTTTTTTTAAACAGGCCATTCGAATTCAGAACACTGGCACCGGCGACATCAACCTTCGAGGAGCGGGGAGGATGGAGGAAGGGCGGGGGGCACCGCCCTGCGGAATATAAAGATACATCCGAGGACCTATACCCCATGCGTCTCCAGATGAAATTGGCAATTGTGTGAAGCTGTTGTTTGAGGTGTAAGGGCTACAGCTAAATTTCACCAAAAATTTCTTCAATAGTTTTACTCTGGAAGAACGCGAATTATAAAACCTCGTCATTCTAGAATATATTATTTTCAGTTATATTACTAAATTGATGCAGATATAAATTGATTTTATCAAACGTGATATTTTCCCGGTAAATTTCAAATAATTTTAAATTTTAACATAAAGTATTTAACATATAAAATTTGTAAATTATTTTTGTTTTATTACATTGTATATCATAAATAAAGTGCGTACGTAAAGTTTACTGAAACTATTTTGACATTTCGTTGTGAATTATATTTCATCCTTTTGCAGTTAAACAATAATTGCCTAATGTTTATGCGCTGAACAGCTGATAACCTTAGTAAGTAAAACTGGGTGCATTTTTTACTCTAGAAACTGCCTATAGTTTGTATAGTATAGTATAGTGTAGTGTAGTGTAGTGTAGTTTGTGTAGTAGTAGTATAGTGTAGTAGTTTGTGTGCTGTATAGTTTGTTATATTATATGTATATTGTTTAAGTTAACCGCTGCTGCCGGTATTTTAAAAGTAATCATATTCAAAATTTGAACAATATTCGTATATATTTAAAATATTGTCATATGAGGTGAAACAAAGGCAACCCTGTGCGTAGCGCACACGCTATTACCAACCGCCCCTCCCAGAGAGTTTGTCTAAGGTACGTGTGGCACACAGAAAACAAGTTATTTTCAAAAAACAAATTGGGCGGATGAATGTATACCTAAATTAAGCGCTAAGAGAAAAGAGTGCTCTGTGTGAGTATTTAAATCAGGAATTACAAATCATTTGAAAGCAACTGTCTCATAAATAAGGGCGCCGCCCCGCAATTTAATATATCTAATCAAGATCCATAATTGTATGTTTCTATGCCTCTATCTTCTTTTATATGATTTTTAATTTTATAATTGCTTTATATTTAAATAATGTGGATAAATATTAGGGATGAAAATTATTTGACATCTAGGCGGATGAGGCCAGATGAGACATTATGGCAATACATATTTCATATGCCGTACGTGGAGGAGAAATTGAGTTAATTATGTTTGCGAACGATTAGTTTATTACGTATTTTTTGCTGTTTTGTTGCAGTTTCATCACCCACTGATGCAAATGTGCAAACCTGCAAAGCGTTTATGCATAGCCGTCGTATCCGCCCGCCCTCCCGCCCACCCGCCCAACCGCCGCCGTTGGGCGGCATCGTCCGCGCCGCATCCACTCCGAGCGATTGCCACGCGACAATAACAATACAATTCTATTGATGGCGATTAAGGAAGGATATTTACTATTACTACCTCTCGGCCGGTACGACTTTTATCAGAAATGGACGGAATAACGGTCTGGGTCGAAATGCAGCGTAGCTCATGAGCATACTTTAAGAGAGCGAACGTCGAGCTCTCACTGCACTGGGTACTTAACCAGTTCGGTTTTAGTAGTCATTTTTAAAAATAAAAATAATTGCATTAACCTAGGTCATATACAATGATTTTGGGCCCTCTTAACACCGCTAAATTTACTTGTCTAAGCGATAAGAGTTAAAAATGTTAAAAACTTTAATGTACGAATTTGAAACCGTGACCGTTGGGTCAATAGTCAAATTTTAAATAGTTACATCCAAAATTAGGGGATTTACTACAAAATAATGATTAATCATGAAATGAATTCTTCAAATTTACATTGTAAAAAATACTTTATCTACCTGTTCTAACCCGTCTTCACTCAAGCTGTTCTTTAAAGAGTGCTTCACCTACTAAATCCATCATTTTTACCGAAGCTAGCTCTAAAATATTGTGGTATCTAACTTAGCTAATGTTAACTAACGTTAACTGCTTTTTTCTGGGTTTGTATTAAATTAACAGCTTATGTAATTTAATAGATGACGCTGGCATAGTGGTTAAAGTTTGCGACTCATAGCCAAGTCCACACACATTCAGTATTTAATACATCGTCGCGTCGATTTGCCCTAACTTAAGTTACACTTAAATAAACTTCGTTGATTAATTTTACACGGTTTTGTAAATTAATTTTGATTAGTTAATTTTAAAGATTCATGAAATGAAAGTATGAGAGAAGCGTGAATAATTGTGACATATGTGAGCGTGTGAAAGAAGTGTGTAGGCAGGATGCGGAAAGTGGAATGTTTATATGTTAAGATGAGTGACAAGCGCATATCGCAAAGTAATATAGGTGTATAACGATGTCAGAAAGAAAAGGTGGCATCTAAAAAATGTCACAGATAGCCTTTATAACTGGTTACGGCTATTTCTAAATGATTTTAATACTAAATGTATTTTATCAAGATTTTTATTTAAAATTATGCATTAAGTTTATAAAATTGTTAATCTCTTACTACTAGGAGGGAAAAATGTAGTAATAAATAATTTAATTTCTGCACGCAACCTATTTTCCAAACAATACAGAGTAACCCTGTGTACAGAGAGTCGATAGACTATCTCTATATTATTATTACTCTTATAACGCCCTATATTTGTATAGACAAACAAAAATGCCAGTAATGGACGATAACAAAATGCGGGCTCGATGCGACCATAAGGCAGGACATATTGTTGCCATATTATTTCGCTCTGATACCACAAATAACATTTCTTCTAATTAACCTTGAAAACAAATAAAACTTTTTTTTTTAAATATATATATGGTATGGTAAAAGCTTCGCGTCGTAAAGGATCTAAAATATTAAGAGAGTTTGTAGCATATTCTCATTGTCGTCTATTTTAGTTTCTTGAAATGTTCCCTCTTTCATTTTATTTGGTGATTTGACACAATATAGTATACAATCAATTCAGGCTTTCTTTTTTGTTGACACATTCGAATCAAAATGGCTGTGCGCTCACATTCAACCGAAGCGTCATTTCTATTTGTCAAAACGAGATAACGTCCGCCATATTGTTTCGTCTTCATTTACTAAATGGGTCAATTCGCTATGCATAAAAGCCTACACAATCTGCCCTTTGACTCACACTCATCGGTCAGTTAGACTTTGGTTAGTTAGCCCTCCGTTTACTATGATAAATCAGCCGTAAATTATTTAATATATAATAAAGTTATTAAAATAGTTTTACTAGACAAAACATAATTCGAACAAGGTTGGTAACTGCTCTAAGAAAAGTACTTCTAATTTTAAATTTTAGAATTCCCTAGTATTAAGTGAAATGCGATTGTAAAAACATTTTTTATATAATTTATATAAATCATCAATTTATATATTATATTATATTATATTATAAAAAACGATGTGTCATAGATCTCGTGCTCTTATTATCTACTTACTTACTCTTATATATTTCAAAAAAGTAACACCTCGATACAGATAAGGTGTTACTAATCCACACAAACTGTTATTATTCTTCTCTTGAAAATCAATAAAACGCTACAAAGTAAAATATATGTAATAATATTAATTGAATATTGGATATTTTAATAAATAAATAAATTATGCGGAAGTGGTGTAAGTAAAAATGTATTATGTTTATACGGTATTATTACAGATATCTTAGTTTTCAGTAACATTATGTTTAAAGTTTTTTTAAATTAGTTTCTTATCGTAGTCTTTGTCTCATGTAAGAAATGTTAAATGGTTTGTATAGTTTTTAAGTATTTATTATACAAATTGTCTACGTAGCGGAAATGGCTTAAATCAGCGTAAGTTACGCGAGCGATCGCTCGCTCATTTGAACGAAACGTAAGGAGCGGTGAAAAATGGCGGCTGCTCGGGAAAATCGCTCACAATACTTCACCGCGCCGGTCGAAAAGGCTATAAAATTAGCATCCAAATAGCCCAGACCTTCACAAATAAATACAAAGTAACAAACAATCGTGTAATTCACGTCGCGCCGACTCCAAGAACTAATAATACCTACGAGTAAGCTTAAAACAAGATTGCTGCGCGGAAAAAAACATTTACTCCTGAAAATTAAATAATTATGACGTCATAATGTACTCGTATGTGGATTTTCTAAAACTTAGGTAGGTATATTACAAACAAAATCACACATACTAAAATATTTTTTATATATTTTTATTATATTTTGAATCTAGGGTTGGAAATCCTAGAGTGAAAATTTAATATAGGAATTCACTAAATTAATGAAGCTACCGAGATAAGGAACAAGATTATTTGAAAAACCTAAATCATACAAAAGAAATCGAAATCTTACGTCGATTATATGTATAGCGTTCTAACTGACACACTATAAGCTACAAATGTATAAAATTCAGTGAAAAAAGCTAAATTATAAATTATATACATGGTGTCCCAAAACACTTCGCGAAGAATTAAGAAGGGTGTTGTGTAACCTGTCAAATCTGTTAATATCAAAATGTCAAATCTGTTAAAATAAAAAAAAATGCGAAACAATATCATCCCCAAATTTATTTATTTTTTATTAACAGATGGTGTCATTCGGTTAGCGCGTGAATTCCGATGCCACGCCAATCGATATTGGCCTTGACACCGTTACACCGGACGGCGACCGTATTTAATTTACTATTTTTACGTAAAGTGTAGGTTTTTTTTTTTCTCGGTAACCATGATGATTTTTTATATAATTTCTTAACCCAACACTAGAAATTGCAGGACCAATTCGCTGCTTTTTTTTATCGATAATGGTCTTGGGAAACGGTGTATTTAATTCCGATATCTTTATCGCATTGCATTTTAGCCGCCTTTAGGAAGCGCTTATCGTGAATCGACTATTCTACACAGAATTTGTTTAAACTGTTGATAATTATTTTCTGCAATATTTCGATTTTTAGTTTTGGAAATGAATAATGAAACGATTGCATTTGTTTTATTTTTTACCTAATAATGTTTTATAGTAATAGAGTTAACGCAGTGTTTTTTCGCCCTCAAGCGGTCCGCTTCCCTAACAATTGGTGCATTGGCTATTAGGGCGTCAAATAAATTCAGAAGGAAAATCGCTGGTCGCATAACTCCCGGCCTGAAACACGTTTCTAGCTAATTATGCAAATTCCCGGCACGCAGCGTAACCATATGTGCAAATAAGTAAGAGTGTGTTTTCTCGGAATTGTAAGTTTCATACGGATTTACACAATGTTACAATAGTTTCGTTGTAAAAGTGGAGTCTTACATATGAAAAACATTTTTGAAACACTTTTGGAAATGAATAAAAACTTTTGACTCAATTTTGTCTGTTTGATTGGCGAATCCTGAGTGACTACATATTTTTAAATTTTTCAGTTTATCTTCTGGGTCAAAATGATCACAAATGTTAATGTACTAAAATACAAATCTACATTTTGCATACGAGTATAAAGATTTTTTTTACGAGGATACTAATAATTGAATAGTATATTCTTTTGTTCAAAGTATTATGATAATTTATTTCTTGGGATTACTTACAAACCAATATGAAAAAATAGCCTCTACCGACAAAAAGCATCTTCCATTAAACATTACTTTATTTGGTTATATAGCAACTTATATATTCCAATAAATATATTTTGGTTATAATATAAGGGAAAGAGTACGATAACACATTTGAGGAGTAAGAGAGTGTAAAGTCTTATGTGAGGGTGTGGGACAGTGTAGATGCCATGAAAATGACTGCCTACCATTATAGCGTGAATCTCTACGGTGTCCAGTAAGTATCCAACGTGAGATAATGCTGCCAAAGCAATTTTTGAAGGAGTGCTTATATATTGTCTGGTCAGCCCTCGTTCTGTAAGGGGAACTCGGAGGGATGCCGTTTAGGGGATATTGTCTTTCCAATGGTCGGGTAGCTAAATAACTATTGAAAGCATCTTTAGACCTGTGGTAAATAAACTGTGTATCGCAATTCAGTGAGACAGGGCCATAGGAGTTGAGTATTGCGGGCATGGGTGACCATTATGAGAATCCCGTCGTTTGCTTTGTCAATGATAGAGATTGTAAGAAAGGCTTTTGTTAATTTTTGATTTTTGACTAGGTGATGGGTTGTTCCATTGTGATGGATAGACCCTTACGTACTCTAAAACAAAATGGGTCATAAATGTAGGTGAGTGTACTATGTACCCTCCAAAGGGCACATTTTAATGAATAAACTGATAGGTAATTATTAAAATACGTTATATCATCTTTTACTATTGTTCATTATATTAACATACTGAAGGACTATTTTAAAGATGGTTGTAATATTCGCAATATTTACGAAGGCGTAGTTATACATAATATGCGCCATTGAGTTCATTCTCAGACGAGTAGGGTAACATTAAGACGATAAGATTTATGCCGCTCACAGAACAATATTTCTGTCCATGGCGAAGACATAAAATTAAACGATCAGGGCGTGTAGGACGCTCGTAGGCCACGACTGACTTATGCTGCAATGGTCGACGGATATGTCATAAGCGGCACTCCGAGGCTCTTCCACTTTCGATCTGCCGACAAATCACCGTGTAATTCCAACTCGATGCTGGATTCATTTCGATCGACAAAATGTGTAAACGGGGCCGTAGTTACAGTCAATTTTTTTTTTTAAGTTGAATATAAAGTGCAGATTGTGCTTAAACACTACAAGTATTGGACGTTTACATATAGATTGGTTTCGGTATTCAGAGGAATTAAAATATCTCGAATAACATGTACTCGAAAATATAATAAATAACGAGTGCCTATCAGTACTCAGGGCAAAAAAGGCACTTTCACCAAAAACACCAAAAACATGGAGAAACACGGATGTTGACGAAAGGGATGTATTTGTCCGTTTCAATTTCGCTTGCGATGTTCGCGCACACATCACACATTTCGTGCATAATACTAATAACAAATTGAACAATCGTGTTACATTTTTTTCTTAAACCATTTAAAGATTAAATTTAAGATTTAATTTATTTTTAGTGTCTTTTACAGAAAGCTACAACGCTGTTCCAAAGACTAACCAACCAATTTCCAACCAATTCCAACCGATTCTAGAAAGAGTATGTCTTTTTTAACTTTTTTTACAACAATAAACAATGCTACATAATATTTTATGTAGGTAATACGTAAAACGTAAATGAAAGATTATACAAAACAAAAATGTGTGTGATTTGTTTTATTTTATTCTTTAGTGACGACGAGGATATTTATGTATGTGCGTGCCTAATCTACAACGACAGTCACTGATTATAATAGGTAAGGTTATTAATTAAAGTTTTCTATAAGAATTTATACAATATAACTAACCATATTTTTTCCTTTAAGGACACCTTTATCGATTAACCACTGCATATATGTTTCATACAATTATTTTAAGATTTTTTCTTAATCTATTAAGTAATAAAGCTTTTTTTTAATAACTTTGGTTCTAAATAATAATAATGTTTTTGAATAAAAGCCGTATTAGAAGCATAACAATTTTTAAGTTTATTTGTTCACTAGATACATGACAGTTTACAGATTTTTACATAAAACCGACCGACGTTTTTTAAAGTAACGAGTGTAGCTTAAATAAATTGAATTTGTTTTGAACTATCTGCTGTAGTCGTTTGCCACTCGGTTTGTCAAACGCAATGCTCATCGATTCGAAGTTTTAAAATTAAAATGAGTGTTTAACCTGGCTTACACTGCGTTAATTTTTCTCAGTTTTCAGTGTACGGTTAAAATTGAGAGTTTTACCCGTGTTGTTTGTACACCAAAGAGTTTCAAAAATAATAATTTATATTAGGTTTTTGTGGAATTAAACTTCTTAAACGAGGGTTAAGGACATTTTTTTCTAATAAACACTTTTCTAATAAAAATCAAAAATTAAATGTTAAAAAATCCTCATTATATTTAATACAGTATATTTAATATGGCAGCCCTTGACATTAGGGTCGTAGTGATGCATCAATTCGTTTAGCAGCAAACCTATGTTAAACCGTTCGAAACATGGAAGACAATAAACCATCCGAATGAGATGTCAATGCAGAAAAGTCTATTCGAGTGCGCTTCGTGTTTGCGGTTTTCGCTAACGGCTTCGTGGAACTTTCTCCGAAGAACCGTTAATTCCAGAAACGGTAACACGATAAGTCATCAATCAAACGCTGCCTTGCTGTTTACGGTTTGTTCAGTAAGGAGTTGGGGACACAACTGACTCTATTCATAGCCATAAACAAAAAAATATCCTTAAAAATAAATTTATAAATATATAATAAATATGGCTTTTTATAAATATAAACAAACTTTTTTTAATAATTATATCGCAAATTAGGTTTATAGTTCCTATAAGTATATTACCTGCTATAGACAGATAGTTTATTTTTAAAAAAAGTTAAATGTTAATATCATAGGGAATAATATGTCATATAAGTTATAATATCACTAATATGTATATTAATTTGACGTTAAATATGTTCTTTTTTATATATGATTGTTTTATTCAAAAATAAGTAATATTGTTTCCTTTTAATTAAATCAAAAAACTTTCCTTTCAAACTATAAAAATGATAAATAAAGAAAAAAAAAATATTTTGAATCTGTACGCTCCAACGAAAACCAAAAAAAAATTTTTAAAAAAATACATTTATTAGGCAAGTAAAACAAATTCGTTGTAACAATATCCTAATAAAAAAATATAGACAGAAAGACTTCAATCGTTGTTTATTATGTGTATTTTTTTTAATTTATATATATATTTAAGATGTATAGTATATTTTTGGTATGTACCAACTGCAATTTTTTATTGTGTAAACTTTGTAAGTGCAATTTCTAGGCGGTGTTATTTTATATTTTTTTTTATTTATTTTCATACGTAAATAACAGGCCTCGATTGTATGTACTATTTGTCTTTAGACGAGATAGAAGTAAGACAGGCACGGAATAAATAACAGCGAGTGCTAGGTCACACAGAAGCGAGAGGAACTGGAAACGCTCCTAGACTGTTATGAACAGAAGAACCAGTTTCCTAAGAAACTCAGAGATAACCGTAAAGTAGCGCATAATGCCACCACAAACGTCGAAAAATAATCGCAACACAAAAGCGCTGCGCGCCTTAGAAGCGAGTCGCGCGATTTATATCGATGTCCTCCGCCCGATGCGCAGCACTATTGTTTAAATTTATTTATAATCTGGTTTCGTACGTCATGCATACATAATAGCGTCGCTAGTTCTGGTCGAATGTTTATTGGTCACGGAACGGGCATAAATATTATCGCAAACATCATTATTTTGCGGGAATGCGCGGGAATAAATAAGTTCGGATCGTTTTGCCGATGGGACGCGGCGCGCCGGCCGTGATTGATATCTCCAACGGTTGTGATGGTGGTAACTGCACCTCGGACGCTCTCTTTCCCTCCAACGTCTTCTGCGCTTGATTTACGTCCATTTTAGACGGAAAATTATTGCGTCGGCTACGGTACCACACGACGGCGAACTTCGCCCCACTTCCGAGGCGGGGACCGCTTACCATGTACGAGCATCCAACGGCCAGGCGGTCGCTAAATAGCTCTATTATAGATTCTCTTCCCACAAAAAACTATACATTAGGATATGATCTTGGGATCGCTTAAGACGTTTGACAATAAAGCCAGAGGTCGCCGGTTCGAATTCTACTATTTTTACGGCTTTATAATCACGCACCACTTGGGGGTCCGAGTATAAATTTTAACACACCAAAATCTAAAACAAAGTCGTTAATCGCCGTGCGCTGATTCTTAATAATCAAACACTGATTAATTATTTATTTTTAGTATTCAATTTTAGCAATGTTTAAGCACTATGAAATCCGCGCACAGGCGAATTAGTGTTGAGTCAATAGACCTAAAATATAAAAGCATTGTTTAACTGACAAATTTTGTCAAGTTAGTTTTTACGAAATTCGTGAATGGTTCAAGAGTAGTGTGGCAGTAAATGACTGATTATTATTCCGTTTTAGGTTTTCGAATGCATATAATATACAAAGCCTCGTGAATTTATGTTTATTTATGGTTTGAGCGAAACGAGTTGAACGTAAATCAAAGATATTCGAGTTTGTCTCCGACAGAGCGACGCGCCGCGCGCCGACGGAATGCAGTCCGTCGCGACGTCAGGTGCGGGCGAAGAACGGTCCAAAAGTAGCACAGATACTGCGATCACGACTCAGAAGTTGTCTTCGATGGGACATTAACTACTAATATCGATACTGATGACTCGCGGTGGGTCCACTTCTTCTTCGCTCGTTATAAAAAAAAACGAGTCTCTGTGTCGCCGATGCGACGAATGACGTGATACGCCATCCGTCTATATAAAGCACAAATAAGGTTTTTCAGCGTTCACAAATACATTTTCCCATTCTAATTTTAGAGGAAACTATTATGGTTTTATGTTCTGATTGTTTTATTATAATTTTATTTATGTAATATTTCCTGAAATAAAAAAATAAAACTGGGTGTTTGGGATATGAGGGCAGATTACGGAGAGTCTTACTTGGGTTCCCGACACGGTTTTAGTCGTTCACACGATGTTTCGCGAATATCACTGGATTGCTGGCGAAATGGTTTATATTTCCACTTGGCTTTTCCACGAGTACATTCTGACATTGTATTGCCTTTTGTTAATTTATTTTTATAAGGAATCCATAGGAAGTTACCATATGGGGCTAAAACATCCAGTAAAACATCGACATGGAACAGATTTTCGTGTACCCCCCTCCCTCTTCTCTCACGCACTCCTTACCTGTTTCATTTGACTAAATGTAACTCAAGCACAGAATGCCGTACTTAATAGAATTCAGGATACTTATAATAAAAAGATCCAAAGCATTGAATTATTCTATCTTAGCCGTAATCAATTTATTAAGGCTGTTTGTAATATTGTTTTGAACTATATGTCACCTTTTCATTCTGAAATTATTAAATACCTATAATACTTTGCAATGTGCGCTTCCTAACATATCGGTTTTGCATTCCTCTCTCCTACCTATACACTACTCTCACACTTCATTCACACTCACTTATCTCATAGTTATTCGAGCCTCTATCACACACACATTAGACGACTTTTTAAATGTATAACAATTACACGATAATAATCCGTTAATCAGGGAATTATACATGTAGGCCATATGTTATTTATATATGTTATTAATTGTAATCATGTTCTATGTCGCTGTTTATAATTCTTTTTAATAAATAAATTAAATTTATGAATTTGCCACGAGATTTTGAAATTAAAGCAACTGCAGTAAGAAATATAAAAAAAAACTTTGAAGATTCCTGACCATACTGGGTATCCGCGATGCGACCGTCGTGAACTCAAAGCACGGCCACTCTCATTGGGCGGAAACTTTGACGTTTCATGTCGCGCGCGAGATGCATTTTCAATGTACACATTAAATAAATGGTCCGCACATACGGGCACGCCTGAACGGTAAACCTCAGGCTCTGTCGCGCGAAAGTAACAGAAACGCAAAATGCCCGCGAGTCGGAGAGAGACGACGATACGTCAAAGATACGCCAGGAGTGGTAGGCTATAGGCTAAGAATCATCCATGACAGATTTATGGCAAACGCAGCATAGACGTGTTTGTGAAGAGAACGAATAGGCGGAAGGAAAGATTGTAGACTACTAGCCACCTATATGTATTCGGTTTGTCCGTACTGACGTTTCTATGGACATTCCGAGAACAATACGGTAATATAGTATTTCCATCAATACTTTATATAAATTATGTATTTAAATAAACTTTTATTTTTTTGTAATTTGCAAGTATACACGCTATAGTACAAGAAACGCTACTGTCATTATTTATTCGTAAATTATATAATTTAATTTAATTTATCTTCATTTGGGAAATAAAACAGTTACAAGAGAAAGAGATCGTATACAGGCAGGAATGTATGAGTGAAAGTTTCCTGAAAATTAATAAAAAACTTATACAGGTGTATTTATACTGACCTCGTATATACATTTGTCTAATAAAATTAATAATTTTTTGATATTGGTTGTTTTATAATACAAATAATCGATGTAATAAATAAGTTTAACCTTAATAATATATAAAGTATGTATATATAATTTGAGATAACAAAGTAAAATCATTATTTTGAAAGAGTGCCTAAATAAGAACACACTAGGTCTAAACAGCGGTAAAAATATAATATTAGAACTCCAAATATAACCATCTGCTATAAGACGCAGGTCACAAAAGATGGTTGAATCTTTATCATTTGTTAACTTTATCATCTTTGACATTTATTAGAAGTATTGTTGGTAATTGGTGATTGTGACCAAGCAAATTTTGAAGGCACACTAGTAACTTGTATGTTCTTGGTTAACTCATAACGATAAATAGGGTGCGTAAAAGGGACATATAGGTCTCGGAAAGGGCTGTAAATGTTTTTTTTTCAGGTTATATTTATGTTCGATATTGTCTTCGTTTTCAATCGTGGTCACGTCTATGCTTATTAACATTTTATTGAAAGTAAAATATGGAGAATTCAATGACGAAACGTCAGATTAAAACACCGCCCATAAATCACACGATCTTAACCATAATGTTGGCCCTCAAAAATTAGGTATGTAACAATTTAAAAACAATCGCGGTAGTCCATTTCGAACAGGAAAGTTTCGCTTTTATATGTGAAGTATCTGAAGTTTGTTAATATTTTTAATTTATCGTTTCGTGACTTACAATTCCTGGCATCATTTTGGTGCCTTCGTAGTATCAGTGAATGAGAGCCATCTGTTTTTGTATTTAGAAATTGCAAGATAAAACTTCAGGAAACGGTAAACTAAAAATGATGTAACAAATGCAGGCAGCGTCATTTTTAGCAGCGCATTTTGCCCAGAGATTCTTAGATACCGCCACTTTATAAATATCGACACGGCTCTCAGCCTCTATAAACTGTAATGTGTGAGGAAGAGATGTTACTTACGGCACGTTACCACTTTATTGATGGGCTTTGAGGAGAAGGTATCGAAGTTCGAAGGGAAGGAGTCAATAATTGACGACCGACGCTCGAGAGTGGTTTACCGGGTAAAGATTAACTGCTAGATAAGACGTGGTCCGTCGATGAGGGAAATTACGACGGCTATCGTGTAATGTGCAAAAGAACAAGCGATGCAGCTCGCAGCGCGTCGGCGCTAAGTGGACTGTTTTGTAATAAATTTTGAACGGAACACGCCAACAAAACGCGGCACGCACTCAAATCGGACACCTCCAAGTGCTGAATCTGATCAAAGAAACGAACCGACCATAAGTCCTCTTTAATACCTACCTACGTGCATTCTGCTGTATCCATTCATGTACCTATTTACCGACGGTTATCCAAACCTTGTAAGTTTACGATTTCACATCACAGACGGTATAGAGTGTCGCCGGTCACATTCTTCTAAACTTTGTAGCTTGACAAAAATCTTACATTAATTATAGTGATAACCACAAAAAATAACGAAAGCTAAAGCATTTTAAAACACTATCTTCATAAAATGTTGTACATTGTATTCCAGGACGGTTTCCGATGGAACAATCCACCAAATTGGTCCTGATGTTCACGGGGTACGCTGGCGAGTGTGAATGGCTGCAACGGCAACGTTGCGAGTCGAGCCTCGCTGTAATCCACTCTCTGACCGAAAAGACTAGCAATTTACACCATCACGAAAAAGAAAAATTGGGTCGAACTGTTGTCGCAATTTTTTCATATAATTTCTATAATTTTTCATATAATTTCAATTTTTCATATATACTGTTAATAGAGAGCACAAACACCCAATTAAATATCATGAGATATCACTTATTTTTAATGCCACAAATATCCGAAATCAATCGTGATTTTAGCATGGTACTTTATGAATCGATAAATGGGCATCTTAATAACAACCCCGTCATAAGTATTGTCATGCAGTGACGTAAGTAGGGTCTTGATTCGTGCACTGAAATAATCCTGATATGCCGGAAAGGAAATATCACACGCATCGGGGAGATTGCGATGCGGCACAGCGTTGTAAGAGATCTATCTCGGCTCACGTCCGGTGAAAACGCTGTCCGCTGTACTGGATTCCTCGGCCGGACCGCCCAAGAACTGTGCTACTATAATTATTATGCGCTCGTGTCGCACCAGGCGCAACGGATGCGCGACAGCGTGTCCCAGGGATCAACATATGATGGACATTTCAAGCGGTTTAACTGCAATTCAATATTTATTACGAATTTAGACTGCAGATGGAAGTTGAACGTGCTTATTTACGAGTATATAGAATAATACGTCAGCCTAGGTAGCTGAAAGAAGTGGGCGGGGGGAGAGAGAGTAATTGGCTGGTAAAATGATTTCAATCCCCATATTATTCATGCCACATAAATAAGTTTTTTAGATAAGCCTGTATGGTTGTATGAGCCTAACCTGCAAAAGTCATCTAAAATATAGGCCTCAGATAATAGAAGTATTAAGATAAGTGCATCTAGATTTTGGCAAGTTATGGCAGTTCATGGTCATGGGATAGCAGTTCTCGTACCTACTAAATTAAGTAAATGGTAGGTCTATGTAACTCTATCTATCGTAGGGCCTAAGAATAAGGAAAGAATAATTACAGCCTTAATAATGTGTCTTCGAGTTGGGTTGCATTGTCAGTTAGGGTGCATTTTGTTAGAGGCAATTCAAATGAAAATTCACACACATTTTGAATTGTGGGCCTCGTGATAAATCCACGTCGGCAGTACGAATGTTCTCGTCCAGGAACAGCGGTCTGGTTACATTGTTCCGATTTTCCTTGACAAATTGGTTTCATAGCTGTTGCATTATTAACGCAGCCATTGTAACAGAACGTGTAGCAAAGTTTTAGTGACTTGAGAAATTGTTGGGAGAGTATGGCTCCATACTGACTACACGTCAAAATCTTATGGGTATATCTGATTGTTGTAGGTATATGACATTATAAAAAAGTTTATATTTTATTCTAATTTCGATTCATAATGACAATGGATAATTTCTAACTTAACTAGCCAGTAAGAGGAAGTAAAGTAAATATCCTTAATACAATATTCACGTCTTTTTTTCTAGCTTAGCAAAACTTTAAGATATACCTGATATAAATATATATATATATATGTAAGAAATGCATACTTGGAATGTAAGAAAAGGTCGAGAGAATGGGGCCAGATCTGAGGTATAAGTCGTTCTTGCTGCTACCCGTAAAGTATGCTAACCGTAGGACGATTTTGGGACCGAAATATCCGTCAGTCAAAATACAATCACACCGTCAAAATTTCAAAATACCTAGAATTTCATTGGTTACTTCTATGATATTAGGCAATTAGAAATCAGTATATCAGTACAGGAAGAAAAATAAACACTTATTTCGGATAAACGTCCATATTCATGGACAACATTATAACTATTTAATCCCACTGTTCGTCTATCTACAGAGACAGTTTATGGCATTCCCGAAGTCCGTAGAAAGCGGAACGGCGGGTGTTCCCTTTAGCTAATTAAAGTAAGAGACGTCAGTCTAAATCATCGCCGACCAGCTAAATAATCGTCATCGTGGTTTACGCTTTCCTCTCATTAGACCGGCCAGCGCCAGAGAGTGACCGACGCCGAGAGATCGTCACGATCTCCTGAAGTACGGACTGAATAGCTTTGAGGGAGACGGCTAGAAGGAAAAAAATAGATGCACTACGCTGCCTTTTGTCGTCGGCTCGTTAAATATTTATTGAAAAGAAGATTTCACCTCATAATTTAGGGGTTTTGTAGCTGACAGTGAATAAAACTACTGCCTGTATATTTTCCGAAATTCCTACACTAAGATCGTATGGACAAATTTTAAAACTGTGAATATTTAAGAAACAGATATTAGTGGTAGACTAGTGGTTAAGACAGACAACAGTGGTAGTCTAGTGGTTAAGGCGTTCGGCTATTGGCCCAAAGGTCGCAGGTTCGATTTCGCACATGGTCATACCATTTTTAACGCTTCATTACCACCATCTCCCCTGACTCTAGTACAGGCATATTTGGCCTAGGTGAGTAGGGCTCAAAATAATTGTATATGACCTAGGTCATAGCAATTATTTTTTTTAAAAAAAAAAGATATACCTACCCGTATTACTAAAACTACCCTTTTATAAAAACACTAGCTTTGTGCAAAGATTAATATCCCACCTGCCCACACCACTTGAGTAGGTATTGAAAACTGTTAGCACTCCAAAATGTTTCACATATAACGCTGGATTCTCAACCTTTTTATACTTTGTAAGTAAGCTTTAAAAAAAAAAAACATGCGTTGGATTGTATTTTTATTGACTAATAAAATGAATCAAACTGTTTTATAAAATATTATTTTAGTTTTACCAATTATGGTATAGTTATGTTTTTTTTTTTTGTTACAGTTACCTACTTATTTTCTAAACCTGTTGATTTCTTATATAAATAAATAATCATTAAGCTGATGCTACTAGTTATCAAACGTGTGAGTACAATGCTTTAACTCCTAGATTTAGACGTGCATTATCACAATGCATCTCAACTTGTGATGAAGCAAACTTGGGTCGTCTTTACTCCGATCGTCATATTGCATAGCAGTTATAATAACCGGTTAGGATCGCCAGCGACGTTGTCCGCACGTGTACCCACCCACCAATACTAACGCAGTTACTCCCTCCGTGGCGTTTTCACTACTCGCCTCGGCCGCCATTTAACTTGTAACCAACTTGGGAAATCTATTGAATTCGTCCGCTGACAGACTTCACTGGATAACGCCTACTTTATGATCGTAAACCAAGAAAGCGACTTAATAATAATTAGATCGTAAAGATTACAGTATATTGATAGACTTCAAGTTATTTATTTGTTATACAATACTAGGATATAAACAATACGATCGTGTACAATAATCATACTTGTGAATGGTTAAGGACATAAATAAGCAATTTAAGAAGTTGCGTACATTTAGGCTAATGGAGATAAAACGGATTAAAGATAGTTTAGACAAGTACCTATGCTGGGCGTTTCAGAGCTCCGTAGCTCTCACCTGAAGTACCTACCCTTAGATTTATTTACTGAGTGACGTAGTGAGGATATAGGATTAAGTATAAGTTATATTAATACCAATAAAAACGTCTGTAATCGATAAAAAATATTTAAGCAAAATATCAAATAATATTTTACGCAATGATTATCGAAATTATAGCTTATTTTTTGAATAAATATATGCAAAAATAAATAAATATTAACTGCCCCCTGAAAGCATTTATAGTAAGACAGGTTTTCAGGGTTAACCTTGCAAAAGACTACTAGCAGGTCAGACACACAGACTAAGGATTCAGCTCTAACGCTCACTCCTCCCTTACATGGGAAAAAGTACAGTAAAAACAATTCACTGATTTTTTATATTTTAATATCTACTAAAACATTTTGTTTCTCTTCCTTAACGGAAAGCGATAAATAATGTTCAGAAACGCTACTATAAGAAAATCGTTGGCGAAAATAGTTTAAACACATTTATTAGCCTGACATCTGTAATTTCATTTTCATAAAATTTTTAGGCTAAAATTATAAAACGCAAATGGATGTTTTTAGGATCGTTAATTAATAATTCGCTGATCTAGAAATTTAGATACTTTCGAGATTGTAGAATTCATATATTCATATAACATTCACAACGACGCCCCAGTTAAGGAATCGTATCTTATAATCTTAGCACAACTGATATTTTCGCCAGCGCAGTCTTGTGGCGACGGCTAGTCTGTTGCGGACAGTTTGTCACGGCATTTAAGTGGAAACCGGAGCAGTGCAGCTGCAGGCGACCTCTCCCTCTTTCGGAAGCAGCAAATATTACTGACGCTTGAATTCTTTGACAGTGCACGAATCTTAATCTCCAGAATGCTAATTTTCATGCGCATTTGATAGAAGAAAAAGCATAATTTTATTTACTTATATATTTGTATAATATTAATTATAACAAAAACCTAAAAATACCTGAAATATTTCATTCTTCAGCCAGAATTCTTAGGTTGGGTTTGGTGCGGTTCGATTTATAAGATCAACTTATCAAATAATAACCGGTTTAAATTTGAAAATTTAAGTAATTAGCATCATTATTCTAAACTAGGGATGCCAAGATTTCATATAATTAGATCTATTTAACTTTACATTCATAAACAAAAAACAATTTATTACATTTTTATATTAAATAACTTCTAATATGTGACTGAATAAAAATCAAATATATTACATTTCTGCACCGCACTGGTGATCCCTGCCCCTTAACTAGACAATAGTCTGTACTAAAGAAGGCAGTTCTGTTTTGTTTTAAAAAAAAGGGGATGATTAAAGTTACTTATTTTAGGTTAGGTTAGAGATATTTATTTGCTAAAATGACACCCGATGCCATAATTTTATCACATAAGCATTTCATATATTTTTTATTTATTTCCTTTATAAGTATATTTTTTTAGAGTTTTTAATTTTGTTTAAGATTGTTTGAATAGTTACACGCATCTGGCTGTTAGCATAGAAGTTAATTATATTTAAGAATGAAAATTCACGTTTGCCATCATTTATTTGATAGTAACTAAATTATGCTTTAAGTTCAGCGCGTTACGACACAACTAATAGTAACAAGTCACACACTAATGTCCTGATCAGGATCACATGTTATGACCCTGACCTATCACATCAAAAACTCCACATTCAGATAGTGCCTGAAAGATGTGAAAATAGTCTAAAGATGGCATTGTCGTTTACGAGTACATATGTAAACTCTATAAATGTACGGTTTGAATATTCATAATTTATAATATTAATAAGTATTACAATTGCTTCTCATACAATTGCGTTTGGCTGTAAAATCAGGTTTTAGTTTCATAATACACATAAATGACGTAATTATTAATCAAATTCTTTTTCTTACCTCCCAACTGTACAATGCCCCTCCGCTTTGCTCCGTGTATCACAGCTAGAATACCAGCCGAGAGTTATCAGGTCACTCGGTCTGGTTGCTGATAGAGTTTGCTGACCAGAAATGCACGCTTTGTCGATTTCGTGCTTTCCACAATACGTAGGTATCTACAATGATAACCTTATAATCGAAGAATATCGCTAACACGTAACAGCGCCGAGAATTAGAACGGTATAAAAGCTTTTAAAAAAATTGTTAAGCAATCTAAGAACAAATATAAACTTATAATTTTGCGGAACTGTTACATACCGGATATACAAGAATTTTAGATATCGACGTCCCGAATATTTAAGCCCTAAATCATGGACTGCAGGTGAGTGTGTGAGACATAGCTAAAGCATTTGACAATGTCGATTTGAGTTTATAATTTCCAAAAAATTGGATGTTTATATTTAAAAGTGGTCGATATCCTCCCCTTATGGTCGAATTCGATTTCCCAGGGGTCGAAATAAACGGAAACTGATTTTGGGGGTCGACGAGGTCTAAAAATCGACCCATATTAATCAACACAAGTTCCGATTTGAAACGTTCAAGATACTGTGTAAGTCGTGTTACGTGTACCAACTTGTTATAAGAATGACTAATATTTTAGTAGAAAGTATCATTGTTGTACTTTTAAAAAACTCAACAACATAAACGATAAATAACGAAAGACAAAAACTCAACGCCAATACGCCGTTATCATAGTGAAAGGCGTATCGAAAGATAAGAATCTCCGTTAAGAGACGCAGCGAAATCACGACTCGAGTAATTAGATTAGGCGAGCGGGCGGAATCATTTCGGATGCAGTGCTGCGGCGCGGATTGCGAGAAAAGATCGTATCGGGGCTTGCGGTGAATTGCACTGCAGTTATTGTTCCAACCTTTCGCGTTGTAAACTTTGAATCGACTTGTGTTTTGCCATTTCAGCTATAATGGGTACAATGCGCCGAAGAAAGGGTAAAAAAGCCGTACAAATCGTTACACGATATACTAAATTCATCGGTTGCGTAAAGAAATCTAGCTGCTAAATTGTTAAACGCACCTTTTAAATATGCCAAATAGAGTTTTAAGTACTAATACTTTTGGCGAAAGCAAGATCATGTGGAATATGCTACACCATTCTAATTTAAAATACCACATTAATGCTTACTTTTCCTACTTAACATGGGTTTGATTGGTTTGATAACAGGTTAGACGATTTTATTATTTTTTGTATGATTCCTGCCAGGTCTGAGACAACCCTAAATTTAAGCAAGACATATTGTAGCAAATACTCCAAATATTCCTTGTTTTTTTTTTATTAAAAATAAAATATAGATAATTCTTGTTTTTAGTCACGTCAAATGTCGTTTTTCCAATAAATTTAAATATAGAAAGACGCATACTTTTGATTATTATAGGTAAAATAAATATGTATTGAGATTGCGAGATCGCTCAGTGCCGTCGCATACCACAATTTCAGAAATATTTTTTTTCTCATGCCCCAAAAGTCTGATGAAATAATTTGTGGGGCTTTTACCAAACCGCCAGTAACGCCAATTCGAATTCGTACAATTCAACGGAAAGATAATTCGTGTTTCGTGCCAATCCGACGGTTAATTTATATACCCTTAACGTCACTTTTAATTTTAATGCGGCTGTTGCTAACGAGTCCTTTAAAAATTTGTAATAGACATATTAGAGTTGCCATAAATAACAAAAAAAGTAAAGTGGGCCGTACAAAACCAAATTAATTTTGAATATCCATTTTGCAATCTTAAATATATATATTTTAAAACAAATAAATTAATAAACACACTAACTCTGATATAAATTCATATCTTATCACCGCTTTTAAAAATATATCATAATAATAATGATAATTCATTTATTGGTCTTTAAATTATAAAACTCTAGCTAACTAGGCAGCGCCCGTACTAAGGTAGGCTTTATTTGTTATATATTATTAAATGTTTCAGGTCGAAAAACGAACAATTATATTACTTTTGATTTAAAACTCACACACACTAGAATACATAGTTTGAAATTATGGTATAATAATATAGAAATAATACAAATACATACATACACAACAATAGTATTTAACAATATATATATATAAAACCGAATACATATAAAACTTATATATAGCGAAGATTATGAACCTCAATTTTCGGTTGAATTTTCACCCAATATAAGGTAATATGTCTTCGTTAAGGTTTTTCGTTAGGTTTCATATTATTTATTATCAACGCACTGAAAATAATCTAAACCTAATGTTAAAATATACATAATTTTTGGCATAAATAATCACAAGTCACATACACGCATTTCCTGTGATATTTTGATGTCAATTAATTCTCCGATGTAAAGATATATTAATCGTTAATTTTAAACAATTGTTAAATAATAAAATTACTTCCTTTTCAGTCATAGCTGGCAATACATTTGTCTCGCAAAAATAGTATAATAAGGTTGGAAAAAGTAACGGACAGCGGGATCCTGCAACACATTAGCGTCCTATCGAACGATTGTCATTTGCAATTCCAACTTTTGACGTGCAATTTTAATCGACTATCGAAGTGTTCTGCAATGAGTATCGTACTGACACTTATAGGAACGACACATATTCGCGTTACGCGAATATTATCTACCTACCGAATGTAATGCACTGATTTGGCGAATAGTAAAAGTCTGTTTGTGAATTAAAAGTAAATTTTATTGTTTTTATATTGACTTGCATGTGCCTAAATAACGCGGTGGACACACATTAGGGAAAAAATTAAATGGGTTTGATTTATAATAAACGAAGATCGATGGGTAAGATGTAATATATCCAGTGAACGATTGATATTTTCAAAAATAACACTCAAATAGGTTGGAGAAGTCCACAAGGAATTTGATTAAATAAAAAATACATCCAGAAGGCTCTTATGAAAAAATCAAGGAGAAAAATATTAGGTTGTTAAATCGTAGTTTATTCTTTAGTAGCATTACAAAATCTCTACTTAAACCCCCTCCCCCCTACTATCTTTGTGAGCTCCTCCGGAGGGTTGTTCAAGGCACCTTGGTTCGCGTAAATAAATGTCGTTAATATACACCGTGTCCCAGGACCATTCCCGATAAAAAAAGACCCAATTAATTGGTCCAGCGGTTTCAAGTATTATTTGTGAAGACCATATATCAAACAATCATCAAACTAGTAAAGTAATAACATTAAATAGTTATTGTTATCCGTTTGCCAGCTGATCGTGCGCTCGTAACGCGTAGGCCGTTAACCGCACTCCGTCAATTTACACGAGAGATTTAGTAAAAATAATAAATTGGCGACAAATTCATTTTTTTTTTATATATATATATATTTAATCGTAATAGAGAACATAAACACCCCCTTAAGTCTGGGACAATATCTGCCAGTGCTTTAATAAGTTACATAAATCGTTTACGGCCGTGCGTCGCGTCGCGACGTTGGCGCATTTAGACGCAAGCATAACAAAATGAACGTATTTATGCGATCACGTCACAGTTTTATTGGCAATAATTTAGCGTGCGAGATTTGTCTCGAGGGACGCTGAGTCGCTCCGGATGGAGAAGGGTAGCACCCCTTCCACCCCCCTCAACAACCCTCCGGGTACGACACGTCACTCAGGGCTAAAAAGAGAGTATCACGATAGCACTACTTATTCTTCTCTGGTACAGGCGTAGGTAAATCTCAATCTCGCCTACTAGCCGCCAGTATTGTCACAAGAAAATAATACAAGCGAAATATGATAGAAACTATCACTTCATGCAGCAAGAATATAATAAAATAATTGAATATGCAGTGCAAAAAATACGTAAATAATTGAATATGCAGTGCAAAAATTACGTAAATGATAGGATTTGGAAAAACTCTAGTTTTGAATGCCGACGGATATTAAACAAAACCAGCCATCTTAAATCCTGAATACCTAAGCATACATCTTCAAATCACGCAACATCAAATTATTGGTTGTCGTTTCCTGACTATTCTTTCCCTCTCTCACAAGCCTATTTGTATGTTCAAAAAAACAAAATAAGCCGTAAAAATAGAAATTTGTGAATAGAGTGAGAATTAAATAGACGTGAATAGGTATTAAATAACGTCCTTTACTCCACTTAAACGCTGCAGATGCCATCTGCGCCGCCTCTGCTAAGAAAGTTCCATACGCCGGAGAAACCCTGGGCGCGTGGTCACCCGATGCCTCGAGGCCCGCCGAAAGAGTTGGCAAACTAAAGAGTAAAGAGAGAGGTCAGGGGTCAGGGACGCGCGCGCGGGACCACGCATCTTGTCCTCGGCACGTTGTAGCTACACTCGTCCGTAGTTCTCGGCGAAATTTGCTATTTAGCTAAATTTCTTTTTTTGTCCTTAGAAATTAGAATGTATATAGATTTTTGAAAAGCCTTTTTTATAATAAAGCTACTAGAGGAGAGCTTATGGATTTTCTTTGATATTCCGTCTCGTAAGAAAAGGTGCACAGTCGAGATTTGCTAAGGAAATAAATAATTAGTATTATTTTATTCTTATAATTTTAGTTTAGTATTACGTTTTATTTTTTCGAAAAGTACATTTTATGTACATTAGGAAAGACCAAGATCTATTTTTCTAACACAAAGAATAAACAAAATCATTTTTTTTTTTCAATAATTTGAATAATTGAGACAAAAAATCACAAAATCAAACCCCAACGATTTTCATTAAAACTATAAGATGTTAGATTTAAGAGAAAGCCTTTTAGGTTATTTTTTTACAATTGATGGCGATAATGGTGATAAAAAACCTTATTTAGACACCCGAAATTCCAACGGTTTCGTTGCGTATTACTGTTACGGAACCCTAAACGTTAGCCTAATAATGTAATTAAATTACTTCAATTTTAATTTTATGTAACTAATTTTATGGGCAGCTGAATCAACGATAACATAAAAATGTAATATTTTATGTATTCGAGTATAGGATATCGCTACAAATAAATCAGGCATTAAGAATGCTTCAAATCATTTTAATGAGTTTGTTTTGATAGATTTATATTCATGACCTCACTGCAAAACGACTCTTCATGTGACCAAATTATAATCAGTAAATTATGTTAGCCTAATAAAATATGAAGATAGCGGCAAGTCAATAATATTAAAACGGCAGAATCATACGATCAGTACTAAAAGAAGTTTCACATATCCTTATAGTATAGATAATAGATAGCTAGTCAGATACACTAAAGAGAGAGGGGAGATTTGCAGAAATAGAGAAATATATGCGGAAACAAAGAAATATATGCGTGAGGAAAATTTTGTAAACGAACTCTACCTACTTAGCTAAGCCATCTCTTTTTTATTTACTTTCATCCTGTTCATGCGATGACACATATAGTATGTTTTGTCATGTTTGCGTTATATTTTTCATTTACTAAATATTGAATAATTAATGTAAATTAAAGTTATTGTGCGCAATTAGGTAAATAAAGCATTAAATTGATATTTAAATGGATTTTAAAGTATTAGGCCATTTCCCTTTATGCTTTATGACTTACATAAGAGTGCATTCTGTTTCCAAATGTAGTTTTCAATTTAAGAATGTCGAGATCTTTATTAATAATTGTAAATTGTGAATAATATTCTGAGTCTCAATATTTTTCTGTTTAGGAAGGATCAGGTTCATAAAGAAAATCTATTTGAATCAAGCAGCCCTAGCTCCGTGTAAAGATCTTTAGAAGATGAGCGATACAGCTTATTTGCGATCGTTTAAAAAAATGCTTTCTGTCCTGACCGTTTACTCAACGAATGATCTAGTAACGGACCTTGCCCTCAATTTTCAACACAAATTAACACTGACATCCGTTAATGAACTGATATGAACTGATTTTACATCATTGACATATATTATTACGAGGCATAAAATCGGGCCGAGTGTATTGCCTTGAGGAACGCCAAAGCTTATTTCGCGTTCTTTGCTAATATGATTACATATTTTTACGAATTGCGTACCTTTTGAAAGGTAGTTTTAAACCAATCTACCGGTATGCCTCCTATATCTATATCGGATAGGTTTTTACTAGTTTGTGAACTAGATACTGTATCAAAAACTTTTGCCAAATCCAGCAACACAGAAATGCATTTGGAGCCTTTGTCTAGATTACCAAAAATGGTAACAATTTGCTTTGCTATAACATCCTGTATTCCTACATCCGGGCGAAAACCGTAGGCTGTAAATGTATGTATGTCGATATTATGACTAGTTTGTAAATAATATAATGTTTATATACATAATCAATGAGTTATTGAAACTCAGAAATGGTATTATGCGAACCAGTTCGCAGTCTGTCATCTTAAAAATAATTTATTGGAAACTCATAATATTTTTCGTTTAGTAAATGATTAGGAACGCTGGGCGGCGCGGCGGACGCTTGCCACAAATTATAGTTTCCTTGGAAGATCGCTATTGACACTAATCGGCCCCGATAGTTAAAGCATTCCGAAAATAGCTTGCGATTTCCGGCCCACGATTTTTAACGCGATGACGCCCATTTCGAAATTTATCATCGATAAATCATCGCAAAGGTGACGCGGTACCCCAGCGGCTATAGTTAGTTCCGGAAAACAAAGTGCGTCACCTGATTATTTTAATGCACCGTTGTTTGCATAGAATTCGCACAAGACTTGGCTTACAAAAACACTCGAATGCATTTAAACCTACATGGGTTGAAACACTGATTGAAATTGGCAAACATAATTGGTTAAATGGTTTTCGTTTTTAAATTTGTTAATAAAAAAAACATTATTTATATACACCGTGTCCTAAGAATATTCTCGATTAAAAGTCTAGTTAATTAGTTATATAATTTTCATACCGTCACAGAACGGACTCACCTAGTGTTAACGGTATAGAAACCCCTTTTGTATGTTATATACATATACTGTAATATATTACATTTTGTTTATGGTTTAATGTGCTTCTGCACTTACTGTTTAATAAAAAAAGAATTGATTTCAAGCGTGATTTGTTTTAACGTCATATCAAAATTCATCATGGTTTCAGAGAAAAAAAATGTAATCTTCACTTGATAATACTACATCGTTCTTCTCATAAGTTCAAACGAAAGAGACAAATACATAAAGGGATTTACACGAGCACATTGATAAAAATAATAAATTTGAGCATGAATTATTATCACAATGTTTTATACAATTTCTTAAGTTTCCAGAAATTGTCTTGGGACAGCCTGTATAATCACGATTTTTGGAAAAAGCAGCAGGTCGTGATTTATTCTACGTACATATTTATGTTGTTCTTGAAGATGACGCACATCGTTCTAACTCCGCAATACATGCTGAATGTGTAACGGATGAGATCTCCCCAAAACATTCATATAATAATATATCTTAGGTCATCATAAACATAAACATAAACATAAACATTCTATGCGACAACATTATATATATATATACATATATATATAATTGTATAATTGAGTTGTAAAGTTATTTGACTTATATTAGATGATTGTTATTGAATAGCGCCAAATCGCCTGAAAAGATAAATGACACAATCTTTGACAATATTGAAAATTTTTTTGAATATTTTTTTAAGTTTTTGATAAAGTGCTGGATAGCATAATATTTATAAAGGTTCTAAAGAGGTCCTGTACTTGAGAGCGCAGGATGTCGGTTTAAACCCAGCGCTGTAAAATATTGTCCTCTTTAGTGTAAAATATTGTCAAATATTATGTAACCATCTAAATATTTTATTAATATTTTCTTACAAATATACATTTTCACATTTCTCTATGGGTTTGACGGTTTGACATTCTTAGTTGTAGCACAATATAACACTGCCTTCCTTAGTACAGACATAGTCTAGTAAAGAAGGCAGGGCACAAAATGTAGCAGTGCTTATCGCTCCCTGTGCATTTATTATATTCATTTGTAACTGTGATTTCTACTACTACAATTCTATTTCTTTGTCAAATTAATTATGTACAATAAATAAATAAATATACATACCTAGCGATAAAAATATATCGGTCTTATGTATCTCAACTATTGTAGATTATAAATAAGTAACGAAAAAGATTCTAGAGCTGCCGGTTCAAATTGCTTTAAATTTTTTGGTGCTTGTTACATTTATGAAATATTAATAAAAAAAGATAAATGTAATGTTTTTTATTCATTTTAATGACCAAAAATAGTACATTTTTATAACTGATTGTGTTTAATTTATATCAATTTTGCTATAACAGGCATTTTAAATGTTTAAGTTGCTATTTTTATTATTAAAATTATTGAAGAATCATTTCGAAATCAAATTAGTTCATTATTCATTATGATTGGTTGCTTGGTTATTTAATTTAACAATAAATATTGGAGACCTTAATGATCGATGAACGCGGACAGAATAGAGAATGGTCTCATGATCAACCCTGTCTGATTTATTGCTAATGCGAACGATTAAATTTATGTCGGACCTGCGGTAATGTGGAATTAATGCTCTCGTGCGCAACCCGATCGAGGCATCTTTCTCAGATGAGCTCGCCTCAAAATCTAATCACATTCGATCTCGTTCGTTTTTGGTCTTTTTGTAAAATAAAAAAAAAACCCGCCCGAGGAGTCGTGCTGTCAAACGTACGATACCCGCCGCCATCTTGGCATATTTATGGGACGGCAGCGAACGTCGAGAGAAGAACGCATCCAGCGGACGGAAAAAAAATAAACTTCAGTCACCTCAACAGGTAGATAAACAATAAATTAAACTTATGCTCGTGGCACTTATTATGAGTGGACATAAGTTTCAATGATATAATGTCCATAAATTCATTACAATGTGACATCGGCATTCGGACGCATAACGTGAAAAGGTGCTGTCGGCAATGAATTCACATCATTTCATCTCTTTCATTAGATTCCTACTTGTGACTGGTGTAAACCCTTAACTAAATTACGCATTAATAAAAAGTTATTCGAACATTCTAAACCCTGATGAAGATGACTTTAGTATCACCCAAGGCAATATTTTGTATGAGCGATGCGATCATAGGTGCATTTATATTAATGGATAGAAATCTTGGTTGTCTATTTCGACTAGTATTAGTATTAGAATAATATTTCTTAAAATAAAAATCTTATAACCAATTGTACGATCACATTTGGCTAAATTAAGTAAAGCTAAAAATGTTTGCATATGCTCTAGGTGATAGCATTATAAATAAATGAAAAATAACAGCTAGTATGGAATTCACCGTGTCCCCAGACCATTCCCGATAAAAAATCCAACTAATTGGCCCTGAGATTTCAAACATGACTTGTATTGACGTCATATCAAAATTTATCGTGGTTTCTGAGAAAAAAAAATGTAAAATTTACGTGATAATAATAAGCTGTTTGTTCCCATACGTTCGTTTGGTGATGAATTATTTCCACATTTTTTAATATAATTTCTTACTCTTATAAGGGGTTATAAACAACCCCGGTTAAGTATATCCTGTATATTTTATTAGTATATAGTAAAATATGAAATTTTCTTTCAATGCGCAATGTGGCGAAACCTCACTATCCCACAAAAATAATATTATATAAGCTAAAATTATAAAATTGTAGGAGAAATATCGCTTTATAAGTTGTTTAAAATGTGCACTATGGCGGAGATATTTGCAAAAAACCTTTTTTGTACCACAGAAATACCTCATGGGTTAGGACTATTAATCCCACCAATTTCCAAAACTTTTTACGATTAATACTTACTACAGGCTACTAACTATATATAATACTAACTATATTACATAAGACTGTCGGACGACGCTTGCGTCTGGTCGATGCAATTTTGCATTCGCCTTCTATTTGAGGAATGCTATTTGATGCAGCGAAGTGACGTGAGTGATAATCCTAATAGGCTTGGTCAGATTGCATTGGCGGATGGGTCGCATTATCTGCATTGCCGTCTGCTACTCTGACCTCGATTCTAATGGTATAAGGTAGGAATGCTGGTGACAATAAAAATGATCAGACGCAAGACTGGATGCCGCTTTGAAACGATAAGAAATAGAATAAGAAAAAAATAGTCTAAGAAATTATAGTTAATAGTTAAAAGCAATGCACGAACTCCAAAATGGGAGTGGCATAATTGTATGCTATTTTATGGAGTGGAGTGACAAGCGTACGCAGATGAGATAGAAATATTGCAGTAACAAAATCAAGTGGTTCAATATTTGCCAGAGACCTTAAGATTTTTATGAAGAAACTGCATAGAATATTTTAATAACCCTTTTATTTTTCATGTAATTTACTAATATCTATTTATTCTATAATAACGTCTGTTACTAAATTGTATTGGAAGACAGCCATACGGCTGCAACACTTAGGCAAACTTTTTGAATGATTTAGGGTTTTTGTGTGTCTGTCTTGTTACTTAACTTAATCGACAGTGCTGAGAAAGGCGCCGTTGAATATTCTCAGTGGTGAAAGATGACCTGGCCGTATTTGACGCTCTGGAGATTCTAACCCGGGACCTCTGGATTTTAGAAGCAGGCGCTTATACCTCTGCGCCACCAAGCCGTTGATAATAACGACTGTTAATAAAAAATAATTAGAGTCTAAAAATATATAGTTTAAATCCAACCTCAAATCGCTTTTCAAATTCCTAATAACTTTGAAGGACGTCAACTTGATAGTTATAAAACACCGTTTTTACGGGCTGTGCTAGGTTGCTGCAACCTATTAGTAAATGATTAGATCATAGTAAGCAACATTCAAATTTTGAGGTTAGCTAAGCAAATTTGACTCACCAACAGTAGTTATTATTTACAAGTAGAATATCTTGATCAAACAGCTAAATAACTAAGTCGGGTGTAATGAAATAAAATATAACTTCCTCGGAAGCAATTTAAATTGCAAGTGATCTTGGAGTCTCTTTGCGGGGATGGTCGGACATTCCCGACACGCGCATCTAAATCGACGACATTATAAATTACGGCTGATGGAGATTAGAAGAACTGGCTCACGCGCCGCTGTCCGGCGACTTTGGTCCGGCGACTGCGGAGACGCGAGACGCAGCCTCTCACCGGCGTCTAGCAAGCTCAAGCTATTTGCCGCATACAAGTATTTGTTTTAGCCAGGCCGTGCTAACATTAGACCACAACCACATAATGCTTAAATGTAAAAATTGAAGTGACGATTGAAATCGCTACATGAGTACGTATAGACACATTTTTTTAAATAGCAGTCAATTGTTAGTAAGCGGTATTTTTTTTATTTATTTTCCATGAGTAATCTAAAACATTGGAATAGCCTTATATTTTTAAAAATAATATATTTACATATACATTTCATTACAACATTTTATTTTACATATTTAAATTATCTACACAATAAACTAATTTAAAAAGCATTTAATGCAATATATAAATTTACTTTACTATATAGTTTATTTTAGAGAAACACCTTTTTTCCATATTATAATGTAATAAAAACCTATTTTAAACTTATTTTTTCCAAAATCGAGTGTCACTCAGTTCGCTATATTTATAAAAGCTATTCCTAAGTAACTAAATTGTCCACGTTTATTGGAAATATTTGGGCTATACGCCCGTAAGATTACATCATTACAGCGAATTACAAGATTACAGCGGAGTCCATCGCGGCTTTCATGTGCAGAAATGCATAACCTATGTGCTACGAGACAGCATACACTCATTCGAGCAATGAAACTGCTCAACAAGTATATAAAACCATCCTAAACTGACGTGTTTTATAGTCCACTCTCATCAATTAGGTTACTCCTGCGGGGCTTGGAGTAAACAGAACACTAAATAAGGTAGCTAGGCAAAAGGGTAAAAGGGCTAAAACATGTAACAGACCTTATTAAAAAAAACAGGCCGCCAAGGAGTTGAATGGACGATTAGATTTTGTTCGGAAAAAACTTAATAATTAATCAGTATATATTGTCTATGATAAATAGTTTTAATTTCAATAAAACTATTAAGCCTTAGAATATACGTATTATGGTTGGTAACGCTGTCACTTAACCGGTTTTAGTAACGACGCTACATTGATTTATTAACAATAATTAAACGTTATTAGGTACGGTACCAGATTTGTTGTTATAGTTGAATACTTAATGGGTTATTTTTTACATAGGGAGTACTTTCAGTAATAAAAGTGCATATTTAGTTCATAATTACTATTCAAACAAAACGAATTACACCACACAACCATAAGTTATCGCCACACATCTTAACCGCTTCTTACGAGCAATCGTCAACGATCAATTCTTGTACGATTATTTGGTTTTCAATCTCGTCTGGATGCCACTGAAATAACTATAAAGATTTTTTTTTTTTAAATACGAAATATTGCCAATTCAATTCTTATGTGTCTCTCAATAACAGTCGTGTGACATTAATGACAATTAAATATTTGCCGTAAATGCGAGTAAACCTTATTAGACTAATTTGAGGTATGAGATACGGGAAATATCACAAAATTGTTATAATTTGTTATAAATTGTTATAAGTGCATAACCAGATGCGATAAATTTGTTTAGAAATTTCCTTTGTTTTCTGTTTTCTTTATTAGATGTAAATTAATATGCACATATTTTATATTGCCGCTACCTAATCATCAGCATAGATCATAATCTATGAGCCCCAGAGGGCTCATAGATTTCCGGGTTCCATGTAAACATTGTGAGACATTCCATCTGTCACATTTGAGAACGAATTATGCACAGAATTCATATATACATCGAGCATATAAGCTTTACATGTTAAGTGACATCGATATATTCAACACTACCTTCCCGGAATTCAAGATTATGTCCACTCTAGCTCTAACCCTAGAGTAGTATATGTATATGTAAAATCTATTATTTTAAAGAGTTATGCTGTATTTTGTATTATGGCACTTATGTAAATTCCCTCTTACATCCTAATCCCAACCTCGTTCCTGGATGTATTTTTTCTACTTTTTTAAGTTTGGAGGAAACTCGCATTGTCTTTATGTTTTGTTTGTTTTTTATTGTAGCTTTATTTTTGTATCAGCTGTTGTTTCCTGAAATAAATAAATAAATCATCATCGTCGTCTCATCATCATCGCCATTATTATTATTATTTATTTATTTATTTATTTGTCAGCTTTAGTTTGTACTGTGCTTAATTCATCTGGCATTATTGCGCGGCCAACGGTAGTTACTAAGTGCCCGAGATAATCAGACGCCGAGTTTCCAAGGGCGTAAGAGGCTTCCAAGAAAGCTTCTGGTATCGGATACGAAGGCAGCAGCGGCCGCGGCGTGTCTCCGCCGTATCGCTGCGGGACGATCGGCGGGTCGCTTCTCGGACGAACGCTCCCGCGAGCGATACGCCCTGCTCGTCTGCGCCTGCGCGTCGCTCTTCGCTCTGCGTCTTTGTCTTCGGAGATCCTCGCGAGGATTAAACACCATTTCTAACTCTAATTATTGGCATGTACCCAAGCACGCGGTAAAGAATTCGTGAGGGCAAACGCAAAGATAAAATATTATTGGTGTATTTATTAACATACTTATGTCTCATTTAATGTCTGATTGAAAAAAAAATAAAGCGCGCTATTTTTATAAATACCTAATTACATAGTCAATAGACTGCCCACATCCGGCATACCCCTCAGAGTTCCGTCTTATCACACTCGAAACCTAAATTTATGACACATCTAAATAAAAAAAAAATCTTCCAAATATTGACACACACAAACACCCTTCTGTATATACACTACAATACCACCTAAATAAAAAAACCTTTCGATATAAAAATAAAAAAATACATTAAAAAAATATTCCAAACAAAAATATTAAACGGCGCCACTGTCGGACGCGCGAACTCCGAACTGGAGGCGGATTAAAAAACGTGCTATTTCAAGAGAGTGCAGATGAGATAAAAGATTTACTCTCAAGGACCTACAATTCTTCTATTCTATAAAGAAAACACAAGAAATATGACGAAAACGTATTTTGTACCTGTTCTTAATCTTTGTCAATTTTAGATAAATGGTACATATGCATTTTTATACCTATTTTAGTTGCCTTTTTATTTTTTGCGCAGTTTGATTTTTGTTTAATTCCTCTCCATATTAATTAAACTTTTTCTCCCTCACTCTTCTTTTTCACTCTCTTTGTTATATTGTCAACTAAGGACGTGAAATAAAATAAATTCTTTTTTGAAAAGTAGATAAGTATCTATTAAATTAAAATATGAAATATAAATTAAAAACTAGTTTTTCTAAAACTTGATTGATAGGTAGGTCTTAATAATGTTTACCAGAATACCTACATAAAAATGGTAAAAAAAAATATTTTTATTTATTTTTTTTCAAACTCAAAACAGCTACATTTAAATATTTTTTCAGTAAAACATTAATAGAGACAGTAATACAAATATGCATTTATATATTTGAAGACACACTGCATTTCAATTGTTTGTCTTTAATATTAGAAATTCAAAATGCATATGTTTTAATACAAATAAAATCTCAATTTGTTTTAAATCACACCTAACTATATTGAAACAAACGTTTAATTAAATTTGGTGCAAACTAAAACGTGACTGCAGGGCAACTAAAACGTGACTAAAGGTCAACTAAAATATGACTTCAGGTCAACTAAAACGTGTTCAGTCAGTTGTTGAAATCTTATTATATGTTTTTATATCTTATTACATATTTTATTTTGAAATCACAATTTACACAAATTCACCAATAACATTGAACCCAGCTAAGAAGAAGGAATATATACCTCTAAAGTATATGTAATATTAAATAATAATAATAATAAATAATCTATATAAACAAAATTTAGGATTGTATTTAGAGATTTAATAATAAAAAATAAACATTAATTTATTGTTTTAATATTATTTACACATAAGCAATGTTTTTCACCCAAAATATCTACACTGTCAATATTTATTAAGTCATTATAATACAGATCTATTTTGTTTAAACTATGTAATTACATATGGAAAAAAAAAATCTTTATGCTTGTAATTTTTACGAAGCAATTTGTTAGTTATAATTAATAAAGGTAAAAAATATAAATTTATATTACTTAAGTAAAAAAAACAAAAAAACACTTTAAACTCCATGCAAATATCTACTCGTACGCGTAGCACGTATCTACATCGCCCGGCGGAACTTTTTAAATTGCAACCAGACGGACGTAAAGTTCGCCGTTAATAGTCGTATTTTTGAGCAATTTTACGTCGGGCCGCCCGACGCGACATCTCCCGCCCGCCCTGGAACGACTGCGGATTGCATTCGGTTTCCGCGCCGTTAACGCTATCACGGCTCGCGTTATTGTTTGGATGTACGGCGACGGCTTGGAGCCATACGTTTGCCTTGCCTTCCTGATTATTTTACAATATCTTTAAACATTTTGTCTTCATTAACCTAGAGCTATTTTCAATGTTCGCACGATTTCTGTGTGATTTTGTATCGAATTTGTGTTTTTTTTGTATCTAATAATTGACTTACTTTGTATACACATGTATATTTACAAATATTTATTGTAAATAAGAAAAAACCACATATAAATATAAATTTTTATACTGTCACAGAACGGGCTCGCCTAGTGTTGGCGGTATAGAACCCCTTTGTACGGTATTATTAGCGTGTCTTCATCACCCATGACACTGTTAAAACAAAAATTATTTTAAAAAACTTGCAAATGGGTAAACTACATTTACAAATATCCAAAAAGAGTAAGTATACTTAAGTATTGTGATTATTTTTATATATTTCTTTTATTTCATTTACTAAATAATATAGTGAATATAAAAAAGAATTTAGGTATTTCTCAACTAGGCTAATCGCTCGTATAAAGGTGAAGTGGCATTTAACTTGAGATAATAAATGTTTTATTATATTATAAATATCATTAAAATTCAATTTATAGGCAAATTAATTGGTAAAAGGGGAATTGTCTTCAAAAGATAAAGAAATTGTAGTTATATTTTATTATTGTGGACCAAGCGTTCAACTATAGCTTAATTTCCTTATACTGGCGTTAGGATTCGAACGGTTAACCCTTTGGCCAGTGGACAAATGCACTGAGAAGTAGATTCCCATGGTCTCGGAAATAAAAAAATTAGTTTCGTAGTAAGTAGGTCACATTATTTTGTTTTTTTACGCATTAAATGTTTAATTACGAAAATATTATCAAATATTTTCAACAAAATCATTTAGTTGTCTTGCAAATTTTACGTGTTACGATTTATTCAAATTGTTTATTTAACCCAACATTTAGTGATAACTACACACAACAGTGAGCTAAACATTTAATTGAAATGACTGTTTAAAAAAATATAATCATAGTTATTCAGCACTTTATTTCAGCGCTTGTCGTTGCTAGGCAATGCGGCATCGTGTTCAGGGCTAGACACATTCGCATGCTAATGTGGACTCATGCTCGTAATTTACAGAGAGGGCGCGTTGATCGCTCGGCGCTTTGCGCCAGCCCTTGCAATCCCACTGCCTGTATGTGCCGTGCCTATCACATCTGACTACTCTACTAGTTATGGCGGATTTTATTTTATTGCTTTAGATTGAGCTGACTAAAAATAACGAAATTTTAATAACAAATAATAAAATAATAAAACGTGCAACTGAAGATTTAACGAGAGGAATTTACGGGAATAAATATTTTTATAAATTATTAATTTTTGCTTTTAAAATACATAATATATATTTATTTAAGGTTTTATTTGAAACATTACGCTCAAGTTTGTAACTAATAAAAAGAACAAAAACAGTAACAGGTATTCAATGATCATCCATAAATGATGTCACACTTTCATGGTTCTTTGAGCCACCCTCGTCCATATCTCAGGGTGTTATAAACAAACATACACTAAGCCAATAAAAAAATAGTAGCACCAATTAACGGAATCCATACCTATAAAATGATGGAACAAGAGAGATTAACTTTCTTGAGTTAATAGCTTCTTCGTTTGGCGATTTCGCCAAAACGACCTTCCTTCTGGGATTCTTACTTAGCAACGGATCAAAAGCATTTTCGAAGAGAAACCTAATAAATTTTGTAAATAATTTACAACAAAAACGGCGAATAAAAGCGCGTCGCGGGAAAAAGAACAAGTGAGAGGAAAAACGCCTGACAAAGAAAAGGGGCGCCGTGATGAGAGGGAGCGAGCGAGGGAGAGGGGAGAGGCACGACGGAGGGAGACGGAGCGACGGGTTTATCTTCGCTATTAGTCTGCTCTGTGAAATTATGACAACTGCAAAGGCGCTCGGCTGCGGGGGTATGTATGAATGTATGCTCAGTGTATAACGGCACAGCCAACAGAATCTGTCGGGACCCAACGGCGACGATTTATTGTATCCAACAAATTGCAAAAAGCCTACACACACAACCGATCTGTCATATTCGAGCGCTGGCATTAGCAAATAGCTCAAAATGAGCTTGCCTATAATAAATTAAGAAAAATTATGAAAAATTCAATTTCTTACAATTTACCAGAGGGTTGGGTAAAGTTGGATGGTCAGCCCAACCAACAGAAAGTATTGGGTAATAATAATAATAAACTTGGATAACTAACCTACAGACGTTACAGTGTATCGGTTTTGTTGGAAATTGGATCCGACAAATTGTGTCGTCTGTAAGGGCCATAAGTCAGGGTGGTGTCAAACTTAATGAACATTTCATCAAAAAAAAATAATAAGATCACTTATACAGGATGTAAAAGAACGATTTACCGGAATTGAAGGGGGGAAATAGCAACCAAAACTATTAATACTAAAAGTATAAATAACAAGTATTATTATCATCTATTATTAATTACTACTTTATAACAAGGAATATTCAGCGCCTGTCATCGTGTTAAACCGTGTTGTTAATTTACCCCAGATATATTTTCTTATTCCTAAAAAACTTCCTTACTCCTAAGCATCACCACTCCTTTCTTGAGATAGGATTTGATTCCATCCTTGTTTCCTTTTCTGTTCTTGACGGACTATTGTAATCTTCGTTTTTATGTGATTTGTGAATTGTAGGTACGTTGTATATACTATATAGTAATAATTAGTACATGCATATGTACATATTAATATATAATAAAATCTACTAAAGGTATACAAGCTTAAAATAACTGAAAATGAAAACTAATCGTTAATGCGATATATAATGGCCGACCGTGAGGTTTAAAATCAATTACTACCAAAGGGTTAAAGGGTGCTGTAAAGGAGGTTACAAAGGAGGGATATATTGTAAAAAACAAAAAAACAAAAGTTGCGAAGAAAATCGTGTAAAATATTAGATAGGCGCGTTGTGGATCTGAATTAATTATTTTTGTAAACATTTGGAAATCGGAATAGAAAAGTCGTCTAATTGATCTGTCTTCTAATGAGTAGTGTCTAATTTCACGTATCTGGTAATTTGCTATTCGGGTACCTCTTTACATTCTTGCGTTTAATTTTTGTGTAAAATATATATATTTATTTATTGTTTATTGATTTTCTATATTTATTTTACTTACCTATATTTATATAGCTTTTAGATATTATTATAGCATCGATCAGATGACGGAAGAGGCACATTAAGCAAACAAAACCAAACTGCTTCTTTTAGTATAGATTTGTCTAGTTAGGGTGGCGAGAAACCTCTGTACAATTTGATAGTCGCATGTCGCTTATATTGTATTTCTTAAAAGTTATAATATAATATTTTCAATAAATAAATGAAATGAAACAAATATAAGAATAATTTAATGAGATCAGCTAATTAATTTGCGGATGATAGTTTATTATTAGGGGTGGGTTAAATTTATTTAAAAAGTGGAATTGTCACAATTACTTGTGCGTCTGTGTGCTGTGTGGCAGGTACTTACGATATCCGGTACGTGACGTGTGATATGGTATCGATGCGAAGCGGATGGCTGTGCCAATAAAGGAGAAACGCAACAGCTACGGACGGCGGCCATTAAAACTGAAGCGGCTGTCATAAACCTCGTTCGCGATAAATCTGCCGCCGCGCATCAAAGTCCATTCTATTCGTATCTCGTAATGACAGCCGCGCCGGACGGAGCCGGGACGTGACGGTGACGGATCCGTCGCCGGCGCCGTTTACGAGCGACGCGACGCGCTTTACGGCCGCCCAACAGGTGCGACACATTCCCGCCTCTGCGGCGCGCACTACAAATTAGAGCGTAATCAAAGCCCAAATCTATTTCGGGCACCTCTCCTGCGCCCCGTGAACCGGAGTGACACTTGTGGCCGCTTAGGGTAACTGCCCATAAAATGTTTACGCGTTTTAAATCGTGCCCCGAGCTATCACAGTTAAATTCAGACGGGCATTTAACAGACATTCTGTGACATGTTTCCACTGCCGTTATACTTTGCTGGCATAACTTCTCTTCATTACTGTAACTGAGCTCCAAAACACCTCATTTGTTTTATCACTGCGCTGTATAATGTGAAATTAATTACGTGCGTGCAACAGGTGCTCCACTAAGTGCTGAAGAGTATGTTTTCTTCTGAAAATCTTACTATACATAATGTACGAATAATGAAACTATGATACTCTCATATAATAACCAACAACACACGATTTAATGCATAACGAAGTGTTTATTTACTTTAAATATTTTGATATTAGGGCTGACAAATAATCATTTTATGAGATCATTAGAAATTATGAAATCATTAGAAAAATTAATAGACAATAAAATAAAAATACTAATAATGTATAAAAGATAAAGTAAATCAGCATTTAATAGGAAGTGAGTAAATAATTATAACGAAAAACTCAAATTTAAATCATATAAAATGGTATTATAAATCCAAAGCGTAAACAATATTTGAGACTAAACACATTTAATAAAATTAAAAAGATTGGTTAAAATGTAGTAGTTCACACATTCTGTTATTTCAAAAATTTATTGATGAATTTGTAATTAAACAACAAATATCCTTCCCGTAAAATTCACGTGAGATGGAGATCTGACTGCCGAGTGTGAATATTTCAAAAATAGCAAAAAAGGTTTGACAATCACCTAAATCAAAATTGCAAAAAACTGGGAAAAATCAACATAAATCACTTAAAAGTTGACGAAAAAAACCATTCACGAAGAAAATGTACATGCTACTATTTCGCTGTATGCTTACTTGTTTAATAAATAAATAAATGAAACAACTAAGGGAGAGCGAAACAGGTTTTTTTTAGTTCTCCCTTAATTCTTCTGTGCTCGAAATACAATACGAAAACAGTTAGAAAGTTTGCAGCACAAGCGAGCATTCATATCAGTTTATTATCGACGTTTATAATTTCTTAACCGCAAGTTATTTGGCCACGAAGCAATCGCCCGCGCACTTCCACGATTACTGTAATTACTGTGCGGCAAAACGGAAGGGGGAGGGGGAGAGGGGGGGGGGGGTTGTTTATTGCCGGACAGTCACTGGGCAACACGGCTCGATAACAGGAGGGGACCTTCACGGTGCCACACAATCGAAGCCATTTGCGACCTGCGAGAAACCTTTGACGTTTGACAGGTTTTATTTATTCATTTATTTTACGGCAATAAAACTTGCAGTTTAAGACATACGATATAAATCAAAATAAAATTGCCAAAATAAGAACCATGTTATTCAGTTTCCTATTATTACCAATATGAAGATAAGATTATAAAAATATTTAGTGAAAAAAAAATGTGGAATGTTAAATAATGCAAAAATTCAAGCACATTATTAACGCTTACCTATGATTATTATTTATATAAATATTAGATTGCGTGTAAAAGTATTTGTCTCACTTAATTGTATTTTATTTTATTTCAATGTTTGATTTTGAACAGAATAATTTAGACTAATACTAATTGAACGGTGAATGTTTACAGACCCAGCGCCATCCCCGCAAATAGTCTCGCTGGTCAAGAACGAGGTCCGCTAACGCTCTGCATATCTCATAATAATTGAAACGAGACTATCGAGTTGGGGCTAGTATACAATCGCGCCGCCTGCATTCTATTATCGCGCGTAATGGCGCGTGTTACACGCGATTATGACTAATTACGCGCGTCGCGACTCAACGGCCGTCCGGCAATCTTTGGATTCGACGCCATTACTCAATATCACGGGGCTAATGCATAGGCATTATTTATAAGAATGGCTCTGCGCTTGTTTGCAATAATCGTGCTGCGTTCAAACGTATGTAGGCGCTATTACATGGACATATCTGTGTTTGCGCAGCCTACGAACGCTATAGTTTAGTGAAAGGTGCATGTCAATTAGTTTGAACCTAGTGCTTCCTGAAAAATAAAAAAACTATTTCAAATTACAATATAAATTAAATAAAGTTTTATATCAGAGTCCTACATTCTCACATTTTTAAGTAAAATATTCACAGTAAATGAGGAGAGTAGATCTTTGAATGAACTCTTCATATTGAAAGTAGATCACACATCATATGTGTATCATAAACTTCTTAATTGTATAGTTTTGATTTTATTATGAGTATATTTATTTTATTATATTTATAGTCAAATGATCCCTCCCCCCTCCCCCGCAATAACGAAAATGTTTGTCTTTCTGGAAAATACAGTATGTACAAATTAGTAAATGAGTAAATATATAAGTACGCATAATATGAGTGAAAAACGTATACGCTCTATTATATATTACCGATCATCATTTATTATAGCTACTCATATTAAAACGATAAAAAAAAATGTTTAATATTTTTTTTGCTTATGTGCCAATAAACAACAATGTCAAAGAAGAACTTTTATAGAATTTCGGCTAAGTCATCAATCTTTCGACAACCTACGATTTTAAAGGGTCCGCTAATTTATGGGCCGATCATAAGTATGCAAATTGTGACTTTAGGTTAAAGGGCTGTAATGTGATTATTGCGAGTACCAAAACGCGAAATTGATTGTCGCTGCGAAGGTTTTAGGGTTATATAATATGTTTATGCAAATGGTTCCTAGCTGAAAAAGATTTAAAAGATACTTTTAGCCGTCATGGTATCTACTCAACGAGTCATTGTAGGTAGATATGTTCGAATCAGGCTTTATTACAACTAGTGTTGAAATCCGATCGTAAATCATAAGATGTATAAGTTTAGATTCTTATAATACGGTAAGGTTACCTCTATAATCATTGTATATATTTTTTAAAAATTTTTGTTCTAACACGTCAGCTGCGACCGTGTACAAATTAGCGTGTGTAGTTTGCCTTAATACCCTACAATACCTATGAAATTTAAAATGAAATATTAGTAACACTTGAAAAAAAAACGCAATTACAGCTTGAATTTGTATTTATTTTTTGTAGTTTTATTTTTTCTATGTAAAAATTAGACATTGACAGAATATTGAAAAATCATTAGAAATCAAACAAAATTCATAGCTCGAAGCTCATTCTGTCAATCGGCTGTCAGTAGTATGAAAGTTTTATTTTACTTAATTTAATAATTTTAGCTTTCTGCACTTCATTTAAACTTTAAGAGATTTATTTATATAAGAGATTTTAAGAGATTTATAAATCTCACGTATTAATTTATAGATGTTTAAACTAGTATTCACATTATAAAATATCCATTATCTACATTTTTTTTTGAACATTTTATATTAATAAATAGTAAATTGACCATATTTCTACATTCTTGCATTTCTATGTATTATTATAAATTGATTTTAAAAACAAACCATAAAATCAATATGAAATTTGTTTTGATTAAACCGCATTACATGCTCAATCGATCTAAAATGTTCAATATATAGGGAGAAATAATATTTTAATTTTGAGAAACCTAGGTTCATTCCAAGTAACATTTACAGTACATATGTATTTATAGAGGTCAAAACATTAACCTTTAATAACCAAGTCTTTCCAGTCATTGTTTCCATCGGCATTTTTTTTTCTTTGTGTGTGTTAAACCCACCTTTGACGGATATCAAATCGATGCGGTATTTATAATTCAAGAATTAGTAGAAAGACGCTGAAGGGGTTGGAATTAGTACGTCAAAGCCATCGCCTCAATCACTTAATTCCGCGACTTAACGAAATGGGGTTGAGAGGGGGAACGAGGGGTGAAGGGTAGAAGATGTCTCCCCAACCCCACCCAACCGACGGTAAAACCAAACACTTCTGATAATAATATGAATATTCAGATTGTCAAACCGGGATTAAATATTCAACTGCATAATAAATAGGAAGGAATAAGAGGGAGATGGCGGACGTCACGAACCTCGAAATCATCTTAAAATAATGACATTTTGTCAAGACTTGAATTGTGTATGAATGCAAATGGTGTCCGTATAAAAATGTCCTCAATACGATTCGAAACTGCCCATCAGTTGTACCTACAGAATGATAAATAAATACATCCTTATAAGTAAATATCAAAGTAACTACTCTCATAAGACCTTATTCTAATTTCTATTTCAATTTTTTAAAACATTTCTATTTTCTATATATTTTGCGATGGCTACATTTTTAATATTTGGAATGAAAACTACTCTTAAATAGTCTCAAAACCGGTAAAATTGCATGTAAACGTATAAAATATATTCATTATCGTTTTTCATTTGTAAGCTCTTTAGATGAGTTTTGATTTAGGTATTTTAAATATAATTAAGCTAACGGTTAATGCAAGCGTAGCTGATTCTCGCATATTTTTTTTTATAGTTTCTCAAAATATATAACAAAAACAAAGAATTAAAATTACTCTAGGTCATATACATGTTTACTGAACTAAGCTAAAATTGCTTGTGTGTGTAGTGTGTGGAGAAATGGCGATAAGGCATTAAGAATTGTGTAAGTATAATCTGATTGCTTATTTCAAATATCGATCACGCAATTTTATGGAAGTCCCAGTTAAGAATCGTATACATTACGGTGCAATCTATGTACTATATTAAAATTAGGTTGTAATAGTTCATTAGATTGTACAATATTCATGTTAGCTACATATCCATTGTAAACTTTGCTAAGGTAACCATTGTTAATAAGTTGTTTTAGAAAACTATTGTACGGTGACTATACTTTCTTCTGGCACACATAAAGATGTTTATTTTCAAAATTGTCCATAAAAGCGGCTAATCTTATACGTGTCTTAAATGTAGTTTGTTAAATGTCTTCTTCTTCTCTAACTAGGATTTTTGTAGTTTGTACTACTGGAGGCGATATTGTTCGACGCAGTTCCGACCGCCTTGTTGTGGCCTTTGTGGCGGCGTATTTAATTGCTTTTATTCGCGGTGGTAATAAGTGGCCAATGGTATAGCATGTGAAAAAATGCGCTGTCAGCGTGGCAGAGGACACGAAATGTCAACAATTCAATTGAAGAAAACGCAGAGGAGATAAACCAAAGGAAACAGCACAATGTAGCCAAGAGGTAATTGCCGCCGATGAAAGCACGCGACCATGAGGCGGCGAAGATTCCACGTGGCGAAGCCTAGCCTACGACTGCGTGCCCTACAGGTGCACCCGCTCGTATTCTTCCATCAGGATATTTAATATTAATAAAATTGTTCACTTTTGTATAAAAGAATGAAATTTGGCAAAAACAATAGGCAATTCTTAAAATTCTAGAGGCCACTCGAAAATGCTACTGCGGAATAAACTCTTCATAATATGTGGACATCAGATCATAAAAATATCTATAGGTTTGAATTGTAAATCAGCACCAGCAAAAATACGAATCTAAACCGTAAATCAGTAGAAATTTAAAAAATGGTGACGGTGTCCTTTATACTTACTCTTCTTAATGATACCATGATACTTACTAATCTAAATTAATGGATTAGCATGGATCTCACAAAAAGCTGGAAAAGCGTTAAAACGTATGCTAAACGATAATACTCGTTTATTTTTACCGTCTGTAAGTTATATTTATAATTGTTTTTGTACAAAAAATATTTCATCAGTTATCACCAACAATAAACTTTGCAAAAAGGAATGATAATCACATGGGTTGCTTTTCAAAAATAACAAAATTTTCATTCATATATTGTGTCAAATGATAAAAATCTGCGCGTAGCCAAAGAAGGCTTAAACTTTTGCCTCTTTCATCTTAACTTTTGCTAACATTTACTTCATTGCCAATAATTAAAAAAATCTTTGGGGCCTATGGAAAATGAAAGGGTTGGGGTAGAAAAAACTGGCGGTACCCATAGTATACCAATATATAATATGTTATATTTTTTATATTTAATTTTACTATTCATGCGCGTATAAATAATATCTTTGAAATGAAGCTATAAATTAGCTGTTATTGTAATCTATAGCATCCCTTACGCGAGAATGTGCTTAGCGCAATATATTGTGTGCAAATGTGCATAGCAAAATATAATGTGCAAGTGTCTTAATGTTAAAAATGATATCTTTAATTTTGTTAGGCGATTTTCAGAATAATAAAAATACAAGTCAAATAATTTTACATTCAATTAAATATAATTTAAACATTAATTAGGTCCTAGCTATGAAAAAATATACAAGATTTTTTCCAGAGTTTTTTTAAATTAAATAATAGGTATTCATTAATAATATGTGTTGAGTTCAAATAAATAATGTATCTAGGTAGGTAAGTATAATATACAAAAAAATAAATCAAACATTTTTAATGGTCCACCTTTAGGAGCCAACATCTTAATCCTGGCATTGCTGGGACCCGAGAATGAGCTACAAGTAACCACCAATCACGTCCAAGCTGGTATGCCAACCCTTGGACACTAGATCGCGTGGAATCGTAGCGAACGATGCTATAGAGAAGCAATATTAAATCAAGCGGTCATTAGGAGTCTGTTTTCTTTAGCGAACACTGTTGTAAGTACATCCTTAGGTACGTAAAATCTAACGAATGTGAAATTCTACAAAAGAAGAGTGAATTTCACATTCAGTAACAGTTTAGCTCTAGATTTTACTCACAACCTTTTTTTTCATACAGCTCACCCTGAGGTTTTAACCTTATGGTGAAAATCTCATAAAAATGAGGACTTATACAAGTACAATTTTAAGAAAATATGTATGCTATTAAACACAAGCATTTGTGGTAAAATTGCGATTTGTTCTGTTTTTGGTTATGTTGATAGTAGCTAGGGAAGATGGTGATTCATAGTAGCTAATTGCTCAAGCTAGGGAAGATGGTGATGATGACGCGTTAATATGGTGTAACTCTGATGTGCACATACGAAAACGCGAACGCCTTAACAACTCTAAAATTTTCTATATAACCATATATAGATATATTAAAAGGGCTAGGCGAGAGAACTAGAGTAATTTGCGTGGATAAAAATACCAATATTCAGAATATATAAAATAAATCTCAGCCAATAACAGAATCCCACAAATTTGTGTTACTTTTTAGAGAATTACAAAACTTTACGTTTCAGACTTTGGGTTTCTTTTAATCTTCAGAACAATAAATGAAGGCAACATGACATCTATTTTATAACTTTTTCATTGACAACAGTAACTGCTTGACACTGCTTGAGCCGTGAACGAATTAACGCCGTCAGAATCAATTAGGGCCGCGTCGTTCCTGCGAAACCGAAGATTACAGGAAAAGTTCGAATGTCCTGTCGAGTCGCCCTTCGGTTTTTTATTAAGCGACTGTCGCAAAAAAAAAACAAATGCAAAAAACCGAAGGATAAAAAGGACGGAGCGACGCCTTCCGTCCTGCTTCTTCCGCAGGCGCATAATCGACAAACGAACGTAATTGACTTCGATGAAAGACAGCCCTAATTAAGCAATTTGCAAGTTGAGTTTTCCTGTATTTTTCTCGCGTTTAATTCCTGCTCTCACCACACATGCGCGCTCAATCCTCAGGAAAGCCACACACGCTGTATAAGGGCTTTTTCCTTTAACGAGTTACTATGTTTTTACTATTTCTTATAAATACACCTGAGTGTGTAGCATATTCTTAACGCGCGGAAACTCTATTTTAACTCAATATTATGGTGGAGCTTTTAACACCATTTGGGTCATTTTGACCTACGTGTGACCTTTACCACTACTAACGGCAATAGGTTTGCGTTGGTTTCGTCGTTGAATTATTTATAATAATCAATACGCTGCTAAATAAACTGTGAAAATGCTGCAAATGCCGCGTTAAGCGATCGTGCATTCAAATAGCCTATTGTGTTTGCTGGAATAAACAGCGCATAACAAAACACGAGAAAAAAAACCGAAACTATTCAGACATTCTAGTGGGCAAAACACGAAGGAATTGATTCTATTTTCACCGGCAGCTATAAAACCAGAGGTCTTAGAATGCCTACAAGTGGATGTAAATGTTGCGGACCTCTCCAGAATGATAGATTCGAATATCGCCATGTTTTAAAATTTCCAATAGATGCAAAAACATAAAAAGGACTTCGGTACTCTACTCACTTACTCAATACAGCCGCCCTCTTTAAACGTAGATAGGGTCGACAATCACGAACACTATTTAATTTTATCTTTAACAATATATTTTATACACCTAAAATGATTCTCAAATAGATACAACTCTACCCGATGGCAAATTAAAAAGAAACAAAACCGAGCGCAATCATTTTACTCTCGATACCCAAAAATGTTTCGGGTAGAATTTTGTATATGTGCCGATAAATCTCTTTGTACCAGAAACACTGCTCGATTAAAGGGCACATTTTCTGGTTCGTCGCAGATTTGTTTGCAATTTATAATGGTCGAAAGTGGCCTTAATTAAAAAGCATAATAGTGACTTTATTTGCTTACCTTTTTCCTATTTTAGTATTTAGGTACAGCGAACCTATTCGACAAATAAATAAGTAATATTTTTATAATGTATGGTAATGGAAGTATCGAGTGGATCAGGATGTTAGTAGTTTAATTTTAACCGCGACCGCCCTGCAACCTAACGACACGTCTGTCACTGCGTCACTTAGTCAGGTTGCCAGGTATACAATAAAGAAGGGGTGGATTCTTGCCAAAATGTGACCAATGTTGCCAATTTAATATTTTATCCATTTCGTCCGTTGAATGCGAAAAGTCCACCGGATTTTTTTTTTTTGGGTTAATCTAATTCAGAAGATTTTTTACCCATCTCCACCGGTTTATTATTATAGTTTTTCGAATTATATATAAAATACTTTTAATTATAATAAACTTATACGCCTTATATGTTTATAAATATATAATATATTATATACTTATATGTTTAAAAGTTATTATATCTAAATTATAATCGTCTTATAAATGCAGGTTAGGTATAGTACATTAAAATACGACACGTCAAATTTGGCACGATTTACCAATTACGACTTCCAAATGCAAACAATCTTGAAATGTAATCAAATCAAAGAAATGTAATCAAAAAGTAAATGTGCGACCAAATTCAAAGACTATAAAGGTTTTGCTAATGTGAAATATTTTCCGATAATATTAAAGCAAAAACTGATCTCCGCGCTTAAAGTAAAAAATATATAAATTTATATGATTTTATCAAAATGGATATCGGAATGTTGAAACGAAGACAAACACCTTGGCGCCAAACCTACGTCGATATTTTGTTGAATGTTATTATATCCGTGCATCCATAAATAAAAAAAAAAAATTGCAACTCACGGTTAAGACGTGTAAACATCGGAGTTTGTCTGTAAATGCATTGCATTCAAATTTTATTCTGATGTAACGCAATTCTGCGTTTCCTCACACACCGGCTGGTTCGTCGCGTATTCTACTTATTTTCAAAGACCAAACTCGATTTTCAATCCGAAATGTTAGCCTGGCGGTAATTTAATACTCTTATGTCAAAGCATCACTTTCATATAATACCAAATCGAAATTCGGGGGAGTGAAAGTCAGCGTATAAATGCTTACACATACCTGTAGATTCGAAATAACAGAGTTTGAAAAGTTTTATTGGTTATTCTATTAATTCTCATGATGGAATATTGCATCTTTAATGGGCCTTTTCTCCTGACGCGATGGGACGGGGTGCAGCTAGTAAGTACGCCAAAATCCCGCCATTTAACAATCTAAAAAAGATGCGAAGAGACTAGGTCAAATCTGCAGGCCGATATAGTCTTTCGTCGAATGACTACAGATATTATATAATCAGCATGTATAGCATGCAGTGCTGCAGAAAGTGCATTAGGTAAGCCCGACCGGCTGACAATGACAGATCGGCATTTGTCATATGAAATATTGGTTGGATATCTGACGCGGCGCCGTAAATCGTGAGACCATCTATGAACCGGTGAGAACGTCAAACCACCTCTTACTTGAATCGACACGCGTAATCAGAAGTCACCAGGACGCTTTGGAATGCCGATTCTCAATAACATAATACTGGATTTGTAGTTGGAGAATCGAATAACAATAAATGTGTAGAATCAAATGAAATATCTAATAATCATTTGGTTTTATGAAAACGAGACGTGGGTTTGACAGCTCTTCGATACTACTTTAATGAGTACATCCTACAGTTAGAAATGTTTCGAAATCTATGTCGATATATATTATGGGGTATTTCTGTGCGACTTCGACGTTGGTGGATCTGTTTTTGTATTAACCAACAATAGAAGTTTATTGCGCGTATTATTTGTTAGTTTTTTTTTGTTGCATAATTTATTTTAAAGTTAGTGTTATATTTTTTTAAGTTTTTTAGTTGAAAAATCTTCGCTAAAGATTTTTATAATACTGCGATAGTTGTCCTGCTGTTTGAGTTCAAGTTGAACCAAATTAACAACTTTTTTAGGAGAAAAATAAGAAGAAAAATTAAATTTTTGAGAAAGAATTTAGCATAACATCCACAGAGCTTCTCGTCAACTAACCAAGGCTTAGTTTACTAATGTTTAATGATTAACAATAAAAAATGTATACTTTACTAAATCATGCTTAGTAAATATAATAAATTCAAAACACACTTCAATAACTTACCTATGAATTTAATCCGTCTTGCAAAATAAAGACAAAACTTAAAAAGATCGATCCATATTTGACTTACCTGAAACAAAAAGATAAAATCTTTCAAAACAATCACATATTTTTAAACATAAATGTGTTACACAGATGAATAAATCGATCTAATTAGGGATACTTAATATTTTGTAATATGGTGTAAATAAATGATATATCTGTGAAATAATTAAAATTCCAATTAATAATGAAATAATTTTAATAAAAAGTGGTGGAATTTATTATAAATTTGTAATCCTTATATAAAATTACACAAAATAAATGCAAACATAATTCATAAATCGAAATGAATTCCGCGACTTCACGCGCAAAACGCGTTATACCTGCCTCGCTTGCGTGTAGCAGTAGGTTAGTACATTTTGCCATAGAGGACGGGAAAAGCTCAGTTGTCAGAAAACAAAGGGTGAAACAAAGCTACAGGTCCTCTCCGCCCCGCACGAAAGCGACAAACAAAACGCGAACAGGAGAAACGCGCTTTCGCTGTAATTTTCCGCGCGACGATTTTTCACGGCCGCGGGCGGTTCAGTGCGGCTACTTAGAACATCCGTCAGCCTGTCATATTCCACGTACAGTAAGGGAAACAAATAGATATACAACTTAAGTACTTTGAAATAAGTTCAGGAAGTGTAAATTATATTAAAGCTCTCACGTTTTGTTAGTTGTTTCTTATTTTATTTATTTAAATATTTTTCAAAAAGTATAAAAAGGCGTTTATTACATAGTAGGGTGCAATATATACAAACAGATCGTGATTAGATTAGATCGTGGTAGTCTAGTGGTTAAGGCGTTGGACTATTAGCCCAAAGGTCGCGGGTTCGAATCCGCACATGGTCGTACCATTTTTAATGCTTCATTACCTCCATCTCCCCTGACTCTAGGACAGGCACATTTGTCCTAGTTAAGTAGGTCCCAAAATAATTGTATATGACCTAGGTCACAGCAATTATTTAAAACAAAAAAAAACCGCTAGAGGTATATACTCAGAAATTTCTTAAACATAAAAATAAATTGATATTTATTTATTTATTAACAGCGAAATAGTAGCATATACATTTTCCCAAAGGGTTAATAATAAGGGCAATTAAAGCTTACGCCTATGTACAAAAATATTTAAAACTTTGTTGAGCTTAACGCTATTATAGAAGGTGTATAGAGGGGAGGGGATATCATGACCCTAAGTTATAGAATATGAAAAAAATGATACGTAATGTGATAGAGCTTATGTGAGTCCTATATAGACTCAATTGCTCATGTGTGCATGTAGCAAAAACTATTTAATTCGATTTTAGTACTAATACCACATTTTATTTTAAGGAGACAAATGGTGGGTTTAGTTTTATAAAAATCGAGGAACCTTTATAATAATAATATAGTTCCTTTGCTGAATAAATATTAAAAGACTTGGTTATTACGGCTTAGTTTTTAATTGATCTTGTTGATAATAATTAAAAAAAACACATCAGAACTTTTGTCAGATAAAGGCGGCCACTTTTCATACATATTTTGTCAATTCTCAAAAACGTTAGCCACTTCGTGAACATGCTATAAATGATGATTGTCCGTAACATTACATTTTTCCTTTGCGGCGCAAACTTGTGATTTATAAGATCGTATGGCGATAATGAGAGAGGCGTCCGTCACCCTCGAAGTGACTTGACCAAGGCGGAGACTCAAAGATAAGGTGATGGAGTGCGAACCATTTATGGCCGCCGTCGAACGTAGCGGACTTGCTAAGAAACAAGAAAATATCGCACACTATATGTAACCTAGAAGTTGAAATATTGTAATACCTATCTGATGTAGAGGTACAACCCGGGAAATGCATTATTTTAACGAACGGCTGGAATTTCATCATAGCCAAAAGCTTGCTAGCTACAATTCTCCTTTATTTGTATTTGTATCGAATTGAGACGCATCTGAGTATTTCATTTCAATTTATTTATTATTATTTTTTTATAAAAACAATAAATACATTTCATTATGCATCACTAGCGTAGCGTGTACTACTGTTCTAAGGTGATGTAATCAGTTATAAAAACATAGATCCTCAGCTGACAAAGACAAAAAAGCTCAGTAAAAAAGACAAAATTTTCATAACAAAAAATAAAATAATAAATGTGCAACTGAAAATTTACCTAGAGGCACACCACACTGTGGAAACTCAGATTTATACAAAATATTATACAGGCTTCATAAATATTGTGCGAGAGCAAGAGGTAAAAGAGATAGAATAATTTGAAGCTTTGTGTGCATGGATATGTGATATGGGTGAGTGTGTGAGGGTTTATGTTTGTGTACATACACATATACAGGTACACGTACAGATTAGTTGAAACGCATTTAAATAATTCAAACATCACTTTGTTCATTATTTTTGGCTTACAGTACAATCAAAGGTACTCGGAGCTTTACCCCGAGCATTTAAAGTTGAACTAAAACCCGTAAAAACGCGTACTATATCCATGAGTATCACCGCTTTCGCATCCACGTATGAGCGTAGATGAGGTTAATATTTACATATACGAATTTCAAGGTAAAGTTTCATTTGCCCTCGACTTTATTTAAAAATAAAAGGTCTGGTAAAATAAAAATTATATCCACAAGTTATGCATCACAATACTACTAAAATGCATGAATTTTATTTATAATGTAAATAGATCTGTCCGTCCGTCTTTGTGGGGAAATGTAAAGGTGTTTTGTAAAAAAATAATAATAATAATAAAAAAAAAAGATAGATGTCGATAACCGATAACAGGGTATATTTTTATTTACATTGGTCCTTTCGGAGGCATTCAGTCCTGGATTTGTCAATAGGTTGAAGCCTAGGGCGGCGGATAACAGATGGCGCTTTCACTTTTAAATACCTACGTAACCTCCGGGAGGTTTGATCTATATCGACAATATATACAAGTTTTTCAGATAGTGAAATCTCTCTTCTCAGTGAAGTCTCCCTCTAATCAAAATAATATTTTTCTCGCCAATAAAATTAAACTGGCAAAAGAGGCCATCACAATGTAGGAATATTAAACGATACGAAAAATGTCCACATGTTTTTTGTTCGAAATTTAAATGAAAACACTATAAGCTGCTAAAATCACTAGTGAACTTATTTTATGTGTGTGATTCTGAAATTAGTTATATTAGATCTGTATTCTCCCTGAAGGGGAAATTAAACGAAACTACTAAAATTTCAAAAATATCGCCAAATTCGCGAAAGCTGCGCCGAATCAAACGAGCTTTTAGTAATACGCACCAAGGTCCACGAAAGTGATGCCCAGCGGCAACGCGCGGGCATAAATCGCGCTTATGACATATTTTCAACTGCATGGACAAATGTTCGCAATGCAATCATTGATATTAATTGTGCGACGGAGAAGGCGGCGATTCGCTATTATTTAGTCGCCGAGCCATAAATTCAAAAGGGAGACTGCGAGGCCGGCAGACCGCGGACGGACACTCAGGGACATAAAACCGTACACAGCCACGTTGACTTCCATTGTATATATTAAGAAAACTGGATTCGATTTATATTTTACCCGTCGCTGGTGACGCTGTGATCTGAACTATTCCTACTTCAATTCATAGTGTTGTCAATTCTAAGTTTGTAGTTTATTTGCTCCAGGTTTATGAGACGGAAATAATGAATGTCCTCTCCTCTCTCTCTGCTATTCAATGAACATAATTTCAATTCAAAATTCAAAACTAACCCTAACTCATTTTAAAAACTAGACCTTTCTAATGAAAATACCACAATCACACATTTTCTTATAGTACTGATTTTTTTTATGATTTTGTTTTTAGTAAGATAGCAAAATGGACCGTTTTCTAGGTAGGTACATTATATATATTTATTTATTTATTTATTTATTCTTTATTGAAAATATATACAAGCCCTACAATTTATGCTACATATCTATATATAAATAATACATAGCTGTAAAGCCCGCGACGGCATTTTACGCCTTCGGTTTCTCACATGTCAGCCCGTTGACCCTTACTTTACTGGGTTCCTATAAAAGAGTTTGATTATAAAATAATTAATGAGTCGTTTTTTAGGAAACATTTTTTTTATAACACAAGGACAACTGGGCACTATCCGTACTAAGATAGGTTTTAAATAGAAGGTATAGTTATTGTTTAAACGAGAACTTATGTAGAAATCAATATATCAGTGTAAGGTTTTATCTATATGTCTCTTTAGAAAATAGAAAAAAAATGATATTCACAAATGACTAAAAATTGATAAATAACTGTTATAAGTTATAAAAATCGTATTGTGTTCAAAATAACCTACCATCGTTTCGGTGATAGACATGATTATAGCTGCCCGCAACATTGGCTGGTTTGAATAAAATATATATTATGAGCATAATAATATTAATATATTTAACCGAATATGTGCGAATTCTACCTTAGTACAGGCACAGCCTAAGTAAGGCATGACTTTTACCTCAATATTTTATAGTGACTCCTTTACTAAATAAATAAAGCAGATCAAAGAAATATTCAATTACTGCTTTTAGTAATATTACAATATGTATTGAGGAAAAGAAAATGGCTTGTTCATACTGGGTATTCTAAATTATTGTAATGACTGCAGTAGAAAGACATTGGACAGTAGAAACAATAAATTTGTTTTTATAAATAATTTGGTAAAACAAATTATCTGCTTTTGTACGAGTAAAACTCGACAACATCCCTCGAAAGCATCCCTCGCGAAATTTGACGGACGTCGAGTGCGTTTCTATTAACGGCAATAAAATATGCTCGATAAACGTCCGTCAAAGTTTCGCTCGGGCGACATATTATAAATCGCTCGAGGCCATCACACAAATCGTGCACTTCAATTGGACATCTATAATTTTCAATTTGCACAAGTGTAGCGCTGGCATACAATTTATTGTGACGTACGGAAAATCTGTAATTACGTATTTTATTTTATGTCAAGGGAGTATTACGCGAGCCACCATGATTTCATTTCATTCCGAGACTCGAGAAATTTTTATCACCTAACTGCAAAATCAATTTGGTGTGTAGACACATTTATCCTAACTGATAAGCGTACGAATCAACGCATTCAATGTGCAATTTCATCACCACCATCCTCCATTTTTACAGGGTCCTTCACGTTTCAAGCGATGTCCCAAGACCATTCCCGATAAAAACTCCAGGTATTTGGATTACACGATTCCGAATACAATTTGTTAAGACTATATCATCATTCATTATAGTTTTAGAGGAAAAAAAAATGAAACGTTACCAACGCGATAATATTAAACGGATCTTGTAATAATTTCTTTGTTGTAAAAAACATCTTATTGCGCTCTAATTTTACATCATTATTCTAGTTCCAATCCTATCCTTATTTGGGTATGTGTTCAATTGATCATTTATGTTCAAATAATTATGTTTTGTTATTAATTAACATTTAAAAGTTGTTTTCGTATAATCAATGCATATCGTAAAATTAAATTTAATAGTCTATAAATAAATTAAATTATATAATAACACACAGGTACCCTAATTTTGATAAAAAATTACTTTTGAAGTCCGAATAGCCGATCATCAATAAGTTGATTCAGGTGCTGGCCCTGTATAATTAATGAAAAATACGAAATCTACATAATGTGTCATGAATGTATAAGTTGTAATTTTCATATTAATGTTTAGTTTGCTATAATTAAAAGTAATGGAATAATTAATGGAATTAGTTTCGCAGGTAATTGGGATCCCTGCGAGTATTAAGGTTTAAGGTTTAATTTTATAGTTTAAGCGGTTCAATCTCTTCATCAATATTACCGGTATTGTATTAGATCTAATTTTAACTTACATTCCAACATTTTCTATGGACCACGATCCCATTTCCTTGGTCAAAGTGGATGTTTTTTGCCGGCCTCTTTACATTGTATTAAAACGAAAATACAAAGTAAATAAACTTGATGCTCCAATTGTTATCAAAGATCAAAACCCAAGCTGGTCTTTTCCCAATGATACCTTAAGTCTCTTTAATCAATGCCTTTCCGAGCAATCGTGGTATATTTTACAAAATCATCTTATCTATTTCTACGAGAAGCTGTAGGCAATTTAATAAAGTCATTAATCAACAGGCAATATCCGGTTTGGTTTGATGATTCAATAAAAATCTTAAGTTACAAGTTTTTTATCCAAGATATTGGAAATGTACAGATAATAAATACGTATTATTACGATTTATTATCATTATATAGATCTCAACTCCAAATTATATATATATATATATATATATATAACTTATATTTGATGATTGTTTTTTGATAGCGGCAAATCGCCTGAAAAGATAAATGACACAATCTTTGACAATATTGAAAAATTTTGAAAAAGTTTTTAATTATTTAATAAAGTGCTGGATAGCATAATATTTATAAAGGTTCTAAAGAGGATATAATAATATATATATATATATATATATATATATATATATATATCTCATTTAACAGCGAGAATGATTATTATAAGGTGAAATTATAAACCAAAATCTTCTGGAAATAAGTCATAGATTTTAAAATCATTAAAAAGTAACTCTTCATTCATGAATCCGGACGGAGTTGAGCATTCCAACCATCAATCTATTTCGAATGCACTTGCTGAATATTTTAGTTCGGTTTATAATACGACAGTCGATCCTATAGATAAACCTACCATCAATAATAATATAATCAAAAACCCAAATTCGGACAGATGCAAGGAAATTTTTCTCAGATTTGAAAAATAAAAAATTACATGTCATGACAACGCATCAAAGAATTTTCATGATTTTTTTTAAATAGCATTTAAAATCATTTTAAATATTTGCATTCAAAGCTCAACATTTGCCGAAAGTCATTTAAATTTGTCCCCATATTTAAAAATAATAATGACATTACGAATTATCGAGCAGTGGCTATTTTGTTTACTCCAGCCAAAATATTCGATACAAATAATTCACCGTTTCTCCGGTGAACACCAACTATCTAAATATCAACTTAATATTATGTGATATGCCTTTGTTGGTGACAGTGTTAAGTTTTATGTAAAGAAACATTTCTATGCGTAAATATTTCATACTATATTGAATATTGTCCTCCTGGATGATTGGTCCATATCACATTCCTTCTCGAGCCTACTAAATTCTCATAAGGCTCCCACCGTAATCGAAGGCCGATCATTGTGACTTGCTGAAATACGAGGGCCTTCATACGACGGACGGACGGACATAATTATTTGCCACGCTCTCCGAGAACGTCATATTTCCATCGCAGACGGTTCCCGCGAGACAGAGGGAGAGAGCCGATCTCTCCGCCTCGGATCCAATTATATCCGATCACGTAATGTCATTAACCATTCCGTGCAACTACCAGTCGCGAAAAATGCGCGCACAGCGACGGGGCGATGCAACGCGTATCGACTACCCCGAGCCAAAATACGGTAAACGACATTTTTTCGAATTTTGTTTTTGCAATGGACTTACTGTGTACAACGTGTTACGGTTTAGAGATGAGCTTTCGTGAAAAATACATAGATAATCAAGTATATTTAATCCGCGTATTAGGAATTAGTATAGATCTCGTAGATTACAATAGCTAATCCCTAAACTATATAATGAATTGAAAGATGACATTAGAAACAAGAAACTGACATGACAGGTATAGAAACATATATGTTTAATAACACAATAATATTATTTGGAATAAAAAACCACACAATCGTAAAAAATATTATTAAAAAAAAATATATAAGTTTATTATTAGGGTTATACGTTTACAACACAGGTCATATCTATTCTATAAAAAAAGATAATATATATTTATTAATTCGAGTTTATATTTATATTATATTTTAAATATTTTATTATATTTTTATAATAAATAAATTATTATTAAAATTATTTATTAACATGAGGTTATTATTTATATATTATGGATTGCATACACGTTTAATGCACATTTAATAATTGTAATTGTATGTTGGGCAGTGAGATTGTTAATCTTATAAAAGCAATGCTTTTAGTAAAGTCTACCTTAGTATGGGCATTGCCTAGTTAGGTAGAACATTGCATAATATGAAAATTAATGTTTAAGTTACTGTCAATAAAAAAAAAATAAGGATTTATTTTAGGTATTTTTTGTTGTTTTTTTATTGTATTGTCATTACTATTTATTATAATTCTAAGTCTAAACTGAAGGCATTCATTATTTTGAGATCCCTTTTGTAACTAGATTCAAAAAATTCATTCGTCATCTTGGCCTACTGCGTAACACTGTACTTTGGTCGCACAGAAAAGTAGCGATCGGCGATAGAGCGGATTCCTGTTCGACGATATTGCAATTACGTTTAATTAAAATTATCAGCTTCATTCGCATCACTATATGTCAAGGAAGATTAATTCCATGAAGGATGCTGTTCATGACGTCCATAAATTGTGCCGCTAGTTGTATTGGCGCGACAGTAGACTATGTCCCTCGTGAAATTAGAGCCTTGTTCATTTTGTTTTAACTTCTTTGAAATTCGTACGGTACGGAGGACGGTGGTAATCATCTGGTATACTTAATATTGTAAAGTGTAATAGCTAAAATAAAAATAATTATCTTAACGTTTTGTTTTTAGGATAAAAATTAACTTATTGTAAAACTTTTGTCGTGACGTACGCGTAAATTATAACAAAAATACAGTAAGTCTGTTGTTACATTAAACAATCTAGTTTGACATGTAACAACAATTATCTGGTGTATCGCATAATGGTAAACAATAGTTAATGAATGTACAGTTTCAAATATAAACTTCACTCGCACGAGGAGCAAATGGTAGTAGGAGAGCGAGTTGAGGGTGTGAGGGTATGCCTTTTGAACGGTTGACCATAATGTCCGGCGTCTCGAACTGGCTCTATGTAATATATATCATTGTCACCTTCGCATTATCTGCATATTCATTCAACTGCTCCGGACGCCACATTGCCTCCTGCGTGCAGTATTGCACTGCAGCGACCGGCGGGGCGCCGCCGCCGTTGCAAAGTGCTCTTGAGTATAATTATTATATTTTTTTCTTTCGTTTAGTCTCTATGAAATTGGTGGCATCTCTCACAAAAAAAAGATATTATAGGATGTACAGGTGAAATTTTCCTCGTACACACCTTTTGAACGGTTGACCATAATGTCCGGCGTCTCGAACTGGCTCTATGTAATATATATCATTGTCACCTTCGCATTATCTGCATATTCATTCAACTGCTCCGGACGCCACATTGCCTCCTGCGTGCAGTATTGCACTGCAGCGACCGGCGAGGCGCCGCCGCCGCTGCAAAGTGCTCTTGAGTATAATAATTATATTTTTTTCTTTCGTTTAGTCTCTATGAAATTGGTGGCATCTCGCACAAAAAAAAGATATTATAGGATGTACAGGTGAAATTTTCATCGTACACATCATTTAACGGGTTTATTTTATATTTTATTTTATTATAAAGAGTAGGCAACAGCATTTAAACGCATAGTTACTTTAATATGACTTCTCCTGACTGGCGGCCATGATGCGAGGGCATGATGTGTAGACGAGACACCATCAAACCAAACGTTTTCTGGCATATTATTTATTTTGTTGCAAATAAAATATGTATAAAATAAAAAAAAGTTGTAAAACTTTAATTTGAATTGTAGAAAAATGTGCAATAATAATAAATGTATGCGCATAAGAAAAAGATCAGCCTTTATTATTAGAAGACGAGTATCGATCCAGCTTCCATCTTGACGTTTAGGTCGTACGTAGGTTTAAATATGTGTCAAGGTATTAAGTACAAGTATGAACCCCGCGCGTCAAATACATGAGTTTTAAACGCTCTAGAAGGAAAACAGAACACTTCGACTTCAGGTGAAAAACACAGCCGGGATCTGGAAGCCCGCTTGGAGGAGCCCCCACGATTTTATCACAAAATACTTAAAGGTAGAGTAGATTTCTTTGCTCTGATTTATGTCCGAGAATAACAAGGGCATTAACAAAAAACACTTCATTTTTTCATTTATATGCTCAAGCAGGGATAGGGTTAACAGAGGATAAGGACGTAGAATTCGGAAGAAGCGAGATGTTCTTTGAGACGACGATTGAAAATGATAATCTTGAGGGATTTTCAGGGAGTTCACAGTCTAATCGCATGAACCGTGAAGGTTAAAATTACATCTATCCGTATATGGAAATTTATTTGCTTAGTTAGGAGTGGACGTGTTATTTCTAGGTCCTTATCTTTTTTTTATTCAATTTCGAGCCTCCTGGCAATAAGCCACTCTTGTATGCAAACTCATATTATATTATTTTATGTTAGTGGATATGGGGCGTTATTTGCCACCCGTGTAGTGCGTCATTTGCAGAACTATTGTACTTTGAAATTTACTTATAGTTCGCTCGCTATAGTCCTGTACTGTAAATAAAGTTATTTACATACATTACGAGTATTACTAATTGATACAAATATTTTGATCATTTTTATATAATTTGTCATACAGATATCATTTTTCATTAACAGTAACAATAAGTAACATTTTGTAAACAATAAATAATTTCTTTATTATATGGACATGTATTGAAGGGATTTTGTAAAACATTTCACCGTTTTTCATCTGCACCACTATCTATGTTTCTCTCTTCCTAACAGAAATATACAAACCAATGCTAAGGAGAGTCGTTTCGCGAGGGAGAAGTTTTAATAAACGTAATGGATTGATAACCAACTAAGTTTTATTTTTGAACCTATGTTATTGATCATTTTAAGTAACCTCTAAATAGCTTATACGTCGAATAATAAGACAGATTTTTTAAACTTTTCAAAGGAAGGTTTTGGGCTACAGTTATGTAGCCCAACACGAAAACTAGTTTGATAATTATTTTTATTTATCTTTTTTTTATCCATTAGGAAGTTTTAAAAATTGCGGCCTTACTCATGGTCGGGTTAGTTCGCTGCTAAAGTTTTAGTGTGGTTAGTGGTCATTTTTAAGGTCAGTATTGTACTAACGCGACTATGTATAGGGCTGATTCTATATTTTGCAAGTGACTCGTCAGAGCGACACATACATCGGAGAACATCGGAGGAAGTGAAAGTATTAACGCTGGTCGAGTGTTTAACGTGATGCGCGTTCGTGAACTTTGACACAAAGTCTCTACAAATATGGCACCCACGCGGGACAATAAATACATAAAAGTTATGAAAACACGTCATCATCGTCATCCGTCCGGCCAAAGAAACTGTGGAGGTGTGCATTGCGAAACAATGTGGCACCAACACTATTAAAAAAGTTTTACAATAAAGTTAAAACACACACCGGCGTACGACGGACACACGCGCGATCGTAAATCATTACAATTTATGACCTTAACAATCAAAAATTTCACTACGACTTACATCGTGAGAATCGTGACTTTTTTAATGATACGTTTGCTTAGCGCGTGTACTCGAAAATCAATAAATTAAAGAGAAAACCAAATCTATACAAAAAACTAAAAAAAATCTTCCTTACCTTACCTTATCATCAAAAAAGAAAAAAACTGCATTTTTTTCATCCTTTGACATGGATGGATGACTTTAAAGGAAAAATTAATTACTCGGCGGAAAAGTTATTAAAAAAAAAAATTGGTATGTAATGTTAGAGAACACAAAACGCTAACATAACTACATTTTTTTTCACACCTTTTACTTAAATTATACACGTGTTGTGTCAAATATTCGATCTAATTTAAAGTTCGTGTTATTTACGTGTGTTTATTGTTACTGTTACTTTTATTATTGAATAAATACTTTATTTATAATATGTGATTCAACATAGTTGCATATTTTGGTATATAATATGTACCTATTAATTACACTAAATTCTTTACTCTAGTATCTGCTTCCACTTACTTACGTATACTCAATATCTATTATTATTTTTAAATAATTATAATATTTAGAAGTTAACTCCGGTGATACTTTTGAATTTAGCAGGCGAGGAAAAAATGAATACTTAACAACTCGCTGCCTGCACTTAAAAACAGCCTCGGAACAAGGAAAAGAATTAAATGCTGACCTATGAAGAGAATACCACTGGTAAATGTTCTGGAAAGAAAAGTATTGAACCGAATGTTCCGTATTCTCAATATAGGTTAACCCTTGGAAGGATTACGATTAATATAAGAAGGCTTAGAGAGTTGGGAGCTTAAAGTGGACCAGGCACGTTAATTTATCACAGTATTATATAAACTAGTTAATCTGAATTCAAAACGCCTTCTATTTAGTGGCTCCCAATTAAGAATTGAAATTAATTCAGATGGACTATCATACCGACTAAAACGCCTAAAGACATGCTGGCTTGCTTTTCTCTGAACTGCTTCTTAGACATTTGGTGTGAGCTATAATAAATACCAGGTACTTCAAAATACTAAACGAAGGGAAAGCAAACTACTTAAGAAGTCTTTATCAAACCGCAAAACATTTAAATTGACTTACTTTAATTATAAAACTCTAATATTTGCATACACACATAATTGTACAAATAACTCATATACGAGTACAATAAGTTTAGAATAAGAATTGAAGATTGGATAACCACGTTAGATCAATTTAGGACAAAAAATGTTTTTTAACTTTTTTGTTAAAATACATACAATAAAAATACTAAAAATTACCCAATCATTCAAGAATATTTAAAATGAAATTACATATTTTTTTCTCCTAAGAGTTTTATTGTGTTTGTGATATAATTTTAAATAGAGAAGTAATCAGTCATTAAGACTGAGATATCCTATGACAAATATTATAATAACTTACTGGTATATTTATTATGATGTATGTATGTATAAATCTACACTTTATGTGATAAAACTGGTTATTTTATTGTGGTCAATTAAATGTCTGGTCGATACGACGATGCATATACAAATTGAGATGCTCTGGTGGCATTTAGGTACACTATATTATACAGATATGTCCGAAAAGTCCTTGCCAATCATTGGCGGGAACGTAAATCACATCCGTAGTCACGCCGTGGTTAAGTGGATGCATAACTTATGGTCAATCAAAATGCTAAATTACTGTACAGGGTACCCAAAAAAGACAAGACGTTCGGAAGATTTACATTAGTATATGTCTGTCAGCGTGACAATTTCAAAAAACATTTATTTTTTAAACAGCGATTTATTATTAATTTAATCTTATAATTAGACACCGACATTTGCAGTATTTTTTATCTGATTTCAGACAATTAACTAACAGCTGTTTTTGCGGAAAATACCATTGTAAATTAAAATAAATGAATCTTTAATCAATTCAATGATTATTAAAATACATCTGTCTACGTTGTGCAATTACAGATTTACACAAATAACATATTTAATAAAAATAAAATCTTTAAATTGTCACGAAATAATAGTTACATGTATGGTAGGAAAATTTTGTGGTTGCAATGTTTAAATGGTAGGTGATTTATTCAGTTTCACAAACTAGGGTAAAAAGGATGCCAGCTTAGTAGTTATTGTTTTTGGCTAGGTAGTTACTGATTTTCAAGTGGTACCTTATTTAAAGGACTATAATATGATTTCGTATTAAATAATGTATTTTGTATGGAGACATAAGAAAATCCATACCTATTATAGAATGTTGGTTTATTATTGTATTATTATATTTAAGTCTGTATATATAATGTTCAAATAGTTTGTTTTCATGTATGTATTTTTATAGTATGTATAAAATTTTTAAATTTAGGGTTTAGGCTGACTTTCATCCATTAATATTATTTCAGTATCTCTTGAAATAGACAATTTGCCTAGTGAAAAGACGTTATATTCTATAAAACTTTCAAATTAATATTTGAAATAATCGACTAAAAAATTTTAATGTTATTATTATTATTCTTTGCGTCTACAACATTTAGAGGCAACCTGAGCAACTTTTCTCAATTTTTTCACCTTCAAATCTTCCTTTATCCCTAATTTGTCCTGCAGAATCAGTTGCGTATCATTTTTGCCCTTCGGGAGAGATTTGACTTGACCAATAACCTAATTCTTCTTTATTCTTCGTTATTATATTTTTTCCTGTAATTGTATGATCTAAATGATAAATTACGAGTATTCATTGATTGTAAAAATTTGGAATAGAATTTTGGAATCCTGGATACAGTGTACATTTTCAAGCATAAATGAAGTGCGAGTGAACCGTGAACTGTAACAGCTGTTGTCTTCAAATGTCCTAAGAATATGTCCGACTTGGCTTCGTCCGTCAAGCGGTTGCTGGCTAATAATTGACGAATAAATCTCAATCAAGATGACGCATAAAATGGCGGACACATATCGGCCACCATCTTGAAATTAAGTTCTTTTGACGACCTCTTGGAGCGGCGACATTGTTTGTAGGCCAAGAGGCAGGCTACTAGTTTGACGGGTCGAATTGCTATGGTTTCTCCCTTTTTTAAACCTAGACCAGAACTCTTATATTCGATTTCTTGATGGATTGGAAAAATTTTAGTCACTTTGTTACATCCTTCTTTTGTTTTTTTTTATATTACCAACGAACATTTTCACAAAACTTGAGTTATATTTTATCAGTGTGAGTTGAGCTATAACTAATCAGCCCGTAACATATAATAGAGCGTAATACAATATATTGTTATAAACATGGTGGCGCGAGAAGTGCAACATTTTAAACAATAAAAACGCAATTACTTATTTAAACAAAAAAAAAAATCCTAGATAAACGGTGCAATAAGAAAAGGGAAAGAAGAGTGTGTAAGAATAATGTATAAAAAGTATTAAAGTTTTTTTTATTAACATTAACTTTATAACATTAAAAATACGCTGAGAATGGGTTATTAAAAATGTTTTTTTTTATTTTTAAGTCATAGAAAATATAAAATTATTAAAATTTAAATTTTGTCCTTTCAACGCTGGAAACAAAAAAATATAGTAATACCTAATAACATTACATAATGATTAGCAAGAAAACGAAAAGCAATTCGTAAAAGTGGAAGTATTATTTTAAATAAATTGATTATATTAAAAATGTTAACATTTTTTATATTGTCATTTGCCCAGGAAAACCTTATGTATTTTATCGTAACATGGAATATACATATAAATAAGTATAAGTATTTATAAGGACGCATTTTTTTTTAAAGCTTAAATTACATAAAATAAATGTATGATATACTAACAAGGCCAGGCTAGCATCACTTTTAAACGCCTACGAATTGGACTGCCGTGATATTTAATGGTACCAAACAGATCATCTCCGCACGGGCGTTGATGTCAAAATACGCGCAGAAAGCAATATTTATGTTATTCCGCTCGACTTGAATTTGTCCTAAAACTACCAGAATGGAAAGTGAGCCAACGAAACATAACTGCGGCGGTGATATTTCAATTCGTTCAATGAATGGCGAGGCAAAGTCAACGCGACGCCTACAATCCGACGCGAGATATCATTTCGAACTATAAAAGAGGTGATAATGTGTTCGCCCAAGCGTTTTAGTGTAGATACATAATCGGAAAGCATCAATTCAGGAAAGCTAATTGGAGTGTTTAAAAATGCCGTCCGGACGTAAGAATCTCTTAAAGTGAGCATCGGCCCACTGGCGTGTCTTCTAATAACGATGTTAATGTTGGTTTATTGCTAAGCTGCATTGCGATTTATGTATGAAATATAAATTTAGATCAGCAAAGATAGACTCCGCTGTTTGAGAAAGCCATTAAAACATCATGTCTAAGCCATAAAATAAGAGAAACCGTGACGAAGTTTCGACAACTTTCTTAGATTTTTATAACGCTTCAAATAATATTTGTTATACCTATAAATTTGGTTATATTTGTTTTATAAATTATAAATTTATCAAATATTAACCTTGTTTGCCCGTACAAAAGTAGCCGTATTGTGACCATAACCATTCTTTTTTGTAGATATACCATAATGGTTTTATCGAATATTTATTCATGCATATAATATAGAATAAAACCGTTCAATTTTTACTCTAAAATTTAAGGGTCTCAAAAGGTCTGTATTTTTTTCCACATATTTTATCAATGCTTTAGGACTGAATACAAAAATCGAAAAACTAAACTTTAGAAGGCATAGTTAATTTTATAAAGACGCAAATTCAACTAGGTTATTTGATTTTATTTCTTAAGATTATCTTATAAAGTCACAGTGTATGATTTAAGAGCTCTTTCGAAAAGAGATCTCGATTGACAAAAATGTTTTTTTAGCACAAAATATCACTAGCTTGAGATTGGATTGACAAAAATGTTTTTTTAGCATAAAATATCACTAGCTTGAGATTGGATTGACAGAAATGTTTTTTTAGCATAAAATATCACTAGCTTGAGATTGGAATGACAAAAATGTTTTTTTAGCTTAAAATATCACTAGCTTGAGATTGGATTGACAAAAATGTTTTTTGACAAAATGTGCTTACAATGGGCTAATCGGGAAATGTGTAGCGTTGTTAATATATGAAAGTTCGACTTGAACGGAAAATACATTTCTTAAAAATCACCCTCACATCTTCGTCCCCCCCCCTTTCCTCCTTATTTGTTTTTTGAAAATAGTTAATTTTTTAAATTTGTAAATAAAATATTAATTCACATATTAGAGAGCCGTCAAAGTCGAACGGAGTTGTTTATGATAGCAATAAAAGATACGTGAAAATGTAAGAAGAGTGACTTTGATCAGCTTGCAGTTCGCCCGATTTGGCGGTTAGTTGACCATCTCTTGCATCACACTCACCCGTTCGCCGCCTCCTTCGCGCAGACAGAGACGCACGATCCCGACAAATCGGTGCAGACGACCGACATAGCGCCCGCGGAAAGGCTGCGTCGCTGTCGGATCGTAATTTACGCGGCTATTTGACGAGAAGCACAAAATGATCAAATATGCGTGGGCAGGTGATAAATAAGCGCACAAATAACTCAGCGACTTATAAAACTTTTCTCACAACACAAATTACGCCATAAATATTATTGATGGGTATCAATAATGAAAGTTTTTAGTGTCCGACGGAAATTTTTAGTGAAGGCGCTGAGAGACGCGGCGGCGTAAGGCGGCGATCATCGCAGTTTAACGATTCTTTCATAGCTTTCGGGTTCTTTAAGCCATCATTTGTTGCTGAGAGCAATTCTTCGAGTGACGCGCTGAAAAGCAGATGAGTGTCGGTGAGGATGAGTTTTTCAAAACAACGGGACCCCGAGTATTTTTGAATCTGGGGAGAATTGCGATTTGGTGACACTATCGCCCATAAGGGCCTTTCTCATAGAGAAAGAGTGAACTGAAGTGGATGGCTGGATAGCAACTGACATTTAATAATTGTAATGAAAACAAATAAATTTCTAATAAACACAAAATGTCCACAAAATAAGAAATAGAAAATCTACCTTTAATGTGTTTTCGGGTATAATAAGTAAAATTAAAAAAAAATCACAAAACAAAAAACATACATGTTTAGTAACCTACAAATCGTAATTGTTTTAATACCGAAACGCGTCAAAAAGTATTGTATTGTAACTAGTCCAATCAAAGGTTTATTTTTTTGTATTTCATCCATTCGTCACGGCTCTATTTTAATGATTATAAAATACAAAAAGGTTTTTCCATTAGCTAGCTTAAAGGCTTCAAGACAATGGATTAACACTTTTTGTGTGTTGCCGAAAAATTGAGACTTTCCTCAATCAACGAAATGACTCTAACACATTATAGAAATAATTTATTTTTATTAAAATAACTATCAAATGAAAAAAAACGCATACTAGTGTATAAATTCTACTTACATAGGAATGTCGTCGTTTCAAGAGCACTTTATGTGGACATTCTACTTATTGCCTCGACTTCACAAAAACAAAAACAAGTTCAATAAAATTAAGAGTTCGATGTTTCAGTTTTAATCGCAGTTTCCTGTGTCGCTCGTTCAAATTCTTCGATCGACAGAAATATTTTTGAAAAACAGTTTTTCATATGTTTTCATTCCTCGACCACGATGATGCATTTTAACATTTGCCTACGTTATTTAGTCCGAAGGCAGTTAAGGGGGTTAAAGGTTGCTACTAATATTCAGAGATCATGGTAGTCTAGTGGTTAAGGCGTTGGACTACTGACCAAAAAGTCTCGGGTTCGAATCCGCAGATGGTCACACCATTTTAACACTTCATTACCACCATCTCCCCTGACTCTCGCACAAGCATTTTTTGCCCAAATATAATATAACCTTAGTCATAACAATTTTTTTAAAAATATAATAAAATATGTACCTACTACTTTCGTTTAGTTAGTATGTTGTATAATGTGCGAAAAATTATTAAAAAATAAGTTTTCCATTCAAAATGTTTCCATATCAAATTGATTAATTATTATTTTAGAAACTATACATAGAGTAAATACCATTTTTTTTTAATAAAAACTTTCAATAAGAAATTAAACTGATTACAACAATTTTAAAACCACAAAATAAAATTTTTAATGTTAGTTAAAAGTAAAAAAACCGATTCACCAAAACATTGAAGTCGACGCTGAGATATGGTACCTACTGAAGTTGCTTATATTGTAGATATTTTTGCGTCGATTTTTTTTTTAATTTTTACTAACAATAAGAAGTTCAATTTTCATGTCCTATGTTTAGGATTTAATTTATAGTCTATTTTATTTTATTTTATATGTGGATCATTTTATGGTAAGTAAATGTACCTAAGTCGTACCTCATTCAATTGGCCCATGCGAGTAAAGTATTAAACATAATTAACCGCACTACGCACACACATTAGTGTGTGAAGTGAGTAGTCATTATCTATAGTTAGGCAATCCCGTAAAGGCACCGATACGAAGTTAGACCTATCAGTAGTACGCGCTCGCACAAAATACGCCAGCATTTGATTGATTTATACGTTTGGAAGTAATATATTAACGAAACGCGCCACATTTCATATCAATGCCGTATTTATGGTTGGCGGGCACAACGTGTTCCCCTCTCCCCCCCGCACCCGCACTCTTTCGGGTTATTTTCGCACACAACACAAGCGTGTGTATATAAAACGTGATAATGGAGGAAATTTCGACCATCGTTGCTTTCATATCGCCTATAAATTTAACCTAAAGATAATCCGGAATACATGATTGGCTCCTTAAATAACGAATCCAACATACGATATATTAGTATGGTAAATACCCATATCTATTTATTATTTGTGATTTGTAAAATTAATAAGTAATACTTAAAAAAACAAGAAACGCCCTGTAATTAGGCAACACTTTAAGACAGGCACTAGCCTTATAAAGTGATAAAATCCATGCACACCTGTACTACATAAATATGAACCTTTATGGAAAATGTGATTTGTTTAAACGTAGTTATACTATACCTAGACCAATAAGAAATATGGATGTTTAAATAAATAAATATGAAATAAATTCCGAAACGTTACTAAAATGAATGATCCGAAGGAGATTGTATAGATAAAACGCAATAAAAAAAATAAAGCGCTAGGCAGTGCAAAATTAACATATCGATACATACTTATTTACTCACGGTTCAAAAAGCTTATAGACAGGTTGGAAGTATATGCATATGCGGATGGTATCATATATCCTTCTGATGTATTTATTTACATTGAAAAAATGTATAGGGTCTTCAGGGCGCAAATTTCTTTACATACTAAAAACAGTGAGTAAGTTAAAGTGAGTGTTTGTTACCAATGCAACCTCTGGTCGCTGTCTATCCTAAGTGTATTTTTTTATAAATTCGCCAACTGCCAAAAGAAACTTATAAATGTACCTATCACATATACCGCATCCTACTGACCTATTATTTACGAATTTCCCTAATTTAATTCGAGAAAGAATTATTTATTACAAGAAAGATTTATTTAAAAATAAACACAAACAAGGCAACAGTATAAGTTTGCTGTACGCATGCGGAGACTCAACAATAGAGATATATATTTTTGAGTAAATGTGATGCACAAAATATAAGTCATAAAGAGATTTGATTGAGTGAAATAGCACCAATGTGATTTTATTCTTTCACTAAGTAGATTGGTCGGCGCTTAATTGAATTGAGACAGGCAGCGGTGCAAGAATAATGAAGTTCATTAAGAAATGGTTGTAATAATACTCCTGTAAAATGCTTTCCAGGGATAAAGGATATTTTCTTTATACCGTGCGAACCTTACCCGTATTTAAGTAATTAATTCTTTGGTTATTTGGTATGTCCTTGTATACAATCGCACTCACCTTCAAACGACATTCAGGAAGACAATAAAACTCTTATGACATTATATTCCTATGCTTACAATATTTACAAAACATTATAAATATACAAGTTCTCTATTTGTAACGCGTTTTATAAGTTCCATTTTCATAAATCTTTGATTGATTGAAAAACATTTTTCCTCGCTCGATATTTGAACCCTAGAACGAGCAAAAATTACACTAAACTAACCTATCCATTGCTTATTTTTATGTAATTTTGTTGAACTTTATGTAAATTTATAAAACTCTTGATTTCTTTAATAATGAAATAAATTGATAAGAGAGCTGTTCCATATCAACAAATCGCATGGCAATTTTGCAAGGGTTATTGCAATTTCGTATAAATTAACAATAAAAAAGGTCAGTTTTGGAAAAACATGCTTAGTGTAAACCTATTTACTATAAGAATACACAAGATTTAAAGAAAAATAGCCCCTATACCATCACGGTCCCCTATTTATTTATCCCAAAGTCAGTCGTCAACGCCATTAATCGTTTCTGCGTGCTAAAACCCAATAAATACGCTTCACGTCCGTCGACTCTACTTTCAGCCGACATTGACGGAATGCCTATAAAAGATTATCACCGTGATCTTCCGATCGATCTGCAACCTAAATCCCAACTAAGCGTGCCGCGTCACGTCAGATCCTAACGGAGTAAATAAATATAAGGTGTATGCTTTACAATACAATTCACTGTATTTTATCAAGTAAAAATATAAAAAAGAGTAGCCAAGGTATTATTATTTTCGGCATTTATAATTTTTAAGTATAAATTGTATCTACAAATAGATAAATACATAAATTAAACATATCAAAACGGTGGAGTATAACTACGTAGGCACCTATACCCTTTTAATAATGGATTTTTAGGAAAATCCTGAGAATCCTAATATACACCCTGTACCAAGAACATTTTCGATAAAAATCTAGGTAATTGGTTCTGCGATTTTAAGTATTATATTTATATAAGATACGTTAAAATTCATTATGGTATTAGCAAAAAAAATGTAAATCTTACGTGATGATATTATAAGGTTCTTGTAATAGGAAAGACAGCTGATCGACACATCATAAACTGCTTTGTAGGGTCACGGAGAACATTCGTTTTAAGGACATTGCGCGCAAACGCGGCAAGGTAATTCTTTATTATTACATTACATATCTTTACATTATCGTAAACTTTACGTTGTCGCCAGCGCTCTAAAATAATACTTTAATTTAGGGATGAAATATTTTCGCTCAAAAATCCCATTATCTCCTCTGAAATGGTCTTGGACCATCCTATATAGTTTAAACTGTTGTGATCTCGTATAATCTTTATGGGCTCAATATAAATTTCTAACTAAATAATTATCTTCATATCAACTAGGTTTAAATCTAGACCTCTTACGATAAGCGCCTACCCGGTTAGTGGAGGATAGTTCTTACATCCCTATCGTTTATAGAATATAATTTGTATTATTTGGAAGTATTTTTAGCTACTTAATAATTAATATAAGTATTGTTTATACATACCACATACATACTACACGGTGTATTGTATAAATAAATAAATATTTTCAATGAAAATGGAATTAGATAATGCTTTGTATGTTGCCACTAACAGAAATCTAAAATTCGTTCGCAATCACACCTCGCGGTGAGAATCATCGCGTCCAAAGTACTAAAGTACGCGCCGGCCACGGGTCATTTTTATCGATCTACCCGGCTATGATTAGGCTCCATAAAGTAGCGACGATAAATGACGGTTGATTGGCGAGCAGTCCTTGTCTGCAGAGCCTTATCCGATCGCGATGGTCTCGTCGAGGGTTCGAAGCCGCTGAACCGAGGCTTAAACTGCAACACGCCGCGGAATTTAACGGGCTGTGACGAATGAGGATCAGCGCGCGGCGGTATTCTCGATGCCAGCTTAGAGCGTTTTCTACTTAATTCCTACCAGTTACAGCTTGAGCAACTCCTAAAGAAAAGTGTTTGCAAATGAACCACTTCCGTTATTTATCCCATCGAATTTTTTTCGCTCGTTCTTTCAAATGACCCATAATAATAAAAATGATATTTTAATTCATAGTCGATAGGGTCAGATTTGTGTACCTGATACGAAATTGTGAGGTCCTCTGTAAGAGCAATTTATTTAATTTTTTTTTTCTTAATGATCAAATCTAAATTTTTGAGTACATTTTAGTCTACGCTGCTCAAATCAAATTTAAAGCAAAAAAATAGTGAAATAACTATTTCGTGGAAAATGATAAATTATTGTACATTTTATTTTTATTCATTTTATAAAATTACAATTTCCAGCGAAGTAACCAATAATATTAACATATCCTGTCATACGTGTATAATGTAAGAATAGGCTTATTGTATTTTTTGATACGTATTTTATTAGTATATTATTTGGTATGTGAATAAAAACATATAACTACCAGTATGTATAAAATCAATAAAATACAATTATCACAATTATTGTACAGTCACTCACAAATTTGAGTGAACAGTTTAAAAAATATACTCAAAATTCAACATTATTTAATGTTATTGTTTTATCCAGGTATTCGGTACCTAACATAGGTTGAAGCAGTTTTGGCGTCTTGCCTTCAACATCCATCAACTCAGAATAGTTACAGAGTAAGGTTTAATTCAGTGGAAACGTTTATTGTAAACGTCAGCATGGCGACAGGCACACCCTGCTCGGCGCTCTAATCGTATTGCTGAAGTTAGCGTCTTTGGATGAAGACGGAGACGGACTCAATAGGGCGGAGGTGCCTTCACCATCCTTCTTGGAATAATGCGACAGGGCGGATGGGTAACCGCCCATCGCTATCGCCTAAGAACCGAGACTAGGACAGGTTCTAATTTGGGAGATTATATCATTCTATATCAAGTTAAATTGGTATATTTTATTATTCGGTACACGGGCATTCTATAAAACAAAAATTATACATATTTACATTAAATAAAAATAACGTAACGTCACTTTATACGAAAAATTCTTTAAAAATCCAATACTTTATTTATTTATTGATCCACGAATTAATTATTACAGATTGCGTTTTTTTTATACACACCGACTCCTTCAAACATAATTTGCTTCGGATATTTAATTATAATCACTCCATCAAGCATAATGCATATTAAAGTGTTATTAATTTTATTTAGAGGTGATTGAGCATTTAATTATTTATGTTGCCACAAATGAAAACCAGTTAAACCGCTTAGAAAATTTAACAAAATAATTGAATAACATACTAATACATTAAATATTTTTTAAAAAAAAAGTTATAAACTGACTCCATTGTTGTATATGCCATATCTACACTTGTAAGATACAATATTTTTTTTTATAAAATATCTGTTTTTAGTATTATTTCCTTTTATAAACGTCAGTTTGTTTTATATCAAAATTGATGTGAGTTGTCTTAACATTCCTACAATAACATGCAATTAACACCAGTATTGACTAGAGACGTTCTACTATGGTAAAGTAGGGCGAGAAAAAGTTACCATAAAAATGAAATGTCGAAAATTGCTCATGCTAAAATATGGTGCAATGGCTTAGCACCAGGTATTCGATTATCGACGTGAGATTTCTCGCCTTTTCAAAAAAAAAATTTTTTAACTGATTTTCAATAGAGTGTTTCTGTAGTAGTGTAAAGACCATAGTGTAGTGTATTGTGTAAAATAGTGTAGTGAAAATAAAAAATAAATTACTCAAAGGCCTGTAATGCGTAAATAAAACCTACTCATATTTTAACAGTAAATTGAATATAACGCATTCGCGTAGAAGAGGGAGAACAGAAATAAATACATAAGAACAGAAATATCAGGCCAAAGTCAAAATTCAAAAGTCAAAGTCAAAATTCCCATTGCGACCAAACGTAATCATAAATCGGAGTTCGATAAAAGTCGCCCGGCGGCCTGCACGCAAATGCGCGTAGGAGACAAATTCCCATCACAGCGTCGACAGCCGTCATAAGCCGTGACATAAATGTCCTAAAGTTACTATTTATTGGGGTATTCCATTCTGTAATGGACGCCTTCGAGAAAAGTTAAAACGTATTTGAATCGCATTAAAAACGCAAATTAAATTATACGAAACTCGCGTGATTTACATCGATATGCTTAATTTCAAAATCTAATATGTGATTTATGTCGATATGCTTAATTTCAAAATCTATTCGTGATTGTGATTGTTATGAGAACTTCGGCGACAATCGGTGATCATCGGCGGGAAGGACGCATGTATGTACGCAACTTCAAAAAACATTTTTTTAATAAAATAAGCATAACCTTATAATGAAATAAATGTAATTAGTTTATTTGTAAAATAAACGATGTTAAACTTTCGTGCTAGTTAAAAATTAATAAAGTGATAACGGATTACGATTAATTACGAGCAACTCTTTATATGTATGCCATACGTATTAATTGTAGATAAGTTAGTCGATGTGGCATTAAATTAAAGAAATATTATCCTAAGATTCGGTTTTTTAGTTTCTGTTTCGTTTTTGACTGAAACGCTGTTTATTTAATATGTGATTAACACAAAAATTAAAACGCGAAAAAATAAGAATAAATTTTATTTTACTGTAGGACCGGACCTGGCGAGTAAAATCTTAAAACGTAATAAAACTGAAATGCAGTTAACTGTAGAGTCTGACTTTCTTATCTCGCCATTTAGACTAATATTTAGTTCAACAAACCATACAGAAGTTTCTAAATTAACTATATAGTCCTCAAAATAGGAAAGAATCCGATTTAAATACTACTGATATTATTAAGAGACTACAATCTTATATTTTAATACCCCTATATCATATAATCAGTCTAAGTATGTTTCCTAATAGCTAAGGTATTTTTCCTAATAGCTTTAAGAAGGTTGTCATTATAGCAAAACATAAAAATTGTGATATGTCGGAAATAAAAAACTTCAGACATATCGCATTGCTATTACATTGTCAAAAATAATTGAAAAAAATATCGCTTGACCCTATTCCTAGAGCAAAATAACTAATATAACAAAATATCTACAAACCAATACGGATTCAGGCAGAATCGCAAGATATCAGAAGAACCACAGAATACATAAAATACTGCTCTTGATTTAACTAATATCTAACTAGAAACATTATTGAAGAAAAAGAAATGCGTTGCAGTGTTTTTCTAAGGCTAAGGCATTTGATAACGTCTCGTTTTCTCAAAAAATTGTCTCAAAAAATTAGATTACATAGGGTCCAAGGGTAACGAATATTCTATTATTTACATACGGTTTAAATCGTATCTAACTAATAGAGGTCATGTTGTTAAGTTTAAAGAGCATGAGAGCGACACTGAAATAACAGCATTTAGTGTACCTCAGGCTAATGTTTTAGGCCTCTTTTGTTTTTAATTTACATCAATGCACTATGCAACTTTACTTTATGGTTGTGTGTACTAGCAATAACTTTTGTTTGTAATTATAAAAATTAATGCTGTTGGATTTTTTAATAAAGAATAAATAAATAAATAAACTCGAAACTAAAACAATGGCAAAATACTAAATTTTGCAGACGATACCGTGATTGTATGTTCTAGTGGCAAATCTAATTCACATCCATGACTGTCAACACAAAATAAAATGCGTTGTATTTCTCTGAAGAATGTTAGCAACATATGTATAAAATAAAAATAAATATGTTTATTTATAGAATATACTCGTACATATAAAATATAAATGTTTGTAATATTAATTACATAGGTGCATACAAATACATTAATTGAAGTAATATAATTAGATATATTAAGTATAACATTTAAACGATTTATGCTTAATGTAAATAAGAAAATTAATGTGGTACACTTTTCTCAAAAAGCTTAATTTATATTAGACACCTTATATATATAGAAATACATATGTTAATATTATTATAAAATAGTCGTAATATCTTTAAAAAGAATAAATATCAACTAGGCAAGGTCGCAGTGTAGTAGCAATCGATCGCCGAAAACAATTTCCGACAAATCGTTTACTCTAGCTCGTCACCCGTTCCTCAATGTCACGTCGTCGTCCCCGCCCGCCCCCCGCCCCGCCGCCCACCGTCAGCCGTCACTCGTCGTAATGTTCACAAGACGGTCAACATCATCAGTCAGCCTTATTTATTGTTATTGTTTCGTATCGTTTCCAATTCGCCCACGTCAAACGAGATGGCTGACCTTTTTCCTCCACATATTCTTCGGATCCCCCTCCCAGCCCCTCTGCCCGATTACCCCGCTGCCAACGGATGGATCCACACATCTTATTTATATTTTCGTCTTTTGGAATATCCAATGAGGGCCGTAAATTTATCGATCGCGCTACGATTCCTAATATTAACGCGATTGATTTACGCGCGCCTGTCGCCGCGACGCGACGTGTCTCGCCCGGCGCACGCGCATGCGCGTCGATCGACTGCTTTGCCCAAAGATCAACCAACTATTTTTAAAAGGGCAAACTTAGAGGAATAGAGACACAATTTTCAGGTGACATGTCAGACTTTTACTACTCGAATAAATAATGATTTTAATCGACCTGAGATGTGACAAAAAGCTGTAAATAGATTGCATATTCAAGAGTATTTTTACAGTCGATAAACCTGAAGCTGGGCTTAGCCCGCCGTATATTAAATAATATTATACCATCATAAAAAATACCCTAACACAATAATAACAAATTAATGCAGGTGATGTATAACAGCGATAAGGAAGGGACCAGTGTTGATAAAACAAACCGCCCAAAGTAAGAAAAAAACCCCTTTCGGCGCGCGGGATAAGCGAACTTATTAAGCACCTATAGTATTGTAAATATTATTAACTTTTTTATTTAAAATTTGGAGGCGGATATGTTGTTTACTATTTTACTCTTACTAAACAAAGTAATTTGGGGGACAAATTCACGTGGCTAAATTTAAACGTCATTGTGGGACTAATATTTACAGCCATCGACAACCGCGGTAAGTCAGTTTTGCACCGTTATTTATCGCCAAACAATAAATAATATCATTAAATAAAGCTAGTCGTCACGATTAAAATTAAATTAATGGCAACTCGCTAAAATTAATGACGAATCAAACTCTCTAGCCCGAAGGAGCAATAAGTCACCGTTCGAAATGTGGACATTGATCGAGAGGCAAACGGCGATGCGACAGGCGGTCAGTGACGGCTCGTGAAAAATACGTTTCTAGTCATGATGACGAAAGCCCAAACAGTCATTTTATAGGCAATTGATTAATACATTGCCAATAAGTCGTTAAGATGGAAGCTACCACGAAAAACACAAAAATCATTATTTTTACATTTTTTACATTTGTAGTTATTTAAAGTATAAGTACCGCGATTTTAAACTATACATTTATAACTTGTATGACTTAATATGTTAAAATTCTATTTATACTAATAAATTCTAATAATTCACTGAGGATCGATTTTTCTAGTAAATGTTGATGTATTTTATATAGATTATGAGGAAAATTGTATTTATAGTGAAAGGTTGTAAACACCTGGTTTTGAACTAGATTCAAGCATTGTAAAACTGCTGTACTTCATGTATTCCTAAATATTCCCGCCAATACAAAAGTACTATCGTAAAATGGGAAGGAGAAAAGGGGAACGAAGGGGAGAGAGAATTTTTATAAAACTCTTCATGACTCAATCTGCCATTCAATTTTTTAGTACTAAGCGAAGAGAGGTTAAACCACTTACGCAGAAAAGATTCACTATCGGGATTCCCGTTTTACCACCAAATACGTTATTTTTCTCGTTTATGCTTTTAAATTCTTCAACCACAATATTACTTTATTTTAGTTTCATATACATACGTTAGATGTTATAACAATACTCAACACATAATATACTTACAATACGCAAGGTTTTGATTTTGACTTATAGAAACATTATTATTTTATATCGGAAAACACGTTTTCGTTGGTCATAAAATAATCATTATGTTTTTAATTGTTTTATATTATTCTTTCATTACATTGTCGACATTTATTTAAAAATATATTTCTTCAATTAATTTATTTATTATCGCTCCTTTTCAGCGTTGTGATTTTCCAAATATTAGTACATCTTTATCAAAATTTTTAAGCAGTTTCTAGTAAAACCTTGGAAATCCCAAAACCTATGTTTTTTTTAATAGCTCCATCACGATCCATGCGGCTAGTAGGGAATGAACTCCTCGATAGTAATAATTTAGGTTTCAATATTCATTAAGACTTTTGGTTTTTCGTCGACACACGACATGAAGTTTTTGGGCCAGTGGTACATTACGGCAATACGGCATTGGGACATTACGGCAATAAGTTCGCCCTATTTTAACATAGTTATGCGTGTCTAATAAAATGTCGTTTGGTGTTTATGTGCATCGGTAAAGCGCTCAAATTCTTAAAAAATGTACTTACAGTGTTTTGCTTCGTGACCACCGCAGATGGTCAATGACATTTTACACATAGCTGTGACATAGCGGACGACAATTCTTGACATTGATATTGTTAACGAATTTAAACAGCAAAGATACATTAATTAAGTAGGTTATTATTCTGTTACGAAAGGAACTCATCATACGAAGAACCTCCGACAACAGAATTGTTACTTATGGTATAACGACAGTTAGGTATAAGTTTTGACTGTCTTTATCAGTCTATCTATTTATACATGTATAGTATTGTAATCATTTTTGAATCACGTAAATATTACTCTTATAAATAAATTGATAATAAACCTCTTTAATGTAAAAATAATCCCAAATTAACGCGTTTATCGCCAGCAGTCTTCTTAAAAACATACATTGATATTGCCGTAGAAATCTAGAACACAATAACATATGAATTTTGTGATTTTTTGTTATATTTTTAAAGAAATTACTACGCTAGAAATAGCATTACATTATAGTTCTTTAACAGAAATAATTGCACTAGAATAATTTAGCATTTTTTACGTCCATTAGCATTTAGCATTTTTTAAAACTTCGTTGTTTTTTTCTACCTTGGTATTTAATAATATATTTGCTTTCAAAATGTTTTTCTATGAATCAGCACTCTTTTAAGCCGAAATAAAAACAACACGAACATCAAACAGAATCATAATCATTAGACGAAGAAATATCTCCAGTTTTTTTTTTTATTATTATTATTTAGACTGGCATTTATTAAGTAATAAATCACCGCAAGAATTGCTAATTAAAATAAAACCAAATATCAGCTAATTTAAATAATTGGAAGGAAGCTTTGATTAGCGAATGATACGACCATTTTGTGGAAATGCTATTAGTTACGTATGATATTAATATTACGATGGAATCTTCGTGATTTTTTTTTAAATATTGATGTTTTACCTACATCATAAATATTTTACATATAAATTAACTGATTAAATAAACATGTTAATGATGTAGTCATTTAACTGAATTAACACATGCGAATGTATTGTCGTTAGCAGACGGAAAACCCCAGCTGGTCTCTTCTTTGGTTCAAGTCAAGGTAGATTTTTCTACTAGTTGCAAGAAAAAGTTCGGATGCTTGCTGATTTGTCTAATCATCTGGATTTAAAAACCTTATATCATTATAACTATATAATAACAAAAATAAACAAAATTATTTTAAATGTTTTGGTAATAAAGCCAGTCGGTTATTTTAATCACGTTTATCTTTAAGGGCCTCTTTCCGATGGCGCTCTTCTCTGTCTTGCGCGTGCTTTTAAATCGCTCTGTCTCACCTAACGCATAAACACTACTGTTGTTGGTTAATTGTGAAAAACAGAATAAATATATGTCTAGAAACTTACTTGAATTTGCAAAATTAACTACGCTTCTGTATGTTTAATTTCTCGGTTTTTGTATTCAAACATTAAGATATTTATTTTTTATTCAATATTTATTTTGATGTTATCTATATAAAAATAAAGGAATATTACATACTTTATTTAATTCGTGCAATATCATACCAAAACAAAGAAAGCCTATTTTAATCTTGTAATAAAATATCCTGAGAATACGACATTGTTGTTAACTTTTCAAAGTTGCTTTTCATACGACCTGAGAGTGAAATATTTTTATGGGTAATCTTTTTATTCATAGTATCTTTGCCCAAAAGTAGTGGTCATGTGAGAAATTAGACAATGTATATTTTTCGAAGTTCAATTTTTATGATTAGTTTTATTTAAAAATGTATATTTTGTATATATGTATAAATTCACTGATGTCATTTTAGGGGGGGGGGGGGGGTTAATCTATATCGACAACTAAACCATTGCACGAAAAAAAAATTTATCAAAATATATAATATAATTAACATTAATTATACAGGGTGCCCCAAGCTTTTAGGACAAAAAAAAAACAGCTAATAGGTCTTACGATTTCTAGTATTATTTGTTAAGAAACTATATCAAAATTCATTATGGTTTTCGAGAAAAAAAATGTTGAAGTTTCTTTTTATTTTCAGGGTCGAGCATGTAAAGCGACTTTACACGCTCGACCCTGAATCATGCGAGAAACTTCCGAAGCGAAACCCCTAAGCGGGCTAGTGTGTCATGAGACGCAGTGAGAGGAGGACGGGGTGCGGTTTTTGCCGCGGCGCGCTCCGATAATACGTAATAACTGTAATTGCGACGGACAAAACATCCTTATTTAATAAGGATTGCCCATGCATTAGTGGCAGTAAACTTTTTTCAGTACGTGTACGTACGTTTTCACCATCAGGCGGCCCGGCGATCACAAGTTTGCCAACGCCCGAAGGTCGGCTGTTTGTTGCAGGCAGAATACCTAACTGTCTACCACCGTGTGTATTAAGTGAAGTGTGCCACAATGTGTTACACAATGTGTGTGTTGTGTTACAATGTGTTATTTAATCTTTTTATGTCTATTTATTTGTGAGTTTTCTATACTGAAAAAAGAACCGTGAATCGGCAAGTACCTACTTTTATTATGGATTGTTTTTCTTTATAACTCCAGGAGTTAGTTATGAGTATGAGTTACGTTCTTTCTATGGCTTTATTGTTAATATTAACTTCGTTTTGAAAACAAATTTAACGTAGTATAGTCGGGATGACGGCGCGTCCGGTCGGTGCATGGCCTCGGCGCTGGCACGTTCAGGTAAGAAGGGGTTGGGGAGAGGGGGGGGGAAGGGGGGGAAGGAGCGGTGCGAATATAATTATAATTTTACACAAATTTAGTTTAAAAAATAATTAATTTGGGTATCAAATATTTTTGCATTTTTTTATATAATTTCTTACTCGTAACAGGGAACATATACACCCCCTTAAATTTTTGTTTATGATCTTGGGATACCCTGTATTATGATAGTTTATAAGTAATTATATTTACATTGCGTACCGCACGGTTGGGCAATTGTCGCAACTGCGACAACTGGTTCTCAAAAATTTAAATCAAAAACTATTTTGATTAAATTTTGAATTTATTTTTAATATAATTATGAAACATTTTACCAATATTTTTTTGCTGATTAATGTTTGATTTCCGTGGGATAAATTAAAATACAACCCATATATTATGTTTTTCTATTCAGAGAGAGTTCTGCAAATGTGGTGTTGCGGGCAGAAACACGTGCCCAGGCCACGTTCACTTGTTGCGCGACGTTCCCATGAAAGCAGAACAAAAAGACGCCCGTCCTGGCTGGAGCAGCGCGGGTTCCGCGCGGATTCACGGGAACAAAGGGAACATCACTTTCCCATTTCGTTCGCTATCATGACGACAGCTTCCTCGATCATTAATCCTAGTCCAACAACGCGAGCGCTTAGGGTTCGGATATACTTGCAACGTTCCGAAATAGTAAATAATATATAATATTCACAATTAGTTTTATTTTATTTCTTTGTACTTATTCCAATTACAAACCATTGTAGAACAATTGAATGTAAATACCATATTGATAATTTTTCAACTGAAAAGAAAATCGAAATTAAACAATAAACCAACTAAAAAAATATTAATGATTCATGAAAAAAACATATTTTATTTCTTTTGTAGATAGTTCTATTTTTTTGTGTGCCCTATTGTATATTTTTCTTAATTATCAAAGATAATATATAAATTTGATAACCAGAAGTATCGATTTGCGTATTTAAGTATTTGCAAATATTTTCGATTTTTTTAGTAAAATTAAATTACACAAAAAGAATATACTTATTCGTTTTTTTTTCCGAAACCCAAAACCAAATAAGGCTGACTCAATCTTATCTATCACCCACCCACCATTTAGCAAGTAAACTACAATTATTTATAAAATACTGAAATCTCAATAAAATGAACAACATAATAAAATAAAACAAAATAAAAATATTTTTACACTGCCTAATGTTTTTATCATAATCGTATAACATTTTTATATTGACTTGACCGCATAATTGATAGCTACTGAAGTTCGGGTAGACATAAAGATTTTATTTTTGAAACGCCCCGCAACAGGTGTATCTGAATTTCTGAATTGACTTTAACCGCAACTTTAACCGCAATTGCCAATTTAATTTTTTTCACTTTAGATAGATGATTATAATATTGTAATTACCAATAGATTAAATGACTTGGTTACATTGTTACATATAAATACATACTACATGCATATCGTGTCCCAAACCCATTCCTGATACAAAAAAACAGCAAATTGGCCCTTCGATTTCGATAACCATATTTTTTTTAATAAAGTCTCGCCGCTGTCACCGAGCGCCCATAACGCGGTCAAGGTTAGGTTATCGACCCGCGCGCTGGTCAGATTTCGTTACACAAGCACCCGGGGAATTGACTTGGGACACCTCTTTATCTACTCAAGAGTACATACATTACTTAATTCATGCAATATTTACGACAGCATCATTTTTCGTATCCTATGCACTCATTTTTAGAGGCGTGGTTTTCAATCTGGCACTACTTTTTTCGTAGTTGGTGTTTTTGACAGCTTGTCACTTGTCACTTGTTTTTGTCACTTGATTTATGCTCAGTTTGGTTTGCCATTTCATAATGAATAGACTTACTCCTGAACAACGTTTGCAAATAGTGCAAATTTAGAAAAAAACACTCTAAATTTTGTTTAAAATCACTCTAAAATAAAGTAAAAATCGCGTCGTGGGCCTGTGGCGTGGCCTCCAAGATCGTGCGATTTAACACCGCTGGACTATTTTTTGTGGGGTTATGTGAAGTCGCTTGTCTACGCAGATAAGCCGGACACGATTAACGCCTTGGAAGAGAATATTCGGCGCGTTATTGCTGACATACGGCCCAACTTGCTGCAAAAAGTGGTTGAAAATTGGGCCTCTCGGCTGGAATTTGTTCGAGTCAGCCGCGGCGGCCACTTACCCGAAATCATTTTTAAAACATAATGGCAAACCCTTATCTTTATAATAAAACTAAATTCTTAGCCATAACATCAAATTATATGCGTTTTATCTCTTTTTGAAAACCGCGCCTCTAAAATCATCACCCTATATAATCAATACAGGGTGAATTTAAAGATTCTGGGCATGTAACTGGACAACTTATATTGAACAAGTTTTTTTTAAAATATAAAAACGGTTCCGCTTGTAGTTAGTCGGCTACTGAGTCGCAACACCGCGCGGTTGGATATTTTATTAGGTGACCATACTTTAAAATGTTTTTAGGATTTTTTCTTTTATATTTTAAAGCCAGTTTTTTGGTTCATTTACAAGTTTTTTATTGTCACGTCCTGACACACCCCTAGCGACTAACAGGTGATTATGTAAGTATTTCTCACGTGGTGGATAAATTATTTTCTTTAAATGTACGCAATGCTAATTTAATGAACCTCTGAATATTCAGGAGGAGACGCATGTAAGGTCGTTAGGCGTGCGTTCGAATTATAAATCTCGCCGTCTGGTCAGATCTCCCGCGTTGCGCGCCAAAAGGAAAAATGCGCGCGAAAAGGCACCAAAGTGTAGCGCGTCCCGTGCAGCCTTAATTCATTAATTATTAGGCGGCGTCACATCGGCAATTTATAGGAATTCGATAGCAGCTTATCGGCTGTGGCGGCGGTTGACTTGGAGACCAGGACCACACGGCCACGAGGACTTTTTTATGCCTAAATCAGTCAGAGGATATCTTCATTATTTGGTGGCGTTTTACACCAAGTTTTCTAGAGAACAGAAGGCTAATCAATAATATGATCTTATTGCACAATGTGCTACTTAACCAAATAGACAGAAATATTAAAATATATAAATAGAAATATATATAAATATTCAAATTCAAATATGCAAAATCATTTGCATAAAGGTGACTTTATACTCAACATAAAATGAAACTCTCTTTGAACATAAATAATATTAGCCACCGCCACCGTCACCACCACACGCACACACATATATATACACGATTCACTTACACACTCTTACATTCTAATCCCTAATATACTCACAAATTACAACACACACTATTATCACACACGAGTAGATATAGAAATATAGGCGCAATTCGTTCTGTTATGTTAAATTGGAGATGCCTGTAGTCGGCTTAAGTTGTTGATTAATGTATTTTTATGTAACTGTATGTATAGATGTAAGCATTTCTAAGAAATAAATAAATTTTGAGAGCCCAGATGGATTGGCACTCGGGATGGGTCGCTTCTTTCCCTATCATTACTTCTTCGGGTCTCCAGGATAAGCTTGCTTGGTCCTGCATGCGGCCTAACATAATTCGTTTTACATTTAGGTTTACGTATAAAAATGAAGTTATAGTATATGTCCGATCTTTTCAAAAATTATATAGGCACCTACTATAATGTATAATGCCTTTCTGTAAAAAAATTCTTTAAACAATACTGGGAGCTTTTTTCTCATGAGCCAACACAAACAGATTTTGTTTAGAAGTCACACGCGAAACGGGCACATATAGGTGTCCCTCAAGGCTCAACTCTATTCCTGCAACATTGAATATTTTATTTATTGTTTCCGAAGACAGTTTTACTAGGAATCGAAATCGCGCATTATTTATTCTGTCTAATGCTTCAACGGATGTCTTGTTCGACATAACAGCCTCATACCAAATTATTAATGAGATGTCGCACATCAAATTTCCAGCATTGCAGTTTGGAAATGCTACAAACACTGCTAGTATTAGCGGAAGCGTGAATGTCATATGCGGTTCGGCCTCATTCCAAAGGTTTAGCTGAAATACCGAATGATGCAATTTTGCCAGTAGATCTTATTACTTTGTTTAAGAGCAAATTCATTAATAATGTTTTTCCCGTGCCTCCTGGAGCATCGGGGAAAAATATTTTTCCTTGGTTACATCGACCGATAAAAAATCGGAATATTACTTTTAAAGTATGCACTAATTTGTTCAATTTAAAATACGCTTCGTCTAAGATCAAAACGAACGTCATCTAACACATCAGCTATCGCCGCCATAGAATCAAACGATCTTGATTAACTGCATATACCATAAACGTATTCTCTCTTCATCACTTGTACTTTTACTATATTTGAACTCTGACTTCTATTGACATGTTTAAATTTAATAAAATATGGACATGCGAGATTTAGAAATATCAAACAACGTTAAAAACAATGTGTTTAATCCTCATAAACTAAATATTTAGATTATCTGAAACCGACAAACAAACAAATACTACGTCCATATATGACGAAGCGCGGCTCACAACGAGATTTCTTCTAAGATATATTTTATTTATTACTTTACTAAAAAAAAAAGTTTATTAATATTTAATTGAAGAAAGGATGCTATCAGGCTACGAAATAACGGAAGGATGACCCAAATTGTTAGTCTTATATTTTTATTTACAGAAATCTTAGCAACAAGTACCTGAAAGAAACACTGCCCTTATGATTTAATCAGTGTAAGCCATGTTAGCGCCCTAAAAGCGTCCTTTTATGACTATTACAAACATCAATATTTCGTTCGTTAGGCAGGATATTTTGAAACATTTGCAAATATAAATAAATCAATAGTATTATTATTTTTCCTCTTTATCGACAGCGTGTGTTTGGAGAAATGACCGGGTTGGTCCTCTTAAATATTCACGCCGGTCGCAATAGAGCGCGCCCGATGTGCTGATTGATTTACAACTGCCTAATCGCTGGTTGGCGTTATTAAATTGTCGCCGTTGGTTGGTGCGTTCGGGGGCTCCTCGCAATACTCATCCAGTCCACCAAATTTACGCTCAACGCTTAGCCGATGAGAAATATATATTTTTTTTATATATATAAAGTCGGCATGTCATAACAAAACAATGTCGTCAGTGTGAATGTCAGTGATATGAGTAATATATAGGTATTTTTTTACTTTCCAAATATGTTCGTTTTGATATTCAAATCTAGCCTCAAACAAAGCTCGTTTACGGTTAATGCGTTTTGGAGTTGACTTTGCGCACTTTTTCCTAGATAACTAATTAATAATCTCAAAATCTACTCAGCGCATAACCTTGTTCATATCCTCTTCTTAAAGATGCGCTACTCAGTTTTTCCAAAAATAACTTATTTTTCTTATTTTTTTTTTATCACAATATCGTTGAATTTCACCTTTTTTGTTGTTGATTTAAACGTGTACAATGTGCAAAAAATCAATCTATTATTGATTATATTTAAAAAATAGGTGTTAATTACCAGAATAAAAAAAAATTAAGTTAAATTTTCTTTAACATTATAAATATTTAAAAAGACTTCTAAAAATGTTTTTATAAACGAAACCGTCCCGTATAATTTGTACCTAACCTAACCTCACCCCACCCCGCTGACTTCAGCTTTTATAAAGCTTTATTTTGGATGCATTTATTGCGGAAGAAATGCATTTCATCTTCGGCTCAATGTCTGTCCTTTTCATTGTTCACGAGAGAACCTTCTTTACAGATTTTCATGGGGAGCCAAGCGACTCATCCCGTTTGCCGAAGGCACACTTCGTCTGGCCTCGAAGGTGCTATAAACACGCGCGGTTTAAACCATTTCATTACCAATATATTTCAAAATACAAAAAAGTACAAACAAAAACTAGTCAGATGTCAGCGTCTACGATACACCTATGTAAACTTTATAACCGTTAAACGCCATACGTTTCGGCGCGTGATTCTGCCTTCTTCGGTGGCGATTTGACACATCCTTCCGGCTATATGGCTGTTTGAGAAAGCAGCTCGCTAGCTCGATTTTCTAGCCTTTTCATTTTTTTTTTTAAAGTTTATTAAGCATTTACGCTCGCTCACACTTCGAGCATTTGATTAGCCCATACGCCTCCCTTACTTAATGAAATCTGCGATTGTTTGAAGCAGCGAACAAAAGGAAAACAGCCTATATCACCAGCCGACCGGCTAGTGAGGTCACATAAGCAATAATAATCGGCATTCGTGGATATTACTACTTAAAAGCTCTCGCCGAGTGGTTATTATGAAAGCGCGCGCTGCGCCGGAACACAAAACAATACTCAGGAGGTGCTCACGTTTATAGCATAGCTCGTTGACGTAATGACATCGCTAATGCACCGCCAGTCCGATGCCGGAATGGGGTAAGTGAACCCTGTTTTAGTTCTGGATATTTCCTCTTTCATATAGGAAACCTAAAAAGACATATATTCATACATAAAACCTATAAAGTATTTTGATCGATTTTATAACTGTAATTGATAAAACGAAAGAAATTTGACAACATTTTAAACAAACATTTAATTTTTTGAAAGCAGTTTGTTCACTAAACCAAATTAAAAAAATATATTATAAAGGTACTAAAGATTTCCTTGACTTGAGATCTCAGGATGTCGATTTAGTCCCAGAGCTGAGTTTTATAAAAAAACAATCTTTTTATCTGTCTTCTGTAAAATGAAATATTGATAAATGAAGAATATAAGAATAATCGAAATGTGATAAAGATGATGAATTTATACTACGCAATATTATAGAATATTTACGCTGTTTTTCATCAGCGAATTTACTGATTTACTCTTGTCAATTTTTATTATTAACAACTAAAATAGTTTGGATATTTCTTGTATTGGTTAGTATTTTCTTTCTTTATTTATTAAATTACAATATATAAATTGCTGCTAATTCAGCAAGACTCTCAGAAAAAAACAAAGATTTTTTTAAAACTAAAATATAATTTCTTATAAGGCCTAGAGCCACCAACCGAGCATTTTAAAAACACCAAAGTCTTTACATCCGCTCAACTAATGAATGAATTTATTTTCTTAGAAAGATATACATACATTCATGTGGTTCATAGCGCACCCTCAGAACTATAAGTAGTTAACTCAAAAGTCACTTTTAAGAAAATCGTGAGTTGAGTTGTTTTGAACATAATAATTAATTTTAAATCTTTGTTTATCTGACATAAAACGGCAACATTTTATTATATTGAACGTGAACTCAGCACACTAGTGTCGAGGAAGCTGATGCCATGTTTACCTAACTAGATGTAAATATTTGTTATTTTCTTAGTCGCCATGAATAAAGTAAGTTATGGCATTCCATTCGCAAAATAGTTCTAGAAGAACAAAAAACTGAACCCGTTTTTTTTTAATCATGCAGCATCGCCAATTTATGGTTTATTTTATAATGGCACTGGAATACCTGCATTATTCAGATTTAGCAGTGCCCCAGTATTAGATTAAGAACGCTCTGTATAAGGCGTTGTTAAACTTTTGTCAAGTTGCTTTTCACATGAAGCTTTATGTGATTTTTATCGACAAACATACGTCCGTGCTAAACGCCGACTGCGCCATCGCTTCTCTCGACATCCGGCGGCTGCCGAGGAAACCGTAATAAAATTAAAGGCTCGTTCGCAGGCCGTAAAAGCTCGATGCGAGAGTGAGACATGCGATTTGCCTGTCGAGAGAAAGAAACTTCGGAAACGGAATTCATAAAACACCTGTCCATAACACTCACAGAAAACTTTTGGATACCGTAAAAAACTATAGAGATTGTTTTGAAATGATCAAATATTACGAATCGTCTCTCTTATAAGCCAGCTATCTATCGTTCACAAATCTCTCGTTTCCATACGAACTAATTATTAGAACCTCTAAGTTCCATACAACAATGATAAATTTCCTGTAATGAACGTAGAAATGTTTTGGTCAATGTTTTTTTCGTTTATGATTTAATTATTTTTTGGTCTATTATAAATTTAAAAAAAAAAAATCATTTCCCTTAACATTTTAGTCCGATTAAGATTATTGGTAATATTGCGGGTGATCCGATAGGAATGCCTATAACATATTTTGTTTGTGAAATGTACTTAGATATCCTCTTGGAAAAAATCATTTCCCTCCCCCCTATTTTCATTTCCCTTAACTGTATTTTTGGAAAATTGTGAAATACTTATGTGTTTCTTTTTTTTTTTAAGAAGTACCTAAATAACAATTTTTAACCCTGTTTTCTAGTTACAAGATGAAGAATGTTTAAACCCTCTTTTTACCCACTTAGAGGAGAAATTTCTTAAAAATGCTTTTTTAGAGAGTGCCGCTGTCATAAAGAGAATGTACCTTCGAAATCTCAGACTCCTAAGTTAAGCAGTTTCGATCGATGATGAATCAGCCAGGATTTGTTATTTATGTTAGGTTCAAAGAGTTATAATACAAAATTTTAATGAAATTTGTACAGTTATGTGGTCAGATATGATCCATAATCGTGAAAAGAACGAAACAATTTTAGTCATATGAATTGGACAGGGGAGCTATAAATATTTTTCATCATTTTATGGTTGATAAAAGGCCTTTTATCATACCAAACTTAGCCATAATCTTGAGCCTTTTAATATTTGGACGCTTAGCCAAAGTAAAATAGATTGGCATGGCTATGGGTTGCAAACCCAAACCGGTAAAGACAGTAGAAAGATTATGTTATAGATCGATGCGACTAGACGCTGTGCCAACAAAGCATATTTCGAACGATCCCGTATCTGACGACCCCGCCTATAAAGGTCTTTTGATGAAACCTGGCCAAAATCCAAAACGGAATTTTTGAGAAGTTTGGATAATCGCCAAGGCAACAGTATGTCTTTAGTTGAAAAAAAATGGGTCTTATACCTAAAAGAATATGGGACCTATTAAATTAAAATAGTTTCATTGCATTGCATTTTAAAATCATATTGAGGAAATATATCCGAAATTTAAAAGTACGCATTTTTTATGTTATTAAATCAATTAATATGTATTGGGTTTTATCTAAAAACTCGAAACATAAAATGTTTTCCAATTTTATAAATTTTTAATTCTTCTCGGTCGATAGTATCTACCCAACGGACGAATGTCCAAAATTTTATTTAATATTAAATGTTACAAATTTGTAACGGTACTCCGTTCATCCGACTGTGAGAATGTTTAACTAATAAACTACATGTTAAAAAATATACGAAAATGCTATTGATTTCGGACATATTCCTGTACAAATCACATGCACATCAAGGAAACATGGTATCAAACTTTCTTCGCTATTATAAATGTAACATTATAACCTCAGATACTACAGCTAGTAAAGTTTGTTTTACATTTAATTACGATGTAAAGTAATAAAAAAAAATAACACCCGCGTGATAATAAAAAAACTGTCTATAAAGTTAGGTAACACTCGTTCGACTTTAAGACAGAAATACTGTGTCCCGAATGTATTACTTTACTAATTAATTTAAAATTTTAAAATGCAATTTTGGCTGACGGTGCCTACTACGATTTTAAACGACTATTATTCGAAAATACCGCCATAAATTGAAGTTTTTAAACGTTTGGGGCTCGTAATATTTGGTCCGCAAACGAAATTGACTCGGAAACCGAATTTCGTCCGCATTCATTCTTTTCGTGACACAAAGTGCTAGAGGTCAACTAAACTGTATTCGTCGCGAGTTCAAAGACGGTCCGGATCATTACGTTAGAAAACCAATGATCATCGACCGTTTTCTAACTCAATGGTTGTCACGATCGTGGTTAATCGTGCCAATTACGCTATTCCTGCGCGCGTAATTATTAAGAATATATGTATATATAAATATTTATTTATTTTGATAACACCAAAATTACGTTTGTAGCTAGGTAGAAGCCACCTATCGGCAATCCTAGCTAAGTAACTATATTATGAGGTAGAAAGCGGATGGTAGTTCCACTAATTCACACCAAAAGAGGGCGGTACGGTATTTTTTTAGCGAATCTTGGGTTACGAAATGATGTTAGTTATTGCTTAATACCGTAAAGAATATTCGCAAAATAAGTTTTAAATAAATTAAATAATAAATAAAAAGATAGTAGAAGGAGAAAAGTAACGATATAGTATATAAAAAAAAAAAAAATAATATTAAATTTTAAACAAGTACTTAGTCCGGGCGAGAGCTCTGAAGTCAGGGGCATTAAATTGCTCCCGGGTTCAGACGAGTACAGTAATTAGTTTTCGAATAGATAGAGTAGAGAGACTCTCTTACTTTTTGGGTCGTTTTGGGAGGTGGACGTATCTTTTTCGAGTTCTGCGTGCTTGGTTGTTTCTTTTTTTCTGTTTCACTAATCCAACCGCATCGGGCTATATAGAAGTTTGTGGAAGGTGGAGTATATCACCAAGGGTTTTCAAAGATAAAACGCGGTAGAGCCAACGTAATATTTCGGCCACGCGAATTGGTTTTCTTCTCCGTGCGAGAATCGACCCGCAGAAGCGGAAAACCTGGATGCATGGTGCACATTCCCATGATTTGCCACGCAGCAGATATACCATGGCGTTTCCTGGAAGGCCGCCGAGAGAGTAAATCCCTGCATCGGAGGAAAGGCGTATTGGTCGTCTCCCCGGCGCTTACGAGGCAGGCCGAGACGTCGCCAGCCTTATCCCGTCGGACTATCCAGTTCCAGGGGGCAAAGTCAGAGAAACAGAGGTCAGTCCAGTGTTAGAAGAAATAGTCGTTTCATTGCATTCACTCGTTAATTTTTTTTTTAGTTTTTCTTTATTTACATGTTTAACCTCTTGTAGAAAATATAGTGACAGAGCTTGAGCTCCACGTCATTTGATTGCTTTTCAGTAAAGTTCGTTTTTATTTGACAATTAAAATGATTAGATCATCCTATTCCAAGTTATAAATTAGAATAAAATAATAGCTATTGATAGCCTATTACAAGAGATTGGCGTTGCTTTACTATGAACGCCGGCCGAATCGCGGCCGAGTTTATTGCCTACCACCGAACAAAACGAAAAGACCGAAGAAGGAAAGGTTCGCGAAGCCGGGGGGGGGGTCTGTTTCCTTTAATTTAGTTTTTTTTGTTTTTGTTGTGTCAAGCGGATTCAGTCCGGTAGTCACTAAATATAAATCTTGATATTTCTCTTTAATAAATAATTATACAGTAATGCTCTATAAAGTACAGATCGAGTCGCCAGAACGCCCACACCACCCAAATACATGTATATTGTCATTTGTTATAGTATGTTTCCAGCACGTTCGTTGTATTGTTTGTTTATATTTTGCCGAGGATGTAAAAAAAAAGTCAAGTTTTGCCATGCCATCGTATCGAAGAGCCACAATATATTTTTTTTATTTTAAAATAACCCCATGCAGGTCAAGTATATAACATTTGTTTTGTTTGTTTAAGTTTTCTTTGTTCAACAATATATTGAACCGTTGGTTTTGATAGTGAGTAAAGTACATACAATTTTTTTATAAATGTTTTTCGTATATTCGTCGTATATTTTAGCCATGCCGAAATGCCTTGCCACAATAATTAAGAACATAATATGAAATGTTTGTTTTGTTTATTTACATATTTTTTTTAGTAAACGAAGTGCTTATATATATTTTCCCCGTACAATTTTTGTAGGCACCGGCAGATGCCGAAAGGTCTTGCCACTATAATTGAGTGCCTAATAGGAAATGTTTATTTTGTTTATTTACACATTTTTTTTTTAAAACGAAGTGTCAGGATTCTATATATTTTTTCCGTAGAAATTTTGTTTGCACCGGCAAATGCCGAAATGCCATGCCAGTAGTGAGTACCTAGTAAATAGCGTGATAATATTATCTTGTTTGTTTACATGTTTTCGTTTAGACGAAGCGTAATAATTTTATATTTTTCTTGACGGCCATACGCCCGAATATATTATGCCTCGTAACATTTAATAGTACGGGCACGAAAACATAAACAGTAAAACATCATTATGACGTAATGCCATTGTTTACAAACAGTCTGTTTTTTTTTTTTAAGGTTAAAGCAATATATTGACCCTTAATAATTTTATAAGTTCTTTTTGCTTTTCGTATTTATATTTGGTTGAGTTAACGTAAGGGCGTTAGTGCATCAAAACAAGATGTTTGTTTATTCATCTGTGTAATGAATTGCCGTATTTATTTGTCGTAAGGTCATCCTTCCGACTAAATTCGGGTAGATTTTTAATATTTTATTTTGTCGCCTAATCTAATCGCTTTGTTTACGAAATAGGTTCGTCAAATTGTAGAGTCAATTGCGAAGTTTGAAATTAATTGTTTTATACATTGGCACCATATCATTTTATTCACATATCTCTTTACACTGCAGACAATGGCCATGTTTGTGGCATTGCAAATTTGAAGTTAACTGTTTTTTTTTTATTAATAATATTTTGTTAATTTACAATATCGCTTCATAATGTAAACATTGACATGTTTGTCAAACTGAAGGGTCATTACCAAAGTTTAAGAAGAACTGTTTATTTTCTTTTCACATCGTTATTATGTCATTTTGTTTACAAGAATTGGTTCAGCCGGCAGTTAAGTGACACGTTTGTCGCATTGTGTAGTCAATGCCAGAACTGAAAGTAATTGTTTTATATTGCTAGTACTGGGTTTTATTTTATTTACAATGTCGATCCGCCATGCAGTTAATTGACATGGGTGTAGCATTGTGAAATCAATGCCGAAATTTGAAATCAATTGTTTTTTTTATTATTGATAGTATGTTGTTAGTCAGCTACAATATCACTTCATCGAGTACTCATTGTCATGTTTGTCGCATTGTAAAGTCGATTTCAGAATTAGAAATTAATTTTTGTTACATGATCATTATTTTGTTGTACGTACGTCGACGCGTCATCCCAGGTCCTTCAGACCACAGGATGACGGATGTTGGTGAAGTTGTAAAGTCAATTCCAAAATTAGAACTTAATTGTTTGTTCTTTTACGTCCTCATTATTTTATTGTACGCACGTCGTCGTTTCATACAAGGTCCTTCAGACCATAGAACGACGGATGTTTGTCACATTGTAGAGTCGATTTCAAAATTTGAAATTATTTTATCTACCTGATCATTATTCTGTGGTACATACGGCGTCGTTTATCTAGGGTCCTTCAGACTACAGAACGACGGCGGTAAGCCTATTGTTCAGTCTTGTTTATTAGCCTATTGTTCAATTTTGTTTATTAATCATTTGTTCAGTTTTTTTTTTTGTTTATAGTCACTTAGTATCTTCTAGACCATTTGGGCCCTTCTGGTTCAAATGGTCTCTCATCTGTTGCAGTATTGTGTTAATCGATTTTAATTTTGTTCAACATGTAACCTCACCAGTTAATCAATAAATGTACCTCTCGTCTTCTAACACCGTGTTCATCATTCATTTACCTTCATCTTGTACTTTATTATTTACTTGTGACACGGGGTCATAATGCTTCATGGGACATGACCCAGACGACCCTGAGATCTTCTTTTTTTTATCTTGAGCTAGTTCCATGATAGCGTCCTCTCATCTAGAGGAGTGACCGGTTATTTTTTTGTTAAGTCGCGGTCTGGACTAGCCAGACCTGCCATGTGACGGGAGTGAGTCGAGGCGACCTCAATCCGCGGTAGACCAGCCGGCCGGCGGAGCCATGAGAGAGGGACGAGGGGCAACCCGTGACATTGCTTGGACGCCCCGTCTGGCGCCCAAGCTCTCTTCTCCTATCATCCTGATGGGCAATAGGGGAAGTTCGTAATTTGTCTCAAATTTTACTACCATTTAAATCTGTAGTTGACGCGGTGCCCGACCATTCACGGTTCGTCCCTCGCGGTCCGACAACTCCGGCGGATCAGCCGGCCAAGGAGAGCCTGCGAGAGGGAGACAACGCAGGCGGTGGCGGCGAGTAACACCCGGACGGAAGCCGAGACGAGCTCCACCTCGGTCGGAAGCGACCGTGGTGAGGCGGCGCTCCGGCGAGGGCCCTGTCCGGCCCGAGGAGTGGGCGCGGAGGGGTAAGAATCGTAACATTTTGGCGCCCAACGTGGGGCCCCGTAAAACGTGGCCCCGCGCAAGGATCTGTCGGCGAAGAGGTCAGAAGTTTTGTTCAATTTTTTTTTTGGATTTTTTTTGTGAATTTGTTGTCATTTACATATGGAGTCTTGTTTTTTTGTCTTTTGTAAAGGACCTTTATCGATTCTCGTCAGGTTTTTTTTGCTGATGAGGGTGTAGTTATGGACATATCACATACCTTTACGGGACATTTTTTTTGTTATTCGCTAGGAAGCGAGCAGATTGAGAATCGTCAGAAGTGGGATTTTTTTTTTATAATTGGTTTTGTCTTCAACAAAGTTCCACGGGGTTTAAGTAGGCTGAAAGTTCTTCAATTGTCCTTAATCATTTTGTTTTTATCTGCATAAATAACATTGTACTTTTGGTTGGATTATTAAGATTGGTATTATTTCGTGCTAATCTTCTATTTCTATGTATATGGTATCGCCGAGTGGCGTGCTTCATTTTGTTTTATTGTTTTTTTTTTTGCTAAGGGTCGATTCGGCAAATTTGAATACAATCTTGTTTGTTTTTTTTGTGATTTGCTATGGTGACAAGGACGCGCAGGTTGTTGTAGGAAGAGGGTGAGATTCTGGTATGTCGGATAGGTCGTTAAGGAGAGTCCAGTGGAATAAAAGGAGGGAAAATTTATTGCACGGTCGGAATACCAAGGACTCGGAAGACACTGACATGGAGTTGGGAGAAGGGACCAGTTCCCAGAGGGATGAGAAAGAAATTCATTCGACACCCATACAGAAGCCACGTGCAGGGCAAACAGAGATTCAGGAAGGAGGCCAAGATTTGGAAAGAGGGCTAAGGTTGGAGGAAACGTCATATATGAAGGTACCAGGCAAGTCGAGCAAACCCAGAGGAGGTCGGAGAAGGTCAGGTAGAAAATACGAATCTGACTCTGACGAGGATGACGAGCCCAGTGGAAGGGTGCAAAGGTTCTACCCGAATGTATACAGGTGGAACCTGAAGTTCGATGGACGTTCCTCGGTGATGGAGTTTCTGGAGGACGTGGAGGATAGGGCACGTGCAAGAAATGTAAAGCTGGACACGGTTGTCTACTGCTTTACAGAGCTATTGGAAGGAACCAGTCTGAAGTGGTTTCGAACTGTGAGGGACTCCGTATCCGGGTGGCAACACCTGAGGGAACTCCTCATCCACAAATATGAACCACTCAATTATCAGGCCAGGCTAGAGGCTGACTTAAGAAACAGGAAGCAGCGATCGGAAGAAAATATGGACGAGTTTGTCACAACCCTACGGAGCATGAACAACCAGCTTACCATGGAGATCCCGGAACGGGCATTACTTGAAGTGATCAAGCTGAACCTATCATCCCAGTACAGGACGTTACTAGCCGGACATTTGGTAGACAGCATCAGGCTTCTGCTTCAGTTGTCTAAAAACTACGAGCAGTACACACCATCTACGTCACAGGACACGAGACAAGCAGTGGGAACCTCACCACCGACGAAAGGGGGTCGTGTACCATGGCAGACCAGAGGGGGGGCGATAGCGACACTTGAAGCGGGCCCAAGGCAAGGAGAAAGGCCAACGCAGTCGGAGGGACACTCTCAGCAAACTATGACGTCGCTACGGAGGATAGTGTGTCTGAAGTGCGACCAGCCTGGTCATGGGTACATGGATTGCCGGGAGTATCCGTATCCGATGTGTTTTCGTTGCAAGGCACCGCTCACGACCTCAGCAAGATGCACCTTTTGCAATCCGGGGACACCACCTGCCGGACCTCACCGTCAACCTGAAGCCCAGATGCGTCGTGTGGCCAGTCGAAGGGGAAGACAATAGGTACGAGCGAAGGAACCATAGAGAAACCGAAACGGCGTACTCTTACCATATGGTACACCTGCGACACTACCATTCGATAACGCAACATACTTCACGTCAAATAAATTCAAAGAGTTCACGGAAAAGTATAAGATCCCAAATGTATTCTACTCGTGTTCATATGCGCCCCAGTCCAACACCGTGGAACGGTACAACCAGGTCATCGAGACATCACTGGCAATCCTGACAGGGGAAGATCAACGGGTCTGGGACAAGCATCTTCCACTGGTGCAGCACTCGTTAAACAATTCGGAAAACGTCACGACAGGGTTCACACCCTCATACTTGATGTATGGAAGGGAAGTGATTATCGACGGGCGCTTTCACAAAATATTTGGATACAATCCGACCAGGGCAGCCGACTTGGCCATAGGAGACCCCATGCCGTACAGCATAGGTCTGGAGAAGTTAGCGGAGACCTACGACCTAGTGCAACAACGCATGCTTGCATCCTACCAAAAGAGCGCCGAGCGCTATAATCTGAGGCGAAAGCGAGTGACTCTGTCACCTGGAGACGTGGTATGGGTGAAGAACCATATACAGTCCAAGAAAGCGGAATTTTTCTCTAGCAAGCTGGCCCCTCGTTTCCTAAAGTGCACCGTGCTCGCGAGGAAGTCACATCTGGCATATGAATTGGTGGATCAGAATGGAAAAAATAAAGGCATCCACCACATTAAGGACATCCTCAAGGTTGATCGGTCCGACAACCAGTAACCATACCTGACCTCTGCACAACCAGCAGCGCGAATAAGAGCCATAAGCAATCAGTGTGATAGCACTCTGAAAGTTTTGACGTGTTGTTAGTTAACACTTATGTTATTTAATAGAGGTTTTAAAATGCGGCCCATTGATTTAAAGCGCGTGGGATTCCTTAATACCCCAGTAAAGTATTCTCTTTTGTAACTTCCGGGCACCACGTACGACATCTTCAATGTCGGGACGGTGGTATTAGCGTTATATTGGTAACTGTTATTAAATCTTTCCTGATGGCAAAGCATTGGCAATTGGCATGTTAATATTTTTAGTTATTATTATGTTTTAAAGCCCATAACGACTTCACGTATAACTGAGGCGTTTCCCCTTTGTACAAAATTCTGGTGTTTATATTTACTTAACGTGGTAGAATCCAACCCGTGCGCGTGGCGCAAGGACGATGTTAAGTTTATTAGTTGAGCAGTGGTACGTTTTAAAGTTTTTTTTTTTTTTTCCCACTAACCCGGCCACTTGCCGAGGTCCCATGGCGTACCGTCGAGTTTTTCCCCTTTCCTCATCGATCTACTCAGTGATCGACACTCGCTACGAAATACCACCGCAATCAGTTGCGAACCCCTACGAATTTACTGTACTCTATTCACACTATACAGACTATATTGTTCTTTCTAGAGGTTGATTTGGAGTTTTTTTTTTTTTGTTTTGGAGAAGTTTTTTTTTTTTGGAGAAGTTTGTTGGGGAAGTTTTTTTTGAGAAGTTTTTGGAGAAGTTTTTTTTTGAAGAAGTTTGTTGTTGGAGTCTTTTTGTTGGAGAAGTTTGTTGTTTGTTTCTCCCAGTTTTCCCTATCGCACACACCACACACCCCACACTGCCATATTGCGAGTATGCGCTGAAGGGCCGGCGGACCCTTAACCCCCTGCCAATAGAGCAGGTTAAATAATACGTGACACAACGCTGGTGGTTTGATTGTTCGGAGTAGCGACCGTCTCTTCGATCCTCCAGGCGTTATACTAGTATACCTGCACCTGGACCGGAGGTCCCGTGCCTATTTATATATTTCACACTTACATCGGTACACTCACATTTTACACTACGGGTATCATTGGTCTCGAAGATTGTAGTTGATTATCTCCTATCTAATCTGAGGTCATTTGAACCCATGTCTCTTTATGAGACAGAAAATGCTTCTGTTTGGATCACGTATTCCCGTGATACTGTTTATTACTCATGTCGACCCTCAAGCCCAATTGTTTGGTTAGTTCCGAAGTCATCTTGGCAAATTCTATCCATGCTCTATAGTTTTAGAATTTTCTCTACCCAGGCGGTAATCCTCACCGTCACCCGACTAACTCTCGACTCTAAAGGAGGCGAGCTATGTTGTTGTTTTGATGTTCTTGGTATGAAAGGGAAGAATGATGATGGACTATGAATGGGGAGGGATGCTCAGGTCCAGTGAAAGGAAGTTTTTCAAAATACCAATGTAGTTATATCCCTCTGACTAATTAATTTTCTCCAGATCAGTAATGTTACCAAATGGAAAATTTCAAAGTTAGTCCAGATATCTAATGAAGGTAGAGAGTCTGTCAAAAGAATTTGCAAAGATGTTAACTAGCAACAGCTTATTTCTGAGTGCAAGCTGCATGCGTTCCTCGCTGGCTCAGTGATTGATTCCATGTAAGTCCACTGAGGCATGCTAGCATCTTCTTCTCCCATTTAGGCACACTCTGGATATTTGTGTTCAGTGTGGTTCATTCCATCGACTAAATAATAAGTATCTCCTGAGACTAAGCTTTGGAGGTGTATCTTTGGTTTAAGGTGGATTCGTTTCCAGTTAGGCTCGGTGGCTAGGTTACCGACCGGTAAGTCCGCTGGTACGAACTCATTTTTCACCCCTTACGTCAATACCATAGCGTCGTCTTCTGCTTCTTTGACATGAGCAAACACACATTACCCTTGTTTTAAGTATCATCTGCGCATAAGAGCAAGATGTATACCATCACCCTACTGAGATTCCCCCCCACGCCAGTAGCAAAGTTGCTACCAGACGGTCATTATTTTTGTTTTCTTATTTTGTTTTGAAGAAGTTTTTTTAAGGAGTTTGTTTCTAATGGTTATGACATCGAATTTTTTTTTGACCTTATCTTGTTTATTTCAACGACCATGCTCAACTAAGTTATTAGTCATGTTTTTTTTTTAAACTCATTTAATGTACTTCTTTGTTTTAAATACTATGAAGAACAGAGTGGTAAGGCAACATGGCAAACAATATTATGGCATGGTAATAGTTTCAATTTAGATATTAAACATACTTCAGAATAATACAACGGAAGAAGTGGGTCGGAACTGTTTCAGTAGAGCCTGTTCTACTAGTACAGTACGAGATTGTGGCACAGATGTTTTCTATATAACATGTACCCTTTTGTTGATTTTGTTTCCCCATCTTCCATAGAGTAAGATGAGGTGATGTATCTGTTTTGTTTTGTAGATGCCCATCTGGCAAATATTTTTTTTATCTATTTCTGTATTGAAACGACCTCCAAGACATTCTTAGATTTAAGAAGTGACAGTGATTTTTTTTTAGCGCAAAAGCGCAAAGTAATGTAAAGATGGCTAGTGAATGGGCAATTTTAAAATAATAAAAGCCATCGAGTGTAATTATAAGAAGTGTAATCTTAATTTTAATTTTCCAATCGTTGCAGATCGTGATAATGTGCGATCCACTATTACTTAATTGATGTAACTCAATGATGGTTATATATATCACGCTATTGTATTTGTTCTAAGTATATTTAAGAACGAAGAAGTAATGTGAGGAGTTAAATGTGTCTGATTTTTTTGTTTTTCTAAGGTACATTAATTGTTCATGTTCAAGGCATTGGTAAAGCACCGGAATGGCAACCCGGACAGGCGAGCTTCTCTCGCCAACAGGCACTTTAATGGCACCCATTCTAATGGTATGGCAAAAGTATATTGGTATCCGTTTTTATAGTTTATTTATTTTTATTCCCCTAGCATCCACCTTGTGGACGAGGGTTAGGGTTTAGTGGTGTTGATCTGAGGGCAGATCAATTTCCCACTACCCGGCATGTCACGATCGTGGTTAATCGTGCCAATTACGCTATTCCTGCGCGCGTAATTATTAAGAATATATGTATATATAAATATTTATTTATTTTGATAACACCAAAATTACGTTTGTAGCTAGGTAGAAGCCACCTATCGGCAATCCTAGCTAAGTAACCATATTATGAGGTAGAAAGCGGATGGTAGTTCCACTAATTCACACCAAAAGAGGGCGGTACGGTATTTTTTTAGCGAATCTTGGGTTACGAAATGATGTTAGTTATTGCTTAATACCGTAAAGAATATTCGCAAAATAAGTTTTAAATAAATTAAATAATAAATAAAAAGATAGTAGAAGGAGAAAAGTAACGATATAGTATATAAAAAAAAAAAAAATAATATTAAATTTTAAACAAGTACTTAGTCCGGGCGAGAGCTCTGAAGTCAGGGGCATTAAATTGCTCCCGGGTTCAGACGAGTACGGTAATTAGTTTTCGAATAGATAGAGTAGAGAGACTCTCTTACTTTTTGGGTCGTTTTGGGAGGTGGACGTATCTTTTTCGAGTTCTGCGTGCTTGGTTGTTTCTTTTTTTCTGTTTCACTAATCCAACCGCATCGGGCTATATAGAAGTTTGTGGAAGGTGGAGTATATCACCAAGGGTTTTCAAAGATAAAACGCGGTAGAGCCAACGTAATATTTCGGCCACGCGAATTGGTTTTCTTCTCCGTGCGAGAATCGACCCGCAGAAGCGGAAAACCTGGATGCATGGTGCACATTCCCATGATTTGCCACGCAGCAGATATACCATGGCGTTTCCTGGAAGGCCGCCGAGAGAGTAAATCCCTGCATCGGAGGAAAGGCGTATTGGTCGTCTCCCCGGCGCTTACGAGGCAGGCCGAGACGTCGCCAGCCTTATCCCGTCGGACTATCCAGTTCCAGGGGGCAAAGTCAGAGAAACAGAGGTCAGTCCAGTGTTAGAAGAAATAGTCGTTTCATTGCATTCACTCGTTAATTTTTTTTTTAGTTTTTCTTTATTTACATGTTTAACCTCTTGTAGAAAATATAGTGACAGAGCTTGAGCTCCACGTCATTTGATTGCTTTTCAGTAAAGTTCGTTTTTATTTGACAATTAAAATGATTAGATCATCCTATTCCAAGTTATAAATTAGAATAAAATAATAGCTATTGATAGCCTATTACAAGAGATTGGCGTTGCTTTACTATGAACGCCGGCCGAATCGCGGCCGAGTTTATTGCCTACCACCGAACAAAACGAAAAGACCGAAGAAGGAAAGGTTCGCGAAGCCGGGGGGGGGGTCTGTTTCCTTAAATTTAGTTTTTTTTGTTTTTGTTGTGTCAAGCGGATTCAGTCCGGTAGTCACTAAATATAAATCTTGATATTTCTCTTTAATAAATAATTATACAGTAATGCTCTATAAAGTACAGATCGAGTCGCCAGAACGCCCACACCACCCAAATACATGTATATTGTCATTTGTTATAGTATGTTTCCAGCACGTTCGTTGTATTGTTTGTTTATATTTTGCCGAGGATGTAAAAAAAAGTCATGTTTTGCCATGCCATCGTATCGAAGAGCCACAATATATTTTTTTTATTTTAAAATAACCCCATGCAGGTCAAGTATATAACATTTGTTTTGTTTGTTTAAGTTTTCTTTGTTCAACAATATATTGAACCGTTGGTTTTGATAGTGAGTAAAGTACATACAATTTTTTTATAAATGTTTTTCGTATATTCGTCGTATATTTTAGCCATGCCGAAATGCCTTGCCACAATAATTAAGAACATAATATGAAATGTTTGTTTTGTTTATTTACATATTTTTTTTAGTAAACGAAGTGCTTATATATATTTTCCCCGTACAATTTTTGTAGGCACCGGCAGATGCCGAAAGGTCTTGCCACTATAATTGAGTGCCTAATAGGAAATGTTTATTTTGTTTATTTACACATTTTTTTTTTAAAACGAAGTGTCAGGATTCTATATATTTTTTCCGTAGAAATTTTGTTTGCACCGGCAAATGCCGAAATGCCATGCCAGTAGTGAGTACCTAGTAAATAGCGTGATAATATTATCTTGTTTGTTTACATGTTTTCGTTTAGACGAAGCGTAATAATTTTATATTTTTCTTGACGGCCATACGCCCGAATATATTATGCCTCGTAACATTTAATAGTACGGGCACGAAAACATAAACAGTAAAACATCATTATGACGTAATGCCATTGTTTACAAACAGTCTGTTTTTTTTTTTTAAGGTTAAAGCAATATATTGACCCTTAATAATTTTATAAGTTCTTTTTGCTTTTCGTATTTATATTTGGTTGAGTTAACGTAAGGGCGTTAGTGCATCAAAACAAGATGTTTGTTTATTCATCTGTGTAATGAATTGCCGTATTTATTTGTCGTAAGGTCATCCTTCCGACTAAATTCGGGTAGATTTTTAATATTTTATTTTGTCGCCTAATCTAATCGCTTTGTTTACGAAATAGGTTCGTCAAATTGTAGAGTCAATTGCGAAGTTTGAAATTAATTGTTTTATACATTGGCACCATATCATTTTATTCACATATCTCTTTACACTGCAGACAATGGCCATGTTTGTGGCATTGCAAATTTGAAGTTAACTGTTTTTTTTTTATTAATAATATTTTGTTAATTTACAATATCGCTTCATAATGTAAACATTGACATGTTTGTCAAACTGAAGGGTCATTACCAAAGTTTAAGAAGAACTGTTTATTTTCTTTTCACATCGTTATTATGTCATTTTGTTTACAAGAATTGGTTCAGCCGGCAGTTAAGTGACACGTTTGTCGCATTGTGTAGTCAATGCCAGAACTGAAAGTAATTGTTTTATATTGCTAGTACTGGGTTTTATTTTATTTACAATGTCGATCCGCCATGCAGTTAATTGACATGGGTGTAGCATTGTGAAATCAATGCCGAAATTTGAAATCAATTGTTTTTTTTATTATTGATAGTATGTTGTTAGTCAGCTACAATATCACTTCATCGAGTACTCATTGTCATGTTTGTCGCATTGTAAAGTCGATTTCAGAATTAGAAATTAATTTTTGTTACATGATCATTATTTTGTTGTACGTACGTCGACGCGTCATCCCAGGTCCTTCAGACCACAGGATGACGGATGTTGGTGAAGTTGTAAAGTCAATTCCAAAATTAGAACTTAATTGTTTGTTCTTTTACGTCCTCATTATTTTATTGTACGCACGTCGTCGTTTCATACAAGGTCCTTCAGACCATAGAACGACGGATGTTTGTCACATTGTAGAGTCGATTTCAAAATTTGAAATTATTTTATCTACCTGATCATTATTCTGTGGTACATACGGCGTCGTTTATCTAGGGTCCTTCAGACTACAGAACGACGGCGGTAAGCCTATTGTTCAGTCTTGTTTATTAGCCTATTGTTCAATTTTGTTTATTAATCATTTGTTCAGTTTTTTTTTTGTTTATAGTCACTTAGTATCTTCTAGACCATTTGGGCCCTTCTGGTTCAAATGGTCTCTCATCTGTTGCAGTATTGTGTTAATCGATTTTAATTTTGTTCAACATGTAACCTCACCAGTTAATCAATAAATGTACCTCTCGTCTTCTAACACCGTGTTCATCATTCATTTACCTTCATCTTGTACTTTATTATTTACTTGTGACACGGGGTCATAATGCTTCATGGGACATGACCCAGACGACCCTGAGATCTTCTTTTTTTTATCTTGAGCTAGTTCCATGATAGCGTCCTCTCATCTAGAGGAGTGACCGGTTATTTTTTTGTTAAGTCGCGGTCTGGACTAGCCAGACCTGCCATGTGACGGGAGTGAGTCGAGGCGACCTCAATCCGCGGTAGACCAGCCGGCCGGCGGAGCCATGAGAGAGGGACGAGGGGCAACCCGTGACATTGCTTGGACGCCCCGTCTGGCGCCCAAGCTCTCTTCTCCTATCATCCTGATGGGCAATAGGGGAAGTTCGTAATTTGTCTCAAATTTTACTACCATTTAAATCTGTAGTTGACGCGGTGCCCGACCATTCACGGTTCGTCCCTCGCGGTCCGACAACTCCGGCGGATCAGCCGGCCAAGGAGAGCCTGCGAGAGGGAGACAACGCAGGCGGTGGCGGCGAGTAACACCCGGACGGAAGCCGAGACGAGCTCCACCTCGGTCGGAAGCGACCGTGGTGAGGCGGCGCTCCGGCGAGGGCCCTGTCCGGCCCGAGGAGTGGGCGCGGAGGGGTAAGAATCGTAACATGGTCCCGATAGTAAATGTATATAACGGGCATTAGCAAATTTATCAAAAATCTGTTTTAAAGTAACTAAAACGCAAAAGCTTATCTTATTTTAAAATAAATTACACTGGTTTAAAGAACGCTTTCTTCTTCATATCGTTAATTATAAAAAAACTTTATATTAAGGTGCTAATTTGGTAATTATTTTAATTTAATACTTATTTATTTACAAAGTTAAATGCAGCGATTCTTAATACTAAGTTACAAAATATAAAAATTATTTTTATTTCAGCAATATGAATAGAGCTAATTAGAGAAATATACGGAAATTTATTTGTGTGAAAGCGTGATTATAAAATTGAAAATATGTATATATGTTTAATGTGGTGTCATTATGGGTGTAAACAGAATAAAACACTTCGCCGCGTTGTGTTTCTACACGCGAGTAATGTAGATATAAAACGGCTCACTATGCTTCAAGACCTATCCCGATAAAAAAAACAGCATATTGGCCCTGCGATTTCAAATGATTTGCTTTGACCTCGTATCAAAATTCATCGTGGTTTCAGGTTAAAAAAAAATGTAAACTTAAGTTTGGTAGCTAGCGAGGCCGCGCCTGTGAGCAAAAAGGGAATTTAGATGAGCGCTTTGATAAAATTAATACATTTTTCGCCTTTTTTTACAATTTCTTATTAGGGAACATAAACACCCCCTTAAGTCTTTTAATATGGTCTTGGAACAACCTGTATAAGTCGTGTGCGTATTTAAGTCACTTCGATTTCGCCATATAAACGGGTGCGCGTCGTTTCTCCGTGGCAACAGCTTACCGAAGTGCGAGCGGGACGGCTTGAGCAGCCCGAGCGAATAAGTTAACCGCGGTCGGGTCTAGCGAATCATTCGGTGAAGTCACAATGATTGCATCTGAGGCGAGGCAGCGGCGAGCGCGACGAGTCGGCGCGGCGCGTATAAATCAAACAAAGTTAACCGAACACAGGGCAATAAATTAAAATTAAAGTGAAAAAGGGTACCGTGCACGACTCATTCATACATCCGACACGCCGAGCTGTGTATACAGCTGCCTGCTTCTGCTTAGCGATCAGAGCCACTGTATACAAGACAGTGTTGTATGAGAAAAACATATTCTTTATATTATCAAAAAACATTTTTTTAAATGCACACAAACGTTAATTGTCGCTCGGAAAGGCCAAGAACATTCCTACACAAAAACACATGTGTAATGAGTACATAATGAAAGTACTTTTGATATGTAAAATTATATTGCAATACTTATAGTATTATTTTTTTATAAAATCCTTTGATAGTAGAAAAACCTGTATCAATTAACAAAAACGTTAAGTCTAGTTAAGAAGACATGATCGACGACGTTGGTTATATTAATTGAATTATTACTAATGCTCTGTGTAATATGCATTTGGATACATAAATAAATAAATAAGTAAATAGCAGATGTGCTCACCTTAAATTCTTTGAAACACTCTTCTCAAACTGTTAGCTAACTTGCTAACCTAGGCTAGCCTAGGCTAACCTAGGCTAGTCCTAAAGGCTAGGACCTTTTTGGATATTATGTTTTCGTATATACAAAGTATTAAATGGCGTGTTAGAATGTGTAACTATAACAAGTTATTCAATTACGCTTTACACAATCTTTTTCGTTTACCACGTTGTAATTGAAGCTATGCCCATAGCACAGTACTTCGTCCTACCATAACGTCTTTTGCAATATTGACATAATTGACGGATTTCTTAGTGGTGGTGGTGGTAGTGGTAACAGCCGCTAGAAATGTGAAAAGTCGAAAGACTTCAATTATTTAAGTATTTAATTGTAAATATATCCGCATACGATTCTTGTAATCCATGCATGTGTTTGTGCATATTTCATGTAATTTATAAGCATAATATCGATCGCGAATGCATCCAAACCTTCACGTATAAAATGTTATTATTTATGCAAAAAATATACAGGGATTTCGGGAAAACGGGAAAAAAATCATCCTCAAATTTATGATGTATTGTTTTTAATAGACGGCGTCAATTCGGTCAGCGTGCGAATTACGATGCCCTACCGTGATGGCGTACTATTACACTATTACATTTTACTATTTTCACGTAATGTTTACATTTCTTTTTCTCGGTCCCGTGATGATTTTTTATATAGCATCTAAACAGATAATACTACAAATCGCTGGACCAATTAGTTCTTTTTTTTTTATCAGGTTGACCTGAGCCGTAATATAAAGAGGGACTGAGCTGTTTGTGCATTTGTAAAGGGCTAGGAGTGATGCGAGTACATTTCGTTGCTCTATGGACAATGAACATTTATACAAACAAGACACAGCCCTCAAAACGTGTAGTTACCTACAATAATAATTATTGCCTTTCAACAAAGGCACTATAAAATGTAATATGTGTGTGTACCGCTTTGTGCGTACGTAGCAGCAATATAAATCGTATTAAATGCGCGTGACGACATAAATTACAGTCTAGGTAGGGTTATTGCTACACTGTACATGCACTATACCGGCGAAGCCGAAAATACAATGAAAAAATAATACAGGGGCTGAAATTGACAAAAAAAAAATACTTTGTGGGAACTGTACGATCGCGCGACGACTCTACCACAAGTATGTTTGGCTTAGTTGAGTAGGGCATAAGATAATTGAATATGGCCCTAATAATAATCTATTTATAAAAAGAAATATGAATTTTAAAAGGTGCGAAAAAAGTAAAAATGCGCATACTTATATTAATGCGCATAAACGTTGTATTATTGAGCGTCACAGGGTCAAATTCGTTCAATAATCTTGGTTAATGACCAATAAATGACCATAGTATATAAAAATATTTAAATATTTAAAAATGATTAATATAATATGAAAGCGAAAAGTACATTTAAATTATACAAAAAATATTCGTTTAATGAAATATGCTTATTTTAGGAAGTCAATCTACCATTCTTCAATTAAGATTAACCGTTTCCCCACAACTGTATCAATAAGTGTATATATGTACAGTATACGAGAATGTGTGTGGTTGCTACAGAATTTATTTATTGATTGATTTTGGTTTTTACATTTTTTCTTAGATGATGAATAACATATCCATACCTAACTGGATATTACCCGTACTATGGTAGGCTAATTTTAATAGTTATTTAGTAGATTGATGAAATGATTGATGCGCTGAGCTTTTTTGAAAATATATATTTAAAAAAAATATGAATTCTAACATTGACATACATACATGTAATACGAATACATAAAAATATACAAATATATATATATATATATATAATCTAATATATATATAATTAATATATATAATAAGTTGAGAAATAGAAAAATTCAATATTATGCTATTATGCACAGGAATATAGTTAACCATAGTCTCAGTGTCCTTTCTATCAAGGTAATTAACCAGTTAGTCAGTGTCTTTTTATTAAATAATTTGCTATTAAGCTTTATTTGCAGGAATCTTTAATTTGATTATATAGCCAAGGTGCAAGAATATGGGATTGAATTTGAATAGTACTTTTCAGCCAATTAAGCACATTTTTGTATATGGCAATGCGTTGTCTTGTCGAGCTAAAAGCCTGAATAGAGAATAACACAAACCGTTTTCGTGAGTCTTCAGCCAGCGATAAGAAGGCCTGGGCTGCTGCTTGGAGCGCATCGCTGCTCGGGGCGATGCGACCTGCCACGCGAGCTGCAGCAGGGCGCCGATCAGTAACGCACACTTTCGAGGACAGACTTCGAAGCACTACAAGTCCTCAAAATTATCATCCTCCTCAGCTGCGTTCGGTTCGACCTGCAGAAGAAAATAAAACAACTTGTTTATATCATATTTTAAAGATATCAAACTTATACTATAAATATAATAAAATAGATTTTTGGTTCAAGATTGCGCAGTCCGCCGATAGACAGTCGACCTTCAAATTCGGTTGATTTATTTTTATAGGGTTTTGCGCGGTCAGTAAGCAATTGTTGGGTTTTAGTCTACTGTACAAGAAATTTACCTAAATGAGTGACACATTTATATTATTGCGGTTATTTAACAGAAACTATACAGCATGCATGGAATGGTATGCTATTAGAGGCCCATGCTAATAATAATATATGGATTATTATATTATATATCCTACTATTTATCAACCAAAATGTTTTAATCGAAGTATCAAAATCTTTTAATAAACGAATTGAAATGAACAGAACAATTACAAAAAAATAATCATAAAATATACTATGTATGTTTTGATTTAAAAAAACTTACTCAGGCTAATAAAACGCATTTCTTCCGTTGTTCTGTGGTATAAAACTCTAAGCCAGCGTTGCGAAACGAAGTTATCAATTTGGGAGAAGTTGGTATTAAATAAGTCACAAATTCGATAAAAGTAGGAAGGTTAACCTTTGCAGAGATTAAATATAGTCCCTAACTTAGTGCGGATAATGGCCAGTTAGGTATAGTTGTGTAATTCATTATTTGAAGAGATATGTTAAAAAAAACAATAATAAATTAATTTCATGAGATGTAAATTATAACTATATCATTTAATTATATTCAATGTTTATATTATTTAAATAAAGGCAAATTGCCTGTCAAAATAAGCATTATTTACATTCTTCTAAACTGTATAAATATTTAAAATCTATTTACGGTAGTTAATCAAGCAAAACTTGTAAATATAAACACTTATCAAATTTTACACGTTTGACTAATTTACCTAAAATACTAATTAAAATTTATTTGACTTTCCCCTAAATTTTTGACGAAATGATTTTTATTTTTGACAATTTATGTTATTTTATATTACTTTAATAATAGATATTATTTCATTGTTTATTTTTTTAACATACACGTAGTCACGTCTGTAAGTAGGTAATATTCATCCAGTTTCATGAATTTATTCATTCATCATAATATAATTAACAGAAGTGTCGCTAAGGGTTTCGCCATCTGCTGTCAAAAAACTGACTGATTGTCTTAGATCGGTATAGACCGTTCTATCTTTTTCGATATTTAATTTTAGTATCTTATCTTAATTTGCGGTATCTCAGATAGCATTTATAAATTTTTCTGTAAAATCTATTTACGGTAGTTAATCAAGCAAAACTTGTAAATATAAACACTTATCAAATTTTACACGTTTGACTAATTTACCTAAAATACTAATTAAAATTTATTTGACTTTCCCCTAAATTTTTGACGAAATGATTTTTATTTTTGACAATTTATGTTATTTTATATTACTTTAATAATAGATATTATTTCATTGTTTATTTTTTTAACATACACGTAGTCACGTCTGTAAGTAGGTAATATTCATCCAGTTTCATGAATTTATTCATTCATCATAATATAATTAACAGAAGTGTCGCTAAGGGTTTCGCCATCTGCTGTCAAAAAACTGACTGATTGTCTTAGATCGGTATAGACCGTTCTATCTTTTTCGATATTTAATTTTAGTATCTTATCTTAATTTGCGGTATCTCAGATAGCATTTATAAATTTTTCTGTAAAATTATATCTGTGTCCTCCGATCAGTTACTCCAACAAAGTTAAGCTAAAACAACTAAACGGTAATTTCATAATACAAATGCTTAATTATTATTAATTATGCATACTTAGAACATATTTATTATTCATTGATAACTTGTGACATGTTCGGCCTAGACATGTTTGCACGATAATACATTATTAATCGTTTTTTATAGCACAATGATATGCTTTTTTAAAAATCATTATAGTATAAGCATATTCTTTTAAAATTTACGTTAGTAGGACCTTTTAGTATACTTTAGAAGCGAATCTAAACAACCTTATTTCTTTACGATAATCTTTATTATATTCTATATTGAATAAAATTATTTATATTTCCTTAAATATAAAATATTGAAAGAAAACATCTCTCTACATAAATAACATAAATATCTCTGGTTTACCCCTCATGTCTAACAGATCTTGACTTAAAGTAACTTCTACTAAACTGGCTTTGTTTTGAGGCAAAAAAAAATATTTCATTCACGTTCTCATTATTATTTTATTTAAATGATCTTGGAAGACCATGTTATCATATTGAAAATGTTCGCCAAATTTGAACCGTTACTCCATTTTGCAGGGGAGATAAAAAAACGGCTATATCATTAATTCAGTTTCTAAATTCCTTTCTTGAATTTAGAAACTTTAGAAATTTTTGAATGTTCTGGTGGACTTGTACAATGCACAGCCTAAATAACAATTAAAACTCTTAAATTTTTATTAAACATAATATTATTCAAATAACGAATATATTGAAAAGTCGAAACAAGAAAAACGTTTCGTAAATAAACATCTTGGCGCGTCAAAACATTTAAATTTGGAACCAAACTAAAGCAATTAAAATATCTCGACCACTTAAACTATTTGAATTTGGAATCAAAGTAAAGAAAGCATTTTGAAACAAAATTGGAATGAAATTCGTTAGATTTGATTTGTGTCTTTTTATTTTTGGATTCCTAAAACGAATCTTTTTATTTTTCGAATAAGTCCTAATACGAATTTAACATTCACGAAATAATATAATTAATGAATTCACTTTTTATAAAACAATGTAGGTAGGGTCCTAATTGTGTAATGTTAATAACTGTTGGTAAATATACTATATCAGCAGAAAACGTTTTCTAAATAAATTACACAGTTTGTACACATAAATAAAGACGTTGATGAGGTTTATTTCCATATTTGCCAAAGGCCGATGTCAATATCGGCGAGTTGCCTTCTGAAGCGACCGCCGCCTCCAATAAAGAGCATCTTTATGACTGGCTCCTCTTATCAAAATGCATTTTAATAAGGAGCGTAAATTTGCCACGGATCCGCAGGGACTTTCATAAAGTAAGAAAAAAGTGTTCGCCCGCGAGAAGTTATCGACCAATCGCGTCGTTCCTAACCTCGGATGGACGAGTGGTGGGGGAAGCAGGGGGGAGCAGAGGGAAACGGGATAAAGTAAAAGCTTTTTTAGGGTAACTTAAATATGTAACATGTGAATTATGTGTTTTTTTTTCTGCTTCATTTTTGAACTGTAACTGTAAATAGGAAAAAATATATGATCACAACCAAAGCTGGTGCGAAACCGGCAACGGATAGCAGAATATACAAGCTCATCTCGCACTTCACCGCTCTTTATTAATTAAATGCCTTAAAAAGAGTTAGATGGTCACCTTATAGAAATAATATTGACATCTTCATAAAAACAGACGCATGTCGCAAGTACATATTCGTACAGGTTAACCCGTGACCATTCCTGAATACTTAATAAGGTGTTAATGATCCCTATTATGAGTAATAAAATAATATTAAAAAAATCGAAAATAAATCATTTCTAAATTTATTAATCTTATTAAAGCGCTGGTGTAAATCAATCCTGTTTAGTTTATGGGATTTATTTTATTTGTTTAACTGTTTTAACTGTTCCTAAAAATTTCATATTATACTTGTATGTTTGTACGCCCCCTTACTGATCCTTCTGACGTCATCACAAAAAAAAAATGTAGGCAGATTCATCCCTCTTATCTATTGCCTAAAAGATCACTACTACCACTTTAGAGCAGAATGCTGTACAGCAACTCTCACTTATATGAACGGTAGGCTACAAATTATCAGCTTTGCGTCCGCGGCAAACATAAAGCGTCTAATTTATGGCGACGTATGCAATTCCATCCCGATGCGAAGAAGACGAAAGGCGATGTGAGCGCCTCACTCTTCGGGGCCCCCGGGGGCTGACGGGGGCTGACGGGGCCGGGGGCGAAGCTCCCGCTCGTAACTCACGGGGGCGAACGAGGGGGCGCGGCACCCCTACGCGGGAACCGCTCGCGCCCTCCGACACCAGATCATATTGTGCTTCTGAAACTTCTGGATAAAGTTAGAGACACGACCTTCGATCAAATGTCGTTCAAACGGATGTTGGCGAAGTGGTCACTGTGTTAGTTATATTATATAGTTATTATATTTGAATACAAATGCTATTGTGACATAATCGTTGGCGACCATTTAGCTTAGTTGTTACGGATTAAATATAATAATATGCATTCATACTTAAATTAAAATGTAATAATGCCATTTTTTTGAAAGTATCCTATTAATTTAATTTAATTTAAGTATGAATGCATATTATTATATTTAATCCGTAACAACTAAGCTAAATGGTCGCCAACGATTATGTCACAATAGCATTTGTATTAAAATTTCTTTTTATTAGTCAAGGTGTTTATTTTGAGGGATTCCATACATTGATTTCGTTTATTTTCTAGTTTCGACCTGAAATAAAATTAATAATTGAAATGTAGCTATATCGTTGACAAATAAAATAGCTCGGTATTTTTTTTTTTTAAAACCGTAATTCGTTATATTAAATCAGAATATTAAAGACCAAATTTAAATTAATTATAATTGTATTAATCAGAAATCGTGGTTGTCTGACGCAGCGGTCGGGAATACGGGGATAATGTCCCAAGACCAATCCCGACAATAAAGCAGCTAATTAGTCACACAATCATCATGGTTATCAGGGGAAAAAAATGTAATTTTTACGTAAAAGTAGCAAAATGATCATGTAAGTCTTTGTTAAGAGTCTTCAACTGTCGCCGTACGTTTACGTTTACGCACCAAAAATGTCCAAAACAAACAAATTAGGCTGCACCTCCACCAATAATATCACGTTTCAATAATTCAGACTTCCACCCCCCGCCGACCCAAACTGTACAGATTTTCCACATCTGTCCCACGCGAAAAAACTTCTAGGCGTTTGTGTCTCACTATAATCTGGAGAGGAAAATACGAAAACCCTCGCATTGGCAACACGCTGACGTTATTTGAAGCGACCGCGACGCTACGTCAAACAAGGACAGATGTACGGAATAAATAACATCTTCGATTCGTCTGCAGTATACCGTCTGCGGGGTTGGAGGCCAGAGTCAGCATTTTTATGAGTAGGCACATAGGAAGGTAGGTACACCCTTTTCCGGTGCATCAGACAAATGGAATTGTATTGTTTGGTCGAGCAGTTTTCTTGATATTGCTTCGTCTTCCTATTTAAGATGTTTACGCTGTGACAAAGTAGTTTTTTCCACAAACGGTTATATAGCTAATCGCTTATAGAATCGGTTATAAGAATGTCTGTAATGAATGAATGAATCCCACACACTCTTCACATTCTTCATCATAATACATTAAAATGATCAAGATGTTCAGTTTCAAAAATGTCGATAATACCACCTTTTTCTGATTCGAACCATCAACTTCTAAAGACCAGTGTGCACTTCGCTCGGACTCCACTCCAACAAAGCATTACTAGCACAGGACACGTCAGCCGCTTTCCATGAAAAGCACTTGCTTTTGTTCATCTTTGATTGAAAGCCTGGAGAACGAGTGATGAATGGCACCGGGCACTCTGAACGAAACATTCGACAAATGCTGATGACGAGACGCAACTTTCCGCGATGTACGGAAAAGCATAACCTCAGGGGTGCCGCACCATTCGGTCAAAAAATATACAAGGAAGTACCCGATTAATGGGGTTATAAACGTTTATTTTTAATATAAAACATATATAAGGCTAAAGTGAACTCAAAGGTCATAATGGCCTATCTTAAAGAGAAATAGAGTACTGGATTGGAAGAGGAGGCTAATATTTATTTATTTAGTATCTGTTATCTTCCACTTTTCTTTCTAGAACTATTCGCAAATGGGATGCCCTATTTACAAACAAAGACTGTGTATAAATGTAGATTGGCAACTAAGACCACATAAAAACAACCAGCTGACACCTTAATATTGTAAAAAATAATCATAATTAATTAACTCATTACACATAACAGTAAAATGGGAAGGAAGGTTGGTCTTTAATTACTTAATAACTATAATTTATTACGTGGAATAAAAATAAAGAAAATTTCAATATATTTCATAACATTTACATTTTCAATCCTCCCATTACATTGACAGAGTCTCGGCACTAAGACATTTTTTTTTCTAAGATTCCAAGTATAAACATCTGCTTCCGACCCTGGATCCGGATTCTGATTGTTTGCTTTGGGTTCAACGCGATCAGGTCAGTTCATAATGTTGAAAAAAACTTTCGCGGAATTTATCGACAGATCAGGTAACGGCACACATATTATTAGATACAACATTTGAGATATAACGAATAGCGTCGCACCGCAAAGATAATATAAAGGCGGTCGGAACTGCGATTAACGGAACCACACCAATAAAAATGCATACAATTGCGTATAAATTTTTAATATGTACTTAGCATTTATAGTATATGTATCATTGTTATCTGTGTGTGTGCATTCCTAGATACAGCTAAGCGCTGAATTTTAATTATTAAGGTTGACTGCTGCATCTTTTTTTATTTTCACGAATATAATATTTAAAAAAAATAGATTGCAAAAATATTTTTTATAAAAGGTGTTATATAACTTTATGCGAATTCGTATCTTTGATTTTATTTTGAACACCTCAGTTTTACTGTAACTAGAATTCAAAGTAAATAAAAACAGTCGTTCATAAAATTGTTTTAAATACTTAATAACATTTATTAATTTAAAAAAAGTTATTGCATTTGTTAATAGTGTCAAGTCATTTCCGTCACTCTTTGTTTATTTTTAATTTTTCATTCGTCTTTCAGAAGTGACTTTCTTGAAGTAATCGTGTCGTTTCATGACATGTAGTGTGTTCTCTATGAAGTACTAAAATTTAGTAATAAAATTTAAATAACGATTGAAAGTCATAATCTTCGTATTTTTTATTTTTTTATAAAGTGTAAAGCCAAATAGCAAAAAAAACTATTAATAATCACAAATATACAATTATAGGCATAATACTTTTCTTCTCACTACGCATATGTTCGCGTTTAGAATCACGTTGATCTTATCTAAATTTAATACTATTTATATATTATCAATTTACAAATTTAAAAAAAAAGGTTGCGCTCGTATGCCGTTTTAACCTTTTAGTGATTTAGCAAAAGGTCGAGTGTCGTCGTTTAGCGAGTAGGTACCCCCCCCCCCCCCCCCCCCCCACCTACCGGCCGGCGATTGTTGCTCACACGTCGAGGGTGTGACCAACCGGCGTTTTCCGCTGCTAAAGTAGACATTTTAGTATAAGGTAAAAGTTTCTGGTACCAGCTTTGACTATAGTTTTTATTCATCATTGCTAACCTCAGATGAGAAAAACTTTTATTTTTATATATTTTTTTATGTTTAGTTTTATATCAAAAGAATTACGCCTAAAACAGTCTGGTATATTTCGTACGAATATTTATTTTCTTTTAAATGTTTTCAACGCGGCTATTTTAAAGTATTTAACAAAATATCTTCCTCGAGATATTTCGCATACTTTTTTTTTATTATATGTACAATTGAAAATTGTAGGTATATGAATAAATAATTTATCAAATGTTATTTTACAGCCTCTACAAATTTAAATATACATTATTTTAAATAAATATGCCAGAAATAATGTTTGCCTGTTCTAATTACTTTTGATATTGTTGAAATTATTATTACCATTTTTGTTTATTTCAATATTTATTTTATATTTTTTGTTTAATTTAATTGCCAATTACGTCACTGGTGGATTGTCAAATTATGATTCATTCAAGTGCCATCTAATCTTGAATATGTTTACTGTGACTGTCACGTGGTCAAGGAATGGCCAATATAGAATAATATATATTATCAGAGTGTGAATCCCGCTTGTTTGATTCAGACCACGTCATTCGAATCGAAATCATAACAGAAGTGTGAAAATCGTTCGAAAATTAAATTACCGCCGCCTCTCCTTATTGGCCAGACCTCATCCCTTGGGAAATGCCGCCCGCGCCCCTCCGACCGCCCCGGCAGGCCAGAGCTACTCAACACGGCATAGAGCACGTTACCATCAGATAGGAAAGCCATCTTGGCTGTCAAAAACTTGTAAAATATTGGCCACTCGCCGACTTGCCGATGTCGGTACAGTCTGATGCTGTATCGATAAGAATATTAAAGATAAACGTGCATGTATCCTACTACGCGATCCTAATACTTCTGTTAAATCTCGTTCCGAATGAGATAAGTTCTACCGTCTTTCGGCGTTCTTATAGTAATGATAGTTCGCTCTACTTAGGTAGCTATAGCAACTTGCTGAGATGCAGTCGCGGATTATCGTCGACGTATTCTGTTTGTTTGTATTGAGAGAAATTGATCAATTCAGTGTAATTTCAAGATTGACAGCATATTATTCTGTAATAGTTCCAAATATAAAGAGTCATGAAACGAGCGTGTGAGTTGTGAGATAAGTGAGCATGTGAAACGCCTGCTGATCGTCCGCCCGCAACGCGTAGGTCAAGGCTACGAGATATCGATTGTGAATTTTATTCTAGCACTGGTGTAAATTGTCTTTGCTACGTCACAAAATAATAAATTAGGGGATGAATTATTTTCGCTTTTTTTTTTTAATTTCTTACTCGTAATAGAAAACACCCCCTTAAAACTTCAGGACATCCTGTATGTAATCTATAGTACCGTAAAAAAGTATACATTTATTGTCATATATACCTCTCAACTTCGAACTAGTAGCCCTATTAAAATGTGACTAGTTTGTCATTTTATTAGATTTTCATTTAACTCTTGTATGATATAAATAACACGTGACGCTTCTCGCTGCTTAGCGAACTGTAGTACTAAACCATAGAGAGATTGTCTCTGAAGTATGTATCCATGTCTCTCTTGGCCGGAACCCATATTCAGTTTCTGTTGAATAAAGATTTAATACAACTAATTAACTTGTGTTATATATGTCCACTGATCAAATATTACACGAACCTTCTGTCAAGACTATGTCACACGAAAGGATTCTTTATTTTTTTCATCATTAGTAAAGTTGGGTTCATATTTATTTAATTTAGATTTAATAATTTAATATTAATAGTATAGCCACAGAGAATAATGGTACAATAGATTTGCACAAGCACTTTGTTTCCCCTGTACCTACTAAGAAAGTCTATATGTTACGTGATACACAAAAGACTTTCTTATTTTTTAAGAAAGTCGCTGAGATTAAATGACATAAAATAAATGTCCAATAACTGGGTTGGTAATATCGACCGAATTTGCTAAGCAACATGAGATTCTTCATAAAATTTTCTACAAAATATATAGTTTTAGATTTTGATTAATAATTTTCGAAATCGGAAAAATGATGGAAGAGATCCCTTTAGGAAACATTATAATTTGGTATCATTAAAATATTTTTTTAAATAATCTCATTATTAGGTAACTAATATAATTTACATTAATTTTTAAAATAATTTGTATCATTATAAATCTACAAGGCTGTAACGCAAAATATAATAAGTAAACGACTAAAATGTATTTTAATATCAAAAACCTTAAACACTACATTAGGAACACAGATTTTCAATAGACTGTCAGCCGATCGATCACAAGATCCTCTAGTTAAAAGTCGGACCCTGCAGGTGGCGACACTTTTTCGAATTTCGCAAGTACAGAAATCTTCCCGAGATGGTAAAGTTGTAATTTTGTGATATTCACTGGTATTGTTCGCTCGGTGTAGGTAAGGGAAAGAGAGGAGACCATATGGATACCTGCCTAACCCTCACTAATGGTGCGTACACACTCTCCCTTATTCCTGACCTTAACACTAATCAAATTTTGGTAAGTACACCACAAATGCCGTCGACAATAATAATACTTTCGATCGTCGCTCCACTTAAGGACTGAACTGTACTTAGAGCACACTTTTTGTAGCTAAAGGCTCGGCGCCCATTGCAGTCACTCACTCACACACAATTTACTCGTATTTCGGACATAAATCTTTAGTTACCCGTGTTGTTCGCACGATCCATCAGCGGCGGGGGTGCGGGGAAAGGGGCGAAGACGGGGGGCGGGAGCTCAAGAGTTAACTGCCGCAGAGGAAGAGCTGAATGTTAAGTCTGGCGGTAGGAATTTCCGCATTGGAATAGTGCTGTAGGACTGCGATACGGTGGTGGTCCGATTGTGAGTTCAAATCGTTAAATTAGTCACAAGCGGCATAAACATAAAACAAGCGGCATGTTTATCAAGCGCACCATTTTCGACCGTCGACTATATTCGTAAATAGATAAAATGGTTTCTAAATTAAAATCGATAAAATAAAAAACGAGGAAATAAATACATATAAAAGACAAATACGTTAACGCGCAGAATTTTAGACCGCCTAGTTAACATTGACATCACAGACATAATATAAATACAGTGGTAGTGAATGAAAATCATTAAAAACACTTTTAAATATTACTTATAGTAATATTGTTATACAGGGTGTCCCAAGAGCATTCCCCGAAGACTAAGCGTTTACCGAAGCCCGGGGAAAATTCGAATGCTTTTTAATATTTTTACAGATTGAAAATTTTCAAACAAATTATATAGCCAGAATGTTCAAAGAAAAATTAATATCGAACGCACAGATAGTTGCATCGTTTGAGGTAATGCACGCTGGTTTAAATACAGGCCTGTATTTTATGAAAGCTTTTCACTGGACATACAAATGTTGTACCTTTGTAATGTTGTACAAATGTTTGTATTTTAATAATTTGATTTAGTTGAACAAAATTTGCAACAATTTAGTTTCAAAAAACGATACCCACTGTGTAATATTGTGTTTGTGAATATGTAGGAAATCCATAATCGGTTTTGTATCTGTTTAATTCTTAATTGTTTTAATGTTATTGTTATAACTGTGTGTTTTCCATTAAGAAAATAAAATAAAAAATAAAAGTTTATATTATAGAAAATACAAATAGAAAAAACATTTATACAAAAAAAAACAATAGTTACAGTTGGGTGTGGATTTTATCACACTACTAGAGACTGTTCTGAAGCGATGTGTGCGCCTTTTTTTTTTTTTTTAACCACCTGTTTTATGCTTATTTATTTATTTTATATTTTATTTTACTTTGACATTATTTATAATATGAATTGATCAGATTGTAAAATTTTTGTGTTCAGGTAGATGTTTTTTTCAATGCGTCTAATGGTTATTTGAATTACATCCTTCACAGTTTTGCACTTTTTTTATTATTTGAAAAATTATAATAATGATAAGATTAAACACTCCATTAGATACGCAAAGCCACATTGCAAATGACGAGCTTATTGTCATAAGATAAATCTACAAGATAATACAAAGGGGCGTGTAAAATTAATATTTTCGTGTAGGCGAAAAAAACGTCTGAAATAAAAAATAAATTATTCAAACATAATTGATTTGTTTATCCAATTAATACGCACAAGTAATTAATTGGAAAATAAAAATGAAAAATTAGGAAAATGACGACTTTTGAAAGATCAGAAAGTTCACTCTAAAGTCTAGATGCATGAAACGTAAAGGGCGTGTTAATAAACGTTTCGTTTCGTGGAGAAATATCGCTTAATGCAATTATTAGTTGCATTTCAAGACGTTTCAAGATCCCAGAAGAACATACATGTATCTGGAGATACTCGCTCGGATCCTATCATTGGCACTGACAGAGGTACTTAATAGTAAGTTAACCTTAGAATCGGTGTTTACACCTAGTATACACAGTAAGCCCTTTCTCAACAAAACCTAGTTTGCTAAGCTTAAGTAATACGCCTATTTTATACTACACTGATTTTATTTATTTTTTAAAAGGTAATATTGCATAAAATATTCTTTTTTCTTGTATTGTTTAAATTTAGTAATGTGTAGGATTATTGTATTTTTAGAGAAAATGTAATAAAATATTTATGTAGCATATTATAAATAAATAAATTAAAACCATTAATTTTGGTTCATACACGTACTGAATTCAAATTTAGGCGCGTCTTAATTAATTTTGCTAAATCATCTCCTTACATTAAATCAAGCTGATTCGAAAAGGTGGTACTTACCTAAGTACCAAACGCGCTATGCTCGTAGCGCCCGCCCAACACGGAATGTGCGCGACAAATTTATGGCAATCCGCCCGCCTAACTAGACCGACCGCGCAATCGACTGACCGAACTTCCGCGATAAATTAAATGAATAACAATAATTTAAAAAAAAAAAAGGACGAACTGGGAATTTATGCCGCGATAAATCTGCCAGTCAAAGTTTTAAGACAGCGGCGCGGGCGGCAGGCCCTGTGCTTTAACACCGGCCGGCCGTGTAACGGAGGCTGCGGAGTAGGCGCTAGGGCGGGCGGCCGGCCGTGTAACGGAGGCTGCGGAGTAGGCGCTAGGGCGGGCGAGCGGTCGCTAGGCGAACTTAGGCAGAGGATGAAGAAACGATCAAACCATCTCGATCGAATATTAAATTATCTTAACGTCTATACGATACAGCAAAGAGCAAATTAACCATTCAATGTTTTGGTCAATATTGCATGGCAGGTGTTCGCCGTGTTCGTATATCGCTCAAATGGTTGCATTATATACCACGATATAATACAACCATTCCTCAACCTGTAATTCCATTTTATCTGCCTCCTCCATCCTTCAACTCTTTTCCTATTTTTAGGTGAAACACTAAAATGTTTACCTGTATTTATTTTATACTCCTAAGTTGGTTACCTTTGTTTTTATTGTTTACACTTATTTTTGTGCCTAGCGAATGTATATGATTTTTTATTTCCATAACAAAGATAATTAAATGCTTACATTAAAGATTCAATAAAAATGTAAACATATCAAAAGCTTACCGCAATTATAAATGTAGGTTATTTGTTGAAATAAAAAACTAAACTAATAAAAAAATATTTTTAATATGCCTAATACCTAATAATTTTATTATTTTGGGTCAAACCCTACCTACTTAAAAATAAAGGCACTAGAGGGTAACAAAAACACTTTAAAATGATTTTCTAATTACACTACATTTATACATACACCTAGACTCATATTTATTATCGTTTTTCACCTCTTTTCTTTGTGATTATTTTATTTTACTTAAAAATAAAATAATAAGTTGGTTCTACATTTGAGAGCCGTACCCTTCCTTTTATTTCTGGCACGCAAACATCCCACTTACAGGAACTTCGCACTACCAAGTGGTCCTTTTGCGAAGATTTATTAATTAAACATTTTTTCAATTAACCAAAAGTCAAGCATGCTTCCATCCCGCCCCGTCCCCCTAGGGCGCCCCATCCCCGCCCCCGCCCCCCGTCAACGGTCACGGCCGTTATTTATGCACACTATGCTCAAAATGCGAGATTTATTGGCGGGACGTGAATGAGTAGAAGTAGCGTCGTTGAAATTTCACCATCTCCCTTGCGCTAGTACAACCCTGAGGGGGGCGCTAGCCGCGAGCCTCTCTCTCGCACCTCGCATCCCTTTTCGGCACAGTATATAATGTTATTATTTTAATCAAGAATAGTTGAACTTGTTCAGAATACGATAGCATAAATTATCGTCGGTACCTACCTCGACCAGATGACCTTTGGGCTTGGCCAAATTTTATCTCGTTCATTTATCACTGAAATAATTTTGGTCAGATAATTCTCAAAATTCAGATAATTTTCAAAATTAATCCCTCTGAATGCCCGAGGTGTATAAGGTATAGATATGTCAAAAAGGGGGGGGGGGGGGTCGGAGGAAAAAGTTAGAGCATTCTTTTATAAATATTTCTTTAAATATATTCTCATTCCGACCGACCTGAATTTTTTAAATAATTTAGATAGATAATAAAGAGATTAATATTAGGGTCCAATATATTAAATATCCTAGTCGCATGAGCACTTATTTCTGGCTGCAGCACGCTAAAAAGAACATTCTATTATTTAAGTACCTGAGATAATGTTCTTAAGATGTTATCAGCGTATGGCCCAAGACATTTTTATTATTTGGCACTGTAATCTTTAACCCACTTCTGTTGTGGAGATGAAATTCTCACGAAATAATATTCTAATATTAAATTCTATCTGTATCGCATCATAATAAAAATTCATATACTAATGTATATTATATTAAATAAAAACATTTTTAATAAATATATTTTTTTCTGCACGTTTGATAGATTTATTAAAACAAACCGTTTAAAAAGGGATAGGATTTTCCATCTAAACAGGCACGCCTAGTGGTTGAGATATCAACTAATAATAATGTTTTTTTTTTTAGAATATATACCTATGTAAAATCTGCTATATATAGGTGTAGGTATAATCTGTTTTGTATGTGTAATATATTAATATATTATTATATATAGGTATGTAAATGCTTTCTGTACAACGGTGACTGATCCAAGCCTGCCGCCCGCAACCCCGCCTTAAAGACTTCGCATGAGACCAAATGTGCTGATCTCCCCCCCCCCCCCCCCCCCCCCCCCCCGCCCCCCGCCCGCCCTAAGAGTGTTAAACGGATCGCAAGCCGATGCATATTCGCACCGCGCCAGTATCATAAATCGGCCATGTAATCGACCCGGCAGACATGATAATATGAGGAGTGATGTGACGCGACGGCCGTGAATCTCAATCACGCAGCCGTCAGCCGGGCCGGGCGCAGTGATCCCGCGGCCTGCAATGCCTCTACTTAGCTCGATTACGGATCACATTGATATCCCGCCGTGTACATCGACTTAGAGAGGGCATTTCGTCCGGCGAAGACGGTCGTCCGGCGCGACAGTTCATAGGTTCCAAATATTTATCAATTATCATTCTTACAAAAAAACCTACGTCCGTCCCGATATTCGTAGGTTAGGTGAAAATTAATTTCTCAAACACGGTATAGACAGGGTATTAATTAATTATTATTTAATTTTTTAAACTTTTGACTTATAACTTTTTTTTTTATTTGAAAAATTTTATTTAAAATATTTATTAATGCAAACGATAACATGAAGACGAGTACTTATTTTACTTTTTAAACGTACTTTTATTAAAATATTATTTGATTTAAGAATAAAAATATGCATATATGTATGTAGGGGTGCAATATATTATAAAATACAATCATTACAAAAAGCGATTCTTAAAAAACAATACAAAATGTTTAAAATTTGATGTTAATAAATATTAAACATAAATATTATATTTTATGTTAACATTTATACTCAAACATCATATGAATTTTTATTTTATTAATCTATTAATTATTTTATTTATTTATATCTTCATTTGCATGCACTCATCTTCATTTGCATGCGCATTATACATAGTGCTTACACAATAAATACATTGTTATACATTATTGTAATATGTAATTACATGCAATAGATTAGTTCTGTGCATTACCTTAATAGCACAATGAACTGTTCCAAAGAGACGCCAATCATTTGTAGAAGTAGTTTAGAATTTTGACGCAAACTACGGGACTTCATAATTAGTTGTGTCGACGCCATCACGTCACTTTCTTTATCCAAATCGCAAATGCTTATTTTTGTAACAAGAAATTGCAATATTTGACAGTTAAGTGACAGTGTGCGTTTTGGAACGGCTCGAGAGTAGCAAACAGCAGCTGGCAGGACAAATCCGCACGTTTGACCCGATGCGCTGTCGGATGGACTCGCGTGGCCGCCGAGACGAGGAACGCACTCGACGAGATTCCTCCCACTAATTAAGGAGATGACAAATTTAATATGCCAAGAGGGATGCGGTATTTATAGGTCGGCGCGATGCGCGTAATATGTCGCCGCGCGGTGGCGTCTGGAGGCTGAGGCGGTTTCGGGCGGCGCGGGGCGGGATGAACGTCGAATGGTCGCGTGCGAAATTCGCAATCCCGAATTGTCCGGACGCCAGATTGTTAGTCAATCAGTGTTTGTGGCGACAAAATTCGCACGCGATAAATTGGGTGAATGTGGCGTCCACATCATCACATTTTGTTGTTAGACTCGAGAACGAAAACAACTTGAAAAAGAATATTTATTTCTTTTATAAAAGCCTTTTTACTTTTTTCCACAAAGGTGGTGCCTTAGATAAAAAATATACATACCTAGATGCAAAAATAAAGATCTATAAAAAACTGATAATATGTGTACCCCGAGTAAGTAGTACTACTTTAACAAAGTATAAATAATTGTAAAATAAGGGTTATTTTCTAAAATAATTATTTTATCATATTTTTTATTTTCATATCTTTTATAATATTTCATTTTTTATTTACATACACTTTCGCACACAACACCTAACACCATTATTTTCACACTTCTGTATCTTACAATTACACATATACTTTCTAAAATGTACTTAAAATCAATTTTTAAATATTATTATGAACATAGGCGTAAGCTTTAATTTGCCTTGAATTTTCCTTGTATTGAAAATTTATATACCACCCTGTAAATAATAAATAGTTTTTGGATAGTCAAGAATAAAGGTGTATTATCAGAATAGAAAATTCATTTTATGTTATAGTATAAATTATTGCAAAATGTACATTTAAAAAAAAATTGTGTTTAATTTACAAAGCACGTTTTAGAGATATTATTACTATATTTTTGTTTAAGTAGTTTTTGTTAAGAAATATTTTTTAATAGGTATTAATTATATATGTAATATAAAATAAAGCCCGCATGGTATTAAGCATAGAGAAGAGCCGTCATTATTCAGTTAATATTTAAGCGGGCACCACACGCGCGCGCGGCGATAACGCGTCCGATGGGATAAATATGCAAAGCGCGGCCGGCACTCATGTCGCGTCTCCTCGGCAAAGAGAGGAGCGCGCCAAACACGTCCCGGCCATTTCAGCGGCGCGGCGGCCGGCCACCGGTCGCGGCCTCCCGCGCGAGACGCGCTTAATTAACGACATGATCGTGGCATTTCGAGAAAAAACAGCTCTGAAAGATTGGGAACACCCAGCGTCGCCAGGATGACGTGCCGACGTACGCGATGGTATACTGAAAATGCGATGGTATACTTATGCATAGTTAAGTTAGTGCCCTGCAATGATTTAAAGTGCCCGCTGTCACTCTAGCAGCGAGTTGACGCTACTATGAATAAGGTGGTCAAAATAAACATATGAAAGAAGAAAGATATAGGCCTATATGGATAAAATTCAGTTAAAATACTTGACCATTTAACGACCAACCGCAATGAAATACGAGTCGTCTGAAAAGTGAGAGTATTATTTATTTATTTATTAAAAGAATTATAAACAGCGAAATTGTACAAGTTTACAGTTAATATTATTCAAAGATTAACAGATTATTATTGTGTAATTTTATATTTAAAGAGTAAAGAAAAAGGTGGCATATAGTTATAAACAGCCTTAATAAATTGATTGCGGAATAATTCGATGCTTTGGAGCCTTTTACGTACTTGCGGATGCTTTTAAGTATCCTGAATTCTTTATGTTATACGATTGAATTATAAAAAAGTATTTTAAATCATAAATGGTTGTTTTTATCTATTTATATCTCATATATGATTAGTAAATCTGAGATTAAGACCAATCTACTGATATCACACTCATGTGTGTTCGTGGGTTAGACCAGTACCGTAAAAGATAAACATATTATTTTAGAAACATCTAATTTGCAAACAAAACAATTACATAAATCAATAGATTCGATGATTCACATTGGTAAAGAGACAAAAAAAAATGTTTAGGCGAAGTCGGCTATATTCTTCCAACCGAGAAATATTATTTTAATAGAAAAAAAACATCTTTAGGTCCTTAATTTATACGCATTCCACGTAACAGCCTTTTTATGATATGTAATAAATAATTAAAAGTATTATTATTTCTTTATTTATGTTCTGTTTCGCATTTACATTTTCATTATAGCAGTCGATCTAAAATTCTGAAGAGATATTGATACACTGATAGAGATGAAACGATGAGATAATCAGGCGTCTCCGTCTGCAGCCTGCGAGGGCGAGACAGAGACAACTGTCATCGATATCGCGGCAGGAAGACGTCAGGCGCTCGTAATATAATGTTCGGTTGCGGTCGTCATTCGGTCGCTGTCGCTGTCGCTGTCGCTGTCGCTGTCGCTTTGTTGTCGCTTTGTTGTCGCGCGCGACTGTCGCTCGCGGCTTCGCGACGACGACGCGGACGTCTCGTCTGCGGCGCCTTTAACCGTGCGGTCAAAACGCCCCAGCTATGGAGTCCAAATATACTCCCGATTACCACCGGACCTATTTTCCATATTGGTAATGTAAATATATTTATATATATATTTATCTCTGCCCACTGAAAAAGAAGTCCGTAACGTCAATACGTACGGAATAATTGTATCTATTTACTAAGAAGAAATAAGAAAACGATAATAATAAAACGTAAAATATAAGAATAATGGATATGTGACTAATATTAATAATAATAAAATAATATCTCAAAATATTAACACAAACAACCTTACTTTTATATAATAATATTATTAATTGTTACGTAATTTTAAATGTATATAAAATAAAAAAAATGTATAAAATATTATATATTTTCTTTTATAACGTAGTTATATTATATCAGTTTATAATATTATAAACTATCAATTACTTCATTTATGTGTTTATTATATTACAACTTTTTAATATGTTGTTATATCGTATAGTTCATATTTTTGTTTTTTTTTTTTAAGATAAACGCTCGTTTATTGGTAAATATAAAAAAATGTGAACAAATTGACTGTCTTCTTTTAGATAAACATTTAGTCTAGTTAAGAGGGCAGCGAACAGAGGTTGTAAACCAAACGCTCACGGATACAATATTTTTTAATAATTATACAGGAATATGTAACCTTACAAAATGAGTTTGTATATGTTCCAATAAGTTATTAAATAAAAAGTAGATAAAAAACAGGATTGTGGTTAAATGAGATGATTTATATACGACATTGATGCAATTTAATTTTGTCAAATAGTTTTACGCACAGGTCAATTATTTTCTAAATGATGTGCATGCTAATTTATGTTTTAATTTTATATATATTTAAGTTCATAATATATTATTAAATCCGTAAACCTGGTAAAACTTGTGAACACGATTAAGAAGTTATATTAACTAAGGTGTTATTTTCTCGTAATTTAATACTAATTAAGTCTGTAATTAAGTCTGCAAACTTGTATTTAGTTTGAGGGTGTAATTTGTCTATATCATTTATCTCAGGCATACCGTAGAAAAGATAGTCGTAGACTAGGGTTAGTCGGCGAGACAGGAAGGCCGTATTGTGCCCCCGCCCGAGTGACAGCTCTTTTGACAACGCTGCCTTTCTGAGACAAGCGAAGGCGGAACACATCTCAAGTCTGCTCCATACCTACTACCATTTTTCAAGTTGCCGACGTTCGACTGACTGCAAGCGGCGTGATGAGTAACAGCTTTTGTACCCGCAAGGACATTTGACAATGGCTGAAAATATTTTCTCCTGAAACAGTACTTTCATTCTGACCCTCAGTCCTCTCCAACCCTATCGATATGGCTACAATTAAAACCGTCAGTGAACAGCAAAGTTAAGCAAACGCCGGGCGCAGTTAGTTTTTAAGCACATATTTAAAATATCTGTACGCTGTTTAGAACTAGCCTTTTATAGCGTTAATACCATACCATGTTTTGTACCAATCTAGCATTCGTGTGTGTCGTCTAAAACCTGTGTTTTTCTACCTGCTTTGGTATGACTTAAATCTCATCGGGCGTGAACCATAAAAACCTAATTAAAAGGTTCTAGTATTACTATATTCCATTCGGCGTTAAGTATACAATTCGTATACACTTATTTTTATTCCCGTTAGTCAGGCATCTTAAAGAAGATCGAAGTTCAATCACAATGTAGGAATGTGTTTCTTTGTGAGGAATATTCAAATACAAGCCATCGGGTAAGGCTCCCTGTGTCAGGTCCTGATGTGATTCGTGTCTTCTTCGACAAAACTATTATGTTAATATAGCAGTAATTACAGATAGTAATATTCTTAATTCGCGGTTTATGCACTCTTTGATTTTATTTTATTTAGCTTATGGAGAATATTTTCAACGTTTTTTTGTGAATTTTAATATGAATGCCAGCAGAGGGCGACGTTAATTTTCGTCTGACGTCACGTCAGCAATATCAATTCGGCCATAGTGATCAAAATTTGAATCGCAGCGAACGTCGCGGCCTCTGCCCGTGTGACGTCACGATCGCGTAGACCCGCCAAACTAAATGCTCTGTCTCGACATTTGACGCGCGTGCAAGGGGGACGCACGGATTTCAATTATAATTTAATCCATCAAAATTAACGCGCCGCTGCAGGCGCCCGGTTAGCAAACATGCATTTATTTTTTTATGAAAATATCATTTTAAAAATAATATATTTGTTACTTAATTTAAAACTACAGGGAAATAAAATATATGCAGTACAAGCACAAACCAAAATGGATTTAATATTATTAGAAGATACGAATGTTTGGTCAGAAATTTGCTAAAAGTAGCAGTATTATTTTTTTAAGCGATTTAATTCTATGATATACACTATGATTATAAACTTTTAAATCGTTTTTAGAATTTACAATCATTTCGACAGGAACATTATTGTATGTTTAACATTTCTATTTATTTTTTAAAATCCTACTTTTCTGCAAATAAAAATAAATCACTTAGGCAATGTTCATACATTTATTTGGCAAGGAACGTAATGATATAATGACCGGTTTTTTTTTTTAGTTTCTAACACCACCTTCCCGATAACCAAAATACAAAAGATATGAGCAATCAGAGTGTAAATTTATTTAAATCGGAATCATATATTATTACGTAGTTTCAACAGCATCCAGATTACTTCGGAGGCTCCTGAATTTCGCCGGTACATAAAAAACCGTTTAACCGTGACTAAATGACCTATCAAAAACCATTTAAATAGTGAACATTTTTACGCTTGTTAATAAACAAATGACATATAGGTTTAACCTCATACCATACGTTAGGAGAACTGCAACACTTTGGCAGACATGTCGCGGAGTATGTCGTAAAACGCTAAATTTGGATCTATGAGAACAAACGGATCGTTGTGTTGTGACGATAGCCCGTTCAACGTCCAGCTGTACTGACAACCATTTTACACGAATGCACATTCAAATGAAACATAGATTTTTCCTGGTTAATCTCTTAAATGTCTAAAACTTTAGAAAGCTGTAATTTATACCTATATAGTTTTGGCAATCGATATGCAAACAGGAATCAAGTAAATTTATTTAAGTAAATATAGTCGCAAAAGAGCAATAATGATTTCCTTAAAGTGATTACTAAAAGTAAGTGTAATTCGCTAAAACGTTTTAAAAAAAATCACAAAGAAAATCGCATACTTACATATCATTTATCCCAACACTAAGCTAGTGTTTTCCAAAACGACTCAATTACTTCTTATTTATTCAATGTTTATTTAACGATATTTTTTTAATATTACTCGTATATTATGTCCAACTACCTTAATTTCATTAGTTCTGTACGAATGTATATAAAAAAATGACTTATTGTAATTTGGCCTACCCCATTACAGACAATGCCCAGCTAGGTATGGTTTAGTTATTATAAAATGTATGGATTTTGTCATTATTATAAATAAATAATATAATATAATGGGTTTTTGGTTCAACATTATGTAATCCGCCGATACGAAGCGGATGCTTCCAGCGTTCGTCAAGCTATCCAGAGTTCATTTGAAGCATGTATAAATTAAAGTCAATAGTAAAACAGACGATTATAAAAAATTGAGATTCGTTGATTATTTTATTGCTTTTTAACACTTTTCAACGTCCGTTAATCAATTATACCCAATTATTTATTATATTATATTATATAATCAATTATATCAATTAAGTCAGAAAAATGTGTTTACCTTATACTTTATGTAGGGCTAATCAAAATCTATACTTGCTTTATATACAGTTTTACTATATTATGACTTATTAGCAATCGTACTGAATATAAGGCTAATAGCAATCCATTCACCAATCGAAAATTTGGAATAATTTCGCTGTCGCATTTAAATGCTATCGTGTTTGCAGATACACAGATCATAATCCAAAATCGGTCGATAACGTGAAAGTAAAAAGGTCCATTTAATCACAAATACTCTATAAGGCGAATTTGATCTAGACGGCATCCCGTCAGCGACAACATTTCTGCTCTAGACCAAGCATTCGTGATCGTTTGGCTGCGCTGCGCATTCTATTGCAAATCGTAATGTCGATAATCTCCCAGTCAGCCGAATTCATACCAGCGGCCGCCCGCGCCGGTCGGAGACAGTTTCCATTAATAATGTCCAACTCTCCGTTCTGCCCAGCCGTTGACAGCCAAGATGCAGCTGATAGAAGAAGAGTTTGGTCCGTAGGCCTGCCATTGCATGTGTACGTACGATATCTGATACGAAACGTACGATAGAAAAGTATCAGTATAAAATCGAAATCATAGGATGGTTAATTACATGTAATTTTTAATGTAATGTCGCAGAACGACCTTTACTTCATAAAAAACAGCACATTTTATTATAATATACCAGCCCAAACCCATTTGTGGGGGTTTTCCTAATTAGAATAAAATTGCGACTTGAATACACACATATATAGTCTATTGACATTTTTATGACAAGTTATCGAAACATGGCTGTTTAAACAAACGAAGAAACTACAGTATTTTCACATTTCAAAATCTGCAGTATAATTTTTTTTTTTAAATGTTAAAAACTCAACCAGTCGTTTATTTCTTCGTATATATTTATTTACGATTTATATCCTTTTTTTAGGTGAACATTATTTGTTATCCCAAAAAAAAAAAAAAAGTTTATTGTTTCATATTTATCACCTATTGTAACATTCTAGGTTAAGAATTTAATTAAGGTTTAATTTAATTACAAGTTATTAAGAATAAGGAGGCCTTTGTCAAAAGAATATAGGTCTAGTCGGTCTTTATATTACTCGTAAGTGCTCCCTCTATTGTCGAAACGTATGTATGTCCAAGGAATAATCTAAAAATACGTACGATAGTATTATTGTCGTACATTAAATGCCAACACTACTAGAACAGTCCGGCCAGAAGCGCGCAGAGAGATTATCGCTATCGCTTTCTTCAGCGGATTTTGACATCTTTGATTGTATTCCTTCTGTTGGTGTCACTTAAGTTTGCTTCGATTATCCTAACATCCCTAAAGCCGTTAATACGTAATATCGTATGTACCTTACAGAAAGTACATATATAACTGCGAAAACTTTAGAATTTAAATTAAGGTACTTGGTAATCTATTCTTCACAATATTATTATATATTATTTTATAAAAAAAAACGTAAAAACAACGTCCACATTAGGAGTATTTATATTTACCTAAATAAGTTTATCGTTTATACAGTCACGTAGTAACCGGAACTTTTCAAAATATATTTTAAGCTTAATTTTGGAAATTATAAGTATTTGGATCAATATTTCTTGGCAGCTGTTCAGCTGTTTAAGTATTTTGTGCATAGTGAGTGTGTGAGTGATGCATTTCTGCATATTTGTTGAGATGGCTTTTTTTATACCTTAACATATAATCCATTTATGTTCTTAATATTTTAAGAATTGTATTGATTTTGTTTTAAAACTAATTGTATGATTTTTTATTTAAATGTCTATTTTTATTTTTTATAAAAAATCTTTTTTCCCCAAATAATAAGAAACAAAGTTTATTTTTGTATAAATACAATAAAAAAATATAGTGATTGACCGATATACAAACTCTGTGAGCGATTCTAGTAAATGCTTCTATAGCCACATGTTTATAGATTTATATAGAATTAATTATATAAAAAGGCAGTGACGATAATATTAATTGTTAAAATTAATATATTTACAAAGATAATAAAATGCTTATTCAAAACGCATTTAAAAAAAAAACTTGTAATAAATGTATCTAATTTAGATTTCTACTTCCTATAATCTTAATGAAACGTTAATGTATTTATTACATGAGAACTAGAATACGGTATACTACATTCACTACCGAAAAAAGTTATTTATCCAATTTCTGCTGGATTCAACTTCTCTTGCACTTTTGAGCGTCCGCAACCTTGACTCATTAAAAGTGCTATGTACATAAGTCATAGTCAGACCCTGGATGGACTGAGGTAGCACATGAAAAAAATAATTACGCGAATTCCCCAATAAAACTTTCCCCAGAAATATGAATTCGATACAATTTGTTTTATTTAAACACAACTTTACCCAGGCTCAGCAGGTGACAGTCGGCCAAAGGTTGCCTATTTTAAACCCTGGCTTGGCAACACCGCGCATAGCTTTGTACATTAGTGCCATCGGGAGTCGGAGTCTGTGATCGCTATAGCGCGGTGCTGTTTGCTATGCACTGTCATAAGTTAATGCCGAGATGACGTGAATTGTCTCCTAGAAGTGTCGCAACGCGTTGATCGCATTAATTCCAAAACATCCGACGCTCGGCGTGGAAATAGACGCCGTTAAATCGGTCGCCAGACGCCCGGATCAAAGTGTTTTCATCTCGGATTGATGGGCGACGGATGGCCGTCCCGCGCGCCCATATCTCAGGCGTCTTATGTATGACGGACGCTGCGTCTTTGAGTGCTCTAGGAAGTAACGGCGGCGGCTCCTTGGTACTTGGACGCGGTCCAGATCCTCTCGAGACGTAGGCACCTACCTGCCAGCCCACGCGCTTTCTCCGGACGACAATCCGTCACGGGCGGAGGCATTTAATCATTGTCTCATGAAGAATTATATAGAACTGGCGATGTTCTATCTCAAGATCGCGACAAATATTGGGAATAAGAATCTTAAAAATAACCCAAACGAGATGGAAATGTGTTCTGAAAACATATTTTTCATTTTCTCGCCATTGTCGGGGTATAAAAACGCAAGGGTAAAGAAATGAAATCACGCTGCACTATTCGTTAGGGTATATTTAATAAAATATGATACTGTTTAGATAACTTCAACGTAAAAAAAAAAGCCACATCAGAAAAGTAATATTCATGCTACGTTTGAAAAAAAAAATAACGAAACTTGAATATCACCTGCATTTAAAAAAATATGTTCTTTCTTAAGATTGAATTATTTTTGGAAACAATATTTTCGCTTTCGATCTTTCTGAATGCCATAAAAAAAATGTATCCACTTGTGTGGATACATTTATAAGAATTATGGATCTTTAAATAAATAAATAAATGTAGGTATGCTTGTACTTGACGTTTCGGATAGAATTACACGCGCATATACCATGCCTGCTCATATTATTAGAAACACTGCCAATATTCTGAAAATTTAACATTGCTACTGGGAGAATATTGCCACACTTCTATTTTTAAAGCATATGCATACACTAATCTGTCACAAACAAACGGTGAGTAACCCGTTTTCCGTGCAGTTGTTTTACCTCATATGTTTACTACATATGTTTTTCTACATATATTTTTCGAATTATTCTTTTACATCTATCTGTTACTTTAAGAGTTAAGATTTCATTCTTTAGCATCTTAATATATAATGTGTAATAGATATAATAAAATTATTTAACTATATTAAAATTATAAAAATAAGAATATAGATTGTAATAAAAATAAGTTTTTTTTATGTACTTAGTTTTTTTTTACAAAGTATAAAATACTAAGTACATAATTGGCCGTTTAATTCACTTATGTAATAGATATATGACAGCTTTTATTATTTCATTAGGATTCTATTTTATTTGATTATAAAGTCTATAAAGTTAAGAGCTAACGATGGTCTTATGATATCGTTAAAAAGCGCCGTTATTATTTTCATTCGTCACAACCTGTAAAAACCTGTAAAACTGTAAAAACCGAGTCCTACGTTAAAAAATAAAAATGTATTTTGCTTGTTTTCGTTCGGTGTAAAACCGACTGATTCCTGGACACAGACAATATCCGGCGAGTTAGTTTTATTGTATGCATCTGCGCCGTGCAATTAAACAGCGCGACTAAACATTGTTTGACGAGGAAGTTTGTGTCAACATTGCTGATGCTGTCATCGAAATAACCGTAGCGCGGTGCCTGCGGCGACATATCGCAGCGGGACAGCGGGCCAATTTTAACGGATTCAAACTTTACACTGCTAAATTGAAATTGATGAGTGACAAGATATTTTTGGCTACACATACATAACTTATCAGCGCTGTATTTTAATACAACGTTGGACAAAGGCATTAGTCACAATATGTATTATTTACTACGAAGAAAATTAAATTTTGATAATTCTTATTTATTAATTTAATTTCAAAGAATTCAAATATGCAAATTTACAAAAGTAACATAAAAAACTGTTTTCAAGGAAAAATAGGAGAACATAGAAATATTTATATGAAAAAAAATGTATAATTTCTTTTTTTAATAAAATAGTAATCATTCTATAGTATTCCTATCTAATATTTTCTTTGAATAACATTGTTTTATATTCGATTTGGATGCTCTTCAATATTTTTCAAGTTTTATTTCCGTGAAATTATCTTTTAGCAGACGACCAGCGCGGCTGTCTCAATCAAGGAGTTGTCTCCTGCTTGCCATTTTCATTATTTGGCTTTGATCAAAACCTCTATAGTGGTTTCCAAGAATAACGACTGACAGGACTGATATGGTATAAGGCAATAGGTACTAAGACAACAGATACTTAGTTTTCTAATAGTAGATAAGGAGGGTGCTAGTTTTCTAAGGTGGGCCAAAATGTTAAAATTCAGTTCAAATGGTACATCACGAGCCCTTTTCCGGTTACTTGCGCAAAAAAAAACGGCGTGTGATTGCCACTAAATTTCAAATTCTATAAGGTACCTACTATAAAGCAATAATTGTAATACATATTGATTACAGATTTAAATACTAATAATTTAAATACAACTAAATAGAGGGCAATATATGTACAACAATGACAACAATTGCCTTTCACTAAAAACAAGCCCACAAGGATTAAGACTGTTGCAGTATAAACATACTCGTATATCACAGAACATTTCGCATGTCGGCATATGTTGTGAATTCCACGTTGGCAGCAATTCTGATTCGTTTGATCCGAACGTGCAATCAGTCAAACCATAAAGAAAGTATGTTAGTAGGTATAACTTAGTACAACCGCAAAGGAAATGTCATCAGGGACGTCATCCAAAATGACATCCTCGGCGTTAACGAAAGCCTCTTCATGTCGACGCGAATATTGCTTTCTGCCTAATTGCCCAAAAGTGACGAGTAAACGCTTGCGGTCTTGGCGGGGCTGCCAAATCATTGCGACGTTGCCGCTTCTCGCCCTCCCCCCCATCCTCCTCTTCGTACATCTGCATACGTTTCTTTTTATTCTTTTGCATCTTTAATAAATAGCAAGTAATAGTAATTAAATTGAGAAAAACAATGTGCCAAACTGTTTTTAAAATAAATTAAATAATAAAAATATAATTACGTATATAAATAATTACATATTAAATGATGCGGAGTTATGGTGTGGATAATTCGCACAGGGCGGTATGCTAGGTCAACTGCGGTCATGCATATACATCTATGGTTCTATTGTTTACAAGTAATATACTACAAATAAACGAATCTTATCTTATCGAGAAAAGGTTTATTCTATAAATATTATATACGGGCATTCTATACTTTATGTATAAAATGATCACATAATTAACCATAGATCTCACCTGTTTGTTTTTGAATTTAACGTATTTGTTTATACTCCGTCTCGTATAAGTTCTATTGCGGTTTCCATATTTTATGGAATAGGCAAAAAATATTATCAGAAAATATATTATTAAATATTATAAAACCTAAACAACAAAAATATATTTTACACTTTATTTTTCGCGGCACATGAAAATTTATATTACATTATATTATTTTAATTAAAATGCTTTTAAATAGACATCCCAAAAACATCGGTATATACTTAAAGTTATTATTATTACGTATAGTGTTACGTTAAATTGTTTATTAATAAGTAACATCCTAAAAATCTACATCAATATTGTTTTATCGACTGCAATTATTGCATAAAAATCATTTTTATTATTGATATATATTTCACCAGTCTAATATCAATAATATTTCAAGATGATCACAAATAAAGAAATAGCCGAATGACCTGTAATTATTTAGGTCACCATTCATTAGGCAGTTCGAGCACAAAGCACTGCGTTCGTACTATATATGTCTTTAAGGTGCGAAACGGTTCATCCCTAGATAAGCAAAACTAAGAGACGGGTATTCGAATACTGCCTGTGTACCAGCGCGTGCAGGTGTCCGTCCCCATGATGGAATGGTCGACCACACTCAGGTCGCACGTAAGCGGAAGTCATCACAATTATAAGTATCCACCGCGCGACAGTTCGATTATTTATTGCCGACCATTTTGAACGTTTGCCGAAGGAACCCGTTTGATTTTTGATTTATTGGTCATGCCCGGATTGCACCCATAGATAGGGTTAAGAATATGCCCAGTACGTCATAGATATAATATTATTAAATTTAAAAAAAAACTGTGACGGGAAATTAATTAAATATGCTAAAATTATTATCAAAGAGCATGTATTTGTTTACTTGCAATTATTAATTTAATTAATTGAAATTAATATGAAATTAGATTATATTTGCGCGCTATATCTAGATATTACTAGAAATTTATTGACTATAATGTTATATCTTTGTTATCCGACCAGCATCCGATGTGAACGGCCATGTTTGTTTTTCAAGAGCATCAATTTACACTTTTCGAACAGAAGCAAAAAATAAACGGTTTATTTATCTAATACATCATAGATTATTTGTTTATTTATTTATTTATTTTACGTCATTTAATACTGCCATCTTGCTAAAAGACTGCCAATCGTAATGTAAATTCGTTAATAACAATTTAATCGCTAATTATTCTTGTAGGTACAGAAATGTTAAGATCTAAATGCTAATATCCCCTTATCCTTTCATACACCGTGTCCCATACCCGATAAAAAAATCTAGTTGACTCTGCGATTTCTAGTTTTTTTTTCTAGTTTAGAAGCTATATAAAAAATCAACATGGTTAACAAGAAAAAAAATGAAAATAGTAAAAGGTTCATGTAATAATAATAGTCTATGTTGTTGCGTCCGGCTCACAGTAGCAAAAACTCGCGCAACAACTTTGGACATGGCGTACGTAGTTCCGATGGTGTGACTGATGCCGTGACAACTCTGCATATTCCAGCATCGACACGCACATTTCATGACCTGGAATCACGGAGATCTTATCAAATAAACTGTATTGTGAAGTAATGGCATTCGCTCCGGCGAACCAACGCAAACTCCGTAGTCGTTTATACCTTTTCTCCATCATCGCATGAAATAAGCCGCCATATCATAATTGCTACATACTAGGCGTGCACATTTTTTCTGGAATAAGAATATTATTAATAATAAGCCATCTGTAATAAATACCACTAAAAGTTAATTATTAACGTCAAAGGAATATATTCGTATATTGAGTATAAATAAATAAATAAATAATGGTATAAACGTTAACTACTAACCTAATTCTCAAAGATTCACCGCCCTGACTAAAACTACAAACAATTTATCTTAATTGGTCTTTGATCGTACTGCAAAATGGATACAGGAATTTATCTCGATGATACGAGGCCTGTCAATTAACTCGAACGCTTAATCGGGTGTGACACACTTGAGTTTGCACCAGAGACCTCTGTGACAGAGGCAGGCTTCTATGCTGCTTTGTCACCGCTTTTATTTTATTTTACAAAGTTAGTTACAACGATTTCTAATTCTAACTTACAAGATGACTAGCTATGTCAAAAATATGTTTCAGAATAATAAATCAAAGTTTAACAATATATGCATAATAAATAAATTTACGAAAATGTAATGTTATTTTTTCTATCTATATGAACTATTATAATGAGAAAATCTTATATTTGGTCTAAACGTCTATAGTTGTTTTTCAAAAGCATCAATCTAAACACAAAAATTCAACTCTTTCGCATTTGTACTTTTCGAGTTGTAAGTTGTAACAGCCAAAGTACGAGGATAGTAAAAATGGTTTCGAGGTATTTGGCGATGGCGGCTATATGAAAATATGCATACTCAAGTGATTATATTATAATATAATTTGTACCTCTGTTTTATGGGTCCATGCTAGCTCGATTTCAAGTGCAACGCCATATCACAACCAATACGTGTTGTGATATGGCCGCCTCGCACGCAACGACGGCTGTCATGTGAACGACGCGGACGACACCGCGCCCGGGAAAATAGCGACTGCACGGGGTGTCATCATCGCTACCCTAGACATTTTATAGGGTTAGTGACACTAACCAGGCGCAGGGTAAAGCGACCAACGATGGAACTCATCGCATCGCACCGTCATATCTGCATTAGTAATCAAATCCTACCAAGCGCAACACTTAGGTACGCTGATGTGTTAATTTAGGGTATTTTACATTACAAGATTTAGATGGTACGTCATTTCTGAAGCGTGATAGTGTGTAAAGAATGCGCGAACGAGAATGTTGGTGTGTGAGAGTAGAATGCGTGATGTGAGTTCTAGTGTATACGGAAAACAAACAACAAACGATACAAACTTAAATTAAGGCCCAGGGTTGGAAAGGTTCTTAATTAATCCTAGTGATCGAAATGCACAACGTGAGAGGTTTTGGAGGCGGTTTCATTGAGGAACTTCTAAATTTCAAAATACAATAATTTGCAAGTTCAAAAACGTTTCGAGATTCGTAATGCTGAACAGCACAAAGGCTTTGAATGAACTGCAGAAAAGAATTCCCAGTAAGAATGTAAGATAATCGGTTTGTTATCTAGAGAGCTAGGACAAATCGATAGGGCATAAGAATGACACGAACGGGTCGTTGACAAACCAACAAAAGACCACAAACGGACAGATTCTAACTTGGCGCTCGTCTCCGTCGCTCGACCATCACAATAGATAAATTTGTTGGGCATGCTGTTATCGATCGGGGCGTTGATTCGATCGATCGACTCCGGTCCATACAATGAGCTTCATATCATCAAATCACACAATTAGACACTAGACCTCAATGGGCGCTTGTTCCTTTGTCGGCGGGACCCAAATATAATGAAGCATTTTGACTGGCAGGCCGGCACACGGCGTGTCATTGCATGATCTCTTTGTTTCCGAGCACTATCTGGTCCATTCGCACTTTCGGATCGGGCGCTCGTTCCGTCTCAGTTTCTTCGATTAAGCAGGCGTCGGCAACCCCCGTTTCGAGGATGAATAGTAGCATTAATAATAATACTCTATTTAACACGCATAAATACGTTACAAAAGGGTAAGAGGTTCATTCAAAGAGGTCATGTACTAGATTTATTGATTCCGTGGCTCCGAAAAAAAAGAAAGAAATTAAATCAGCTTAACTCCAAGCCCAGCAAGAGAATTTCCAAAATAGGAGGAAGAAAAAGTGTGTTCTTTAAGACGTTTTAAGACGATTTATGGCTCGGAATTTCCAAGGTTTTATTGAAAGCAGATAGATCATTTTAAATCTTAGTTCATGTTTAAAATTGCCTGGACCAGATTGTTTGAATCGAAAAGAGTATATATACATCATCCACGTATGAGTGATTACTGTATTGAAAATGATCATATATTTTAATTAAATATAGGTGCGGAGCAAGAATTAACCTTGCAGTACACCGACCACTAAATTAGCCCAATCGGACCTCTTTTAGCAACTCTGATCTGTTGATGCCGATTTCTCAAGTAAAGCATGCACCAAGCTATTCATGAATTAGAGAAATTAGAATACTGATTATTTTTTTTAAATATCCAAGGGTTGATGAAAATAATGCTATGAAAAATGTATGAGTATTGCTGTTCTTTTAAATTATAAAATTCTTAAATCTTATAACAAAGTCGAATTTTGGCAGATCCAAACTCACTGCAACCAGACAAACGTAAAACCTTTTACGTACCCCAAATTTTAATACAACATTGTTCTACAAGGAATGTGAAAGTCTAAACGTGCTTTTCATATTTGCTGCTTCCTTCAAACAGATGCTCTCTAGGCATATTGTGAAAAGGCAGGAAACTTAATTAACAGAAATAAAAACTTAAATCGCCTTAGCGCATGTTACAACTAAATGTTGGTTTAAAGGCATGTGGACAAAATATGCTTCTTAGTGTACTGTGACAAACATACGATACGCGCAACCGTTTATCTGATTACAAGACATTCTAATAGATATGCTGGTTTTATTTCAAGTTAATTATTGTAATGGTAATACATTGCTTCGGTTAATCCGAGTTGGCAACATCTGCGTCGCGATCTCGTCAACCCTCGATTGACCGCACCTTGAGAGACAACGTCCGTCCGCCTCAAAGGAATTAGAATGATGGAACATCGGTGACGTTGCAGTTATGCCATATTGAATGCCGAATTCAGTTCCTTCCTCGTCTCTCGATGCTTATCTGCCGGCAACGAAGACGAAGGGGGGGAGGGCCCGGGTGGGGGGCTCTCCTGGCAACGTGTTGCGTGATTGATACGGCCTTTCATCGTTTTAATTGCTCTCCTCTGAGAATTGTGGCGAAGCTTTTCTTCAGATCAGATTGATGGGAGATTTCTTGTCCACAAGTATTTTAAAATGGATATAATATCTACAATATTTAAAAAAAAAAAATAAATACGGGAATCATGGTTAAGATGTGGAAACATCAGCGTTCGCCTGAGACTCGTTTTTTTTTATTTTATTTTTTTAAATAATTCATTTATTTTGATTCCAATAAATAGATACGTCAGTTAATAAGTAATAAATACTAACCACCTATTATGCAATTCAAACACAACTGGCAACGCTTTATTTAGATAACAAACGTCAGTTGCTTAGTCCAATCCAATTCAATCTTTCCATCCAGATGCATCGACTCACATCGTGAAAGATCGACACTCCCAAAAGTGTCGCTGGGAGATTAACCAATTTTAAATTATCAGACGAAAAGTCTTCCTTCTAGCTTGGCGAGATTGTATATAAGTACTATATATTATTTTTAATAAATTAAAAAAATATATACATATGAAAGTAATAAAGAGTTGGCGCGTATTTAGACGTACGAGCCACCGTACGAGCAGTTTTAAAGACCAAAGTCTTCATATCTTCTCAACCAATTAATAGCCATCATTTATTTTCTTAATAACATTACATTCGTGTGGTTCATATACAAGGTGTCCCAAGACCAATCCCACAAACTTTAGGGGGTGTTTAAGTTCCTTATTAAGAGTAAGAAATTATGTAACAAAATGCGAAAAAATTTCATTACAAATTTATTATTTTTCTAATAAAATTGGTGTAAATCGATCTTATCAATCGATAAATCAATATTATCTGTCGACCAATAGCATCCTCTTACAACCCCAGGGAAGGGGATAGGAGTTACCCCTTTTTCTTAGACCGACCTCTGTTCGACCAGTGGCACCTGACAGCAATCATTTAGCTCCGCCCTAATAGGGCGTTTCGAACAACGCGGCAGGTCATTAACCTCGATCTTGGCTGACCGTGACCCTGTGACGTAGTTATCCGAGGGAGGAGCCATTGAAAAATATCTGTTTTATATGATTTAGAATAGAAACTTCAACATTTTTTTTCTCGAATACCATAATGAATCTAGATAGTTTCTTAACAATAACACTAGGAATCGTAGGACCTATTAGCTGTTTTTTATTGGGATTGACCTTGGGACACCCTGTATAAAACAAAACAATGCAAAATAACAAATAAAATTAAAACAATGCAGAGTTACAATGGTGGTTAACATATAATTAGTGTGCAGATTATCAGCGACCGGGGGAACCAGCACCGTAGAGAAGTTATATCCCCTAAAAGGGAAGAGGGACGATACACACGAGTGTTGTTTTCCCGGGCGAAATAGGGAACCGCACCTACGCAGGCCCCTCGGGAGGGGCGCCCGGTCCTTCGAGAACTGTCCATTTAGTAAACCAGCGTTTCAGGAACACCTTAAGAGCCGCGAAGTTAGAGGGACTCGATACGAAATCAGTAAACCAAACTGGTCTGATAGTAACGTCAAGTACGCTCAAAAGTAAGTCACGTTCGTCAGTCAGATACGCGCGGGTCCAAATGATGATGAACACCAACCCGCGAACACCAACAACAAACCACCACCGCGTGTTTAGAAGTAAGACGAATTATGCATTAAAAACTTTGTAAAGTTCTCTCACTTATAACGCAATTAGAGGAAACTATTTTTACGCTACGTCGGTGTTATAATTTAATACATATGTGTGTGTAAATCATAGTTAATTATAGTTGGTTTATCGCATCCCTATTTATTGAAACTTTCGCGGGATGCAGCGTTCGTCGTCAGTTCTGGAGACGAGCAACGGGAGAGGATGAGTAGACACTTTTAGCCCCCCCCCCCCCCCCCGCGGGCGCTTCATTTCGCGTTTTGCGCCGTCGGAATGTAACTTTTATTATTTGTGATTTAGGTCATGTCCCTTTTTGTGTGAAATGTTTCGACAATTAATCAATGGCGGGCGACGTTTCGACGCGTCGCCGCTTTGTCGCCCTTTTGTGCGGCTTCCGACGAAACAATTTGTTTTACGCGCCGCAGCCGCCACTGCGCCCCTGCGCCCCTGCGCCCCTGCGCTCGGCCCGCGGGAGGCGCGCCGATACATCGATGTTTGCGAGCCCAGTCCGCACTGCCGGTCGACTCGAATGTGGCGCTTAACGTTCGGGTCGATTGGCAGTCAGACTAAGGGGCCTCCCTCCTCCCACCTCTACGCAGTAGTTATATTTCACTGAAATCGCTGGACATCATTCATAGCAAAATAGGGTCATGTGTCCGGCAAATTAAGCGAACGCTAGCTTCATTTTACGAATTTCAAAATACATTACCAAGAATTAATTATTATCAAAACAAACAAAGATATTGTTTTCGGACGAACCTATCAACGACACCGAAAGCCGATAGCCATGCGTTCAGTCCTTATTAATATTTAGGTAAGTAGGTATAATATTTTTCAGTACAATAGGGCAACACAGCCCTCACTAAGAAGAACGATACTTTAGGAATTTTCCGGACAGTACCTCCTAAGCAGGAAAAGAACCGAGAAATGGTTAAATTATATAATGTCCGTATGATAATTTGCATGTGCATAAGTATGTAATCATATTTATATATTTATTATGACCAAATTGGTAAAATATGTAATTACAACGTAGTCGCAATTAAAATTTATTAAAAATATAAACATAGTTTTATATTAATAAGCTTTGAATGTATTTGAATACTTTGAATTCATGTTAATCTGTAGATTTCGTTAAAATTTAATAAATAAAGTAAGTATGCGAACAGTCCAACGTGGACTAAATTCGAACGCCAAGTCTTCCATACGAAAACAAAATATTAAATAAAATTAGAAATTCTTTAATATCGACACATAATACAAACATTTTTTCGGGTGGGTGATTATTACAATAATGTCGGTAATATTCAACTTAAATCGGCAATTCCTTTTCAAATATCGACTTAAGCCTAACCGAACGTGCATCCCTAATATTTGCCTTTTAACGGAATGCGGTGGGGTGACTTGTCCTAAATTCTCTGTTGACGCTTCTGACGAATGAAAGGACGATTCATAACTAAATATTTTTATGATTAGTTGAAAGAATGACGGAATTTAACAAAACATAATCCTCTGTAATATACCTATCACCTATATACATATTAATTCTACTATCGCTATGTAAAAGCGTACAGTTTGTGTGCCCGCAAAGAAATAACAGTTGCTGACTTAGACCATTACCGAGTGGGCAGCGTCAACATTGTCAATACTAAACCTGGCCATATGCGCACTTTGCCCAGCAGCCGTGTACACTGCTGACATTGCCCGGGCAATGCTGACTCTGCACACCTCGCTACATAAACAAGTGTCTATGGAACAACTGCTTACGTTTGGCAACATGACCAACGACTCGTGTGCGCGCTCTATAGCCTATTATTACCGGTAACAGAATACTAAAATATGCGCAGAAGTTTATTATATTATTATGCATGCAGGGTTATATTGTTATGTATTTATATAACCTAAATGGGTAATTCTACATGCATAATAAATATTGTCCAACATCACTAAAATTGTAAACTACCTTTAACTGATGTACTAGTTCGAAATGCAAAATATTGTAAACTAATGAAACAAATAAATAAATATTATTATTAATTTAAACTTTTGGTTAAGATTAGCCGACTGACATTTTGTCTTTCTGATCACATCACCAAACCAATAAGACTTAAATAAAAAAATATTCCATAAAAAACACTAAATAATGAAAAGGCGCTCGCTCTAGCGGGGAGAAAGGTTTGAGCGGGTAGGAGTCATTGAAAAATGGCAGTACGTCGCGACGTGTATTGTCCTCGGGGAGTGAAAGCGGAATGCATCGAGAACCACTTTTGACATGCATTGACGAGAAGACCATTAATCATGCGGAGTATTCTCCTACTAAAAAGGCGCACCTTCGAAAATATGGGACGTTAATGATCATAGTGCTATATTTTGTATTACCTACTCATTGTGTAAGTATTTTTTTATTTTTCTAAATACATTTCTAAAATCGTTTTATACACCACTGCAAAGCGATGGTGAACTCAATTGCGTTGCGCGCGTTGCTGCATCGTCACGTCATTACTACTACGCTTATAGTACGATTATGTTCACCATGTTTCATGCATAAAATCTTATAATCGAATTTTGAACCACTCGCCATTGTCCGATTTTGCTGATTTTTTAGATAAACTCTTGCTTTCGATGAATACGTGGGTTCAAAAATTAAAAAATAATAATAATTTAAACCACCGCCATCAAGCGGTCAGCCGGACGAACTTAGCCAAGACGCAAACGTGAATGTTTAAGTGTTATTATATTTCGACAGAGCACTAAAAATATTAAAAAAAACTTTTTAAAAACTACGCTTATATTAAAAAGCACTAAAATGTAAACGATTAATTGAAGCCTAATTTTTTAATATTTTTTTCGTTTCCTACTAGAAACATGCGTCGTAGAAAGGTCGGTATTGCGAACCTTTTTCGCAACAAATTTTGGCAACGTCACAAAAGGTGCATTTCAAAAATATGAAAAATCATCTACGGCGTGAACCAATCAAATTATTATTATAATCTCGGCTTTAACACTAAGATTTTTTTCATTCTCATTTCTCTGTCTCCTCCTCCCCCCCCCCATCTTCTCTCGTTTCATGGTAAACGACTACGTCGATCTATATACTTCCATCTTCCGCTGATTCTCAGTGTGCAATATTCTTCAATTACGGGATCCATTGTTGTGTGGAGGGTAGGCCATTATGCACGCGTCTGAACAAACTCGATTATGCTCCGGAGCAGTCGATCATAAATCAGACGACCGACCCATTTTTCGATCGTAGAGCGAAGAACAGTCAGGCGGACAGACGAACAGCTGCCGCACGGCTACACGGGGCCGGCTGGAGGGCGCGAGGGCGCGACTTCCGAAACTACATGTTTCTTCGATCGCAAGACCTGCATTCGCATGCATAAACTTGGTCGCGGCGGGGCGGTTCCTTCAGGACTAGTAATAGTTCGCTTCGCCTAGCTGCGCTGCTGCGGATCTGGAATTTCGACGGCATCGCTATCCTTAAATTATCCCAAGCGCCAGCGCATCTTCAAAACGATTTATAGTAATAATTATTAAAGGAAATATAGTAAAAGTAATATGGAAGGAAAATAAAGTAAACGTGTCAAGGAAGTACATTTCTAAGTGAGTGTAATAAAGTGTGAATGAGTGTACTGAGAGATTGAGGGTGTGTGCGCGCGTACGTGTGATGTGAGCGCGCTAAATCTTTCATTGACAGACTCTCAACAAGACTATCACGACATAGGTCGGTAGGTTAATAAATAAATAAATAAATAAATAAATAGGTGAAACATGCCAATTTCACCAAAATTATAATTGTAAGTATAAGATGGTACACGGAAGGAAATTTTAGATAAAATATTCGGTGCATCTAGACGATTAAGTAAGATTTCATATAGAAATATCATATCAGAAACAGTACGCCTGTTAGTAAGAGGCTATAATGCTTTAAACTCTTTTCATATTTGTCAAAATACACATGAGCTCTAAAATTAAGTCGTTTCGTAAAAAAAGACATTGAAATAATTCTCTCAATACTTTAGAATAAAAAGCGTATTTTTAGATCATATTGGAGGTGAAAATTACTCAAGTTACGATCAATTTTTTGTTTCTCCTGTAAAATCGCAAAAAATGACTTATGCTGTGTTGGAACATAAGCGACGCAATATTAATGAAAATCGAATCGAAGATTCGCCCCCTCGATCGAATGCGTATTTGGGGTCGAATTGATATTATTGCTTCCTTCGGTTCCGTTCCTTGATAAAGGGAATAATTTTTCGCGCCAGTCGTCATGAAAGCGTCTGTGACCTGAAGGGGTGGACGCCTAAAGAGTGCTCTATTTTTCAACCATCCTCCTTCTCACACCCCTTAAACAACTTAACCCTTCCCGCCGGCATCCCTCGCCCGACCACCATTTGACCCTACTACCCGATTGCGCCCCCAACCCGTCGAGTCAAAGGTGGCCCTGAAAAGACATTTTCCCAACTATTAGAAAGGTCTCAGAGTAAGAGAGTTACAATTGATTCTTAAATTTTACATACTCGTACATAAATATTATCGATTACGAAATGTTATGAACTACCTAGCAAATATTATATTTTATGAATATTATATTATATTACATTCTTTGAAAACGGGTTCTTTTAATTGGTAATATAGACTTATAGAGCTACGAGTGGTTGGGGGTGGCGGCCGAATTTTTATTGACGCCACCTACGTATTTTTCTTTAGTACTTTAGGTATTTAAAAAAGGAGGGGCAATTTAGGAGCACTTATAGATCAATATTAACGGAGTCTCGAGCCTTTAGCTTTCTCGAGAAAAACCTTTAGCTAATGTAGAGGAATGCATGCAATCGTGCCTTAATATTATGTGGAATGTATAATATTATTATTTTTATTCTTACGGAATCATAGGGTGGGACGGTGCAACTAAATCCCTAATTGAACCTGTTCTCAAATCGTAGAAAGCCATCATCAGAGTTGTATTAAAAAAGCCTTATAATTACCCTACTGAATTAATATTTAAAGAATTAAAAATTCTGGATCTAAGACAGCTATACATATATAAAAAATATTATTCAGTATGCATATACTAAATAATATGTGTAAATTTGTTGAAATCGACCAAGAGCCCACCGCTATAACCATACGTTCCAATGCACAAGGGTTACTTGCGCTAAAAAGAAAACATACAACATTCGGTCAAAGAAACTTTATGTACCATATGCCCAAAATATATGACCAGATACCAGCTGAAATCAGACGAGCCACAGGAAATAGATTTGAAACAATGGTTACTGACTGGCTTTTGATATAGGAAGGTCTAAGTCAGAAGACCTAATTTAACAAAATACAATAATTATAACGAGCATAGCTATTAAAATAAAAATATACAACTAATATTAAAAAATATTTAGACCTAGGATAACCATTTTTATTATGGTATATTATCATTATTATGTTTACTTGATTTACGCTTTTTATAGAATTATTATTTTTTATAATTTTATTACTTTCTAAAAATAAGTTTTCTTGATCGGTAATGCGCCAACATTAATACAATATAGTATACGCGCTTCTGTCGCTATTGCAGAACAGGTTTTCCTAGTGCAATAGCACAGTACGCTTTGTCTAGTACTGTTAACCTTAGTGTACCGTTACGATAATTGAAGGTAGATTACTTTAAGCAATTATTGTAAAATGTATATTTATCGTGTAAAATTGTAACTGTTTATAGGTATAATGAAATTAACATGTAAGGCATGTACTCAGAACAGAAAAAATAAATATTATTATATTATATTTACGTAAATAATATAAGTTTATTTACTTTTTTTTATTATATATATTTTATTAATATAAAAATAGATGTACATTTACTTTACAATTCTCCCTACACACACTATAAATTCGTTCTAATTCTGAATTTAATTTTATAACTTCAGTACTTCAGTTTGCTAAGCAATAATTGTGAAATACTTTCTAAATAAATAACTTATCTGTAATAATATAAAGCCTACCTTAGTATGCGGAGGCCCATGCTTAGTAGGCAGAGTTCTCTAATACAACGATTTTGTTTTAAAATAAATTATTATTTTAACGATAACTGTCAATAAATATAGTTTGGCAACACCCCCCCCCCCCCCCCCACCCCTCACCACCTTTCCACCCCGCTAACCCACAGACAGGGTAGGAAGAAAATTTCGCCATCATCATCTGTTGCGCTGATAAAAGGGTCTTATTAGAGCGTCATTAGACAAATAAATAGAATATTCGATAGGTATAATGAGTAGCGATCGTCAATATTCTTTTTTTTATTGATTTTTCTTATGGCAAAACACACAGTTATATCAATATTACAATAACAAAAATTAAGAAATAATTAATTAGCAAAACCGACCATGGACTACCTAGATATTCACAAACATATTATTACACAGTAGGTATGGTTAAAGGGTGCAAATGAGCCAACGTCAAAAGTGTGTCACTTCTACAACAAACTTACATTTCTATACAGTTTCGAAACAGGGATGTAATACAAGTACCTACCCCGCTCTCCTGGTTTATCCAGCGGCTAAGCATATCTTTTGGCTGGGATGGTAGAATCTACGGTTATATCTAGCTTAGAACATGAATTTCGTTATAATTTATTGTTATGTTGAGCGGTAGGAATACGTCATTTACCGACATTTGCTCAGCAGGCCAGTCCGCATATAATAATTGCCGTGGTACAAAATGATGCACGTTAGTCATAAAACGAAACCAGACTCGTTTTATTGGATTATAAAACGCGTTGTGTTACGGTCATTAACTGTTACACGAAACACGCAACACTTGAGTTTTTTTTTCGCTGGGAAACATTAATGAAACGAGTCTACAAACGGCACGCGCAAGTCGCCATACGAAAATCTGCTAAGCGAAATGTTTCCTGTTGACACGACGTATTATAAAATCTAATATGGAAATTTCTACATTAATTAGCGAACGAGTTTCGTTCATCTTAAGTTTTATAATTGGTACACTTGCTTTTGATTTGTTATATTTATCTTTTTTATCTTTAATTGCTAACGAATATTTCAAATATTATGACTTGAATGAAATTATAAAAAAAAAATATTTAATAAAAATCTTAGCTAAACATATAATTTCATCCATTATTATTACCGATATGCATTTTGAAAGTATCTATCTTTATTTTAAAATATTCATTTATATAGATTACTTATTATGTAACTACATATATTATTTTTTACTTTTAATATTATTATCTAAAAACAATATTTATGAACTAACTCCGGTGATACTGTTGACTTTAGTAGGTAAAGTAGGTTTAGTAGGTAGGTATATCCATATATATATAAAGTCGGATTAGTTACACTATTATAACAACATTATATATCTTTCAGTTATTGGATTTATCTCCGCCCCGAATAACAGAATAACAACGGAAGCATCGGAAAAAAGCTATTTCCAAAAATGCGGAAATAAAAATATAAATAAAATTAAACCGCTAATGAAAAAAAAGAATATATAAAAAAAATAAATGAGAATATAGCATACTTTCTGTCGATACAACTTCCTTTAAAATTTCGTTACAAAACATGTTGTATTAAAATTTATAATGTTTAATTATAAAACATTTTCCATAAAGATTTTCAGACAGGCCAGTGTAGCAAATTATGTTTTTAACTGGATCTTAATTTTTTTACTGTAATGTGTTACTCCTATGAAAATTACAAAGAAAACACTACATTAAAATAATAAAATATATTTTGTCATGCCACATGAATAATAAAATACGTGCAAAAAATACACTCACGCGTACAACTCGTTTAAGCCAATACGAAACCGCACTCTCCAATACTAAGGCAGTAATTAGTATAAACCGCTTCAGTGGCTTTATAGGACTTCAGCTTACACTAGCAATTGCCCGTGTGTATGTGAACGAACATACTCGTATATTAAATGTCATTGTATTGTGACGCATTTGATTGATGGATTTTTGTGTAAAAAGTGTCGATACAGTAATATTAATGCAAAACGATGCTCATTTTGATAAAATAGGTATTGTAACCATATTAATGATAAAAAAGGTAACTGTCGTAGGTGTGTGATGTTAAAGTAATCTTAATTATCCTGATTTTTTTGGAAAAAAATTAAGTTAAGTATATTTATTAAGGTAAACCGATTGACTAACTAAAATGCGCATAAATAGATATCTAATATTAAGGTTAAGAATGAATTTGTTCACAAGTAAAAATAATTCATTCAGTAATATTTAAATTTAAATCGATTCGTAATATTCTAATCTAATCGTGAAAATAGTGGTGTACAAAAAATCTTATTATATTAATTCGATTTTTTTTTTAACCATTTCGCGTTAAATAATCGTATAAGTCAATTAAACACAATTACGCATTAAGATTTTTTTTTTAGTTTTAGTTATTATACGTGGTTTGAAAGTTGTGAATGAATAAATAAGTATAATGTATAAATAAATAATATATTCATTATAAATATTAAACATTCGTAAGTATATTTTGTTATTTTTAATTTATTATATCGCTAATAATATGTGGGTTTATATACACACACTACACTAAGCGCACACACACACATGCAAACATGTCCATGACACAAATACCACACTCACTCCACGCACAGTACATATTGTTTTAGTTTGATTTTTTTTCAACCATATTCGTATTTAGTACATTTTTTTGGCCATGTAAATGTAGTATTAGGGAATTATCTTATTGTATCTTTGTATTGTACTTTCATTAATAAATAAATAAATATTATTGTTTTTATTAATAATAGGGTAATTGATACCAGAGTCAATTGGATTTTACCAGAAAATTGAAGAGATGAATTGTAAAAAAAATGCCGTTCTGCAGCATGGAACTAAACTGAATAACAAAATGACAAATTAACCTTACGCAACTTTAGTAAATATCATGTCTCTAAGTTCATAAGCGTTTTAATTTATTTGTTACGTTAATCCTAATGAAATCAATACATTTGTTTATTTATAGCAATTATAAGTGTAAATAGTTTAAATTGAAGGCGCAGTGGGTGATGGACGGCGACGGTCGCCATGGCAACGGTTCAGCGAGGCAACGACATTGTCACTCATTGTCACAGAAGTACGAACGAGAAACAGAAGCGAGCGGGCCGCGACTCGCGTCAAACAAACGTGACATGATTGATGTGTGACGATCGTCATGACGCGATAGCTATTGATTTTCGGCACCGGGCCGTGCCCGTCTCGAAGACGGAATTATCGCCGCGTTAACGTCGCACTTCTGGGTCAGATGGCATTCCATTAGATTTATTTATTGCGGATCATAAATTTCAGCAGTTCGCCTGAGGAGCAGTCGCACTGCGGAAATTGCAGGTCACACGAGACGCGCTGGTCAGATTCGAGTATGTAGCGTCCGACCGGAGGGCGGATTTTTAAGTACTTTGTATTATATTTTATGCATGTTTAAATAAATTGTTTTTAGTTAAGATCAAGAAGCCGGCAGATAAGACATGTCTTAGCTGGATCTATACATCGTAATTGTATATAGTTGAAAAATAAACATTAAAATTGAAATAATATATAATATTACTTTCCAACAATCTAACTATTCATGTCGATTGAATATTTCATATGTTAATAAATCATTACATTAAGCTAAATAAGAAGCCAAAATTAAGTACAATGGCGACACAAATTCGTTGTATCTGTAGAACACTCTAACGACTACTTTATATATAGAAAGAACTACAGGCGGCTTGTAGTCGCCTTCGGCGCGAGTACCTTCGCAACTTATCTTTAAATTAATAATGTATAAGTTATACAGAGAAAATTGACGTTTATGAACTTAAATATTTATTTTCGAATCGCTGTCCAAAAGCGTTCGAGACTGACTGACGGACAATACACACATTTGTACTTTATATATTAGATTTGCATAAATATTGCGGTGCAGCTACTTACCTGCGCAGAAATACTAAATCCTGGCACCAGCGATGTTTGATGCTCGCTAATTTGAATATGGCCGCGATTTGAGTGACATTGCGTGCGCGCTTTGAGTGACGCTGTCATATTTGATAAATTTATAGAATCGTACGTTTCATTTCTGGCAGTAAGCTGTCCCGCTCACGCCGACTTCGCATTTGAAATTATTGATTTTGCCTAATCTAAAATTATATTTAGGGCACAAATAACAATCGCCATTGTTCAATTATGGACTGGCCAAGAGAAAGTAATGAAGCAACAAGCTGAAATGAATTTATTTAAAAACATTTTCGAGGACAAAATATTAGTATTGAATTGAATAGAATATATTAATAAATTAGTCAAATATGCAATATTGATAAAAATAGAAACAAATAAACTTTTTATTGACGAAAAAAAATATTAACTGTGCTAGTTTTCATAAAAACACGACAAGGTGTCTGTCTAATTAAGGTAACTTATCTATCTTAACACAAAAACATACTCTTTTATCACTTTTGTCTACTTTATCCGTAGGACAAAAGAAAAGATCCGCTATTGAGATAGAAACAGAGTAGGTTAGTTAAGTACTTATAGTGTATATAGAACGCTAAACAAAACAAATACATAAATATAAGAACATAATATATTGTTTATTTATTTTCTTTAAATTTGTTTTTGGTAGTTATTTAGTTTATATAGTTTTGATATGTTGTTTATATATGCTTATGCATTTTATTGTCTTCGTTTTTTTTCCTTTCTCTCATATCTCTAGTAACCTAAAGCTTATTGAAACTTTATGTTATAATAAAGAATGGGTTTTATAAAATAAAATATAATAAACAATAGGAAATATTAAAGGAATATTTTTTAAAAAAATCTTTCATAATTTGAAAAATTTCAACCTTTTCTAAATAAAAATCTGTTTTCTCTGTTTATGTTTTTCTTCATAAAGTTGTGACTCGATTTTCTAAAATTTTTTTAATAAAATATGATAAAAATGCTTGCTTTTATTTTTTTATTATATAAAAAAAAGAAATGTGGAAGAAATCGAGCTTGGCAAACAGACATTTTATATTTGTATAATAAACATATAAATATGTATATTTGTTTTTTTTTAATGCGGAATCTCCTTACAAAATGAAAGACATATTTATTGACAACGGTGCAAATTTTTTAAATTTTACTTTTTTGATAAAGCGTTAGATATACAGCCATATAGGAAAGTAATCGTGGTAGTCGTTGAGATAATGGTAGTCTAGTGACTAAGGCGTTTGAGTTTCCCAAATTCCAAATTCGAACCCAACGGTCGCGGGTTCAAATTTGCACAAGGTCATACGATTAATAATGCTTCATTATCATCATCTTCTATGACTCTAGCTCAAGCACATTGAAATTAGTTGAGTAGCGCGTATATGATCTAGAGATCATAGCAATTATTTTATAAAAAATAATCACTATAAAGGTACTAAAGAGGTCATTTACTTGAAAGACCATTCCCGTTTAAAAAAACAGGTAATCGGTCTTGCGATTTCTAGTGTTGTTTGAAACAAAATGTAAAGTTTACTTGAAAATAGTAAACGATCGTGTAATAGTGTGTTTGTTGTTAGCACTCAGCTGTCAAGGCCATTATCGATTCGTATTATTTCTTACTCATAATAGATTATACACCCCCCTCCCTAAAGTCTTCGAGTATGGTCTTGGGACACCTGTATATTAAATAGGAGCTATGTACTTTCACTATCGATTTCATTACACACCACTAATTGATAAGGGAGAGTATCCGGTGTTTCTAAAATTGCTGTTTTTATTGCTAAAAGGAGGAAGAAAATCTCTCAGAATAATGCGTTTTAATCGATACGAAACTACATTCCAAACGTTTATCGTATTAGCAGAGTAGATGTTAACACCTTTCAACTCTTTCATGTAATCCGAGCTTTTTTTCAGGCACCTCTGAACATCGGATTAAACGTGCTATTTTGAAATGTTGGCCATTTCTACGTCAAGCATGACAAAACAAAACTGTCGGGCGATTATTGATTTCACGTCAATTATCGGCGCTCGAGTGTACATCGCTTATAGTTTTTTCGTCCGCATGCAGATCGGCCGCTCTGTAATCAATCACGTTTCAATCAAGCCAGGACTGAGGCTGGGACTGAAGGGGTGAGGTGGGGGTAAAGAGCAGGGGTAATTTATATAGGTGGCGGTGATTTGCAGTAACTCAGTAACCGTGGAAATGTTTGTGCATGCATGGGCGATTCGCAACCTTCGACTCCATAATTTCAATAATTTCGTTTTTGTTAATTTTATAATATATTAGTTATAGTAATATCAAATTGTAGGTAAGAAATCTGGTATAGCCATTTTATAAATAAGTAATATAAAAATATGCGCTGTTGCCATGTACCTTATAGTCTTATTAAAAAAATGTTTTGTATGCATAAAAGATGGATATCTAGCTATGTAATAACTATCTTAAACTTAACGAACTTAAATGGTTACTTATAATAAATTAAGCCCACTAAATATCCACAAAACTTACCCTGAACCGAAATTTCACGAATTATAATATTTCGAAGCTTACCTGTAAACAAAAAAGAAAGGTCACGTTAATATTTTTTTATTTACAATGTTTTTTTTTTAATAATTGTTATGACCTATATACAATTATTTTGGGCCCTACTTAACTAGGCCAAATGTGCCTGTCCTAGAGTCAGGAAAGATGGTGGTAATGAAGCGTCAAAAATGGAATGACCATGTGCGGATTTGAACCCGATACCTTTGCGTCAATAGTCTACTAATACCTTAACCACTAGACTGCCACAAATTAAGTGGACATTAATAATTATTCATAATATTATTTTTTCCTAATGATATTTAGGTATTTCTTAAAAAAGCTTTTCTTGAGGGATCCACGTGGACATAAATAGACTAAGGGTAACCCTGTTTAACCTGTACCTGGCTTCTTCTATTTGGTTATTAAAGAGGTGTTATAAGGTAAGGTGTCTACGGTTTCATCGCAGATGGACGTAGGTAGCATACAATATAAATAAAATAGAAGTATTCTTTTTTTAAAACGACCTTTTTTTTGGTATACCAAAACAGATAGGTATACTACTAAATAATATATGACTTTGGAGGTCAGATATTTCAAGACCCAAACATTTCTTTACTAATCTTTTGGTATGGCTAAGAGCTTTTCTCGAAAGCGTCTACATGAGTCGTATAGAATTAAAAGCAGCAATCTACCAAAATGATTATTATAAGATTTGGTATCGATTTTGAAACTTCTTCATCTTTACTAAAATTGTAGAAGTAATAATTTAAAAAATCAGGTTAATATTTATTTTATTTTTTTTAAATATTAGGTTGGAATCAAAACAAACAATCTGCACCCATGAAAGAATCACTTATGTTACTGATATTAGATTATGATTATTTGCCCAAAAATCTGTGTTTTTGTGACATATTGGAAAAAAAACAGCATTTAAAAGCAACGAGAATATGTAAAGTGTTTTTATTAAATTGCCACAAAACACATTTACTGCAGATTGCTGCTTTTGATTATAAACGGCTCACATATTAATAGAGGTTAAAAAAAACAACTTTCTAGTACATGTAGACAGGCAGACGGGAGAAGGAAGAGGCTGATGACTAATTATCCCATGAGACCAAAACAAAGAAAAGGGATAGAAATAAACAACTGAGCTAAAATGATAGGTAAGTCAAATCAAGTGAAATGTACTGGAGTTGTAGATCTCAGATCTCAACATGCACGGATAGAATTGGGTAATGTCAAAATATCATATATCTACGCTGTTATGTGAGGTTTTTGGCAGGTGCCACTTCTATATATTTACATACTTCCACGATTAAATATGGAGAATACCTATAGAAGGTGCCTTAATTCTCGAAGAAAAGCACGGGTATAGGCGCCTACCTACTTATACGATGAGTCGCGACAAGAAACGAGTTTATCAAATTGACTCTTATCGCCACCACAATTACGGGCTTATTTACAACGCTGACGTTTAATATAACTGTCACTTGGAGTTTTTCCACTTCGATCGTTCAACAACTCACGCACAATCTTAATGATTGCTTACCATTAACGGATTTATCTCGTGAAATAAATACCGTTATCTGTGAATACCTTAAAAGGCAAGTTTCAATGTCACTCTAAACCAATGTATGTATGTATGTATTGTTACCTGTGTGCAGTATGTTTTATATTAAATCTTTTTTTAAATATAAATAATCAAACTTTTGATATAACAATTGTATGTAGGTACTGGCTTCTTCGGTACAGACCTCGCAGAGTACCTAAATAAGGCAGCGCTAATCGCCCTATTATTATAAAATTCATATAATGTTACTTTAACTGCTTGATAATGTGTCAAGTTACTTTATCTGTAATCTAAGTAAAATAGGTAGATTAGGTATATAACTCTGGAATAACGATATAGTTTTGACTATACCACCGCAGTATTGTCATCAGAATGCTCGCTTCTGTCCGAACAGAAATTTGTAATTTGTTCGATCTCCTTTACCACAAACTCAGTAGAAAACACTTGACCTTAACAACGACGCAAGCGACCGACTGGTAGATGGATATATCGGCGGGGCAAAGCGAGGTTTCGTCTCCCGGAACAAAAGGGCTCGAGGACTTGAGGTATAGGCACGGCGCGCCCATAAATAGCCCCGCGCCGTCCGCGACGCGACTTTTCTAAGAAAGATGTCTATCTCGGCGCTATTTTGCATTCGTGGAGGCAGCGAGGCGCGGATGCTGCGGACGGCGACGGACGGTCTACCGGTCGCTTATTTAAATCAAATATAATCATTTATTTTTCGGATATCGGTTACATCAGCATATGCGCTAAATGGCATAAAACATGCTATACGAGTATTCAGGTGTCAGGTGTACGCGACAAATGTATCCAAAATTGAAGTGGTTCAACGCAAATTCCTTAAACACGTGGATCGTAAGTCCTCCGTGCACTTTGCAAATAGATACAATTCTTCTCTATTTCATAAAATTGAATCCTTAAGTTAACTGTAGCTCTCTCTCTACTTGAGCTAATGCATCTCAGGGCACCTTCTCGTGTGACAAGAATAAACGATTTGCTAGACGTCCCACGTCGAAGAATCAATTATGGGCAAAATAAACCCATTTATAGGAAATGCGTTCAAAAAACTTATCAAAAACCAAACGTTAACATGAAATTTCTTGTTCCCTGCCCTTCCCCTCTCTTTATCTCTCTTGCATTTCTAAGTTAACGTTTAATTGGTTTTATTTTATAGTTGTAAGTTGGGTACCATTGTTTTTATTATTGTATACTGCCTGGGTATGATTTATTTTATGTAACTGTTTTATTTCCCAAATAAAGATAAATAAATAAAAAGACTAGTGTGACCAGCGGGTAACCAAAGGTTAAAAATGCCACTGAACGTGGTGCGAACCCTAGAAGGAGTGGGGCCTAGAGATGTCCATGTCGCTGGAAAGCGAGAAATAAAAAGCCTCATTCCGCAGCGCCTTCTACGGCCGATGCAGAGGAATACTGCACATCGCGCTATAAATCGGCCGCGCCGGCGCACACTGTCAGCGTCGCGCGCTCTGATTGGCCGCCGCTCCCCCCCCACAGCCACCTGCCTGTGCGCTGTCAGCGGTATTGATGCGCGTGCGACTCTCCTTCTACCGTTTAGGCGTTCGCGGCCTGTTGACGCGGGGAAGTGGAGGGAGATCTGGGATTGCGCGTGACGCGTAGGCCTGTGCCAAAAGAGACAACTGCCTTGTCAAATGACGCAATTTAGGAATCCTCCATTGTGAGTATTTTTTTTTGAAGAGTTATAAGCAACGCCCTGAAGTGATTAAAGATAAGTGCCTCGTGGAGGTTTTAAAAAGAAGGTTCTTGTGAAAGTTGCCTGCACGAGATTCCAAATACGGCACAAACCACAGTTGCCTTGGCACCATGCACATATCAAATGCCACCATTACAGTGACGAACCGATTGCATATTTTAAATTAAATATATTTTTATTAACATCTGTCTGATTTTAATTATATTTATTTTATAAAATTACAAATTAAGATAACAACAATATAATTTTATTGGTCATTAACATATTTCCTATCCAAATTCTGACCTTGAAGCAATTCAAACACGTATTTAGGCGCTTTCGCAGATTTGACAGTCCGACGAAATTTCTATCTGACCTTAAATGGGAGCCTTTAAGTTCAAGGCGAAAAATATGTCGTCTCATTATCTTATTTAAGGCCTACTTGAAGCTCCCAGCATGGTCCTCCATTAGTGAGCAACTTCAGAAACCGTTCTATATTGGACGAAAGGACCATTCTCACAAAATAAAGGACTTTTTTAGGAGAAAGAATGTCGGTTACCATTCCTTTCTTCCGCGTACCATAAGAGAGTGGAATAGTCTCAACTGCAGCGTCTCAAGCCATTCCCTAAGACCCCTTCCCAGCTAAGAAAAAGGATAAAGAACTTGGCGTTAAAGTAACTTCGTTGCACCACCTGCCATTCAGCTATACCACCGGAGGAATGGTACCTCCAAAGTATAGGTTATTTTAAATAATAAAAATAATGAATCAGCGCCAAACAAACAGTAAGTAGCAATGTTATGTGTGTATTATTTGTTCAACAAATGCACACATACAGTTAGATACGAACCTAACTACACATATAGTGTGGATGCGATTGACCACTCTGTTTCCCCTTTTACCTATTTTATTTGAATGTTCAGTTTTCCAGGAGCGGTATATATTACAAGCACTGTCCGTTCAGCGAAGCAATCGAACGAAGCCTTCTTTTGTGCAAGCTGTCTTCTGACGTCGTCTCGTGGCGGCCATATTGTTTTTATGCAGAGTCGCCTTCCGTCGCCTGGCGACCACAACACGTCCGTGCATTTTGTTGCGAGCGGATTTGTTCGTTTTAATTTAAAGTTTTGACGTAAGCCCTGCTAGCCAACTTCGCAGTGACGCTCCCAGCTTCGTTACCGGCGAATGGAGATGTTTTGTTTTTATTCCCACCTCCGTGGCGGGTGAGAATAGAAAAGCGGCATTTTGCCTCGTGAGTGAGTATGTTTGTGTTTTAAATCGTGTTTCACTTTGTGGGATTAATAATTAAGACGATCGCTAAAAGCGCACCGTGGAAACGCGGCTTTGTGCTCCCCTCACTACTGCTCGCCTGGCAGATAGATGGCCACCTCGTCATCACTCATTCATTAGACAGTTCTCGCTCGCTGCATGCGGACGCATCACCAACCTAAGATGAATAATCTTAGGTTGAGCGAGATTGCTAAACTCATGAGTTTTTTTGTTATAATACTCTTAATCCATTAAATATATTTTAAAGTATAACACTATTAAACTATTATAATTTTTTTTATTATTCACACACAAGGTATTTTTTCTATACTAGAATTGGTTTTTATTAATTGCACAATTTTATAACTAATAAATCTGTTCGATCAAATATAGCCGATTATTATATTATGTATTAAAAAAATGTATGGGCTCACCAGCTGATCGTTCAGGGTCATTGAAGCGCCCCGGCTGACCGCATTCAAGGCTACAAATATCGATCGCAAGGTGTCGCGCCGCTAAAGGCGTTTCACACCAGCGCTTTAATTTATTTTAGGATGAAATTTTCGCATTTTTTTTATATACATTCTTACTCGTAATAGTGAACATAAACACCACCTTAAGTATCGGGACACTCTGTATACACTTAAGGCTGTAAGCTAAAGTTGTAAGCTGTGTTCACTTAAATTCGTAAAACAGGCAAATATTTTTAATATAACGGGAAGTTTTGAAAAAAAAAAATAAATAATAACAAATATAAAAATCCACAACTCGCTAAGTAAATATTAAATAAGAAAAGATTGATATAGGGTTTAGTATAAATTAGGTTAATTAAATAAAATATACAATACATAATACAATATCTACAAGATAATACAATAACCTACTTATTCTTTTTACTGGTCATCCAACTGGTAACGTATGATTAGTTAAACAATCTACCGGTAGTATTTAACGATTCGAATCAATCAATCAAGTGCATAATTACATCTACTAAATAACCTCCAAGTATTTGTCATTAAATAGATAAATAACTGGCTCTATATTCGAGTAGGTTGCTTGTTCGCCATTATTATAATAAATCATAGTTTTAATGATAGCCACAGATCACGGGCAATTATTACGCCGAGCCGAATGGCATCACGGGACGCGATAAATCAATCCCAATTCTCGGTTCGAAAAAGATCCCTATCTTCTGTGGTACGAGGGACCTCAGAATGTGAAGGGCGGGTTTTTCGACCGCTGCTCAAGGCGAAAACCAAGCTATGATTAGCAGTTTTAAGTAACGTTTGCTTGCGTGGTATTTATGAACGCAAACGCACATTGTAAAAATGTGACTGAAACGAAGCCTTATGATTTTCGTAGGGGTTAATGTATGTGATACCGATTTTGTGTGGTTACAATCGAAAGATAGGAAGGGGGGGGGAGGGGGTCAGTGGATAAAAGTGATACCAAATTTTTTTACCAAAATCCACTTTTTTAGGTGGATATACGTAGATCATCATCAACCATCACCATACCAAATTAATTCGCCTAAATTACATAAAATAGAACAAATTGATCGGTTCGGGATTCATAAAAGTGTTATGGTCCTAGTAATGAAGTTACCATGTCAATATTAATAATAATGCATAACGCGAAAATAATTTAAAAATTAAAAATCTAAAACACTTCTTGCGCACTACGATAGAAGGATGAAATTATAATCAAAGAATGAGTGTTTATAGCGTTTTATTATGATATTTTTAGTTACCTAATTCAAATGTTACTGAAATTATTTTTTCCTTGAATTTATGTAACACCTCACTAATACTATATTTTTAAAATAAAATATAAATGTTATTTTATAAAACTAATATCAACATATATTTCATACTTGTATGAAAATGTAAAAACAAAATTAATTTTGTACATAATCAAAATAATATTATTGAACAATACATTTTACTTTATTAAACATACTGGCCCAACCTGACAATGGAAAAATATATGAAATATAGCATACCACCTATTTAAAAAAAAACTAATTTTATAGATTTAATCAAACGTAAGCGAAACATATAAATTATATAAAAGTATATATTCTAGCGCTATTTGTGAGTTACTAGTATAACTTTTTTGACCTAGTTTAAGGGACTTTATAAGCACATCATAAGGTGGTTATATCGGAGTATGTAAATTCCCTTTCGGAGTAGGAAAAAATCGTGAAATAAAACCTAATAATAAAACACGTAATTTATCAAAGGAAAAGTACTACCAATGTAGTACTAATCTATTAACATTAACGACTAGCAGCGAGTGGAAAAGCTTTAGCTATCACCGCATCAGCGATTGGCACTGAGTCAGCTAGCGAGTCGCGGGTGGATTTGGGACTAGAGCTGGAGTGAAGCAATGCGCCTGTTTACGATGCCGTAACTGTTAGGCCAGAAGTGCTTGCGTGGATATTCTAGTCTAAAATAGAGACATCATTATGTTTAAAACTATTTAAGACTTCCATTGCATTGCTATGCGAATTAATCAAAATGTGATTTACCATAAAATATGGTGCAAGTTGCGTGCTGGTAGTTTTTATAGGCATAAAGAATAAACTGGAAGAGCTACCGATGCGCTGCAATTGCAAAGAAGCAGCATTCGAAGAGCATTGAACATGAGTCGCTTTGTAATTACTCTGTAAAAGCCTACCGCCTCGAAAGTCGTTTATGAGGAACATGCGTCTAATTGGCCCTTTACCGGACGTTTCTCAAACAGTTCTTTGTCTTTAATATAATACCTGTCGATAATCGTAGGAGAATTTATGAATAAATAAATATTTAATATGATCTATCTGTTTTACGAATTCAAGTGTGTACAGCTTACAACTTTAGTTTACAGCTTCAAGTGTATTTAAGGGGGTGTTTATGTTCACTATTACGAGTAAGAATATATACGAAAAATGCTAAAATTTCATCCTTAAATAAATGAAAATGTGGTTCGATTGTGCGAGCATGTGTGTTTGTTAACGTCTTTTGATTCTGACCAAATGAAAAGTAATATAGATATTCTTAGCTAGGTTGGCTAGAGCAGAGATTTTTTTTGATATTAATTAAAACTACTTTTGGATATCACAAACTTTTCACTATTAAAAAATACATTTAATAAAGTATGAAAATCTATTCTACGAAAAAAAACTAAATAAAACATGCATAAAATCGCATGCACCAAGCTAGAGTCATCTCGACCCGACGAGACGCATACACCGAGAAGCGCTTGAATTTTGTTATTATCACTAATATATATATTATTAAATATTAGTAGTAACTAAAAGTATACCTTTTTACTAAAATTGAAAATATAAGTAAACGAAAATATTAATAATATGTAGTACTCGTCAAAGGTTGAAAAAATATCTATTTTTTTCCATTAAATAAAGAATAAAAAATAAAACCTAATACTGTAAACTACAGGTATTACATAGTATTAGCATATTTAATATTATTATTTGGAAGCAAAATCATGCACTGATTTTATAAACAGTTTGAGCATCTTTGAGCCTAATCGCTTCGTGGCTTTCCATAAGGGCATGTTTAAATCAATACGATTTGACGTTTATGATCGATTTATGGATCCACTCTTAATTACAATCAAGGCAAGTTTTAAATATCAGCTGTAACTGTGTCCATCACCGGCCACCACTGGAACCCAAATGCCGATATTGTAATAAAAGTAAGATATTTGCGTTACAATTTAAGTGTAAGCTGTCCTTTATTACTATTAAAAATATTAAAATTAATTATATCGCGGTACATCTTTTTGCGATAAAACGTTGCTCAAAAATGGCGACGGTTATTGGTCTAGCAGTTGCGGGTTATAATCAGCACTTTATGATCATGATATGCTCACCGCTTTATCACCAAACTTAGCTTAAATATCTTATCAAAATTTCGTTCCATAAATGCTCTTCCACAAGATAAAAAAAACCCTTTTGGCACGCCGGGAGGCGGAGTAGTTTCACCGGATCAAAGTAGGGGATAGGTGAACTCCAGTTGCACGAACTTGTATCAAACTCTGCGCGAGGTGCTCCGCGCGGCAGCTCGCGCACTTCAACCCGCCGCCGCGCCGAACCCTTGCGCAGCGGGAGTGCGTATACTGAATCCCTCTTTATACTGTGCCGTAAGAGTTGCTTATATCAAAAATTGTTTTAAAGAAAAATTGTAGGGAAATTATAGTCCTACAATTAACATTTTTACTTGGTATGAGCCTGTGCTTGTTAAGGGAGGTATGATTTTTTGAATTGTGAAAAACCAATTTTTCTCACCCCTAGGACTAATGGTTGGTGGTGTCAAAAAAGGCTACTAACTAGATAAGTTTTAGTGCCTTATCAGAGGAATAATAACACATTTGAATGAATTCGATATCTTATATAGTAAAAAAGTTATAACAAAATTTTACTTTTTTGTAACCCCCCCCCCCCATTCCCAATTACCCCCCTGGTCTAATTTTCCCATTAATGAACTTGACCGAAATTTTGTAACCTTAAATTTTATTTCAATTTGAATTTGATTGGTGTAAAATTATAGCAGTTATCGTGTCCACAAAAAAGTGATAAAGATAAATATATAAACTTTAAAACTGAGGGTGGTTTTGGGTTCTAGGGGATGTGAAACGCGAAGATATGTCATTTTTTTCGGAAGTCATGACATGATACCCATTGCAATAGGTAGCTTGCCTACATTAAAAACGAAACAAATAGAAAAAAGTGTAAGTGCCGGGACTAACCGTGCAAACAGCTTTTTTCTGTGAATGTAATCAATGGGATGATTTAAAATTTAATAAAATATAAGATGAAATATAAATTGATAATATATTTATTTTGATTCCAATTAATGACTTTCAGTTACTAAATAATTGAATATCAGTCTTTCCTTCCAGACGCATCGTGTACGCTCGTGAAGTTACAAAATTCACCCCAGTTCTGAAAAATCCTAACCGACCGTCATAAATTTTTCACATAAAAAAGTCGACGGTTTGAATAGTTCACAAAAATATTTAAGCATACATAATTGCCGCGACCGGTAAATTATCCGCCATGCAAAAGCAACCGACGCCGCGACGCGACGCCGAGGATGTGTAAGGAACTCCGTCCCTGAAAGCGACGCGACGCCCACTTCAGCGGCGCGAGCGGATTGTCCCCCGTCACGCTTTCCATTAAAACACTGAAATTATTACAAGTTTTCAGTTTCCGCGAGGCGCGGATGTCTCCGCCAAAAAACGTCACAGAAGACACAACTTCGTCCCTCCCTTCTGCGCGAGGAGGGTGAGGGAGTACGGGGGTAATTATAAACCGTCCGGACTATGCAATAACTGCAAAAGTTTCAAACGACAGTCGCGTGCTACGTAACACTGATTGTGACCGAGACTGTACCACGTACTTAGGTATGTGTGCCTATCGCTATGTGTTTGATTTTGCGCTTACAGCTAAATAGGTATTTTAATGATATAATAACTAGGGCGCCGCTTTGCTTCGCTGCGGCATACATTGGAGCGGAGTTTAGTATATAAATGTTTTTCGCCATAGGGATTACCATTTAATTTTTTATATTTCTTTGCGCAATCAAATGTATATGTTTTTTGGTATCTATGCACAGAAGACATTGTCATGGTCATTTTAAAAAAATAATTATCAACATCGGTCTTGTAGTTCTAGAGCCTTAGTTCGTGAACGGAGTGACATTTGAGTCACCACATGGGAGCTTCGCTCCAAAAAGCAGTGCTGTGTGAGTGCTCCCCGGGAACATTATCGAATGTGTCATTTTGCGATACCTATCTTATACACAAAGATGTTTTTTCTAACATTTATTTTACTAAATTATAATGAAGCTTTAAAAAAACAAATATTAGTTAAGTATGTACTATCTCATGTTATCATAATACAATGTCATTACAATGTTTTTAAAATACCTTCATGCTCCTCAAATAGCGCTCTTCATTCACAGATACCACGGTGGCAAAGTTATTTTAATGAAACTATTAACTCTAAATAAATTGACTCTGAACGTCGCAATTGAGTTAAAGTCTGAATAAGTGTTCAGCAATGATCTATTGTGTAAAAATTAACTGTTCTAAATTCATGTAAGTAGATATGTATATATATAGATATAAAATAGTTTTGTTATTTTTGTTATTAACTCTAATACTTTTTTTTTTAGTAGAAACCTATTTTTAGTTTTACATAGTTTTTTATCGATCAATCAAATATATTTTTTTGTCGTATGTACTATGTAAAATTGGTGGTTTCTCCAATAAAGATAAATAAATTAAATAAATAATATTACACATAAATGGAACCAACCGAAGATAATGAAGAAATATGATGTTATTTATTAGAAACGAGTTCATGTGATGTGGTTTGTGTGGTGTGTGGTAAATGCCATGTTTAAATAAACGAAAGTACAATATATTACATATTACGTCAATAAATAAATAAAATTGTGACAAAAAAAAATCTAAAATATTATAAACCTACATAGGTTAATAATATTCTACCAAAAGTAAGATTAAAGATTAAAAATGACACTTGCGCTAACGTATTATATAGATATATATATTATTATTTTTTTTAACATACATTATTTTGGAACATTAATGGTTCAAATTGTCTAACGTAATATGAGGTAATTGGTTTAAACAAACCGATACTATTACCAGCACCTGTTCACCTGACGTGCGCCCGAGCAATATAAATCAAAGCGACCCTCGAGTGCCTTGCGATATTTTTCAAAATTGCTTAATTACGGCCGCTTGCTAAAATACTCATTTTAGAAAAACTATGTATGGTAAGTTGATAAACTCATGTCATGTCATGTTGAATTTAACAAGATACTTATATAAATACTTATGTCCCTAGATATCATATAAAACTTTTTATATGTAAAATATATTTTTTAGCATGAAAAGAAAATTAAATATATATACATACTTAATGGAGATCGTCACTAGTGCAGTATTTTTTTTTTTTAATAATTTTAAGTATATATTTATTTATATGTTTATTTATTTTATATGTTATTTATAAGTTATTCTTCTACTGATTTATTTTTTCCCTTAAAATTATGTATAGTTTTTAAAATATAAAAGAAAAACTACAGTATCGGCACAAATTTAGTATGTATGTTCAAAATTTTTTTTCTTTTTTTACAAATGTAATAAAAGATACAAATTATCTAAATGTTCTTACTTATCTTTGTGAAAACATGGCGGCTGACTCAGTGGAGGTTAGGCACAAACAACATATAAATTTTTCACTTCTGTGTTTATACACAAAAATACTTTTAAACGCTTAAAACATTATATTTATGTAATATTATAAAGAAATAATAGTTTTTAATCAGTTATAAACGCTAAAAAACATTCGTAAACACAGACCAAAACGAAATAGACACCCGCGAATGACCATTTTCGTATACTGGACTAATGGAAGATGTTTGAGAAATATTTTGACATTTAAATGCAGAGGACAAACTGTTTTCGTTCCTAAAATCAGGTGTAAAATTTAAAGGGGATTATTATAGAATTGGAAACGAAAAGATCGATGCTACCAACATTTAATAAAGAAAAAAGCAAATGGATGGAACTTAGGCCGCTGTATCGCGACCTGGTCAATCTACGAATGTTTTCTTGTATAGCGACCTTAACGCTCGACAGGTCGTATTGGTATTGGTTTGTTATTGAAATCATCATCCCTAAAGCGCAAGATGACTAAGATTCGAGGGAAATAATCGTACCACTGAGCTGCATCAGATTTCTCAATATAAACTTTATAGCGCTGTTTGGTAAGTAATTTTATAAATCTGTGAGTAGTAATAGAATATTCTCATCGATGTATGTATATAGAAAACTACAGAAACGTCTTCAAACACCAAAAATCGTGTCCGGCGACTGTCTACCTCCAATAAAAATAAATACCTCTGTTTTATTGACGTGTCAACTGTCAATGGGCAGGCCAGCGTTTGACTGGACTTGAAATATTGCCTGCGTGGGTCGGAATTAATTTCACTTGCATTGCTGCTTGATCAACACTGACGATCATGGGCCGAGAAAGCATGAAGATGCCACCACCATAAAACATGATAAATTATGATATGGCCAGCTATATAAAATGATACCCCTTACAGTGGCAATCAAAGTCACTATATGCGCAGACGAAAAAAAAATGTTATTTAAAACACACGACATTTGACGACAGACAAAGAATATATATTTAATAAATATAGATTGTATAGACAATAATATGCACTATTTATTGTATGTATTACGTATTGTATTTATGATATTTATCCTATTATCCTTTTTTATTAGTAACGTCTCAAGTACGTAATAAGTATTTTATTTTTGTTTTAACCTGGTTTGAGTGGCCATATTACTCCAAAACAGCAATAAATGACTGCTATTTAATTGTCTCTATTATAATAATTTAATTTCTTTTCAGTGTTATCATATCATTTATTTTTGGGACTTTCTATTGTGCCTTAATGAATACATAAATAAATATTGTTGGTTTTTGGTTGAATTACTGAACAGACCACAATTGAACTTAAAGTAAATGTAAAAAAAAATATTAATGTTGCGCATTTACTTTTGAATAATCAATTAAATAATAAATAAAATAAATGACACTTGCCGTGCCAAAATAGAAAGAAATTGCTTCATAAAATAGCGCAAAATTTTACATTTTGCACTTTGTCTTAAACGAGAAAGGCAAATTATTCACTGGCATACTACCTGAAATAGGTTTACTAATATCCTATTCAAAATACAATTTCGTGGACACCACAAAATAAAAAACTGCCACTCTAATGCAGTAATAAATTCTATTTTAGCTGAAGTGGACATTTCTGCCGTTCACACTTAATTAACTAGGCTTGGCTTCACTATCACTTAAACCCCTATAGCTTTTATTTATATTTTGTACCTATTTGTAACATGGGGTGTAAGTTCTCAAAATCTCATCACCTCGTTTTACCATGAATGCAAAGCGGCCTGGTGGCGCAGTGGTATAAGTGCCTGCTTCTAAATCCAGAGGTGCCGGGTTCGAATCTTCAATAAGTCGAATCCAGCCAGGTCAATTTTCGTCGTTGAGAATATTTAACGGCGCTTTTCTCAACACTGTCGACTAAGTTAAGTAACAAGCATACACAAAAAAAAACACATTCAGTTACAGACTTGCGAGATGTTGTTTGCCTGTAATGAACGGTTTCGCATCATGAAAACATAAGTAAGTCATAAAGCAATCGGAACTGCGCCCAATAGCGCCTCCCTGACAACACAAGCCATACGAATGAAGAATGAAGACCATGAATGCAATGCTTATGAGTTAACACAAACCGGAATATAGACGTTGAAAAATAAAACATAAAAAAATTAAACGCGTATGTATGTGAACTCATGATACACCTCATAATTATTTCGGGTATGTATAATTATACATTTCCTACTATATCTAAATTAGTTTTATAATTTACATTAGGAACCAATGTATGTAATTATCTTTATTTATTTATTTTAGTAAACAACAGCTGTAGCAAAAATAAAGTTACAATAAAAAATAAATTCAGGAACGAGTTTGGGATTAGGAGGTAGGAAAAGGGAAGGGGAGTAGGAGGGGGGTTCACGCATATTTTGTATATTTTATCTTCTATTCATGTATAAGAAGCCACTATTCAAGTCCTTCACCATCACATCGGAGGCGAACGAATAATATATAGATGTATAACATTAAAGTCAATAAATTTTTAATACTAATAAATAAAGCATTGAGTTAGATGGAGCTCTTAAATATCATATAAAATACAATACAGTATACAGTACGCCTGTTATAAAGTTAAGGACGTATTATTTATTACTGACCTGTTAAAATCAATACAAACTCATGTGTATGTGTGCTAAAATATACATGTTTAGCGCAACATTATAATAATAATTATTATTAAATGGAAATATTCACATGTTGTGTTATTAGTAGCCGCGTGTCAACATTTACAAAAGAAAAACAATAACCTACCTTACCCTCTATCTCTATCCGAACGCAAATCGAATGCGCTAAAAGTACCGCAGGAAGTGGAGATAGGAAATGAAGCAACCCATCACTAGTTAGCAGCACAGATGCCTTTAATGCAGCCTGTAGGGCCTAACTGTAAGATGTCAGGTTCTGGTTGAATAATTTACAACTACTAAACAATGTATAGAAGCATTTGAAAAACCCAAATATTTAAGATAAATATGGTTTGTAGTGGTAAAAAAAACTTAGAAAACGTTAGATTATAAAATAACTTCAGTGTGTCATAACCATTGTTGTTTTATTTTACCCCCTCCATCCTATTGAATAATCGCCCCAACAGCTCCGCCGTGTTCGAGATACAGCCGACAATTAGCCAGTAATATTGATTCGAAGCGAAATGGACAGAATAAGGTAGTATTGCCGTATTATACCATTTTTTCGCAACGAAGCATTCCCCGTGTAGCGAATTCACACCCGTGACTCGAACTTAAGTAATTATTCATGTTAGATTAAGGTCTCCTTTAAAGAAATGCCCATTTTAATGTGAATAGTCGACGCATCACTTACTTTATGGTGTTTGTGCATGTAAGCACCAATAATTAGTAGGTGTTCTCTTTCTCGCAAAAAGGGGAGATTCTCTGTCTCAGCAATCAGTTACAAATCATCTGTTACATATTCCGACAGCAGATAGCGCAGTGGATACGCTCCGCAGGGCACGCAGCCAGTATCACATACTTGGTTATAGACCGTGTCCCAAGACCATTCCGATTAAAAAACATCTAATTGTTCTTGCGATTTCTGGTAAAGAAACTATGTCAAAGTTCATCATGGTTACCGAGAAAAAAAATGTAAACTTTACGTGAAAATAGTAAAAGGGTCGTGTAATATTTGTCTTTGTTGTGAGCGCTCAACTGTTGGCGTACGGCGTACGCCGTAACGGTGTCATGTCCATTATTACTCGGCGCTGTACCGGAATTTACGCGCTGACCGAATTTACACCATTTGATAAATAATATAATAAATTTGGGGATGATTTTTTTATATCTTTTCTTAATCATAATAGTTTACACAACACCCCCCTTAAGTCTCCTGAAATGGTCTTGAGACATCTGTATAGACGAACTCGCCATAGAGCGATCGCTTAACAGAGTTTTATTGTATTATTTACTTATCTCAGCATAGGACACCGTAATATTATTACCTAGTTACTTATTGTAGTGTAGATTTATTATAGTTTATTTTGTATAGTGAATCTTTAAAGTATTTAAACGATTTTATTAAAACAATAACAATTAATCACACCATTTTTAACGCTTAGCAAAATTAGCTTAGTTGAATAGGGCCCAAAAGAATTCGATAAAACCTAGGTCATAGCTATATATTGAATAAAAAAATTAAAACATTGTAAAAGTGGAAGATTCGAGGAATAGAAAAGTGAATATTATTCGAGAAACAAATTGGTGTTTGAAACTGCATTATCTGTATGAATTTTATTCAGAATTTATTTTTGAATCTATTCAGAATGCAGAAAAGCGCGGTTCCTCAAAATAAGTTTTTTCTACACAAAGTTGCACGCTTGCAAAGTTGACACAATTTCATTACAAATAATGGCTTTTCAAATGCTAGCTAAACATTACTCAAATATTTTTATTAAAAAAAGTTACTGATAAGCTCTTTCTAAATCCATCATCTAGTCCATACAAATGTGAAATACTGTCTGGCTGTTACGTTTTCACAGCTAAACCGCTAGACCGGTTTTTTTTTTAAATTGCGTATGAAGATAGTTCAGAGAAGGACATAGCTACTTTTAAAAAATAATAACCCCTAAGGATGAAGTAGGGGACGGCAGATTGTGTGAGAATTATTTGTGTAACATGCTAGGAAGGTGCTTTTGGGCATTTTGGAAACCTGCTGGAATTTCTACGTCACCGCAACTATTTTTAGTTTTTCCGAGTGCCGCGGGCACCAGTCATCAGTCGTCGCACGTCCAAGGCGCTGTTAAAGCCTAACTTCTACCCTGGGCGAGGTTCGGATTTGAACAGCAAGTAAGAAATAATTTTATGCTAAATGATGGATATGTTAAAAAATAAAAAGAAAGTTTAAATTACAATAAATGTTTGTCTCTGTGACGACTTAATTGGTGTAGGCATCAGTTTTCGATATGATATAGACCATATTATATCGAGAATAAATAATTAATGATCGTCTCAGCAGATTCTAGTGTAGAAACTTTGGACAAGCCGTCACGCAGAATGGATTGATCTGCAACGTGGTCTGATGGTGTAAAAAGTATCGCTAAAAGTAAACGGGTGGAATTAATAATTAAAATTTTTATTTTGTCTAAAAATTACGAGCGTCAAAAAGTCTGCAATTTTCTATAAATTTTATCAAAAGATTAGACGTTAATATCTTATTGTCTGAATACAATAATCGAGAAAATAACACTACAGAAGCATAGTTAACTTTAAATAGATTCAAATTCAAGACAGTTTTTAGACATAAATTGATTCTGTTTTATTATCCAACAACGGAACAGGTGCATTAGATGAGACAGAATGATTTAAAAGCACGCCGAAGACAGATAAGAGCGCCACCGAAAAAACCAACTATCGCGTAGCTGATGCGTGCAGTTTTGTCGCATTAGGCATTATTTTATCATCTTCAGTGTGTGGGTGGGTTTATTAAGATTGTGTGGTATTTGATAGAGGTGCGTCATAACACGCTGCAGCAGCACCCACGCTAAGGCCATCTGCATTTAGTGACAATAACCTGAACCGAACGTGCTCTACTTCGATCTTAGGTACGGCTTCCAGATCAAACGACAGCATTTCAGATCTTGTAACCGGACGCCAGGGCTGTCGGAAAGTATGAAGACTTATGAATGGAATATAATATACACAGAATGTCCAGTGACTAAAACCTAAGGAGGCGGTAGACGGGGTCATTTGCAATAAAACAGCTTCATCTTCAGTTTTAGTTGAGTACATTAACCTACATTTTTAATAAAAAAAATAATAATAATAAAAATCTAAATTTAAAATTTTGTTTGCCCCTTTTACCGCCTCTTCAAGTTTTATCTACAATTTGTATGAAAATCTTTAAAAAAAATAAAGTTTTTTATTTTTTTTTTTTTTATTTTATGGAATATAAATTGGCCGATGAGTATAAGTCTATAACCTTCCTAACTAGGTAATAGTTACCTGTTCTGTGGAAGGTTATATATGAAGTGATACAGTGCATAGCAGAGACCAGCGCAAAACCCTGAGAAAAATATAAAAATAATAAGGCACAAATATACACACTGATATACACACCCACACACACATACACACATGAATACAATTTAAATGTTTACTCAAGAATACTTAATATATGAAAAAATAAAATAAATAAATGAAACAATTAAAAAATAACAAATAAATGAATAAACAATTATTAAATATATAGGTAAATAAATATTCGATATAAATAAATAAATATTCAATTACAATAAATGTTTGTCTCTGTGACCACTTAATTGATGTAGGTATGAGTTTTCGATATGGTATGCCATTTAGAAATGCCAATGGATAGACCATATTATATCGAGATTAAATTATGATCGTCTCGGCAGATTCTTGTATAGAGACTTTGGACCAGCCGACACGCAGAGTGGGTTGATCTGCAACAGAGGCGTAAGTCAGCGGATGGCATAAACGGTAGTCCCTACAAAGTAATTTATTTATTTATCGTACTGCTTATGTGGCTATTTCCGACTGATTTGTTGTCGACTTCATGCCATGGGTAGCATAAACGTTGATGGGATATTACCTGGCCGGATTTGACCAGGTGAGGTTCGAACCAGGACCACCGAGATCAGAAGCAGGCATTTATAACACCAGGTCAGTATGACTGAGATTACTAACATTGATGACGATACTAATGGAAGATATAAAAACAAATTGTCATGCGATTTTAATATCTACCCACCAAAATGTGACAACTTAAGTTATTATCGTCGCAAAAATAACAGTCGACTCATTTGAAATGTCAAAAGGCGTCAATTAATCGTTGTTTTCTCCAAAAAAAATGCAAACTGCTCATTTGATGACGAATCAACGAAATTGTTTCATAATAGCGCAGAACCGCGTGGGTTTCCGCAACCCTGACACGGCTAGGTAATCATCAGCGCTGGACAGAATTTAAAATTAGACGGGCAATTAATCGATGACAAGATAGTAGAAACGGACGCGTGTGACGTCACTATCTGCATTATAAGGGGGACTATATTTGTGATGAAATATTTATTTCATAAACAAATATTTGCAATAATTCGAATACGTAACCAAGCATTTGATTAGTTGCGCCCTATAAGATTGTATTTTCTTTTATTTTCTATGAAATTTTGCTTATAAAAAATACCTGGAATTATAAAAATATCTACTACTTGTAAGAGTATTTTTATTAATAACTAACATTAAAAATAAATTCAAAAACGTTGATAAAATTACTTTTAATGCGCTTCAAAAAACTGCAATGCAATAAGAAACTAATTTTTTTTTTCGAAAATATGAAATAGAAACTATTCGTATTCGCGAGTAATAATAGGGTAGGTAGGTATAGAGCGCGCACGTCGAATTTGAACGCTGATCACTCCTCCTATCTCTCAAAGTATCCTCCTATCTCTCTAAGCCATATTGCTGCCCCTATCTTAGTATATACAGAATGTCTGAAGGCTATTTTCGAAGACGTGTTGTGTAACCATAAGTAAGAAATGATATAAAAAAAATGCGAAAAACATCATCCAAAATTTATATTATTTTTTATCAGATGGTGTAAATTCGGTCAGCGCGTGAATTCCAATACAGCAGCAATCGATAATGGCCTTGAAAGAAATGATTACATCATCTTTTTATTATTTTCGCGTTCAGTTTATTGTTTTTTTCTCGATAACCATGATAGTTTTTTATATAGTTTCTTAACAAATAACGCTATAAATTGCGGGACTCATTACCTTCTCTTTGAATCGGAAACAACTGCTAACGTTTAGCAGCGCTGTAAGTTATATCAGTTACCGCAGAAATGTATTTTATTTCTACTGTATCTTTTACTGAATGAATACTGAATTTTAATTCGGGAAAATGATGCACCTGACTTACAAATATGGGGATATCATGTGCAATGAGCAAATTGAAGAGTTGCGTGCTGAGGAAAAGAAAAGTAGAACGGGGCAGGAAGGCGAATTTTCATATTTCGGTGAATAAATAACATTCATTCGTGACTATGTTCGGAACTTAATAACATTGGCATTTTGCAAAATAAACGTTGGTAATAATCACTTCTGAGGTGGTTATAGAAAAAAACGGGTCAAAGTGCGACTACACGCGAGTTCATTGCTTAAACAATAAGACGCAACCCGCATCGTTAATCACTTCAGCGTTATAACAATTGCACATTCATTGCGTTTGCTAATTTATTGAAAGTTACTTTTGCACGCACTGCACCGGAACTTTTTCTACGACCGTTGCGCCTGTACTTCTCGACTTTGACAGATATTAATTAAACTACACAGAGTGACAGTTGTATAACTTTTACATCGTTCAGAACCATTGTGAATAATGCAATATTATCCAGCATTATGTATTTATTATATTTGTATAAATTATTATTTATAATTTTACATTATTTTTTTTTAACTTTCACACATACTACACATTTCAGGAGTATTAATAAAACTATAAATTTAAAACCCGCATGTGGATAATAAAAAAATTTTTTAGCAACTTATGCAAAGGCTAATCAAGTTTTTTTAATTTAAAATTTACTTTAAGTAATTTTTTCTATAGTTTTCTGCAAAAAGCAGATGGATTTCTCGAATTAACGTGAAGCTTTAAATGCTATTTACGGCAACCCAATCAGTGGTAGAAACGGCAATATTTCCTCGGCTGACTGCATGTACACATAAATAACTAACAATACTACTTTTTAGATGTTAGGTTTTATAAACGCAAGCCCAGAAACTTCTTTTTGGCTTTTTTATGCGCAATACTAAAATATAGTACTTAGATATAAACGCTATTGCAATGTTTGTTTGTGGTGATCGATCTGCTCTAGTTTTAATGATATTATCCCCTGCTATGCTATACACGTAAAGGTAAAAGTTAGTCAAATTTAAAAATTGTAAAAAAAAAAAAAAATTGTAAACGAACCTGCAGAACATCAGGTTATTTTTTTTTTCTCTAATTTATTAAAAATATTAATCCTGCGTCTAGTACGCAGGTAAATGTAAAAAAACGAATAACTTTCAAAACTTTTGCATTTTAAGTATCCAATGAAATTTTTACGTGATACTTCATAACCCAATGAACATTTAATGCGCATATTCTGCATTTTGTTTATGAATATTGTTAACATATAGAGCGAGTTCGTTTACAGTAATTTATTGTGAGAGATTAAAAATCGCCAATGAATGCTATCATCTAAATCATCCAAGTGTCACCATAAATCGTCGCCCTTACGTCCAAAGGGATAAGACGGGAAGGGGGACGACATCGCATAGACTTGCTTCCATCTGAAAGAGCTTCGGATGCAATGCCAATCGTTAGTGTCTTAGAATTTACACAATACGAAAATATACGATCGCACTACGCAAAGATCTGACGGAATTATAAGCGCACACGCATCGAAAAATGTGACAGTGTTATAAATATTGTCCGCGCTTGGTCGCCCGAGCACCCACACTAGCGCACGCGAAAGCCCTTTGCGTGTGAAGTCATCGTGTTACGGTATTGGCAGTATACGGGCTGTTTTTGATTTTGTCTGACGCGATTAACTTTTATGGCCATATTAAGGTTAAGTTGTCTTTAAGTGCATGTATTTCAGTACCGATATAAGTGCAACCGAATATCTGCTATAACATACTCCAAATATTTAAGATAACGATGGTTTATTGAGCTAAAAAAACGCATACAACAAACATTGTATAGTTTTAATGAAAATTAATATTTTTATATTTAAATCAGTATATTAATGATAACATTACTGAATTTGTATGCTTACCAAATAAAAATATTTTAAGAGTAGGTCTGATTTAATATAATTAAGTTTAAATCATAATAATATCATCTTCATAATCATTTCATCTTGAGTTGCGAAAAACTCTAAATTTAAGAAACAAATTAAATTAGTAAAACTAAACATTAGTATTCATTAGATATCATTTTTTTGTACCATTAATGTTTCACTAAAAAGTATCTTACGTGTTTAACGGGGGACACTTAAGTTGCATTCATTTGTGTGTATCGTTAGTGTGTGTGTGTGTGTGTATATTAGTACTTACAGTTATTATTTATTATTTTTCACAGGGTTATGCGCAGGTCTTTTATACTCACACTGTAACACTTTATAAATAACCTTTCTTAGAACAGATAACTCATACCTTGTTAGAAAGGTGACAGACCTAATCAAATCAGACAACATGATTGGTACCCAAGTACTCGAATTTATATATGTGGAGATTGTATTTTATTTTAATATTTAGTGTAAAACTGAACATTATGTTCCCGATACTTTATTGAATTTAAATTTTATTCTAGGTTATTTTTACTGGCCCAGATCAAACATGAAGTCACATGAAGATCGGCCATATCGGATGGACGTTTCTAAAATAAGTCGCTACGGCTGTGAATAAACCCCCCCAACCAACCCCTTTCATCCTATTTTCAGTAAATCCATCACGAGAAGCCTGCTCTAAAATTAGTGAACACTCCGTTAAATTTTCTTTATCTAAACCCGGTCAGCATTTCATAATATTCCGATCTATATGCAGAAATTAACTGGGAAACAAATTTAGTTGGGATTTTTTTGAATCACTCAACTTGTTAACGAGGCCGTCGGTTTTTTTACGAAATGGATAAAACCCAAAACTCCATAAACACCCCCTCCCCCACAACCTGCGCTAACGCACACGCGCACGCGCATGCACCGTCGTCGCCGCGACGCGCACGCACACATGCGCGCTTAGCCATAATAATCCGAACGGGACCCGGGCGATTGATTTATTAGCGACATCTGTTTTTGAAACCGTCCAAACTAGCATGTGTTTAATACTTCCACCCATAATAGTCATAATGGTGACTTTTTTGGGGATCTTGGAAACGCGCTTCTTTGCCTACCTCGTGTAAATAAACCGCAGGCACGCATAAAACATATCGGTCCGACCAAGTTTCAATAATCGCTTTTTTTTTATATTAAAATCAACTTCATTAAATTCGTAACAATATTTCCCATAATAATATATTAAAATTACGAACAAAATAAAATAACAACTACAATTAATAACAACAACTAAATAACCCAGATACCTACGTCATATAATTCCCTTCAAGAACGGATTACTTGGCGGAATTGCACGTACGAACCTATACATAGAAAATATAAAAAAGACAGCATTATTTTCTACGTTCCAATGAGAAAGAAGAGCGCTGGCAGTGTATCGGTGTCTCTTTCGTGCCTGAGCAAAGGCAATACCGGACTGGCGAATGGTATTGCTTTTCGATCGAACATTTTCGCAACCTTTGGTGATATCAAAACATATCTAAAATGAAGTCAGTTTGGACTTTTATAATCATTTCCAAAATCTCAGTGGTCATATACGGGACATCAGTCAGTAAGTCTCCCTTACATTTTGTTTTTTCCAACTAAGCATTATTACATCTTGTTTTACCTGCAAACTTGAAGATATTACTCCAGGTTCTTGGCTGCAGATTCTCTGGACCAACTCATCCTGGGTGCTATTTACGTACATACCTCCTGCATGAACCCTGGAACGGTGCACATGTTTTTTATACCCCTCCGCGTTGTTCGCAGATTGCTCACATCGTCACATAATGCAAATCTATTTTTTTCGTCTACAGCGCCATTAAAGCGGTCAATATTTGCTTTATTTTATATTGTAAACCTTTTTTTTATATGATATCTCAGGCAAATTGCCTGTTCCACGAAAAGCACCGATAAAATACTTATTTGTTTAACAAAAAATATATAGTAATAATAGTTATAAATACAATAAATATACACTAGAAAAACTACTATTTAAATATAATATTAAACGCATAAATAAAATTAATACGAATTCCTTTTATTGTTTAATAGAGGTATACTTTATATTGTAGTACTGTTTATATTAATGTGTGTACTGCTAGTAATGTGTATACCACCCGCAAATATTTTCACCATTCTTTTTTTGCTATCACAATAATCTCATCATTAGTAATATAATCTCATACATTCCAACTAATGATGATTTTATCCTTGATAGTGTTTCTCGTGTTTCTTCCCTAACTAAATTAAGAAGCTGCATATTTTAATATTACTTTTGAATAAGGAACCATTCATCATTTCAAAATCTTCAACTGATTGTATAACCTTGGAGAAAAGTAAGTAAACTCTGTTTAAATGCGGTATTTGTTTTCTCTTGACAACATAATCACCTCGAATCGATGATCTTGCTTTGCGAACTTTTTGCGAATTAAGTAATCTAAGATGTTTGTTAAATTTTCTTCGCGAATCATCTTTTTTTTATGATTTTAACAACACGTTTGAAGAAAATTAATATTTTTGGTTTATTAGACGTAAAAAATAATCTACCGTAACGCAAAATTTAAATTAAAATTAGATACTTTTACATTTTTTGTCTAAATTTATAAGTGGAAATGTTAAAACGGGTTTTATGTTCATTTTTTGAGCTTTAATAAATAAATATCACACTTTCTATCGTCTTATTGATATTCTGATCGTGTGTAACGCACATTAATTTCTATAGTCCTCTTCAAAACAGAATAATGGCTACGAAGGCAGGACGTGACGGCGACTATAAGTGTACTTATTAATGTTGTATTAAAATGTCAAGTTGTCTATTATGCATACGTTATTGTTTATGTCAGTAGTTTCTTCATGGACATAACAAACATAAGGAGTATCTTTATTTATTTATTGTATAGCTTTGACGGTCGAGAAAAAACTAAGAAATACTTAGGGAATACTGATAATTCGCAGGGAATCAACCATCCACAAATCTGAAAGATATTTTACTGCTGAAAATAAAAAGTTTTATTCCATTACTTTAAGGTTAAGGTGATTGACTACCTTAAAAGTCAGGCAGGCAGGTATTGGCATGAGGTAGCTAAAAATTTCAAAAATAAAATAAAAAATAAATGATTTCAAAATAAACCTACAACCAAAAAAACTAATAAATAACGCAATAAAGTTCTTATTGCTAGTAAACAGGTTAAAAAAACCTACCCGCCAAAACGTTGAAGTTTCCGCAGAGACATGCACTGAAAAAAAATATGGTAATAACAGCAAAAATATGGTATTGGCAACCATAAAGTATGGTTGATATAATGACAGCAATAATTTTTGTTGGAGTTATGTGTAACTCCAGCAAATAAATATTGTTAAATAACTTCGTTGCAAGTACCATAATTCTCAATGTAAGTACCATAATTTTTCGTAGCTATCGTTACCATAATTTTTGCAAACTGCAAATTTCACGATCAGCTATTAAGTCACATCGCCATATTGATTTTAATCGCTGCAAAAAAAAATGTTAACAAGTGAAAACAAGAAAATATTATGGTTGCTGCTACCAAATTTTCAGATATTTGTTTTAGTTCGTCAGGTGTTCACCCACGACACATATTATTTTTTCATTGTGGTTTTTTTCCTACTAAAGTGTATTTTTTGTTACCGTGTACCGGGTATTATTATAAACAAATAGAGACACTTTCCTTGCACTGACATAGCAATGAAAATGCGTTGAGGTACGATACCACAATGTACTATACTACTATACTGGATATAATAGCTGTATAGGTACTTATACTACACGGAATCCACAGCAGTTGCAGTTTGCGCAGATAATGAATATTATAGTTATCTGATAATTAAAATAATTCGATAAAACCAATAATATTATTTAGTATTCAGATTTTCAGCTGTTTCTCAAATCTTTTAAATAATAATAATTGTTGCACTTAATGTAGGTATGTTATCAAATGTTATCCCCCAAAAAATTTTCCGTCAGCGAGCGAGGGTCAAAGAATTTTCGGTTCTCTTTCTCTCACCTAGGCGTCCTTGTTTTACACGTTTTTTTCAAGATTTACTCGAAAGTTGTTAATTCATTGACATATATTATTGTATACCTAAATAGTGTATTCTATTGTAATGTTCTTTTATTGTCCAATTTTTTTTTTTTTTTATTTTATCCAAAAACAATACATATGAAATAGCATAAAACAATTTAAATAAAACTAGTTACAAGTAATCTTAAACTATCTCATACAAAGCAAAATAGATAGGTGGTGTGGATTTTATCACCCCACTAGACAAGGTCTGTTCTGGGGTGATACCTGCTCCAATTTTACACGTTTGCTTTACTGTGTATATATGCTTATTAATTATTTTTATAATTAGTATACGTATGGGTATATATATATAAATATACACATATCATATATATTTCGTATGCGTGTAAACATTCTCTAGTGTTCGTCGCAGCTAATTAAGCAGCGTAGGTACTATATATAAATATATATTTTTATTTTTTACAATTAATAGAATAAGTAAGATTGATATTATAATTCAATTTAAAATATTATAATAAAAATATATAAATACAAATATTAAAAAAAAAGGTTTATATACATTAATCATTTTAAAATATCATAAATTAACAAGAAATAAAAATAATTATATAAGAAATTATTATTATTAATTAAAACAATTATATAAGAAATACTTACATAATAAAAAAAACTGCAATGGCTAACTATTAGATCAATTTGTAAATATAAAAAAGATTAATAATAAAATAAATATTATTTTATGGTTTCACAATATATGACCTAGATCATAGCAATTAATTTTTAACACAGTTAATTTTTAAACAGTGAGTGTTATTTGATAAAATATGTTTAAAACAAGAGCAACGCCGCTATAAACCTAGTTAATACCTTCTTAAAACATCGAAATGTTTAATAGTTAATATTTATTATATTATTATTTTAAACCTACATTCATCAAATAATAAGATCCTACAGCCGATGTGAAACAAGGATCGTCGAAAAGTAAATAATATTAGTTTTTGTACGAGTATATTAAGCCATATTGTTTCCTTATAGTAAGCACATTCTTACCTAAGATAGAATGGACATATTAAGCAATCAAAGATAAATAACAATCAGCAATGAAAAATCCCTTCTTGAAAAAATATTTATATTTAGGTACCTCTCGAGTGTCATGATATCTACCCACCTACCCATAAGCAACGTCCATAGATATATTATATAAAAGAAACTTAGCCGATATATACACATAATATTTTTTTTCCGGGTGAGAAATATATTACCTAATCAATTAGGAAATAATTCTCACATGCTTTAAAGTAATAAACGTTCGACTAATCAAATATCTGTTCTAATTAAATATGAGTATAGCCTAATTAAAATCGATAAGTGTTTTCAAGCCGCCGATTAAAACTTACAGATTACTTTATTAGAACAGGTGTCCTTTTTTGAAATGTAATAAGGTTATGTTTTTTTGTAATAGGTTTCTACCTCCAATCTATGGGCCGGGGAGCACTCTAACGTATTTTTAATGGCGTGATGTAATTAACCTAATCATAATAAAGTGACATTTTTCAGAAGATATTTAAATACATGTACCTACCGACCTACCTTTTCGTGTGACTAGGCGAATATATATTTTTTTGTATTGACGTGTTTTATAATACTGACATATTTGACAGATACTTAAGTGTCATCAACACAGCCGCCCGAAATGTATCTACACGCATTTCGTAAATTAATTCTGTATTTTACGCCAAACAAGTTTATTTTTTCGATATTAATCATTATTCTTATTTTTATTAACACGTACCTAGGTGTGTTTTAAGTGCTTATTTGTAATTTATTTATTTTTAGTTCAAAACAATGCGATTGTATGTAATCTATTCGCTTTTAATAATTAATTTACCTACAATATGTTTAGAATCTTTATACCAATAATTAAATGTTTAGGAATACATACCTAAGTTAAAAGTTAAGGTGAAAAACAATAAAAGAAAAATTGACATCTAATGATTTACCTATAATAATTAAAATAACATAAAACACACTCACCTAAGCAAAGAAGATTCCTTTTCTGATCACACACGTATTTTCCAAAAATCCAAGCGCATTGCAAACACTAACACGAAGTTCGCACTTACTACACGCATTTGTGAAACTTTTTCGAAACAATTTCGCACCGAACGTCAGGCGTTTGAATTGAACACAATGTTTTTTTTTTTGCCAGTACTCTCTTGTGGTCACGGAGATTTATAACACACAAACTGTCATTTTTTCTAGCGCTAAAATAGACTGCAATATATGCGAAATGTCGCAATACATGCGACGGTCACGGTCGCGTCATATTTTTGTATATTCGCACACAGTATCTTCGGTAGTTTCAACTTATTCCAACATCTTCGGTTTATTTATATATATAGGTAGGTACTAATATTTATTGTTAAATATTCTTTTGCACAGTAAATTACCTTACTTATGAAAATCTTCACAAAACGAGCACAGTATTATTCAACATCACTTTATCCATTTGCGGGCATTTTCGCGGTGGAATATTCAAACGCACATCGCCGAAGTACTCGTACTCGAAGCACTACTCGTGGCGGAAACAATGACCGGTGGAAGTTGCGGCCGCGCGGCGATCGCGGCGCGTGGGCGGGCGGCGGACGAGCACAGACGGCGACCGCACGACCGGGCACTCCGGCCAGGAATGGAGGCGGCGCAGGGCGACACGCCGGCCAGGCCTGGCCTGGCACCTACGTCGGCATCTACATGGTGGTCCAGCGCACGGGGCGCCAGGTGCGAAGGTCTGCACCTCGGCATCCGCGACAGGCGCTCTAAAAACGCCTCGAAACTCTTCGATCGACAGGAATATTCATATAATTCAAGCGCAAACACTCACACATACCCTAACTTATTAATTCATATATTTTTTTATGATATAAATTAATTTTATTTTCGATACAAAGGTGTTGGCTATTATTGGTCATTGTATGATTTTCTATTTTACAACTTAGTGATAGTAACCTTAAATTAAATAAAATATAGCCAAACCAGACCGTCCGGAGACGCGTTATAAATTCCTTTCTCACGGTGCATACACCATCTTAGGTAGTCAAACTATCATACAAGTCCTTACATTGTATCGAGTCGAAGCTATTACCGGTCAGTTATTAATTTCAACAGTTATTAGTAATAGTTATACTAATCGTAGTAATAGTTATACTAATCGTAGTTATAGTAATAGTTTACTAGTGTTAATATACGAAGAACTAGTAGGTAACCAACTACAAATGTGAGTGAACAGTAAGACGTATCGCTTGTTAATATGTTTGGCTTCTCCCTCACACCGTAACACCGGATTATATTCATCCCACCAATGCGAAAAAGGTTTTTTTTTTTGATGATGGAAAACTTTGATGACGGTGAATAAAATCATTTTTTTTCTAAATTATTTAATTTTTTAATACGTTACGAACTAAAGTACTTACTAATACAAAATAATAAATAAAGTTCTACCAACCTAATAAGTACCAAGGTACTCTTATTTATATATTAAGTGTAGTTTTATATTCGTCAATATAAATGTTGAAATTATTCAATATTCTCAAAAAAATTAAAAGTAAACCTTTTTAAGTAACAACTTATATACATAATTAAATTATGAACGTAAAGGTAGGTATGTTTATATATATTTTTAGGGTTAAGAAAACCGAAAGCAAGAATTCGTTGAATGTTGTGCTTAAGAAATACATCTAAAACACATTTGATTGTAAGTTTTTGTAGAGTTGTTTTTTACACGGTAAAAAAATAAATACTTATGTATCCGAAAAGTATTGATCCTACCTACTAAACCATAATTTTAATAAAAAGTAAGTTTTTTTTTTTTAATATTAATGCAAAGTTATTTTGCAAACACCATGTAGATTTGTCCAGTGTCCGTCTTGTCAAGCAAGTCGCGCGGGCTTTCAATCACAACGGGCCGCAGACGGAGCTCTCTTTCTTTCGCGCGGCGCCTCGCATCGCTCCGTCTCGCTCCGGCCTCGCAACCGTCGGCGACTTCTTTTGAGAGACGTATTATATATAGTTTGCCTCTTCTCCCCTCGCCCCGACCAGTGCGGCTGTCTCTGTCTCGCCCCGCCCCCCGGCGGTGGTGGGGGCAGGGGGGCGGTCGACGGGCGACACTATTGTATGTTCTTTAATACCATTGTTTCGACGGCTGTCAAAAATGATTAGCAGAACTAATTTATTTAGTTAATTAATATTAGTTTGTTTACCCGGCAAACTAGAAATACAAGGCGTGCTTTAAATGAGAGATACTTCGTTGATTACATGTTTTGCATATTTGAGTTATGAGCGATTTAGGTTATTAATGATATTCATTAATTTATACGTATAGTACATACACATCTTTTTTCCTAACCTACCCAACCTATTGTAATTTAAAATTTAGACCTTGGTACTATTTACAACCTAACTCTTTTAATGACAAGAGTACTAGAGTTTGAAATAAAAATTGTACTATTTTTTTGGAAAATGTTGAATAAAGTTGTGCTTATTCAATGCATTTTTTAGAATGTCGCGGAAACCTCAGAAAAATAGTTTAAGATTTGCCTAATCTTTTTAGACTAGGAATTTCAATAAATAAAAAAAAAAGATATTGCTTACTTCATACACTGTTGTATAATATATATTGTAAAGGGCCGTAAAAGGATGTAATTTTATAGACAAATATATATAGGTAGATATTTAGCTTTTTTTATTAGTTTTTTTTTTAGTTAGCCGCCGGGCCAAATTCGATTCCCCTGTTTTTTATTAAAAAATATTTTTCCGATTTTTTAAAGCCGTTATAATCTTTAACCGTTCATTACTTTCTTCTTTCTTTCGCCTTTTTCAGACGTTCTGGATTTTATTTATACCTATAATATGAGAGTGGTGATAAATTATTTCTAAACGCATTTTTGGTAAACTACTAGAATACTTTGTAAAGAAACGTATTACTGGTACTTTTAATAAAATATTAATAGCTCAGCAACATAGTTTCGTTGCTAACAGATCTAAGAATACAAATCTCCCAATTTACACAAACTTCATTGCCAGTTCCCTTTAGATGTTGATTTTAGTGACTTTTCGAAAGCTTTCGATAAAGTCAACGTCGAGGCTTAATTAAGGAAACTATCATATAGGCATCAACGGAAGCCCGTTGGGATGGATCCATTCTTATCCTTGCAATAGATCTCAAACTCTTTGGGTTAATGGCCTTATATCTAAATGTATTTATGTTACTTCCGGTGTTCCGCAGGGTAGTCACCTTGGACAGTATTTTAATTTTATTTTTAAATGATGTATGCTTTGTCCACACTCTTTTTTACTCTCAGATACCTAAGAATCTACATTGCAATATCTTCAATAAATGATTCACATAAATTCCAAAATAACACAATAATCTGTATGTACAAATATTATAAGGATAATAAAATAGTAATAAATTTAAGTAACATTTTATCATTTAAAGACGCAATAATCCAATCACGTTCAATTATAAATTTAAATTAATTTTCAGTTCTAAACTTAGCTTAAATCTCCGTATTGATTACATAATGTATTATGTAAGGAAAACTATTAGGCTTTCTTCTTCGTGGAATTAAATCTTTTAAGAATCATATGTCCGTCTGTACAACATTTTTATTTTTAATACGTAGTAGATTAGAATATACGGGTTAATTATATGGAATCCCGTTTTACACTGTTCATATTGATCGATTATTATTTAGATTCTACAGGGGTGTCGAATTCTCTAATCATAAAGCTGCATTATCATTAAATCGATTGCAATCTCTGAGCGAACGTCGGACTGTGATAGACGTTTCACTTTTAGATACCCTCTTTTTGAACAAAATCGGCCATTGTAATTTCAATTTGCCAACAAAATACATAACACTTAATTTAATTAATTTATCGATTTGTTGCTCTTCACTCTCCTATTCCGCGAATCTCATACTTGCTACAATTAATTATTTAAATATATTACATATTAAATATATTATAGCGAGAGACCACTTAAATAAAAAAATAGTAAAATCACAATTACCTAATACGTGAGCGAGATCACCTTTTAATTATCCCTTACCATAAGCTGACAGTTTACGAATGTTCCTTTAAGAACAAAACAAGCCCGGCCTCCTTCAGGACTAGGTGTCGACAATGGCTTCTGGAGCTGCAAACTACCAACACTTAGCTACGTTTTACTATGCTGGTCATACATTTTGTATTTTATTTTGCATATGTTACATAAAAGCATCTGAGGATCACAATTTACTGTAAATATAAATATTGTCTATACGTAAAATGTAAGTTATATATTACAATATAAGAAAACGGGACGTGCTGAAAATCAGCATCCTCCTCTCCCAGAAAGGAGTGAAGCTGAGTACTCTGTTTTTTGGAAAATGCTATTAAGCCTATGTACCTACCATTTATTTTTGTTTTATATTTTTCAAGAAAGAAACATTTTCTTTCTATTTAACTGTCATGTTTGCACAACCCTAAATTAAGTAAATATTAATTGAAAAAAAAATATGGAGGTGTAATAAATAATTGTCAAAAATGTGATTAATGTATTTAAGTTTTTGTTTGATATCCAATATTTTTTTGTTGGTTTGTATTATAATACATTTATTAATTAGATGATATTTATTAGTTGCATTCTTTTTTAAGTAAAAATCTGTAGTAGATAGGAAACTGTGCCTGTGTAAATCTGTAGATTCCTTTAAAATTAAATAAATGCTTAAAATTCCAGTTCCTACCTAAATATCAATGTCTTTACCTGAGAGGGCACGCCTTACCTCCTAGTATGCGGGGTCCCTTAAGATTAATGTTCAACAATATCTTTGATGTAGTTCTTTCGGCTGGCCGTCTGAGGAGAAGGGTGAAGGGGTCGTACCTTGGCCGTCATGAGTGATGGCCCCCCTAATAAAGACCACTGATTCGACGGCATCTTCGCCACAGCAGCTGAAGGCTCGCAGAGCAGACCTCGGCTCAGTACGTATTCATCTCTATATCGATATAGACCACACCCACACTTCGGCAATCCTTAAATTAGCGATGGCCAAATATGGTGATGATTCTACGTCCTTGACCAATAGGGGTTATTCACCCACGTCACAGCTGATGCGCACAAGAAGCGGTTTATTGTTGTAACTTTTTTTTTATGGTACAATGATGAATTTTGATATGACGTCATCAAATCATGTTTGAAACTTCAGGGCCAATTAACTGGATTTTTATCGGGATTAATCTTGGGACACGTATATATAAATTCGTAATTAACAGAACAATATATTTATATTTTTTATATGCGTAAAAATATTGAATACATATTAGGAATCAAACATTGACAAACCTGTAACGACTTTTATACCTATAAACTAATAAGTAAAGTAAATGTAATTTCCAAGAACAACTTAATAAATTTATTAATTTATATATGTATGTCTCATATGATAAAAATATTATAACATATGTATCATATGTTATATCTTTGTAGATTGATTTTTTGTAGTGTAATATCTACAATACAGTATAAATGTAGGTATATTGCGCTTAGTAATGGGTACTAGATAATTATATCTAAACGAGCGTTTAGTATCACTTCAGCCTCTGTTCGCTGCCTTCTTAACTACATTTAAAAATCTGTCCGAAAGAACGCAGTTGCCTGTGTGTATTATTTTTATTTGTTTGTTCGTCAAGAGGCGAACGAAATATGCATAACTGAACAATTAATATGAGTTTGATAATATTAAAAATTAAATTAAATTTATTAAAGAAAATAAGTTATTGAATATGCATCGGCAAACTGATCCAATTTAAAAATATATTGTAATGTTGCCTTTTTGTATTTTTTCTACCCGCCCAAAGGGTAATGCAAGTCACACTCGTTAACTGCATACACACGAGTGCAATCGGGTGCATGCAGACGTGTTGGCAAGTCCGCGATCTTTCAGTTCGCTCATTAGCCTTCGGCTCGCGTGTCGATCGGCCCTCAGTCATCCGTTCGTACGAATTGGCCGGATTCAGACCGATAAACGCGGCCTTTATTGTTTGGAAGCATGCGCGTGAGGTTGGTAGCATTTTATCGATTTTTGACATTCGCGGACATCGTGTAATCGAGTACTGTGATCGGGCATTACTAAATTAAATTTGAATATAGTCGGGTCTGTGTTTACTTACTAAAACAAGCCGCTGTTGCGGGCAGTTTTAGCAATTTCTATCGCTGTGTCTGGTCTCAACAAGAGAATTAGAAAATAATTCCTAAAATTAATGAAATTAATAGCGTGCCATGAATAAGAACAGAACGCCCTCAGAAGCACAGAAATGCTATACTTCGGTATTTGTTCTCAGACATTCTGTTTTGATATTTAGAGCAGTTACAATTGCAAGCTGTTTTAACTATTCTTATCATAGGCCATCGTTTATTAATTTAAAATATATAATTAAAAAAATCACTTATTATAACTAACTCATACAAATATAATTCCAATTTTAAACTGAAAGATAAACAGACGATAGTCAGAAAATATTTGAATATCACAACGTGATCAATTGAAGGCACACTCGGCAGCTTATATTGCAGCATCCATATCGTAATACATCTATGGTTAATACGTTAGTTTTATTTATTTATTTATTCACTATGGCACAATAATAAGTCGCAACATTAATGCTCATAACACAGAAAAAAAATATTATCAAGAATACAAATTATCTTTAATAAAAAAAAGCATTGCTTAGAAGCTGTGCGCAATATTTAAAAATGACAAATAAATCTACCTTGGAACAGGCAATTCGCCTAGTTAGGTTAGACTACGTAACTTATATTAATGATTTCATTTTTGTACATAAATAAATATCATGCGAAGTTCTCTTTTTATTTTAATATTGATAAGGTTGTTTTATTACTTTTGTGTCTAAGATTAATGTTAATATGTTATGTATTTCAATATTTTGTTAGAGTACCGTCTAAAAATAAATAAATACCAGTAGATTTTGAAGTAACATGGCCACTCTAACTAGATTTAAAAAACTGTTCTAAGAGCGGCCGAAGAAGGTTGAAGAAAAATAAAATACTTATTACGTTACTAATAAGAAGGATCTTAGGATAAATATCATAAATACAAAACATTATACATACCATATAGATATGATCTGAACCGGAAGGGCTGGGTTTCAGTTCCGCTCCATCGCGCAAAAAAGGCGTCGCCGCTGAAGAAGGACGGGCCGTCGCGTCGCGTCGTGTAAACAAGTCGCGCGTCGCGAAACTTCAAACGTCATTAGCGAACGCGAGTCCAACTTGGACTTGACTTTCCTGCGCTAAGGAGGAAAGTTGCCGCCGCTAGGGCGCATTAAACCATAAAGGCCTCCGCACATAATATACCACATACCCACCTATGTACAACCTTATATACGTACCTAAATAATCATGAAAATATATAAAAATACTAGCGTAATATAGATTCACTTCTTTTGTCGATCAATTTAATATTTCTTACTTAAAATCTTAACTTAAAGTGCTAAATTATAATGTTCATATAAATCATCGTATTTAAAAAATATATTCCCCTTTAAATTATTATTGCATTGTATTTTTTGTTAACACGCTACACAACATACCTTTTGTTAACACGCTACACAACGTCCTTATTGAAAAACGGTTAGCTTATAGCTTTTCGACTATACAACTTCACATGTTCTAGAGCACCTTACTTAAAGATTTTTTTTAATTTGAATAGAATGGATGGTTCACTATCCATAATAATACCTCCATGCCTCGAAATAGAGTCAAATATATTTTCACTGTAAAATATGGAACGATGAGCACCACTGTACAATGTTTCCTAACTGGACGAAAGTCTGTACCTACTAAAAAAAACGGACCGTTTGGAGTGTGGCCTGCGGGATAATAGCAATAACTCGAGGGTCTGTTAGAAGGTCTATTACTTGATCCTCTTACTACATAAATACTCCGATATACAATATAATGTGTGTGTGTACACGAACCGGCGTTACGTTTGCAGCCGAGTAGTTACTGGCGACGCGCGAACTCGGGTGAAAGGGCGCTGCACTAGCGGGCGACCTCCGTTCTTATAGACTGTCGTCTTGCGTCGGAGGGAAAGCCCTTTTCCTCAGCCCTGGTGCATTCGACGCGTCACTCTCGGTCGACGGACTTCGTACCGGGCGTGAGATGCTGTCGTTAGCGGAAACCTGGTGCGTTCGGACGACATCGCTCTCGCTCGACGGACTTTATACCTGTGGTCTGATGTGTTGTCAGCGGAAACCCGGTGCGTCCGTCCGGTGAACTCGTGACCCCCACGAGTTATTAGGCGGTTCGATAAGCGTGCGTGTATAAGTGAGAAACGAATGTACGGTGTGTGGCGACTTTTAGGAGAAACTAGGCGGAAGGCTCGCACGTGACCCTTGACCGTTATTTGGAAGTTCCGTCCTGGATAAGTGCATACACGCGATTGAAAAACACCACAAATAAAAATAATTTACGACCGCGGAAATTATATCAAATCTCTGCATGAAATATCGAATTGATTTCGCTCGCTTCGGTTAGAAATCGTTAGAAACTCGTTGAAAATGTTACCACGCTGTCCATCATCCTTAAACGAAAATGTGGGGTGCAATCTCGACCGAGTAGTTAACGACCTGCATATTTGGTGCCCATTTTAGTAATTCAGTGTGTAAAGATTATAGGTAAACTATGTTAAGATGTTTAGTATTTTTTCCAATTTTACTCAAAATAAATTTTAAACCGTATATTTTTTTTAAATCTTGGAATCAATCTATTTGATTATCTTAATTCTATTTGTGTCTTCATTATTAATTATTTATATTTTGTGTTATACAGGTGCAATTTTAACCTAACTTCCGATTTACCAAATCATTGCGATATTGTGACTAAAGTAACAGAGTCCTGATTTTTTTCATCCTCGTACCCGAATAATGATCATATGCAGTAATCTTCAATTTGTACATTTTCACTAAATTTTATTTCTTTACTTAACTTTTCAATGTCATAGGTTTTTTCCTATCCTAAAAACTTTTTTTTAATAAAGAATTGCCATCACCCAGGTCATATACAATTATTTTGGGCCCTACTCAATGTGCCTGTGCTAGAGCCAGGGGAGATGGTGGTAGTGAAGCGTTAAAAATTGTACGACCATGTGCGGATTCGAACACTGGGAGACACCTTGAAGTGCAAAAAACCAGAAATATGTTTAGAAGAGTACATAATAGGTAATAACACATTAATAATCACTTTATTTGAAACGCATAGATACGTTACAAAAAGGACGAGCTTATTACTGTCAGAACATCTCTACCAGCTAACCTAGCATAGTATAATTTTTAGATAAAGTAATTAAAATAATTAAATATTAAACGTCTTATTATATATACAAAGATAAAAGTATCAAACAATACGAAAATTTTTGCCTTAGGGTGTAAAGAGAGAATGTTTTCTCTTATAGGCATCACACTATCAAATATTTGTTATTACGCACTTCTTATAATTATAAGGGTAAGAACAGTGGAATGTTAATTATCTCATTATCTTATTATAAAATATATTACGTACGTTTACAATGGTTGGTAAAATAAATCATTATATTACAATCATCTTGACCGCTCGTTAAGATCGTTTTCATAATAAAATAATATGCCACCCTGTCACACAATATCATCTGTTTCTATACATTGTTTAGTAATAGCAAATTATTTAACCAGAACTTGACGTCTTAAAACTAGGCCCTGAAGGCGTCATTAACGGCGTCTTCCCCTTAGACAACTCGAACCTTGTGGTACCAACTGGCCCATTCGATGTGCGTTTTAGATGGCCATAGAGGCGACAGTGGGTTATTTTTTAGGTCGTAGTATATTAAAATAAAATAAAAGCGGTAGCTCGTTCAACGTTTGATACAATTGGAGTTCGCCTATACCCTAATTTCATTTCGCGAAATCAACCTCCTCTTTCCGGCGTGCCGAAAGGGGTTTTTTTATCGAAAATGGTCTCGGGACGACTTGTATAAATAGTTTTTATTTTATTTATTTGTTACAAGCACATGGATACATGGATTTAAAGTGTAGTAGCGTAAAAAGGTAATGCAATCAGTTTTAGTAAATATATGCCCTAAGCTGATTCATGAATACTACAGTAACAATCTTTCCATAGTATTTTGATAATAATAAGTATTTAATGGGAGTACGCCGCGAAACGTTAGTTTAGGGTTATACCTACAAATAATAGCCATAAAGGTAAAATCTTCTCACGTGTAAAATATAATGGAACAGTATAATTGCCGCTTGACGTGCAGAACGTTTGCAAATTTCAAACGAACAGATTTATAGGCGTCGAAATGTCAAGTTTGTGTTCGTTCTTCAAGTATTCATTTGAGTCGGTTGTGATTTATTGCACAACATTTTCGTTCATTGTTCGTCGGTCCATTTTTGCGGACTCATTCGTTTCGAGGCGACAAGAAACGATAATTTATCGTATTGCTCCGAAACCCTAAACTTTACGGAGTCGAGGTAGATAAGATGCCAGAAGCTTACTGTATAAATTATCAACAATAGACTGATTATAAAAAAAATAATAAAAAAAATTAAAGATGCCATAAAAGTGAACTTATTTTTTTCCTCGACTGTGCTTATTTTCTCACTACTAGCGCTATATCAAATTCGATATCGAATACAACAACATACCGTTTGCATGTTCTGGTAGTCCTCAGATTTGACTACCAGGTACTCACTAACATGGACTTAACACCTAATCACATTTTACATTAATTTTAAAAAAATTACACGCCTTAAGCTATTAATATATATATATTACAGCACACATGAAGAACGAAGTGAATAATTTTGGCTCTTTTTTTACATAATTATTTTTATTTTATTCCTAAAGGTACCTTATTATATAAAAATGCCAGCACAACTTCAATTTACATTTTTAAATTCCGGTATAATAAATAAATTCAATGCTAATTTCCTTGTAGAGTATAGCGTCATGTAAAAAAGACCTTTTGAATTCTTCGCGTGAGAAATACTCTAAAAATATTTTAAAATTAAACATTTGAAATACCGGGAACACCTCACAGAATTCAAATAACCCGCCAACATCGTATTTGTACTTTATTTTAACATTGTTTGGTGTAATTTTTTTAAGAATTCGATACAATAATAATTGTATTTTAGTTCAGTAGGTTTATATCTCTAATGGATTCCACCGGCGCTTTGTAAACTATTAGCAAGGTATTCAAGTTTTAATGGTGTTTTAGGTGGTGAAATTTTTGAAAACGATTAGTCAGAATAGCGGTCCTCAACGGTCCATCCCGTTACTACAAGTGCAGTGTCATCTGCATACAGACTTTATCAAAAAAATAATAAACTTTTCTAAATTTTTCAATATTGTCAAAGATTGTGTCATTTATCTATTCAGGCGATTTTTCGCTATTAAAAAAAACTTTAATATCTATACTTTAAAAGGTGAAGGATATATACTAGATTCCATTAATTAGACGCGTAATAAATTCACTAAAGTAAGTTTTAAATAATTTAATTTCACGATCACATAATATGTCGTAGCCGGACGATTTATTGACATCGATTGCATTGATAAGATTGAGATTATTTTAATAGGATTATTAATCATTTTAAGGCATAATAATCACTATTTTTAGGATGTTTGCAAAGTATATCAGTTATGCAATTTCAAAAATAAATGCAAAAAAATACGATTACGAAGCGTATAATACATTTTTTAGGTTATATTAGGTTTGTTTTAATGGGTTCTTATAAGCTCTCGGTAGAAATCTGTTTTACCGACTTCAAAAAAAATCTTGATAATAATCAGATTTCATGTATGCTGTAGTGGCTTTGGTGATTTCGAACAAGTTACATTTTGCACTAAGGACAAACACTTCTACTACTGTATAGTAGTTCTTCTAGTGTTAAGGAATCTGCGTTTAGATTTCTGGAGTATTCACTTTTTTCTCCTACTATATGTAAATTTAAATATTATGTAAATCTAAAGTTTTAAAAAATTAAATAAATAATCAAAGCGAACAATATAAAAACACAGGTAGACTCGCACAGAATATTCTAATTTGGCTCTCTTATTTCATGAAACTATAATAATATTATTTTAGTGCTACCATAGTTATTAATAAGGATACGTAATAACTTTTTGAAATTTGTGAATATAATATTATAAGCGATAAATGTTTTTCGAAGATGAATAAAAACTGTGAAAATACCTATATTCATATTTTATTTATATATTAACATAACACATAATTGACATATACGCAACTAGGCAGTGCCTGCAGTCCTAAGATGGACCTTACTATATTAAGATTTTTATTTTTATACGTACACGCGGAGCACATTTGTTATGTTATAAATATATATATATTTCAGATTATTTATAGGATAATAATTATTATAATATGAAATGGAGAGACGGTGTATTAAATAATATATGAGTCATTTTTCTTTTTTTTTATTCAATCAGTATTATTTTATTTATTACTTGATACATATTATCCATACTTTTGATAACATACAATAATTTTATTATTGACATTATTCTCCTAATATGTATTACTCATATACCTATCATAAAATACAAAATGTGCCTCTTAACGTATAATATATAAGTAACCAGAATTGCGGATATATTATAAGCACGAATCATCGTATGCCATCATTGATTTTGATCATTTTTGAACCAATTTGTGAACGATTTATTCAAATAAAAAACGTCCATTCATCCGGAACGTGTTAAAATAAAACTGTCGTAATAACGGCCCGCTCTCGGACCAACTAGGAAGATTTCGATCAAAGGTAACCAGAAATACTAACCTATACTTAATCTATGTATAACCGTAAAGGTGGGTATTTTATAACCATGAAAAAAATGTTTTGTTTTTCCAAGAATTGTTTATAAATTGAACTAGTTTTTTGCTTCCCTATTAGCTATAATTATTTAACCTATCGTTTACATTATTATTATTTACAATTTTGGTTATTGCTATAATAAAGGTACAGTAAACTATTTATTTACAAACTATTTTTATTTTTTACAAACATATAAGCTTTGTAATTTTTACAATTTTTGCTTACCTATATTTACATCGGACATTGAATGTGCTTTACTTTAAAATTTATTTTTTTTATATTATATCTACAATAAAGACAGAGGTAGTTCTAATAATGCATGAGATTAAATTTGGACAAGTCGGCTTTGATGCAGTTCGGTTCAATCCATAATGATTTCAAGTACGAATTAGCTGGCAAATCACTATTGAAATCCTCTACCACACAGCATTTCGGAGTTACCCTGTCTTCTAATTGGGGAACTCATGTTGGCGATGTAGTGAAAAAAGCTCACAGACAATTACAGTTTGTTAAGGGAAGTCTTGAAGGTGCTGATTTTAAACCGCGAGCATTGGCTTATAAAACGTTGGTTCGTCCTACCCTTGAATACTGCTCATCAGTATGGGATCCTTACATCCAATGTCTTAAAGACGAATTAGAATATGACGTATGATAGTCCATCTGAATTAATTTCAACTCTTAATTGGGAGCCACTAAGTAGAAGGCGCTTCGAATTCAGATTAAATAGTTTATATAAGACTGTGACGAATGAGTCTGCCTGGTTTGCTTTAAGATCCCAGCTCTCTAAGCCTCCTTATATTGGCCGTATTGACCATCCTTCCAAGATAAAACCTATATTGAGAAAACGGAACATTGGATTCAATTCGTTTCTTTCCAGAACAATTCGCCAGTGGAATGCTCTTCATAGGTCAGTACTTGATCCTTTTCCTTGTTCCAAGGCTGTTTTTAAGCGTAGGCGGCGAGTTGTTGTAAACTACTGTTGTAACTCAACAGTGTAGGAGCTAGCTCCTAAATATTGTAATTAATTACTTAAACTTAATGTTTAACATCTCTAAAACTATACCCCCCCCCCCCCCCTAATATTGATCTTATATTTTTACGTTTAAGCGTCGACCCAGCGACAAGCACATCGGTCGTCGCGGTCAAAATACAACGAAAAAGAGCGACAGGCCGAATGATATTATCGTCAGCCGTAATGTGGGGCAGTTTTAGTTTTATGGCCTCAAATTATAGCAGGCTGGCTGAAAGGCGCCGCGGAGTGCAAAAAAGGCATCCGAATGAAAAAACATGCTTAAGAAAATAAGGAAACATAATAGGGCGACGTACGCCCCCGGTAATTCCTGGTTAAATCATCCACCCGATGGTGTAGTTTGTATTTTTACAAGTCAGATTATTTAGCATTATTATATTTAACAGGAATATTTATAAAAATAAAAATAAGCCATATTTGGCATTACATTTATTAAACAAACTCGTGACCGAAATTAATAAGAGGGATGGATACCAATTTGCACTAATGGAGAGTGATGTCCCAAGACCATTCCCGAACACTTAAGTGAGAAAGTAAGACTTACTCAATATTTTATTGGAGGAGCGTATAAAAATAAAATAAAATAAAGTATGTGTATATAATATAAATAGGTATTTTAAAATATATCTACTCATCAGCAACTCGACCTCATTATACAACTCGCATTTGACAATATTGTTGACATTCGACAATATTTTGCTGATTTTATGATAGTCTAGTAATGGGTAATTAATCACACTTGAATATAGGCAAGACTGCTGAATAATTACTTGAGATTAAATCGTTTTTAAAATTAAAAAATATTTACTAAGATCGTTTTACAAACACCAAAACAGACGTTTCCATCTCTGCGACGGCGCATTATGTTTGTATTATTCTGTGGTTGCGTCGTGTTGTATATAAAATAGCAATAAGATTGAGTTACAATTATTTTTCATGTGTTGATTAATTACTTTAGTTTATGTCCAATCTACATGTACCACATGAGGAGAAAATCCGATGAATCATACTAATTTGTATTCCAGAGATACCCAAAAATGTTCATGTCGGAACTGCGCTTTATAGCAATTTATTGTGTGTTGTATGTTTGCTAGCAGTTGTATGGTGAAGTATTATTAAAGCCTTGTAAAGATCTCCCGAACATAATGGCTATTTTAAGAGCTTACTATAGTAGACGACACGGTATAAACCTGTCAGCGTTTGAGGGTGCCCGTTAGCAGGCGTTTTAGTCAAAGCAGTGACGTCACCTGGGCCGGGGCTGATGCAGACTGCTTCCACATGACGTCACGGCGCATGCTACGGAGTTGCCAAACGGGTGTAATTATTTTATTCTCAATTCAGGAGGCTGTCTTGAAGACCAGAGTTTATTTAAATGCCTCTTTTTTTAAATAGCATTAAATACAGTATGCTAAACACAGCTGCGAGTCCAGGTCATTTCAGTAAAAGCTACACGTCAAAACTTGTTTCTGGTAATAATAGTTTGTTAAGCGTAGTTTTCGAATATTTTTTTTTTAATAATATTCAAACGAAGCTCTATCTTAATAACTTTTTTTTTTTTTTTTTTTAATTTTTTAATAAATTTTTAATTTTAGAATTTTCAATGTCAAGATCCGCGTGAGACTAAAATCTCTTTCGACTGGATTCAAATAACTCAATAACAAATAACGTGTATGTCGCGTCGTGACATACACGTCATGGGCACATGGCTCAAAAATATTATTATCAAATGTCACGTTGCCTGGCAACACCGTCACGTGACATTCAGCAACCTGCCCCAACCAGCGGCCGTCGAGCGCGGGCCGCGCAGCACTAAAACCAGCTTTTACGAGCCGTCGAAACCCACTAAACTGCGGCGATCGCCTCACCGCGACCCGCAGAACCATGGGATGTCGCTGATTATGGAAATATTTTTATCGTACTTGTAGGAGTAATATTTAATGACGTTGCGGCACTTTTTGAGGCAACATTTATATATAATATGCTAACAATTAACGCACAGCACTACACCATAATACTTATATTATTAAAATTAATTAAAAAAAATAGTAAAGTTTTAAGTAATGTAATAAAAAGAAAAAAGAGCACACCTCAAACAAAAAAAAACGTCAATGAGTGCAAAACCAGACACAGTGAGAATAACTTAAAGTTGTGCCCAACTAAGTAACAATTTGTTTTAGGGTAGAAATTATGTGCATTTACTTAGCCACGCGTACGGTTATATTATATGCTAATAAAATAGATAAAAATCCGTAACACGCATTAATAGCTGGTGATTAACCCTGTCGAATGCTTTCTTAAAATCTGTACATATAGTATCGAACTGAGTACGCGAATCCAAAGAACGAAATATTAATAGGAACGTTCCGAACCGCGTAAGCTTTTAACAATTTTGTGAAATGCCAATAGGACAATAATCCCTAAACAATTAATTAATTTTCATGATATTATACTTTCGTATAATTTTATAATAAATACGATAGTTGCTGCATATCGTACAAAGGACGCAACTAGAGTCATGTGCAGGGCCGGCAATTCATCGTCCGGCGTGAGGCGTCAGTGTTTATCTAGGCTCAGCGCGGAATTGAGTAAAGAGCCGCTCCGCAGCCGAAATCTGTCAGCGCTCAGCTCGTTGGCCGTTTGCTTACAAATGCGTCCGGCCCTGGCGTTGCTCGCACTTGCGGCGGGCGCAGGCCGCTAATCGTTCGTTTAGTCACAAACTCTAATTCATTTATATCAAATAAAAAACATGCTACCAGATTATTTGTTTTTAAATTTTTACCTGTAATAATACAACATATAGGAGGGAGCGATACGCACCGCTATATTTTGTTACTTGACCTAGCGGTGACGAAATCGCGTTCATTTATAGCAATAGCTACAGAGTCGCGTTCAATGATTGACACGGAAATCTCGTTTCAAGTGACACCATGATAATGTGGCACGGTTCAGTTACAAATTACGCAGTTATATGATCGGTCGCGAATCGACAAACCTTAGTCGTTTTACCGACCGGTAAAGCACGGTTAGGCACGGAGCTGACTAGTGCAGCAACCCATCAACTGCGCTACGAAAAGGAGTACTCAATTTTGGGCCCGGCGCATAGCGAAGCCTCCGGCGCCGGCGCCGGGCCTCGCTTAAGCCGCCAATAACCATTCAAACTTATAGCCGCGATTAAATCGAACGCTATCGAATGCTATACGCGACAGACGGCTGGCTATGGAGATAATTAACATCGGTAATGCCATCGTAAATAAGCACACGTCGACTTTACCCACACGTGCGTACATTGTCCGCAAGCAGCTTTGCAATCATTGCGTAATGTTCGTCACCAAAATGTAATCAGTAATCAGTAATCAGCAACTTCAACGTAATATGAGTGTAGAGTTTAAGCGCGCACAGAAGGTTTGTGAATATGTAACCACTAGGGATGAGTGTATTATGTGATTTCGTGTACGATTTTTTTTTTTCTTACGCCGAAATACATCAATCATATTTGTGGTTGTGCGTTGGAATTAGTGAGTCTAAAATCATCGCGACATTTCAATTTAAATTGATCACAATCAACAAACACCACCACCAATAATCACTTTAACTCATAAGAAGGTCGCTCGATTGTGTCGGCAATACGATGACTTATTCTCCTCGACAGATATATTTCTATTAAACAAATACCCTTTTCATTGCGAGTTGCGAAAAACCTTAAATGCAAAAAATGAACTAAATTAGCAAAACAAAAAAAAATAATAATAATAATAAAATACATCATTGGACATCATTTTCAGTTTCTTTTCTTTGGCCTCTGACTATTTCTAAAACATACCATTATTTCAAAATAATATATATTTAAAAAAAAGAAAAAAACAAAATATATATATTTATTTCTGTATTTACAGTGCTAATGCGAGTGTAATTTAATTTAATTTTAATCTTTACATGTATCTCTGTACTTTTGCGAAAACCTGTCATCAGTTAATTTTACAAACAACTGTATATACCATTCTTTTTCATATATTATACTGTTGGTTTTCCGAATAAACGATAAATAAATAAATAGAACCCTTCATGCAATAGAGTTTTTTTTCCATAAACAACCTACCCAATAATTGTAACCACATGCCATTAAATCATCATCTTCACATTACCCTTGTCAAGTTTTATTTGTATTTAATGTTTAAATAAAACAATTAAAAAAAAAATAGGTAAATTAATTAGTTTTATAATTATTTGTAGGTATATAAATTTAAATATAATTGTTGAATGCAGTATAGTGAGATGCAACATTGAAAAATTACCTACAATATGCACTTGTGTGACTCGCTGTAATTTTGTGTTTAGTTATATAATCAGTAGGAGATAATCACGGCTTTTGAGTACACACGTAATATATATTAATAGGTTTTAGGATGTTAGACGTGGTTCGTGTTGGCAAACTACACAAAGCGATGGGTATTAGTACTTTTACGTTTTGATCTGGGATAAATGTCATTTTTTGTGTTTAGATTGCGCGTGGTTCGACGGGACAAACGGTGGCCAGCCAACGACTTCGAATCGACGGAATTTCACGATTATTTTAACGATTTTCGTTGCAAAATTATGTGAAACGATAAGCGTGTAATATACTGGAAGTGCTGTGCATCACCGCTGGTACAATAATAATTCAAACACCCCTCGGTCACAAAGCATAGTATAATTTATATTGTAAATTAAACATTTACAACATTGTATTTAAAAATAGTAATATAATGAACACGTGTATACCTTAATTTCGATTCTTATTTTATTTTTTCCCGTCAATGATTACCTTAACGATTGGTATCCAAAGATTTTGCACAATTAAAACGCTGCCTGTGAAAAAGGCAGGGCACAAATAAAACAGTGCAGATCACTACATAATATTTTATGTTCAATTTTCTGCTGTGCATTGTATTTTTTTTATTTATTGTACATAATTAATTTGACAAAAAAATAGAAATGTAGTAGTAGAAATCACAGTTTTAAATGAATATTTAAAATGCACCGGGAGCGATTAGCACTGCTATATTGTGTGCCCTGCCTTCTTTACTAGACTATGTCTGTACTAAGGAAGGCAGTGTTGTATTGTGCTACAACTGAGAATGTCAAACCATCAATGCACCTATAGAGAAATATGAAAATGTATATTTGTAAGAAAATAAATTAAAATATATAATTCTCAATCATAATGGCTATCTAAAATAAATAAATATGATATGAATTAGTAATATTAATATTTGTGTCATCGTTGGCCAATATACCTAATAATAAATTAACGCTAAAAATACGAGCGTACTTTATTTTTATCATTCCCTCTCATCGCACTCATTTCCTTTACAAATACATACATACTTGTCAATCATCAAATAATAAACAAATTCAAATTTGCTTTTAGTTACACTGTGGGACCACTAAAAATTACATGGTTTTCATGGTAATTTAATTGTATAAATTTTTATTTTTTAATAAACTTGTGGGACATTTAAAGTAGCCTAGAATGAATGCATTATAATTTATTAATATTGTGATTTAGGTTGTTTTGCTTTTTACCGACACGATAATAGCTTTTACTACACGACCTCTAAGTATGGGTTACGCAGTAGAGATTATCCTATTTTGTATCATAGTTACGCGTGGTAAATAAAACTTAGACCTTAATCTAATAAAATCAAAGATTTTAAAAAGTACCAAATACTTATTTTATTTACCCACAATTCGAACTTTAAAAGCTATTAAAGAGGCTTTCCTTTCCTTCTAACGGATAGAAAGCCTTTTCAAGAAAGTTATACATTTTGCAATTGTTGTTCTGTATTCGACGGGCATGCCGAGATGTCAAAGTCGTAAGTTAGTAAGGATGGACGCTGGCCGTCGTCTATATTATAAAGCGTCTAAAATACGCGACGAGTTCACGAGGATTGCGCGTTGTGGTCCAAAGTGCGTATTCGTGTTATTAAACCTCACGCTGGGCCTTTTCGCCTCCTCGGATCAGAATCGCCTTACCTCAAACGCACGAATATGTCAGAGGGGCGCTTTTCGTTATTTTTCAATCATTACACGGCAGTATGCGTTATCGGCTTGAGACGTTTGAGCGATTTGGTAGCCGGTGACCAAAGTGCCCGAACATACCACTCAAGGAACAAAGAGTATTAATTGAACCTTCCGCCACATAATAAATCTAGCTTCAGAGGTGGTCCTCCAAATTATAAACGGCTTACCTCCAACGGCAATTTTGCGAGTTTCATTTAAGGCCAAACGTCGAAAGTGGTTGCAGCCTACTTTTTCTCTATTTTTATCTTTTTCTCACTTGATTTTTCTGTTTTAAAATAAAATTATATTTGTAAGGGTTGTGGTGAAAACCAGCGCTTTGCACGTTAATCGAGTAAGGGAGACATAAAATATCTAATCGTACAAAATTATAAAATTCTATCTAGTCAATAAAGGAACTTAAAATTTGGATTGAATACATTCAAATAGGTATCCAGAGCTGACTGGTGGGAACGGAGCCACCCGCGCCGGTAGCAAGACGGAAGAGTGCGTGCTGACCGGCCGTCCATCAAGGCGGTGACCGCAGACGGGCATCCCTCTCCGAAGCACAGATTCGCGAATACTCCGTCCCTCTCTGGCGAGGAATCAAATTGATTACGACTGCATTGTCTCCCCTGGCGATTAAACACGCGACGGTGTCTCGTCACGGCTGCCAGGTTTGTGCGGCTCGACCTCGAGCGCCATTTGCACGCAATGTCGCAGTAAAATTTAGCAAAAACTTTAATCGGCGGCCGTCTGCATGGTTTGACGCCATTAGAGGCCCCTGGGGCTGCATCCGTAAAAGTTTCATAACGCCAGTTGCACTATCGGCGAGCAACTAACACAAGTAGCTGTTACCTCAACAGCAAGACTGTAACGACTCTTCTTGCAACCTAGCCTATGTGACTTGTATGTGACTTGTATGTTGGTACCCTTAAAGTAATATTAAATTACTTCCCTGTTTGAGCGTTGCAAGGGTACACTTGTCGGTTTATACACCTGTGTCCTGAGTGCCGAAAAACATCATTACAAAGTGAAGCCAACATACTCCGGTTGCAGCATCTAGACTCAACTTTATCGCCATTCACTGCAGTGACGTTAGCATTTTTTTTTAGTTGTCTAAATACACCCTTACTGCATCTATGACCCGTGAATTGAGACCGCTTCTATTTCTAGGCTGAATACAACTTCTCGTAGTCCTGTGTTAACCTATTCTAAGATTCGTGACCACTACAATTCTCATATGCGGACAATTTCATTTTTCAAAATCACTCGTAGTTCACTTGTAGTGGGTAACGTACGCGGTTGGATTCCAACGAAATAAATAACCCCTTTTTTGAACCTTGTAAAGCTCTGATTTATGTACGGGAGAAGCATTTGATTTGGGCACCAGTTTCAGCCGTATTTCCACATCGCCTCTCTGACCTCTTCAACGTTCAAGTAAAAAATATATTGTTTATTTTAAAACTTTCCTGAGATTGGTGATTATCAAAGATGCGGCTCACAATCTTTTATCGCGTTCAATCAGCCATGCAAAAACGAGTGCGATAGAGAATGGCCCGTAAACCTCAACATAAATTAGATTCTGTATAGAATGACACGACCCAAGCTGCGACGCTTTTGTTAATCGTTAATATGAATACAAAACTTATAATTTATAAATTATGCTTATATTGAACTGCCCTTTCATAATCCTTAATGCTAAATCATCATATTAGAGCATATTGTACTATTAAAATATTTTCTATTGAATTTATATCATATTGACAATCAATCAAATGAAAAATTATAAAAATTGGTGAGCGCGAATGTGGTATATTTTATATTCAATAAAAAAAGTAATGAAGTAACGCCGTTTAATGCGGAATAGGTTAAATTTAAATTATTACAGTTTTTTAAATAAATATACTTCGATAAGATGGCGTCAAAATTGTGGTTCTACGCCGAGCAGAACGTAGGAAACTTTGACGTTCTCACGGCTATCCTCTGGACATGAGGCGACGGAAGGATTTGCTGTCCACAGTCCATCAACGTCACTTCGGCAAACGTCACTCGGCGAATCTCGCGTCGCGTAGTCGCGTCACATGAGCTTGTAATACGAGACTATCCTGTCATTCAACCACTCTGCCTGCACCGCGCCCCGATTCTATACCCTTCAAACTAATCCATTTCGTATCAACGCTAAATACAACATCCAGAAAGCCAGGAAATAGTTAAAATAGTTCTTTGTAGAGGAAAGAATATAAAAAAAAACAGTCTTATAAATATTATTTCAAAAAGTGAACTGTTTTAGATCGATCAATCTTTTTTCCACTTATCTTAAAACTGTCAGAATTATTATGTCTTTGTAAAAAATCTTCGTCTGAGATCCCAGTTATGATAATGTTTTTTTTTCAATTCACGTGAAACACAAATCTAAAATATTTTATATATATTCACACATAATAATAATATTATTTCAGTTCAGTTAAGTTCTAAAAAAAAGTATATTGAGTTCTAAATAACTGAGTAATTTCCGCACTATGGTAGTTATTTTACAGTGTAAATAGTTTTATGCTTAATTTTTGTCATCAGCGGCTTTTTTAAATATTATTGTTAATTTAACATAAACATAGACTTACCAGAAACTTGTTTTCCTAAATAAATAATTTAATGTAAATATTTAAATATATATTTTAGAGAAAAATATCAATAAATGAAAAAAAACAATAATATAGAACACTATAATTATGAAAAAATTGTACAATTTTTGTTTCGTAATGTATTTTATGTAGGTAGCCCGTGAAGCGTGTAGAGATATCGTCTACATAAAAAATAGGAGAAAATTACACAAATGGTTATATATACGAGATAGCGTAGGTAATACCAGCTAATTGGCCCTGCGATTTCAAACACGATTTGTTTTGACGTAATATCAAAATTTACTATGGTTTCCATGAAAAAATAATACTTTACGTGATAATAATAAATTGTTTTTGTCATAAGTTCATCCGCTTGAGAGGCCACACCGCACCGGGTCATTGAACTGCCTTGGCCGGACCCGAGCGAGCAAACAAAAGGGAATTTATACAAGCGCTTTGATAAAATAAAACATTTGGGCATGAAATATTTTCGCATTTTTTTATACAATTTCTTACTCGTAATATGGAACATAAACACTCCCTTAAGTCCTGGGGAATGGTCTTGCGACATCCTGTATATCCCTATAAATACTTATTTTGTAAATAAAAAAATATATTACAAGGCCGGTACGAAATCGCAGCATCATGGATAATACAGTCGTATGTCGCGGGCCTTTGCTTTGAGCTCAATTGACTTGCCTGTCAAAGTCGCTGTGCAGGAAATCAGAACACGCTCAATAGGACAATTTTATGAATGCTATAATACCCAGAGGCCATATAATAAGGTCAGAGATTGGAATGACTTCAGAGCAATCTAATTAATAGCTCATGTCTAGTTTTAACGTTGCAAAGATTGATATTATAAATAAAGTGTAAGATTAGTAGAGAATAGTATAGTACAAACTAGGAGTCTTACACCCGGGGTTTCTCTTTAGGTGGTGGGTGCAAGATGGTCTGCAAGTGCAGCAGCTCATCACCAAAAATACCTGTATACACAGTGTCCTATGACCTTTTACGATAAAAAACAGCTTTGGTCGTGCGTTTTCCACGAATATTTGTGAAGTAAGTATATCAAAGGTCCTCATGGTTTCAGAGAAATTAATTGGTAAAATTTACGTAATTATAATGAAAATACGATGTCATGCATGGCTGCGAAGATGAGTGCATTTTTTTTTCATTTAGTTATTTGTTTTTTTTTTAAGTCTGCGGTGATAGTGCGGTAAGAGAAGGGAAAAATCATTTAAATTTTATTAAGGCCTCTATACTTTTGTAAATTGGTATTTTAAGGCAACTTTTAAGGATGTTAATCATAGCATTACAATACCTATAACTCTATCTGCCGTCTGGTATCAATCATATCTTCATATTATACCCACTCACAAAGCATTAAAACTTTAAACTTCACAAAACATCCACAAGTAAAGTATCGCATATTACGACAACTTTAATTATAAAAATATTTATTTATATAATATATTAGGTAATTTTATTTAGACAAATTAGTAATAATAATGTCATTTAATACAATTTTAATATTTATTTTAAAAAAAATACTTTGGCTGGGATACTTTGTGCAAAAAGTTTCTTTAAAAAGTTAAAAGTTTCATAAACATCTAATCATGCCATCATGGAACTACTTTATCGACATTACCTGGTGTGCTGAGTCCACGTTGACACCAAATATTTATGGTGCCTTTACGTATAACATTATGTCCTAATTTTAGAAAGAATAAATTAACAGTAAAAACATTTTTAAAACAAGTTTTTATTTTAGTGCTTGAATGAGTATACAAAATTTCGTGTCTGTGCTGTTGACCGTTGAGGAGTTCCTTCGTCTAAAGCCAGTCCTGGTTGTAGAATCAGGTCATGCCTACCATAAAAATGCATTGTCTTCGGAACTGAACTTCAAACTTCAACTCCGCGGGATGAGAAGAAGTAGTTCTAATTCAGCTTGAACTGAAATGACATATAAACGTCGCAAGCTAAATAGAAGCTTGTAAAAAGAGGAAATGTTATTGATATATTTGAAAATTGTATATTGTAATAAATTGTATAATAAATAAATACACGGTTAGAAGTAACCACTTTTTTTTTAAATTCAATGGCTGTCGTCAATACAGTAAATTTGAACATAAAAACATTTAAAGGTCTGACATTTTTAAATGTGAGCATATCAAAGCAGATGGATGACAGAGCGCGGTGCCGTCGGACGCTGAGCTAATCCCGTGACGGGCGGTAATCTGCGAAAGCTCCTTTGCGTCTGCATCGGACGCGGGAGGAACATTCGGCTGTCGGCTCTGATCTGCGAGCGGACAGTCCGCGAGGGGAAATCTTCGAAACTTCTCTGTCCAGCCTACCCACAAAATATTATTTTCCATGCATAAGTGCAGGTGTCATGAACAAAACCGCGAATTCGTTAAAAGTGTCAAATTAACAGCCAGCTACGATATGTTAAATCAAAATTGCTAAAGAGTCAACAAAGAAAGTATGAATTAATAAAATACGTTCTACTCTTTATAAAGCTCAAATATGAATAACTAACGACACGTGTTTCCATTTACTAAATACACTAAATGAGGATATTTAAATGGTCAATATTGATCTAATAAAAAAATCCATTTAAAAAGTTTTTGGCACAATTTTAGATAAAACACGTGACAAATATCTTAGTTTTTTTTTATCCTGAGATGGCGAAATAGAACTTATCAACTATGAATGTATTTTTATCGGAATTCAGTGTTACTTCCATAGACTAAATGTCGAATACCGTCTGTGTGTGCGCGCATATCAAAAATTAAATTTGGCGGATGCGAATCTCAGTTGACGCAAAATCATCCCACAATATCGAATGTCTTCCTGCGGGCGCAAAAGCCGATCGGCAGCTTAGGTCGAGATTCATTTTTCTTTTTTTTTTTTATTCGCAACCTGAATACGTAGCCCGAATTATCTCCGTTAATGCGCGGCCGGTTCCGAAATATTAAGATTAAGTTTTGTGGTCCATTACGCTTCGCCCGTATTCAAAACACCACGGCATGTGCGCTAAGCTTTCGCTAAAAAATTTCGTTGGCGGTGGTCAAGTTCGAATAATTTCTTTTTTTTTTTAACTAATATTATTAATGTTTAATTCCTTATTAAATAAGTAATGCGTATATAAGGGGTTGACATTTAAGTTGAATTATTTATGTGTATGTAAGTGTGCGTTTGCGTGTGTGTGCCTACAGCCTACGTAAAATTCATTTTTCAAGACTCAATAATATATATTTTTACTGTCGTTTTTAATTTAAAAATATAGTCTTTGAGTAATCTATAGATACTTGACACCCTCAAGTGTCGAAGATGATCACTTAACTCGTATTAAGGATAAAGTTCACCACACCATTCTGAAGGGAACGAGAATAGAACAGGCGAGTTACGACGTTACTTTCTAAACGTTACTCTTAAAGATACGATGTGTGACCATTTTCGAAACGTCAATTTTTTTTTAATATATTTGTATATTGTTCCGTGAAAATAAATTCAAGAAAAATTTTCATGTTTATTAATGAGAATAAATAACAGAAAATGATCGTAGCGAGAATCGAAAAAATAATTATTTATAATACCAGGCTTCTCGATCACAGCGCCGAGCTCCAATCAAAGAGGTGTCGACAGCACCTCTTTGTGGCAAATTTGGCGCCAAACTCGCTCCACGTGTGCCCAATCCGAGTTTTCAGTTATCCGGAACTACAGATATCAACAACAAACAATGACCTAATGATTTATACTGTTTATGGCGTATATAACAAGCCGATATCAAAAGTATATAATATTAATTAAACATTTCAGTGCGCAATGTCGCTCTGATTATCTACCGTGACATATTAGGAATGCAAAATGTCAACTTAATGCTTAAATTAAATGACATTCCACCAGTCCATTTGACCATTCTGGTATGTATTTAATAACCACAATTAAGCGATAAACTCAACGAAAAATTAAACTAGCGTACACGGGCAAACGTGACATATGCACTCAATGAATTGGTCGAGAATTGGTACCTATGGCGTGGAAGCCTGGAGGCCGTTACAGTGCGAAAACGTCTGACGCCTCGTCATCGGGTTGTTATTGAAATCTGACTGCCCCGAGTGGGGAGTCGATTTTTTCCAGAAATTTTCGTGGACAATTCGCACTCTGACCGCACCAATCATTTATGCGCAATTTATTTGACCGCGTCGAAAACATCGCGACCGCAGACATCCACTTGGGCGTGGAGTTTATGGTTTGCGTGCAAAATTCCATGACAGGCCTTCGCGGGTGCACCCGCGAGCTGGTTGCACGGATGGTTTTAGGCAACTAGTATTTCCCTAATACAAATAATGTTCATATATATTTTTTTTTAGAAAATGAATGAACCTATTTTCCAGTAAAACATTTGGATCGTAGTAACTGCTTCACCCGGGAAGCAACTGAATCTTTGGCTTCGTTGTAGACACCGTGTTTTTTTATCAACATCGCGGAACGACCTTAATTTCATTTTTTATTTGTACTTCTCTCGTATAAAAAGGGGAATTTACGTACTATTCTCCTCCGTTTGCCCCTCGTGCTCAACCACGACCGATCAATGACCCGGGTGGGCGGTGCGACGCAGCCTGAAGAGCGGACCAACTTATTATTGCGTAAAGGTTACATTGTTTTTTCCCGAAAACCATGATGAATACTGATATCAGATCAAAACAAATCATGTTCGAAATCGCAGGGCCAATAAACTAGATTTTTATCGAGAATAGTCTTGGAACAACCTGTATAATAAAGACATAAGACAAAGATATAATAAAGTAAACAAAAAATAATAAGTTATATAATATGTTAGATAAATTATATTCATATCTTAAACAGGTTTCCCCGTGTACCTTATATGTAATATGCACTAGTTATATTTACACGTAATCAGTACAACAATATTAAGTATTCGTATTTTCATCAGTCATCACCACCCACTCATATACTTCAACATAATTCAAATGCTTAGTCTTTGTTCTCTTCAAGTACTAGTACTTTAATTTCAAGTACCAGCTACGTTAACTTGTTAAAATGTAGATACGACACTGGAGATGCTTGTAGTCAGCCTTATTGACTGATGTATTTTTTATGTAACTATCATTATAAATAGCTGTAAGCTTTTCTATGAATTCAATAAATAAAATCATTTCAATTTAATTTCTTGTTTATTACTTTAGATTATTTTCTTAACTAGCAAGTATTAACGATCAAATAATGTGAGTAATTTGGGTATAATGAGAAGTTGGGTATAATCTACCAACAGAAGTCTACCACGTCGCTAAAGAATGCTATATGTAATTCGGTATCACTTTGTCTGTAGAGATGATTCATGGATTCCTCTCCCAAAAGACAAAAACCAATCTGGAATACCTGTAGTTGAATACCTCCATCGAAAGGGCGTACGGTTTCACGATATAATTTATCCAAATTATTTATCGGACACTGTCAAACATCTTTACGACGCGACGCTCGACCGTGGTCCTGTGGCGGAGCAAAAAAACACTCAAAGCAGCATCAGCTCAGATCAATCGAGGCCAAGTTATGAGCGATAAAGACGACGCTGAAGAGGAAAAGGCATCTTGGACCTCAAGCGGCCAAAGCATGCGACCATCTGTCACATAAAATAGCAACCAGCGCCGCGCGCTCCCCGGACGCGTCACGTGACGGCCCGCTCGGACTCGACTCGAATCCGGGGAATATCTTGAGCAAAGAGTCGTCAGAGATCGCGGTGGTCACAGATGACGCGGGCTTATCGTCATCGTCACGTATCATTTTGAATCTTTGCTTAACAACCCCGTGATCAACTGTGCGTCCAATGCACTTTAGACTGGAATACAGCAAGCGTCAAATATTTGGCAGTTGAATACTAACACCAATTCGAATGTTCATTTACACTACCACTGTAACAAAATCCCTTTCGGCACACCGAAGTAGGAGGTAGATTTTACCGGATCAAATTAGGGGAAAGGCAAACTCCAATTGTACGAACTTGCATCAAACATCGAGCGAGCTACACCTCAACCTGCACACAGTTTGCACATCTCAACCTGTCACCGCGTATACTGAATCCCTCTTTATACTGTGCCATAAGGGCTGCCCAAATCAAAAATTATTTTAACAAAAGTTGTAGGAAAATTATAGGCCTATAATTTACATTTTAAACGGATTTAATCCTGTGCTTATTAAGGAAGGTAAGATTTTTTGAACTTTGAAAAACCACATTTTCTCACCCATAAGACCTACGGTTGGTGCTATCAAAACAGTTTATTTAGATAAGTTTATAGACCCTTAAAATAAAAACCCCCTTCCCCGCTCCCATTCCCGCAACCCTGGTCTGATTTTACCCATTAACGAACTTGACCGTGATTTTGCGCTTTTAAATTTTATGTATCAATTTGAAAGTCGTTGTTATTTGCGCACTGTAAGGTGTTACCTGCTAAATACCTAACTCATTATAAATATTACTCGATCACTTACATAGCAAATCTTTCAAGGTATCCATAGGGCACCAGTTGACCACCTGACAAAAAAGTAGAGGCTTGTTAGTGGTACCTAGGTATAAAACTCTCTTGGTTTTCTTATACCTACTCTTTTTAACGAGTATATGAATAAAAATCTTTTCAATGTACCTAAATATAAGGTTAAAGAGAAGATAGAGATAAATATAATAGAAAAAAATCTGAAAAATGTATATAAAAAAGTGTATAATACCTGCTCCCTCTCTATCTGCTTGAGATGGAAAGAGAGTAGGTTAGTGAAGTAAGTATAGGCTATAGATCTACGAAAACACACATATATATATATATATATAAATATAAAAATATATTGTTTGTCTATTTTAATTTTTTTCTTTAACTTTGCTTTTGATAAGTTTTTACTTTTTATTTTTGGTTGTTATCTATTTATTGCTTTTGCATTTTATTATATTGTTTTTTGTTTTTCCTTTTTCTTATTGATGTAACCCTTTTGAAACTTTTATACTGTAATATAGAATGTTTTTTTTACCCACAGAAAAGGCACCGTCTTTGTGGGGAAATGTAAAGGTGTTTTGTAAAAAAAATAATAATACGGTTAAAAAAAAAAGTGATTGATGTAAAATTACGGCAGTAATCGTGTCCACAAGAAAGGGATATAGACAGATAGATATAAACTTATATATTAATTTAAAACTGAGGGTGGTTTTGGGTGTTAGGGGATGTGAAAAGTGAAGACATGTCAGAATTTTCTGAAAGTCATGACATGGTACCACCATTGCAATAGGTAGCTTTCCTAATGAAATCTACCTAAAAGTGTGAGCGAGAAACAATAATAGTATCTTCGCATGCTGCTGTTGCTACCATTTATGTTTGTATTATTTGCTATCACTTTCAATTTTGAATATGGTGTTAAAAATAAGGTTTTTCTGCGGGTCGTAGCGATTATCAAATTGGTGCAAAACGGAGTAACTTTACTAACTCTATGGTCATACTGCCATCTTTAGTACAGAGGAAAGTGGAAACACACGTTATCAGTATTAGTCGTTATTGCTATATTAATATTGTCAAAATTGATTATAAAACTGAATAAAATTAATAGTTTATGTTTCAGCTGGGCATTCTAATAGAGGTAATGCTACGTTAGCACAGTTTTTACCTAAAATCTAAATAATAGGGAAAAAATAGATTATAGATTAAATATAGCACGATTCGAACGGGATTGCGAAATGGCACATATTACGGACGGCTACTCTGATGATGTTCGATCCAAGTCTAGTCATGCGATCAGCATGCGATGTTTTAAGTAGTATAATGTGAGCGTTCGCACCAATCTGTATGCGTGAATCTTGGTCGCTTGGCAGCTGAGCAGCATCAGGTCGAGACGACACAGCTCTGCGAGACCGCTGTTAGTGACCGTAGTGACTGCCTACTTGCGCGCTGTGCGAAATTATTTCGATATCGAATCGACAGGGCTATTCAGCGTAACTCCTCAGTAATCATTGTTTTTACCTTCGAAAAGTATAATTCTCTACAATCCGATGAATAATTATTGAATGCATGCAACTAATAGTATTATGATATTTTGAGATTTTGAAAATAACAAAAAAAAGTCTGTTAAATATTTTTTGTAATTTATAGTAATTCAGAGTGATCCAAGCATAAGTACATGACAGAAAAAAATATTTCAATTTACTCTCAGTATTTTCTACGTTTTGCATTGTGGGCAAACTTAGTATGTTTATTTGTTAGTAAATTTATCAGTTATTTATATTTGTGACGAGGTAAAATTCGGCATGCATGGCATAATGAAAATAAACGTCAAACAATAGTTACGCTTTGTTTTATAATACAATAAATTAATTAAAAGAGTATAATAATTTGAAACCAGAAGTGCTCGTGGTGTTAAAAATATAGGTACATATATAAAATAATATTTGTAAATTTACAAGTATGTTATACTAAACATTTTATTTAAAGCCTACCTTAGGATGAGCAGTGCCGAATGGGATAGAGCCCTGCGCAAATCATTCTTTTATATTTTAATCAAATATATATATTATTAAATAAAAGTAAGCGAAACAGTATTTGTTAATATTTAGGTAATATATATACAGCATTTTATTTTATTTATTTATTTATTTATTTGGCAATAATAATAATACACAGACCTTGTAATAATAAAGAAGCACAAAAATACAGAAGCACTTACAGATCTAATAGGAAGTGATGAGGTCTGTACTGAGGTATCCAGTTTTCAAAGCGGCCAAAAAGAAATGTTCAAAGTCAACCGTCAAGATTGGATCACTATTGTAACACAAAATGAAAATATTGTTGTTGCGACCAAATTAAAGCTGATATTTCAAGGTCTGTAGTTTGAGTTCTGGATCTGGATCAGTAAGTTGACAACCCCTGTCCTGGCGGCTGCACTGCCATCGACGGCAGGTATTGAACCTGCGTTAGGTGGATCAGAGGAACCGGTTGCAGCGCGGGCATCTCTCCACTGCGCCGGTGTGGGTGTGACCGCGCGCAGATTACTTTATGCACGTATTTTGATTAACGTTTTAATACGATCGCGTTCGACACAGGCGCAGATGGGGAAACGTACGCGCACAGATTGGCCCCGAGTCCAGTCATCGAATTACAGCAATTATTAAAAAAATAATGATATTTATCTTTAGGAAATTAAACAGATAAATAAATCTTATACAGGGAGTAGCAATAATAACTAGAAAACAATGGTTACCAACTTAAATGTAAAAAATAAAGTTATTTAAATATTTCCACCGAGTGAATATATTAAGAATAGCAAGAGGGAAGGGAGAGAAAAGGGTAAGTTCTGGTTGAGATGTGGGTTTTATTAAGTTTTTTAAGTTAACATTAAACATATCAATTACAGGTTATTTTCTGCATAAGGTTAAACAAATTCTATAAACAAGTTCATTTGGTCCACACGCGAAGGTACTTTAAGACTCATTTGCTTAAGTAAAGAACTACGGTTAACTGCGGCTGACACTATTTTGAATTCTTAATCAGCCGTTCTTACCGTTCTTTCTTCTAAGGATTCTACTTTATGGATATACTAAAAAAGATACTATTATAGATATATATATATTAAAGATATACAGTGGTTATTTGGTAAAGGCATAAACGAATCTGAAAAAATGATTGGTAATGTCCTAATACGAAAATTTTTTAGAGTAAGCAAATAGAGTCTGCATTTAATTTTTTTTTTATTCTATTTATTTTATACTATATCATATCCAAAATGGGAACTAAATATATATTTCAAAATATGTACATATTTTAATATTTTATAAGCATATTAGATACGTTATATTATTTTATCTATAATTATTGTTGTAAATAGAACACTTTTTAGGTTCCTCCTCACACACACATCACACATCCATACACATATAGCTTCATCTCTTGCTCTCGCACAATATTTATAAAGCCTCTATAATTATTTGTATAAATCCGAGTATCCACAGTCCAAAATGTTGTCTTTTTAGTTTATGAATTGTCAGCTCAGCTGATGTAATAGGTTATAGAAACATAGATATATTTCTATATATATCAGCTTAGAACATGCTATAAAGATAATTTAAAATTAAATGTATTGTTTTTTAAAAAAATATTAAATAATTGAAATTAATTTAAATATGGATTTACATAGATTTTTATTTCAGGTTTTGTTCTATTTCAGGTTTTGCCTATTTTAAAATACTATTATAAATAATAAACAACATAAATTAAAATAAAAAATATGTAAAAAGAAATCAATGAGTAAAAAAGTGTATTTACGATATAATAGTACATATTTTAAATATAGTTTAAGTTTAAGTCCTTGATATATTGGTTTAGGTTTAAGTTAATCTAATATTTGTTTATATTATTGTAATGTTTGTAATATATCTTGTGCTTTGTTTGACTGTCTATGACTAAAATAAATATTTATATTATGGGTTTATGCTTATTTTAAGCTGCAATTTTATCATTCAATTCAACCTTGCTAGAGATGATATAATTTTGAGCAGGCATCACTAACACTTATATAAAATGATCATTCCCTTTATACGCAAGTATTGTTGTACTGAGTATGCGTTTAGTTTCCGTGGCGACTCGTTGCTGCCCAACTCGATGGACAATAATGACTACATTTTATTATATATAGTCAGTTATAGTAGTTTACAATTTCAGATTCATACATTTTATCATGATAATTTAGGTAATCTTCCTTCATTATGCGGCTCAAATGCCTCGAAGACGCGAGGTATTCCGACGGGCGACGCACCCGAGCGCCCTGAGCCGCCCTCCGCCGCTATCCGCCGCCCGCCCTATCGGCGCGCCCATCTCTCTCCGGCGCAAGACAATATCCTCATCTGGGCGCATTGTGTTCGCATATTTTTATCCGCTGCCCGTGTCCGCGGTGTCCAGCTCCTTTTTGCTCTCTCTCATGCACAGGGCCGATTCGCAGTCCAGTTTCCGCGCTCCTCGCGCTATTCTGACATTTTCAACAAGCGTATGACGGAAAGAGAGAGAAAGATATACTTTATTTCTAGTATAAATATAAGGTATTCATGCTGATATGCCCGTCCTTTGGCCGTCTGTTGCATTTATTCAACTCGAAAAGTACAAATACGAAAGAGTTTAATTTCTGTGTGTAGATTTATACTCTTGAAACCTCACCATAGCAGTTAAGATCACATCGGAGGCTGATTGAATAATATAGATATATAACATTAAATACAACAATATTTCGTGCTAATTAATGAAACCTTGACAAATCGATATATAGCATCCAAAAATATGAAAGCACGGCTGTTGGAATGTCAATACATTCATAAGCCGGTAATAATAATTTGTTACCGGCCAGTTAAAATTAATACAAACATATTTCCGCGCAGATTGATATCTTAGTCTGTTCGCCCAATAGGATTAAAAATCTGCTTTCTATTACACCTTTATAAGATCAGCGTGAATTGTTTATTTGTTGTTTGTCTGGAGGCATTATTTTAATTTTTAACCTGGTATTTTTCATGATTAGTTTCAGTTATTTTTTGATTTTTTATTTTTATCGTTTTTTGTTTTTGGTGTTGTTTTTTTCTTTTAGTAGTTTAATTTTTTACTTTAATTGTAATATAATGGGGAAACCTATTCAATAAATAAATAAATAAAAAAATGTTTATTGCCATATTATAATTATTTTCTTATTACGTACTAACTTTTACGTACCTGCTTGGATAACTTAAAGATGCAAGAAATTTACCTTAGAACATATTAACGTCTATTTGAGTAACCATCAACCTTTATTGTTCATATTAAATTGTAAAATATTTCCTCTGTGCTTTATAATTAATAAATAGAATTTTGAATTAACTTTGAACATATTTTTACATGTAGTTAGGTGAACAAGGTACCTACTTCCTCGACATTAACACGGAATAAATTACAGTTACCGCAGAAGTTTTTTTTTTCTGACCTGGTCACGCGACAAATAAACTTCCGCGGCGTTCTCTGCTAAGGACAATACAATGAATAACGCACCATACATTTTTACAAATGATTTGATCAGAAAATTATATTTAAATAAATAAATAATATTGTTGAGAGTTTTCATCCGGCCCTGGCGCGTCGCGAGGCGACGCGCTGCGCGTACGTCGGGTGCTCTACCAGCGCGTCCGATCCACCGCGCGATTGCGTCCGCGCGTGACCCGGCCTTCTCTATTTGGGGCGCACAATGAGACAGCTGCTGCGGCACTCGACGCACGGCGCATTATTCTCCACGTCCAAAATTCGCATTTCCACATGCATCGGTCGGATCATCTACGAGGCCTGTAACCGAAGTCAAACCGAAAGATCTCTAATCTATAAAATAACCAGGTAACTTAGTAACATTTCTAATTTCTTGAGTAATTCAGTAATGATATTCAACATAAAAAATATGATGAAAAGGTAAATATATAGCAACAAATGTATTAAATGATATGTAAAAGAATATATTATAAGAATAAAATGAAATACAATATATTATATGAGTATTTACTACATGATTAAATATAGTATGTACAAAATTACATCCATTACTTTTTTATTTCCTAACCTAATATATAACCTAATATATAATCAAAAGTTACGTTGTTCTCAATGTATTCAAATCGTTTTGTTTATATTAGAATCTTTTATATCAAAATATCGAAATTATAAAAAAAAACAATAAATTTGAAGTTCAATGTTTCTTATCTTTATAATGTTTGTGTGTTACAGGTTTTTTCCTCCGCGCCCTGCCCTTGATGAAGAAGTAGGTTTCTCGGTTTATTGAAAAGTCGCGTTAAATTTGAGGAATTACTGTTTATTATTTTAGAACGGATTAGTTTGAGGATATTTGGACGTCCGAGGTTGGGGAAGCGGTGAGAGCAGCCATTGTGTCGGGAGTTGGTATTGTTCGCCGTCGCATCGTTTGGGATTCTTTATTCTCTTTATTAACATATTCAGTAGCCAGTTGAGGTCCATTCTGTTGCCTTTTCTCGCGTCTTATTTATTTAGCGGACCTGCGGTGTTTGGTGCTGGAGGAGATGACTATTGGAAGCCCTTCAGGCCAAAAAGAGTAATTTGCCTATTGCATTAGAATGTAAAGAAAAACGCCTAAGGTCGCCAGGATCGCGAAAGGTGTTCAACAAGCGGCATTGCTGAATCCCATAGAGCTCTGGCGTTGATAAAGAAATAATACTTAGTTAAGTGTTCAATCATCAAAATGATAAGAATCAAAAGATGCGCCAATAAAATCTACATAATGTCATATTCATCGGAAAACACTGGAGGTAAAAGAGGGATAAAAAGATAAAGAGATATTTAAATAAATGAAGATGCCCAGCGCATTCTCTTATTCTTGCGTGGAACTCATCCATAGAGCTTTCTCTGCTAGCTGCGTATAATGCCATCCAATTCTAGATAACTACTCCTAACACAGAAATCAGGAATTCTTCTTTCCTCTTTCGCATTATACTAGTCGTACTTTAAACTTTGTTTCGACTCTTGGGTATTGAGTTAATTTTCTAACTATCTACCATTGGATTATTCACTTTTATCAACCATTAATATGGCTAACAATATCATACATGTAAATATTTATTTATGTGAATTCTTAATATTACTATATGTCTCGTAAGTAAAAAAAAACAATTTAGCATCAAAAAATGTATGAAACGGCCACACAAAATTTATTATCGTTTTTAATTTAACAAAATGTGTCATTTGTTATAAAAGTTAGATAGACAAAATGTGTGTTTTTTTTGTTTTATCTTTAATACTGTCTGTTTCATAAAGCCATATGTTGATTGAATTTTGAGATACTGCTGTTTTGAGTATAAGTATTGCGTTTTTTATTTACATACATACTATAGCAAGATACCTTATAATATATAAGTCTAAAAGGGGTAGGTATGCTCACTTGATTATCAAAATATATGGAGCTAAGCTGAAAGGGAATTTCATACGCAACCGCTCTTCTAATCAGACAGTATACGAGCCATCGAAGATTGATTTTTCAGAGTTTTTTGAGCCTGTGAATGAGAGAGTTATCCCGTTGTTTTTAAACATATACACGCACATCGACACACCCTTACGCACCCTCAACCTCGTGCACACTTTATTAGACATTATCATACATGAACCTCGTTTAAAACTTACAATTCGTTTTATTATATTTTTTTACAATAAATTTTCCGCTCCTTACTTTTAATCGGCCTTATGCATCATATATATTGTAACGTTGTTTGTAAGTCCTATGAATAAATAAATATTTGGCTTCCAGTTGCTTCCAAAGGCGGGTAGCGTGGCGGTGACTGAATTTGTAAGAATGGGAAAGTGCTGGGCAAAGGGTTGCAAAGAAGACCACCATTCCGGGATCGAAGTGAGGGTCAGTGTTCGTGATGAAAAAATAAAACTCATTCAAAAAGATAAAGTTGATTTTTAGGTCAATAATTTGATAAAGTAGTGAATGAGATCGCGTGCGTTTTCGTTTGTTTCATCGAGTCCAGTGGTATAAAGTGCGCTCTCAAGTTTCTACACGTTATTTGGATAAATTACTGATTAATTGTTTGACTGGGCTAGATGTAGGTATTAAGTCGAGGCAAATTTCGATCAAAATCGTTTGGTCTCACTACCTAAATCCCCCCCCCCCCCGCCAACCTGTCACTTATCATATGACATCAGCAGTAATTTAGCGAATATACGGCGCCGATATTAAAATGTACCGCCGATGCCTCCGGTCGAGTGTGAACCTCGTAACGCGTTCGATGAAGGTTTGTTTAAATATTACCCGAATGTAGCTTTAATGATGCCCCGTCCCCAGATATGCTGCTGCCGCTGTGGGGATGGGTCGCAGGCGTATTGCGTATTTATATTTTTTACAAAGTTATGCTGATTACGAATCGGCGACATTTTACAATAAGGCGCCCGAACTGATCCGACAATCAACCTGGCTCAACTGATTGTAAAACGTAATTGTAGTGCTGTAGTAAACCGTTTGTCCATACGGCGGCAACAAGTGTCAACTGAGTCTTCTAGCGATATTTAACATAAGAAAGAGTTTATAATCTGATCGAGTGAAATATATGCAGTAAAACAGTACATTGAAAGATAGAATTAATACTGAAATGATGATGATGATACCTATTATAAATTCACGATAAAGCTGAATTTACGGCGTTTTACAATCGGCCTAGACTTAGCCAGGCGCGCTGTAAAACACGTTACGACATTTCGCGACATTGATTCGCCTTATTGCAAAATGTCGGCGCTTTGTAAAAATCACAATTATATATACAATATATGCATACAGAGGATTTAGTAAAATATTTATATAAAATCAATATTTGCTTTAATGAGAAAAAATGGTATTTGGTCGTAATAAGAGACTTATAGAAGAAATGTTACAGTACTATTAACAATTTAAATAAATTAACAATACTAATATCAATGTTTAAAATAATAATATATAAGAACTTTGTATTATTTCCTAGTTTTTTTGGTTGTAGAATTATTTTTAAGTTGTTTTTTTAGTGATTTTTTTTTCTTGAGATCTAAAACATACCCTATATGTTTAGTTTTCGCACCGAATTGTGAATCCTAATTACAATATAATTCAAACAAACAAACATTAGGCTAAAATAAAAAATACCTATTCAAGGCGTTGAACCTGGATCCTCAAATTGGTTAAGTTTAGAAAATTAATCACACCGTAATAGCGTATTTATGATACTTATTAGTTACTTTATACTTATTCGACTCTTTATAAAAAAAACAAAACTGACCCCAATTACTTGAACAATATAGCACGTTACCAAAAAGTAGCTGCAAAATATGATTTTAATGTAACGTAATAATATGTCGATGCCTTTTTACGTATACAGGATGTCCCAAGATCATTCCCGTAAATTTAAGGGGGTGTATATGTTCCCTGTTACGAGTAAGAAATTATATTAAAAAATACAAAAATATTTGATACCCAAATTTTTTATTTTTAAACTAAATTTGTGTAAAGCAATCATAATATTACGGCAGCGTTCGCCAGGCAGATTAGCGGCATACTAAACCCGCTGAAAACACGTCGGGCGCCACATCGTGAATGCAACTCAAGGTCGAGCGGACGTAAACTCGTTTTACACAAATATATTAGGTTTTAAATAGATTTTTTTTTTCTCGAATACCATAATGAATTTTGATATAGTTTCTTAACAAATAACACAAGGAATCGTAGGACCTATTCGCTGGTTTTTTTTTTTATTGGGATTGACCTTGGGACATCCTGTATATTTCTAGAACAGTGATTAAACGAAGGATCTTAAATACACATTTTAAATTTAATACTTTCCATTTTACAGGCTATTAGGCGAGCTTACACATCGCGCAAATTATTAATTTGAATTATTTATTATTGAGCGGCCGCCGGGCGAATTTAAATATTTAAATAATAATTCTCGGATGGCGAGTCGCGGTCGCCTCCGCGCCGGTCTGATATCGGCCGTTTATATCCTCATTTATTGCCTATAAGATTCGCATTTTATATGGAAAAAAGTTCAACTCCTTTTGCGAAAGCTCATTATTGCTTATAAAATGCCGAGGCGCGGATCATCCTTCGAATGTCCTTAGGACGGTTTAACATAATATAAAAAGATCTATTTATGTTGGGACCTATAGTTATTTAAAACGCACCGGGATTCGTCGCACTGCGCCATACGATATTTATTTATTATTAAAAAAATAGCATTTGAACGTAATCTTAATCAGAAAAAAAAATGCAATGAAATTTTTTACACATACGAAACCCCTACATAATGAGTAAAAAATATTGGAAAATGTTTTCGAATTGAGATAAAAATAAACTGGAAATGTTTATTCGAAAATGTTTTAATGTTCGAGAACGCTGTTTAGTGCAGACGTCCCAAACCAAAGCTGACCTTGACCGAGTTACGCACCTGGTCGCGGAGCGGAATGGACCCGGTGCGCGATGTAGCTACTTCGAAAAAATAACTATTCTCGACAACCTGAAATGAAAACTAGCTTTGGTCAGAGAGGGCGCTCCTATCTAGGCCCTAAAGCATATCATTCAATGCGATTGATTGTCAACAAAACGGTATTAGGGAAATGGTTTAGTAATTGGCTAAAGCAAATGGACGAAATTTTGACATCCATGATAACCACCACGATACACGAGATAATAAATGTATATGGAATGATGGAAAGCAATATGGCACTTTTTTTAAAATTTGGTTATAAAAAAAAGAAATTCACTAGTCCACTAGCAAATTTCAGTACCTATACCACGTACTTGCTTTTATTGCTTTTTTTGTTGTTTCTCTTATTTATTTTTAGACTTAATTATTTTTAAACCTAACTTACCATAACGTATTTTGTAACATCTAAGTATTTGACACATCTCAAAGTTGTTTCAAGACCGCCGTTAGAACAGTCAAACAGCTTTATTTAATTATATTTTTAATCGTAATTTATTATTTTTAAATTATTAATTTATTTTGTTTTATCAAAAAAAAGTATGTATGCACTTACGTAGTTGAAGAGATATAATTTTTAATTAGGCAATATGTGGTTTAAAGAAATAAATATAGTTTATATTAAATATAAAAATGGGGAGAGTAAAAATAATAAAAAATACAATATTTGTGTTTAGTTTTATATTTTATGCTATACTTAATATTGTTTGTTGTATAATTGTTAAGGTAATCTATTTATTATTTTTAAAGAGTTATACTGTATTTTATTCAGGTAATTATGTAAATTCCATAACCCACTCCCACTTTCTAATCCCAACCTCCTTCCTGGATGATTTTTTTCAATTTTAATAAGTTTGGCGGAAACTCTCATTGGCTTTATGTTTTGATTGTACTTTTTTTTGTAACAGCTGTTGTTTCCTGAAATAAATAAATTATATACGAGTGGGTAAAATGAACAAAGAACAGCAGGTACCTACAGTTTAAAATATTTATATTAATTTTAATTATTTTTAAGTTTACATTCTTCTCGAATTAACTCCGCTAAACTTTACTCGGCGTTAGTTTTTTTTTTAATGTAGATTAAATTCTATGAAACTAAACATCACACATGACATATCACCATATAATATTGCCATAACTAATAATAATAATGCATGTGGTCTCTTTCGCGTTTATCTGCGGTTGGAAGAGGACAGATCAGCGAAGATTGCGGCGCGCCGGCGCATCAGCCAGCAACTACACCGCGTGACGAGTGACAGCTGCGAGGAGCGAGGAGTGAGAGGCGGCTGTCATCTAATCGCGACGCTGACGTCTTCCTGTCATCGCTGTCACTGATATCTCCGGTGACGGACAGATGACGGACAGGCGAGTGACGGGATCGACTATTTTAACGCAGCGAACGATATTCGGCCCGCGATGCGACGACCTCGTTTTGATTTTACTCGTTAATTTGTACTACGTTCGTATGAAGTTTATTAATACTTCGTATGAACGACGCGTTGCGTTAGAAGTAAAACATCCGTATACTGGCATCTAAATCCAACGTATTAGTATTTCTGTCTTTACAGGAGGTTGATTATACAGGCTTTCCCAAGACTTAAGGGGGTTTTTGTGTAACCTATTAGAATTATGAAATTATTCTATACAGGATCAACAATCAAACATTAACGAGAAAAAAAAAATAATAAAAAATCTTTCCAAATTACGAGACAAACAAGTTCAAGATTAAATAGAAATCGTTTTAATTATTGAGTACGCGGTTGAACGCGTGGTGCGAGGTCGGGAGTGCTCGCCCGACCATTCGGCTGGCAAGTACTTCAAAAAACATTATTTTTTAATAGTATAAATACTTTAGTATGTTTTTCTTGTGAGATCGGTTTAGTTGATGATATAGATCAACCTTCTAAGACGATAGTAGGTACTGATTTTAAATACACCTGTATAAGAAGAAAATCAACGCGACACATTTGTTGTCAACTGAATAATGACATATTAATCTATTTTTCAAAATTATCGCCGCACACCTTTTTATTTATGTAAGAGAAAATCAACATGACATATAATCGAAACATGACAGCTCAGGGAATGAGGAATGAGTACAAATGCGTCCTCCCGAGTTTAGTCGAACGAGCGTGTCGCAATGAGATTCATTCATTGTCTAGGAAAAATCGTGTTAGGGTACACTCAAAGACGTTTTACTTCAAAAATACTGTACGAGTATACCTGCTATATATAAATAATTATTTAAAACACTAATGAAACCAGCAAGCCATAATAACCTTCGTAACAAAAACGCGAAATAGGAGAGTTTCTCCCCTGTCATCCTGTTTTTATAGATGCATGATGCCATTCTTTTGTTTAAACAATACATTATTTGTTTAATGAAAAAAACACAAAGATGTCACGTGTTTTAAAATTTAATGTCTCCTTACTAGGCAAATTACCTAGTCCAAGATATAATACCAATATTTGAAAGTCGGCCTAAACTTCAATTTATATAAACAATGTTTTTGTTTACAATAATAACTATATTTAATTTGTACTAAATATAATATAAACAGCAATTTTATTAAGAACATGAGACGGTGGTTCAAATTGATACACATGTGTTCGAACACATTTTGGGCATAAACATAAAAAAAAGCCACAAAATATTGAGAATTGACCCTCCATGATCTTTCAAAGTTTTATCCACTATTTATTGATGATTCCGTACAAAGCGCCACGCTGGACCAAGCTGGGAGGTCAGCGAGCGGTTGGTCATCAGCGGGGCGCAGGTCAGTTTCGTGGTCGGTGTAACCTCACATGAGTGCGACCCTGACGACTATTGCTTCCTATCTGTTTAAATAGTGGTTGATTTGTTTTTAATCATGTGAAAAACGGGGAAATGCATCATGCATAAAAAAAAAGAAAATAATGTTGTTTCATCATTTTCCCATAAAATTAAGGCTTGGATAGGAAGGTTAGGGTTTTTTTTATCAGAGTTCATCACAAATGGACAGGAAAAAGTGCCAACTTTGGTACCAACTTAGGACGCTTATATCACAAGTGTTGTTTAGAATATAGAAAACCGTGTAAGTTGCATAATTTTCGATGTTATTTTTAACGAAAAATTGCACATGGATCAACCAAGATATTTCGTTAACGTCGAATCCAATTGCGTTAGCCCGTAATCGTGGACGAACAAAGTTAAAAAAATTAAGGACCTTCAACCAAAATGTTACCAGCTTTTTAAACAGCTGCATCGTAATGCTAGTATTACTGAAAGGACAGCCGTATTTTTAATAAACCCGGTATTATAAATATTTGACTTAATTATTACCTATATTTTATACTTGTTTTAAAACTCTGAATATTACGACAGAAGGTAAGAGTAAGTAAAAAAATATGTTGTATTAATAATGGAATTTTATTGGAATTATGAAATGGTTAGACGATAAACAATAGAATTTTTGGCGTATATATATAGATTACACCGAGTTGAGTCATACCCGGAATTTGAGAGAAGCTAGCATGTATTCATCTATGTTGCCCTTTAATATATAATTATATAGCAAAGTCATCTTTGTACGCTTGTCGGCTAAATTTGTCTTATGATAATGATTTTTTTTATTACCTACTACGAGAAAAAGGAAACAAAATTTCATCGAAACCTTTTTCATGTTTGAGAAGAAGTTACGCGCCTGTTCTCGGAGAGAGCAGGGCTAGCGCTGGGTCGAGCGTGTATTTTGAAAAAAAAAACAACTGTATTTTTTATTTAATTATTATTTTCTTATCGATTATTTTCAACTATCAACCCCTAAAACAAAGTGAATAAAAATATACTCTGTATAAATAACGTGTCCCAAGACAATTCCTGATTGGTACTGCGATTTTTGGTGTTATCCGTTAAGAAACTATTGTAATGTTGTGAGCGATTGCAGGTTACACAACACAGTCTTCGGGAATGGTCTTGGGACAGCCTATATGTGTAGACATATCTTGATAGCGTGAAAATGTACCTACGAGTATACACGTCGGACGCCATACCTACTCTGAGATTGCTGCGAGTGTTAGAATACCTATCGCATTGCTTGCGGATGAGTTTCATATTCGCTCGCTCGTTAATTGCGGAAGTTTATGAGCATCGTAAAGACTACACAAGACGCATCTGCCCATCCGTGGGAACAATCCCACTGCGATCACCAGATCCATTTTGCTCTAGTTCTTATACTCCGGGCATAAACTCTAACTTAGACAACGCGTTAAAATCATTCGTCATCTGGTTGGACAAATCAGTAAGAAAAATATGCATATATTTACATTTTTCAACATTTCAAATTTTTTATTATATATATATATATATATACCTTTAGTTTAACATATATAAAAGTTTGACAGTACTGACATTTGGAAAATACGAATGCTTTTTAATATTTTTTTAGACAAATTATAAAGCCAGAATGTTCAAAGAAAAATTAATATCGAACGCACAGATAGTTGCATCGCTTGAGATAACGAACACCTATTATAACTTAAGAAATCATCTAAATACGGTATTTAAGCAATACATTATACAATTTTACTACTCGTATATAATTAATTAGTATTTTTTTTCTTAAATACCCTATTTTAGATGAGATAATAGTGAGATTATAATTCTTATGATAGTTTGACATAATTGACGTTTACAAATTTATACAGAGATGGAATTTTTTCAATTAAATTATAGAGGCAGAATGCATAATAGAAAAAATAAAATTAATATTGAATCGCTTAAATATTTGCATCGCTTTAGTTTAATGCGTGTTGGTTTAAATACAGCGCTGTATTTTATGAAAATTTGTCAACTTATACCCATACTATCTACCCGACAAACGAAAAGCCTCATATCCAACGCTTTATAAAGATAACATTCTAAATTTTCTGAATATTGTCATAAATATGTCATTTTTACCAATAAAAAATAATTATATTTTCTAAGTATGTCATATTTTGCATTTTCTTCTAGTATCACAAATATCGTAAATATTTGCAGTGATAGTAAAATAAAATAATATAGAATAATAGGGCTCATGTCAAATAAAAAAAAATCATTAGCAACGGTTTTAACTGGTAAGAGACGTGGATCTTCACTACTTTTATAATATAAATATATTCATTTTGATAATATAGTAATATTTCTATTGTATCATAATATTAGTATTTTTTATTTTAAGATTGGTGTCCAGATGCTGTATTTTTATCAAACTAAATAAAATTAAAATAAATAATTCAAGTTGTCGATGATAATAATTTCAATTTATGATATAAATGTAGGTATATTTATTCGTAAAAACGTTTTCTTGTGTACCCTACATTTAGGTATCAAAATAATAAAAATGCACGTAATTTCTGTTTTACTGTAAGATTAGCCATTTATATAATATAATGTACCAATGTGTATGTGTGCTAATGATTATTTTTTATGAAATAGGTTAAAACAAAAATTAGGAAAATCGGAAAATCACACATTAACAAAAAAGGTAAGGTATAAAAACAAAGGAAAATTTACAAATAAAAATATTAATTAATACAAACTAGCGTGAAAAATAACCAGGTAAAATTTTCACTGATAATACAAAAATGTAATGAAAATAGATAGCCAATCCGAATGGGCGAATTATATCAACCTCCGCATAAATAGAATTTGATAATTCTTTTGTTCTTCTAATTAGATTATATTATAGACGTTGATACAATAAATAGGTAGGTACGTTCATCGTCAGAATTAAAATAAATAACAAGACATCAATATCAATACCATGACAATCAATATCATGACAATAATTCATTTTATTTATCTATTCATTTTTTTGAAAACTAATAAATAATAAGGCATATTTATAAGAAATATAATACACCTACTGTTTACCAATACTAAGATGAATATTATAAAATTCTAATGATGAAAGTCAAACAACTTGATTAAAAATATTCATTTATAAATTTAATATGACACAGAAATATTAATAAAATAAAAATATGGAATTTATATGATAAAGAGACGTTATCAGTAGGAATCATATATAGGGCTGTTTTTTTTTTAGAGACGTGGTTTTCAATCTAGCACTACTTTTTTCATAGTTGGTGTTTTTGACAGCTGTCACTTGATTTATGCTCGGCTGGAATTTGTTCGAGTCAGCCGCGGCGGCCACTTACCCGAAATCATTTATAAAACATAATGGCAAATCCTTATCTTTATAATAAAACTAAATTCTTAGCCATAACATCAAATTATATGCGTTTTATCTCTTCTTGAAAACCACGCCTCTAAAATCATCACCCTATATATTCACATCAAAATATGGAACTCTTATGAATAGGACGTTTTGGAATATTTTGAAAATCACGATATTTCAATGTGCATATGAAAATTTGGACTTAATGTAAATTACAAGTTATAGATACATTTAAATATTATTACATATAATTAATATGAATATTAACTCTTGTTAACTGTAGTTAATATAAATATTAAATGAAGATATATTTAATATAAAATAAAAACAACATCATTTATCATACAGGTATGGAAGTATCATGAATGTCGAGATATAGAGTTAATTAAGTTTTTATTTTGTTTTTAGTTAAGTTTTTAAAAAACTTATTGTTGTATATACGAGTATATATATACTAGAAGGACTACAATATATCTACCTACCGAATATTAGCATTTGCTTGAAAATGAATGCATCCTGAAGACAAGGTAAGAACTGAGTTTAATATATATAGCTCTTTCATAACCAGATAAGAAGTGTGGTAAATTTGTTTTAAAATTCACGTCAAAACCAAATATATATTTTTTTGTCATTTAATTAATATTGTTTTACGTTTATTGGAGAAGTCGTTTGGTGGAGTTATAAATCTTTTACAAATGAACCACCAAACTCAATTGCATCAAATAATGACCATACTGCTTTTAACCTATCTATAAATCAAAGAAATGTATTTAACATTAGGTATCATTATTTATTACATACTTCAAAACAGACGACATTTTTTTTTTGAGGTTTATGAACGGAAAATACAGAGTTCAAATTTATTAGTTTATTTTTTAAAATTAGTAAAACGTTCCGATAAGTAAGCTTTATTGCTGTTCTGTTATAATTTAAATGCTTTATATTGACGAGGAAAATAATAATCTTAGCAATAAATTAAAGCGAATGTCGAATTTAAATGTCGAAACCGTCAGTCTTTGATTCATTACAATCGTTTTAAATGACGTCTCCCGTTTTACATACAAATTCGACTTATAAATATAGATTTTTTATAGATGATATAAAACAGATTTTTCATCGAATCTCCAAATTTAGTCATCTGAATATTTTTGATCTACGTGCGTTTCTTAACTTTTAGCACCAGACCCTAAGGATTTTCAATTTCGAGTCATTTGTTTTATGCTTACCTTTATATGTAATACGCCTTCAAAAATTCAGTTAGCGATGATGAATGTCAGTTAATCAGGATGTGTTATTTTATATATATACAAGCTGACCCGACGAATTCAATAAATATTGTGTTAACTTATAAGCTGAATTAAATTTAGTTTGTTATTAAGAATAGTGAAAATGAATTTAGTTCAATAAAGTACAAAAACTAAAATAAATTACATAATGAGGCAATTATCGATGCGCACACAATGACAAATGTGATAACCTCACAAAGTGAACATCTTCGAAGGTAACTGAAAAAAGAATTCCACAGAATATAAAGATGTTCCATACAAAATGTATGAGAAAATTAATTTTGTTTATAATTTGTTTCGTGTATTTTTCCGATGTTTTAAAAGTTATTCTGCTATTAGGAGCGGAGACAAATCTAACAAAGCAAAGATCATAGAAATCGCTCCAGCCGTTCTTGAGTTATGAATGGTCTAACTAACCCGACTTTGTTTTATATGTATTGATTATGATCGTTATATATCTTACATTTTTTTTTTTAATAAATTCATGGTAAGTAGGTACCTATTTACAAATTTTGAACACCTTTTAATTCATGCGTATACTTATTCCTAAAAAATTATAATTTTACTGTTTTATATATCTGGAATTTATGGTTTTCATTAAAAGTTTTTTTTTAATTTTATCTCTAACAAATTTATTATGTTTCTGGCCTTAGTGCCATTTTTCTGTTTCCAGGAATTTAGTTTAATTGATATTATTTGTCAAACGGATTGTTAAATTCCATTTCAATTATTGACATTTTAGATTTTATATTCGTCCGATTAAGTTTTGATAAGAATCTACTTTCTGTACCAAAAAAACATTCTCTTCAACTTACCAGCTATGCTTTAAGTAGGTAGGTAAGTACCTGTTATATTTGTAGAACGTTTTTAAGTTGCATAATTATAGGATATATTCCTACTATGAACTTTATTCTATTTCTTGTTTTTATTATTAGTGCATAACGGTCAATAGTCTGTTTATTTAATTACTATCTTTTTTATTAAAGAAATCAACAGTTTTATAAATTTGTATAAAGTTTAGGAGAAAATGTAAGGATATAAACGATGAATAGTTTACCAATTAATAAAACTAAAATAGATTACAAAGTTTTACGATTTTGTTATAAAAAAAATGCTTAAAATAATACAAAAAATTAGTAATATTATAAGTTTTGTAGATAGCAGGGTACATACCTACATACGTTTTTAATATCTGCGCTTTATTTAAATTTATGAAATTTATTGAATTTAGGCTTTCGTAATTATTTTATATTATTATACAACGGATTATGGATCGGTTTGGAGTACAAAACATGTCTCGATTGGTAGAGATACTTTAAAAATACCATTGGGCATAATTTAATAAAAAATATAGGTGAGTAGTAGGTACCTACCCCGTAATAAAAAAATCATAGTAACCTGTCCTACATTTTTATTTTTTTTTTAAGTGAAAGTTTTTATAAGGACTCGATTTATTACGTGACGTATTTTTGTTTATGTTTTTATATTAGGTAGAGATCGATTTTCAAAGCTTAGGTCATAACGAAATATTATTTTATAAAAATGTAGTTTTAAAAGTCAAAAATATTATGTACTTACCGATATTGATGGTAAGAAAGCTTCTCGAAATTCAAACAGATGTCCAATCTGCAACTTGTAGTCACAAAATGTTTTTTTTTCTAACATTAGCACTGCTCAAATTCCCAACATTTATAGTAGGTATGTCTGAAATTTTATTTGCACTAGCAAATATACACCAATAATAGTATTTTAATACGTGTTTTTATGACTAACTATTCTTAAGAATGATTTCATTCTGTAGGTTAGGTACTACTTATTACATTCCAGAATAGAGCGTAGAGATAAAATAGAGGATTCAACTTCAAAAAATAATTTATGAATGTTATAAATATCTATTTTTTGAAAATCGTATACATATTTATTGATCATGTAATTCAGTATTATTTTTTTACTAGTTAGATATTGCACTCAAATCTCCGTATACTTTTGGCACTCTTGTTCATGTTTCATAACAAGTCGAGCATACAATTGAGAAATCGTAAATTCGCGTGCCGTCTAAACGCCGCGAAAGACGAGCGACACGTCCGCGCCACCGGCGTTCGGCGCGTTTCTGTCGCGCGCTGACAGCCGAGGGGCGGAGCTCCTTTCGGCCCCGCCCCCCCGCGCCGAGCTCGCCCGACCGCCGCTCGGCCGAGTTCGCCGCGGACACTTCGCCGCAACGAAGTGAAGTGAGGTTCGGGCGCGCGATCTGCTGGGAAATAGTGTTCGAATGGTATTATTGACTCGTTTTGATTCGGTAAGTGCGCATAAATGTTATTTTAATTTATTTTCATATGATACTAATAATATTTATTCGTTTTTTAGCGATATATCAGTCAAAAACACATAAACGAGTAACATTGTTCCGTCTGTAGTTCATTTTTGTGTAAACCTAAGAAGTCTCTTATAGAGCAATGTTTTTAGTTAAATGCGTTTATAACACATCAAAGCGCGTATATGCACTGTTTTTTTAATGTGGATATGTGTTTTCGAGGCGGTTCACCAGTTTGTAATATCAAATCAAAACATAACCTCAAAGTTTGACGTTTACAGATAGTCATCCCGAGCGCCGCTTGGCGGCAGCACCTCCCGGCTCCTCCCCCGAGTGGGCGTGGCTTGCTAATAGTTTGTACTTACAATTGTGCGCCATAGCTTAAAATAATTGACATTTAAGTTTGCCTATACGGAGAACGTTTTAATTTATCGTTTGCTTCTTATCTATTATGCCGCCATACTTTTTGTGATTTCTTTCGCGCCAAATATGACGAAAAAAATGTAGACTTTTTAAGGTCGATAATTTCGACTGACATGCTTGCATCGCAATAAATATTTGTTTTCTAATGACATGTTTAAATAGGTGAACAGGCAGGTAAATAAAAAATAAATGAGTTGGTATCACCGATCAATCATATTTATATTAATTTTTTTCCACTATCCCAATTTACCTATTTATAGAAAATGCTAACCTAACCTAACCTACTTTCATCCTACATTAAGCATTTCCAACTTTAGTTCACTCGTTACAGTTCCAGGTGTAATCTTTAACCTACTTAAAATGGTATCATTTAATTTTTTATATCAATATTACGTATCTAATCATTTTTGGTACCTACAATATCTTTTAATTTAAATCATATTTTAACTTTATTGCTTTATATTGGAAAATTTAAATTCTCATGTTATGTAAGTATATATCTAATACATAAATCAACTTACTAAAGACGTTACGCAAAGGTCCGTGAAATTCTTTTTCATCTCTTGAGCCTCAAAACGAAGGCAGTTTTGCGTAATATTTATATATAGGTATATATATTAATTTAGTGCAAATTAGTGGTGTCGGGGTGAGACCGTACCTACCTATATGTATTTTTACTTTATAAGGAAGATTGGTACCTATCATAATACGAGTATTTGTTTACTGATAAAAATAATGAAATATATACAGGTAAAATTAATTAACTCGATGTGGTCCTATTAATAATATTCTTATATTTATAAAAATATTTTACTTGGAATATATATATATGTGTTATATAGGAAGTATTATAGCATACCTGGAAATTAAAAACATAATTATTTATGTGACATCTTCTCGAGCCGTTATTTTAATAAATAAATTATAAATATTATGATTAGGTATACAATCATAAATAAAGTCTACGTTAGTATAGGCATGGCTCAGTTATGTAAGGCTTTGTAATGTTATTTTTTTTGTCATTATAAGGTTTGATGTTTATATTATAAGTTTGCACATATAAATAAATAATTATATATTTTAATATTTAAATGCAAAATTACAAAGTAATACAAAATTATATGAATAACTAACTGCCTTAAAGATTAACAAGGTAACCAGCTACCTATAATTTATCCGCAATTTAGATATAGAATAAATTATGAAATCAAACTTAATGCAATTTATAGAAATTATATTATCATCAGTACTTAAATATATTTGATATGGATAGGATGAAGAGCAGGGGATTAAAAAAATAAGAAAAATAAAAATTGCTATATTAGGTACTTAGATACCCAAGTGTGAATTTATCCCCAAACTCCCGAGGTTTGTATGAATTTGAGATCTTGCTTAAGTACAAGGCGCCCTTGCATTGGCAAGTGGTCCGTCCGACAATTTTGTCATAGATTTTCCTACAACATACTCACATACAAACCTATGTTGTTGAATATATTCCTCTATGTCTACCAACATATGTGCAGGGAAGAGTAGGTATCTGGGTTTCTTTGTACTTCTCGGAGCGGTTTCTGGGGACAAGGGACGAGGGTCAGATCGCGACCGAATAAGCCCTTTGCTTGTCGAGTAGAACATATCAACTTCGTGTATAGATTGTTTACTAAAAGTAAATTTAGTTTACCAGAACCTGACGTTTTACAGCTAGGCAGCTACATTTAAGGCATCTCCTATCCAGACTACTTAAGCCTCTGGTACCAATTTGTGATAGGTTCCTTCATTTCCTATCATCATATGTTCCTGCGGCACTTTTAACCCATTCGATGTGCGTTTTGGATGGTTATAGAGGCGACAGTGGGTTAGTATCATCATTTTTGAGTTCTGTTTCGAACTCTCAATGTTGTTTTAATTAGTACTTAAAAATTGTTGACATTAATGTTTAAGTATAAAGTATATCTATATTATCTGACCAGCTTTTAAGGTCTTTCGGACTTGAACTTTTTGAGTTAAATGCAATAGATGGGATAGTAGCTTCTTGTACATGAATGTATAGAAGATAAAAACTAGGATGGCATAGACAATATTGTGACGGTTGGTAATCGGATAACTTGTTGTCATTAAACCCTATAGGGGCTGTCACACCGCGTTATGATTAGACCTGATACTGATTTAAGCTGTCATAATGTATTTTTATGACAGTGAAACGTCATATACCCATCATCATGATCTGTACCTCACCGTTTTCTGTGCCATCCAGCGATTTCATCACTTTCATTAGCGAAATCAGTTAGGGGGGTTTCTCACTGCAGTCAGGGCTGTGCCAACTTCTTTCAACATTCATTTTACCGCAGTTATTGAAACGAATCAATCAAGCGAGATAAAGTAATTAGTAACGGAATCTTTACGAACATACTCTATTTTTCGGCAGTAAAACGTCTTTTCATTGAATCGAATTCTAAAGAACGCCACGCGACTATGTAAACTGCTATGTTTAAACGCCAAGGGAATAAACATTTTATCGCGTCGCTGCGTGACGCCTCGATTTCGTCCTTATTTTTATAGCTGTAATATTTAAGAATTAATATTTTTAAAATAATAATGTTGCTTTAGTATAAAAAGATATATAATATTAAGCACGGAAAGAGACAATAATAATATAAACAACATATACTTGAGTTAAATAAAATTACATATTTAAGAACAAGGCAGATGGAGGAAGTAATTCTATGAGAGTATAATGTAATAGACGAGCCAATTAAGAGGGTAGAAGGAGGTTAACTAATGTTCTGCTCTAAGCATTCTGCTGCTAAACTAGCTTATACTAGAACCAGGAAAGGTGGCGGTGGCGAAGCTTTACCACTGTTGTTACCATAATTTTGCTGATTGGAACACAAAAGTACCTTTAATACGAACGAATTGCTGAAATACGTCCTCCATTTCTATCTGATAATATTTACGTAACGATTTCCTATATTTAGAGCCAAAGCTTTGTTTAATTTCTGATCTGCATCAGGACTGAACAAAAATATTTTACTGGCGATAAAATACATGAGAGTAAAGGCTTTTAAAATTATTTATTTATTTATTTATTTGTATGAGAAATGCTTACAGCTATACACAATGACAGTTACATAGAAATAGATAAATAACAACTTAAGCCGACTACAGGCATCTCCAATTTAACATATACTTTTAACAGAACGAACTGGGATCTAATTTAATCTAATTAACAATAGTAAGAATGGTATTAAACTTAATATAGTAACCCTTTCAACTTTAGTAGTATTCATAATGAAATTAGCAGCAAACTAAATTGTGGTCACGTAAGCGTAACAGGGTACTAAACTTTGAAATAAAAATAGGCATAGTGAGAATGTATCCTAAAAAAATGTCTTCATTATTCAAAGTTCAAGTTTCGTAGATAATTCGTGGTCTAAATCAACCTTCGGACCTACTGACCTCCGTGTCGATGACAGGAGTTTTAATTTTCATTATCACGGGATGTTTAACGACATTAGGTCGATATTATATTTTCTTAGACTTAATGCAAACCTGTAACTTTTTTATTTATTTAATTATCAAATCCCATTGATCGACTCCAATAGCGAAATGTTTGTGATATCAAATCTCAATGATTTCTCCGCCGATTTTGGATTTTTTTAGTTTTGATCTAATCCACATGCAAAATACCAAGTCGTGACAGCGCCGAAATTTTAAAATCCGTAATCATAAAAAAGCTATGTTTAATAATATTTCTCTATGGGAAATTCCGTGTTAAAGTTTACCGCGCGCTTTTTGCTCGAATTTTAGTACAAGAATTATTTATTTGAAGTTTGCTTTTCTCCGCTCCAATATGCTGCTAGCATAGGTTTCACCTTTGTGACTCTACCTGGTTTATCAAGGAACGATAAAGAATACTATAAGACATAACAAACATATAATTATACGAAATCCGACATATACCTACCTAATCTTGAGGGATAGGTATTATACCAACGTAAAAACGTGTGCGTATGTAAATGTTAATATATACTGCAACAGATATATCATTTCGACCGTTATTTTTCTAAATCAAATACCTAATGAGATTTCAATTAATCAATTTTATATGCCGACTATACTTAACTTATCTGGGTATAAGCTGGAATGACTATTTTGTAGTTACTGTATTACGTATTGTAGTGTCACAAACAAACCGGTAATTTGATCTCAACGATAATAATTGGGACCAAACCCGGCACCATGAAGTGACTAACTTAACGTTTAACGTCTGTGTCCCCGTCTCCGTGGGACGCCACTCGCCGTTGCGTTGCACCCCACAGAGGCGTCCGTCGGAGAGGTCGGCCCTCTATTTGTTAGGGATTTTTACAGGCGGTATCTGGCTCAAGAGGAAACGCAGGAATAACCAGTTATATTCGGGAATAAATCAACATGATGAGATATTTGACAAACTGGACGGTTCGACGGGAGGACATTTATCTTCTCTTAAACTAAATAACGTAATATGCACGCAAATATTTACAAACAGCCTCCAGTACATAGAATTTGTGCATCTTTGCAAATATTTGCGCACATGTCTGGGACCGGCTGAATAATGCAAAGGTAAAAACCATAATTAGACATTAAACCAATGCAACCATTTCATATGACAATTAAATCATTTCAAATAAAATAAGTTCAAAAAATTGAAACAATTGGGAAATTAGTAATATCGTGAGTAATGTGAGTATGGAGCAATGTTTATGTGTTTTAGAATGTCTGAGAGGTATGTAATAATATTAAGCACAATATTTATAATATGTATAACATTTTTTTTAACCGACATTAATGAAATTCGCGAATAAACATTCCAATAAAAGTGTCTTCAGAAAGCATGGTACATAGGTTTATTTCGAAACCGCAGCATTCTTGGCCGATAGATAGATGATGGTTTTGGTATGGTAAACTCCACCTGGTATGACTTTATTCACAGAGGTCGGTTGCCATGGCTGACTGATTATATAACGGAATCTTTAACGGGTATCTAAATTACGCTAACCGACCGAGTACGTATATTTTATACGAGCGCTTGTATGCATTGCAATTCTTTTGTTTTATGCTTGATAATAAATAATTATAGTACCTACCTTTGGCTTGAAGTCTCAATACTTGCAAATACCTACTCTCGCGTTCTACCAGATGGTAGCGCGTCTGAAGGGACCCCTTTTCGCTGTCTTGGGCGTGCTTTTAAATCGATCTATCTCACCTAACTCACACTACTGTTGGAGGTTAATTGTAAAAAACGAAATCAATTTATGTCTAGAAACTTACTTTAATTTGCATCTTTATAAAATTAACTATGCTTCTTTTTGTTTATTTTCTTGGTTTTTGTATTTCAGACAATAAGATATTTACGTCTAAACTTTTGATAAATGTATAGAAAAATACAGACGTTTTGAAGCATAAAATAGCAAATTAACATAATAATTCAATAGAAGCATAAGTATTTAGGAGATAAAACGATACCTAGTATTATTTTTCTTCCTCATCTACAAACACTATAGCGTTTGTATGGAGAAATGACCGTGTTGAGTCCTCTTAAGAAAACTTCCACACATTTATTTGAACCGAAGATTTATAAATGTTCACAGGTAATAATTTGAGGTGCAAGCGTTTGCGAACTATCCGCATAACCGAGGTTCAGTTCATAGTTTTATTCCGCGTGATTTCGATTTTTCAGTTTTTCAGTCGTCTGATTGTGTCCATATTATATTTACGTTCAGTAAAAACAAGAAATGACTGAAATAGTTGCCGCTTCAACACTTCATTGTACCACCCTCACACTCCTGACTTCACCTCTCCACGCGCAGGTTTAGTGGGGCGCGAAAAGTTCACATCCTAACCGTAAAATATGAACTGTTTCTGTGTCAAGCCAAAGCACCTATCTTGTATCAGCAGCGATTTGCTGAGGATTACAAATTCACGCAGAATTTTTGACTTTTAACCAAATAAATTCACCTTACAAACACTATCTTTAAAGATCCTATGTAACAAAAAAAAACACTTACTTTTTAATATCCAAAAAATCTAATAGCACTTTGATTTATTTTTTACAAGTGAGAAATTTTAGCCTAAATATAGGTTATGGAAGGATTATAGAATTTGTCAGAAGGCGGAAGGAGCCGATCGTGGTGGGGGTCAACTCACCGCCGCGCGGTCTGGTATTTTGTTAGATGACCATACTTTAAAATGTTTTGTTAAACTCTTTCTTTTGTCATTTTAGACCATTTTTTTACAAAGTTGTTAAACAAAATTTGTTTAATTTCATGTCTAGAACCACCCCTCCAAAGGATACCGCTGACCCCATACTGGCATCTACGTTCAACGCCTATTTATACAGGATGTATTTAAAATTACTACTATCCTTTTAGAAGGATCTATATCGGTAACTAAAGCGGTCTCACGAGAAAAAAAATATTGCTTTTTCCCGAATTACTCGAAGTAATCCGCCTCGGACCTCCCGAACGACCTCGCGTCATGCGCGCAACCGCTTTCTCAAATATTAAAACGGTTTCTATTAAATTTCGAATTCATTTTTCTCGCAATTTTGAAAAAAAAAATCTAATATTTCTTTTGCTGATTAATGTTTGATTGCTGAAATAGATTAACCACCCGAAAGTAACCAAAAATCAAAGTGACAGCTGGGCCCATTTATAATGTATTGACACCGTTACGGCGTACGGGGACAGCTGACAACATGATCCTTTTACTATTTCGACGGAGTGCTTACATTTATTTTCTCGGTAACGATGATGAATTCTGATAAAGTTTCTTAACAAAAAAACACTAGAAACCGAGGACCTATTAACTGTATTTGGAGTTCGTCACCCGCGACCGGACCACAAAAATAGGACCCGCTCAAGTCACAGCCTTCCCCCCACCCTCCTTCCTAACCCCGCCGCAAAACCCCCCGGACCTTACGTACGCCCCCCCCCCTCCCCCCGCCCCAACCCGAGCGGTCGGCTTACAACAGAAAACTGTTTGACAGATTTATTGCGCACGCCGCTTTTGTTGTGCGCGGTGTCGGGGCCACCTTGCCACCGCGTCGCGTCTACCACACACATGCCCAACACATACACACACACACACAGCCCACCATCGCTTGAGTATAGTCAAAATCATTTTTGAACAAAGTCTACTCACTCTCTCATTCCGTTGAACGAGAGAGTGAGTAGACTTTGTACAGATCACGAAAAAAACATTTCTTTAAACAACGTTTGAGCAAGCCGTCACCTAAAAAATATAACAAAGGCCAAAAATTTTATGATACTCTGCTGTTCCTAACAAATATTCATAAATTTAACCAACACATTCAAAAGAAACTCCACAAATAAATGTTACTATACTGTCTGTTCAGAGTCAAGACTCAAGACGTCAAATTATTGAAATAAAAACAGTATCGTATATTACGCGGATATTCTCTCTCAAAAGTTGTGTAAAAAAAGAAATGTATTTAATTTAAAAAGTGCGCTCGACATAAAAATATTTTGAACAAAAAGTGTACTTTTATTATTTATTGCCACCTTACAATAGTCGCAACTTTACGAAACTGATATTGAACCACCTCTGAAAGATTGCCTATTTTAACCATCTTAAGATTTAAAGAGGAGAAAGATAAAGAGGAGAGGAGATAAAGATAAATATAATAGAAACATTTTCTGAAAAAGGTGTATAAAAAAGTGATACCTGCTCCCTCTCTATCTGCTTGAGATCGATTGGTTAAGTAAGTATAGGCTATAGAACGACGAAAACACATATCTATATATAAATATAAAAATATATTGTTTGTTTCTTTAACTTTGATTTTGATAGGTTTTTACTTTTTACTTTTGGTTGTTATCTATTTATTGCTTTTGCATTTTATTATATTGTTTTTTGTTTTTCCTTTTTCTTATTAATGTAATCCTTTTGAAACTTTTATACTGTAATATAGAATGGTATTTTTTCACCCACAGAAAAGGCACCGTCTTTGTGGGGACATGTAAAGGTGTTTTGTAAAAAAATAATAATAAAGTTTAAAAAAAAAAAGCTTTCACATTTATTGTTCATATTCAAAACTTTTTAAATACACTAAAACCATTCACTGCATGATACACTTGCTTAATATTAGATTTAAAAAACCAACTTCACATTCAAAGTGGATCTCTCAGCATGAACTACTAATATTATACACCTTACTCATAACGTGTAGGTCACTAATGTAATTAAATTACCTCAGAACTTATCCATTTGTTCAAATGTGAGGCACTCAAAATTTTTAATATTATAAACTTCAATTAGCCATCTGTACAACACTATTTCACTTTAGGTATTGCCCTAAACACTTTCGTTCATCTCTTATGTGCGTAGTGTCCTAGAATATGGCTCCCAAATTTGGAATCCTAAGTGTGCGAAAAATGTATCCAAAATTATTTATAAGTCCTCTGCGCACTTTGTATGTACATCCAATTATTCTCGATTTCATAAATTTGAAGCCTTGGCTGAAAGAAGGTCTAAAGCTGATGCTGTTTAAGCATTCAAAATAATGTCAAGTGCAGTTAACTGCACTTTGAGCTGATTCGTTTCAGCCATACTTTCACGTGTGACATCCCGCGTCGCAGAACGAATTATGGGCAAAATGAAATATAAAATATCCAGATATTGATATGTTTAGCCTCTCTTGCATTTCTTAGGTTAAACATTAATTTTATATTCACTCGATGGACATATTTAATTGGTTTTATTTTATACTTATAGGTTGGTATCATTATTTTCTCTGTTTTTATTATTGTGTACCGCCTGTATATGATTCTTTTTTACACAACTGTATAGTATAGACGATATAGTATTTATTATATTAAACACAAGCATTATTCTATTCCGTTAACTTGATGAAGTTGAAGATGATCCAGAATAGATTGGGCTGAGGTAGTCAGGGATTGCAGAGCCTGGGGAAATATTGCGACTTAAACTGTTTGAGTTAAGTGTGTCATATTTTCATCGACCCGCGAGGCAAACGTATCGCGTTCGTTTGTGAAACAAGAAAGTTTGTGAATTAAGAAAATAATTGAAAAACCTTTGTGTAAAAAAGCCGTGCGATAAAGATAAAAAACCTCGCCGTTGCTGTTGTCAATTGTTTCCCACTTAAAATAAACAGCCGCCTGTCGTTTTACAGCCGAAACGCGGGCATAAATCTCCGCGTCCGGATCGGAAAAAAAAAATGGCGGACCACAAACAATAATAAAATTCCCGCCAAAAGACAGGCCTCAGTGTTGCCACGCTTCGACATATTTAATCCCGCATTCCTCAGTGGACCTCGCGCTGAAGGGGGGAGATGTATAAAATCCTCCTAACCCCCCCCCCCCCTCCCGCCCCTCAGCCGAAGGACGCCCTGAGGGAGGCTTACATTCTGTGATATCTATTTTCCATATTTCCTTCGGGTCCGTAATAAATATATCAAAAAAGATCGTCCAAGACTGTCTAATGCCTTTTCGAGTTTTGTCCGCTTATTTATGTGACTGCTGTCTACCATTTTATAAACGACAGTGTATTTTAAATGGTACGCAGCGCGTCAGAGATACTAAACATTTTATCTAAACGAAATATTATGACAAGTTATTCTCAAAATCCGTAAAATTAAGGTACCGATCGTAAAAAAATCAACAGAATTGGCATAGAATTTACATTTTATACTATAATATATAAATTTGCCATAGTCAAATCACCGGGTATACGCGTTGAGAGGTTCCTTAAATCAATTTGACATAGTTAATTAAAAAAAATATGTATGTCTAAAAGCTTAAACTTATAAACAGTAAAATAAAAAGAAATGAAAAATTTACTTTGTTTGGACAATTTAATTTAAAAAGTAAACGAATTACCTAATACGAGCAAAGTAAAATAATAAAAAATTATTAAAATTTAACTATTTATAAAAGCAAAATACTTACATTATAATAACATTAACATTAATAGATATAAATTTAACAGTTAGTTAACTCTATCAAATGATCTAAGTTTTATCTCTTATCAGTCCATATAGAAAAGAGTGCCTTGACAAAACATCTTGTATATAAATAATTTGATTTAATTAAATTTAAGTTTCAAAAAAGGGTTTTTCTGCCAAGAACATAAATATAATGTGGTTCGTGTTATTTAGGATTGAAAATAAAGCAAAAGCTATTTGATTCAACATAATTCAGGATATGTTTGACAGGAATTAAATGTCTTCTACTCTTATAAGTGAATTTATTTATTTTATTATTTAAATAATAAATATGTGCTCACGTGTAGTTTGTTACTGTGGGCCGTAATGTTTTCAATCAAAAATAATATTTTTAACTAATCTGGCACCGCATAACCGCAGGACCCTTGTAAAACTTTTATTAATTGTCTAATGTGTTAATAAACTTCGGGTTTATTTTGAGTATGTTTCGTATTTATCTGCTATAGATATGGCATTATTTAGTAAGTCCGTATTATAATCTAGTATACTATAAACGTTTGGTGGAATAATTTGATTAAAGTTTCTGTGCTAAAATCGTTTTGATAAGGTTTAAATAATCATCATAATAACATCAAATAATAAGAAAACTAATGGCGATATTATTCCTCTCAGTGATCTTATAACAATATTGTTTTTATTCTATGCTTTAAAAACTGTTTCCATTACATTTTTGCCAATCGCACAATGTTCCCAACCTCTGACTGGCCGCGCGCATCATCAATGACATGTCCGAAATGTTGGATTCCACTTTTTTCATGTTTATTTCATGTCTGATTTAAAGTCAGGTGAGTAAGATATGTTTCTTTATCGCCCGAACAGCGGAGCTGATTTCGTCTTTTGTTTCGTTTTTTTTTTTTTTGACTTCCTTCGTTTGACGCGCCTCTTTCTTCATCTCGACATCTTTTTTTGATAATATTTAAATGTCTTCCTGGCCGCCTTGGCTTTCGACCGCCATAAAGACAAATTGTTCAGGTAATGGAATATTGGGGTGCTTGGGCCAGGATTTGTTGTTAGCTATGTGAAGTTAGATAAAAACAAAGAAATTCAGTTTCCATGATTTAAAACGTCATGACAACGTCCAGTGTTCTTCGCCTACTTTCATAAAACACAACATATTTATGCTATAATTCGATGCATAAACTAAAATCATTGAAAAAAAAATACCACATTACGGATTTTATTTCAACAAATAACACTGAATGTAGGTACAAAGGACATTGCAAAAAATGACTTCCTATTTATGCAATAAAATATAATAACAACAGTGAAAATAATATACATTTATCTGTATTTTACACATCTGGTTTCCAGCAGATAAACCTTGGGCTTAGCTGGTACATAAAATAAAATAATTGTAAATTTAATGAATAAACTAATAATAATAATAATGTATATGTTTCAAGAAAGAGCAGAGAGTGCAATAAAAAATATGTACTTAAAACAAATTCATAAAATAAAAGTAATACCTAATTATTATTTTTTTGGAATAATATAAAAAGTAAAAACTCTAGTAAGTTCGTTAAAATATAAAAAAATACAAAAATCTTACAAACAATCTTAGAAAATAATACAAAAATTAATATAAATCAAGCAAGATCAATAAATTTAAATTAATTTAGGTCATTTAAAACATAGTTGTGCGGACTGGTGTGGTCTGAGTAAAGATGATTAAATTTTCTTAGTTTTTAAGATTTAGCTCAAAATAGTTAATTTTTGGTTTTTGGTATATATCCACGCTGTGTACCTACAAATAGGCTTTACACAACACCAGCTAACTCATTTAAACATGTTTTATTTTTTAAGTTATATTATGTATGATCTTTTTTATAATATCGTTCGCTCTATCAATAAATGAAGTACCTAACTAACTTGAATCGGGGTACATTACCCTGTAATAAACCTATTTATCCATGTTAAAATGGGACACTATGGATCGTTTTTAGTATGCTAAAATTGTATCCTACTGTCATCACAAAGCCGCCGTATTAAAAAAAAAAATGCATCGTAATAATAATTAACCATTTGGTCAAAAAAATAATATTTCATTAAATGTAGATGCATGGGACCTCTTTAAAATAAGCATTCAATTGTGTAAACAAATTAATTGCATTCTAGAAAGTTGCGGTTAAATGTTGATATCAAACAGTTTTCTTTGTACCTTCGTTACAAGTTTATAGCTCGACCATCACGAAGCCGTTGCGGAACCCTCGTGCCAACGCGAGGACACGTGACGCATCCGGCACGAAAAAAAGCCGGTAGTGTTTTCGGCTCAGCCGTCCGCGGCAGGCGCGGGCTCACGACTGCTTGATCCCTCCTTTTCGCGTTATCGCGCGATTTATGGGCGACGATAATAGCTTTCTATTGTCGAAGATAGTGCATGTTAATGGCTTTAATAGATTTACGACTTGCGCGAGAGAATGACACTGACGGTAAAAATGCGACGTCCCCCTTCCATCTCCATCTCGCTGCCGCGGATTTCCCCCGTCTCATTCTTTCCTAAAAAACTTACCAAACTCACCAAAGGTGGGTACTCTCGCATATCTATCTAGAAAGTTATTCACTCCTGAAATACGTTAACAAACACCATTGTCGAAAAAAGCCCATTTTGAAGTCATACTTCATAAAAGATTATAATTACTATAGATTTTTTTTTTTTTTTAAGGTCATAATCTTATTTATTTATTTTATTTATATCGTCATTTACATGAACTCTTATAGATTACAGAAAAATAGTGTTTACACAATAAATAGATTGCTTATACGTACATTATTTTAATTTGTATTCACTCCAATGTCGCGTTTTGTGCAGAACGCCAATCATTTATAGATGTAGTTTAGCATTAAAACCTCATATATCATAGTCACTCAATAAATCATAGTCACAATCTAGTACGACATTCAAAAAGATGTATATTATATAATCTATGATTAATTGTTTTAATTCAATAACCGCGACATGGAAAATAATTTTGTTATTATGTAGATATGCTTTTCACATCATGTTTGTAAATACAAACAGCAGATGTTAGGCTAACCTTCGCCTAAAATCAACTCGTATATTTCAGTCACCCACCTCGATTGACATATCTTGCTAAAATTAACCTACGACTTAGGTGATGTTGGTATAAATTATAGTAATCCCCAATCGTTGCAGTTTCCCGTTACCATTGCACATTGCGATTATAATATCAAAATCAGTTAATTAACGTTTTGTTTTAAGAAAAGAATCGCTATAGCCTACGTTAAATACAATTATTTTGGGCCTTACTCAACTACGCCAAATGTGCTCGTGCGGATTTGAACCGGCGACCTCCGTGCTAATGTCAAACACCTTAACCACGATCTTAAATTCAGAATGATCCTATATGTGACCTTAATGTCAGTATGTGAATAGACTGAAAAAATCATAAGATACGACAGAGTAAGAAACGTCACTCCGAGACCGTCATCGGTTGCGGATACTGTCGGTCGCAACACCATACCCCCCCCCCATTCGCCCTCTCAACTCCCCTCCACCCACCAATCCCCTTTCATCCCGGAGTCGCGAAAACGAACGCCACCGAAAGAAAAGGCGACGCTACTCTCGGAGTATCGTGGTGGGAGGGGTGGCAGACGTGCTGTAAATAATATTCCTCGATCGAGATAATACTATATTATTCTATATTATTTATTCTGGGCCCTACTCAACTAAGCGTAATTTGTTTTTGCTTATGAGTCAGGGTTGTTAAAGTGTTAGAAATAGCATTTGCAAAATAGAGACCACCACCAACAATAAAACATTATTTTTATTAACCTATATTTCAATTTTTTTTAAGGTGTTCATTTAAAAAAAAATAATACATAGCTTTCTAAGTTAACTAGAGTTATTGATCTTGGCGGCAATAAGTTTTCCCACTGAGTATTACAGTTTCCATGTAATAATGTGTTTAATTAGATGTTTATTTATAATACTATATAAAAGTTTCAAAACATTTGGTGTTCAATCATCCTCAAGTTCTTCTTCTAAGATGATGATGATAATGACCGAGTTGAATTTACTGGGGTTCGAAATCAAGAAGCAAATGTGCGCTACACTCCTAGTCCGTTGACTCAATAAGTTACGCTTCAATAATTTTCTAAGCTTTCGTTATTAGCTAGGTTCAACTGATCGTGTTTTATGGTTTTACAGGTATATTTTCATTTTTCTTTTGTAAGTATTGTTTTGACCCGTTCCTGTTCTTGTCATCTTCCAGAAAAAAATATATTTCTGTTTTTAGTGTTTGTACTATTCTATTCATTCACTTAAATAGTTGCCTAATATTTGCACAATGGTCGTAGCAATAGTTTGAATGCAGAACATTACAGAACTGTTAGTGATTAATGGGTTTAAAATCTAATTATATTTAAATTATTTATGTTTGTATTGTCTCTAGGGTGGCATTACAAATTAGCTGTTTATAAAGTGGTAAATTTCACTAATTAGATATATTTAAAGTTTCAGTTTACGTCGAACAAATCGTTTTTAGAGACTTGTCTAAATGGACCTTTATTCCGAAGGAGTAAGTTAAGTGGGTTTAGTGCTGCGGGGCATCGGCGCGGGGCGCGGCGCCGTCGCCGGCGGCAATAAAGGTGCGTAATGGCGGTCCAGCCGAAGGAGTCAGCGGCGCAACGGCGCATCGATTAGCGCATGTCGTGCCTCCAGTCTCGCTCTACTCTTCTACTTCTCTACTCACGAATAGAGAGTAACCCGCTGTCGACTGACACTGGCGCTACCGGCGACTGGGGCTACTTTGTTAGGTCGACTTTAATTCGCAACAGACGATTAAAAGCGTCGTGGTTCCGCATCTTTAAGCCAGTGGATCCCTCAGAGTGAGCGAGAGCGCATCGCACTGCGTCGATAAAGTTCCTCCTCTCTCTCGTAACCATTATTGCTCTCCTATACGGACATAAAAATGTGTCCATAAAACGACTGCTCACGTTTGGAAACTAACGACTCGTGTGCGCGCTCTATGAGCCTATCTAATGTATAGCCATTTCACATTTCGTCAAGCGTGCGACGAGGTAGTTCGACAAAAGGAACGACACCAGTACTCGTAAACGAAAAAAACAAGATGTCATTAACGGCATTAACGGCAACCTACTCGCGCCTGTGGTGATAAGTTACTTCATTTCCTATCTCAACTTGTGTTTGCGGCACTTTTAGCCCATTCGATGTGCGTTGTCATAGAGGCAACAATCGGTTATTTTTTAGGTCTGATTAGATTCAAATAAGCAAAAAATATAACGGTATTAGTTTAGTTTTTTTTTTAATTTTGAATGTATGCAATTTTTGTAAATTGACTTACTATTTTAATTTATAATAATTATAATATGGTACTGAACATTCTTTTTCATATTTTTTTAATTCGCTCTCGAAATGTTACCCTTCACTAACTTCTATAGGCCTTTGTAACCCGTACATGCGCTTTTTCTTAAAATAGCTTTTGTCATATTAGGAGTATGTGTTCTGTAAATCGCCTATACGGCTTTCATATACTGTTTGTGGTACCTACTGTTTTAGAAATAACCTCCAATGTTGGTTTAAAAATATGGCTCCAATGACCCCAATGCACGGTAGGATCGTGTTGTCCTATGAGACGAAAGAGTCGCGATCGCAGGATACCCGGCACAATGAGAACAACGCGATTGAGGAACAGTTGGGGAAGGGGGAGGGGAGGGATGGTGGGGGTGTCATTTTAAAAAGCAACAGCAGGTCTTCCGAAACAAAGGATTACTTCCAATGCAGTCTCTATCTAATGCCTAATTATTTAGAACAATGCCGATAGTATAGCCGCAGAAATTTACGGCGGAGATGGTTTTAAATCGCCAAATTTTCAGTGTTTGAAACAAGTACAACGATATGAATAGTTTCTCTACCACGATATTTTTTTTTACAAATACCACCTTAAAAAAATACCTGTTCAAAGATTGCATATGATTTTTTACGATATTTTAAAGTATTTGCTTTTAAGTAGGAAAGTAGCTATTTATGATTAAATGTGCCAGCTGTTGACGATATGATTTCTCAATAATAATTTTCCGAATATGCCCAGTGTAAACTATTTTTTATAAATATGTTTAAATTAGGTTATTTTCAGTATTAATAACCTCGTATGAGTCGTGCTAGCTAATCTTGAATTATTTTTTTTTCAAACCAACATTTTAAGGATTTATTTTATTTACGGATTTAAGCATTTAGTGTGGTTTCCATTACGCTATACCACCCGAATATTCACGAAATTTGTGGATATTTTTAAAATTTCAACAAAGTTTTTTTATTGAAGTGCTGTTTTCGGTACAATAATTTTTCTTTTTTATTACATTTTAGATGAATGTTTTTTAGACCATATTTTTAGTGATTTCTATAAAAAATATTGAGCTAGAATATTTATTATATGTAACCCAAAAATGTATCAAAAATACTTTGACTTGGTAAAAAAGCAACCATGCATTTTATAAAATAACTCGCTAATTATTTGTTATGTAGGTCAAATAACTAAGATGTTTAGTAATCTCATAATTTTATTCCGTAAAAAATAAACATTCATCGATACATAAAATGCGGTAATAAATACTTTATTCATTTATAAGCTGTATAATTTTGACATTAACCAAAAACACGAGGCGAAACCTTTGTAGAGCACAATAGTTAATTATCTTGCATTTTTATGTATGTATGTAGGTACCTAATTATAAATAAACACCTAAAAAAGATCTATAATGTATAATGATCTATATTTTTTTATCATAATCCTACCCGAATCCTACTTATATTTAATTTTAATTTGATGTGTCAATCAGGAGAAGATTGAAACAAAACATAAAATGCTCAAATAATTAAGTATAAAATATGATCAATAAACCTGTATCCGGCGGTTCTATTCGCTAGTATTAGTGAGTTCCACCTCCCCAGCGCAATAAATTAAAAACCCCCTTAAAACACAAAACATTCAGGATGCCACCGTCGCGCCCTCATCCCCTTTTCCTTTCCGATATAATCAGGGATCTACCCTCTCCAAACATAATATTCATACAATGGGGTTTGGGCGCGAGTGCGTTATGTGATAGGAGCAATATCAGCCGAACGTTACGGTGACCTTTGCCAATTTGATTGGGTTTTAGTACAATATCGTTTTGCGCGATCGGAACGACCTACCGGCATTTGTGTCGCTTCCTACCGGCTTAAACTAAACTAAGTCAACGCCTATGCACATGCATATGAATAGAATATAAATCGTCGGTGCATCCGCTACGTGCACAAAAAAGCAATGTCTACAGTATGGTAAACATTGTTAAGTGCCTGGATTCGGTTGTTTCTAAATGAAAAAATATTTGCGATCTGTCAACTGTCAGGCGCATGACATGAAATTTACTGGTTCGACATATCAAAATAAATGTTCAATTAATTCATACTGACCTAGAAATGAAAGCTACGAAAATGCCATAAATAATAAGTCCAAAGGCATTATGAATACATTCAGATACTCGTAAACTTACCCAAAATAATAACGCCACATCTGAACTTACGACGTCGATGTTGCGTAATCTCCGTAGTTTAACGGTGGCATTAATGTCGGCCGCTGAGAGCTGTAAAATCGTACCGCGACTTGACTTGGGATCGGTAACTATAACACATTACATGGCGGTTTAGCCGTATCGAGGGTTATTTTTCGGAAATTGTGTACCAAGAATATCTTTAAGTAAAAGTTATGTATGCATGTAAGTTGCCAGTTATTTTTCTCTTTATTAAACTACCTAAATGAATTAAACCGGGCGAAACTTAATTTATAATATCAGTTGTTAAATAACCTTCTTAGGCAAACGTGTGTTGATATAAATGAGATGTCAATTAATGGAAGGGGGGCACAACCGCCTTACGATTTACTTAAATACGACGGTGCAATAGTTCATTTTAATTCTTCGAGGTACTGTATTATATTTGTAAATTTTTAATGTTATATAACTTATTTATTTAACCTTAATTTTTTTATACTTTATTTATTGATTACTTTAGCGACATACCTGTATGGAAACGCTTCTGGTCCATTGATTTTTTTTTTCGCGCATGTATATGTATGACTGCGTGTTACCTGAAAAAAATAAACAATTGATAATTGATAAGCAGTTATTATAACGAGTTCCTTATGTCATTTACTTCTTTTATATTAGGTATGTTTTTGCGAGAGATAGACTTTTATGGTTTATAGTAGGTTTAAATAAAAAATGACCCCCCCCCCTTTATCAAGAAACTCGGTTGTGGTTCTTTTTCCAGGAATAAAATTTCAAAATTTGTTTTAGGAAATGTGCAAATTTTGTTCGTATTTTTGTCAGTGTTTTAAATTTATGTTGTCATTCATTATTATAAAACCCATACTCTTAATTTATTGTTGGTATTTAAACAAGAAAGGGTAAGATATCTTGTAGCTATAATTTATAATATAAACTGGTTATACACTGTTTAGTAGTAATCAATAATTTAACAAAAACCTGAAGTCCTACAGCCGTCATTAATGGCACTTTCCACCAGACTACTCGAACTTGTGGTACAAACTTGTAATGGGTTGCTTCATTTCCTATCTCCACATGCCTGCGGCGCTTTCAATCTAATCGATGTGATCGATGTCAAAAAGTCTTTTTCTTTTTCAACTCGAAAAAATCTTTTTCGAGTTGAAAACTGCAACGGACGGATGGACAGACGGCCAATGGACGTTTATTTATGTAGAGAAGCTAAAAGGACCATTTCTTACGATCTATTCATACATTGCGCACACGTCACGCATGCGAGGGTCCTCCCCTCCCCACCTTCAACCCCTCGCCCCTCCTCGTTTCTCGGTCGCCCCGATCCGTGAGCCGCCACATTTTAATCATCGGAATATCTCAATAATGACCTCCCTTATAATTCAAAGGATAAAGTAAGGACAAACCGATATTCCCTGTAAATTAGAGAAGTCATTATTCTGGGTGGGTTACACACGATGAACACGTGCGATATTCTAGATTATAAACTATAGTAATACATTTTATGTTCTTCGTAGTCGCTGCGTTCTTTTGTGGTAAAAAAATCGTAAAAGCGTAACAGAGAAAATATGTACCTATTCATAAGTCATTCCATTATCAATTCATCTTAACACCGTGTTTCAGTATTTACAATATGATTTGTAAATACGACATTCATCATCATTTTTCCAAGAAAAAACCCGCTCGCCACGACCGGGTCATTGGCCGCGTGCGTTACGACTACGAGACCCGATCGCGTGTCCGCACGTTCAAGGCAATCCACACCAGAGCTTTAATAAACATAATAAGTTTGGGGATGCATTATTTTTGCCTTTTTTTATATAATTTTTACTATATTTCATTTTTTATATCATTTCTACTTACTTTTTTGGACATACAAAAAACTTATGCAATAAAAGTATGATCAGTATGAAGTATAAAATGACCCCATAAAAGGATTTGCATGAGAAAAAGTTCATCCTGTATACATAATCGCGTAACTTCGATGCTAAAGGGAGACAGCACATCATCTTCTAATCATTTGCAGCTTAGCAGCGTACTTACCAACCCAAATACGCTTAAGAACGTTTATGTTTAAACTACACGTTTATTTTAAAGATTCTGACGTAAATTTCTAAACCTAATAATTTAATTTATTTGCATAAAATTACAATAACAGAAAATAATTAAAAATTGAATCAAACACACTTTCATGGACGCTAAATTTTAATCGAAAATGTTCATATCAGACCAGTAAGTTTACATAAATATATTTGCTTTTAATAACACGATCGTATAGAAACAACGTTAGACCACAGCGCCATCTTTGGCTGGTAGTGAGTATGCATCACCCCCTCTCCCATAGCGTTATCCCTCCACCTCCCTCCCCTAACCCTCCTCCGCCCTCACCCGCAGTCGAGCAGCTCTCATTTCGGATGTCATAAAGTGACAATTTATGATAACTTTGGGGATTAGCAAAACCGTCGCTTCTAGGCAATATTTATATGTTCATGAAGCAGCCGTGCAAAGCAGTGTTTGTTTTGATACAATGCTATATATAATTGGATGCCTACCTACACACCTAAGCGGGCTGTTTAGCCAAAACAAAAATAATAGCTTTGGCAAAATTTGCTTGTACCAGAGTGAGGGGAGGTGGTGGTATTGAAGCGCTATAAATGATAAAATATGAGTATTTTGTGAGGAATTGACCCCGCGATAGCTGGGTCAATTAGATAAACGCCATAACAGCTAGACTACCACCTCACTCAGTACCATCCTTAATCAGTTAGGTACAGCACCTAAGGTAACTTTTTGTTACACACCAAGATAAATAGATCCCTTTGATAATTTCTACTTTTATATTCTCCCTACTTATTAATATAGTTTTAACACCCGGTCGTGCACACGGTGTCAATCATTTCTGAACACTATAAAATTCCTACTAAATGCTCTGAAATTTGTCTCTAATATTGACAAATATTATGTAACCATCTAATTAGATGAAATAAGGAAAGGATGATATTTTAACAAAAAATAATGGATATTTATAAATATTATGCTATCCAGCACTTTATCAAAAAATTATTCAAAATTTTTCAATATTGTCAAAGATTGTATCATTTATCTTTTCAGGCGATTTGCCGCTATTAAAAAACAATCATCAAATATAAGTCAAATAACTTTACAACTCAATTATACAATTATATAAATGTATGTATTCAGATATAAATGACGCTGTGTTTTATTTATGGTTGCGTTTTACTTGTATTACAAAAGCATTGGTATATTATACACTTATTTGTTTTTGTTTTAAAGCCGCAACTAATTCTAATGACATCCCACATCTCAACTTTGTCATTAATCTTATTTGTATATATATTAATCTCAGCAAATGACGTTTTCATCAATTCGAAATGATCCATCTTGTGGAGATCTCAGATAATCCCGTAATGCGTCATTACTACGAGGCGTTATATTAATTTGTAGGTACCTTTATTATTTTTTTTTCTAATTATGTGATATTAAATCACAAATCCACCAGATAAATATAATCTGACAAAATCGATTTATCCTCGAAATCCGATCGAAACCGAAAATTTAAATACAATAACCGCTTATTTAATTCTCCTTTAATCCATATTTGTTTTTATTTACTCATAAATTTATCCAAAATCTATCAACATATAAATAATTATTATTTTACCCTGTTTTGTTATTATGTTTTAAATAGTATTAAAAAACATACTACCTACATCCTAAAATAAGAACATACAAACAGGGGAATAAATAGAAATACTTGATGAAATAACTTATGTTAGTAAGTGAAGTGAGGATCAATGCCTTATAAAGATCAATTTATTGGTAAATACAAGTGAGTTGAAAAAAAAACAAATTTTACAAAAGAGATATAAATAAAAGTTGTACTAAAAGTATAATGAATTTATAGTAATATTTTTAACCGACTTCAAAATAAGAAGCTTGTCAATTCGATCTGTGTTTTTTTTTAATGTTTGTTTACTCATTACTCCGAAACGGCTTAAGCGATTTCGATGATTTTTTTGCGTATAAAATTTGTCAGAGGTGATCCATTTTAATTATATTAAGTTAGTTATTACGAGTTACTTTAAAATAGCAATAATAAAAAAAAAACGTTTTTTTCGAAACGTTTTACTAAGTCTAAGTTTTATTTATGCACATAAAAAGACATATAATAACATTCTTTATATTTTTCTATTTTGTACTCTTAATCAAATTTGATCATTGAATATTATTAGCCATAAAGTTGCGTTCGCATGCTACTTTTAATTAAAAATTAAATTCATTCATTCATTCATTATTTTTTATATAAAACAATACATTTAATTTTAGAAGCTATATGTGTATGGACGTGTGATGTGTGTGTGAGAGGAGGAACCTAAAAAGTGTTCTATTTACAACAATAATTATAAATAAAATAATATACGTATCTAATATGCCTATAAATTAGTATAAGTACATATTTTGAAATATATGTTAAGTTCCCATTTTGTATAAGATATTTTAAAATAAAATAGAATAAAGAATAATAAATTTAAATACAGACTTCTATTTGCTTACTCTAAGAATTTTTCATATTAGGACATTACCAATCATTTAAAGTGTAGTAATGAATGACCACCGTGAAAGTTTAAAGTAAGTCTGTAGTTGTACGAGTCTAAAGTGTGCTACTTAACCGGAACTCGACAGAGCTGAGTAAAGCGCCATTGAATATTATCAACGGCGAAAAAACCTACTGGGATTTGAACCCCGAACACCTGGATCAGAAGCCCGTGTTCATACCACTGCGCTTAACGATATGTATGTACAGTCGTGTACATAATTACTACTCATAAGTCGATTGGAAACCGCGTGACGGGCGATAAAATTTGTAAGCGACACATGGATCGCAAGTCACTTTTATACACTTGACTGTACTGTAAGTTAAAATTGGTATTTACCTACTTATTTCAGTACGTCTATATCTATTGCATCAAAAGCAGTAAATGACATGTAATTAAACACCAAGTCTTCGTTAAAGGTGCAATAATGGTTGCAGTAAGTATGCAGACTTCGTGTTAACCGCCTCTCCGATCTAACGAGCTTTTGCCAACAGCCATATCATACAAACTGCCTGACAGATTGCCAATGCGACTAAAGCTGGCGTTGCACTGTGTTTTCATACGAAAGCAGTACAAACATGCTTGCTGTATGTGTTACACAATTTGGCATCGAGATATTTGCATGCCAAACTTCACATGGGGTCCCATGTTTTGGTTCCACAAGTCCTTACCGTACACACATTTGATAGCCTAACGATCTTGCCTGACAATCGATATGGATATATTTCAATTTAATGTGTGGTCTGATTCTCTACATTATTATTAAAAACAACAATATTTCTCCCAAATCAAATTAATAAATTGGCACAAATCGTTCTGATTTTTTATTTACGGTTTACTTTATTTACTTTATTACATTTATATATATATATACCGTTACTTTCGTTTTAAATATTTGTTTTAATATATTTTTATAAATATATTAATTTTTCGGTGTTAGTTAAAGTATCCGAGTGGCTTTAGGAGAGTCCAGTTAAATCGCTTGGAAAGTTGCGCGTTTACAGGGGAAAAATTATAATGCCTAAACTACAAAAATAATTTATACAATTATGCCGTAATAGAATGAAGTGACGAGAGCATGTAGACTTTTATTCATCATTAAAATGAATATATCTAAAAGTGAGTATCTCCTTTGTCAGAATTCTGTTTTCCTTCACCTCTGTGTTATACTAATGTTGTAATAGCGTCTGCCTGTCACCTTTCGAAACACATGCTACATAAATAATCACACATATGGTTTCCAGGGCCAGGACAGCTTCGAAAAAAAAAGGTTCCATAAAAATAATACGAACGGTATTTCTCAGGTAGTTACTACTTTACACAAATGATATTTTTTTAATTATGTACTGTTTAAAAGTGGGTTAAATTTATAAAAATATGTGAAACGAATGTAGCGATAATATGATCGATATTTGACTGTCCAAACGGATGTATGGCAAAAATTTCCTAATTTCAAAGTATAATAATTTCTGCTTCTGCTTTGAGAGCCCAAGTTGTGAATATAATTTTAACTGTCTTCATGATGCGATACCATTAACTACGGAAAGGTAAAACCTGTAAATATTTGAGTTTTGCATGACCTCGCCTGCTTGAGATTGAGCCCCGGACGTTTGAGCCAAAAACAAGCGTTCAGATCACTGCGCCATCGCTACGATAGGCGACGGTCTAAATGTGTTAATATTATTATGTATTTTGGAGAAGCGTCGGTTCTGCTGAGAGAAGATCTCAACATGTCGCTGCGAAGAGTTCGGTGGAATTAGTGGACATCCGCCTCAATGGAGCACATAGGGTTACTCTCCAACAAAGCATCCGTTCAGCGGCCGCTCTTTACGATCGTCTCCGAAGTTTGTCACATAAACGCCGGACCGCTATTCTAGCGCCAGCGCCCACTGCCTCCTGACGATTTAGGATATGGACAGGGTAGCGCATCACTCGAGCCAAGCCTAGACGTTAAATTTGCACAAAAACGCACGTTGATTTTTTCCATATAGCGAAATACTATTCAGTGACTTTACTTTATTATTTCATATAAAACGGATAGCTGGATAGTTATTTTATATACAGCAGGTCCCAGTCCCAGAGACAGTGAAGAGCAATCAAATCGTTTGCATCTGAAAAGCGCTAACTAGCAATAAGCAAAAAATCAGATAGTGTCACTTCTACTTATACAGGTTATTTTACACAGATTAAAGTATAACCATAAATTTATTTTTGATACACACTTCCATTTTGTATTGTGTCCGTATTTGTAACATTTTATCTGACTTTTAATGTTTAAAAAAATATATAAATAAACCAATTTATTCATTTTCCCCTACAATAAACATACATCTAACTAGTTTGTAATTATCGTGTTCACGTTGTTGTAAAACATATTCTTAGTTGACGCACATTAAAAAATTTAACTTTTTTCTCATAAACAGAAATTTGACCTAAAAATACAAAAAAAAAAGTATTTAAAATAATTTTATTGCTACAGTATATTTGGGTTACAATTCATATCATTACACTAAATAGTTTTGGCACAGCGAGAAGTTCTGTAATGAACTGACCACTGTCCCTAAAACCCTACTGTATATAAGCATGTGCATATTTGTTTAACCCTTGGTGGACATGGTCAATACTGAAGTTGCTTTGTATGAAATCATAAATGAGTTATTTTTTTTATATATAAACTTTTTCCTTTCACCCTTCTAGTCTATCTGTCTAGTCTGATTACATTGATTCCTGAATTTTTATTTTTATGCATTTTCTACAATCTTGATTCTAAATTAAAATAAAACTAAAATTTCAAAATTTAACATTATTAAATCAACATTTGATTAAAATTGTAACTACATTTAGTAAAATAGTAAAATAGTAAAGACATATAGCTCACATAAATAAATGTATTGTCTAGTATTTGCCATAGTTGTCTCTAGGAAATCACAAGGGTGTTAGAGTAGTTTAATGTGGGAAATAAAAAGATTGGAAATCAATTCAAAGCTTGACCTCGAGTGACGGATCGTAGCCTCACTATGTCTACACCCTTATACTAAGCTAGCCTTTGACTTCGACTCTGAATTGGCGAATGACGGGGTCGCTGTTTAATTACTTTAGCAAATATGATTAAATGACAACTTGGAAATGTATCGATGTTTACACGGATAAATATGTACTTTATAATAATTTGAACACTATATCGGACGATACTTGCTTGTGACTCACCCTAAACGATTGTGAACTATTTGCAGCGAGGTTTAACGTTTTCTGATAACTGTTGTAAATATCATAGTTCATCATAGTTTTTAGGATTGAACCTACATCATATTTAAATTATGATTATTTTTTCCTTGAAATTGATAATCCGCGAAGAACTTTTATAACTATTTTGCTACATAGCTTTTATATTTAATATATTTACATTTAATCAAAATAAATAAAACCATCAAAAATGATCGCGCATTTTGTGAGGCCATTCACTATTATTTAAAAATATGTCATTAAGTCAAATAAAGTAAATACGATAAATGGATATAATAATGCAAATGTATAAGTATGCTTTTACCAAGTATTTACAAATAATGTTACGTTGAAAATAGCTTTGAAATGTGGGGTGATTTTCCAATGAAACGGACAATGAAGTTCTGTTAGAATAATATTTATTAAAAAATTATGTATCATTTATAATCGGTCTTGAGGTCGTTTTTCATTAATTTTAACATTAAAATAATAACCTCTTCCTACTTTATGATGCATCGATACAACCGCCTCCCCCCCCCCAATATTCTCTCCAACCCTCACTTACGTATCAGTTAGGCGTAGACTAAGGATCAGTGATACATTTAAATTAATTAATTAATTTTGATTAACTTATTACCTATTGAACTTAAAATATGTTTATTACGTACGCTTTAGAATTATGTATAATCTTATTAGTAATATGAGTATGTATATATGAATCTCAAGTGTGATTGGTGATGGTGAGGGAATATTGATATTCTTAATATTCTTAGCCAATTGCCGCCTATCTATTTTTTTTTTTTTATGTATATATTTTATTTAAAGCGATTTACTTATACATTGGAAAAATTCTGCGGAGCGTAACAATAAATAAATAACCTGTATATGCATATTTTATAAATGTTTTTGAAAGTATAGACAAATATTTATAGAACATACATAATTCTTTATAAAGCATTATGAAAATAAAATACTGATTTATTCTAATTAACATTAGTGCTTGATTGTTTTGCTCCACCCAATAATCTACTTTAGTGTTCCTCTTTTCGTCCGAAACCTGAATCGTACAACTGACAATAAAAACGATAAGTTAGGTCTTAGTCCTCACGTCCATTTTGTTGTTAGTTTTATATTCAAGAGGCAAATTCGGAGTACCTCAAGGTAGTGTTTTCAACCCTATATTATTTCTTTTATTATTCATTAATGACCTTTTGGCCTACCTTAAACCACTCATGCAACCCTAGGATACTGCGACATATGTCAAATTGTGAGGCCTTGTAGAATAATGTCCAATACGTTGATCAAAATGACAGTTTTATTCCATCCTTGGTGGTTTTAAAAATAAACTAGCATGGAAATCATTATTAAAAGTCATAATACCACCAAGCATCTCGGAATAACCAAGTCTTAAAATAACCATTTGTGAAAATTGCTCAAAGATAATAGTTACAGTTTTTATGCGAAGCCCTAAATATAGATACTGGCATAAAACATCGAGCATTAACATACAAAACCTTGGTTTATCTACTCCTTAAATAGTGCTCATACGTATGGGTTTTACGTGCTCAATGTCTCAAAGGCGAACTAAAGCCTAATAAACAAAAAAAAAAAATTTATTCCTGTCAATACGTTAGTCCCTCAGAATCTCACTTCTTAATTGAAACTAATAATTACTTAGAAATTTTATGAATTTAGATTGAAGAATTTTGTTCGCAACGACGATTATTTCGAAAAAAAACCAATATTAAGAAAAAGGAACATTGAGCTTAATTCTTTCCTACCCATGATAATTCATGAATGGTATGCGCTTCATAGCTCAGTGTTTAATTCATTCCTGTGTTAAAAAAGGCTGTTTGTAAACATAGGCTGCGAATTTCAAACGTTAACCTTGCCTCATCTACTAAATGCAACAGTCTTACCTAGCTACCTCCTAAATATTGTAATGTCTAAATAAGGAAGTAACACATTACTAACATATAATTTGGTTATACACCAATACGAGGCAAAGGCAATAGAGGTCGCGAAAGTTCATTGAACATTCGATAAAAATGTGAAGCGCTTAATTTTTTAATGTGTAGGATTTCAACGAAAACCTTGTTAGAACGAGCAGGTTAGGTTAGGTTGGTTTTCTTATATTGTTGAAATGAAAAAATAAAGGTATTGCATATTTGCTGCAGGCTCTCAGCCTTCGCCACGTCGACGTTTTCATAATAGCAGTCTCCTCATTCAATCAATTCTTGATGGAAAAAATAATGACGCGTCATTGGCCGTCTTTACTTCCACTCAATCACTAAAAACTCTCTTTACTTTTTTACTAGCTGTTTAAACCCAGGGTTGGCAGCTAGGACCTGCAGGTGGATTTAACAGCGCCTAAAGCGCGCGACGACTCGTGCCTGCGGCAATCGGGACAACTGAATATAGTTGCATTGATATAGAAATTTTGAGAAATATTCAAAATGCCCAAAACAAGCTACCTAGCATGTTACCTAAATATTCCCTTACAATCTGTCATATTTCAGTCAAGAAATTAAAATATCAAAAATATCGTATCAATAAATATCAGGCGCATCTCGCTCCATCCTAATCGCCAAGTCTTTTTGCTTATTTTTTAAATTATTTTGGTCACGATAGAACTATAGAAGTTTTTCAATAAATCAGGAGCAAATCGGGAAAATTTGAGATCGGTATAAATATGGGGTAGTTTTTAGATCTGGCTGCAGCTTTTATTTTCGTGTATGCATCGGAGGTATCAAAAAAAAATGCATTTCTCAAGACGCCACTAATATCCACTGCTTCAATTATAGTTGGTTTTTTTTACGATGGGTCCAGTTTTTTTTTTTTATTTTTTGCTATCCCCACACCCCTTCCCCCTCTCTCCCACAAGCAAAACCATCACCCTACCGCCATCTACCGCCGCCATGGCGCCAATTATTTTTCGCGGTTTCGCGCGTCTTTTGCCCGCCAAAAATGATGGATTAGCGCCCGTCGTTCGCAGCAAAGAATAATTTCAGGCGCCATATTGTTTGATAGATAGATCCGCGACTCCTTAATAAACAGCAGGTGAAATTTGTTCAATTTTCTCCGCCGCCCCTCAAGCTCGCCGCCCACTATTGGCAGGGAAAAGTGACGGGACGGCAATTGAAAATTTTCATTTTCATACTCTCGCCATTATTAATTCACACGCGTGGGCGACAATGACGTTGTCGACGAAGGCCTATCGCGTGACAGATTAATCCACGTGCGAAGATTCGAAACGTCTCAACACAAACACAAAAACACGCAAAAAGGACGTATACGTCTTTTCCTCTTTGTGTTTTTTTTAATATAAAGAACATTTTTAATGTCAAGGTAACGAAGTCGGTGGCAAATTAAACATACAAAACTTTTACCAAATTACAGAAAAAAACGAATTATGCAAAACACAGCTGCCCTTATATTTTATTTATGTATATGAATATCTTAGGAAATGATAATTAATCCAAAAATTAAAATTATGTATTTATTTCTCTTTATTCGGGAAATGAAACAGTAAAAAAAAACATATGCAGACGGTACACAATAATAACATAATAAAAACAGAGAAAACAATGGTATCAACTTATAAGTAAAACCAATTAAATATTTCCACCGAGTGAATATAAAATTATTGTTTAACCTAAGAAATGCAAGAAAGGTTAAACATATCAATAACTGGATATTTTATATTTAAGATTAAACACATTCTATAAATGGGTTCATTTTGCCCATAATTACTCTTTAAATCAAGTTTAAAGTTTAACTAACGTTGTATTTTCACAGAGGATTTAGAATGCGCAGTAAATATTAAGACTCGAAGACAAAATAATAACTATTTACTGAACTCACTTTTACTAATGTTTGTGTAAATAGAAATTTTGAATATAAACCTAATAATAAGCTTACATTTATATTTTTTAATAATAAGCTATGAATTCGTATGAATAAGTTAATAAATAAACATACTTATTTATAAATTAGAATAGGTGTAAAATGTATGCAAATATTTATGCAAAAAATGATTGTGGCCATTGATTCAGATCGCTAAGAAGAAATATATTTTTGCATGATTTTCTATTTTGATGAAATGAATTCCCTTTCTTAGAGATAAATTAATAGTAAAATTAGAATTCCTTAACTTTGTATGGTAAATTATATAATATTAAAAAATCTAATTGTTAGTATAATAAATTGGAGATTATATTTGTTATAAGAATAAACTTCGTTACGGTTTATGTCATTTAAAATATGTATGGTTATATAAAAGTGTAAATTTATAAAAAAAGTTTTAAATAATAATTCACATATTACCTACTCGAACATATTTTGCAGATAGGAGTATGAAATCCCGAATAATATTCAGTCAATGAAATAATACGTTATAACCTACGTAATCTGATTTCATCTTGCAATCGAATTTAGACCATATTAATAAGGGATTTTAAGAAAAAAAAAACATTTTTTTTTCAAGGTTTGGGTAGTATCACGTATCACTTAATTGTATCAGAATTCTTTTTAATCCTGAAACTCAATAAATCTGAATGTGGAAGCATATAAATAAATATTATATATTTAACTATATAATTATATTTATCGCAGCTAAAGATAACTACTGTATGTATATGTGTAGATACTTGTTCAGACCCTAACATTTGCCCTGCCAGAGGTACTACGCTGTTCACCCGACTCAAATCGATTATTGTATAATTAAAGAAAATGTTATAAAATATTTAAATTGCATGTTATAAATTAATATATATATATATATATATATTGCATGCAAACGTAAAATATACGATATTCAGATTAATTACTAGAGACGTTTCTACGTAATTCGCCATCGGTTTTTCTCGCGTTCCTCAGGGGTCTCATATTAATCAACACATAAAATGTTCCCGGACATTTCGTAGCGGCCGTAATATTAACACCGGCGATTTCCAATATGGCGGAGCCGTCAACGTCCGGTCAAGACGAAACGTATTCGCCTCGAGGGAATGATTGATTCATTAGCCGGGACACGAAGCCGGGCCCTCTCCTCTCATTCGGCGGGCGCCGCAGGACTTGGCTCATGCTCGGCTCAGGCGCTAATGACAAATCTATTTTGTCATCGAGCAGAAGAGAATGCCGATATTTCCACGGCAAATAACTGATTTATTCATTTGACAATAATAGTAATAAAAAACTTGACAGGAATGCAGAAAGCACTTAGAGATTGAAATATGTTTTCACTGTAATACGAAGCAATAAGCACCGCAGTATTCTTTACCTGAGAACTATATGAAAGTATGGTACTAAGAAAAAATGTTTATAGTCAATTGTCGAAACTGGATCATTAATGCGAACAAATTATTTTAGACTTAGTATTTAGAATTTATTAAAATAAGCCAACATTGATATAATAAATAGAGTTGAAAATAAAGATTGTATCCACAATAGGTACTCTCCGAACTTGACCCAGTTTTTTTCAAAATTTGTGCACACTATTAATCTCTATGTTAATTCCCTATCTGGTCACTTTGATATTAGTCCCTTAATTTGTCGTGGTGTGCGGGACGCGTGATTACAATTTCCAGTTGATTTTCTAGTTGCCATCTCTACTTTAACCCCCGGATCATTCGGGTCAGTCGCGGGATGAACTCAACTATTCGAGTCATCATTTTAAAATGCTGTCATTACAATACGTCGGGTACAATATGATAGTGTTGGTTATCGCTAAGAGAAAAAAAATTTAGTTTTTTTAAGAAATATAAATATAGACGAAAATTGTGCGGTGCGGACACTCTTATACTCCCACTCCTCCAAATCTTCAATCAGGTATCTGCTCGAATGCAACAATCTAAAATAATTTTAAATTTAAACGTAAATAATGCGAGAATTAAATGTAATCATCGAATACAAGACAAACATGTCTACCAGTGAATGCGCCCAACAATATATAGGTTTAAGCATCGCGGCCAGAGGAGGTGGGCTCATCTCACAATACCTCGTGCCGTCAGACGTCAGCCGTCCTGAATCAATCACTCGCCGGAAGACGGCTCTCCGGAAAAAAGCTCGAAACGTTCCTTCGCCAATAGTCGCCGGCGCAGTCGCGGCCGGCCGACCAATGGCTCGACCGCTCGCGTCCGTCGTTAGGGCGCGACAGGCGGACGGACGGGCTCATAAGCCCCCCGATGCGCGCGCTTTAATATATTCCACATTTGAAATATATCAAATTTCGAACGCACTTCGCGTTCGTTCGTTTTTCGTTCGACTCGGGCAGCGCATTCATTACTTATGATTGGTAGTTGCCATAAATAATGCGCTCACCCGTCCGACTCTAATAGAAAATGCCTCTTTCCTTACAGAAGTTATATTCGATGGTTCAAACAACAATGCACGCCACTGCGCCGCCGGGACACTCTTATACCTTTTACCAAAACAATCGAACATAACACTCATTGTGACGGAACCCTACAATTATTACAATTATTTATGAAAATTACTTCAAACGATTTCTTTCGCTAAAAAACATTTATTTACTTTTACATTTTTATGACAATTGAGAAGAAAAGGTTACGTAAAAATAAAAAAAGGTGTCTTATTGAAAACTTGACAATTAAACCATATTTTTTTTATGGGTTGAACGAAGGCTGACAAATATAGCTGTTATGATGATGGACAAATACCAATGGTAGTCTTAAAAGTAAGAGGGTCTCAATTTAATCGAATGCTCCTTTTTAATTATATTTACTACTCCGATTTTCTTTTATATATATATTTACTAAACCGATTTCTTTACTGTTTACTAACAATAACAAATTCGTTGTATCATTTTTTTTTTGTTTAAGATAATTTCGTTTCTTGATTTTGAACGGAACATTTGATTTTCCTTTGGTGTTAGTGCATTACACTGAATTGTAGGAAATTATGTACATCTGTTTAAGTTATTCGTTAAATTCGGGTATGAAAAACTGTTTGTTTGTAGTAACGTAGTTAGTTAGTAACGTAGGTTAACTCTATTGGGTAGGTTAACTCTGTAACGGACCGTTTGGAGTGTGTCCCGCGGGATAATAGTAATAACTCGAGAGCTAAAAAGCGCTGCACTAGCGGGCGACCTCCGTTCTTAAAGACTGTCGTCTTGCATCAGAGGGGAAATCCTCTTCCTCAGCCCTGGTGCATTCGGTCGCGTCACCCTCGGTCGACGCACTTCGTACCTGGCGTCAGATGCTGTCGTCAGCGGAAACCTGGTGCGTTTGGTCGACGGACATTGTACCTGCGGTCTGATGTAGTCGTTAGCGGAAACCTGATGCATTCGTATGGTGAACTTTTTATGTTAGTTTATGAAATGTCATTTGAGGATCTATGTTCTACAACTGATTACATCACCTTAGAACAGCAGTATACGCTATAAAGGTAATGTAAAAATAAATGTATTGTTTTATATAAAATAAAAATAATAAAATGAAATCACTCAAAAACCTATGTTTAATTTTAGTACGACATAATAAACATATTCCGATTAAGCGTTTTTCCACACTGCAGCAGCTGTCCGAAGGAATAGAGACCTTCGAATGAACGAGAGATTTTATCGAGAACATATCTACATAATATATTGTGTTCGTCATCGTCATGGGCGAAGCGAAGGCCGAAGGCCCATCACAGAAGGTACGCCCAGGTTAATTTACGGCAGTCAACTCCTCTCTGTCGGGTAAATAATAAGGATGCACGTCTCTCTCTCTTTTCTCGCTCTTTCCTTGTCTTTTTTTACTCGTTTGATTCCTTTGAAATATTAAAAAGAGGACGTGTTGCTCGTACATCATGGCTTCGTCTCTATATTACCAGTTGGTATTCTGAATGCACGCAGGGAGGGATTTTAGCTTTTAAATCAATCTATTAATCAACATCAGTTGGCGTCCGAAGCGCGTCCATCCAATTCCTACCACGCGCTGGTCACGGTAATGGTAATTGCCATGGAACCACGATATGAAACAAATTCGCCAAACCCGAATACAGTGTCTTAGTGCTACCGCACTAGTAAACGCGAAATGCTAGTACGCAATTTATTAAACCATTAATGCGCAGACAATATAATTTTGATAATTTTGCTTAAGGCGCCACCAGTACCTAAAACGTGTTTTGTAACGTATTTTGGTGCATTTTGTTGAAGTTATTAAAAATACCACAATATTCTACATATATTAATTTAGTCCTTTGCTTAAAAAAAACGAAATACACCTTATTATAGTAATGAAAATAAATAAATAAGAAAGTGTTGTTTTTTTCTTGCAACGATTTTCTTTTAAGTTGTGTAAGTGACGCGAACCTAATTTTTCTTTCTAAAGATAGACAATATAATAATCTAGGACATTACTTAAAAAAAAAAACATTTTTTTCAAATGATAATAATTATTTAAATACAAAAAACATGTTTCATCGATTCCAAATGTAACGATTTCGCGGTCGGCGAGTATATCCGTCTCTTTTCTACACGTCAATGTTCGAATAAAGCCTACTCTTTCTAATCTCAAGGACAAATGCGTCCCGGGGCGCCTTAAACTCAATAGATTTGGTTTCAACTATTTTTTTTTTTTTTTTTTATTTTATGGAATATAAGTTGGCCGATGAGTATAAGTCTATAACCTTCCTAACTAGGTAATAGTTACCTGTTCTAAGGAAGGTTATATATGAAGTGATACAGTGCATCGCAGAGACCAGCGTAAAACCCTGAGAAAAATATAAAAATAATAAGGCACAAATATACACACTGATATACACACCCACACACACATACACACATGAATACAATTTAAATGTTTACTCAAGAATACTTAATATATGAAAAAATAAAATAAATAAATGAAACAATTAAAAAATAACAAATAAATGAATAAACAATTATTAAATATATAGGTAAATAAATATTCGATATAAATAAATAAATATTCAATATAAAAATAGTGTTATACTACATATAGTATAGAAACATATCTTATAGTGATATATATATATATATATACATTGGGCATAAACATATTAGTATGACATATCTAAGTAAGCATATCTTTTTTTTTATTTTTTTTTAAACATTCTAGGTAACTAAAAATAATATTTTTTAATTCTCGTGATACTTTGTTGCGTTATACAGGATGTCCCAAGACCATTTCCTCCTTACCCTTCTTCCATACACCGAAGTCCGTTCGACCCGTAAGTAATCAGCATAGAGGCGGGCCAGGTAAATGCTTACACATGGCGAAATAGAGTGTCCCTATTATACAATACACGAATAACGGATTGCGTCACACTTACCTACTAACCTAGTCTACTACTACTGAGGGAGGAGCGAGCGTAGTAGGCAATGCAGGTTTAACTAAAGCAAATTAACCATTAGAATAGAAACTTTTTTTTTCTTTGAAACTGATGATTTTTTATACATCGTCTTATCAAAAAATATACCTATTTAAAAAATACTAACTTATTATATTATTTTTAATTTAAAAGTCAAATAATAAATATATCAAATTTTTATGAAACATTTATTACGAAATGTCAATTTAAAATAGGCAAATATCATTTCATTTTTTCACATGTTTAGTAGTTTTTAGCTGGTGGATTGCTAACGCTCAAAAAAAAATCGTCATGTTATGTTGACCTTAATATGCCTTTCTATTGTTTATTTAAATCTAGCTTAATTTTTACGTTTTACCTTAGGCTGGTTATTTTATTTTTTGTATATTTTATTTGTTATTATAAGGCTGAATTAGTATTCAGCCTTAAAATATCCAATCCTTTTCTTTTAAATGATTATTTATTAGGTAAGAACTACATTATTTTACTTATACATGCCCGTGTTTCTTTTGATAAATACGTTTATTACATTCATTTATAGTAACTTTTACCCGTTTGTATACTTATTAAAAATAAATGTTTTAGAAAAGAAATAATATTTTTAGCAAATTAACACGTTTTAAAATTACTTTTATTTTATATTGTAATCATTGAAACAATAATACCTACATTGGCTCTCTTACGTGGGTACCTAAAATTAATTATTTTTAAATTTACATCAAATTAAGAGTCTTTTAAATCACACAATTTTTTTTTTTTTTAATTTTACATTGTTTTCTGCCAACCTAGTATGATGACTTCTTAATTAACATTGTTTTTTTTTATTGATGGCTTCCGATATCTGTCCAAGTCATGTTAGGGATTGTTTAAATGTGCCTTGAGGCGCGCCTAAGAGGAAGGGAGATGGAACGAGAGGCAGCTGGAGTTGCTCCTTGCGACTTGAGGCATATTATGTGCATTCTGAGATGGAAAGTCGGAGTCAAAGACGTAAGGACGTTGCGATCCTCACTGGAAAGTGCGTTATTCAAAATTATGACTAAATATTTTATGAAATACATGTTTAAATTCTTCATCAAAGACGTGTTACTAGACGAGAGGAAATTATTTTACTTTAGAGACTTTTCAGTCCCCTAAAGTTGATGTTTTAATTTAATAAGTGTCAGTTTTTTGGAGTCCACTTATTGAAGATGCTTAAATTTTACGTGTATTATTTCATACTAAATTGTGATAGATGAGTAAAAACAACCGAAAAATGTAGATAGCAAAGTATTTAATTTGGATAAAAATTAATCATGATACAATGTGTCGACAAATTAAATATTTTTTTTTTATATACTGAAAAACAGCGAATATACATGCGGTATAAATGCGTTAAAATATTGCTAATTACAAAAAAAATGTATGCAAACTAGGAATGCCCGCCATTTTGAAACAACGATATTTTGAAAGCGGTGCTAAGGTCACATCGGTATCTCCATATCCTTAGGACCTATCATAAAAAGTGCCTCGCAGCATTCTTTTTAAAAATGAAAGGGGGTCCTAAATTTTTTTTTAACTTAATTGACAGCGCATGCAGTTAAGTATGGTCCGTGGTCACTTTCAGGTTTCAAAGCATAAAACTGACAAATTAACCAAATGGAATATAAAATTAAATTAAACTTTTAACCAAAAAGGAGGAGGTTCTCAATCCGATGTGTACCAGTTTTTTTTTAAATACATATATGTTTACTCATTACTCCAGTCTTTTCGAATATTTGTTTTGCATAAAATAGGGAATTTCTCATAGCTGTGCAATTTTAGTTACGTCCAGTGTAAGATAGAAAAAAATAATATAAAATAAATTTTCTGTTCACATTTTCATACTAAATTGATCAAAATTAATACGATTAATATTTTTAAAATATACATTTATATACTAAAATAAAAAAACAATAAAATGGATATCGAAATAAATCCAAAACAAAAACAACTATGAACTAATACAATAAAAACGCATTATCGTTAGTAAACAACAAAATAAAACCGATCTGCCAAAATGTTAAAATCGAATTGAATCTTAAGAAAACATATAAAATATATAGATTTCCATTTTAATTGACAAATAGTTGCAAAATAGTCATTTCGTGAAACGGCGCTTTGTCAAGCCTGTCCGCCACATGAGCGTGAGACTTATGCGAAATATTCCTTCCTACATTTGTCTTAGGCCTCCTGATCGACGGAGATATATTAGCGGGCAACAATTGCACACACACGAGTACACGATTTTATAATAAATTGTAACCATATTGGAAAAATTTTAAAAAATATAAATTTAACTATAATGGACTATTAGGTACATGTATCTGTTTGCTAAAAACATTTTTTTAGCAAACTCGAAGTCTCTTACCCGAGTATAATCCCATTTTCATATGAGATCGGACATTATAACTTTAAATAAGTAATCGGTAATATGATGGCAACATATGTAGTTAATTTATTTATTACATATAGTTACATATCTAGACACTCTGTCGAAACGCCTTTCAAGGTAAAGCTTCATTTGCCCTCGACCGTAAATCTTTTAAAAATACAACCTAATTTCAGAATGTGTAGATTAAAATCAATTAATTATGTCATAATAATCATCACAAAGGCTACTACTGTTGACGTATTAAGTTTTATGGACGCGTCATAACCCATCCGATAGTGCAACACGAAAAAGAAGACTTTGATTATCGAGGTTTATTCCGAAAGTTATCAAATTTAAGTGGTTTTGACAATTATCGACGTTAAAAGTGCCAACTTGCGTATGAAAAACGTGTAAAAATTATTCTACAAAGCCAAAAATAGAGTGCAGAGCAAAATAGTACAGGATACTCCACGGTAAAAAAAAAAATAGTGTATAAATGGTTACACCACGGGAAGGTAGTTAATTAAATTTGTCATGACACATAACCAAAAATGTAATAAGCTATAATTCAACATTATCATCATGCCATATACCTTTAACAATTTTTCCGCAAGCCTATTTATTTATACAAGAAAAACATCAGCGTATATAACAGCTCGGCACGAATGAGCGCGTTGATCTTAGATTCACTCGCTGCCTATGAAAAAAAAATGTAAGGTCAAGTCGCCTAAAGAAGTTTCATTTCAAAAATCGGGGGCACCCAAAGCTTGACCCTGAAGCATTTAAAAAAGGGATAAAATGTTTGCATTGTTTCGTCCCTCGTCACTACACATTTATTGCATTATTCGATGGAGTCTGTCTCTGTCGAGTAGAAAGGCGAACCAACGCGGAACCATGCATGCATCGATGCATCGATGCATCGCCGGCATTGCATCCCGTGCAATGGGCCTATCCGTGAGAGGTTTTAGCGGTGACCTCGCTAACAAATGCGCCGTTGCTCGTTATTCATAGCCCTGGGTTGCGGGGCCATTCGTCTGTCGGACCGTCGTTTGTCGGAAGGTCCGCTGGTCGTGTTAATCAATGCCTCCGCCTGGCTCCGTGGCAACCGACTCCTCGACTCCTCGACCCTCGCGCGTGGGCGTCGAGCGATCGCCCGACCATACGGATCTGTCCAAGAGCTCCGATGTGAATTCCCAGCAAACGAATTGAAGTACAAATATGGAGTGGCATGACCATTAGCATTTCTAGTACAATCTGCGCATGCACATACAAAACCTACTTCATTACAGATTGGCGTTTCTAATACGAAAATAAAATAAGTCGAAGTGAAAATCACGGCACAAGTTCTATGTGCAGAACCTGCACTGTAGGTATTCCCTTTTCTTTAGAATTAATGTATTTAATGGCACATAAATCTAATCGAAAGAACAAATAGGTATGTGGTAAATGTTTTTTTATGTAATTTGATTAGTAGTAATGTGCCTACATTATAGTTATAATGGCGTAATAAAATTTGCTAGCAAAGTTTCTCTTCTCTCCTATTTCCGAAAGTTGGATTTTCGCGTCACTACCATTCTAAAAATATACAGTGACTTGAGTTGTTTAACGTGTGTTTTTACAAGATCGGAAATAAATCTCTGAAATTTAACCGAACGTTCATGCTTGCAAGGCTTCTTGGCTTTGCTTAAAGGACTCCTCAAAAGGTTTTTTAAGGGTAGGTTTCGCCGGATCTCACACTTAGACCGTTCGAAGATTTACATATTCCAGTTCTAGAGCTAGCTAAAACAAAACTATATCTGATCATACTTATAGATCCCTCTGTTAATATACAGGTACTCACTCTTTGATTTTCTAAAAATCTCACTAACAGGCTGTAACAGAACAGTCATACTCGAAAGAGAGGGTGGGGGAATGCCTCCAATTTGCATAGATGAGTTCTTTTTATTTTACTATTGAATACATGGTTAGGGCGCTTTTTTAAATATTTAAAAAACCTGTAATGGATTCACGCGGCTGTAGATACTATACAAAGTTGTTTATATGTTTGTCAAAAGGAACTCAAGTCAATCGCAAACAGTTATCTAGGTGCGTTTTGATTTGGCCAATTTTGATTGCGATATTTTCATTGGCTAATATTCTAGTGTTAACGTTCTATTTCTTTAAACGAGCCTGATAAAAAAAGGATTTAATTTATCAAAAGGAACTGATATATGCAGGCTGTTGTACCGAGCCCATATTTGATTACCAGCACGTGATTAATCGAATAATAATAAGAATAATTATTTAATGAATTTAAAGATTAACAAAGTATGTATTTTTACAACATCGCCCTAACTAGGTTGCGCCCTTATTTTTTCGTTTCGTTTATTAGGAAATCCAACAGAATATAGAATATTATAATTTATACATACATAAAATTAAAAAATCATGCTCCAATTGTAGGGTTTGTTAAAGTATGATAAAATATCTAACAGTGATATTAATAAAGTAAAAATAGTAGATTTAGTGCGTAAACTGACAAAATAATATTTAAGGTCGACTAATACTGAGAGTTAAGTTAAAGTTAACTACTTAAAATAATGAAGAAAAATTGAAAACAATTATTTTGTAAGGGTTTATGTGTGATATTTATTTTGATGATAGAAAGATGACCATATTGACCTGGAAAATACCAGTCGGCTTCGTACATGAGCCATATAAAGGTGTTTCATTAGGGTGCAGTGATTTTAATGACATGCATGATCTCATTAAAAAATCTAATATTCGCTAAGAAGCTTCAACAATAATATCGATGTGGTTTTTAAATTGTAACTTCGAATCAAAAGTCACATCTAAATCTTTTGCAACTTCGATACTTCGATTTTATTTAAACATTTTTAATTTTGTATTTATCCTCATCAGTTTTTTTTTATTTTTCGTTTTTGTTATTTAATATTATTTTTTTCTTTTAGTCGTATAATTTTTTTGTATGTTGCAATACATGAGGAAACCTGTTTAATAAATAAATAAAATGTGTCTGATACTTTATAGTGAGAAGGTATGAAACAGAATTTGCCGAGGTTAAGGATTAATCTGTTAATGGTGTACGATTAGGTATTCCTGGATGTTTTGACACTCGGCGATAGAATTTATTACATGAAAGAATTTAAGGTCGTATTGAATAAGCCTTAAAATTGCATTGTGATTATGCACTATTCGAAACGATAAAAATCACAATAGTCTGTGTTAACCTATTTCATATCAAGTTGTACGCATAAGCGTAAATGGTTGATTTAGTAAAGGATAAACGCAAATAGCGTGCCACGGAGAAGTTTGAAAACACCCCCAAATAAAAGCGCAAAATCACTAAGTTAAGAGTTAAGTTAATAAGCTATTTTAGCCCATTATGTATAGCATAATTCGCTAATGTTAACAATCCGTGTGCCTAATTACAATGCATACTTTGAAAGAGTGGGAATTTGCTTAAATTTTTAAGCACGAGAATAACATAACCAGAAGGGGGTAAACTGCATTTAATTTAGGTAAAATATTTCATATCAATTGCTCGCGTCATTTCGCAATGTCGACGAAATCCATTCGCTTTGAATGCAAGACGGGCACTTTTCAAATGAGGCGGGTGGAGAATGTGTCGCGTCTACACGCATTACAGAACCCGTAACGTTTACACTACACACCGAACTAAAACTAGTCAATAATGATACCATTTTTTAAATTATATTATTGTATCAGTGTTAAAAAACACACTACACATAACGGAAATACATTATAAAACATAAAAGGAGAACTTAAAAATAAATCTGCAGCCAATTTACTAAGAAATTATACAATAAAATTCCTATTATTAGTAAACAACAACAAACCAATATGACGTTGAAGTCGGCACAGAAACACACCGTTTGTATAAACCATGACTCTGCGCCGGGTATTTTCATATACCTATTACTTTAATCCACCTTACCGGATAAATATTCTACTTGCATAAAATAATAATATTTATTGTAAGTGGGTTGATTAATTTAAAACAAATTTAATGTGTTTTGTTTATTAATTTTAAAAGGGCGATAATGATGACTACTACTGATCTCTACCAATAGTGACTACTGTTTTTATGTTAATTACAATAGCACTAGTACCCCTTTTACTAGCGCGTGCAAACTAGCGTTAGTGCAGTTGCTCCATCTGGAGACGAGATCTCGTCGTGTGGGCGCGCCGTCTATCGGAGGACGACGTCCGAATAACGACGGCGCGCGGCATCGATCGACACCCCAACCGCCCACCACAGCCTCTCCTCACCCCACGACGACCACACCCCAGGGTCCAAGTGGGGGGAGGGGGTTAAACCCGCCATGCACCCCCTGCTGCATTCAAGAGTTGCTTCTTTAGAGTTACTCGGGTGTCGCACGATTTCAATGTTTTAGACATGCCCACTGAGATGCTCAATTACTCGAGTCTTCTTTGAGTACTACTTTCATATAGGTACTATCTAAATACAAAACAAAGAAAATTTAGAACGTAAAATGTCTGAACATAAAATTTAACTCGGGGGTAAAATCGGTTTTGTAAATCGACTTGGGGTGGAGCAATTCGTGCCATTTTAAAACCTTTGGTGACTATAAGGAAAGAAGGTATAAGGGTAATAAATAAATTATCATATACGAGATGTGAGACACATTTACATAAAGACTATTCTTAAATAATTTATAACACATAAGTATCCACAAGTGCTTTTTTTTCACGAAAGACATACTAGAGCCAAATCGAACCAAAATGTGTTTGTACCAAAGGCTAACAAAGCAGTATGGCCTGGTGGAGCAGTAGTATAAGTGCCTGCTTCTAAATCCAGAGGTGCCGGGTTCGAATCCCCAGTGGGTCAAATCCGGCCAGGTCATTTTTCACTGTTTGTCATTGTGCGCGCATCGATAATTAAAATAAATATCATTTTTATTTTTCTACATTTATTGAACTTAATTCATTTTTAGTATACTTAATAAAATATTGAATTTAATTTGGCTAATAAGTTAACACAACATTTATTGTTCACAAGTTCGTCGGGTCAGCTTCTTAGTAATATAAACATTCTCCTAACAATCATCAAAATAAAACAAATAACAAATTTAAAAAAAAAGTGTAAATTACAAGCTAAACCTTATAAAATTTGTCTCAATAAACTCTCCCTAAACTCACAACTCACACATCAATCATATTTTTGTATATACACTCACATCGCGTTCAACTTTTACACGTCACAAAAAATACACATTACACATATTTCGATAACACTAAATATAAAAATATTTATTTATATAATATATAAAGTAATATTATTTAATTTGCTACAATTTCGATAATTAATAAAAAAAACTAACTTCTACGTACATGCTAGGATACACTGCGACTAAAGTTAACTAAAGTTTACCATAGAAAATATAGTTAGGTAAACATGGTACCAGCTTCCTCGACATTACCAGTGAGCTGAGTTCACATTGAATCTAAACATTTTATGGTGCCTTTATAAAAAAATGTGTTCTAGTTTTTTTAAAAAAAAAGTAAGAATAAGTGATATTGAATTATCAGAAAATTAAATAAAATAAATTAAACATAAACTCGTATATAAACATTTAATTATTATATTTTTTTAATATTTTTTTTCTACTACAACACACTGAAAAAAAAATGTCGAATCTATAGGCCCGTTCATTCCCATACACCCTATTTAAAACCGTGATCTGAAGCAATTTGGTTATATACGAAACTTACGCGGTTCTACATATAAATTCCCATTTTTTTTTGTCATGTTTATAAATAGACGTGTGACGTCACAATTTATTTATTTTTATTTATTTATTTAATTGTTGACAGTATTTTAACATCAATTACATATAATGCAAAGTACTACCTAACTAGGCAATGCCCGTACTAAAGTAGACTTTACTAAAAGCATCGTTCTTATAAGCATAACCGTCACACTGCGCAACATACAATTACAATTATTAGAATTGAATTGTATGAAATAATACATAATATATAAATAATAATATGTTGTCTATATGTAATATATAAATAAAACTAAAAGTAAAACTGAGAAAATAATAATAACAATAGATATAATACTATATAATATGAATAATAATACATAAATGTACGGTTAACAACTAATACATAAATTTTAATAATAATTTATTTATTATAAAAATATAATTACATGAATCCCAAATTTGTCTTCTTAGCTATAATACCTAAGGGATTTGAACTATCATTAGTGCATTAGAGTGATTGTCACGAACGCTATCGTGCACAGCAAAATATAACAATAAACTAGTAAGCGTGTATCTAATGGTAAATTACTGGAATTAAGTTGTCAACAATTGCCTGCCGTAAATAGTTAAGAACGTTTGTTTGCTCAGACGCTAAGAACTAATAAATACGCATAATTAAAGACTTACAATAGTTCCCCTGATTCACCCTTAAATCACCCTGGCGGAGTTACGGCCTAAACAGTCAGGGCCTGTTTAAACAAGGTGACAGGCTCAACAGCCGAGTTGTGATTGAAAAATAATAATATCATTAATATTTTCAACATAATAATTACATGAACATATTAACACATTAATCAATAGTTATTGTATAGCCGTAAGTTATTGCTATTTAAAAAATAAACTAAATAAATAATATTAATAGTTTTTATTGATATTTTTACCTCTACTTTCATCAGATTTTTCCTAATACGTTTTAGTACGATCCGTTCTATAATATTTTTAGTTAAACAGTGAAGATTTTGTGAGGTTTTAATTTTTTATGTTTAACTTCCTGATTTTGTAAAGGAGATCTTTTCGATAGAGTAAAAATGAACCGCGATCTAATTGGAACCCGTGCTGGATATTCATGAACAACATTGAGTAGGTCCCCTTAGGTCAATCTTAAGTCTAATACTTAATAATAGTTTCCATTATAAATCGGATATAAAATAATTTTGGGTGACTTTCAAAATGACTACAAGACGTGACACGTGTTCGCTAGTCAATCTTTGAACAACTTGTAAATCATTTAAGAGACTTGCGAAATAGGAAACGAGAGATTGTTCTAATATAAATAATTAATAAGACGTAGGTATCTACAACATAATATACCCGTAACGCAAGACCATTATTTTGCCCTGCGTTTTTAATTCAACTTTGTTAAACAAATTATATTATATATAGTAAAGTAAAATTAAAATTGAAGACTCGTTAGAGGCACATAACTCGTCAGAGGTATATGCGTCGTTGGAGGAATGTAACTCATTAGAGGCATGTATTACTCGTAGTTTTGATAATTAAAATAAAATAGCAATTTGCACATTGTAGCATTTTAGTATAACAAAAACATTTTTTACTTTTTGTTAATCTGATTCAAACTTAACATTTTTATAATTTTAATTAATTCATTCAAATTAAACAATAAATTAACTTTTATTTTTCCACCGATTTATTCTGTAACTTTACTGACAGAGTATCATTTTATCGAGTATTAATTTAATTTAAATGTCGTAAAAATTTATCAATGATTGATAATTATTCTACTTTATTTATTAACAAAGACGGTAACCGAAGAAATATAGAATAATCGCATGTTTAAAATGTGTTAGGAATAAAAACGAATACGATCAAAATAACCCGTCGAAGCAGTCATGTATTTAGAACGCTTCCTTCAGCTATTAATGGGGCCGTGGGACGCGATGCGCAATAAATCGCCCTGCCTTACAGCTTGGTAACAACTTCTTCAGTACACTTTGCCGTTTGCCAACTAATAGATTAGACTGCAGGACTTGTCTGCAGGCGACCTTACCTGCTGCAGAAAGTCATCCATCCGTTGCTTTGGGCTTAGGAATATTGCACCACAAGTGGATAAGATGCTACCTAATATAACTCAGGCCGAAGCCAGCCAGGCCGGGCCTACAATTCTGTTTATAATTGGTTATTTATTTAATTGGTTTTATACAATAAACCTGATATATTATTTACATACAAGGATAAAGTTTTTACTTAGATGAGTATGATATTCAAGTTTAAATGTAAACTAGATAGATATTCAATCGCTCTAGATTTTTCCTGGTTTCCAAATTCGTCAGTATAAAAAAATATCGTAGATTGCTACGATATTTACTATTGAGTAGTATCTGAAGCCATGCAGTCCACGCGTTATCATATTGCTAAGGGGTTTTTGTGGCATTTTGTTTTTGTGGAACTCGGATTGAATAACAAACAGTTCTTGCGCTATACTTGTGAAGATTCGGTAATTATTGAAGTCCGATAAAAATCGGTAAGTAGGTTTCGAGTTAAGCCAGTCATATAATAAAACATACATAAAAAAATATGAATATACTAAATTTAAGAAAAAACTTTTTTAAGTAGTTATACTTTCTTATTATGGACAATAAAAATCTGTGCAATTTCAAAACGTGGTAATAAAACCATCTAATTAATTATCAAGTCATGCGATAATATTTAAAATATAGTTTTTTTTTTATAAAGTATATTACAGAAATATCCTATTGTCTAATAGATAGTAGTAGAAAGGTACATAACTCAATGTGAAAAAAGTTAGTAAATACTTTCAGTCAATAAAAAAGTTCCTTTAATACCTAGTTACTATAAAAAACAGGAAATTAGTTTTAGAAATTTTAAGCACTATTTATTCGTCAATTAATTATTAGAACTTTACTGGTAACAACGACCTTATGGAAAAACAAGTCGTATAAATATATTATACTAATTTAGTATAATAATTTCAATATAGCAACGCGGCTGTTCCCTGCGACCATAGAATTGAAACACACCCCCGACGGAGTGGATCCCTTTAAAAATGTTCAAAGTTTTGAATTTATAGCCGATCCCGTCTTCCGCCAAACAAACACATAATTACGAAGCCCTCCATGAATCCATCCACCTCTTTCTCGACAGCCATAATTAATTCACAGTATCATTGTTCCGCTCGCATGTCTCCCGGTCATATAATACATAATATTGTCTGATACTTATGAAAATATTGCTTCTCTGGATTAATATATCAACATTTGACAGTTTTCATTTTGAAGCTGCCCACGGACGACACGTGAATTAATAAAATACTATACTTACTTGCTTCGCTTTGGAATTATTCAATTAAGGAATAAATATGCATTGCTTTACACATTGCCGGTACTATTTCGATCTTACCGCGTATATTTGACATATCCTAATGAAACTAAAATGGCAAATAAATAAATAAAAATGCTTCTTCCCGGGCCGTCGCTATGATCCAATGATCGCGTCTAAAACTACTATAAATTCAAACTAACTTATATGAGAAATAAAATAAATATTTTTTTAATACAATCCTCTTTTACAATAGCGGTTGGATTATACGCAATCAATATTCGTATAATGAAAACTTTCATAGGAAAGTTTTTTTTTGTATATTTCTCCCGTATCGAGAATAATTTAACGGCCATCAGGATCTCGCACGAAGATGGCAACAGTGTTGACACACATACTAAATAGTAATTATTTTGATGGTCACGCGCCGCCACTGCCCGCGCCGCACTAACATCATATTTTCCATAGCGAGAGAATTGAACTATAATAAATCCCGGCCGACGCTTGATTTTCTTTCGTATTCCCTCCGCCCTCCGTCCTCCGCCCTCCGTCCTCCGCCCTCCGCCTCTCCGCACGCACTTCACCTGACCACTCACAACGATGACAGTGAAGTTAGTTTATATTATAACCTGTTTATATTAGTTTATATTATATGCTGGAATCGCTCAAGGAGATTTGTTCTCTTTTTTTTATAGTATATTATGCCATTACAATAGGAAACACAACAGAAAAAAAACTAGAAATAGGTTATTACTGATGAGTTACAATCTTTATATACATATAGGTTTTGAATGGAAACTGTCGATTCTATCTTATTTTAATTTGATATTACTGTTTTTTTTTTTATTTCTCGTCTTTAATTAATATATTATGATTACAACTGTAATCAGCCTTGTAATACACGCTATGTTTATAGCGCTGTAAGTTTAATAATTTGAATAAAATATTATTGTTTTATCGGCCTGCACTAACTAAAATGCGTCCTAACATCCTTTTTTTGTGGTAATCATATAAATAAATGACGTTTCTTCTACTTTTTTTCTTGTTCAATGAAATGGCATTTTTTTTTCTTCGGTGGTATGAATAGCGGGTAATGGTAAATCGCACATATTTGAAGCCGGTATAAATCAATAGCACGTGTTTCTGGAAACTTCAAAATTGGCACGGCCAAAGATGTGGTTATGTATAAATGTCCGTAGGTATTACTTCAGTTACTGAATTAATTGTGGGTCGCTTCGCCATCTATATCAAGGCTCTTCGATTTGCCAAAATAATCAATGAAAATCCCATCTCGCCTGGTTTGACAACTAAGATTTGCAGGTCACTCCTCCTAGTTATTATTATAATAGCTATCATTATAGTTTTGAAAAAAAAGTGTATTTTTTTTTTATTTTTTATGTTTTAACTCATTAAATAGTTTAGGAATTAGGTATTGTAATACACGTGATCCGCGGTCATTCTTTATACAAGAAACATTCGATGTTTGTATTTGTGCTCGCATTGGATTGTAAGCATGAATTACTGGATCCTAATATGAGGTGTCTGTATAGTGATCAATCAGGATTCTGTGTGTATTCATTTTTTTCACTGACAGAACATTGACAATCGAGTAAAACAATAATTACGTGATTTTGGTGGTTGGGTGAATATAATACGATGTATCTGCAACGATGCGGTTTCCGTTTGTAAAACACTTGGCGCTACTAGAACTACATACCTACTACTATTATTATCGATATCAAAACGAAACCAAACGGCAAACAAACAAACCATCAGCATCACAAAAATATAGCGTCGGTCGAGGGGCGGGTAAGGAGTGAGGGGGGCGCGAATTGATCCTCATGCCCATCGAACACGTGCATTCGTATACCTAAGTCAATTGAAATAATCACGCTTTTCATAGGATTTACTTTAAATTTATTACGCATTAGACGGAATTGTATTCATTTACTATTAGTAACTTATCACAGGATTGAAATCAGAAAAAAAAATATTTCTTTAAAACCGAGTGCTTACATTTTTGAAACTGAGGTAGACTCATTGCTAAGGACCCCTTGCTAAGGTAGACTCATTTTTGTAACAATTTTTCCTGTAAACGTGTAAGTAATTATTAAATATTGTTTACAGTTCAGTTTCAGTTTCAGCGACAGCGACAGTTTATTGAACATAATAATAAATAGATGATATACAAGATATTATAATGAATTAAATATCTAAAAATATTAGTATTTTAGAGAATAATAATAATAAATACTAAATCAAAATATATCTTATTATGGAACACTCAAAATATAATATAAAACACTATTTTATTTCTATTATACATGTTATGTATTTAAAAAAAACATACAACACTTCATAAGTTTATTTAAGATTTTAGTCGATGAGCATTTTCGCCTCCTTTCTGCCTAAATTAGCATACCGCGCAGTATTTTTTTTTTTATGTATATTTGTGGAAGTTTTGGTTTCCAGAAAATATCCTTCACTGTTTTACAAATCCAAACTTAAGTGTCTTTGTTCAAACATTGTTCGCGTTTTTGGCACTGTGTGAGTTTTAGGTGGGACGACTGTTGTTGAGACCTCGTGATGTTTATGTAAGTGCGATCGATCATGTTTGTGATAATAGTTAATTACTATTTTGGTCTAATTTTGTCTTACATGAAGAATTCCGAATCTTGAAGTAACCTTTCGGATGGATACCGCATCATGCAGTTGAATTCGCAAACGCAATTATATCGCAAACAGTATTAAATATTTCATAGCGTTTCTTGTTGATTTATCAAATGTACAACATAATACATAAAAAATAATAAATTCTAAAGAAAATTAAGGTCTGTGCACCCAAAGCGAAAATAGGAGGTTTGGACTTGAGTTCCAGATCGTAGTTGTATGTTTTTCTAAATATTTTACTCGTTTAAAGTTTATTATAAATTTAAAATATTAAATAATATTACTAATATTTCTTTAAAAAAAAAATATTTATCCATATGAAGTAGATAATAAATTTAAACAATTGAGTTGCTTTTGAAATTCCGTTTCTAGAAACCTACCGCGCTCTGTGCCTCGCGGGAGTTTGTTTGCCATATCGCCTGCCCAACCCTCCCCGCGAGAAGCAAAGTATGCGGAACGGTAAATTACAACAAATTGCATTTTGCACGTCTGCAGTTATTATTAAGTCGGTTGCAGTTGCGTGAGCCAATGTCGTATATCAGATGGGCTCGTGACACCCTACTTTTGCCCCATTTGGTTACTACCCATCCCCCCCCCCCCCCCCCCTACATACACATACTCCACATACCTACTAACATGACCCTGATGGTGATAATTAGAATTTAAAATCAGTAAAGGTAACAAATTTCGTTGCAATTATGGTAATTAATGATTTGTCGTGACTCAGTGCATGGGTCACTGCAATACGAATCGAAATGATTCTTACCCTGCCCATCAATAAAGGCTGACTTCCACTCATAACAATAAATTGAATCTTAATACATGTACATTATTACATTATCTCCGTAAAAGTTTAAATTCTGCATATATATAAACTTTGTGCAAGCAACCTAGCCTTGTCTACAATTAATTTAAGCTCTCATCATCAATCAAGAGGACGTCCTCACGCTCACGCCTCGCCTGAAGGGCTGACTCGATAGCTAAACTTTGCCGTTCGGCGCCCGTATAAGAAGAGATTTATTATCTGATTATCATCTCATCAGCTTCACTAACGAACTAAATTATTTCGCAGGTGAAATCATTAAACGAACAACATGCTCGAAGACGAAGAGGATGACGATAATCACCTTTGCATCAAGTGCAACGCCACCATTATCGGCTTAGATAATTATATAACGCATCGAAAACAAACTTGCGCTAAAAACAAATATAGAGTAGAGGAAAACGGTTCCAACAAACATGTAAACGTTACAAGCATTGAACCCATAGATCAAAGTTATAACATGGGCGCAGACGTGTTCTTCGAATCCCTTCAGTTGCAGAGCAGTAATAAAAAGCACCCAGCTAGCACTCTACCAATCCATTTGGGTAACAAAAACTTGGGAATTGTAAATAAAAATGCTTCAAATGCTCTATGTTTACCCCATGGCTCAAAACAATCGGAACTGATCAGTCCCTTTGAGGAAGCAAGCCGCGGTGAAGACTGGATTGGTGGCCACAATTTAAGAGTAACGGGTAACGATGATAATGAAACGAAGCTCATCAAAGCTATTGCCAACATCAGCGGCATCGCAAAAAAAATTGTAACCCCATATCACATTATCGATGAATACAGACATCACGATGATGACTCGAATGACGATTCTGAAGACAGCGACGAACTGGATGGAGATGATCATCACCATGATGTTAAATGGAAACCGCCCTCATCACACACGGGTGGAAAATGGAGACCAATAATGCATTGGCCTGCAACCTCTCCAGCAACTCCAGAACTACACGAGGAATGGGATATTCATGAAGAGCACACGGATACTAATTGGAATCCCATCTCATCACACAATGATGTTATAAAAATAGAAAAAAGCAATGAAATGGAAGATGACGAAGAAGACGCTAATATACCACCCCCTAGTCATACCAAAGGGAAATGGATACCAGGTGCAGGAAAATCTAATCAGAGGGTACATATAATGGACACATCTTCTGTTGTTAAAAAAGGTATCGTTCAGTATTGGTGCGGACCTTGCAATCGCCGGTTGGGGTCGAAGGCCATTTATACCAAACATCTCATGTCTAATTTGCATCTCAAGAAAATTCTCCCAGAAAACGATTTGGAATACGCAGGTGAATTAAAAACAGCGGACAGCGTGAATAGGCTTGGCAAAAGAACCTCAAAACCCAATAAATATCTAAAGGATTACATTTACTTCTCGAAACCACGCCACGAAACACCGGGTGCTACAAAAGAGGAACCACAAGTTGCCTCAATAAAGAAGAAACGAATATCTAAGTTTACCCGATGTTTGGCGTGCAAGTCTAGAGTAAAATCTGCTTTAATGGGCAAACATTTAATATCCCATTATCATTTTCGGAAAACTAATTTTAAAAAAGACTTACATATAAAACTGATTTTGGACAACATAGAGGCGATCGTGCAACAATACCCCTTTCAATGCAGCCCTTGCAAATTTTATGCAAACCATCTGTCCAACTTTATGGACCACTGGTGCACGGTATCTCACTCAGACACAGTCAACAATATCGACGGAAATTATTGGTGTGCTTATTGTAAGTTCGAGTGTGTGGATTCACTTGAAATATATAATCATTTAACTGGTTCTAATCATTTAGAAGTAGTCGCAACGATAAATAGATCAATGCCTATTATTATAAGAAAGAAACGCGTTGTTAGCTGTGCAAGCTGTAATGTGGTATTTCGTTATAATGTTCAGTTGAAGCAACATTCCAAGTTAAGTGGGCATCCATTATCTGGAACAGCATCGGACGAATATCAATGTTTTGAGAAGTGTCTTGAATGTGGAGTATCCTTGAAATCGGCTAGGATTTTGGCCCAACATATCAAAAAGGACCACAATCACGACTACGTTTGCTCGACATGCAATCTATCCTTCGAATCATCAGAAAAAGCTAAGGAGCACAGGCGAAGCCAAGAGCATAAGGATCTTCTCAACGAGAAACTGTTCGCCCGAGGACATAGCTCCAAAGACCCTACCAGGAGTTGTCCACATTGCAAAGATGAACGAATCTTTAAAAACGTTTTGGAATTAAAGAGGCACTTGAGAGAAAAACATCCCGATATGAAATATAAGTAAGCTATTTTCCAATTAAAACTTGATCGGTCTCATTACTAAATTATGAATAAATAAATTAACCTAAATTTATATTTTCAGATGTTCAAAATGCGGCATGGAATTCCTTTTATCACAGGGTGTTTCCCGTCATATCAGAGGCAATGCCTGCAAATTCGATTTATCTCAACAAAGATGTGAGTTTCTTTGGAGCTGCCGGCAATGTCCATTTCAAACAGATTCTCAGGTTAATTTTATCAGTATTATTAGTTATATCATATTCTTGCATGAAGCTAGTAACTGTGATAGCAGTAAGTACTGCCGTTCGATCATATCCTAGGCTACTGTGCGTTTGTGGTCGCGTTGGTTCGGCTAATATTCTAAGGCAGTAAAATGGTAATTTTACTAACTTCTTAGATCATAGAGAGGCGATTGAATAAATCCTTTGGCTATAAATCCTAAGCCTTTTTGTTGTGACGTTGACGTTCTTTATCCTATCCTGAACATCATTCCTATTTTTCTCCTTGTCATTTTATGAAATCTTCGTATTACAGGCGGAATGCTTTTTCCACGAAGTCCTTCACACGGATCCGATTAAATTGACCATTCTTAAGAATGGCTTACAGTCTTCAGCCTGGAAGTACAAGTGTCCGATCTGCAGTCGCATGTTCAGGAAAGCATCATTGCGTTGCCACATTCGGCAGCACACATACGAGAGACCGTTCTCCTGTGACCTCTGCGACGCGACCTTCGCCAGAAAGAACAATCTTATCACACACCTTGGCACCGTTCATCAGGACACAAAACATAGTGAAGAGGATCCGAATCTTAGCGACCTCACTGATGGTGTGTTGAGGTTTGTTTTTTACATTTTATTTTATCAATAAGGATTTTTTTAATATTTATATTATTATACCTTAATTAGGTACTGTTAAATTTTAACAATCAAACAATAATTTGTTTTATTGTGTTTACAAAGATTCAATTACATACATTAGAAATAACATACAAAATATTTATTTTATGGATAAAATAAAACTTTATTATTTTATGTAATAATTTTACCCAGCAATTTAAGTTACGGAAGAAAAGATAAGATGAGAGGGAAAAGGATAAAAAATAATTAGTAGTAATAAATTAATTCAATACTCTTCAATCGACTTTTAACAGAAGTAACGTTTCGATTTTTTTTTATTTTTATTTATATACTATAAAAGGGAACATTAATTCGATATTATAGTTATGCAATTATATTTGTTTATACTAAGTGTATGTTTTATCACTTTATTTTTTTCTACTTTTATTATGGGTATCTATTATTATAATTCTATGTGAATAATTCTATGTAATTTTTTAATAGTATCGTTACTTGTATGTAAGTAGTTTTTATTAATACTATCTAAATTGTAAATATTATTATCTATACGGATATATTTGACGGTTGGTAAAAGATATTTTTAGCACAATGAATATATACTGTCTTCTTTAGTACAGACATCGTTTAGTGAAGAAGACAGGGCTCATATTAGAGCAGTGCTAATCGCCTTTATTTCTGCATGAATTTAATTCTGCATGAATTTAATTATAACATTGATGTGATGGTAGAGTTGCTTAAAATTTGTCAATCTGGTGACATACCATGTATATAAAAAAATATATAAGGCAAGCATAATTTTTCGTAATAAAAACATTAAATTGTTTCATGGGACCTCAAAACATACTTTTCTGACAATTAAATATGGTAAAAAAACTTTCGCACGGACCTTGAATAATGAAAAAATATTAGTAGCTTAAAAATGTGTTCGCACGTTATGCATTCATAGAATGGCAAAAGATGTTAAAGTCATCATAATATAGAGAAGAAGATAGCACTGAAGACCATAAATCTGTATAAATAGAGAAGTGGTCGGGGCTGATGTATATTTAAAGCCCTCATCACCGTGATGATATTCTGAATTCCTTAGTTTGTCAGTTTATGATCGCAACGCATATTTCGCTATTAAACGACTTGATGCTTTTATGATTTGGCGCTGGGCCTTAATCACACCCGTAAATACGTCCTCAAAGCATTTGCACTGCGAGTTAGGCAACAGGGCCGTACTAGTCACCTTTCTAAAATATAATATATATTTTTTTATATCAAAAGAAATAACAAAAAAAAAACTGTAACTAAACTGTTTTTCTTTTTAGTAACCGAAAATACAAATCATATTATAATTATTAAGAAAACATTTTCAAATTTTAGTCTGACGAGGGTGTCCGGTGTCCTTTGTAATCGAAATAAACGATTTAGAACGGTACGCAATAATCATTTTACCATTTTTTTCGTAGAAAACGTTTATAATTGAATAAATAGTATGTAGATATGTTTTAAAGAATAGCTATAAGTGTCTATAAGAATAGTGCTTATAGGCGGAAAATTCTTAATAAATTAAATCTGTTTATCTACCATTACCTACTCAAATGTCAAATTGCGAACTATTAGTATTTGTTAAAAATTCTAATACAATCGTAATTACGAAACAAGAATAAACACAAAAAGTTTAGTCGAAAATGTTTAACGCAAACGGAAAACAATACTATAAATTGATATTCCTGTTAAAAGTATGTGCATATCTAGAGAGAGATTCGGTGAGTTAACCAAAGATATACAGGTGTAGTTAAATTCACTGATATCTTTTTAGGGGGTTGAACTATACCGCCGAGGAACACGAATTTACTCGAACACCTTGACATATTAGATTCATTCACTGCCCAGGAAAATAGTGAGAGGTGCGCCTAAAGATATCAGTGATTACTTCAAAAATGCATCGAAATCGTTTCAGAACATTAAAGGTTTTTATCAAACATTCAGTTAGTCATCATATATGCGTATCATTCACAGATCATACGTGTTCATTGATTTGTGGTTCCTTCATAGACTGATGTTATCCTTTTTTTTTGTCTAATGCCCAGTCCGGCCTCTTCTTAGCGATGACGCCGGGTCCCGGGTCCCGGGTCCCGGGTCCCGATCGACTACATATTTTGCAGCAACTTGCAACAGCATCGAATATAAACTTAATAAATATCCAGTGACGGACTCAATCACTATTGCATATTTTGTGCTGAATTGCAACTGGACGCGAACTACGCGAAATGTGTTCTGAGCCTGGGAACCGCTTCGTTGCAAATTCTTTATATTAGTTTCAATTAATGGTACATGAGACATTTTTGAATTACATTGCATAATTAACTACTGTTAATAATTAATATGATTTATTTTTGTGTGTGTATTCTATTCGTAAATAATGTATAAAGTGTCATTTTAATTATAAAAAATTTATAACCAATTATTCCACTATGGGTAGTTCCTTTCATAATTAAAATTTTAATTCCTAAAGGGTTCGCTTTTCAGTTTGAACCACAAATTTAACCCTGAACCACTGTCGGCGTTCATGTGCCGCTCGATGAAATTATTCGACCGTGAAAAATATGAAAAAAAAAGTGTGAGTGTCGGAACTCACGGTTAAGATTTTGCATGTGCATGTGAAAAAGGAGGATTGAAAATTTAAATGAAAATAAATATATATATAATTGATTTATTTTGATTAAAATATACCTACATCGTCTTTCCTGATTAAAATGCGCCTGACAGCGCTCTATTTGGATAAATACCAGTCTTTCCGTCCAGACGCATTAGCTCGTATCGTGGACAGAGTAAAGTCACGATCGAGCGCTACCAAATCGCAATTCATGATTACGATTACATTCACGATATTTAAATTATTTAATTGTTATTTAACCTATATTTATAAAATTATTTACGTCCATAATTTCATCTGTATTCGACAGCCAAAGCATATTATTTATAATACAAACCATAGAAGTTGAATGTTTAATATATTTTAAATTATGAATAATTTATTTTATTTTTATTAGACTATCGGACATTCCATACATTTAAGATAAAAATACACCGTGAGTAATTCAAAATGTCCTCAAGAAACATAAATAATAGTGTGTATGTTTGCAAGTGTGTGTTCAAGTCTGCATGCGTGATTAATTGGTTTTACTATTTAATTATTTATTAATACTATTATTTACATATTAATGGCAATTTTTATACATTAATTTAATAAATTAGAAGGCATAAATTTAATCTTCACACTCTTGAAGACTAAATTAATCAGTCAGGTAAATAATAAATGCATGCAAATATATATTATGGTTTATTGGTGACATCTACTGGAATTGTTTCCAGAATCGCATCAAGGAAGTTGCGTCGCGCCGGATCCCTAACTCAGTAACAGTCCGAGAGATAGGGACGTCGAAAACGCCACATTCATAGTACCTACGATGTTTCCAGTTTAGGTACCATATTTTGCGCAATATTTATGGTCAAGAGGGAAATTTTAATAAACCATCGAGGGATATTTTTGCCCATAATTGTGGTTTTCCTTAAATATTGTTTTTTTTTATGAAATTAAAAACAATTTTGCTTAAAATATATTTTAGTTTTACGCCTAAAATTATATTTTTTTTATCAAAAAAAAATTGATATTGTAAATTACATTTTTTTTTACCGCAATTGGAAATATGTTATTTTATTAAAGGGAATCTTAATTCTTTTTTTCCTTATTTAGTCCTCATAATTCCTTATTAAGTCCTTCGAATTTAATTTTAAGAAAAAAGCCTAAATGGATTATAAACAACAAATTTTAATTATGTAATACGTATATTACATTCATCATCAAATTATGTTATCGTTTAAATTTATCGACGTTGTGTATCCTCTCTAGAGGTCACGGTTCCAGGGAGAGAGCGCGTTCATTCACATCACCGTTCTGTCCAATTAGGATCCCTTCGCAAGTGCAAAAATGACATCCCAACGCGGATTTGATCACTGCCAAATGTTCGAAACGTTGCAAGCAGGAAACGCAATGTTTCAGCGAGTGCATAATTTTTCGCGGTGTTATTTCGACGCACGCGCATTGGAGCAACAAGCGCGGTTTGATTTATGCTATTACGTCATACATTCGCATTAGGTACGGTTCTCTTAGGAAAATATTTTAGGTAGGAAAATATTATACTTCGCTGTATTTGGATATTTTATTGTTTTTTTTTTTTTGTTTAATAATATTTATATATTAAGAGTGAGTATTACCCTCGCGACCAAAAACGGGCAACTTTGACGGCTTAGTCTGGTTTTATTTTGTGTTATATTTTAAATAAATATACCACATTATATAAAATGTATAACAACTTACCAGGAGATTTTTTTATTTTATATTATATTAAATCCTACAGCGTGTGTCGAAGTAGCGCCATTTCTCAAAATCAACACTTTTCCGAGATCTATTTTGGCTAAAATTCCAGTGCTACTCTTAAAGATAAATAACAAAATCATAACTTTATTCTAGCCTTTGTTCAGCTCGCAATAGCTTAGGTCAATTCTTGCAAGCTGAATTAGAACCACTTCCTCTTACCCTACGGAGTTGAAATTTGACATGCTGGTTTAGTTCCGATGACAATGCATTGATATGACCATATTCTACACCCAGGAATAGCTCCAGCGTAAGAAATCCTCAACTGTCAACAGCACACGAAATTTTGTATATGCATTCTAGCTTTAAATAGTAAAAATACATTATTAAAAACCAGCTCTTATTTAAGCTTTACATTTCCTAATATGTATTATTATATTATGGACCGTCTCTCTATTTCATATTGTAATTTATTATAATATATACTATAAATAAACTAAAAGATATTCATTTCTGACACAAAGAAATTGTGTGTTGCTCAGCGCGTACTTTTAAAAAAAAAGTCTACCTTAAGACGGGCATTGCCCAGTTAGAATTTTTCAGTACATTATGTTAATTTAATGTTATATTACACTGTCAAATAAACAAATACATAATTTTCTAGTATTAGATATATGAACATTTATAGAGAAGAGTTATACGCCGAGGGCGGTATAGTTTTTCGATAGCTCGGCTCAAATTGATATAGTTTAAATGTGTAAATAATTTGCGGCACGGGCGTCCAGAATCCAGATATACCCACTGGTATCGTTCCTGAACACCGTTCGAAAGAACCACAGAACAGGTTTTCTGTGGTTCGGACGCTTCACTTTCATTCTGGCGCTAAACTGTCAGTAGTCACTTTTAAACCGACTTCAAGAAAAGGGAGAGGCTTTCGATTAGATCTGTATGTTTTTTTGAAGTTATATTTCTCTGCGCCCGTTGTACTCATTGGGATGGGATGTTGGTCGAGAAACCGCGTCACGCGTTAGGAGTAAAATCCGTAGAGTGCCTTTTTATACGTTCTCTACCAAAGCACCCCAAGTGTCTCGGTGGGTCAGTGGTTAACGCACTCGTCTCCCACGCTAGAGTCCCTGGTTCGATCCCCGGCTGTGTTTTTTTTTTCACAAATTATGCGAAAGTATACGAATATACGAACTTAATAATGATAATGTATAGGTGTATAGTATAATAATGATGTGACTTATAATAATACTAGCTGACCCGGCCACGCGTTGCTGTGGCTAAAGTTTTTGTTATATTACATTATAGTAAACAATCTAAGAGGAACAATAAGAGAACATCAGTCACGGAGTCCACTATGCTTTTTCACACAGATGGTATTTGTAAAAAAATATGGTGATCTCCTTATTTGACTTTCTACTACTATAACCCTTTAGTACAATGAAATTATTTACGAACTAAGACGAAAATGTTGATGTTGGTATACAAATTCACTGGATTGAGATTTGAAGGGGAAGTACGTTGAACACAATTAATTAAAATGTTCTTACACTTGATACTAAGCAGAAATCAATAGGTAAAAAATAAAAATTTATCAGATTTATTATTTCCATTTAATTTTATAACAAATATAAGTATATTACAGTATAATACAGTAAATAACATGTGACGCTTAAACTCATGAATGAGGTAGGCAAGGCAGACAGTCTTAAACTTTTAAACATTAATATCTTTTTTTTGAATTATAAATACTTTCAATTTCAATTTAATTTAACACCAATCGGTGCACAATGTTTTTGGTTAACCTGTCTTTAGCTAACACAAATAGATTCGACGGTTTCCCAACACGTGAACACGCAACATATAGTTGCCCATGAGAAAAACATGGATTTTCCAAATCTAAACCACAAATGGACATTGTTTGACCTTGAGATTTATTTATAGACATGGCGAAAGCTAAACGAATTGGAAACTGTAGCCTTTTGAAGGGTATGGTAGAATCTGATGGTATCATCGGAATACGTGGCAGCAGGACCACTTTTCCTTTAAACTTCCCAGCCAAAATGGTTGCTTCAAGAATGTTTCCGGTGATCTTTTTGATGACCAAACGCGTACCGTTACATAATTGAGGTGGATTCAAATTACGGAGGAGAATAATAGGGGAACCAATCTTTAATCGAAGATTATGTGGTGGCATTCCAGGGATATCTAATGAATTTAAAAATTCAATCGGAAAATTTACACTTTCATTTTCATCAACAACAGTATCGATTGATTTAAAAGACATCAGATCGCCTGGTAACAACTGTTGTATCTGGAAGTTAATTTCGTCAACATCAACGTTTTTGGCTGCCAAAATCGCCCGTTGACTAAGCCATTCATGATTCAAATAATTATTCTGTATATCCGGGAAAATACTCTGAATCAATTCAGTTTTATCCTGAACAACAGTGCAAAAATTGTCTGGTAGTTTAATGCATTGCGTATTTGGTTGCAGTTTTATTTTACCGTTCCCAATATCTAGTAGTTGTTCGGAAAATATTAGTGCTGATGGATCATTTTGCAATTGTACTCGCATATTTATGGTCAATCGAAGTGTTTCAACACTTCGCCATAAGAATGATTGTTTCAAACATGCATTAATCTCATCCGCGAAAGTAGAGCGAGGTATAACCGGTAAGGTCTGCCGGAAGTCACCAGACAAAAGTAAGATAGCACCACCGAAAAGTTTATTATTGCTGTTTAAATCTTGCATAGTTCTGTTTAATGCTTCAAGTGAATATTTGTGTGCCATTGTGCACTCATCCCAAATTATTATAGAACTCTTCCGCAACACTGCAGCTATTCCACTATTCTTTTTGATGTTACACATTGCATCTGGTTTATTATGAACGTCCAATGGCAGCTTGAATGTTGAATGTGCTGTTCGCCCACCATCCAGTAAAGTAGCCGCAATGCCTGACGATGCTAATGCTAATGCGATTTTTTGTTGCGACCGTATTTTGGCAAGAATCAACGATATTAAAAATGTCTTACCGGTTCCACCGGGTGCATCCAAGAAAAAAAAACCGCCTTGTTCAGCAGCAACAGCCAGCATAATCCGATCATAAATAATTTTTTGTTCTGCTGTCAGTAATGGTTCACTGTTCATGATAATTGTTGCTAAACTTCCATGGTCATATTGATTTTCTCGTTGTAAATCGGTATTGACTAAGTCGGTGGCTGGACGATTAGGTGATGGCATACCATAATGATTAAATGGTAAATTTGAACTAAGAACACATAAATCCTCGATCAAGACCAATGCTTCATTGTACATCTCTGGTGTATAATCTATGTTTTGGCATTGATTTGTTTGTCTAATTCGGTGCAAGATGTCTTCTGTCATACAATTTTTATATTTTTCCCACAAAGTTTGTGCTTGCGAGGGATAACATGTCGCCAAAATAATTGCAAACAACTGACGAATGTTATTCGGTGTTGATGTCAACGCAGCATCAGCAAGCGTTAAGTCCCAATGGTTATCGTCTTCTAGCAATTGCAGTTCACGACATGCATCCTGGTATGTATTGAATACTCGACCATTAGCTGTTCGTAAAAATTCAAAAGACGTTGGTCCGGGAACATTCACCAATAACAAACGTAAATAGAAGCACTCACGTTGCTTTGGATGTACCGTGTAAAGTCTCCCCAATGTCTTAGCTTTGAATATGCCTGTAATGGAAGGATGTGGTTTTCCTTGTTTCCGTGGCTCCCATTTTTTACTGGATTTGTTCCATGTGAAATAACGTGGAACATCACCATACACCAATGTCTTCGCGAATTGGCCAAAAACATCAGGTTTTTGACACAATGTAAAAAATTCAGTTAGAGTCGTTTTCGGAGCTTCGAACGCTCTTTGGAGAACATTTTCTTCAGTGAAGTATACACGTTGACCGTTTTCAAGATGTATTGCCAGATGTTGGACAGCAGGATCTCTTTCGTGGATGGGAAAGCTGAGAATATGCCAAATAGCTTCATTGCTGCTAATGTATCTGCCCATTTGGTATCGTGCTATTTCGTCATTTTTATTTATGTTTTTTACTTCAAATATGGCCAAATCACTGCCTTTGTTTACATATTTACAAATATACTTAATTGATTTAACAGAACTGCAAAGCTCAACATTGATATGAGCTTTGTAAGTTTTTGAAAGTAGTGGTGAGTATGGTACCACCCACTGATTATCAAACTCAACTTGATTTGGAAAGTTCGGCAGTCGCATTGTAAATGTGTGGCCACCATTCTCAGTACTTCTGCGGCGATACATTGGATAACCATCAATATCCGTGATCGTGTCATTCGTATGCGGCTTTGGGAAGTTTTTTTTACATTTTCCATTTTCCATGCACGGTGACGTCATGTTGAAAACACCGCATGGCCCATGGATCATGTGTTTGGTGACAATATCAAATAATTCTTGATCAATTAATGGGTCTGGAATTTCGGCTGAAATTATTTGATCGATTTCTTCAGGACGGATTCTATCTTTAAGCCAAACCAAAATGTGGGCATGAGGCAAACCTCGCTTTTGCCACTCTATCGTATACAGCCAACAACGTGTGATACCAAAAATTGTATATTTAACAATAAAATCAATTAAGGATTTCAATTTTTGTTTAAACACACGTGCAGTTAAATCATGACGATGAATGGCTTGTTGTCCTGGCAATAGTAAAGTTTGTATCTCTTCCCAATTCGGATTACATGTGAATGTAATAAATAAATCCGGTCGGCCGTAATGACGTACGTAAGTCATCGCATCTTGTATGCATGCATGTTCCGTGCCGTTCCGTATCGACATCTGTCAGTTTTATGACTGAATCTACCAGCATGTTCACCTAATGGTACTTTGTCGGCTTTTATGACGATTTGATAATTGTCATTTTGCAGTCGTGGCGAAACTCTTTTGATCAATTGAATTAGTTGATTGTGATCTTCTAAAAAATTTTCCAATAATATCACAATTGCTCTTTCCTCTGCTTGTTCAATAAAATTATACTGGCACCGAGTCGTCACGCGCTCTTCACAATCGCCCATAAAATAAAAAGGTATCGACATCTGTCAGTTTTATGACTGCCAAATAATAACGGACAAAAAATTAGCGATAAATTAAAATTGCGACTATAATTTGAGATTTAAACTATCCTATCTCTCAAGTGCACATCGAACTGCACATGGTGTTCAAATTTTATTATTAGTCCATTATTTTATTATTAGTCCATTGAGGACAAACATTGTGACACGAGATTTATATATATTAAGATATTGAAGAGAAATATATTGAATGACAAAGAAAAATGTCTTATATTTAATTTATATATCCTATGAGTAGGTGTGTGCGAATGGCCAAAGAAGTATAACTTCCACCATCTGGTCCGACCCAATTTTTTTTTAACGCGTGTTCACTCATTACTCTGATATAACCCAAGGGATTGTCTGCATGTAATAGGTTTTTTTCAGCCCTTTTTAATTTCATTAAGTTACGTGCAAAAACAAAAAAAAAGTTTTTTTTTTGTTGGATTGGCTTACGATTTTATTTGCATATTTAAGGCGGTGGCTTGAGGTTGATTGTGTTCAATTTTGATTAAAAAACTTTAGGTGTTAGGCAACTAAACATATTAAAATAAGAAAAACTTGTAAAGGCGGCGCAGATACATGATTTAAACGTATTAAAGTTGCATTGCATAACCCTTTATAATCAATGATAACATGGATTGTTTCTGCGCCAAGTTTGGCGTTTTGCTGAATCATTCGTTTTTTTATTGTTTACCAACAATATTGTACCTTTTATTTCTTAATTTTATGGTTCTAAGTTTATTTTGGAACGAGTTTTTTTTTTTAATTTTACGTAGATTAAGTTGTTATCGCTGATTGTTAATGTTGCCACTTTTGACTCACAACAGTGGGAATTTTTAAATAATAAATTAATAAATTTTAAAATATGAAATTTAAGGGAAGCATGGCCGCAATGAAGAAATTTCTACTAAAAAATTAAATGGTTACAATTTTGGTAATTAAAATAATGCTAATATTTTTAAATATTAAAACCAAAAATAAGTTGTGCAATATGTAACATGTTATAAATTATCTGAACTTTACAATTAAATTATTTTGTGTCTAAATTCTTTAAAGTATTTCTTTCGTTTTACCTCGGACACCGATTAAATTTGTTACGACCAACTTTCTCCATACAAACTTTGTACTGTTGTCATTATTCTTAGATATAGAAGAAAAAAAAAACATTGGATCGCGTTTTATCTGATAGGCTTTATCTCATAAGCTTTATTTCATTGTGTTATAAAGAATTAAAAACATAAATTTCAACTTTAAGTTAAGAGCCTCTAAAGCCCTGTATTTTTCGATACATTTTATTAAAACTTAAGACGAAAAAAAACCGTATTCACTGCGTCCCGCAGGGTCTATCTGCTAGGAGTTGGGATGCAAGTCTTTAGTATTACAAAAAAAGTTTTTACACAATAAATTAAATATGCATAAAAAAAAATTAAGGCTGGTTTAAGGGTGAAATGTAAAAATGCTACTTATGTACCATATTAGCAACTGTAACGACGTTATACTTTGGAACCATTACTGTCAATATAAAAACGAGTTGTTAGCTGATAGATAAAGCGGGTCTACAGACTCCTCTCGGGTGGGATGGAAACAAGGGAACAGAGGAACAGAGGGGCGAGGGGGGGCCATTCGGGCGGCGTGGTGCTAGCAAATTATGACGTCGTAAATTACCAATTTATGAAATTATATTCCGTAATGGTGCCGTCGCGATATTACACTTCCATGCCGACGCATGTAACCAATGAAGTGTTTACACAGTCATCGATCCCGACCGCCGGGGGTAGGGTGGGGTCTATAATACTCCTTCCATGACTCCCACCAGCCGCCCCGATGGCACACCAACGTTCTTCCTATCTTTGTATTTCCTATCACGCTCAATAATGTCATCAAGTTTTGTTCAAATAGAAAAAATGCCTTAGTTCCGCTATGTGAGAGACTATTCCGCCCTTAGTGAAGATATTGTGGTGAAGTTCCCCCTTAAATAAGTATGTTTTACAACAGGGTAGGTATTTCAATTGATTAGTTACAAGCGCTTCCTCATCCACTCACTCGTCTGGGGATTTTTGAGCATTTTCTTACTTGCAACAGGATCTTGGTGAAAATTTGATCAGGATCAGTTGATTTAATTTTCCCAACATCGTTCTGATGCACGAATATCAGAAAACTTTGATTAGGCAAGAGATGCGGGTTTGTTGGCGTGAAACCACCTTGGTTAAAACCATCTCCGCTCTCGGACTTTCCCATAGTCGACGGTCACTCTAAAATAATTCACTAGCTTCATAAGTTCAATTTATATTTATTTATTTGTATGAGAAATGCTTACAGTTATAAATAATGTCAGTTACATAGAAATAGATAAATAACAACTTAAGCCGATTGCAGGCATCTCCAATTTAACTTATACTTTTAACAGAACGAACTAGGATATAATTTATATTGATAACATTGTATGAGTGTTATAATCTGTGAATATAATAGGGTGTGGAATGTAAGAGTGTGTTAATGTGTATGTATAATATATATGTTGTGTGTGCATGTGCGTGTATGCGCGTGCGTGTGTGCGGTGACGAGAATACTATTACTGATACGTATGTTCAAAGAAAGTTTTTTTATGTTGAGTATAAAGTCGCCTTTATGGAGATGAAAAATGTCTATTTCGCTGAAATTGTGGTTATATGTTGTGCCAATGCGGTTTATGGTTTCCTTCTTCTCTTAGAACTTTTTAGTGGGTTATTTGTCATTATGATTATGGGATATTAATCATACCTTTGTTCGATGATTACTTTAATCGTTTTACCCGTTTTCCAGTAGTAATGATCATATCTTCTAACAATTCCACGACCAGCATAGTATTAGATACAAACTACCTACTCAGTTTTCAACTTTCCTCATTGGCACATTCTATTTTTGTATATCTTCCGGCTTTTGTGAATTTAAATAATTCACACATACAAGTATTAAAGAGGCACAAACCTCCTTTAATTAACGGTGCCTGTGCATTATGTGGTTCATACTCGTATTATGCAAAAAGCCACCTTCCCGCCGAGTTCGGCCATCACTGCCGCGAAGTTGACGCGCGTCGCGCATCGTTAATATGCGGCCGGGCATCAAAGCGAATGGAGCCCGTAATAACGCGACGCAACTTCACACCGCTCGACGCTTGGCGCCAACGAGACTTGAACTCGTCTCGGCTTCATAATCATCTCCTCGCCAACATTCTTCCATCGTGCACGGCACCTCACACAACTTTGAGAAGCCCTTGAACGCATTTTATACACCTATAATTTTCATCACCGCCCTATACCCTCTCCCTAAGCTAGAGCTCAGTGTTGGCTACAGTTTACTCGGACGAATCCTTTTGGTGAGTTTGTTTGCGGGGCCCCAAACCGTTTTCGTTAAATTTTACTATTTTAGAAGTTCTCAAAATTGCTACTAAGTTCTATGAATCTACCCTCCAACACGACAGACGTGCTGTTAAGATATTAACATACGACCTTGAAATTCAGTGCTTTATTTCAGGTTTTACTCTGCGCTGTCAGTAATCAATTGAAACTTTTCTATGTTTTAGTTAGACCCTTAATTTGTCTTTCAATTATTATTTTTGCTAAGGCTTTAATGTCCTTTATAAGAGTCCTTAATAACTAATTGTCCTTAATAACTAAAAAAAGAACTATTAGCAGTTTTTCATTTATTACATTTCCAGGAATAGAATAGAATTTTAAAAATCTGCCTTTACTATGTTGAAGACCATAAGATTAAGGTATCTAAACATATTTTATTTTAATATTAAATATTCAACGGTTCAATAGTTCCTGCAATAGAAAAAAGTGTCGAAATGAAACACTCTACGATAGCAAAATTATATTAATGATACTATTAACTGCTTCGGCGTAAAAAATAAACATCTCAAATCAGTTTATCTAAATTCCTCAAAGTAGATATGAAAATGGTATTGTAATATTTGTTCTTAATGTTAACAATTTTTGTAGTAGAAACTTATTTTTAGTTTCATGTAGGTTTTTTTTTTTGTTCGATCAAATGTATTTTTTGTATGTTACTGTGTAAGACTGTGTAATTTTATATTTTTTTCCAATAAATACGAATAATATAAAATTACGGTAAATGGTTTTTGCACAGTTTACAGAGGTAAAAGTATGTTCAAGGTATCATTAAGATGGCCTTTATAAAACAAGAGTGACCGTGTTAATAGAAGATAATTAGCTAGTATTTTTATATACTAAAAATTTACAAATTAATTGTTGTCAGACGATGGGTAAGAGAATAGGTAATAAGGTGTTCTTTTATTTTTTGATTCTCAATACCATCAATGGTACAAAGCTTAAAAACATATATGGGTACAGGCCGCATTTTTATCCACTGTTGGCAACAAGAACCCTTAAATCGTTAAATATTGAAATAATCTAATTTAAAATTTCATTAAAATGGATCGAACCTGTAACACTATGTAGGATTACGTTTCTAAGTTGCTTAAAAGTTTCCCTGAAGAGTTTATAAAAATATTCAGAACCCTTAGTTAAGATCCTAGCGAGAAAGGCGTCGTACTCGACGAAAGAATGTTACGGCACCTTCACACCCTGCTAACACCGCTCGGATAGGTGCACAGCCAATGGGCATTAGACGTTAGTCCTCTGCCCAGGTGAAGCGAGGGTGAGGGCGACGTCAACTCTGCAAGAAACTTACCCGCAGCTTAACGTCGCTCGACGGTTAACTTCGGCTAGACTAATGGTAATTGACGCGATGTGATACCTACTTTAGCCTGCCTCAGCGTCAAAAGTATATTATAACACCTGCACGTGTTTCAATCGTTATCACGCGTTTTTAAAACGATTCATTCAGAGTATGTAACTAAGAGCTGCACGAGGTTTATGTTTATTTATGTTTATTTGTCGTTTATTTCTAAAGCATCTGTTATCGTGTACAATCAGTGCAGGAATTACGTAATTTAGGTAATTTGTCGGGAGGCCCCAAAAAAAGTGCCCGAGTGAGCAATTGACACTTGTACTTAAATATACTGCAGCATTATTTGTCCGGAACGCCCCATACTCTTCACCCATTTTTTTAACGCGTCTTTTCGAAGAAAAAACGCTATTGTGTCTAGGATTTGCATTACCGATAACCGGTTAGCCGGTATTACCGATTATTATGACTATCGAAATTACTGATAAATTTCGACAGCAAATACCGGTAATTTCGGTAATTTTAAAAATTATTTCATAATAGAAATGAAATGTGTAAAGTATATAATTTATTTTACTGTAAACACTGGGATCCCCCTGTGTTACTCCCCACATCTCAAATAGCTTAGGGCCTTATCATGTCTAAATTCGGCCCTGAATACGATAGACTAGAGATAGAGTGCAGATGTCTTCGACTCGGCCAAACGGTATCAAATAAACAATGTTAATATAAAAACATTTCCCTAATTACAAGAAAAACGAATTCAAAATTTAATAGAAATCGCCTTAATGTTCTTGATCACAGTTGAAAACATGGCGCGAGGTCGGGCAGCGAAAAGCGCGCAGCTAGCAAAGTAATTCGAAGAAAAACGAAGTTTTTTAATAATTTAATTATTTTAGTTTGATTTTTTTTTTTCGTAACACTGGTTAAGTTGTCGATATAAATCAACCCTCTAAAAGGACATCGGTGAATTAAATACTTCATGTATTTAGGTATAGGTATAAAGTTAGTATTACCAGCGCTTTATAAAAAAAATATGTGGGAGTGCGGGGCGGTTAAGATGTGTGAAGGATTGAAAATTTAAATGAAATGAATTGTAAAATAAATTATATGTATTGATATTTCACACGCCTTTTTATATAATTTCTTAAACTTAATAGAGAACATAAACAGCCGAAAGTCTTTGGGAATGGTCTTGGAACATTCGGTATACTCGTCGACTTAAAATCTGGGTTTTACGTAGTTTTGATGGCAAGCGTTTTAATTAATTTGAAGACCCATTTTTTGGTGTGACCCATCTAGTTATTTATTTCGTTTTCCGTTTTTATCCAAACCTGGCGAGCAATTTACAAAAACCTATTTGCATTACGACCTACCCGCGTCGAAGAAACAAAGCCCACGTCCGTACACGTGACTGAGGCTGCGCACACTCCGACCACCCTGTGCTTTCGTAAGTTACGTGCAACGCAAAGACCCACCCATTAACCGGATATTCCAAAAGTACGCGAAATTCCACCCGAAGATTCACAGGGTGTTGGGCGCATTGCTGGCGTTACGAGCGACGGCTTTCCTAATTTCTTTATGCCCTACAAGAACGTTTTGTTTCGTCGTATCTACGTAAAAAAACACTGCCTTTTGGCAACGAAACAACTTCCTATATCGGTAGTTTAAAAATTGAAATAGGTATGTCAGACATAAAAATAGTTTTTATTAGTAAATATGTTATATTATAACAACGCGTACCCTTGAGTGGGATAAATATCGAGTTGGTAACGTAATTTATTTATTTATTTTTTTAACATTAATTATTTTAACATTAATCTTGGACACTAAAGTAAAAAGGAATACCTTAAACAATATTCAAATAAAAAGAGAACACCACATGTGTACGGTTGTACATGGATTAGGGGGAGCGGACTGTGTGGTTTTATAATTGATGGGAAGGTTCACAGCTGAGAATAAATGCCAATTAACAAGAAACCAAAAAAGACCAACCTTTGCTGTGCCGATGGCCGTCTGTGGTTCGCCTGCCTTAGCCTATTTCCTCACTGCTTCCTTGATGTTTGTGGGTTTCACGAGCTCGGTGAAATGATGATGATGATAATGTGTCGAGATGTCACGGATTGCGGTACGCGGCGAAAAGGGAACGTTATTTTGCACGCGCGATCACGGGTTTGCAGAGGCGACGGTACTCGTTTGCATTTCTTTTGCAACTGACACTTACCGACAGCCGTGATAATTGGAAAGGGTTGCCAGTAATAAAAACTGGGGGAATTAGACAATGGTAATATTGCAATGTTAAATAAACATAAATAATAAACATTTATAGAATAAATTAATATTGAATTTAAATATTGTATTAAATAGCTTAATTATAGGGTGACGTCGGAACAACATGCATGTGAAAGATAAAACACATATTATACTAAATATAAACAATATAAATACGTCGTATGTATCATATAATATATATTGTTTATATTTAGTCAGCATATATATAAATAAATATAATATATGAACGTAAATAAGTATGTACTTCTATATTTTTATTATTTCGGAAGCAATTCAAAAATATGCCTTTTTTTTACTATCATGGAAAATATCAATGCGACTATGCTATGTAAGTTATTATAAAGATGCGAGGTATTATGTTATTAAAGTCTATGTTGTTGTTGTTGCTAATTTTTGTAGCTATAAGGCTCGGACGAGTGTTCGCGATGCGAACCGATGCGTCTGCACGTAGAATGCTTTCAATTACTAAGAAACTAACACAAACTAAATAGAACATTGTTAGCTGCGTTTTAATTGGGGAAGGAAAGGTTGGCATTAATTGACATTTAGTTATTAAAATCCCACAGCTGTCCCAATCTATTACCAAAAATTTAAGGGGTTAAATTTAAGGTTTAAATATTACGTGTACGAAATTATATGGAAAAATGCGAAAATAATTCATACCCAAATTTATTAATTTTATCAAACACTCGTGTAAATTCCCTTTATGTGTTTCGCTCGGGCAAGGCATGTTAATAGCCCGGCGCGGCGCGGCCTCGCGAGCAAACGAACCTATGACAAGAACGATTTAATATTATCAAGTTTATATTTTTTTTTCTCGGCACCCCATTCAATCTTGTGCAGATTGGGCCAGTTTCAATAAAAAAGCGTGGACGGTGGAGAAATTGCCATTGCTCGACGGGAAAAACCAAAAACGTCCGATACCTGATCATCGGCGTGTAAATTGAAATTGGCCCCAAATGTACGGTAATATTAATATTAAACGGAATTTAATCGTACACATTGTTTATTGTGCTGATCGAAAACCATTATTTACTTACGGCGTAAGAAGCTAATTTCGTTTGGTCGTATTCGCGCGAAAACCGCTACTGAATGTCAGCTCTGGAGACATTCCTTCCGCCGGCGTCAACCGCAGCCTCATTTTATTGGCCCGAAGCGCCGCCGAAACGAGCCGAAGGGCCAAACGAACTGCCACTTAGCGCTTCTAGCCAAATTACGATAAACTGAGCTATTTGTGTCTCATTTTCGAACTTATTAGTTCCGTTACTGAAATAATGTATCGTAATATACAGTCCAGTAAATGAATAAATGCTTTCTTTTTCTTTAAATCACGCAAATTTTATATGTTTTGTTTATATAGGTGTTTTTTTTAGAGGCGTGGTTTTCAATCTGGCACTACTTTTTTCGTAGTTGGTGTTTTTGACAGCTGTCACTTGATTTATGCTCAGTTTGGTTTGCCATTTCATAATGAATAGACTTACTCCTGAACAACGTTTGCAAATAGTGCAAATTTAGAAAAAATCACTCTAAAATAAAGTAAAAATCGCGTCGTGGGCCTGTGGAGTGGCCTACAAGATCGTGCGATTTAACACCGCTGGACTATTTTTTGTGGGGTTATGTGAAGTCGCTTGTCTACGCAGATAAGCCGGACACGATTAACGCCTTGGAAGAGAATATTCGGCGCATTATTGCTGACATTGGCCCAACTTGCTGCAAAAAGTGGTTGAAAATTGGGCCTCTCGGCTGGAATTTGTTCGAGTCAGCCGCGGCGGCCACTTACCCGAAATCATTTTTAAAACATAATGGCAAACCCTTATCTTTATAATAAAACTAAATTCTTAGCCATAACATCAAATTATATGCGTTTTATCTCTTCTTGAAAACCACGCCTCTAAAAAAAACACCCTATTCAAATTTAATTTGAATTTGGTCGTTAAAAAAATAAAAATTTTAAGAGGTAACAATAAGGTACATGTTTTTCGTTTAAGGTATTATATTAAATATATTTTATAAGTTAACAACGTTATTCTCGTCGTCTTATTGGATTCGTTTTATTGGGACATTTAAAAATGATTTTTGAATAAATAAAGTAACTTTTTTTTAAATTAATTAACTTAAATAACCACTCTGGATTTTTCCCATTATAACTACATGTACCAACCCTAGAAAGTTGGCATAAATAAACAGGGAGAAAATTCCAACCCCTAAACGTACAGTAGTACTTATATATAAGTAATTACCCCCACTTTAAAAGGCATATCATACACCATCTTGTGCATTTTATATACTATACATAATGCAAAGTAACTTTCTGATTTAACCTAGACGTTAATCTCTTTGCAAAGTCTTAAGTCGTTTTGCGGCTCTGAGTCGTTTACTTAGCGTGTTGAGGAATCTTAAGCGTCTTTTAAGCGGTTTACCTACACACGATGCGTGTTGTTTAATTAAAACATCATTAAACAACCATGAAGCTACTAAAGAATTCATCAATTTTATATCGAAGGTTGTCAGTTGTCAAACACAGCGCTTAGTTTTGCATATTAAACTCTCAATTACCTACCTTTTTTTGTATAAAATATTTTTTAATCGATATTAAATCGGACACTATGACACGTCAATGTTGTCAAAAGGCATTAGATGTGTTTAATTTTTTAAAGCGATTTGTGGTTATTAAAATAATTTAAATTAAGTATGTCATTGATAGTACTATTACATTCATTAAAATAAGTATGTGTTGCAGTTTTACTAACTTTACGGTCTTTTAGGATGAGTATAATATATATCTCATTGGAGCTAAAATTAACTAAATACTTTATAAAATTCATAAATGTGTTCATGGATTAGGAAAGCGGACTGTATTTTTTGCTGAACGGTAAGAATAAATACTCACCGCTGAGAATAAATGGCAATTAACAGGAAAACAAAAGACAGGGCGATGATTGCCAATGATGGTTCGCCTGCCGTTTACCGTCTTATCACTGTTTCTTGGTAGTTTTAGAGTTGTTTTCCACGAGCGCGGTGAACGCGGATCATACACACTCCTTTCGCGGTGAAATTAATCCTTAATGGACCGCAGAGAAGCGCGGGTATCTCTTCTATGTCATCCAAACTGACACTATCAGCTGTGCTATGGTAATGAAAGAGGTTGCCAGTAATAAACTGGGAAAATTGAGGAATGGGATTATAGCAAAATACATTTATGGAATAAATATTATTAAATTAAAAAAAAAAATATAGGGTGATATGTCTATTTTGCAATAAAGTTAAACATGTTATTTTTTTTTATTTCATTCTTCGTTTCTGATCATAAATTGGCAGTAAAACAAATTAACATTCTTAATATTAATTTTTATCCAAGTTCAGTCATAATATATACTAGAAGTGTACAAAATATTTATGTTTGTAAATATGAAATGATGCTGTTGAATTGTTTAAAATAAATAACTGGAAATGAACCGGTAAGATCGTTTTAGACCTAGATGTCACATTATATATAGTTTAACGGAATTTAAGTGCTCAAATTTTTCAAAAGTTTCCTTATTCCAAATCTAAGTTTCTTATTCAGAATATTGTTTGTTTCTGAATCTGAATTGTTTAAGGTTTCTGCCATCGAGATTTTGTACCTACCTAAGTGCATTTTTCTCACCTGTCCAGTAAGTTCCAGAACGCAAATCAAGTCTGGCAGTGCACGTTAGCAATAAATTCTGACTAACATCTCGGGCGCCTAACTATACCATGTAATAATGCGAAAAATACGGCGAAATATCTCAGAGACGTGAGTGAGAAAATTTTGAATTATGCCCTGCAATATTCAGAGTGGCTTCACGTCTTAACGCGGACGTAAATCTCAGATGTTTTCGTTCCGTTTTGTTTCGCAAATTAGCAACATGGCGGCTGTAGCGGTTTTGACGGACGATCGGTTTCAATCTATAATATATACAAATACACAGTAAACAGTACGATTTAGTAAAATCGCGGTTTAGAAAATGCAAATTTTCATTTTTATACCTACTTTTTAAAAAGAGTATTTTTTGGCGTAGCTTCTCGGAGCGCGGGCGGGAGCAGTGCCCTGGGGCCCCAAGTCAGGGGCCGTGGGGCCTCCTGAGCTCTAACGTTCCAAAGAGTTAATCAAATTTTTGACTATTTAGCCCCTTTTTATCGGTAATAGCAAGTGAAAACAAGATCGCATCAAGCCTGGATTTAATGAAAGTCATTGATACTTTTGCAAAAACTAAAGCTAGCAAAAGATTATAAACTAAATTGTTATAATAATCCCTTTATCCTTTATCTACTTCGTTTTATTGCCTAATACCTATGTTATTAACTGTAATTTACATCGTCATTGTTTTATTTTTATTAAATATTATCTACTGCATTACACATATACTTAGTAAGTAACTTTATTCTGTTAAAAGTGATAAAGAGTGTAAGTGATGAAGTAACATTGCACCTTTAAAGTATTTATATTTTATTTCGTGATAAAACTTAACTAGTTCCGATTTCATTATTGCGCCGGGGCCCTTGGTACGTAGCTACGCTACTGGCAGGGTGCCTTGAAATGTTGAATGCTTAAAAAATAATGCATTTTCCTAGGTATTACAACAATGCATCAGTTTGGCCAGTGGTGTTGAAACCTTGTTTTTTTTTTAATTCACAGACACACGCGTTTTTAAATTATAGTTAAACCTAGTAGATAAACTAGGAAGTGATGCGCTTTCACACTTTATATATCAGAAACGAAGTCTTCAATATAGCAAATTATCTATTTCAGCGCAAAGTCGACCGCACGCAGAGCGACCCGAAGGGCCTTCCGAACGCAAGTATTCTCCTGCCCGCACCCGGGGTGCCATTACACGACCCGAAAGGCGTACGATCTGCGTTTGCACGCGACCTCCGTGCACTCCGGGCACAGGGACTACGCTTGCACGCATTGCGACTACAGCGCTAAGACGAACAAAGAACTCAACAGGTAATTTCAATATAGTTTTAAAATTACAATCTTACGCACACAATCCGTCGACCGCGACCGAAATCTGTCATGATTAATTGCTCCGTGAAACGCAAACGAGTTCGCAACTCTTGGGCCATTCCAAAACACAAACGCATCGCATAACCGTCAAATCTGACACTTAAGCGATGCGTTTGCTCAATGGAATGTCCCAAGAGTAGAGCAGAAGGTAAGTACTTTCGATAAACGTTTTACACTTTTACCAACTTCTACTTTTTCATGCAAAATCTGCTCTAAACCATCTATCTGGGGTGCACCCAGGCTTGCTATGGCCGAAATATGCAGCAAGAATCCGGCATATGATCTACTACACCAATTTTGGTGCTGTAGGCCGCTTAGCTTTTAATAACAAAATAATAAACATTAAATTAATTACTCCGTATTAATAGGTTTTTTATATTAGTTAGGTGCGTGAATTTAATATACCTACCTAATTCGCTAAATCTGTAGATAAGTATATTTTTTTTATCATTTTCGATTTAATTTAAAGTATCCCGATAATCTGTACCAATATTAAAAGGTTAATAAGATGGTACCTACTATATTTAATTAATTGTTGAGGTAGCTAAGGTTTTATCATTTACTCGACGCAATAATTCAATCACATTCAATGGTGACTTCAATGAATTATGTAACTATATTACAGACAGGGTGAATAATTAAGTGTACTTCGACGCGTTGGTGGATCCGTTTATTTTTAAATGATTATTAACTTTAATAAGTTTATTGTAGCGATTATTTCTTAGGTTTTTGGTTGAAGGTTTATTTTGAAGTTTTTTTTTACCGACGGTACTATGTGATCAAGTCGCGCGCTGCTCGCTTTTATTTTTAAATACCCTCTTTTTGAACAAAATCGACCGTCATAATTGTCGTAATTTCAATGTGCCAAGAAAATACTTTTTAAAACACGCAATTTAAATGTATTTCATACACCGATTTGTTCCTCGAATTTTACTCTCATATTCATTGAATCCCTCCTACCTTTACAGTGAACTAATTAATTGACATAATTGTCATGATTGCTATAAATAATAAATTTCAATTTAAAAAAAATGTGAAAATTGTGAATATTAGAAGGATGCGCTACTATTTTTGTGCAACTATTTTTTCATTATACAGATCTTTTAGTTCTATAGAGATTTATATTTTTGTGCCCCGACAACCACCACACAGGGTACTTTTGAACAAGCTTTGTGGAATCAATGAACATAATCTAATTATTGAGATAATATTAACGAAAAGGTTTTTAAAAATTTGATCATACATACCTCCTTATAAGCTCTCGTTTTCTCTGGGCCGTACACAACACTTGGAAAAAGAAACAAATTAAATCAGAAAAGAAAATCGTCTATTCAAAAGTTACTAGCTTTAAACAGTCATGGTTTTATTACCGCCCGCTTCAAACGACTGATTTCTGCCGGACGTTAAAGCAAGTACAGGCAGTGTTGCCAGTGCTAGAAAAGTTTAGAAAATTTCTCTCAACCATACACAAAAGAACTGTCTTAAAAAGAACTTAGTTTGTTTGTGTTGACGATATTTATCATTTTATTATAATCTAAATATCTACATAGTATAAAACATGAATCTCTTTCTAGATTTATGTAGGATTCACATTTTTGTATCACTATATGTGGATGTCATTGAAATTAAATAAATAAATAAAATAAAATCTCGGAAGTTTGAAATGTTTATACTGCTTAACATAATTCTCCCGAAATGAACATAGGCTATTGAGCATTTTTCTAACAGGACGTAATAATCATAAAAAGGAAGATCAAGTCGAAATTTTGAAGTAGGTAATAAATACTTTTTAGGCGGTTCACGGTTATGTTATTAACATTGACATTTAATGTTTTCCTGACAAGCCTATGGCCACCCACTCACTAAGAAAAATCAGTAGCGCCATCTTCACGGTCAATATACAAACTTTTAACAAGTTGTTTTCAGCAAATGACGACGAGGTTGATGTATTTGACCTAAATCGTGGCGAGTTTCTTTCAAAAATCCGAAGTATTTCATGCCAATCTAATTCAAAATAAAAGCGCTGCATATTAAAATTAATTTATCTATGCGCAACACATATGATATTCATACATACAAATATGCCCACACAACACCAAACACACCATCACACACACAACCACCCACTCTCACTGACAATTTTACACCGTACACACATACACCTTCTAAAATAGCGTTAAGCTCAAAATATTTTGTACATAGGCGTAAGCTTTAATTGGCCTTATTAACCTATTGAAAGATGTATATAGTATTAGTACGCTGTATGCTTACATGTTAATAAATAAATAAATAAATTACTAAAAAACAATAAACGAAATATTATGGCTGAAAGCCGATCTCGACCTATGAACCTGTTCACTTGTTTATTTAAATATAAATATTATAATAAATGGAAGATGTTTGTAGTCGGACCAAATTGTAGATAAATGTATATTTATATAATTGTTACAAATTGTTAATAATTATATACAGATATCCGGTATCCCGTACCACTACCGTTCTATAACTAACCCTTGTTTCATTCTAAAAGCTTATAATGAAAGAAAGATATTATATATAAAATTATTCGCTGTCGATTATTCTTTTCGCCGTGCCGAACATATCTAGATAAAATACTTAACCAAGGTCGGGAACAGCCAGTCAGTTTTCAGTACCATAACGCCTATCTCCTCCTTCCTCGACAAACGTATAAAGTCTTCAAATATTCGATTGGTTTTTTACTAAATTAGAAAATCGTTTTTCTCCTAATTAGAAAACATTTTTCCTATATATTATGCTGATTAATGTGATGATTGTTAATATAGATCAACCACCTAAAAGGACATCAGTGATTTGAAATACATATTAATATATATTTGTAAGTATTTTAAAGAATAAAAGTTATACGTCACTCACTCGGCCGCGTCGGCGACGGCGCCAACACTGCTGCTGCGCTCTAGCGGCGATGTTTTTACTTACGGCCGTTATGTAGTCGCGAATATTTCTTTATTTGCGACCTTTATAACCCACCTGGTGCCTTTTCGGTGAGGCAATTTATATTTAGTTTTATTTTTACAAGACACCTTACAACGAGTAGCCTAACTGTTAACAAAAAGATCACTAATAACTAAACTGCCGCTAGATGGCGTTTTTTTTAAATTAAGGTGGAAAAATTTAAATTGTAGCTATTTATCGAAAAAAAAATTATAAAGGCGGAAACCACAAACCTAGCCTGGTCTCTCAAAAATATGTCGCTTTTATTAAAATAATGTGTATTTTTCTAAGTGTGCAACAATATTTTTTCGATGTTTCAATAATGAAATTGTCCATGTATTTGACAAAATTCATTTTTTTTTCTTTTAATTTAAAGAAAGCTACCTAGCGGCGGTTAAGTAATTAGCACAGTGTCAAAATAGCATAATTAAAATTATGAAAATTAAATTAAATTATATACCTAGTATTAGCAAACTATTTGTGATTAGTTATTTATTTTGTTTTGTTTAGTTTTACACAATCAAATAGGTCAATCAACTTTTTTTTAATTTTTGTTTAAAAAAATTTGCAATAACTTTGATTACAACTGCTGAGTCAGTAGTCATAGTCGAAAGATTCCAAACTAGACCACCACGATTTGATAACGAGAACGAAGTGAAATCGGGCCAGTTTTTGGTCGACATTACCTACTTGCCTATGAAACCTGTGTAAAAACGATCTAGGTTATGATGAAGGAATATTATTTATCTATGAAGTAGTAAAGTGAGATGTCAAAACAAAAGGTATTTTCTCTAAAGGTTGGCAATTTGATTAGTAATATAAAAAATACCAACATATTATTTTTCCAGGCACTTGAAGTCACATGACAAATTGAGGCAAAGGCTTTACGAATGCGTCCATTGCGAGTTCAAGACTGATCAATCGAATGACATGAAACGCCACGACCGGCTCCACAGAGGAGAAAAGCCTTACAAATGCCCGCATTGCCAATATCGCTGCAATAATTTGGTATGTAAATTCTCTATTTATTCCACAATATTTATTTTAGCGATCACAATCTTAGAAATTCTCCCCACTTGGCAACTAAAAATTAGTAAAAAAATTTTTTAAAAATTAGAGCATGCATGCATCTTATTTTTACAAAAAATTGAATTTGAGGTAATATGTGACTTGGTGCTTATCAAAATTGCACTTGGGGCCGGCGAACATTTTGCTCAAATTTTGATTTTATTTACACAGATTTTTTTAAAATTAAGTTGGATCCAGCGGGTACAATCTTAACATTAACAAAGTAATTCATATTTTTATTAATCAAAAATATTTAATCTTATAGCAATATGTAATCTAGCAATGAAACTATACGAAAAAAAAATTGTAACATTAAAGTAACACAAAATTTTACAATTGTAGCGTGAATTTACAATTTTACATTTGTACTGTGAAATTACAATTTTATTATCAAATTACGAGTAGGTACTTAAGTATTCTGCATCAAAATAAATTACGACAGTATTTTATTTATATCATTCTATTAATTACGTGATGCACTTTTATTATTAATACAAATTAACTTGCTGAAAATATTAATAGGAAATAGCTATACACACTTTATGTGCATATCGACAGTTTTAAATGTGTTTTATCGCATCCTGCAGAAATTATCAATCTAACTGCAAAATGTTTCAATGGCTTTTGCATGGATTCTGTTGGAGGAGCTGTTGATTTCTGCAAATGAATCGTAAACCTCCTCTCCACTGCTTTTAATATAGTAATCTGCAAATAGAATAATAAATACCCATCCAAGCTATAAATATAGGGTGATGATTTTAGAGGCGTGGTTTTCAAGAAGAGATAAAACGCATATAATTTGATGTTATGGCTAAGAATTTAGTTTTATTATAAAGATAAGGGTTTGCCATTATGTTTTAAAAATGATTTCGGGTAAGTGGCCGCCGCAGCTGACTCGAACAAATTCCAGCCGAGAGGCCCAATTTTCAACCACTTTTTGCAGCAAGTATGTCAGCAATAACGCGCCGAATATTCTCTTCCAAGGCGTTAATCGTGTCCGGCTTATCTGCGTAGACAAGCGACTTCACATAACCCCACAAAAAATAGTCCAGCGGTGTTAAATCGCACGATCTTGGAGGCCACGCCACAGGCCCACAATGCGATTTTTACTTTATTTTAGAATTATTTTAAAAAAATTTAGAGTGATTTTTTCTAAATTTTCAAACGTTGTTCAGGAGTAAGTCTATTCATTATGAAATGGCAAACCAAACTGAGCATAAATCAAGTGGCAGCTGTCAAAAACACCAACTACGAAAAAAGTAGTGCCAGATTGAAAACCACGCCTCTAAAAAAAACACCCTATACAATACTTGAGAATACATAAAAAAATGTGTCCATGTTCCTATATTAAAATTCTATAATTTGGCTGATATGTTCCACAAATCCAGTTTATAGTTTATTTTTTTTTGATGAAAATTTATTCATTTTACAGGAAAACTTACGGAAACACGCAATCTATTCAGGCATACATCCAGAAAAAAAGTTATATATGTGCGACGATTGCGACGAACTAGCAGCTTTTGAATCCAATTATGCAAAGGAATTCAAATCACACTTATTGACGGAGCATCCGACAATGTACGATGGCAAATCGGCGTTGAAGAAAACCACATATTTTTGTTTCTACTGAGGTTAAAGGTAAACAGTTCCAGCACACTCGTGCAACCGACAATCCAGCAGCTCTTGTCCTTTTATGCAAAAGCAGATGCACATTTCGATATGGCCTTCTGTTCCTTCAGCGATTGGGTCTTTACCTCATCTATGGTCGCGAAACGTCGTCCTTTGATAGTTCTCTTCATCGTCGGAAAGGAAAAAGTCACACTGGGTCAAGTCTGGCAAATATAGTGGTTGAGGCATCAATGCGGTCTGGCTTTTTCTCAAAGAATTGCAAACAAACCGCAAGCAGGAGCGTTATCATGGTGCAATTGGAACTTGTTCTTCAACAATTCTGATCTTTTTTTGTGGATAACTCACACTTCTAGGGGTGCTTGTTAATCGTGCAACCTGGTGATAGGAATTCGTGGATACAATCCTATTTTAATTGAAGAATACAATGAACCTCGACTTTCGATCGAACTTGTGTCCATTCTTAGACCTTGGCTCTGCTAGTTTTCTATTGGAACGATTGCACCTTTGTTTCAACGTGAACACCATGACTCATCACCGGTTATGAGCCATTTGAGCAATTCTGGGTCGTCAGCAACTTCATCCACATTTGCTTGGCTATGCCTTTGTGATACTGCTTTTGTTGAAGATTTAACAATTTTGCCACAAATTTGGAGGTTGCTCGAGACATGCCTAAAATGCTGGTGATAATCGATTCCGTATGAGACACCAACTTCCTCTGCAACCTCTCTCATAGTGATTCGGCGATTGGAAAGCACAATTTATTTGATTTTGTGGACGATGTCAATAGTCGATGTTCTTGGCCGCTCATGCCTCCAGTCATCTCCAACGTCTTCACAGACCTCTTCAAAACGTTTACTTATACCAATCATAAACGGCTGTTTTCTTCATAGCAGGCTCGTAATAGATAATAGGCTTCATAATAGACTTACTAGTATTATTAGTATTGTTACTTGATTTGATTGTCATTATGTATTTTAATATTGTAAGTAATAAACTTATGTACTAAAAAAAATAATTTGCAATGTCATTTTTAATATTTCCATTACTCACCACCTATATTGCGGTGTAGCATACCACTGTGATGGTGGTGATGAAAACCACTTTAAGGTCTATCTACATTTGCAACATGGGGTATCAAACACATTGAAAGGGTGGCACTCTATAAAAAAATACCTCTACACAGATAAGATATTCCATTCAGCCACTTTCTTGTGAAGTAAACTCTAGTTACTTTCTTCAAACCTGGCAACATCAGAAAATATTAATTAACCTTGACCGCCACTAATTATAAAGCAGAAATGCCATGATCGCCGTTGGCGATTTTATCAGCGTTATTTTTTCACAATGTGTCCACGCTAGGAAACCTAATTCTTATTGTAATCGAGTTTTGTTCACTATTATATTTTTATTAATAAAGATATATTTTGTATTAATAAAAGTATAGTTGTATTATTTTATCTTCGATTCAAACTCGACCCAGTTGATAAGCAGAGGTTGATGGCTGTACGTCCTCTGAATGACTGTTTTTATTATCATTGGTCAAAATTTAAATAAGTTTAGTAACATTTAACTCATTGAGATGGGGACTCCTTCGTCTAATAATTAACAGCTTCATGTAACTGACAAATGTTTTATCATCGTGGCTTCATTTTGAAAATTACGATTTTCAGAGTGAGCTAACACAAATACACCGGCATCGTCAAGTCTCCAAAATAAGATGAGCAATTTTGTTATTTCATACTGTTTTTTTTTTTAAATTTTGGTTCATATTTGGTGCCGACATATAAATGAATAAAACATGATCATGAGTTTTGGCAATACTTTTAAAACATTTTTAGAAAAATAAAAAAAATACAGATTAGAATAATAAAAATAATTGTTCCTAAAAAAATTAAATTAAAATATATGACTGATGATCTCGGTTTATTTGAATATTGTAACATTCTCTTGGCAAACGTAATGTTTATATATAGGATAGTGGTCCACTTCTTCGACTCTGACAAGTTCAAAACACTCATTCAACATACATATAGTACGCGGCAAATACAAAATGAAATGTTGTTTATACCTGCATTTAAAATGTGTACGGTAAACAAGCGTTGCAATTCATTATATTATTCTTTTTTAATAATCTGCCAAGATCTTTAATTAAAAATGATATTAAAACTAAAAAAAATAAATATAAAGTTAGAAATATTTGCTATGAAATCTCACAAAAACACTCATGTAATTGTTTGTAGATAAAGTAACTTAGCGTATTAAATATTATTTTAAAATGTTATTATAAGTATACTTATTTTTGATTGTAAAATACTACTAAGCTATAAAAATGTATATAATTAATGTGTATATGTATATTGTAAAGGACGTGTAAAATATAGAACTAATAATTTGAATAAGTTTCACAATTATTAATATCTGTATTTTACACACCTGGTTTCCAGCAGATAAGCCTAGGGCTTGGCTGGTACATAAAAGAATGATATTGTAAATTTGTTGAATAAACTAAATAAATAAATAAAATGATAGAATCTACCTTTTGACAAAATGATCATGAACACATATCACCGCCTTCTATGAATATATTTTAGATATTGGTGGGTCAATAAATTTCTTTTTTTTTTGTTTAATTTCATTATGATCAAGTGAAATTTATTTACACTAAATAATATTGTTGCACCGAATATTCAGCAAGTACTCGGTTATTCGGCATGTTTTTTCACTATTCGGTCTAATATTGAATAATTGACATTATATATTGAATTCAGCCGAATACCAAATAGTTGACTATTATTCTGTCATTAATTATTTCTCTATCAATAATATATTTTTTAATATTTATCAGTTTGTAACCTTGTCTTTAAATGATTAGAGTGGCAGGTTTCATGAAAGATCAATTTCTCTGAATTAGAGGGCAAAGTATATTTGAACCTGCGTTGGACGGTGTCGGCGCGTAGAGCCGTGTCCTCATGGACAGCCAAATATTCGGAGATTCGGCAACCTTGGTGCCGAATATTCATTATTCGGCAACATGGATTTGCCAACGGGCTTTTAACCAATTTCTGATTTGTAGCCAAGCTTCTCATGACTAGCAGTAAGGAGAATATTAAAGTTAACATTAAGTAAAAAAACCAGACGTATTAGTTTTTTTGTGCTTTATTAGGAAAACTTACAAGTGTATTTAGACTGCTACATCCAAGTCAACTCAGTAATTTCTGAAAAAAAAGAAAAATGTTGTATTAGATAGGAATAAAACCCTTTTTAATATGGAAAGGAAAGATTTTGGATAAAAACCCAAATTATAATATCAAATATATAGTAGAACCTTAATAATCTGGGTGGATATAAAACAAGGCACAACTGGATAATTGGGTACCTGGATGCCAATTAAAATTACTGAATAAAAAAAACATGTTTTAATCACTAAAGTTAATTTTATTCATTTATTACTATAATACAATCGATGTTCCAATTTCATACCTCTTTGCAGTTGTAGGAAGAGGTTTGAGCTATTACCACTGTCATTAATTTAGAGAATTCTCACTTTGTCCTTCAATGCTTATGCGGAGCCATTTCTTCGGAGTCACAAAATTCAACTTAAAAGGAATTAACTGTAAAACTTCACCAAAATGTCTTACTTGCATAATTACAGTTAGAGAGCTCGCAACTGGAGAATTCACAAGTCTATCAACGTTAACACGTTCATGCAGTATGACTCAATGAGTATTACCGCCAGTCTGGGCCAGGATGATGGAATGCGGGCAGCACTCACTCACTAACAGCCATCTGGATTACCTGGGGTCCAGATTATAGAAGTTCTACTGTATAAATATTGTCTAAAATTGGAAACCATAGGGCAATCGTTAAAAAATATTGCTAGTATGTGCCGCAAAACTAGTATAAATATTTAATTAACTGCTTTAAAACACATTTGAATTAAAAAAAAAACAACCTGAAGTGAAACATGTTGATTTTATTGGCTCTACTCATCTGCATCGTTGAAATTCATACAAGCTAACCGATTTAAAAAAAAAGGAGGTTCTCAATTCCTTATATTGTGTTTGTTTATTTTTAACTTAATGTGTATTATTTATCGGTGTCTTTTATAGTAATAAATTTTATTTGAGCTTAACAATTTATTATATTCTTTTTATACAATTGTTTGCGATATAATAAAAATTACATGTCTCCTTTACTAATTTCTTTTATTTTCTTTAAATGACAAGAAATATACCATAGCCAGAGGCACCCATATCTGAACAGCAGGAATCGCCACTGATTGAAAAACATAGCCAAACTTAAAAGGAGGGCTGCATGTGTTTGAAATAATACAACACACATTTAGTACTTAGTTCAAACTTAAGAAAGTTTTATTACTAAGAAGTTTGTAGAATGATACAGCGAAGTTTTTATTTTAGGTTTAAATATGCTGCATGGAGGGATGTACCTAATATATTGATAATCTGCTAATAAGTAATATTCGGCATACAAATATCTCTTACCATATTTTTAACACATTTAGGCATAGCTGAAACTGAGTTGAGGTCACCAATATCTGGTTTTTATCAGCACTGTTGACTGAGGTAAGTAACAAGGCACTCTGAGCCCCGGGAGTTTCATACGGTCCACCCAATGATATTGCACACAACTAATGCGGCCACCATGGCATATTTATAAATACTTATTGAGTTATAACCTAGGTTAGAGGTAATTATTTTAGGCCCATCTTTACTAAATTAATTTAACTTGTGCTAGTCAGAAGAGATTGTGGCGATGAATATTTAAAAACGACATGGATATTGTAATATGGCTGATATTTTATTTTTATTTTTATTTAAAAAACGCTGAACCTGATGTATGTCAATGGTCGAATGCCTAAACTAGACAAGACCACCAAATAAAATTAAATATTTTGTAATATTCTTATTTAGTAACTTAAAATGTAGACCAGGTACTTCATATTTTCTTAAACTAGAGATATTATTTTATGTGTAATTATTATTAAAAGTAAATAATAGAACAAAATAATTTTATCAAGGCAGCCAAATAGTTATTATTTTATTGAAGTTTGATATCCTAGTGTCAGAAGCAACGCTGTAATAAGACATACCTCACACTGACTAATTTGGAATGTCTGAAGTTTTGCTAAGCAACAGAAGAATATTACGCTATTAAATGAGAGAAAGCGATACTTACTTCGCTAATAAACTATCCTTTTTAGCAAGTCTTGTTATGCAATCATCGGATTCTCCCATGCGCCGGATCGCACCACAGATTGTGTACGTCTTGGCTGTGTCGATCATTCTACCGGTTGTGGGGTCCACATCCGCAAGGCTGATTTGGATCGACGCATGATCCTTGGCCGGAATCAAGCGACTGCTAGCCGAGCTAAAACAATATACTTATATAAATATACAATATATATAATATCAAGAGTGAAACATCAACAAACATTTGTCTAACTATATGTGTAGGATGGTAGATTATTATTAGTCTGATTGTATAATAAATTTGAAATAATATAAGCGGAGTAAAGATTTTTAAAATATTACCATGCTATAGAAAATTTTATAGGTTCTAGAAAAGTAACATTTACAATAGGCTTTCATAGAAATATTTTATACATTTGTTTAGTCTTGCCGAATACGAAACATAGCATGCCTTACACCTTCCTCTCATTCGAGTCAGTACATTAATTGTTTGACTAGCAAAACCACCAAAACACTTGAGACATATTTGCTTGCCTTTCTTTGGGATTGCTTTTAGATTGGTCTCGGGACACCGCATCCCATACTGATGTGTTATATTTAAGTATAAAGGTATTTTCTTCGCAAAGGGTAATCTGCATGGCAAATAAGAGACAAATAGGTACCACGTCGTATCTAGATGGTGACAGGAGAGCGGTTAATGCTTTCGATTAAATGAGAAATACCTTAAAGAATATTCTACCAAAGTATGACACAGAACTTAACTCTGAAATATTTAAAATAACATTAAACATAGTAAAAGACGAAAGAAAATAATTTTGAATCTTATCTAGGCACATAAAAATAGTTCAAAGGCAATTAATAAATAATACTATAGCCATAGCCTCCAACCTTTACATAACAGCGAAGAATGATATTTTTAAGGTAATTTTGCAATTAGTATAATAGAACTCTTTAATTACAATATTCTAGGTTATCTTGATACGTCAAAATGAATCGCGAGCTGTCAAAATAACGCAGTCATTTATTGTTCATGATGTGAATTAGTACGTAAAAAAAAACACTTATCGTGATGTGCCGTTAAGAATTACAAGACCTTTAGTTTTAGAAAAAGCTTAAAATCCAACAATGAAAACAAGAACACACGTGGATAACGTACCACTTCCTGGGGCAGTAAAGCTCCACAGATTCTCCGAGATCGTTCTGCATTGCGGATTCTGCAACAGATAACTTATTAAAGAAACTTAATTCATAATTTATATGCAACCAAAAATATAATATAAAATCACTAATTCCTCACATTTCTATGGAAATACGCAGAAAAGCGAACCAAAGAAAAAGAATGGCGTTCAGAAAGAAAGGAACGAACGACCATAGATAATATATATAACCTCCATATAAAATTATTATCCTTGAATATTTAAAAAAATAAAGTACTTAATTACAAAAATGTGTTTTACCGTCTAAATTATAAAGTGGTCTAACATTAATATTCTCTTCCGAGTTTCATTGTATTTTCAGGAAATATCATTTTCATATAATAAGGCTGAACACATACTTGAGCATATGAGGTGACGGGGATTTGTCAAGATTTATAATAGTACTATATCGAATACAGAAGTGATGTCATTATCGTGAGCGAGTTAAATTAATATATTAGTTTTTAATTTTGTTGAATACTGTTTTGATATCTTTTAATTATGTTTATATCACATTAGTTCAAAAGATTTTCAAACAATATTAAAATAAGACCCACATTACGATCAAACCCCATTACATTGGTAAAAATATCTACAAATTAAATCATTAAATTTGAACGCATATTTGTATAAGTAACTAAATATAAATTATATAGAATTACAAAATTTGTTCAAATGAACAAAAAAATAAAATATAAAAATCAATTATATTTAGGATTTGATTTTATAAGATTTAAAATATTATACATGGTTCGGTAATTTGTTAAAAAATAATTTTATTATATTTATTTATTAAATAGTGGTTTATATTCAACCACTTTAGAAGAATATATATTTTTTTTATTATTCCCTATAAATATTTTTTAATTAGGAAATTATTTTTACGCAACGCAATGCAAATTTTATATTTTCGTTGCATATTGTTCGTTGCGTGTGCATCGATGACCTAAAGTTCTGAAATAAAGCTATTTACTTTATTTTTATTTGTTTACTTCATTTATGTGGACGAAAAGTTGATTTTTCACACACAAATATGGAAAATAAAGTTTTTTATTCAGATGACATTTTTCCTTACAAATTCCAAATACAACTACTGGTTTCATTAGCCCCGTGTTGTTTCAACATCATTTGTAATAGTATTTGTAATAATAACATCATAAAAATGCGAGTAAGAGGTATGTGTGGTACATACCATACTTTTCTGTTTATATTTGAACTATCGTATATACAATATTATGTCTTAGTCAAAAACTAATTTATTCAATGCTAGACATATACAATACTTTGAGGGCGAAAGATGTAACAAAATTGTACTCGAAAAACATTGTATTTGAAAAACGTAATTTTGTCACATACAATACTTTTCTCTGAGACCATCGTGCTATCAGCACCAAATCTTCAACTGCGTCATGTATCCCAAGTGTTGAATTTATCCACAGAATAAACAATAGTACCTACATATATTCCAGACGTTGCGTGTATTGATTTGGTGACGTAGCGTTCTGACAAAACGCTATTTAAAATTCAATGTCGGTATAACCGATATAAAAACTCTTTTCAATGAGGCCATAACACTTACATATGAGTACATCAAGAAGGCCGCAAGCATGACAACACTACTGATTAACTTTAACCACAGTAGCTCCATCTCGCTCTTCTATGCTTTAACTCAATAAGTACAGCCATTGAAGAATCTCCATTATCAAAATATTAGAGTTTATATTAGTTTTTTAGGCATTAAACAACAAGTCTCACGAAGAAACAGTTAGGTTCCATTCTTAAATTCATATATTTATTTTCCGATTTTCCATTAAGTACTAGAATGATCTAATCCAAAGAAATCACAATTTTAATTTAAGGATGGGGTTTAGGGAGTGGGGGGGGTGATTTTAGCGCAAGATCAATGTCGATGTAGATCCCTGGGTGCTGTTATGGGATCCTTAAGAGGGTGACTGTAGCAACCCGGCCCATACAAACTTTATCACGCCACAACATGCTGAAATTAATAAAAAAAAAACATTAACAATTAATATAAATAAGCATGTAAGAATATATATATATATATATATATATATATATATATAATTTTGATTTATGATTTATGAAAATATGTCCCATAATAATAACTTAAAAGGTAATGGTTGAGTTCGTAATTTAGAAAAATTCCCATAGAGACGCATTAAATTAAAAAAATAGAAAGTTTTCTCCATAACTTTCTAATCTTAATAAAATAATGTTTCTTTCGTTGTATGTGATCAGTTTTTAACATATGTATTGCGGGCAACCAGTATATCATGAATAACAAATATTAATTACTCATTTTAAAGTGAAATTATGAAAGTTGACATTAAATGTTATAAATTTGATATTGGTTGTGGCAAAAATCATGTTAGGCGTGACATCAGATCTCAGCTCAGACAATAAATTATTATTAATGTCAATGAGTTTCTAGGAAACTCCTAATGGATGAATTTTGTAATAATAATGATTTTATTTATATTTTAAGTAATTATACTATATATTGAAATTGCAACGGCGTCACACATAGAACCAAATAAAGATGGTCAGTGCGTATCTTTATAAGTTTATTAATAAACATTACGAGTGTATGCACGTCAGTACGTACGTTTGTCTTTACATACATCATTTTTGTCTATATGATGATAAAGGGTAAAACAACTACAAACGACAGTTTTAATTTTTCATATTCTGACATCTGATTCGAAAACGGGAGCCTTGGTTTCATGTCCCGGTGATTGGTGGCTGTATATGTTTACCTGAAAATAAATATATTTAATGTTGTTAATTATCAACTACTTGACTTTGTGTTCGAAATTTGCGTAATTTTATTATATTATTATATGTAATAACTGATATTTTATAAATAAATGAAATACATGACATGTATACATTTAATTTAAGATGTAATAGATAATAACGCTTATTCGTTATTCATTATATCTCGCTTTTATAAAATTGCCTCCTTCCAAAAGTCTTCATCAAAAATGGAAATTTTATTTATACATAGTAATATATTCCAATAGAGATATTCACGCTCAGAAAACGTGTGCTATTGAAAACGCAGGTTATTTTACTACCAACTTAGTATATAATTTGTATCCTGATGAGGTTCCACTAACAGCGACAGATCTCTTATTTGCATACATTCGTGGAAACAACAAAAAATCTGCTTGCGTTGCGTTGCAGATAAGATAGGATAATTTATTTTCTAATTAATCGTTTTCAACACATCTGCGTTATTCAATCGCTAAAATTTAAATGTTATGTTAGTATAACCTTGTTACTAAAATAACTGTAGATACATACCTACATACACAGGAAGCAGTTTAATTAAACCGGACTTCACCGTCGCGGAATTGGAAGCGCTATTTAGAAGGCTCGTGGTTTCGGCATAAATGGTTCGCTTCTCAAAAAGAGATCCATCCTTACGAAAACGCTAGATTGATTAAGTATGTGAAATTACAGCGATCGTAAATTTAATGATTAGCTTATCGTGGTAGTTCGTATAAAAAAACTTCAAAAGGTAAAACTTTTAATACCCACATGATTAGGATCCGTGCAGAACTTGAACCACGCAAATTGCTCTTTGCTTTCTACATGGTTACTTTCATCATGGACGCGCAGGGGTTTAAAGGTCGGCAATCGGCCTTTAAAACCTGACATGACCTGACTCTATTGGCTTTTTCTTGGTGTTGCTACTTTGGGTTAACAAACGGGATGTCTGGGGTGTGGGTATCTAATTGCGGTTTTGGTATATTTTCTGATCTTGGAGAAAGGCATTTCTGTGAGGCGTTGTGGTTGGTCCTTTCGGCAGGTGGTGGGGCTCAGCTCGGTTTAACGGCTTTTGACTGTGGAAAATATTTTTTATTAGTAATATATTTTAGTACCTAGCATTTGTTACATACTTTTTTCTAGATCAGCGTAGTAACTTTTTTAACCGACAATTTATTTAATTGTAATGCTAGACGTACTGATTTTTGAATATCATTTTCGTTGAATTTAGTGTTGCAATCCACATACCTACTCTACGGAGGAATGGACTGTCTATAGTATCCTGTGTAGGTTATGAATATATCGGTCATGGCACGCTGGTCTCGAGAATTTACACAAAAAAAACATTAGCGATACGATTACATACAGGTATACTGTATATTGTCCAAGTGCTAAAGAACATGCGATGTGTCTGTCAAATAGGTAGGTATGTAGTTTTTATTATTTTTCCTATAGTTTTTCTAGTTTAAGGAGAAGCTTTTAGCAGAAGTTTTTTTTCGTATGTCGCTCTAAAAATTAGAATACATACTATTACTATTGGCTACGTTATATTTATGGTCGCATAACTTCCCTGCTAAATACAGTTAATAACGATGTTATTAATTCATTCATTATTTTTTGCCCGCACATTCTTAATTCTCGCTGCCCCACTGGCAATCGAGGATTGGCATTTGGCGCACGCGCGCTTGAAGTATTGGGTTTGTTAAAAGCAGCGTTGCCAGTCGTAAGCGTAGTTCAAATATTAGACAAGAGCAAAAAAAAAATGCAAATCTATTATCAATTAACAATACATTTTCTTGTGTATAAGTGGGTTTCAAAAGAATTATATATTTTTTTGTTGAAGTATTTTTATTTTATTATAAGACATTCCCACATTTAACTTCAGTGCTGTTAACGTTAAAAACAATTTTCAAGAAGAACTTTAGCAGTTGTATATCTTGTTTGTTGTATTGGCACAAAACGATAACGTAACAATGTTTTTTTTTTAACTCTTTTGTCCAAACGTTACCTACTTAGAAATCCTAGTCTATGAGTTAGGCCACCGACGATCCAGCTACAAAACGTACGACAATAAACAACCGAAATATTATTATTTTGATATTTACGTATATACACTTGTCCCAAAATCAACTAATTACTATTTTTTTTTAAAATCAGAAATGGTCTCAGGAGAATGAGTAAATTTATACACTATTAATGTAATTGACAAATAAATGTATCACTCTGAAATTCTAATAAAGTTGTTTAATAAATGTTTCCACGTCGCTGATGTGGTACCATCCGACTGAAAGAACGTACTTATTCACAAAAAAGGAAAAAAATATATCGACTGACGCTGTCATTTTCTTTGAATGGTTCTCAAACTTAAAGGTAAGCGAATCAAAACTTAACCAAGAATCAAGAAGAGAACAACCTAGGTTATACTGTTTTCCTTATGGGTCTTTTATACATTTTATATTTATTTCAATCTGGCCCATTATTAATGGGCCATTTTTAATTTGGTTTTGTTTGATCTTGTATGTGTACGTACGTATAATGTGTTGATACATGATATGTACCTATATGTATACTAATTTAAATGTTAAATTTGGTATATATTATATGTTAACTGTCTGAATGATTCCTTGAATAAAATATCTAAAAATATATTTGTAAGCCGGTAATAGCCAATTCAGAGACAGACAAATAGAGTTGATTCATTTTCAAGGGGGTGGCAACACCGACAGGCGGAGTCGCGTACTGGTGAGCGTCGCTAGTGCGAGCCAGCAAGCGAACTGCAATTTTCAAGGCGCGCTTCGCTGCGTCAGTCGCGCCGCTTGACGTTCCGTAAAAAATGAAAGTAAATAATCTTCGCGTTAAAATATGCGCTGCCGAGAGATATTTTCAGTGTTATTAATATGCCTTACGCAACGGAAGTATGTCAGTGACAAAGTATGCTGTACTCGCTAAAATAAAGCTAGTGTTACGTTCTGTTTAAATTATAATTAATTTATTTTTTTGCGAACAGCTGACCGCAGAGCGGTCTTCTTTTAGTAAATACAACGAATACGCACAAATGTCGCTGAAGGTAAGAATTTCTAAGTTATTCGTTTTGATGTTTTGTCTTTTATGGAATGGTGTAATGTCTCAGAATAGCTCAAGGAGTTCGTACATAAATAAATACGGTAAAGTATTGGACAAAACAAAAAATCATATCGCCAGCGGGAAAATCGTAATTTTTGACATTTATAAAATATGGTAGATTTTATATTTACATAGATATTAATAGAATAAAAATTGTTTCGATTTTAATTCATACATAATATGTAACTCGGCGTCCATAGAAAATTTATTTGTGAAATCAATATGCGGGTAGGTAGATATGATAGGGTTTCGTTTTGTTTCGACATTGTTTTATTGCAAAAAATTTTCTTAAGAATACGAAGAATGTTCCTTTCTGTACGCCCTTCGGCCGTCCGTAATTTTCGCAGCTTTTGAAACTACAAATTTTCCACTTCACTTTCCTAATTAAATTAAATTAAAATATAAAAAAATTAAACAGTGAAAGTGACAAAGGTAATTTGTGTTACACCCATCAATAATAAACGTAGATGTTGATATTATAGCGACAGGGTTTTCGGTCAAATACATAATAAATAGGTAGGTAAACGTTAGGTGAATTACCTAATTAGTTTGTCTTATTATGGTGAAGGTGAAATAGCTGTTAAAAAAAATAAATATATCAACTATGTTTGTATCCTTTTTTTATGTATATTTCCGTAATTTTGGTGAAAATTAAAATTCGAGAATGAAATTCCGTTACTAATGTGTTATTATATTATTATTATTCATATTGTTTGATAAACGTAAATTTTGTTTAATAAAAATACGCAATTCCTATTTCTATATTATCTTTTGTGTCCAACGAACTTTTAAGACATACGAAGTACGCCACTTTGCGTATCACACGTCATGCATGGCGAGGTGTTGCGGCGCGCGGAACGGCGGGGGGAATCGTCGGCGTCTGGTCTTCACAAGGACGATTTGTATGACATGTTTTAAAAGATCGTTGTTTGTCTCAGATTCGCATTTAAAGTTTACATTTTGGAATATTTATTTTCAATTTTATTGTCAATGTCAATGAGTATTTATAGTTTATTTATATATTGATGAGCACATTTAAACTTTACATAATTTAACATAGAATGCAAATGAAAACTTTTGTAAGCATTGTTATTTTTAATATGCCTACGCGCCAAGCAACATATTATGTCATAAATATATTCTTTTAGTTCAATAAAATAATAGAATAATTTATAACATAAGACAGTCGGGCGATACGGTATCTTTGCCCGTTTATTTTATATTATATTTCAATTAAATTGTACTTAAAATGTAGCGGAACAGGCTTTGTTTTTGTCGATCATGATAATAATAAAACGGTGAAAGATCGACGCACAATAAATCGTTGGCAATCGTATTCCGACTTCCGATCTCCTTGTTTGCTAGAGGAAATGAAACTCTCAAAGTCCACCGGTATAAATAATTAATATTATTTTAATGTTTATCAAGCATTTTAATAGCTAAATTGCCTTCGACGTCGCGGCATCGATTCAGATTTTATATCTGAGGTCAGGTGAAGTCGCGAGAGGCGCGAGAGGCGAGTAATATTAGCGAAGCGGTTTACTTTTTTGACCCGATCGGCGAAATAAGTTTAGATCGAGCCGACGAATAGTAAGACGAGAACTTTCTAAATATAGCGCAAGTGAAGCACTCGATCGCTCGGTCGCTCGATCGCTATGTAACCGTTTGCGTTGCCGGCCGCGACTAATAAATAGCGGTTTCGCCGGAAGTGTTGCGATCGATTTATTTTTGAACGGGATGTTACCGGCTGTTTTTCTTACTTTCGTATGTTTTTTTTTTCGAGCTAAAATCTTTGGAACCATGAAATAATTATCGTATAAACATTTCCAACTAAACAATACCGACAAAACTAGTATCTGGATGACGACGAGGAAGGAATGAATTACAAATTTACTTTGCTTTACCGTTTTTTTTTTTAATACCTAGAAAGTAACTGAAATAAATAGAAAAACACATTAAAATATTGATATGAAAATACACAGCGTGACCGTGTACGCACAATTAAAAAAAAAATGTTTAAAAATAATGTTTTAATGAAGAGATTGTACTACAGATAGTATTTTTACACCCTACATTAAAAAAATGTACCGTTGCATTTATCGCATAGATCCAATGCCGCCCACAGGGTCCATCTATGAACCTGATGGAAATCCCTGGCTAAATTGCGTCAGGATTCGACTTTCCATCGCATGGTCTCACAGCCTCGATATCTCATGGATCTGCTGATCGGGTTTTATCCTGGTTTCAAACTGCTGTGAAAATTAACTCGAGCCCTTGTTATGTCCGCCCAATAGTTTCGAGTTTATAGTACAAAAACTAGGATAAATACTTCATTTTAGTTTCACCCCAAAAACTACAGAAATCTGCTACTATTTCACCTTTAATTTTAGATTATATTCTACAGATATTTAACATATCTTGTAAAAAAAAATAACCTTAAATTTGCCTCCTTTATAGAAATCGGATTGAGTTATCTAACCATAGGTCGGTAGACCACACATTTCGATGAAATTTCATTTTTGTGATTTGTCGGGGAACTCCAATTCGCCGGTGTGAATTTTAGAGAAAGATTTTTTATTTAGGCAACATATTTTTGAATAAACAGTCCTATCTGTGACAGCTGAATAAACGAAATGCAAATAAATCACCTTAAAGGCATGAAACTGCAGTGGAACCAAGTGTTTGGTATCGGACGCAACTCAACACAACAAAAAATATTCCAGGAAATAGCAAAATCGGCGTTTTAGCCAAATCTCTCCGGAATTTTTAATAATCAAACTAATGAAAATATGCAGTTAAGTAACCGCATTAACAAAAGGGGTGTTTTTATTCACTATTCTAGTTACGGTTTTGAACAGTATATTACTAATATACCAAATCGTAATTATAGCCAAATTTTATTACGATTTTTTTAAATAATGTTACCACTATAACTTCTGCTCAAAAAAATCACACGCGCGACATGATCATTTCATTATAATTACGTTAAGTATATAATTTCTCTGAAACCTTGATGATTTTTTATATACTTTCTTCACAAATATTAGTGGATATATGGGGAAGAAGGTCGCGGGACACGATGTTTGACTACGAATATGCACAAATCGTTTGTGGTCCTTTGTTGAATGATTTTTCGTATGTTTCATAAAATAATTCGTTCGTTAATTTACGAACGTTGAAATTTCACTCTCTAAGTAGCCCTTAAATGATCTGATGATATTTTATAAATAAATGAACCTCAATTAACCTACATTTTGTTGGGAAAGTTATACGATGTCAATTCAGACTTTGCTTAGTTGACGGATAAATATATTATATTGTCGATATAAAATGCATGTAATAGCCGTTCCTAACGACAATAATCATAATAATTAGTATTACTTTTAAAACGTTGCATGCATTAATCGCGTATTCGTCGATCGTTAAATACCTATTCGTTTGCTGTGAATAAATAATGATAGTCTGTTGATAAAGACATGTTGATGGCACAGTAAGGCGGTATCTACGACGGACGGTCATTGAATTATGTGCAATTATAACGAATAGCAGTCAAGCGCGGATGACCAGGTCTGACTGCGGCCAATGAGCCGGCAGGGCTAGTATGGTTGACGATCGACACTCGACGATTTACGCGCGTCGGCAGCGGAGTCGAGTCCATTGTCGACTGGCAGCCCAGACTTGGCCCGCGCCTCTGAAGCGCTCTTAGGCCGGTCCATTCTGTTCATTAGCATTGCCTGGGTATGACTACTCTAAACGCTGTGAACTACTTATCGCTACGCTAGCAAACAAATGTTTCCTGTCCTTACGCCGTTAATTAAAAGACCACAGCATTAACTTGGTCGGAATGCACGCTAACAGAGGCTAGTACGCACTGATGACGTCCTAATAATACTGAACTGCGAAAGAGCAAAAAAGGAATCTATTTCTGTACTCTTCTCTTGTTCAGCTCTTTTCATTTATTTATTCCAAAACGAACTATACCGGGAATTGATCCATTGATTCATTCGTTCGTGGTGGGTAGCCTTCTTAAGATGGTCGCAATGATCCTTCTCTCAAAATAAGGAGAAACCATTGAGATAGGATCTTAACGTAACTCAACGGGAGAAACCATATTGGTTTCAATTAATTTCTCCCGAGGAATGCTCTACATCCGTCAGCCCCTTTTCGAAAAAATTGACATTAGGTAAGTTCGCCCGTGATTCCGATATGCCGTGATGCCGAGGATAAAGTTCCGTCAGCATGTAATTATCGCCACACTTCCATTAACCCTACTTTTGTTTTTGTGGTGAGATTTATACATAATCTTCCCCACGGTGCCCCAGCAACACTACTATTGCTCCCGTTTTATTTTGTCAATTTTTAATTTTAAGTGTATAAATAAATGATAAAATTAAAAATATTGTAAATGTCAGGACAGTTTTGTTTTTTATGTGATTTATATTGTTTTTCAGAAAGAATCCAAAACCGACGTTCAGTTTCACCTAGCTGCTCTTCGGGGTGATTGTGAGAAGTTGAGGAGGCTGTCGGACACAGGAAAAGTCCACGTCGACTCCAGAGACCGAGTAATACCCCAAAACTATCATTATTTATTTTATTTTATTTTTCAACTCTTGGAAAAACCCAAGAGTTGAAATTAGCTAACGGGGCTCAATTCTTACTTCTTGTTTCCTTTCTTTACCTCTACCTAAATTTAGACATTCTATTATTTTAGACAATTTGTTTAACATTTGAAAAGAGGTTCGAATAAACTCAAATGTCCAATAATTCATTCATAATTTAAGGGTCTTGGCCGAGCGCGGTTAATGGCATGGCATCGCGAGAGGACGATCAGCTGGCTAACGTATTACAACAGTTTAATATTATCACCTAAAGTTTACACTTTTTTTCTCGGAAACCATGATGAATTTTGGTCTCAGGACAACCTGTATACATGGAGAATATACTTTTTAAATAGCAATTAAAGCCTTTATTTATTTGCACTGTTAAATATAATTAATGTGCTACAATAGTTTTCAAAAACTAAATATTTAACAACCTAACCTTTCTTAGAACAGGTAACTCTTACTTAGTTAGAAAGGTAACAGACCTTTATTTTATTTTAAAATTTACTTTATATTTAAAGTAAAATAATGTTCATTTTTACTAAACTGAACATTATTTTGCAGATACCTTATTTTGTTTAATAAAAACTTTGAATTTGAATAATATATTATAATAATAGGCAAAGAGGACATTAGGTATTAATTTTGAAATTTGATGCTTAAACTCGCTCAAATTAAAACTATAGGACTATATATCAATCTCATTATTATGTATAGAAAGTTAATTATACACACTACACACTGTATATGTAGGAGTTTTGGAAATAATTACTCTTGCAAATGGGTAGATAAAATAGCTCAGTATGTCTAGTAAATCCAGAGTATTCACAATATTTTATATATAGGTAACAAGTTGACCCGAAGAACTTCGTTCCGCCTCAGAATCAATAAATGTTGTGTTAACTTATTAGCTGAATTAAATTCAGTATTTTATTAAGTATACTCAAAATGAATTAAGTTCAATAAATGTAGAAAATAAAAATGATATTTATTTTAGTTATCGATGCACAAATGTGATAACCTCACAAATTGAACATCTTCGAAGGTTTATCTTACCGTTAGAAAATAGAATTCCACAGAATACAAAGCTGTTCTATACTTAATGTATGAGAAAATGATTTTTCTCTTCTAAGGCTATTATTAAAGTCATTTTGTTTTTCCTATAACCACCAAAAATAGAAGTCATATTTATAGACATTTTCAATTCCAGGATGGCACAACACCGCTCATTCTATCGGCAGCAATGGGTCACACAGATTGTGTTATAGAGCTTTTAGAGCAAGGGGCAGATCCCAACTATCGGAGAAATGTAAGTTATCTAAGATTCATTTAAACTATGACCTTATCAAAGGTCTAATAACAAAATGTTATTGTTCCAATGGAACCCTTCATTTATTTTCGCATTTTATTTATAAAATAACTAATTATTAGGTATGTACAATAAATAAAAAAATGTGAGGGCTGCGCCTCACGGTTAAAATGTCTTTGTCATCATCAGACATCAGCGTTTGTCTGTGATTGCAATGAGAGATTGAACATTTGTAAATTGAACAGAATGCGATTTTCTTAGAAAATTGACAATTTTTTTTCATACAAATGTTTGATCTCTTGTATAGATGAAATTTTGTGTTTGTGATAATTGAAGTATTTATTTATTTATCTTTATTGGAGAAACCAACAATTTTACACAGTACATATAAAATAAAAAATACATATGATGGAACGATAAAAAACTATGTAAAACTAAAAATAGGATTCTACTAATAAAAAGTATTAAAGTTAATAACAAAAATAACAAAACCATTTTATATCAATATATATACATATCTACTACACGTATGACGTCGCTTTGTCGTTAAATAGTTTAGTTGTCACAGTGACATCAGCACTTTGAAGCAAATCAATGCCTCTAGTGGTTTAAGTCTAAAGTACATTGTAAGATCCATTATTAAAGCTACATTAACACCATCTTACCTGGCTCCAACACAAGCATATCGAGCTTAGTTGAGTAGGGCCTAAAATAATTGTATACGACTTATAAAATTACTAACGCTCTCTAGTGTTTGAGTCCAAACTACATAAGTAGTTCGACAAAGGTGCGAGCGCATCTTCTGGTGTCGCGTACAATGTTATCAATTTACTCTGATGTCACGAGCGTCACTGACACATGCCTCAATATCACTAAATAGCAAATCCGCACCACACCACACCACTCCACTCCGAAAAATACTATGAGTCCCGCTACAAATGTTACCACATCAAAAACACACTTTCTTTTACTTTTCAGACCGGAACCACAGCCCTATTCTTCGCAGCACAGGGCGGATTCTTAGATATAGCTAAAATTTTAATGGACAATGATGCGAACATTAATCTGCCCAGCACTGTGAGTCTGTTGTCTTTTCATTAACTTTTAGCTGTTTTTATTTTATAGCTCTAAGATAACATTTAACTGTAGACAAACGCTTGTAGGTACCCAAAATATTAAAATATTATTAATGAACTAAATTAGATACACTTTGGGTTACCTTGAGTTTACCCCGGATGAGTACCCCGACATAAATTAAGAGACTACTCATTCTTTCATAATCTCATTGTGATTAGAATGAGAAAATAAAATATATCTAGCACATTGCAATTGAGCCAGAAATCTAATCTAATATTTACTCATGCCACTATGCTACGAAGTTCTAATGGGAGGTTGGGTTTTAGTATCAAGACGGGATTGAAGATTTTCTGTGATTCCCGACACATTGAGATAACACATCACTATTCCAAAGCCGATTGGATGTGCCAAGATCATTATGGACTGCTACCGTAGGACGCCCCGAAGATTCTTAATTTATTAATATAGTATTAGTTTATAATTTGCAAATTTTGCTTTAAATTTCAAGGATGGTGGAACAGCATTATTTGTGGCCTGCCAATGTGGTCACCTGGAAGTTGTGGAGGAACTGTTGGGGCGTGGAGCTGATGTTCATTTGTGCATGAAGGTAGGCCATGGTATGGGATCGTCACAATGGATACTTACCTAATTTTCATTCGTTTCTTAATTCAAGAATGATTAAATTATCACATATTTGCAGGATGGTCATGTCACCTGAGGAAGTACAAACTCCTGCTGGTAAAATAACAAACTATGTTTGAGGGACGGGATTCACGGTTAAGATGTATAAACATCAGCGTTCATCTTTGAATGTGATGGGAGGATTGAATATTTAAATGAAATGATATATCAGTTACTTAATAATTGAAAACCAGCCTCACCTTCCACTACTCTCTTTCTCTTTTGAACGATTACTCTCTCGTATGCATCGTCTGTGACAGTATTACTGTTCATGCTATAATACAATACAATATCACCTTACAATATCATTTTTGCCATATATGCATTTCTTTTTTTTTGATTGTTCAACACTAAATTTTAATTTGGTATCTTTGTTTCGCATCTAGTGACAGTATAATTTAAATCTATTCGTGTTTAATACCAAGAGATTATTTTATGTTATTCCAGGATGGCGCAACACCCCTTTTCATAGCTTCCCAGAATGGCCAGGCCGAGATTGTGTGGAGGTTATTGCAAATGGGAGCACCCTGCAATGTTATGAGGAACGACGGGGCCTCTCCACTCTGGATAGCTTCTCAAATGGGACACGATCACATCGTCAAACTACTCCTCAAAAGAGGGTCCCACGTAGATCACGTGCGAACTGTAAGTTTGTCCGATTTATACACCAGGACAATAATAACTATCACTACCTTTGGTTCGTGGTAATATACAAGTTGCACTATCTTATTAGTACCTGAATATTAAATTTATTAAAGGTATTAAACTTTTATTAAATAAATATCAAAAGATGGAATCCACAATAAAAAGAATTACTGAATGTTTAAAAATGACAAGAATCTTGATGACCTCCAAGAAGGAATGATGTCAACATGAGAGACCTGTTACAAGTGATGATATCATGTTTAGCTGAGATACACTCAAATTACCATACTTTATGGATTACATTCTGTCAACTTGTCCAAGGCTGTGTTATGTCACATGCGAATATGTACTAAAGAACAATGCCAGGCTCTCATAAAAATATTCATGCTATGAATCGCTAGGTAATTTATGAATACTTGCCTGACAAATTGATTGACATTTTTGATTGGGACTAATTCGAATACCCTCCTAATGAATTACAATTTAATTACCTTTCAAAATGCCTATCTTGTAAGTCTTAATGATCAAACATTATTTTTTTTTTACTTGACCTTACTTCCTGGAAACTACAATACTATGTGAGCTACTAGGCTTGAATTTTAAAAAACTTTAATTACCCTAACCTAATGGAAATATCTAAAACAATACATGGAAGATTCATTTTGTCCGTAATTGTCAAGTAAGAATAAATATAAGAGCTTTTTGTACGAAACTCTAAAATATATAGGTATTATAATTTCTACATTCAAATGAGCAATGTTCCTTATCAGTTTCGATTTGTCTCGACTGTAATCATATATTTCACATTAAACATTTTTTATTACCTACTAACTGTGGCATTCGGGATAGATCGCTTGTCTCCCCATCTCTAGGACTTTTGGGGTATTACATGCCTAACGTCCTATTATATGCCGCGGCTTTGACGATTGTTCCGTTGATGTATTTTTACACTTTCAGTTTTTCCTGAATTTTCCAGGCAACTTTTTAAAAATTTCTTTTCATTAAAACCATCTTCAAACTAACGAACATTTTAAAAAACAAAATAGCCAAATTGGCCAAGTAGTTTCGGAGTTATAATACTTTAGACACACACATTCATCTTTATATAACATGTTTTTGAAGTGTTATTATTATTTTTTTTTTTTTTTAGGATGGTGCCACACCCTTATTTAAAGCAGCACACAAAGGGCACACCTCAGTCGTACAAATATTATTAAAGTACAAACCAAATCTTGGAATATTGCCTGTAAGAATGCAACTTTTATTGTATAGTTACTTACTGTTTTCCTTTCAGATCAAAATGTATTTATATATTTTTAGATATAAACCTACTCAGAAAGATTCGGAAAAGCAAATCACAAAATGACGTAAATTATGCGTGTTTCACATTGATTAAAATAATAAGTAAGCCATTTGATTAATTCCAACCCCTAAAAGTGATTTTCCCACTTTTGTTTGTTGCTTGAATGTTTTTACTCCTATTTATATATGGCAACATTCCTCCCTCATTGAGACAGCAAAAAATATCTTTATTTTTTGCTGATTCTATTATGAAGGTTGTATGATAATTTTAGAGGATAATTTTGATCTAACCCGAAGAAATTTGGCAAATTATTACCGAGGTCCGTGGAAAAATGTCATACTGCGAATTTTCAGTCTGATGAATCTACATAGTTAAATTTAAATTATTTTAGAACTGAATCCCTCAAATTCCTTATAGTAAGCATATAATATAGTATGGTGGTATTGATATTTGATGCAAAATTAGAAATTCTGGATTCAGTTTCCCAGTAGTAGTGTTTTTATAAAATTTGTTAGTTTATATTTTAACATTTTTGCTTCATTACGCCTACACTTGAAAATTATGATAAAATTTAATTTCTTTTTATTACTGGCAAAAAATTGGATTGTTCATAATGGCAGCTAAAAATTGAAATTCTACTCTTTAGCAAAGAAAATTTTGAAAAATGAAGAAAAAAAAACGACAATTAGTCTATGCATTTCATGAATGAAGGTATACGCGACATGCCGTGCTTTTAAATATTAATAGAAATGCATTAAGACCGTAACGGTTTTAACCGAAAATGGCACCTGTCGTATACGGCGATTACGGTATATACTGTTATCTACCCTTAATGTATAAAGTAAAAGCTTGGTTTTAAAAATCTATTTTTACTATTATTTTTTTGATCAGATGTATGCTGTAGCTATTTATTTATCATCATTATTAAACCACACAATCATGAAATGATATTAATTTCAGTCACACAATTTCCCACATAATACATAATATAATCATTCGCATAATTTCCTTAAATTTTATGCCAGACACAGTCGACTCATTTTTGTCATTTATCCATTGACACTGTTGACGACCTGGTGAAGGTTAACCATAACTTTCATAAGCCGATGTAGTCATAGGTGACCAGAAAATCTTGTCTTCCACTTCTGGATTCTAAACCCTCTCTGAAGTACTTCAGAATCGGAAAGCTATTTTTTTTAAATATTAGCTGCTTTATAAAATATATATATTTTGTCGCTTTCAGAACGGAGAAAGTGCCTTACACGGAGCAGCATTATTTGGCCAACTGGCGACACTCAAGCAACTGGTTGCCGCCAAAAGTGACATATATTTAAAAAATAAAGGTGGTTTTACGCCATATGAACTAGCTATAAATAACCATAGAAAGGATGTAGCTGCTTATCTTCACAGTATAATGAAAATACACGGACATATTAATGGAACGTGACATCAATAATATGTTAATGTTATCAAATATGAATGTGTAGTATTATGTATTTTTGCCTCATCATTGAAAGTATTATTTTGAGTAAACCAAAGCGTTATTTGAAGAGTACTTTTGAAGTGTACATAGTTAATATTATAATTTTGGAATCTCAAAATAAGTAAATGTCTACTCGTACGCTATATGGGTAAAACTGAAATAACTTTTTTAGTCTCGAAAGCGCGTTACTTTGGTTTGTTAAGAAATTATATTGAAAAGAAATGACGGACGGTTTTGCTGATGAAACCTTTACGTGAAGCAACCAGCAAATTTAACGTGTACTTATTGTCACATATTTTTATATGCTAAATTAAATATTGTTATAGGATTCATGTAAAGTTTGTTTATTTGAATCTCTTGTTGATTTAAGCATAATTCGTTACTTACTTAATAGTATTGTCCGTATGCAATCTTAAATCCTGTGATATTTTGTCAATAAAAATCAAAGAATTAATATTAATAATTAACAGAATGGTTGGCTTACAGATGCAATTAAAAATTGGAGAACGCTCGAAAGCCGCTAACCAAATTATCAAACTATCTGCTAAATAGAACTTTAAGCGAAGTTGTTTCTTTTTTTGTAATGTTCAGTTGTAATGTTGTTGTAATACAATTGTACACGAAAAGCCAATTATTTGTATCTGTATAAATATGTAAGTTTTCAGTATTTCATGTTGTCATTGTTTTAATAAAGTTATATTCAACCGATATCATTGCTATTTTATAAAAATAATACACCTTTGTTACAACAAACTCAAACGCATAATGGCAACATTGAGAGTTTTTCTCTTCTTATTACTAACCTCCTTTATGAGCTCATATCAACCAACGATCTTTTAAAACAATAGATACGCCATCTCATATAAACCGATCGCGTTTAAACACGCCACCGGTAGATCCCCCGCCCCGTTCCGCGGGCCATGCTGGATAGAGACGTATCGCGATGATATATGCGAGCAAGCGAGACGTATGATACGCGACTAGTGGACTCGACGCAAAATAGTGGACTTCGCGGTGTCGGGATTTCACCCTCAGTTGCCGTATCTATATGTTTTAAAAGATCTTTGATATCAACATCATTTTGTTGATTACCATGTAGTTTAGTAGTACATTTATATGTAGGTAGTATGCAGCTAAGATGATAAAAAGAGTTATTCTGAAATTTAATTATACTATAACAATACAATTTTATACTAATTATACTATACATTACAATTGTGCAAGCATTAAGGACATATCCATGTTTAACCAAAACACGCAACTCCGCGGCCATTCAATGAAGTTATCCAAATCTCCTTGTTCCACTAATCCTAGGAAGAATTTTATCTCCAATAGAGTTGTGGATAATTGGAATCGGCTACCACAGGAAGTGGTGGAAGCTATAAGTGTAAACCAGTTCAAGAACCGCCTTGATAAATTTCTTGAATCTAGGCCAATCGCTAGTAACTGAGAATGAGATATGAGTATATCAGCTAAATAGCTGCTTGCTCAACAAACAATAATAATAATAATATAACTACAACTATATTATTATTATGATCACCGTAAAAAAAACTAATAGATACGTCTTTGGAAGCAGTAAAGTATAGATGGAGTAATCTACAATTGCTGACTGCGGTCGGTGAATCATCTTCGGTAAAAAAATGCAAGTGTAAAAGGAAATATTTTTGTGAGTAGGTGGAATTTAGTGTTATAAGGAACACATCAGTATTTGATTCTTATAAAACAGTTTAATTAAAAACCGCAACCACGGTAATCTAATACGATTTCTCACATTCTAATGCTAAAAATGTATTGGGTGGTGAGACAAAACTATGGCCAGTCATATCGATGTTAGGCATTTAGAGAATACTTAAGAGGGAAACTTTGCAAGTGTTGCGTCACCATATATTTTTACATGTTTTTTGTAAGCTTGCAATGTTTGTTAATGTCAAATCTTGCAAGCCGAAATAGACCACTTCCTTTTATCCTACGGAGTGGAAATTTGACATGTTAGTTCAGCTTCAATGCATTTTTATGGTAAGCATGACCTGATTCTACACCCACGATTGGCTCCAGAGGAAGGAAATCCTCTGAAGGTCCTCTGAAGGGAAGAGGAAGGTCAAAAACACAGTCACGAAATTTTGTATACTTTTATTAAAGTACTTTAATAAAAGTTTGATTTAAAAATTTATTTTTATTTTTAATATTTACTACTATGTTGAAGTGTACAGAGATATGTACTTAAGCGTGGTGAATATGTGAATTTTGTGATAACTTGCATAAAATGAAACCCATATTTACACAGAGAAACATGTTTTTCTATTACAAATAAAATAATTTTTAGGTGGTTAGACATATGACTGAAGAAGTACTGTTATCTGCCAAAGAAAATACCCATAAAAGGCCACCTTTGTTTCGGGTATTAGCTGAAATATTTTCAGTTCTGATGGGTATTTAATTGTGTGAAGGGTTGTAGGTAGGTTGTTGTAGTTTGTAGTTGTATTATGATTATAAGTGATGATGGGGTGTTGCTTTTGATCAAGATGATCACATCTTTGTCCGGCTTGGGATCAAGATGATCACATCTTTGTCCGGCTTGGGATCAAGATGATCACATCTTTGTCCGTTGAGATGAATCTGTTACATCAGCTGAATAATTGAGCATTCATCGTCTTCAGTCTAAAATAACAGCCTCTCCTTCAATTTGCCATAAAAAAATGAAAGGTTTCAATAGAAAAATAACTGAAACCGAAGAAAGAGGATAAGCGATAACAGAGTAAGTGTTTTAGGAGCAGGCTACCATGGAAATTACTGAAAAAGTAAGACTGACCTTAGAAGAGGAGATGGAAAAACAGCCAGAAGATTTACGATGTCCAAATGTTTATATACGGTATCAACACCTATTTTGAGCGAATAAAAATGAATACTTTAAAAGCAATATAAACTCCCTTTAAATGGAATAAAACCAAGGGCAAACGGAAAAACAGTTACCGGTCAACAATTAATTAACTACTACATCATAGCAATATGAGAACTTATCTAAATCTATTGCTATAATATTTGTTTCCTTTAAATTCCACTTTGTATGTTTTTGAGAATCTGCTATTTGCCCAAGTGTTTCTATACCAACCTTGAAGCTACTAATGATCAACTGAAAAAATCTAGGAAAAATTACCAATTCAAATACTAATTATAATGAATATTTAAATACGTTAATCATAACCATATTCATCAGGTCCGATTATTGCATTGCCATCATAATTTCTGGTCAAGGCACTATTAAAAAAAATAAAATAAAACTGTGTTTAGGTTTTGGTTGCGTGCGAATAATCATATGAACTTAAAGGAAAGGATTTATATTTATAATTTACAATAAAATCGCATTATATAAACTATATTTTTTTTAAGATAATATAATACAGCTTAGCAATAAATATCGGCTGTTTAACTTCTTAATAGAATGTAACCCGGTAGTGCAAAAAGTTTGCAACTCTTTTTTGTAGATATAAAAGGAAAATAATTATACAGGATACCATTTTATCTTATAATTATTCGGGTTAATCAAGGATGAAAAGAATTAGTTTCTACTTTTTGTCTGAACGTTAAGAGCCTCAAAAAGTTATACGTAAATAATATTCAAGAAAACAAAACTACAGATTCATATTTGATTTCATAAAAATGCAAATTCAACTTATTTTTTTAAATATATAAATTCTCTTTTTTAAGATTATTTTATAACGAGAAGTCTATTAATTTTGTTTGAAAATATCCCATCTCAACAAGCTAAGCTATATCAAACAGCCTTTAGATGAAATAGCATGATTTTTGACCACTCCCAGCTCTTTGGGACGAGGCTTCTTAAACGGGGATTTTCTAGTCTCTAGAATGAGGTAGTGGTTGTATATTTTTCCAGGATAAAATTTGTTTTTTCTGGATTAACTTACATAACATATTTCCATTTTTTTACTATGATGAAGCTGATCTTGGTCAAAAAAACCTTGCTGGCAGAAATGCTACTTCTGCACACTCGTCCACGGTTTTTAGTGATAAATATCAATCTGAACAAAAAATTACCAAAGTAAACAAAACTGTTGAGTATTAGTATTAGGCGTGGAGTCCAAAAGTAATGTTGTTACCCAATAAAATTAGTCTAACCCAAAAGCATTATTAAATCAATGGTACTTCAAGACTACCTTTATAATTTGATGTTTTATTTTTCATAAAACCCAGTGTTATTCAAACAGTGCACAAATAAAAACACATTTGAAATAAAGATCAAAATGATTCTTCTTTATAACAAAGTCTATGTCCCATAACACATATTATATGGTGAGAGAAAAAATATTGATGGCGTTGTGCTTTCAGTGTTAGTGTAAAGTCCTCTTTATTTAGATTTTTTATTGTACATAGCCGTAATCTGTCTATTTAATTTATTATCTTTTAGACGTTTATTTATTGTTTTTTTCCATAATTATTATTATTATAATTATTGTTTTAAGAGACTGACAGGTCCATTTCAGTTTCTGTCGCAGTGACTGCATTTTATTTCAAGAGTGCTTTCTCGTTGCTATTTATCTATACTAATATAATAAGAAAGAAGTCCTGATTGACCTATCAAACAGGACTTCACCAATGCAGAGTCAAAACTGTAAAAGTCAGAATCATAAAATTTAGACTGTAGGTTCCGTTCATGACTTAGACACACAATAAGAAAGGATTTTCGGAAATTTGGTCCCTAAGGGGGTGAAAAAGGGGGTGAAGTTTTTATGACGATACCTATATCCAGAAACTGAAGGATATTTCAGACGTGAAAATTAGTATTTATATCTCCCTTCAAATATAAACATGTATTTTACGATTTTCCGAAAATTAATTTAGAGGGGTGAATTTTTTTTTTTTATGATACCTATAAGAAACTGAAGATTTTACAGATGTGAAAATTAGTATTTAGTTTACCTTCAGACATAAATATACACGTTTTACCATTTTGAAAAAATCTAGAAATGGGGAGCGAAGCGACCCATCCCGAGTGTCGCAATCAAATGTGCCAAAGTCACCTACATATCAAAAAAGATATTTCTTTGTAATTGTAAATATATACATGCAGATTATTGATCCCAGAGGAAACAATATATTAAATAAATAATGTGATAAAAAAAATAAAAATCAATAGCTTGTAAAACATTTATATGAATCGTTTCAAAAACATTTTTTTTAATTAAAATAAAATATTAATTGTAAAAGGTTGAGAAGCTCTGTCAAACACAATGCAATGTGATAAAAAGATATGGATATAGAGTGAGGCAATGTTTGCTGTAGGAGTATTGAGTCATTATCAGGTGAGAGATAACAGGTCAGCACTCATACAAAAGTAGTCACTCATTTAACGCAGAGATGTATCATTAAAGGCACACAAAATGAGCATTAAGGACAGACTGCCAGAATTAAAACAAGTACTTTGTGGAAAATTTTAATCATCATAGATTTCATTTTTCCATTCGAGTGATAAAATTGTGTTATTCATTGCAGATTTTAAGTGAAAATCAAAATGAAAGAAAATCAATCGAATTGGAACTACATGAGAGTAATAGCAACAGTGTTAACAGTGTTTTCACTGAGGTAAATAAACAAGAGATTGAATTGAATTTGTTATTTTTAAATTTTTAATTGTTATTTTATGTCTACTCATACTATAGATTGACAAAATACGAAAATGGATAGAAGAAATAAACGAAAACACACAAACTATGCAGCGCCTTGTTTCAGATACAACCTTTTATACATCAAAAAGTAAGTTTTTTAAGTACGTAATTTTCAACAATGATATGTTAATAATTAGGGCTGTGGATAATGATTGCACACTAAACTTTTGCCACTGGCGAAAGACCACACGGCATGGCACCGTACCAAACATCTAAGCTACCAAAGTTTTAATCCATGATTTTATTTAATTATTATAATTAATAATACACATTAAATTGCGCTTATTGCCATCCTGAATAAACAAAATAGGTTAAAACTATACCAGCAGAATAAGTTCACCACTTTTTAATGGAACATTCAACGGCCAGGTGAAACATAGGCATAAACGCCTGCTTCTCACCCTAGAGGTCTCGCGTTCAAAACCCAATGTGTCAAAACCGTTCATCTTTCAGCGCTCAAGTCGATCAAGTTAAATAAAGAGACACACACAAGACCATAGACCGTCGAAATTACGCTTAATAGCGCCTCTTTGTACAAGCCATAAAACATTTTTTGATATTACCGTGTGGTTTATTTAGTTTAATATTTTAGTGTTCGGTGGCAAGGTAGTCGGCCGCAAAAAGTTGAAAGACTAAATCGGCAGCCGGGAGTTGTCCGATTCCCATGTTTAAAATGACATAATACATGACCTGCATGTATGGTACGAGGGCTGCTATTTATGAATCCAGAACTGGCCACTTACAAACAACATATAAAAAGTAATTACTACATTTAAAAATGTTTCATGTAACTGTTTTTCCATTGTGGTGTCATTTTGAAAATTGCGTGTCTTCATTGCCATGGGTTTAACTAGTGAAAATTTTCATGCGATGATTTATTACGATTTTCGGAGTGATATAACTCAAAAAGAGTGCATCGATCAACTCACTTTGACTTTTGGGGATGAAGCACTATCGAAAACCACTGTGTATCACTGGTTCAGTGAGTTTAATCGAGGGCGAATGCAAGATTGTCACGTTATATAACGGGAGATAGAGGCGTCCCTGGGTATAAGTATGACGAGCATACATAAGATATTACACAAACATTTAGCTGTAAAAAAATTTGTTCGCATTAGATTCAGCTCAACTTGAGAAGTGATCCAAAACAGGCTCGCGTCGATTGGTGCAAAAAAATGTAAAAAAAAATACAATCGTGGTGCATCAAAAGATGTTTATAATATCTACACAGGTGATGAATCTTGGATCTATGCGTACGACCCCGAAACTAAACAACAATCAACAGTGTTGGTAAAATCGTAAAACGGTTAATTCAGAATGGTACGCGACCATTTGTTGGCTGCTAGCAGTCTTTGAAGAAATAAAAGTGCTTGTGTGAAAGTGAAAAAATAAAATATTGAAAAAGTGCTATGAAAATTTGTTTCAACGTATTCCAAATTGCATCGATCTGCATGGCGAATATTTTGAAAAGCAATAAAACCATATCAAATGCTATTGTTTTTCTTATTGTTGTTCCGGATTCATAAATAGCCGCCCTCGTAATGAACATAATTCTAAGATTTTTTTTTCAATTTAAGCTGACAGATTTTTAACCATAAAATATTATGAAATTTAACAGTAGTTAGAAATAGGATGAGAGGAAATATAAATTTAATTTCTAACGAGTGGACATTACTCATCATTCTGCAATATTGCTCTCAAATCTGAGGGTAAAGTACCTTTTTTTTTCGGTGTAGCAGCTTAGTCTAATAACCTCAGTATCAATGTACTATTTTTACAATATTTACAGATTTGAAAGATCAATTAGACTCGTTAGTGGTTAAATCGAATGCGGCTGGCTTAAAAGGCTGTGGAGCACTCAGGGAATTTGAGGATACACTCAAAAACTATGACGGCACTAACAATGTGAGCGCTCGAATTGCTCGATTACAATATGCAACAACTAAGCAACTTTATTCAGACGCCCTCACAAGGCACGAAGTATTCCTCGAACAGTTTCGACAGAACCAAATGGCACTTTTGCAACAACAGATAAAACTAAGTATGAAGCAATACAATGCAAAACGTAATTAAAAATAAAAAAAAATATTAATGTCATTAATACTTTTCAGCAAATCAAGATATTTCTCAAGAAGAATGTCAAAGCCTACTGGAAGCGAATAATATTCAAATATTTGTCGATAATGTGAGTATTTATTATTTTTCTAAAGGTATGGCTTTTGTTGTCAGGAAGGCACTGTTAAACGCAGTTCCGACTGCCTTAGAATTGTGCACGGTGAAAAATTTGGCTGGAGCTTGGTATATTTTGGTGCATAGTTTTTCTTAAATTTTATCTTTATTTTTAAGTTCCAAAAGGAAACACTGGAGGCCAAACAAATGCTTCGAGACATCGAAATTCGCCATGAGGAGCTTTTGCGAATAGAAAATGCCATCAAAGAAGTTAAAGAGATGTTCATGCAAATGGCAATCCTTGTAAATCAGCAGGTAAATCAGAAACTAATGAGAAATATACTAACCGCGTTTTGAGGAATAGAACAGAATGTTCGAGATAAACAAATTCAGACCAACACAACCAATGCATTGGTAATTCTTTCTTGTTAATCGACTACCAACCAAGTTATTGTCAAACACTAAGATAAAGTCAAAGACACTTTTAACATTTTGTTTTCCGATTGTTGTATCTTGTCTTCAAGAACAAGCCTACTTTGTTGTTTAAAGGCCGTTCATACGGGATATTAATATCTTGCAAGTCTGTTACTTAACTGAATCGACAGTGATGAGAAAAATGCAGTTGAGACCTGGCTGAAGTCTTGAGTAGATTCAAATAAAACAAACAATGGTATCTTGACATTCTTAAATTTCATCATAACTTTTATACTATTTTAGTCTTTTTTAGCATCATTCAATCAATCATGACTATACATGTTAAAGTCTTAAAAATGAGAAAAAATGTTGACAGTAGTTTGCTATTTTACCAACGATTTTAGCACCAACGATCTTTTAAAACATATACATGTCATAGAAATCGTCCTTGTGAAAACCCGACACCAGTAGATTCCCTCCGCCCTTTCGCACAAAAATTACAATATGACTGACAATTTACAAAGGTGAGCTCACGACAAGGGACTTACTCTGAATACGAGTAAAAACATATATGATATCTTCACCAATATCACCGACACCTGACGTAAATCTTATTGGACATACATCGGTATGTCTGCACCAGTTGCATACACAAACAACACCCTGTAAATGTCCTCATATAGACGTCGTCAGTTCGGCTAAATATCTGGGCTTGACTGTCGATAAGCATTTCAATTGGAAAACAAAAATGGAATATTTATTTTGATAAAAAATTTACTTTTCTAAATGAAATCAGTTAAAAAGATGTTAATCCATATATTTCAAAATTTATATAAAATGTTGATTGTTGATTGTATGTATAGTCACCCAAAACACACGACGACGAACTAACAAGCGTTCCGAAATGCCAAATTTACTATATCAGCATCATGGAGTATATATATTTTAGAATTCCTATGTGATTCGATATAAAATTTCATACATAATACTTTATCCAAATACTTATAAATACAAATGATACAAATTACCTTTGTTTATTGTGATGTTGACATGTCTGAATGATAACTGCCGCTGCGGGGATTGCGTAAAATAAAATCATTTATTTTTGCAATCTTCAGACACTATGATTTACGAAAACACACATATCACACGTTAGAAAATGAGTTTTTTTTTAAATTTATGAATAGCATAAAAAAATATTGATCTCCTAAAAACTGGTTTTTATACCATTTTCAGCAAGATTTGATCGACACAGTAGAGTTTTTTGCCAGCCAAGCTACGGACTACGTTGAACAGGGAGGTAAAGATCTAAAAACTGGAAATATTAGTAGACGGAAAAGTAGAAAGGTAAGCAAAAATGAAAATGTTTCAAATCATGCATAAATTTATTGAGGGCTACCCTCACATTGTTCCTCATATTCTATTTTTTATTCGTTAAAAAAAACTAATACCATAACATTAATTACGTTATACAGACTGAAGTTTTTCTCATGCTCATCCTTTTATGAGTATATTTTACACTTCAAACTGGACAACTTTTGCTCTACACATTTTTCAATGTGTCAAAAAAAAGTACCTAGGTAAAATGAGTAAAAAATCCTACTAACATTTAAACGCATAGTTACTTTATGTGCCTTCTGACTGGCGGCTGGTCCTGACCTGCTCACTGACTCCACTCATTGAGATAGGTCATAAAAGCATGACGCGTGAACGAAACTCCGTCATTTTTCGAGATATTATTTATTTTGTATTGAAAAAATATGTGAAAATTAAGAAAAGTTATAAAACAAAACTTGTTCGGTTTGAAGTGGTTGTTTGTAGGATGTGCAAAAGAAAAAGATCTAGCTATTCATTTGGAAAAAAATGCTAAAAGATAATAAAATAACAATATTTCATTCCTGGTAAATTTTCTTTTGATCTTTTATCCTAAGCATGAAAAAGCTAAATTTAGTACTAACATATATTTCCTGTTTAATTTAATTTATTATAATTTATATACTTTTTAAATATTATTTTAAAAACATTGTGCCAATAGATGAGATTTAAGATCTCATGTTGTCAAAAGTGTATTGAGGTTTTTAAAGTCAAAAGAGTGTAACTACAAAAAACCCATTTTCGGGCTACCTACACCTTTTTTAAAATTTTCTGTTTTATTTAGTGTCATATCTCCTCTTAAAAACGATTGGCGAAATAAGTTGTTAAGCAATTACACAAAAGCATTCATAAACTAGTGCCATAATGATCTAAGTGATTACATCGTAATGACATCATCCAAGCAGCAAAAGTAGCATGAAAAAGGCGATGCATCTTTCCGACTTCAATCGCAAGGCATGCACGGGCATAAGGGTGTATGAGTGTCATTTTTTTTCTTTTTGTTGCCTTTTATTAATTATATGTCCATCCTCATGAAAATGTTTTAGTTATATGTGGTAATATCAAAATAAAAGTTGTGTAAAAATTAAAAATATATCCGTCAATGTAAATTAATTGAAATATATATTTATGATGAATATAAATTTTGTCATTTTCTCAAAACGTTTTGTAGATTTTTATGACTTTAAAACCTCGATACGTTGATAAATACACAATGGGGTATCGAATCCATTGCCAACGCAGGGTTAATGTTATTTTTATAATCTTTATGTATTATTATTGACTGTCAATGTCATTCTTTTTGTTTCAGAAAAAGGTTTCTTTGATTATTTGTCTTGCTATTGGACTCCTAATCGTCATTCTCATTCTTATATTGACATGACAAATAAATCACAGCCAACATTTTAGTGATATAGCAGTATTATCAACTACAATAATATTTATATAGAATCAAATGACATAATTTATTGAAAATTATTTTTACACACAGCGGAATTAATGCATATTTGTGTAAGACACCATTTAATGTTAAATCGTAAGCAGTAAAATACATATAAGGAAAGAGCCAAAATATATTTTTGAAAATATTCGTAAGTTATATGGGATATCCAACTATAGAAATGTTCACGCAAACATTACTCTATGTTAGGGTTGCCATACGTCCCGGTAAACCGGGACATGTCACCGGTTTAGAGACTCGGTCCCGGTTGTCCCGGTTGACCCACCATATGTCCCAGTAAACGAATAATCATGCTTTTATATTATTGCTAAAATTATGCGAATAATTCGTGCGACGACGTTAGATCACGTGGCTGGCGGTGAAAGTGTGGGGTCAAGGGATGTACTGACATTTTACAAATATTTTTCCATATTTACAGTACGGAATGAAAGACTGAAATACCTTTGTGAGGGAGCTGATGTAATTCGTGGTAATTTAGGATCTCACTCAAAAACTAGGCCGTTAACTGTCTTTGTTCCCGGCCATTGAACGTATTCTGAAAATGTGGGAACTATTGAAAGATTTCCTTTTTTCACAAACCAGATTGAACCCCATGGGGGGAGGGGGGGGGTACCCCCCTCCTATAACTCCCCTATATATCCTCCTATATTGATACCAGTCCCGGTCGGAGCCAAACCATTTATGGCAACCCTACTCAATGTGGATATATAATTATCACAACCGTATTACCGTATTAAACCGTAAAATTATATGATAATTTAGCAGCTGAATTGCCACTTACTTATTTAATAATAAAAAAATACATTTTTGCTCAAAATTAAATTTAAAATGTCCCAAAAAAAAAATAATATAAAAATAAAAAAGATAACTTTAGGGAATTCGATAATTTAAAGTTGTAATACTTCAAGAATTAAATTAATTACAATAATTGTCCTCATCAACTTCAACATATGGTACACCCAGTTTCCTTTTTTCAATCATGTCCTGTGCACAAAGGACAATGTGGTTAGCTGATGGCCTTTGCTCTGGTTTACTCATTGTCATACAATAGAATAGAGCAAACACATCTTGATAGTGACTCTCGTCAACGGTCGACGGAATAAATGGCCGTGTACCTACAATAAGGAAATAAAAATGCGTTAAGTAAATATTATGTTATGTTATATTCGGTAGTGGATATAGGGTGCTAATCACTCCCCGTGTACTGCGTCCTTTGCAAAACTATTGTACTTTTATCATCCACTTAAGAGTTCGCCCTCTGACCTTATACTGTTGATAAAGTTAAGTATCTTTTTGGGTGCGATGGTTTGTATCTCTTCAGGGTTAACAAGATGATTACCTGGAAGGGAAGCTGGTATCTTAGTAAATATTAAAATAATTTGTTAATAAATGCTAATCGAAAAAGTCTCAGTTTATTTTTACCATAATGCGCAATGCCACTAAATAGAATGTGAATAAGGACTTTTGCTTTGGCCGCCAACGGGCGGCCGCGATGGACGACATATTTAATATATTATTTTTGCCTACTAGCTTAAGCTTTAGATGTTGGACGTCAGAGTAGGTAGGTGGGTTGAGGAGAGTGGGGTTGCTGCGATGAACTCACAGGCCACACAGAAGAGTGAGAAAGCAACAGCCAGTGGCTATCGCTCTCTCGCTCTCGTCGAGTTCATTCGAGGTCAAGTTTATCAGCAGTTTGTTGTTGTTTCGGCAAACAATATGCGTTGCGCCGCGTCGTATAAACTGGCAATTTATACCACCGGTTTAATAAAAATAATAAATTTGGGGATGAATTATTTCTGCGGTTTTTTTATACAATTTTGTACTCGTAATAGGGAACATAAATACCCCATTAAGTGTTCGGAAACGGTGTTGGGTCACCTGTATAAATCTAAATAAAGAAATATTAAACTCGTTCAACTCCTACATACCATAGGGTTGCAAATCATCCAAAGTATCATCCAAGCAAACAACAGATTCATCAATGGAAAGATCAAAATCATGATCGGAGTGTGGAGGAATGAGCGCCAACATTTCCCACAGTGACAAGCCGAAGCTGAAAATATCAGCTTTAGTGCTGATCATCAAGTCATCATCATTTATTACTTCGGGTGCCGACCACAGCAATGTTCCTGTATAAAAAATAATAATGATTTATTTAAAAAAATGTACATAAAAAAAATATGTAACACAGTGCAGTAAAAGAGAATTATGAAATAAGAAGTGAGGAGTAATGAAGTGGGTTAACCCATGTTTATGAAAATAATAATATTAGTTTTCATAATCATGGGTTAACATAGGGATCTAACATAGAAAAGGATATCTACTTATATTGATAAATACTGGAGCGAGAAAGTACACTAATAATGATAATTTAAGGATTTCGGGTGCTTCAATTTATCAGTATGAATGAATAGTGTTTAAAACTAGAAGTAGAGCTGCCAAGAAGAGTTTCCATGTTAGGTCCGCAAAGCCGATTGATTTGTTTTGGTGTTGAACTCTCCGATTTCTAACATGATGCTAATATGAATTAATAAGATAGATATACTTGTCATATAATGATGAAAGAACATTATTTTACCTATGTAATTGTTTCCCTTTTTCTTGATTACTCTGCCATTTTCATCTACTGATAAGCTAACGCCAAAGTCACACAACTTACAGGTATCAAAATCACCGTTTACTAGAATGTTATGGGATTTGATATCACCGTGTAAAATCATAACTTTGGTGTGTATGTAGTCTAAAGCTTTACCGATATCCAGAGCAACCTGAAATTCAATGTCACATATTTATACAGTTAATCTCATGGAAATAGGTATTTTATTTATTTTTGGGTTTTTTGTTAACACTGACTTGCATACTAAATGAAACAAATTCACCTGCAAAAAAGTATAATTGCAAATAAATTAATAAATAATCCTTTTGTGCGGTTTGCCATAAACATAATAGCTTTTGATCGCAGTTATTACCTTCAGTCCACTATATTAGTACAAAAAATGCAACAACATTAATTTGCCATCACAAGGTTAATCTACGACCTTGAAATAAATAAGAACCTTAGGTGTATAAATAGCATATATCTATAGTTCACATGGTAAATATTGAAAACATACAGACCAATGTCCTGCAAAACACTGTCAAACGATAGAAATGGCCAAGTAAACTCTATTTCTACCAACTTGATTTTCCAAGTTAAGTCCATCAGGAGGAGTCTCGTTTTACAAAATACCAAAAAGTTTGTGGTAAATAATTCAAACTTTTTTTTTACTACTTTATCACAGTACATATTTAACATATATCTATACCAAATAAAAATATTTCTAAATACCATAATTACAAATAATAATTTAATTTAACATTGAAAATGTGTTTGTAAAAACATAGGAAGACGATTCTTTGAATATACTTATAACCCCCCCTTAACCTAGCACTAACAAAAAAAAATGAACTCAGTTTCTTTGGGAAATAAGCCTTTTTATTTTGTATCTCTTCTGCGTGAATTCAGGTAGATAAAACTCAAGCAAATAAATCATTTTGTTGCGAACTAATTAATATATTGGAATGCAAATTTGTATAGAAAACACAGCTTTTAGATCCATCAAGTCCAAGGTAAGATTGATAATGATAGTCAGGACAAATTTCCTTAAAAAAAACATTTTTTCCAATACTGGAAATAAGCCCTTTTTTATATAATTAATTGGTATGACTAGGTCAGATAGGAGTACAATTATTTTGGGCCCTACTTAATTAAGTAAGCCAATTTTGCTTATGCTAGAGTCAGGAGAGATAGTGAAAATAAAGCATTAAGAATGGTATGACTGAGTGCGGATTCGAACCCGCAACCGCTGAATTAATAGCCTAACACCTTAACCGGTAGACTACTCTTTAAAAAGACACTTCTCAGATAATGCCATGAAGTGATAAATTTGTGATATCCATAAATATAAGAATTTATAATATATTTTTAACTTTTAGGTACCTTCAATATATTATCCGCCGGAAAACTCGGGAGTTCATTTTCCATTCTATGCTCTATGAGATCTCCTAAAGATCCGCCGCATGCTTCCATCCCCAGACATTGTCGCCCATCCGCCATTTTGGTCAACGTCCTAAAACCTACGATGTTGGGGTGACTAAGCTTTCTTAAAATTTTGGCTTCATTCAGTAGCCGCTTTCCATGTACTGAATTTTGTTGTTTTTTCCCTTTGATGATTCGCTTTATAGCCCATGGTGACCGTGTTTGACCAGTGCGTGGAGAACGAACTAATTCATAAACAGCAACACCTGAAACAAAAGCAAATAAATGAGTGAAAGTAGGTATGGAGTGTTAAGAGGTTTTATGAAAAAGTAAGGAAGCTATGATTGATTATCTTAAATTTATATTCTTTAATTATTAAGCTGCATTATTATTACCAGTAAATTACTCGAATTACGATGTCACTCTGACAGTTGTTCCGTGAGTATTTGAATTATTTTAAATCTGTTATATTTAATTTTAATTTTTTGTTGAGTTATCCAATTTATAATAATTATTTAATGTAAATAAATTTATAGCTGGTCCCAGTTGTATAAGTGTGAGAATCAACGATATCCTATCTTAATTGGACTGGAAGTACCACGTTAATTGAACATCTCCAGAAGGACGAGCTGAGTGGCTTCGTTAACTGACTACAAACCACATCCATTTCATCGACGCACAGGTGGAACACCGCAGCTATACCACCACAACACAGGTTAGGCACACAAGCTTCATTGCCATTATATCACATCCGATATGTAGCCATTATATCACCTTCCTATTTTTTGCTCGCCGGTATATTGGTGTGGTAGGATCATTTTATCGGTTACAATCTCTGAGCAAGGGTCGCCCTGCAATCGACGTTTTATTTTTAAATACCCTCTTTTTGTAAAAAAAACGACTGTCTGGTTATAGTGTCTCTTCTAATTTCAATGTGCTCTCCTATTCCTTGAATTTTCCACTTTATCTAATTAAAATATTAAATTCAGAAAGGGCGTTTACCTCTTAGATAAAGTGTAACAAAGCGCAAAACCCTACTAAACTCTACTAAATTACCATGCAATTTGTTGGTGAGGAACAGTTCTCTTATTACTTTAATTTTTATTTACAGAGCTTCTAAATACAATAATATAAATATCTAGTTTAATAAAATTTAAAAAGGAACACCAAACGGCTATTCATTTCCTTATTATTATCATAGTTCATTATTTTTAAGTTCACATTATACAGATTTTGACGTACTTTTAACAATCTATCTGACCGTGCTCGTATTTTCCTCGCCTCTTTGGCCTAGGGTTGCCAGATGGTATCCTAAAAGAGATGTCCTCCTTTTTATGATTTTTCCTCCCGTCTATATGATTAAAATAAAGAAAATTATATAAAAATTCTTGTTTAGTTGTGAAAGTCCTTTTTTTAGAAAATGCTCCTCTTTAACCCCATCAGTCCTCCTTTTTCAAATTATCATCTAGCAACCCTACTTTGGCCATTCTGTAAAGGAAAGACAAAATTCGAAGGAAAGGATTATTAGTCCTTCCTGGGAATAAGTAGACGATGTTATAAAAACAAAGTATACAAAGTTATTTAAATACCCGATCCGTATCCCAGCTTCTTGAGAAAGGGAGACGCTGGAATAACACATGGAGTTTCAGCTAAAGATTTCCCTTTCGTCCCTCTCGTCCTAACTGGAGTCTTGAAATCTGCCATTATCACAAAAAATATTGGTTCGTTCTAGAAAACATTCACAGCATCACAATTTTTCGACAACAGTTTGTTTTCATACTGTAAATGTAGTTACTTTAGAAATATTTATAGCTCATTAACTTATACTTTACTCGGCATCTAGAAAATTTAATTTGATAAACACACTCAGTATCGAAGCCATTTGTCAAAAGTATCCGTTAAACATTTAATTTATAACAGACATTTGTCACATGTCGCAGTCATCATTGCCAGATGAGAAAAAAAAATCGTACCCCATTAAAATATGCAGTTATATACATATAAATACAAAACATTGTTAAAAATATTTTAAAAAGGATTATTCAAAATAAAATATAAAACTCAGATCGGGTATCTTCTCCTTAGTTCATATTGATCAAAAAAACATGCTCCAACTCTATTAAAATAAATAAATAAATCTTAAAAGTATGATTGATATGTTACAAATGGCAACACTGCAGTCGCGTTCACATCTATTTTCTTAAATCAGTGGCAATCAAACTAGGATGACGGTGAACTAACTCATAACAGCCAATTTATATACCTACCTAAATAAATTGTACAAAAGGGATAAATCTTGTATAATATCTCATAATTTCCTAACGTTTTATTTAAGATGATATTGGTCGAAACACGATATATTCTATACATTACTAGACTGGAAAGAATTTAATAATGGGTCAGATTGGAATATACATACCAGGGTAACCGTAGCCTAACTTGTTCTTATGTTTGATTTGAATTTTGATTCTTTTACCTATATTTTTGATAATAGCTAATAAAGATGACAGTATAATATTTTTATTTCCTTTTTTGTGTATAACTATCACTATCGCTACATCTATCAGCGCTGTGAGACATTTTATTTCAGAATTTGAGAGAGATGTTGTCGTGAACTGTTAGTTATGTAAATTTGACTTTTATAATAATAAATTAGAAACTTTTATAATCTCAGCGCTGGGTTTAAACCAACGATCTTTTCGTTAGTTTAAACCGATATCCTGCGCTCTTGAGAGCACAGGACACACTGGAGGTCCTGTACTTGAGTACAGGACCTCTTTAGTACCTTTATAAATATTTTGCTATCCTATGCTTTATTAAAAAAATAATAAACTTTTCTAAATTTTTCAATATTGTCAAAAATTGTGACATTTATCTTTTCAGGCGATTTGCCACTATTAAAAAAAAACCGTCAAATATAAGTCATATATCTTTACAATTTATATAGAAACTAGCTGACCCGGCCACGCGTTGCTGTGGCTAAAGTTTTTGTTATATTACATTATAGTAAACAATCTAAGAGGAACAATAAGAGAACATCAGTCACGGAGTCCACTATGCTTTTTCACACAGATGGTATTTGTAAAAAAATATGGTGATCTCCTTATTTGACTTTCTACTACTATAACCCTTTAGTACAATGAAATTATTTACGAACAAAGACGAAAATGTTGATGCTGGTATACAAATTCACTGGATTCATGTGACGCTTAAACTCATGAATGAGGTAGGCAAGGCAGACAGTCTTAAACTTTTAAACATTAATATTTTTTTTTTTGAATTATAAATACTTTCAATTTCAATTTAATTTAACACCAATCGGTGCACAATGTTTTTGGTTAACCTGTCTTTAGCTAACACAAATAGATTCGACGGTTTCCCAACACGTGAACACGCAACATATAGTTGCCCATGAGAAAAACATGGATTTTCCAAATCTAAACCACAAATGGACATTGTTTGACCTTGAGATTTATTTATAGACATGGCGAAAGCTAAACGAATTGGAAACTGTAGCCTTTTGAAGGGTATGGTAGAATCTGATGGTATCATCGGAATACGTGGCAGCAGGACCACTTTTCCTTTAAACTTCCCAGCCAAAATGGTTGCTTCAAGAATGTTTCCGGTGATCTTTTTGATGACCAAACGCGTACCGTTACATAATTGAGGTGGATTCAAATTACGGAGGAGAATAATAGGGGAACCAATCTTTAATCGAAGATTATGTGGTGGCATTCCAGGGATATCTAATGAATTTAAAAATTCAATCGGAAAATTTACACTTTCATTTTCATCAACAACAGTATCGATTGATTTAAAAGACATCAGATCGCCTGGTAACAACTGTTGTATCTGGAAGTTAATTTCGTCAACATCAACGTTTTTGGCTGCCAAAATCGCCCGTTGACTAAGCCATTCATGATTCAAATAATTATTCTGTATATCCGGGAAAATACTCTGAATCAATTCAGTTTTATCCTGAACAACAGTGCAAAAATTGTCTGGTAGTTTAATGCATTGCGTATTTGGTTGCAGTTTTATTTTACCGTTCCCAATATCTAGTAGTTGTTCGGAAAATATTAGTGCTGATGGATCATTTTGCAATTGTACTCGCATATTTATGGTCAATCGAAGTGTTTCAACACTTCGCCATAAGAATGATTGTTTCAAACATGCATTAATCTCATCCGCGAAAGTAGAGCGAGGTATAACCGGTAAGGTCTGCCGGAAGTCACCAGACAAAAGTAAGATAGCACCACCGAAAAGTTTATTATTGCTGTTTAAATCTTGCATAGTTCTGTTTAATGCTTCAAGTGAATATTTGTGTGCCATTGTGCACTCATCCCAAATTATTATAGAACTCTTCCGCAACACTGCAGCTATTCCACTATTCTTTTTGATGTTACACATTGCATCTGGTTTATTATGAACGTCCAATGGCAGCTTGAATGTTGAATGTGCTGTTCGCCCACCATCCAGTAAAGTAGCCGCAATGCCTGACGATGCTAATGCTAATGCGATGTTTTTGTTGCGACCGTATTTTGGCAAGAATCAACGATATTAAAAATGTCTTTCCGGTTCCACCGGGTGCATCCAAGAAAAAAAAACCGCCTTGTTCAGCAGCAACAGCCAGCATAATCCGATCATAAATAATTTTTTGTTCTGCTGTCAGTAATGGTTCACTGTTCATGATAATTGTTGCTAAACTTCCATGGTCATATTGATTTTCTCGTTGTAAATCGGTATTGACTAAGTCGGTGGCTGGACGATTAGGTGATGGCATACCATAATGATTAAGTGGTAAATTTGAAATAAGAACACATAAATCCTCGATCAAGACCAATGCTTCATTGTACATCTCTGGTGTATAATCTATGTTTTGGCATTGATTTGTTTGTCTAATTCGGTGCAATATGTCTTCTGTCATACAATTTTTATATTTTTCCCACAAAGTTTGTGCTTGCGAGGGATAACATGTCGCCAAAATAATTGCAAACAACTGACGAATGTTATTCGGTGTTGATGTCAACGCAGCATCAGCAAGCGTTAAGTCCCAATGGTTATCGTCTTCTAGCAATTGCAGTTCACGACATGCATCCTGGTATGTATTGAATACTCGACCATTAGCTGTTCATAAAAATTCAAAAGACGTTGGTCCGGGAACATTCACCAATAACAAACGTAAATAGAAGCACTCACGTTGCTTTGGATGTACCGTGTAAAGTCTCCCCAATGTCTTAGCTTTGAATATGCCTGTAATGGAAGGATGTGGTTTTCCTTGTTTCCGTGGCTCCCATTTTTTACTGGATTTGTTCCATGTGAAATAACGTGGAACATCACCATACACCAATGTCTTCGCGAATTGGCCAAAAACATCAGGTTTTTGACACAATGTAAAAAATTCAGTTAGAGTCGTTTTCGGAGCTTCGAACGCTCTTTGGAGAACATTTTCTTCAGTGAAGTATACACGTTGACCGTTTTCAAGATGTATTGCCAGATGTTGGACAGCAGGATCTCTTTCGTGGATGGGAAAGCTGAGAATATGCCAAATAGCTTCATTGCTGCTAATGTATCTGCCCATTTGGTATCGTGCTATTTCATCATTTTTATTTATGTTTTTTACTTCAAATATGGCCAAATCACTGCCTTTGTTTACATATTTACAAATATACTTAATTGATTTAACAGAACTGCAAAGCTCAACATTGATATGAGCTTTGTAAGTTTTTGAAAGTAGTGGTGGGTATGGTACCACCCACTGATTATCAAACTCAACTTGATTTGGAAAGTTCGGCAGTCGCATTGTAAATGTGTGGCCACCATTCTCAGTACTTCTGCGGCGATACATTGGATAACCATCAATATCCGTGATCGTGTCATTCGTATGCGGCTTTGGGAAGTTTTTTTACATTTTCCATTTTCCATGCACGGTGAGGTCATGTTGAAAACACCGCATGGCCCATGGATCATGTGTTTGGTGACAATATCAAATAATTCTTGATCAATTAATGGGTCTGGAATTTCGGCTGAAATTATTTGATCGATTTCTTCAGGACGGATTCTATCTTTAAGCCAAACCAAAATGTGGGCATGAGGCAAACCTCGCTTTTGCCACTCTATCGTATACAGCCAACAACGTGTGATACCAAAAATTGTATATTTAACAATAAAATCAATTAAGGATTTCAATTTTTGTTTAAACACACGTGCAGTTAAATCATGACGATGAATGGCTTGTTGTCCTGGCAATAGTAAAGTTTGTATCTCTTCCCAATTCGGATTACATGTGAATGTAATAAATAAATCCGGTCGGCCGTAATGACGTACGTAAGTCATCGCATCTTGTATGTATTCCTGCATGTTCCGTGGACTGCCGATGTAGCTTGAAGGTAAAATGAAAGCATTACCGATGTCATTGGGATTTAAATTTCCATCGATGTTTCCAGCAACAGCATCTCGTAAGTGAATATATTATTCCGATCGTAGTTTTGACGTTTGCGTTTTGACGTTTGCCGCTCGCGTTGTTGAGGTTAGATTTTTTCGGTGGCATTTGACTGAAAATAATAATTTTCTTGTTCTTATGATATTCTCTTGAAGACGTTCGTTACACTGTTCTTGAGATTCTTGTGCATGACCTGCTGTCCTGATTCTTTGAGCTGGATTTCTTGATTCAATTTGTTCTGCCAACTGATGGGCTCTTTTAATACGTTTGCGTCGAATAACTGTCACTGTCAAATAATAACAGACATTAGCGCCATCAACCCAGTCGAAAGGTATCGACATCTGTCAGTTTTATGACTGCCAAATAATAACAGACAAATAATTAGCGATAAATTAAAATTGCGACTATAATTTGAGATTTAAACTATCCTATCTCTCAAGTGCACATCGAACTGCACATGGTGTTCAAATTTTATTATAATCGGTTAAGTGGTTCAGCCGTCCATTGAGGACAAACATTGTGACACGAGATTTATATATATTAAGATATTCTAGTACTTCCTATATAGAAGGTGCAGAAAAAAGGTCAATGGTAATAACAGCGATTTGTCTAAGAAAATGCCAGAAGATAAACTGAGACTAAACACTCTCAAAGTCTTTTGTTGACGAAAGTCCAATTAATACTGAATTAAATAACGAAAGACACAAATTTATTTTTTTAGCTGAGTATGTTTCATGTTATTGTTTTTTGTTTTTAATGCTTTTTGTTTTTCTTTTGGTAGTTTAATTTGTTTTTACTTTAATTATAATGTACACGGGGAAACCTGTTAAATAAAAAAATAAAAATTAATAAATACGCCATGTCTCGATCATAACATTCAGCATTTTTGTTTACAAATTATACTAGCAATTATTGGTTCCCGATAGGTACCGCGATAGTGATATTATTTACTCAACTCTAGATTAATAACTTATTTTTTTAATAAATTGTTATAACCTACTGCCATACCCAACTAATATGATTGTGCTAGAGTCAGGGGATATAGTGGCAATGAAGCGAAATGGTATGACTGAGTGCGGATTCGAAGACAAACACCTCAACCATCAGACTACCATCTACCTTAGTAGCACGTTCCAAGTCCCATACAGAAGAATAACAATCCGATTACGAGGTGTGAGACGTTTTCGCACTATAAATAGGTACTTGAGTTCCAATTAGCTGCTAATAATAATAGTTTTGGGATAAACACATTTTTTTTTATCGGTGTGTTATTAAAATTGGCCCATGAAGTTTTTCGTTCATCATAAATAAATAAAATTTTTAATAAGAATAATTAAGTTAGATACCATAATGTTTACGAGTACATTTTTTTTTAAACTTGGGCAAATAGTGATATTTTATTTATTTACTTACAAAACTTTTTTGTATGTATATTCAAATACAAAGAAGTTAACGAATATGTGAACGAATTTTAGAGCAAATTATTAGAGTGCATTATTATTATTAGAGTGCATTATTGGTCGCAGTTTTTTTTTAAAATTAATATGAGCAGTTTCTCGTAAAAATATATATAAAAATTACGAACAAGCTACGCAACTAATCATAATTCATCGAGATAGCCAATTATTATTCATGTCGACATACTATACATTCCTCTAAACACGTATTCAGTTATGTGTTTGATTACTTTCACTTTCGTATTAAATTTTAACTGATATTAAATATGGATTGTGTGAATGACATGTGTGATTAAGCACGATTTGTAGCGTTTACGCACAAAGACGGTAATCACTAATTAGGCACGGACCGCTCTGCGTGCGGAATGATTGGGGAAACTCCGACTGAAGGAAACTTTCGCGGATACGATAATTATACAACAAAAGTGAATTCACGAGGCATTTTAATGGATGTACGATTAAGTCGAATTCGATGCATTAATGGTTAGATTTAGAGTTTTATTGCGCGGGAAAGTGTTCGGACGTCGACGAGACCAGGCGGCGTCGCTCGCGTCTCTGAAATAGTAATAGTGAACGTGTTTTCTTTCCGTTGACTTGTTAAGCTGTGTAATTTTGGATAACAACAAATAACAATGGCTACATGGTATGTTTTTCATATAAATATATATGTGTATATTAATTTTTTAATATGACCATTCCCTAATTTGCTTTAATTTTAGTTATGCCGTAGGACTCTGCATTGTATTTCTAACAAGAACGCACATTTTACTAGCCGAAGAAACGAGTGAGAACATCGTTCAGAAATCTTCAGACATTAACTCAGAGAACACGAGGCCAAATCCTCAAAATTTATCAAATGCGAATGCAGATACAAATAATATTCAGAACACAAATGAAACTATAAGCGTTGTATATATTTATCCGTCGCTGAAAAATGGAAGAGCGACCAAAAATATCACCGTAGCCGATGCAAGCATTTATGAGGAGCGTACGACCCCAGTGTATGCAATATACCCAGCTAGGGTTGATGATTGGACTCCGCGCGATGATGAAAATGACACCGGCGCTAATGCGATCGAGGCAACCGGCGCAGAGGGTCGCGACGATAGCCCCAGTGAAAATGTTCTCAAAATTAGGGAAAATGTTCCCAAAATTAGGGAAAATGTTCCCAAAATTAGGGAAAATGTTCCCGAAATTAGGGAAAATGTTCCTAAAAGAGCAACTGTTTATTTTACGGAGCAAAACGAGACGGCCGAAGTGAACGTTGAAAACGATGAACAGCCCAACAGCGACATAATCGTTGGCAAACGCGTTTCGGCCGTAAATTCGCCCGCGAAACTCAGCGAGAATTATTACCCGAAAGATTTTTACCGTTTCCCGAGCAGGTCGAATAAGGTGACCGATGCCCAGGGCGATAAGGTCAACGCGAAGAACTCAGCACTGCGCGCAAGACTATCTCATCTTAGTCACATTCGTCAAAAAACAAAAAACGTGAAAGGGATTCCCAGTGTTAAGAGGCGGTTGGCTGGTCAAAACCCGACTAAAATTGCTGACCATAACACCCACAAGCATACATCTAATACTTCGAATGGAGACAAAATCAAGGATATAAAAGAAAAACCACAATATATTTTAGATTCTGGTGTCGAACCTATCATAACGAACGATATGAAATTAAAGGAAGGCAACGTGTTTGAAAGTATTAGGATAAATACAGCTATAAAGGTCACTAAAACGCATTCCGATTACAAAGGGTTAATAAAGGGCGATGGTCTTGGAAAACGAAATCATAGTCAAACGTGGTTTGAAAACGACGAGCCGACACACACGAAGGTCATCAACTTGAAGGTCATCGCCGATGGACGGAATAACGCTAGTATGTCCTTCGAAAGCCTTGAAAGTGAACCGGCTGAAAACCAGACCAGAGGTCCGTTGGACAATATCAGCATGATCCCGTTCACGCTCGAGGATGCCGTCACTCCTCCTGGAATGCATGAATTCAACGAGCGGCCGAAGAGAAATAATCTGTGGGATTATTTAACTAAAGGCAATTCGCAGCAGTACGCAGGCATTTATAGTTACGGAACCCCATATCAAATGTACCAACCCCAAAATACGAGAAATATAAAAAGCATTTCAGTGCGGCCTGCTTATGATGCGAAAAGGGCGGACAGAATATTATGGGTGAGTGTTTAATCACGATTTTCAAGGTCTTTTATTTTAAGGAAATCATAATTTTAAAACCTTATCTGTTCAAAAAATACACAGGTTGTCCCAAGACCATTCCCGAATACTTGAGGCGGGCGGCTTTGTTATGAGTGAGTAATAAAAAATCATCGCGAATTTATTATATTTTTTAACGAATTCCGATGCCACGCCAAATGATAATAGCCTTAACACCGTTACGGCGTGCGGCGACAGCTGAGCGCTCACAACACACACTAGAAATCTCAGAACCCATTCGCTGGTATTTTATTCGGTTTATGTACCTATACGGGTTTATTAATATTCACTGATGTCCTTTTAGGGGTTTGA